>OX297871.1:5000000-7500000 GCA_946478455.1 Eupithecia vulgata
GGTGGGCGAAGATCCGCCTGCGACGCAGAAAGTGGCGGGTTCGATTCCCGCCTTGGGATAAATATTTGTACGATCTGCAGGTATTTGTTCCGGGTGTTCTGGTCGTTTTTTTGTTTCATAAAAATATGTATCAATGTAAGGTAGGTATTGTATTATGTATATCAGTTATCTAGTACCCATAACACAAGCTCTACTTAGCTTGGGGCTAGATAATGCTGGGTGAATTGTCCAGCATTATTTATTTATATATTATCGTTGAACTGCATTTGCAAGATTACAAGAAATAAAAAATACATTTTCTATACAAATTGAGTCTGATTGATTGAAGCCATTTTCAAAGTAAAAAACAAAACTGTTTCTTGAAATTGGGGGTCTTATCCCTAGCAAAGATTGCTACCAGCATAACAAATGGGCCCTTATGTCTGCTACCTATTAGCTAGCTAGCTGTGTGTAGTAGGTCTGCTAGGCCAGGGTCAATGACTCGGACAGCAGTGTTTGTTTACGTCTCCCTAACTAGTTACTTATCTGCACCAGCCTCCTTGACAGGTAGCCTAGCAAAAGTCTGAACTCTCGGATCTTAATTATTATTTCGCATACTATTATATTCATCCTTACCACTTGTTTTATCAGGTATTAATAAGTTATCTTTGCCTACAGTAAAGGATATATTTCCTTTCCCTGAAGCTGACTTACAGCCAATCACCGCCACTTCTACGAAGTCCAGCTCGTATTTTACAACACTGGTGTTCTTTTCTGTGTTTAAAACGTACTTGGCCAATACTTTACTAGGATCTAGATTGACAAAATACGGATCTGAAAAGATTACACTACATTATTATCAAAACCATTCTGCCTGGTAAAGATCGCTTGTAGCGATAAGGCCGTCAATTTTGTTTCAGAGTTGTACGTGGTGAAATAAGTTCACTTTTTCGAGACAAGGAGGAGCGAACACCGCGCGGTGAAGGCGAGATAGAGAGGCAAGAGCCGGCCCGTGCGCATTTTCACTGGTTTCTATTTATATATTTGTTATTGCTCTAAAATAATACTCTTTCGCAAAAAAATCAAACCATAATCATCTAAAGTGTTTAGTTAAGTACTTTTTAGACGACATTTCATTATAATATATTAAATAACTAGCAAATGAAATTGGTTTTCTTTTCCGTAGTAAAAATGAAAATTTAGAGGAAACTTTATTTATTTTTATTTTTAAACATGGTATAGTCAATGTAATATGCCAAAAATTGGAAAGTGACGACCGTGTGGCGCGGTGGACGAAGGTCCGCCTGTGACGCAGGAGGTTGCGGGTGCGGTTCCCGCCTTGGAACAAATATGTTCCGGGTGTTCTGTTCGTTTTCTATGTATAATAAAAAATATCTATCTATGTAATATATTGTATTATGTATACCAGTTATATAGCACCCATAACTCAAGCTCTGCTTAGCTTGGGGCTGGATATTGCTGTGTGAATTGTCCAGCATTATTTAAGTCGAACACTTTTTAGTACTAGCTTACACCATATGGTGGAGTTAATAAATTTCAAAAACATGTAACTTACCAAAGCATAATGTTCCACAATCAATTACTATCCGTGTCAATCTAGTGTTTACGTGTCTTCTTACATCCATCCAACGTCCAAATGCATTTGTGTTTCGTCTCAACGACACTATTTCACTAGTTTTATCATCTTCCACTAAACCTTGTGTAGTAAAATCTTCTGTAAATATCAAATAAATTATAGCTTCGAAGTTTTCAAATCTTTATTTATTTATTAAACCTAATTTATACATATTATGCTAAAAAAAAATTATTCGAGGTTAAATTTTGCAACGTGGTTTCTACTAAATTCTAAATTATTAAAAAACACAACACAAGCAAGACAAAAGCCAGAAAAAAATATGCAAAAGAACTTAACTTTTTTTATAAAAAAAAGTTGCTCTATTGAAAACATCCAGAAGGCCCTAAACAAATATCTACAGATCGTACAAACATTTGTCCCGAAGCGGGAATCTAACCCGCAACTTCTGCGCCACAGAGTTCGATATTGCTAGTTATACCTTGGTTTTCCACGTCCTCTTTTATTATGTCCCTTGTACGAACACTTATTGTCACGTCTTCATTGTTAGAATTCTTATAATAAATATATTCTCTCAAAGTATTTGGAAGCTTAGAGAACCAAATTCCATTGACGTTGAGAACGAAATCTATAAAAACAATAAGAATAAGAATCTTTAATGTGAACGGTGTCACATAGTTGGTTTTATGAACTACATATTTTACATTCATCAACAGTTTGTCCATTCGGGCATACATAATTATTATAAGAATATACTTGAAATAAAGTAAAAAATTGCTTTTTATATCACATAACAATAGGAATCCAATGTTTATTATTAATATTATTATAATTATTATCTAAATTTTGGAGGGGTTATGTCAAAGTATTCTTTAATGTTATAATGAGTTTTTGATATTAGATATTTTCTTAATTTTATTTTGAACGAACTATCTTCTATTTCTTATACTTACTTCTAATGGTAGGTTAATATAGAATTAAGTTTTTAAAACCGAGCTATATATTATATTAAAATGTACAAGATGTAAAATGTACGTGAGTAAAATGTAAATGTACAAGAGCCTACGACAGACCTTCGTTATTTTATACTACCGGCCCGCCCTGGTTTTGAACGCGTACATTCTAAGATATAGGTATATTTTATCACCTATGTTCATCAGGGATAATGTAGGATTCTAATGGTTAAAGAGTTTTTCAAATCGGTCCAGTAGTTTCGGAGCCTATTAAATTCAAACAAACAAAAAATCTTTCCTCTTTATAATATTAGTGTACAAAAGCATAGAATTCGTCTGCGAACCTAAGTACACGGGTTGGAATGATTGTTGATTATGATTTACGGGTCATCACGTGACTTAAGGGTATAGAGGCAGTGCAAGCACCTCAAATTAATTATAATATAAATCTGTCGATCAGAAACCTTAAAAATAAACTTAATTTTAGGAAAAAGCTAAAAGCTTTTTTAGTTAAAGAACAGAGAATATTTGGCAACGTAAATATCAATATCTCGATTATATAGTCAATAACCCTCCTTCTTTTCTCCCTGGGCTTCAATAGTGCGTTGGTGTCCGACATAACATTTCTTTTTCTTAAAATTTGTAGGAAGTTTTTTACCATAAATAGGTAGTAACTGCAATTACACAACACAACAGAGACACATCACTGCTATACTTTTTTACCAAGCTTTTGATGCACAAATTGATAAGCTTACTCCAGCATCATTCAACATTTTATTATGTCTTTATAACTTCACAGTACATACATGACACATTTACCTGCTATTAAAGTCTAAATAAATATATTTCTATTCTATTCTATTCAGTCAGACACTTTTAATTCCCTTTACCTCAATAAAAACCCACTGATATATTTTTAGGCCGGCAACACCCAAGTAGGTACACATGGAAAGTTGCAGAATCCATTAAAGTGCAGGTGTTATGTGAAGAAAGCCCTTGCACGGAATAGAAATTTCCTCTTCTTGTGACCAGAAGTTAATTTTTTATATAATTTATTCATTATCATCTGGATTTATCATTAGATGAAAACGGGAAAAATCACAGACAAATACTGATTTATTTCAAAATAAAATTGGACAAAAAGCTTAATAACCAAGTCTGTAATAAATAAATAAGAGTCTGAAATATTTTTCCCTACCCTTATTTACCCATCTCGGTAGAACTTACCTGGTGTTGATTTATCCAAAATTATTAGAACTGACAATGTGTGTATCCCGTCAGTACATTCCAAAACAGAATTATTGTATTCAGGCAACATTTTTATTTGCATAAACACATTATTAACACCGTCGATTGAATATAATTTGGGACTAGTCACTTTAGATTCATAGATAAGCTTATCTGAAACTTGCAGTTCACACTATAATGTAATATATTATATTAATAATAAATAAAATACAGTATAAATAAATTAACAGCAACTAAAAAATGCACACCTCTTTTTTTAAACCGGAAAGTCGAATTACCCAGTTCCGAAAATTGCAGCACACAACTGGCGTATATGAGTTCACCTTCAAAATATGACACTTTTTTAAGGTTACTGTCATTGCGTGAAGGTAGATAATGTACAGTATTTTTGTTACCGAAGACAATTTCCAAAAAACCTAGAAAATAAAAAGGGCATCGTAATTCTAATTTTGATGTAAATTTGATGGCTTATTATCCTTTCGAGTCGTTTAGGGTGGAAACCCTAGGTCCCATGGGAACACGCAATATCATCATCATCAACATCAGCCTACACTTGTCGTTGTTGCTGGACATAGGCCTCCCCTAATGAGCGCCATAGCGCCCTGTCTTCAGCTTGCCGCATCCAGCATCTGTCTTTTGCAAATTGTCATCCCACCTGGTCGGAGGGCGTCTTACCCTACGTTTGCCGAGTCGCGGTCTCCACTCAAGAAAACGTTTACACCAGCGGTTGTCGGTTCTTCTCGAGATATGGTCAGCCCACTGACACTTCAGCTTGCTAATCCTTTGAGCTATGTCGATAACCTTGGTTCTCTGTCGGATGTATTCGTTGCGAATCCTATCCTTCAGAGAAACTCCGAGCATAGCTCTCTAGTATTCTTTAATGTTATAATTGAGCTATGTCGATAACCTTGGTTCTCTGTCGGATGTATTCGTTGCGAATCCTATCCTTCAGAGAAACTCCGAGCATAGCTCTCTCCATAGCTCGCTGTGAGACTTTAAACTGGTGGACCAGCCTTACCGTGAGTGTCCACGTCAGCTCCGTAGGTCATGACACATTGCTATAGTTATATATGGATGACGAGAAGACTCGAAGTAATTTCCCAAACGCTGCCCAACCTAGCTGGATCTTCCTCTTGGCCTCCTTCTCGAAATTTTTTATACCCAACTGCAGAGTCTGCCCAAGGTGTGTATTCGGAAACAATATCAAGTAGGTGACGATGCGATGCGTCGCGCGCGAAGCTCAACCTAGGCCGGCCTGCATCCGGTTCAGCTCCTCAAGGCTCATCAGGCAATCAGTAAGATTTTTTTACTTACTCCATGTAGGCTCGGAACACAACAACATGACTAAACACAATTTCAACATCTTCATTTATAATTTGTAATTTCAAATGATTACTTCAAGATGACTTCAAGTGACATTTTGTATATAACACAACAAGGAAAATATAACTACGAGTTTTATCAAATGGGTTCTAAGTACAAATGGACACCATGTTTACTAATTATACAATGCTGGCCACTTATATATGTACTGTAGTTTTAGTTTTTAGTTTGTTTTGTTTGTCTCTTTGTATCTTTCTTTTCTGTATTGCAAAATGAAAATGTCTACTTAACATGTGTATTTATTTGTTGACACATACACACTTTGTGTTATATATAATTGCTTGATTTGTGTTTTGTGTACCTAATAAACATAAATAAAAAAAAAATGATGATACCTAACACTAACAGGCTTTAGCCCACGACTTTGCACGCTTGTTCCTTATTGTTATTTATGACAGGTCATTGGAGACGTATTGGAGATGTTATTGGAATTTAGGTATGATAGATTAACATTTTAATACCTCAATGCAGTGTCTTTGATTGTATTAATTCTTAATTTATAAAAATGATTACGGAAATGCATAAATCATTATACATAAATTTTACAATTATATAATCAAAAAATATAAAAATATGAAAATAAATATGCCGATAAATTTCTATATCAACAGAGAATACAAATTAAATAAATAAATAATGCTGGACAATTCACACAGCATTATCTAGCCCCAAGGTAAGCAGAGCTTGTGTTATAATAATAATAATAATGCTGGACAATTCACACAGCATTATCTAGCCCCAAGGTAAGCAGAGCTTGTGTTATGGGTACTAGATAACTGATATACGTAATATTATACATTACATAGATAGATATTTTTTATTATACATAGAAAACACCCAGACCAACGGAACAAATTTCTGCAGATCGTACACAAATTTATTCCGAGGCGGGGATCGAACCCGCAACCTCTTGCGCCGCAGGCAGACTCTCGCCCGCTGCGCCACTGAGGTCGTCTAAGCTAATTAAAGTATAATTAGCTTTTTTGCCCCTATTACAGGAACATCTGGGCCGATTTAACTTCACTGATGTTAAAGCGGTTAACCATACTTTTATTTTAGTAAAGAAGTATAAGCTCCGTGTAAAAAAGAACACCCAAGAAAATCAGGATCCTACGCAAAGTCGCGGGCACAGCTAGTACTCATTTATATATACATAATCAACAGGATAAATACAAGCTTGGTGGTCAATAACAACACTTGTCCTGTTAATACACGTCATATGGAGGTAGTCACCCGAAGGAAGCTGTTGCCCTAATTGTACAACACCGCTCCCGCACAGCACGAGCACGGCATCTCGTCTCGACAGCTAACTCACATTGCGTAGACACTACGGTTCGTAAACTGGTATAATAAGGAGAAACTTGCTTATTTTATGCTATGCGGAAGCGGTGTATATGCTTAGACCTTTAGATTCCATGCTAACGTTTACTCGGCGACAAGGAGCAAGGAATCTAATAATAGAATTTAGGAGCGTGTTGAGAAGCAGCCTCGTTTCTTCTTTTTCTTTTGGCGGGAAACAAATAAAGTGAATACCTATACGACATTGAGAGCGCATAATCGGAGTGGAATTGTGTAATATTTTATTTGAAGTAAAATAAGGATAATTCGAGCGAACTATGGAGAGAGCTATGCTCGGAGTTTCTCTAAAGGATAGGATTCGCAACGAATACATCCGACAGATAACTAAGGTCATCGACATAGCTCAAAGGATTAGCAAGATGAAGTGGCAGTGGGCTGGTCATATTTCGAGAAGAACCGACAACCGCTGGGGTAAACGTGTTCTTGAGTGGAGACCGCGACTCGGCAAACGTAGTGTAGGACGTTCTCCGACCAGGTGGGATGACGATTTGCGAAAGACTGCTGGCAGATGCTGAATGCGGCTAGCTGAAGACAGGGCGCTATGGCGCTCATTAGGGAAGGCCTATGTCCAGCTGTGGACTAGTATAGGCTGATAATGATGAAGGATAATTATTATGTCAGTAAATCGTATCTAAAATTCAAAATAGTTAGACAATCAAAGAAAGTGATAAAAGGTTTAATGAATGAAAAATTCAACAAAGTAATAATAAAAACTGTCAAAAAACAAGATAAGGTACAGCAAAATAATAACTCACTATTTTCTTGTTTGGAAAAGTAAAACCAAATTCGAATCTTTTAATTTTATTTTTAGTTCTCGGGATTAAATATTTATTTCGGATCACCTCGGAATCGTTATCGCAAGCAAAACTTGGTACTGTACCCAAACAAAGCCATTCATGTTTATTTGCTAGATTATAAAGAAATAATGTAGATACTTATCAAATATAAAATACATTATAAAAGAAATAACGTTTAAACTACGCATTTGCTCCCCTTAGAGTCGAGAGCCTAGGTCCGTGGGGTAAAGAGTTCAAAAAATTATGTCAGCGTCTGGTCGAAGTGGGTCGAAGCTTCGCATGACCCGAGAGCTGGTATCTGGCGCAAAGCATCAGCATTGAGTAATTGCCACCCAGCGGGGCAAAATGCAGCTAGCGTCTTACGAGTGATATTGGTATGGATCTGTTGAGCTTCCTGTATATTGTTTGCTACAGTCGGCAGTAAGCTCAATTGATTTAGTTGTAAAAACTAGTTTTAATTTTTTTTTTTGTCAAAGGTACACTAAAATAAACTCTGCTGGTACAAGATAATGCAGTATCAAAATCATTGTCATTATACGGGGCTGTTTCGATGGAAAAGAAAAGCGAGTTCTTTTTATTTATTTGTTCTGCTACTTGAGGTCTTTATTATGATTGGTAAAATTCTTAAATTCTTTATTGTACACAAAAATACAAACATAAAAAATATAACAACGAAAATTTATATACAAAGGCGAGCTTAACCCTAACAGAGTTTTCTTACAGCAAACCTAGGGGTAAAAATACTGATTACTAGTGAAAAAATTCTATGACTATGGTTTACACGATGTTAGTCGCGAATTTTCGTACATCTTTTGCTTGCAAAACAAGATAACTGATAATGTCCCATGAAAATGAGTGGGATTGGTTCGAACCATGCTGAATAAATAACGACTTTTAGTTGATCGAAAAATAAATAAAAATTAAATTACCACTAGTGATGCATGTAATTATGGTCATTGGAAAAAATATTAAAAGGTAACCGTTTACTTCCCCTATAAAACAGAATACCAACACCTTTGTCGCGACATCATCGGAGTGGGCGACGCGGCTTATGCGGTAGGTGGTAGCTGTCCTAACCTAACCTAACCTAGTGCCTAGTCTAGTGATTTTTTTCTTTTTATTTATTATTCCCGGAAATAAGTCGGGATTTTTTAAAATTTTCTTCCCGTGTTCTGTGATCAAAGCTAACCAATCTAAAAGTTTGGTAATTTTTTACACTCTTTATACATAAACCTCTTTCTATTGTTTAATTTAAGGGCCTATACAAACTCAATTTTTTATCGAAACATAATGTAATGATCGATAGAGTAAGTCCTGAATTATATGGTATACCATAGTATAAAATTCAAAGTTAAATATTTAGAAGTTTGGATGTTATTTAAATCTGATGGAGTTGATTTTAGGTAGTATATAGGTTTCATCCTCTTTTTGTTCTCAGTAACGCTATACACCATTTTTATCTGAAGATGGAACCTTTTCTTACAATACAATACAATACTTTCTTAGTAAGATGACAGTCGGAACCCTCCTTAGCTTTACGTAAGTATTTTATAATTCAGAGGAAAACACTTCAAAGCATAACTTTTTCTCACGAAAATCCCATCAATAACGAAGGGCAAAGAGAAAAACAAGAAAACGTACAAATTTACTTTTAAACTTTAAGCCACCACTCAATGTCAAAGAGACTTTCGTAAAAGACACGTAGTAAATTACTTCGTAGTTCGTGGCACTCACGTACCAACGAGCTGCGACAGCAACGGGCTACGCGTTCTTCGTCATACGATGTAAGCGAAGGCGATAAGATATGGTAGAAAACCTAAGAGCTAAAAACCTAAGAGCTAAAACCTAAGAGCTAAAAACCTAAGAGCTAAAAACCTAAGAGCTAAAAACCTAAGAGCTAAAAACCTACGCGATTAACGCGGCGCGGAAATTGACAAGTCAGACACGGCGCGTTTTATTTACATATTTAAAAAATGACACCGCGCGTGACAAAAACATAAATTAACAACTGACAATCGGAGTGAAAAATCTAATGTTGTTGGTGGGAAGCCTTGGTCTCTTGATCAGTCAAAGATCGTAGGATCCTAGGATCTTTGTGATCAGTATACGCTGCGTGCGATGCCTGACACCAAATCACACCTAACAAAAACACCCTGAACAAATGTCTGCAGATACAATACAATACACTTTATTGCACACCAAGAAAAAGTAAACAGGAAAAGATCGAACACACATTTGTCCCGAGGCGGGAATCGAACCCGCCACCTCCTTCGTTGCAGGCAGACCTTCGCCCACCGCGCCGCAGAGGATCGTCAAAATACGTCTAGAGTGGTCTTTTGTTCCGTCGAAGTCTGAGTCAGCGGTCGTGGTGATCTACGCAGTATTTTGTGAAAAGGACAGGCATAGGATTTTGCGTTCATAGAATCGGGACAGTGCATACGTTTTTGGAACGGTGCCGGTGTAAGAGCAAAATCAAGTTTTTGTTTATATAGAAGAACTTTACATTTTATGCAGAAACTGGAAACGAATCGAAACATAATTCATAGAGCGCATGGTTCCTGAGATCTCGAAAAAATTATGTGTTTAACTGTTTCATGTTTTTTTTATTTATAGTTTTTTTCTTAATCGTGTTTTCATGTACCAGGGCTCAAAGAAAATAATATCAAGTGTTTTTACCACGGGGACCCCGTGAGTACTGAAATCTAGGTCTAGTTTGACAACCAAAACCGTTAGATACCCCAAGCCAAACTAGCGCCGCCACCTAATTTATCTTATTATTCCGTTAAACAAAGGAATTTTCGAAGTTGCTCTTGGTGGCCACCAAAATCTATTTTCTTATCTCTGCATAAACTAAATAGAATAAAACTATTACAGAGGCGTTAAAAAAAAGCTTATGATAGGTATCACAAACTGGAAGATGGATTTTTGAAAATTCTTTTGTTAAACGGAATAACAAGTTATATTAGGTGGTGGCGCCCCTTTAGGTGGGGTATGCGCCTTAAGATGTCAGTGCACATCCTAGTTCCTAAGATGTCAGCGCAAAAAAAAACAACGCGGGAATCGCGACTGCAAATATCTGCAAATCAGACAAACAAATGTTTGTACGATTTGCAGATGTTTGTTCCGCTGTTCTTTCGCTTTCTTTGTAAAAAAAGAATTGTTGATAGGGAGGGATCATTTGAACTACATACATTTAGATTGTTTGCAAATTTGCAGTTAGCTCGACAGTTTCAATTGTAAATACGATAATTGAATTTTCTATAACGCATAATGAATTAACATTACGTAAATCAGTTATCTAGGACCCAAAACACAAATTTATGCTTAGATTGAGGCTTGATAATGCTGTGTGACTTGTCCAGTATTATTTTTATGTTAGCGATATAGCTTGGATATATCTCAGGTCTATGCAGGACATCAACATTACCATCGCCTGGAGTTTTATTTTATTTCTCTTACTGGTAAGTGCAAAATGTCGAAGTGAACCTAATAAATGCTCATTTAGAAATAACATTTGGTAGGTACTTTATTTTAAAACTTATTTCCACTAGCGGCTGGGGTGTAAAAGGGACTCCAAAATCTCGTCTCCCAAGTCAACCTAACCTGCGGTACACCCTGCTAGATAAGAAACCAGGCTCTGGTGAAAATATCAAACAATTTAAATAATTTGATAAATTAATTCTCTATTTTTTTCCATTAAATACTTGGCACTGGCAGAATTGTGTTTGTCCAGACACACATTATCATTAACGATAAATCATCACCACCAGCGGCTTCGCTCACATAGTGCTTGGGTAGGCTTATTACAATAATCCATGTCAAGTTTTCCCGTGAAGGGGATTTTTAGAATTTTTGTCCAGATTTCCCTTGCCTACTTAGAAAGAACAAAAAGTTGGGAAATTATGATTATGAAAAATTGAAAATTTAAATTAATTTAAATTTGATTTTTTTTAATAAAAGTTCAGAAATCCCGAAAAACGGTTGGGAATTTAATTGGATATTATTGACGTAAAATTGAATTTAAGATCTGATAAGTATATCCGGAGATCCCTGATGATGATGATGCCTTCCATGCCGAATTTAGCCACAGCGGCACTTTCAAATAGGGGGGGAAAGACTTATTTTACTTTCAACTTTTTTTAATTAAACGTAGGAAAGCATAGGTAGTTACTTCACTTTTATTTTTTCCTTTTTTGCAATAAATAAATACAAATACTTAAAATTATGGTTTTTAAGCTATTGTTATTATATTATTTGAATCAAACATAGGATTTTTTATCCCGTTAACCAGTTCCCATGGGATAGAAAAACCTTTAAACGTCACTACCTACGGCGAACTAAAATAATATTTTAATAAATATATACTTGGCACGCAAGAAAATAGAATGACATCTTAATTGATTTCCCTATTTCCCGATCTGTATTCGACCTCATGTTTCACCCAGATTCACTTTGAAAATGTTATACATTTTCTGCACGGCAGCCCGGGTTGCACAAAACCAATAAATTACATCTGAAGGCTTCTTTACTGGACGAGATAAAAGCCCTGCAATATTTCAATAAACTCCAGGCACTTCGGACAATTTTGTTTAAGTTTTGCTACATTAATTTTTTTGGTCTGTTGAAATTCTACCGGCGAAAATTATTTGTATTTTTAAGCGGTGGTGGGCTCTCGATCGTACACACATTTGTCCCGAGGCGGGAATCGAACCCGCAACCTCCTGCGTCGCAGGCAGATTTTCGCCCACCACGCAACAGAGGTCGCCATATATTTTGTAATTACCTTCAAATCAAAATATGTCATTAGTGAATACCAAAATCTAGACCTAGTTTGACAACGAAAGTTAGATTCACCTACTAAGCGCATAATTATTGTATGCACATTTTTGTGCCGGGTGGGAGCGGTATTGGATTAATGCGCGAAGAGCTTAAGGCGCATACCCCACCCAAAGTGGCGCCGCCGCCACGTACATTATGTTATTATTCCGTTTAACAAAGGAATTTTCAAAAATCCATCTTCCGGTTTGTGATGCCTATCATAACCTTTTTTTAATGCCTCTGTGATAGTTTTATACTATTTAGTTTAGGCAGAGATACGAAAATAGATTTTGGTGGCCACCAAGGGCAACTTCGTATCTCTGCCAGTAGGTGGCGGCGCTAGTTTTAGTGATGTAACTTTTTGGCAAATTTGTGTGCGGCAAGATAGATTCAAAATAAAGTAAATATTAGGCACTCGAAAAATCTACCGGCTACGCTTTTACAGAAGAGAGAACGAATCGTTTACGGTTTTAGATATGAATCCATTCTGAAAGTTGGATGATTCCAGCAAGCTCTCCAAAAATATGAACAGAGGTTAAGTGCGAGTTGAACCTCAATAGACACAGAATTCCGTACGTGGTTGTTGTCCCCCACAAGAAACTTTTAACTAAGTTCCTATGAGCTTAGAGTGAACTACGATTCTGACAACGAATCCAGGCAAAAAAATTAACGTTGAATCAGATGGAGTTAACATTTAGTAATAATATAACAATATTAAAATCAGGTTTTTTTTTTTTCTTTAACTGTACCTACCACCTACTGAAAGAAAATTTTAAAAAAATCATTTATTTTTACTATAATCAGAAATGAAAAAGAAATTGAATTTTATGTTGAAAAATCTCCCAGCAAACTTACCTACATTAAATATAAATTTTATAAGTTTTTATGCAAACCACCTGCGGGCCCTAAAAAGGCGAAATTCCGCGAACTCCATTAGGGCGTTGATTGATTACCAGTGAGGGTTACATGCTGATGACAGCTAAAAGGAACGATACATTATGATGATGCACTCAGAGCAGATTTCATCAAAAATTTCAGTGTTGTCATTAACTCTAAAACGGATTCTGTGTGGACTTACTGCTTTTATATTTCAAATTTTATTTGAGATCACTAGATTCATGTCCCAACTAGCTTATCCTTGGTAGGATAGCAGGAATACCTACACCCATCCTTGAAAAGTGTCTTAGGTTCTATGCTACTGAACCACAAAAAAAAACTCGATAAGTGTCCATTAAAAAAAATTAAAATAAACATTTTCAAGCTGCGTGCGTAACTTTATGAAAACGCTGGACGCAGGAGACGCCGTATTGATCTGTGGTCATAACGTCAGTAGGGTGTGAGACCTGAACAAATGCGCTGATGTTGCTGATGACAGTTGATACGCCTAGTACCTAGTCTAGTAGGTACCTACTTCATAATGTTTAAAAACATGAACATGATTAAAAAACTGAAACATTCAATTGAATTCAAATTTTCTTTCTTACGTTAGTAGTTATGATCTAAACCGCATATTTTCCGATTCATCATCATCATCATGATGAATCGGAAAATATTAAAAATTAAAATGTAAATCTAATTAAAATGTCCTACTGATGATACTTATCCTATTTCCTACAAATATTATAAAGGCGAAAGTTTGTGACTTGTACCGTTGTAAATATGCTTGGCCAAAGTAATCGCCTTTACAGAATGTATAAGGCTGAAATTTCTATCCCAAAAAATGTATGCGAAGCCGCGGGCAAAAACTAGTTTATTATAAAGGCGAAAGTTTGTGCTGTTTTGTAGTATTGGCCGAGAGAACGCCAAAACTACCAGTAATACCTGATCTATTCAGAAGTTTTGGCGTTCTCTCGGCCAAAAGCCGCTGCTGCCGAGCTGAAGTTAAATATACCACCTGAATCATACTTTCAGGCTGTTTTCTGTTACAAAAAACGCATGCAAAGGCGCAGGCAGAAACTAGTCGCAAATAAAACAAACTATAAATCATCATGAAGCAACATTAGACACTGAATAAGCAAGTGTTTTCCAACAGCGAAACTAAAAAGGATTTACTGATGGCAAACATCTGAATAAAATATCTACTTTTAAACAGACTACAGTGTAGTGAGGATTGGAAATAGAGGAATGTGCTGGTAAATTGTTGTTCGACCGTTGTCGTTGATTTTCTTTACCTTAATATTTTGTTCAGCGCTTTCTGGAACCGACCAGGTTCAGCTGCTTCAGGAGTGGAGTAGTAGTGCTTCTGTGTTTTGTGTGTGATCGAGGTTCTGGGTACTTTTCAACTCTTTTAAACGGTGTCTATATCTAGCAATAAGTCATATTACTAGCATCCCGCCTCGGCTTTGCATGGGTGCTATTTTATGGGTGTATTATACATATATTATACTATTTAAAGCTGAATTTTATACTTATAAACCTACCTCTTGAATCATTCTATCTATTACAAAAAACCGCATCGAAATCCGTTGCGTAGTTTTAAAGATCTAAGCATACATAGAGACAGACAGACAGCGGGAAGAGACGGATATCACAGCATCACTACATTAGTATAAAACAAATTTATACTAATGTAGTGATACTGTGATTGGAAATGTCATGCTGTTTTTTGGATCATATTTGTCAAATGTGATTTAAGCATTACACATCTATCTATTCCGAAAAGGTATATAAAGATGCGGGAAAATACCGAACACACCGTTCCTTATTCACCCTAGAAACAAGCAACACGTTGCGATTATCTAAATTTCTCGAAAAAAAGCTTCACACTTTCGGAAACGATTTTTTTTTTCAAAAACCCGTTTGCTTTATAATAATATTCAAATTTAAGACTGGTCTTCGTTGAACAAGACAAAATTTGCCTTACTATAGTTTTTGGGATTATTCCACCATGAAAAATTTACAGTAGTAGCCCGGATTCAGAAATATTGCAAACACGCCCTCGTGCTTAAGAATGCACGTTGAGCCGTCGGCCCTGCGCCTGACCCCACCCCGGCTCGACTCAAGTCGGATTATGCAAGTGAGGCAAATAGACAGCAGGTACACCTGTGTTTTCGCGCACACGTGATGCATCATAGTATTAATGTGCCGCTGACAAGACATTAGTAACTAGAGACCGTAGGAATTAGAACTAGCCGTGGAAGCCGAAATTCGGCTATGAATGACGATTATTATTATTTTAAAGCCGAACTTCGAGAACTCGACATAATTGTTCGTGAAATGAACGATAGAGTCTGAAGTTAGGTCCAAGACAAACCGGCGTGAAGCGAGCGGCAACTGAACTGTGTGTGAGCAAATAGATCGAAAGAAAAAACGTTATTGTTTATGAAGAAACCTAACCTAACAAAAAACCTGTAAAATTAACAATAAATACAATTTTATTTATTGATAGTGTTCACATGTTTTTTTCAACCGAAATATCTGGAGAAATTTTTAGTCGGAGGCCCAGATCTCTGACTGAAGCCTACTTTGTGTCACCGAGGCATAAAAGTAAGTATTTAGGTAACAATAATATGTGCTCTGCTAAAAGTCACGTTTATTTGAGATACCAATTTCAGACCTTATTGGCTCCACTAGAAAGCATAAAGTGCGTTTACTACTAGAGCATGTGTTCGATATTAACTCATTTCATATTATGACGTCATAAGGTTCGTAAAAGCCGTGATAAACTATTGATGGGTTGATAAATGAACTCTTGTCTTATCAGGATAAATGGGCGTGGGTTTTGAAGCTATCAATCAACTTGTTTCCGCCAACAATATTCAATTAAGGCTTTCACTACCTACCTAGAATAAGGTAAGGCTGGTCGACTGTTCAAAGTCGCTCAAAAAAAGTTGAGAGGTGTCAAGGTACACCTGGATGGAACGAAGTTCCTTTCTATAAGAGAGAAAGAGAGACAGACAGAGAAACATGCGCACGCCGCACGGCTTACAATAGCTTACTATAGCAAAAAGTGTCGTTACAATTTCTACTTTTCGTGAGAATTTTTTCCGTCCAGCCCCCTTTCACAACGCGCGATAAGTAACTTAGTTCCAAAAAGCTATGCTCGAAGTTTCTCTGAAGGATAGGATTCGTAACGAATATACCCAATAGAGAACTAAAGTTATCGACATAGCTCTAAGGATTAGCAAGCTGAAGGTGGGCTGGCCATATCTCGCGAGGAACCGACAACCGCTGGGGCAAACGAGTGGTTGGTACCCCCCGGAACAAATACCTATGTGGTGCAGAATCCAAACATAGGTTTTTGTTAACATAGTAAGCCTCACTCGGGAATAATCTTTGATAAAATAAATAATGTAATTATAATTTTGTAATTATGAAATAAGTAAATGATGTACTGAGGGAAGGTCGTTGGTTCGAGTAAGTGGTCATCTCATTCACTTAATTTCATTCAGTTTGGATGAGTTGGTCAATCCAAAATGTTTGGTGGTCAACTCATCTAAAACTTTTTAATTTTTAACAGATTTTTTACCAGTATTTTCAATAAGTAACATCAACCACAAAAGTGTTACGTTTTAAGTGCTTTCACGAAGTTACATTTCATTAACTAGCTAGAAAATATTTTCATATAAAGCACCGTAACTACACACAGTTCGTTCACAGGCTGTTTGATTTAAGATTAAATATTATTATTTTCAAAAACACTTGTCAAGTGCCGCCAAAATAGAGTGGTTGATTTTTAAGATAGTATATAATTTCTTAGTGCAAAGACTTTGTCTCGCTGCCTCAAAGCAATTTTGTAAGCTTATCATGAAAATTATAAACATAAATGAAACCAATTTCATAATAATAATTCAAAACATACAATACATTTTAAAGGTTTTCCGCCCGCAGGTTTATTTACTTAAGCTACTTTGTAACTTAGAGGAAATTACAAGCATAAATGAAATTGAACAAAATATTGCAGTCATTTATCTTTTGTCTAGACTATTATGGATCTCTTGAGAAGACACCGAGACATTCAAATGATCGATCTGATTCATTTATTATTTTAATTCGACACGACGTGAATTATGTAACAATAGTAACTACTGAACGATATTATAATGATATTAATATGAAATGAAACAATATAAATCTGAGTTGCGTTTTCTCGAGGATTAGTACCTATTTGATTTCGTTTTATTTATTTATAAGACACTAGCAGCGCCTTGCGGTTTTACCCGCGTAGTTCCCGTTCCCGTGAAAATTCCGGGATAAAATGTACCATATGTGCTATTCCAGATAATAATCTATCTCTGTGCCAAATTTCATTCAGATGCATTCAGCCATTCTGACGTGATTGAGCAAAAAACATCCATCTATCCATCCATCCATCTCTAAACTTTCGAATTTATTAATTAGTGTGATAAACAGTTTTACTGTCCTGTATTGGTGTAGTTTTATTAAATGAATGGTGTATTTTTACTAAATGGAAACACATTTATAGCTAGTTCTTAGCAAATTATGTACGAAAATTTTATCGTAATCGGGAATACCTTATAGTTTCCAAATTAATCAGAAAGCGCGTTTGTCCCCTTACAAACGCACTTTCGGATAGGTACTACTTAGGTATTCGCAGCCTTCTGAACATAATCATTTTCTTGATGATGATAAATAGGCGCTGCGCAAACGTAGACAATTTTGTGTCTTGTGACAAATACAAACTACCGATGAATATTTGATTTCTATAGAACCAGTATGAAATCATCCACTCCCTGCGCATACGTGTGTCCAGTTCCTTCCACTTAACACATATCCATTGATGATCAAAAAGTGTTGGGTGTCGGTAACTGGAAACTAAAAGTCGTCAGTTGTAGTTAAGCAGTAAGTTGAGCTGCGAATTGTACCAGTGGTCAGAAGTAGCGAGGGGTAACTGTGTCCGATCACGGCTACAGGACACAGCAACTACGGTTCCCTGTGATGGTGCGCCGTGTCGGCAACACGTTTGCGCGGCGTCTTACAAAGGAAAGCACCACCACAATGATCATATTAATAGAATCATATATTTAACTTAATTTGAGCGGCATCATTCGATCTCCCCTATAATTGTACCTTCGCAGGCGTGCCATGAATAATTTATCAATCTCATGAAACCTCAATTCGGCAGGTTCGTGTATTTATTTATTTCCAAGGTGTGCGAAGGATGAGTATTTAGAATTTATTGCGTTTTTATTGAGGAAGAATCTCAGTTTGAAAAAAATCCTCCACTCCACAAAAAATTAGTAGAATATAAACAAATTAGAACTAGTATTATGAATTGAAACGGTAGACTGTAATCTATATCGATCCATATGTAAACGGTAACCAAATATACTGTAAACAATACCCGTTTTTTATGATCTTCAAATGATTTTAAACTATCAGCGCCTCGCGGTTTCACCCGCGTAGTTTCCGTTCCCTTGGGAAATCCGGGATAAAATATAGCCTATGTGCTACTCCACTATAATCTATCTCTGTGCCAAATTTCATCCAGATCCGTTCAGCAGTTCTCGCGTGATTGAGTAACAAAATCCATCTATCCATCCATCCATTTATCTATCCATCCATCTAAACTTTCGCATTTATAATGTAAGTGTGATTGGTATAGTCAGTTGGAAAAGAAAATGAAACCGTTGTCACAACTTTAGACTGTTTTAAACAATCTCGAGGTAGGTACTTCAACTGATCTATATCAATACCGCTGGCTGGATTGCCCCGGTGCAGTATTGATGCGCTGCGCCAGATACTCAGCAGATAGCATCTTCTTGCTAATATGTAGTTCTCATAAATAAATAAATAAATAAAGAATCATCATCTTTTTTTGTATTTATTCATATTTTATGAATTTATCACGTAAGTTTTCTCCGGGACCCTATTATAGATTGCACGAACAACCCTTTTCTGCAGCACAAGTACCGTGTTAATATCTACAGCCTTTAGATACAATAGGTGATAGGATAAGATACGTAATATTGACTTGGAATTTCATGAACTATGCCGACGATACGAAAAGTTTTCGACCACTCTGTAGCATCAGATTATCGGCTTTGGAGTAGGAATTCCAATAAAGACGTGACAAGCCAAATATTTTGGCAGATTTGGCTATTTTTTCTAGAGACCAGACATGCGGGCCGAAGAGCTTACAGCATATTTTTAATTACACTTCTCCCCGCGCAATTTGAATTATTTTGGGCCGAAGTGTATCGAAGCGTAAAATACATTTTCACATGTTCTGTTAAGCTCATTGCCATCTCCTTTGATATATAAATAATAAATAAATAATGCTGGACAATTCACACAGCATTATCTAGCCCCAAGGTAAGCAGAGCTTGTGTTATGGGTACTAGATAACTGATATACGTAATATTATACATTACTTAGATAGATATTTTTTATTATACATAGAAAACACCCAGACCAACGGAACAAATTTCTGCAGATCGTACACAAATTTGTTCCGAGGCGGGGATCGAACCCGCAACCTCTTGCGTCGCAGGCAGACTTTGATGGCAATGAATTCCCGAATACTGAAACAAATACCTAAAAACCCCTTAAACTTCTAATCTAATCCAATCAGAACTTGATTTGTAGAAACTTTACGTATTCAAACGAACCCATAAAGTTACTTTAGAATTCTGTTGGCTATAAATTATAATCTGAAGCTTTTAGGACCTTCTAGGCATTCTGGGAATTTTGGATTGATTAGAACTTAATTCATTTCAAACTACCCACAGCCAACAGCATCGCGTGTATAGTTTCTATGGAAATGTTTAAAGTTTTTTGTTATCCCATTGGAACTAATTTATGGGGTGAAACGTACCTATCCTATGTTATATTCTAGACACGGATCTACATCTGCGCAAAATTTAATCCCGGTTCGTTAAGTAGTTTTACTTGAAGAAGTAACAAACGTAAACAAGTAAATCCATTCATTCAATAAAACATACAAACTTTCGCATTTATATTATTAGTGATTAGTGTGAATGTGGTTATTTATTTATTTATTTAACGCCACTATTTTCATGTTATCCAGTACAATATTATAGCTCTACAGTAGGCATATAGTAAGCAAATATTCTAACTAGACTCAACAACTTCGGTTTAAAATATTCATGTCATATTACCTCTCCTCAGCACAAACTACGCGCGTCTGCTCTGATAAAAAATTCAAAATATTTTCTTGCATCAGAAACATAAGTAAGATTAACATATAAAATGAAAATCTGTGAAGCGTGTAATTTGAATTCCTAATACGGGAGCAAAGGAGTGTCTGACAACTCTGTTAATTCACTTTATTGAGGTAGATTATGTTTAGGAGACTGCGTAGAGAAGCCCCTCTTGTTAATAGTACTTGTGTGGGGGCCGCCATCTTTGATTTATGTATTTGTGTTTTTTTTTATAGTTTATTAGCAGCGTCTCGCGGTTTCACGTGTGTCGTTCCCCTACCCTTAGGAATTCCGGGATAAAACATAGCTTATGTACTATTCCAGACTATAATCTGCCTCTGTGACAAATTGCATCCAGATTCGTTAAGCCTAGATTCTCAGCTACGGTACTAGATACTAAAATACCACAGAGTATCAAGTAGTGCTTTGTAGAGGAGTGTATTCCCTCTGCGTAAAGCTCAATTTTGCAATCTGGGTTGTCCGACCCCACACACTAGAGGTTAGGCATTAGCTAAGCTAAACATCCTACCTACATGATGATGTCCTCCTAGCCAAATTTTCGTCTACAGGGGCGGTCAGTCTCAACGGAGACCAGCCATGTGCGCAGGACATGAAGTGCACAAGTGTGTGCGTAAACACAGGTGCACTCTCTATTCCCTCACTCTTATAATCCGATGGAATAGCAGCCTAAATGATTTATGCCCACAACATAACATATAATTTTCCGGAAATATCTAAAAATCACAGTGAAAAGGGAAATAATCCCTTACAGCGGCATTAGGGGCGTCGCGCGTGCCCCTACCAAAGTTCAAAGGATCAGGGCCTTGTGCGGGAATTTGTGGTATTTACCCTATATATTATAATAACTTATACTGTAATTATAACCTTTGTAACGGCTTATTGGGTTCTGAAAAGCAAATATCCCTGTTTTTTGGCGTCGGCAAAGATTAAGCGCTGAATGTATGGGCGCTTTCACGGATTCGTTTTCGTTTTCATACTGGAAAGAACCGTTTACTGGATCTGGAATACTGTCGGGTGTGAACTCACTCTTACAACTACATACGCCATCACGGATATAAACGGATCCTGGAAAACGGATGTTGTGTGAATGCGCCTTCATTTCTTATAAGTATGTTGTTATGGAATATATGTATGTACTTAAATATTATTTAATATACCACCTATCATTCTCTTCTATACTAATATTATAAAGAGTAAAGATTTATTTGTTTGCTTCTGAATTCAATAGGCTCCGAAACTACTGGACCGATTTGAAAAATTATTTCACCATTAGAATCCCACATTATCTCTGATGAACATAGGCTAAGGAATATGCGAAGCTGGGGCGGACCACTAGTTCTATAATATACAAAACAAAAAGTATCATTAAAATGTGTCAAGAACGGTCGGAGAAATAGGTACGTAAAAAACATACATTCAGCCAAACATAGACCCTCCTTCTTTTCAAATTCGGTTAAAAACGCTCGAACTGTTTATGTAAAACACTTTGAACATTAAGTTTCTTCTAACTTAAGTAACTAATTTGTATGAAGAGTACAATACTGCGCTTGGTAATTAGCTGAAAAACTTCAAATTGTTTCGAAAACGAGACCTGCATTTTAGTTTAGCTTTTAATTTTAGTGTAGACATGAAGATTAAGTATTACAGTAAATGCATTCTAATGGTAAATAATAAACATGTAGCATGGCATTTTCTCTGGAGTAGGTGAGGTGAGTGAAATATTAACCTGTATATAAATCGCATTATATTTAGACTTAGATATGCAAATATTGTATTAGTTTATAAGTCATATATACACTTATTAGTGGTTTATTTTCCAAAAAATTAAGTAGACAAATTCAATAACACCTTTATTTCTTATTTGACAATAAATAAATTACTATTAATAACAGGTTTGTTAATAGTATTTTATTTATTTATAGTAGGTATTAAATTTGACTTGTCTAAGTGCTTGTTTTGTAAGATTAAAGAAATAAACGTTATTGAATGAAATATACAATCAAATAATAGAGTTAAATTAAAACTAGTATTTACAATAGAAACAAATGAGTTATCTGCAAACTGTTGCAAACAATCTACAGGTAGCTCAACTGATCAATATCAATACCAGTCGCGCGCGTGCCCAAGAAGCGGGCTGCATTGCCCCGCTGTATGGCAATGCTGATGCGCTGCGCCAGATACTCACCAGCTCTCGGGTCACGCGTCGCTTCGACCAGACGCTCAGATAATTTTATTGAATTGAATAAAATTATTATAAGGCTCTAGTCCATCTCACGATAATACCCATGACTCGTGATCTCTCCATAATCATTAACAAAAAAGCTTCAAAAATACTATATAACAATCTATAGGATACAAGAAAGAGCCCATTCGTTTCAAAAATGAAAAAAAAAACTATTTTAAATATGTGAAATAATTGTGCATCTGTTTTCTTAGTTAGTACCGTTTTTATTCTAAACTTGATAGTTTCGAATAATATATCACAAGTTTTAAAGACATCGTCTTATTAAATAATAGAATAATATGGGAACTTTTGGCTTATTTTTTCAAATATAATGTCATTATCAGCAAAAACTAGATTTATGCGATTGCGCCACTCTATCCCGCTCCTATAAATGCGTAATACTGTACATATCCTTTTCACAAAGTGGCGTCATATGTCGCCCCCTTAATTACCGATCACCGATCACGTCTCGACTATCGTCAAATTGACTCAAGGTTCAGAAAACATACCTACATGCGCGTTAGGAACTGAAAAAAAATTGTTTTACTTATTCCACATATAGGGATCCTGCCTAGCGGATTGAAGCTCTTATTATAGACAGAAACTCCAATGTAAAAGTGAGAAAAACCTGTAATTTATTCATGAAAATCAACTTATTTATGCACTATATTACGCATCTCGATGGGCGCACGTCCGTCTAGCAAGAAACGTGATTCGGCCAATCGCATCGGGTACTGAGGAACCCGGGACGGGCGCGGGACGAAGTATGTATAAATATAATATATTTATACCTACTGCGATATATATTATATAACCATATAAATATTTCGCAGCGTCGTGCACTTCCGCACTCTACAAACCCTGGAAGAATTTCACGCTTCCACCCACTCGTGCACCTCGGCGAAAAATCCATTACCCTCTTGTAGCATCTGGCAACAGCTCAAGCCGAGGTTCGCACCTAAGTGGTGGCCCTTGTGCGTGCCCCAACCTAACTTTACCGGCGAGGCGCTTTCCGTGCCCGCCAAAAGTCCGGTAACGCTGTCATGGCCATCTGCAGTCAACAGCATAGTAGTCCATTCGGAAAAAAAACATACTGCCCATTTACTTGGAGACAGCATGCAGAGGACGTATGAGGACAGAAGTCAACATCATTCAGGGTACTTTCCATAGTGTAACATGTACGTTGCATCCATTCCCTGATGCGATTCCGTTATTATTAATAAAATATTTAGACAGCGTTTTTAAAATAAAGGGGCCAGCTAACTGATGAGTAATTTGTTCCATGAAGTAGCAGAAAATCTCGAATGCAAAGCGTAGTGATTATGGAAAACCCAAACCAAACCCCAAACTTGGGAGAGGCCCCTCCAGGAGTGGACGTACGTATGAGTAGGACGCACGTAGTTAGCAAGCCTGCAATGTCCCACTGATGGACAAATGCCCAAATTACTCAAAACCGTGATGCAAGGAGGGATGAGGGGGTCATCCTTCCTTGCATCACGGTTCTGGGTTAGTTGGACCGAATATGTACCTACCCTGTTAGAAGATAAACCTTCGTACTAACCTTGATAAGCATTTTAATGAACCATTACAGATATTATATTTAATTTTGGTCCAATCATTATAGTTTCCGGTCACAGTGATTATGGATCTTTAAATAACAAAACCAAATAGCTTTCAATATTATGAACCTTATTCACTAGAAATGTTCAATTCAATAGCAAAATGTGAAAGCAAAACGTTGACAAGTCTTCCGGAAGACCACAAGCCTGGAAAGAAAATTGAAATAGGTTTTTTAAAAATAAAGCAAGGACTCAGTGATAACTGTGATAAGTAATATCTAACGGAATCCGACGTACAGATTGAATTTCAGTCTTGCAAACAAAAATAATTGCAATGACTCGCGCTGTTGTCAATAAAGTTTTAAACAAGAATAAAATTGATTGAGACTGCCTTTCACTTCTCGGTAATGAACGAAACACTGCTGGAGCTGTGGAGAAAATACTGTAGGTTTTTATGAATAATAATAGAAAATGTTTTCATTTGTAACAACTAAAAGACATAACATAACTGACTAATCTTTTTGTGATTATTTCAACTCATAAATTATTCCACTAAGGTCTGTTTTGTATATGTTGTTCTGAGCAATCGAAGTGGATTTGTGCCACATTTTAGAAAAAATATAGCGTGCAGCCAATGTTCAACGGCAGGGCAAGTACGGTGATTGTTGTCTAGGGTAGAATAAAGAAAAACTACGTCACTCTGTAATCAGATGCGTAAATTATTTGCAATTTCAACCTTCAACTTACTATTGTCTATTCTACCCCAGACCATAATCCCCGTGTTTGGCCTGCTAGTTAAAAATTGAAAACGATCGAATACACACACCGTATGGAGTGGGGCCAAATTTCTGACAGCTGTCAAACCCCAGTCCTACTTCTGGTTAATCTTATTAGCCGAAGTACTGACTGAGTAAACTGGGTGAAAAGAAGTACCTATGCCTTATTTGTATTTTTTAAAGAACCTAACCGCAGCTTCGCATTAAGAATAGAAATTAGGTGGCCTTAAAACTAGCTAACTAGCTATTCCAACTTTAGAACTCTGCATAATCTATTTTATGAATAACGCAGTTCGTTCGACGTGGGCGGACAGTTAATTTACGTTTCATTCAATAAAAACAGTGAGGTCTCCGTGGAGCGTGAACAAGAAATATTTTCACTAGCTTACTGCGATGGAGAACATTTTGTTATTGAAGTGTGTTTTAAAATTTTAATACGTAAATAAGTGTAAATGGGGTATGGTAAATGGGCATTTTATTCATACCTGTGACCCACCAGCGTCCACGAATGAAACTAGTCCAAGTATGTTAAAAACCACGAATAGGAGCTCAGTCGCTATCCACAAAACATGTTTTTTTTTACAAAATAAGAATAAAACATTTTGAATACAAATGTCATCCTAAAAAGGAACAAGTACAATGATGTGTTTATGCATTATATGTATAGAGGAGCATGTATGTATAAGGTATCTATACTATTTTTAAAGCGTTAAAATGGTCAATGTCAAGTAAAACACATTTTTTATTAATTTTCAGTTGTTTGTGGTGTGACAGCCTACGGTAGCCCAGTGATTCCTAGCACCCTCGTATCCCACCGTAACCATGGCCGCTGCCATGGCCAGGAATAGCGAGGCGGCCGGGAACGGGGTGTCATTTCCTATTTATTAATATTACTGAGCACATGACTTATCGTACTGAGGATGGGACACAGGTTCGAGTCCTGCCGAAATCAATCATTTTTGGGAACTTATTTAATTTCATACGACAAATTAAATGGATAAGAATAAAAGCACCTTTACTTGTAGCTAAGATACAATCTAGTTTGCTACAGAACTTTATTGTTTTGTATTCAACTAATAGCTGTTCTTTTTTTTCAGCTACGAAAGTTTCCCGTGAATTAATATGATGTGCTGCTCAAAATTGTGCTCGAAAGTTTCAAAAGAAATGATAAAAGATAAGTGAAACTAAGTTCATTCGATGGTCGGATTCAAAAAACAACTATAAAATATACAAAAAATTGCAATGAAACTTATGGTAGCAAAAATCGTGTTTTTGATTTGGCTTCTGAATTGTTCTATCAATAACGCGAACGGCGCTGCATGTTACATACCTACCTACGATTATTATTACGATACAAACATACAAATAACAACAAAAGGAACTAATAAAGTGACTATTAAAATGACTACTAAATCTGTGAACACTACGACTCAGAACACAACGACTACTGAAATGCCCCCTAAGAGTTGTAATATTTGGTGTTGGATCAGAAGAGTCGGGCTATTTATCGTGCAAGAGTTACTAAAGGATGATGATTGAAACTAATTCAGTTGTGGTCAGTTATCACAGTAGGTCTGCGGAGTACCGAGTCTCTTCTGGTATTCAAAAATGTATCTAAGCATCTGGTCGAGGCCACGCGTGACCCGCTGGAACGTATGTGACGCAGCGCATGAGCATTCATATTGTACAGCGAGGCAATCCAGCCAGCGTTTTTTAGTTCTTATTTTGTTTCAAATATTTATCTGTTATTTTGAGTTATTCCCGACTCGTCCCACATTTTCTTTGTTAATAAAGAGTCTTCACACTATACAGATTTTTAAGTCTATAAAACTTGGATGCAATAAACTTTGATTTTCTTAATTTTCACTGCTTACGAAAGGAGAGAAAAATAAAACATCTACTCAAGCAAATGAATTTTACAAATTCTACAGACACAAGAACTTGTTAATAAAAGATTAATAATAATAGATTTTATCATTAACTGCAGCTAGTTAATGATAAAATCTACTATACTTTCTACGGTCCGCGGATTTGCACCCGCTTTTCTGGCACAAAAAGGTACTCGGTGTCCGTCCCCAGGATACCGAGGATACTGAGGAGGAGGATACCGAGGAGGTAGACTCCGGCGTGAAAAGCTAATAGACCAGAATTGCTTTCGAATTAATAACATTACTATTTCAGTGGCACGGCACTTTTGAAATACATTGAAAAGTATTGAAAAAATTACCATTACCCTTAACTCCGAATTTTGAAGAGTTATTTTTTTTAAAGTATCGATATGAAAAATTTCCCTACTGTGAGTTATTCCATCAGAGAGGTAGGGAAGTCTCTATCTGGTACAGTGGCGTACCACGTTAGCTGACCTTCTGGCAGGTTCCAAGACTCTGTTGTTAGTAAATTTGTTGTTTTATTATAAAACGGCTTGCTATCTTAATTTTACGGTAGGGCTAGTCCACCAGTTTAAAGTCGCCCAGCGAGCTATGGAGAGAGCTATGCTCGGTGTTTCTCTGAAGGATAGGATTCGCAACGAATACATCCGACAGAGAACCAAGGTTATCGACATAGCTCAAAGGATTAGCAAGCTGAAGTGGCAGTGGGCTGGCCACATCTCGAGAAGAACCGACAACCGCTGGGGTAAACGTGTTCTTGAGTGGAGACCGCGACTCGGCAAACGTAGTGTAGGACGCCCTCCGACCAGGTGGGATGACGATTTGCGAAAGACTGCTGGCAGATGCTGGATGCGGCATGCTGAAGACAGGGCGCTATGGCGCTCATTGGGGGAGGCCTATGTCCAGCAGTGGACTGATGTAGGCTGAAGATGATGATGATGATCTTAATTTTACCGAAAGCACAGAATATTTATGTATGACGACCTCTTGGCGCGGTGGGCGAAGGTCCGTCTGCGACGCAGGAGGATGCGGGTTCGATTCCCGCCTCGGGACAAATGTGTGTACGATCTGCAGACATTTGTTCAGGGTGTTCTGGTCGTTTTCTATGTATAATAAAAAATATCTATTTGTGTATTGTATTATATTATGTATATCAGTTATCTAGTATCCATAACACAAGCTCTGCTTAGCTTGGGGCTAGATAATGCTGTGTGAATTGTCCAGCATTATTTATTATATTATTATGTAACGTTACTTCGTAGAAGATACTTTAATAACTCGTTTTCACCGATGTACTTTGAGCCTTTTACAAGCAAATATAATGTACCTAATTCCCTGTAAATGGTAAAGCAAAACTGTAGGTACTCAAAACCGAGCCCAAGTGACAGAGGACTGCCAAAAGATCCTACTTTGAAAATAGTTCTGTATCTATAGAAATTGACTTGAAACGTAACAGGGGGTCTGCTAAGAATGAACTCCTCAGTATATATCGTAAGTCACACTCGCACTTGACGGATCTTATTAAGTCCATAAGTAAAGCTACTAATTTGACAGCCAGAACAGCCAGAAGCGACGACATAAAAGGAGTCTGACTTCAAGGAAAAGTGATTTAGAGCAATACTACAATTTCCTTTCATTATGATTGTCCCCGCTGGCTGTTTTTGTTTGACAAACCTCTCATTATCCCCGAGTGTTTTAAGGTTACGTTTTATCGAATAAAAGAAAAGGAAGATTCTCGTTGGTGGCCCTTACGCATAGGGTTTTTTTTTCTCATTGATGAGACGTATACCGAATGGGTTAAGGATAATTAACACCGTTGAGCAAGTTATGTTGAGTTGATGTTTAGAATAAGAAATAATATAATCTATAAGTTTATCTCCTAACACACTTACCTAAGTAGAAAAAAAATGTGCCTTTTGGTTATCCTCATACTTGTTTCTTTTGTAACGCATGTTAATAATAGCTGTTGTATAGCTTATTTACAATACCTACCTATCGTTTAATGTATATATTTTTATATAATCAAATCACACTATGTACTATCGCAAGACTGGCTCAATAATAGCGCTCCGTTACTAACCTCTGTGGTGTTTAAGGCGTTATTTTTTTTTTAATACCTAATCTTTAAGTTGATAAATAAATAAAAAAATAATAAAATAAAAAGTTGAGAACAGTAAAATGCTAGGGGCTACATAAGCTGCGCGTCCACCGGACCGCAATCCGGAGTGTACGCGGAAGGGTTTGGTCCTTGAATTCCTGTTTTGTTTTGTCGTTTCAGAAACGGGAAATCATTTAATTATTTCCAACATCCATTACAACTTTGAATACGTCCTTTAATCATTTATAATTGTTTTTCTCTTCAATTCTACACGCCTTTAGAATTTCGTGATATGTACTGTTTTTTTTTATTATTGTTATTCTTAATTGATGACACGTATACCATGCAGTTCACCAGTACCACGCAGCATGGACGTGGACACTCACGGTAGGGCTGGTCCACCAGTTTAAAGTCGCCCAGCGAGCTATGGAGAGAGCTATGCTCGGAGTTTCTCTGAAGGATAGGATTCACAACAAATACATCCGACCGAGAAGCAAGGTTATCGACATAGCTCAAAGGATTAGCAAGCTGAAGTGCAGTGGGCTGGCCATATTTCAAGAAGAACCGACAAACGCTGGGGTAAACGTATTCTTGAGTGGAGTCCGCGACTCGGCAAACGTAGTGTAGGACGCCCGCCAACCAGATGGGATGACGATGGGATGCGAAAGACTGCTGGCGGATGCTGGATGCGGCAAGCTGAAGACAGGGCGCTATGGCGCTCATTAGGGAAGGCCTATGTCCAGGTGTGGACTGGTATAGGCTGATGATGATGATAATGATGATGATACCATGCAGTTCATGAAAATTGACACCTCAACGGTGTCAATTTTATGTTGCTGACGGAAAAAATTTATTTCGTTTGGTTGAAGGATATGTACACCTTCTTTTTAGGTATTAACTCAGTTGTCTCTAAAACTTAACTAAACTAATTCGACAGCAGTTAAAATGCCGCTCTCCATACGAGCAACAATTCGGGAGTTTGGGATGCGGTGAACGCTCAGCTGCGTCCACCGCATCCCGAATTCCCGAATTTTTTGACCAATTTGAGAAACGGGAAATCGTTAAATATTTCCATCATCCATTACAGTTTTCTTCATAAATCCTACACGCCTTACACCAGAATTGCGCGAAATGTACAGACAAATTATTAATTTATTATTCTCAAATCGGCCAAATTATTTAATTTTAGGGAATTCCTGGGAAATTTCTAGAACCTCCGAAATTCCGAGAACGAAGCGAACGAAGCGATGGATGCACAATTTTAAATAGATGACAACATTTTTAGTGCTGTCAAATTATTTTAGACTTGCGGTAGCGACCTCTGAATTGACGTAACTGACTACCTACCTCTTTAGTTCAAAACCATGTAACCTGAAAAGTGGTAAATACCTCTGGGACGCGTCTATACTCTCTAGCACTGCAAAGTAAAATGGACAAAAAACTGCCACTGGTTCGGTTGCATAAAAGGTTTACGCAATAAAATGCCATGTAATATAACACCTGACTATACAATAGCTGGCAACATCCGGATCAAATTACCTATGTGTAGTATTCGAGTTTGTGGCCAAAAATAAACCTTTTTCTTATCGCAGCCACAATAGCCGATTGTTATTCCTAACTATATAAACAGAGCTCAAATCTTACTTGCTACATACCAGGTAACTTCAACTAAGCTTCAGTAACTTACCAATACTCGTGTAGTACAATACAATGTCCTAATACAGGACTCTTTTAAAAATATCGGTGTAAATTGTAATAGGGTGAAAATGGAGAGTAAGTACATTATTATCTCAAATTGTAAATACAAAAATGTACACACATCCGAGCATGGATATCGGAACCTGGTTTAGCCTCGTTTTTCCGAAGTCGGTTTCAAATACGACTATCAAAAGCCGCCATCAAATGTAGTATGTAATAGAGGAACCTAAAGTCCCGAAGAATAACAGAACATAGGTTTCATGACTTCTCCTTTAAACTCGCTGTGCCCACAACCAGGCTTCACAAGATAAATGTATCCTTTAAAGGGAAATGTATAGGCTTCTACAACAAAACTCCTAGTGAGTTGCAAAATCTATCAGCAAATAAATTCAAACAAATTTTTAAAACCTTTCTGTGTAAAAAGGCGTACTACAAAATATCAGATTGTTTAAAGAACTCTGTTCTTCCGTGATCATGGCGCATGAAACTGTGCCGAAATATTAGAAAACTCAAAAATCGAATCATGGTAAATATCCCGTTATAAATGACTTTAATGTCATGATAATTTTAAAAGTTTTATCAGATTATTTAGCAGATATGTAAAAAAGCTTGGGACTGGTTTTGCTCCAACTCAAAAAATAACAACTAACAGGCTAAAGGTTTCTTCGTCGCTTCTTTACTTTAATCTACATACCGAAACGACAGAAATAAAAAATATCACTTTATTTCCGTGTCAGTGTTTTATTTTAAGAATTTGACGTTTTCTACGTGTACATTTTTGTATTTATGGAAATAAAGCATTTTTGATTGATTAATTCTCAAAAGAGGTTAAAATTATTTAAGTAATTTAACTTCTGAATCCAGCATATTTTAAGGTGGATGTCGATCTTGAAAACAATTTTTACCAATATTAGACAAGAGTAGCTAAAATAAAAGTAGTTAGATTCACACTCTTTAAACGATAATTTTTTCTCAATATTATATAATTTGAATTTGAGAAAAATTGAATTCGCTGTGAATTTTGGTGATTTAAGAAGTAGAAATCGGTTTTATTTTGATGGTGGGTAATCTTTTAATCAGGGTGGCAAAACATATAACAATCTATCTATTTTAAGTTATCTACCCACTTTGGCAAGGAGAATGAATAACTATCAGACAAATATTACAAAACACCTCCCTTTTTAAGCTGTATTCATAAAAGTTACAGAGTTCTTCTGTTGGCAAAAAAAACTAACATTATCTCCAAAAAGAAACTGACAGACATTTCATAACATTTCATCGGCTTTGATCATCCATCAAAGATGTCTGCTACAAATAGTGAATATTATGTTTCCTAAATAAATTCCTTCTATTCCATTTTTGCCGGTCACTCGCTCACCTTTTTCGATTTAGCTTTCATTTTAGGCTCTTAGAAGAAGACGCCACGTTTAGCTGCTAAGCTAAATTAATCCCATTCGTGCCGTTTTAAAATTGCTTGTCATTAAATAATTGTAATTTAACTGTTCGAAGACTAAAGTGACAATAATCAAACAAATGCATAATTAGCCGCTACCGCAAGCCGCGTCAGTCAATGAGACCCTTTATAGTGAATGAAAATCAATGAAGGAGGTTGTAATTACCGAAAAAAAAAAGTTATAATTCTACTCCTTTTGCAAGAATTTCCAGTTGAAACAACGTATTACATTTTGGGAGGTTTATTCAAAGCAGGAAAGTAAAGGGAGGTTATGGGGGAGGATTGTTGCCCTAATGCGATTTGGATCTACATGATAAAAGTGGAGTTTCGCTTTGTAAAAAATTGCTGAAATTATGTGTAGGTATTTCTCGCGATGATTCGTATTTTCTAGGACATTTATCACTTTATATTATAATAACTTTAGCATTGGAAAATACAAAAACCTTTGATTTATATCGAAAGCTCTTTATTGAGCTTTGAGATACCAAACGATCCATTCAAAGTTTAACGCCTTATATTTTGCGAATTGCCAATATCCTTTTATGGACAATTTCAGAGTTAGTCATCCTGTCGACACTTTTGCTGACAGTAAGCAGCTATCGATCAAACTTCTTTTCGAACACAATGGACTCCGAGCCCTCAATATCCATACTGTACGCACGCGACCAGAAAAGCGATAAAGTCAAGAATGAGTGCCTAACAGAAATGTACCCTCGAAACCTCTACAAATATCCGCTACGTATAGATCGTAATGACATCCCTTGCATCATACACTGCGTGCTAAAAAAGTTCGGCATCATGTCCAACGAAGGATTCATCAACATAAAGAATTACTACAAGAGGGTCCAAGCGATTCACAGATATGACCCAAGAATCTTGATCTCTGATGTGGGAGAGACATGCGCTTCTAACATCAACGAAATGAATTTGGACCACGACGTTTGTAGGAAGGCGAAGGTGTTCAATGACTGCACGCAGTTGTACGCTATTTCTTACACGGAACCTGAAGAATGGTCTTAATGTCGCAAGCTTTTGCTCTTTAAGTACGTTGTCGGTGGCTTTGGCACGTTTGACGAAGATCCTCTTGCCTCCATTGTTCAACAATAATGTAGCAAAATAGTTAATAGTTAAAGTTGGTATATATGAATTGTGTTAAATATCTGTCAAGTCATGTGTTATTTCATAACACAGGCGTGTATCAGGGCTTACAATTTTTTACCTTTGTACGTAATAAAATCAATAGCCTCCTTATTATCTTTCATTATTATTATACGTAACCTTTTTAAACCAAAGCCATATTAGCATTTTTATCAAAAGCGAATCAGCTTACATAAAAGGATTTAGGTATAATGAGCAGGTGTACCACTCTGCATATCAAAGCAAAAAGGATTTGCCTATTATTTTAGTTGGGAGGTTTTCCCGGATAGCGGTAGTGAAACAAAGGTTTGCTGTTTGGGTGGCACCTCTTGTTTATGATTGCATCTAAATTTAAAAAACAAAAGCAACTTTGTTTCGTTCCACTGTAGGTTAAGTAGTTTTGGTTATTATAAGTTATGGGTAATTAGTTTCTAACCGCGGCTTCACACGCGTTATTATTGGGGATTGAAATAAATCTAGACACGTTTTTAGCAATGATTTAATTATTGTTGTATTGGAAACTTATTTGGGTGTTAGGGTTCCGTACGTATTTCTCCAACCAACCCCCTTTTCTCAGAAACACGTGGAGGTATCGTTTCAGCAGGTTTACATGCTGCTGCTGTAAGGGATGAACACTTTAACGGCCAGGGTGTAAACCTGATGAAATGTAGGGGGAAAAAAATAGAAATATTATAATGTGCTCATAGCGCAAGTGACGAGTAACAAAATTTTATTGCTACAACCAAACTATGTTTACCTTTTGTCTACCAAACCTTTTGACAACCTATGTGGCACGGTGGACGATGGTCCGCCGGTCAGGAGGTTTCAGATTCGATTCTCGCCTGGGGACAAATGTTTCTTCGATCTGCAGATATTTTTTGTGTGTTCTGGTCGTTATCTAAATATGATAAAAAATATCTATCTTTGTGTTGTATTGCATTATGTATATCAGTTATCCTTGTCACAATCTCTCGGGTCTAGACTAGGTCTAGATAATGCTGTGTGATGTGCCCTACATTATTTATTTATTATATACTAGTATTATGAAGAAGAAAGTTGTGAAGATAAATGGCCGAAGAATAAGCCAAACTACTGAATAGATCGAGCTGAAACTTTGCACACGTATAAATATCGATACCAAGGCTACTTTTAATTCCAAAACCGCTTACGAAACCGCATACAGTGCATGGTGGAGAATAAAACGTCTAATCGGATGAGTTTGGTTTTGCAGTGACTCGTCTATTTAGCTTCATAAACTTCAGAAATTGTTACTCAGTTTCTGAGTAACACGCGTGAAATAGGTTTCCAGCAAGTTCAGTAATAGCCTTACCGAGTTAGCTCAGAGTTAGGTTCTATGTTAGAAACAAGCTCTGCTTACTTTGAGTTGCTTTGAGGCTAGATCATGCTGTGTGAAATATCTATCATTATAAAGTTAAAAGTAATTGATCCTGGACAATTCACACAGCATTATCTAGCCCCAAGCTAAGCAGAGCTAGATATTACATTATTATATCAGTTAAGATATAATTATATTTTTACTAAACATAGAACACGACCAGAACACCAGGAACAAATATCTGCAGATTGTATAAACATATGTCCCGAGGCGGGAATTGAACCAGCAACCTGCTGTGTCGCAGGCGAACTTTTGCCCGCCGCGCTACAGAGTCGTCAATCCATCATTTCTGAGTTTATAGTTACTTTTATTTTTACTATGATGCTGACGATGATCATTTCGATACATTTTGTTGAAAAACATTGTTTTCTTCTAATATTTAATACATAAAATTGAAACTGTGTTTTAATAAATTACACTGTAAATACACAACAGACCCTTCACCGTAAGTTTTCTCCTCCTTTCCTGCTTTGTATGTACGTACATACACAGAACGGTCTATACCTACCTATCTAACGTGGCTAAATTCAGTATTCATTGACGTTTTTCTCGAAAGGTTGGTCTTGTCAATGATTCTAATGTATGCGAATCTACGATATCTAACATACATCTAATGATTCCTCATTGCTGAAGAAAATCGAAATCATCTGTAATATGAAAAATATTTACACTTAAAAAAGCTTTAGCTCGGTACGCTGGGTTTGATATCCACCGAAGAAACTAAATTGCACACACATTAATAAATAAATAAATAATGTTGGACAATTCACACAGCATTATCTAGCCCCAAGCTAAGCAGAGCTTGTGTTATGGGTACTAGATAACTGATATACATAATATAACACAACACATAGTTATATATTTTTTATTATACGTAGAAAACGACCAGAACACCCTGAACAAATGTCTGCAGATCGTACACACATTTGTCCCGAGGCGGGAATCGAACCCGCGACCTCCTGCGTCGCAGGCAGACCTTCGCCCACCGCGCCACAGAGGTCTCCATTTGACATTCCAGTATAATAACCATCATTCTTCTTGTCTTCTAACTACGTGACAAAGATGCGCTGAACGTAATTCTAAGACAAATAAGAGGGTGGCCTTCTGGTCAGTCTCGTCAATTAGTAGTTAAAAGTTTTTGTTTCAAACGATGAACGAGCGAGACAGATACGAAACTGTACTTTTCTCTTTCGCCTACTGCGTTATCGGTGGCATATGAATTATATTTGTCAGTGTACCTACGCCAACTGCCCTTTCTCATTGCCCGTCACCGGACAAGATACTTGGTGGCAACTATAGACATCTTTAAAATAGCTTTTCGGAAGATTATATAAGAAAATTCTTATATCTACTTTATTAAGAAAGTTGCGTAGGAAGCACCTTTTTATTTAATGCAGAAGAATCTTTCTATTAAATTATGATCCAATAATGAAATATTTTCTGCTTCCAGCGTTGTGTTATATTATTTTAACATTGCGTCTTTTTTTATTAATTTCTGGAGCATTAGTAGTTTTAATAATTTCTGGAGCATTAGTAGTTTAATAATTTCTGGAGCATTAGTAGTTTTAATAATTTCTGGAGCATTAGTAGTTTTAATAATTTCTGGAGCATTAGTAGTTTTAATAATTTCTGGAGCATTAGTAGTTTTAATAATTTCTGGAGCATTAGTAGTTTTAATCATAAGAAAAGCATGGGACTGAACAGACCACAGTTAGATGATACTAGAAATGGTATAATCATTAAAAAATAAAATGGCCTGTGAAACTTTACCACAATTGTTAGATAAAGTCAATTATCTTCTATAATAATCAATTATCATCTATTAATGCTTCTTCCATATGTCCAGATCAGGCCTCACGAGTGATTATTGGAAACTATAGAGAAAAGCTCATTAGGGGAGGCCTATGTCCAGCAGTGAACTGGTATAGGCTGATGATGATGATAGAGAAAAGGGGTTCAGGGGAGTCCTGTTTCCAGGAGTGGAAACTTAACTTAGGCTGATGATGGTGATGATGATGATGATAGGGAAAAAAACTCCAGGCTCGGTTGCTCACTTTTTCACGTTTTTTCCACCAAATGAGAAAGCAAAAGCCTACAAAATATAGCTAAAACCATGGAGAACCGGCGAATATTTTGATTCACCATTTATCAAAATTCGATTTAGTCGTAGAAGTTAGATAGATAACACTTCATTGTACCACACAAAAACAGAAATCAGTACAGAAATAAATGCTATGAGAAGACGAAGTACAAAGGCGTCCTTATCGCTATGAGCTTTTAGGTTATAAATAGTGTTCCACATAGAAAACCTCGAAAACCATAAAGCTGGAAACACACTATCGATACGCCACGCCACCCCGACGAAACGCCATGCGTGTTAAGGCGCATACCCCACCCAAAGTGGCGCCGTCACTTAATTTATCCTATTATTCCGTTTAACAAAGGAATTTACTAAAATCCATCTTTCAGTTTGTGATACCTACCATAAGCTTTTTTTTAATGCCTTTTTTTTAAATCTGCATAAAAACGATCAGAAGATTGATGTGATCACACGAATTTCATTTCCAAAATCGAAAGTTCGGTGACCTTTTTAGATGACTGGCTAAAGCTGAGCGTCCACCGCATAGGCAATGAAATCGTGCAGAGCGGATGCAGTAGGGTGTGGTTCCGGGAATTTTCAAATTGGAGTGATTATTACTTACCTTTAATCTTTTTTTCCAGCTCTAGGTGTCCTCCTCCTCATAGTAGCTAGCAGCCAAGCCCGCATCTCTGTAATGTACGCCCACGACAAATCGAGTGACATGGTCGCTGAGCAGTGCCTCAACGAAATGTACCCCAGGGTCAAACACATCGAAATCCAGGAGTCAGACGAGAGCTGCATCATCTTCTGTGTGCTCAAGAAGTTCGGGATCATGAACTCGAATGGGGTCATCAATTTGGAAGCATATAGGTAATATTTTCTTACTTTTATGAAAGATTTTTGCTATTGTGCTCACCCGCACTCTGGGCATCTCTAAGAAATAAAATAAGTTAACAAAAATTTTCGACTTCGGCGGGATTCGAGCCCGCACCCCACCCTTAGTACTGGTGTGCTCTAACCAACTAAGCCACATAGTCTCTGTCGGTTTTCGTCGAAAATCTTTGGGACCTCTTACGGACTGTAGCGCCGGTGGCTCCACCTACAGAGAAAACATTAATTTAACATTGAGACTACGTGGCTTAGTTGGTTAGAGCACACCCGTACTAAGGGTGGGCGCGGGTTCGAGTCCCGCCGAAGTCGAAAATTTTTGGGAACTTATTTGGTTTTTTATGAAAGAGTTTGCACGAATTGTTAGCGCGTAGGTGACTGTACCGAGAGTTGAGAAGATAAAATATTAGCCCGCGGTTTCGCACGCGCTTTCTCGGGATGTATAGGTACCGATCCCCGGGATATCGTCTACCTCCCTATCAAATTTTATTAAGCCTCATTCAGCCGTTTAGGTGTGAAAATGCAACAAACAGACAGAAATACTTTTCTTTTCACGCGCTTTCCCGAGATGTATATTCATCCCCGAGATATCGTCTACCTCCCTATCAAATTTCATTAAGACAAAAGTCTTTTTGTCAAAAATCGTTTATCGAAAGTATTTCTGTCTAGAAATACTTTCGATAAACGATTTATTTTGTCCTGCAGTAATCGGCGTAATTTGTTAAACAATTACTATTTAATATGGGTTTAAATGTAAATCTTTGTGAAGAATTCGATGAACTGCGAGTTTATTCAATTTTAACGAAGATGCTGGTAATTGTCGAGGGTTGTCCATAGCAGACATTCATTCGTGTTCTCAATGTCGTTTTGCGCCCAGTTGACTGTATCTAACATTCTACACCCAGTCTCCTCAAACTTGTGCACCCAAAGCTTGATAAAATTTGTACTTGGCATATTCCTCCCTCATAGTCGTTCAAATGAAATGTATCCTGAAGAGACGTCGAACCGAGTGTACGAATCGATGATTTTATAAAACGCTCTCGTAAATCGTTTCATGGCTTTAATAACTATAATTTAAAAAAAATGTTTTATTGTTCCATGGCTACTAAACTAAAAAAAAACCGTCAAGCGATCCACACCTGATGTTTGTTGTTGGCGCGTAATACTCAAAGAAAAACAAATAAAAACATTCTCAGACACCCTATATTAGTTAGAAATAGTATTTTTAGTGGGTTTCTTTAAAAAAACTACAAGTCTGCGTTTTAAAAATCTTCTTACGCCGAGGGTAACGCACGCATATACCATTAAAATTTAAAATTTACTGAGTATTTTCGAATATTATAAAAGCCTTACATTACTTCCTTCGTCCCAGCTTTCAGGTGGAAATAAAATTAATTTGAACGCGGATTACCACCTCCTAATTCCAGGATCAGAATGAAATTATCTCCTTCATTAAGCCTGAAACCATTTTGTAATGGAATTTTGTTGATTCTCTAATAATATTCAAAGTTGGGTTAAATCTACAATTCAATTAGTTTGGGATAATTTAGGAAAGGTGGATATAAAACTTAACATAATTACCATAAAACATTATGTACAATCTAAATACCTACCGATAAAAAGTAATTTTCAGCTGACCCCAAATAACAATAAAAAGTTAAGTCCCAAAAATCACCTGTGATTATATTATATCGTGAATAGACCTTCGTTTGACCACAAACTCACCTCATGTGGCAATGTGGCCAGCGATGTCTCACGATGATTTAGAAGACACCAATTCACTCTTATCTTGGACATTTCAGAAAAAGAGTCCTGGTAGCTCGTCAGAACGAGGTTCGATCCATTGGCAGCGACTTCGGAGGAACCTGCATCGAAAGCGCGGAGGCCACTCAACACAAACAAGACGTCTGCAAAAAGGCCAAAGTGTTCAATGACTGCACACATCTTTATAGGATATTGTTGAGAAAGAAAAAGTAGCGTAATAAACTTCAAGGGAAATACGTTTTGATAAATAAGTGTGTTTTTAACTTTTACAATGCTCTTGTAAAGTTCTTAAACAAATTTAACCTTCAAAATTAAGTAATAATAAAGCTATCAATACTTTTAGTAAATTTCTTGGGAAAATAGTTTCAGTACCTACCTAAATCTATCGAATTAAAAATTAAAAAAGACTAAGTAATTTTTTTTCCAAGTATAGATATTTAAATCAAGTTTTCTTGCGAATAAATAATTGTCTATCTAAGTTTTTAGCCGTGTTCCAGCGTTTGCCAGTTTGGATACTTACCGAAGGTTGAAATTAAAACAATATTAAAATAAAGTACTTAATATTAATCCTGGTGTTTAATTCTTAACCAACGTCCATTATTGCAACCCGCTGATAGACCGCAAATTTGTACTCAATAACTAAATCCAACAAAGATACGTTTACTGCTAGTCATCTTCCTTGGTAGTTCGTCTTTACATAATATGGTTATCTTCTTCGACTCTTACGGCATCCATAATCTACGGGCTGAGGTGGAAGGCCAACTCTTACGCCGTGACAGATTTTAGTAACACTTCAGGAGCCGCTGACAGTTATATCATTCGCTTTGTATATGAAAAACTTTTTCTATTGAGGAAATACAAAAATTCCCCTTTCAGCTCGCGCCATCCGCCAACAAGGCAGCCAAAGACTTAGAAATTGTCTTTAAAATTATTTATGAAAGGCACCCCGTAAATCATATTATCCTAATAAATATCTTATTTGACGAAAGAGACAAAATTAGATCATATTTATTCACAAATGTATTAAACATTCAGGGTAATTAATTCTTACTTTCATCCCTCCAGTAATCGGATAAGTAAATTAACTAGCTCATGTCGGTGGTTTTGCTCGCAGTTTGGTATTCTGAAGTATTCTTTCAGGGTTTAATGTCATATAATTTTCTTCTTTGCGCTGGTTTTGTCCATGTCCCTTTAATTTTTTTACCCTGAACATCCGGAACGAATATTGGCAGATCATACACACATTCATCTCGAGGCTGAAATCAAACCCGCCTTCGTCCGTTTTGTCACAAGGGTCGTCCAATTTCATTTAAAGCGCATACCCCACCCAAACTAGCGCCGCCACCTACTTTATGTTATTATTCCGTTTAAGAGAAATTTTCAACAATCCATCTTCCAGTTTGTGATACATAGGTATCTATATTTTAAGCTTTTTTTTAAAGCCTCTGTAATAGTTTTATTCTATTTAGTTTATAGGCAGAGATACGAAGTTGCCCTTGGTGGCCACCAAAATCTATTTTCGTATCTCTGCCTAAACTAAATAGAATAAAACTATTACAGAGGCATTAAAAAAAGCTTAAAATAGATGTCACAAACGATTGATTTTTGTTATTTCTTTTGTTAAACGGAATAATAAGATGAAGTAGGTGGCGGCGCTAGTTTGGTTGCGGTATGCGCCCTAAAGGTATTTAGGATTAGATGCGAAGGCCTTTGTTATTATCTCTGAGTCTCTGTGCATTGTAATCTAATCACATTATTACCGGATTATGTCGGATCTCTATATTTCATTTCATTTCATTTATTGATTGCTTATATGTACTTACATAGGGTTAGTAGCTTAATATCTAATTTTAGCCTAAGTTAGTACAGACACCCTGTTGGGCTCTGCAATTTTCATATTTGGTCATGTTTAGGTTAAAATACAAAAATCAAAAAAAGTAATGTCTCAATTTCAAATGTCCGATTATTAGTATTGTTCTAAATTTATTTATCTGTCAAGAATTCGTTCACACTATAATAACATTTATTTATTAATAATTTTTTTAGTTTATAAGTAAAAAGGTGGTATTTTGTCTTTTATTTCTTGGGGCAGTTTATTATTATATTGTATATATTGTATTATATATCTTCCAAACTATTAAATATTTGACTTCGAAATTTATGTTACCGTAAAATTCAGGACTAACTCTATCGTAGTCCAGGAAAATTAGGGGTTTCACCTCACCTTAATTTTTATTATTTTATTATTTAAACCTTTATTTTGGCATCCTAAAACTTGTCTCAAAACCTAATTATCGTAGGGTGTCCGAGACTACAGATAATTCAAGGTCAAAGGTCAAAAATAGTTTTATTTACACTTTTGTTGCAAATATTTCTTTTTTCCTAACACTAACCGTCCTAGCCGTGACCCGAGAGCTGGTGAGTATCTGGCACAGCGCATCAGCATTGCTATACAGCGGGGCAATACAGCCAGCGTCTTGGGCACGCTTCCCACTGGTATTGATATGGATCAGTTACCGTAGATTGTTTGCTACAGTCTGCAGTTAGCTTAATTTTAAATACTAGTTTAAATCTTCTGTACCTACCTTATTCTATTATTTGATTACAATTTTCTTTCTTATTAAAGCTGTAGTATTGTAAGATAGATACGTTACATAAAACTATGTTCATTGTAACAGCCAGGAATAACATGTTTAACGTGTAATATTTAACAATATAGCAAACCAAAAAAGAATTATCTAATATAAACGAACAAACAAAACACAAGCTCTGCTTAGTTTGGGGCTAGATAATGCTGTGTGAATTGTCTAGCATTATTTATTTATTTGAAAATACATAATTCCCAGTTCAAAATTTTGACGACCTCTGTGACGCGGTGGGCGAAGGTCCGCCTGCGACGCAGGAGGTTGCGGGTTCGTTTCCCGCCTTATGTATAATAGTTTTCTACGTATAATAAAAAATATCTATCTATGTATTGTGTATATCAGTTATCTAGTACCCATAACACAAGCTCTGCTTAGCTTGAGGCTAGATAATGCTGTGTGAATTGTCCAGCATTATTTATTATTATTTATATATTTTATTAAAGTTCTTAAAATATTGAACGTGTTTAAGTCTTTATTTCAATGTATATTTTTAAGCTAGGTGTTAGGGCCTAGTCTGCGACATTTAGTCAACTGAAAACCCGAACCATTAACAATAAAGACCTATTATATGATCCGTAAACACTCGCAACGCAGGTACGGCATTGTTCAGCTCACAATAGACCTGCCATGCAAGATTCAGTGGTGAATATGCCAGTGTTCAGTTGTCCGAAATACATTGGTTAACGTAGGAAGGTAGACTATTGTGATTTTCGGCTGTCACTCGAACGGGATATGGTGGGATGGCAAAGCCTATCAGATGTCCTTTGTCTTTGGTTATGAAAAACACTATTTTTATCCTTCTATGTTACAGAGAAGTTAATCAGCGAAGGTTCTTTGTTCAACTTATGTTAAGAAAATAAAACAAACGACTGCTGATACAGCTACGACGTAAATACGAACTAACTAGCAGCGCCTCGCGGTTTCACCCGTGAATTCCCGTTTCCTTTGTAATTCCGGGATACAATATAGCTTATGTGCTATTCCAATATACATATAATCTGTTTGTGTGTCGAATTTCATCTAGATCCGTTCAGCCGTTCTGGCGTGATTGAGCAACAAACATCCATCTATCCATCCATCTAAACTTTCGCATTTATAATATAAGTGTGATTAGGAATTTGCTAGTGTCATGGCTGTTGAACACTAGGGTAAAAAATATTTTAACAAACTCCGAAGACGTATAAGAATAGTGTTCTTGTTAAAACTTTTAAAACTATCATGGTTATTAACATTAAAGTCATTTAAAACGGGATATTTACCATGATTCGATTTTTGAGTTCGATGATTGTTGAGTGAAATCAAATCATGGTAAATAACCCGTTTTAAATGACTTTAATAGTGTTCCTACTAGTTTACTTCAGAAATAAACCAAATATTATAATTATCAGTTCAAAGGTAGTATTTAGTTTTCAGCAATGTTTTATTTACCTAGGACAGGAATACTAATCTTTAAACGAACTAATGTTTTAAAATAACCTGTACATCTACAGAAGTTAGATTCGGCTTAGTGTATTCACGATTTAGTGATCTAAAACCTTGCCGAGACCTAAGCACACCAATGAGTACACAAAACCAAATTAATGTAAATTGAAAACACAGTTGTGCTTTGTTGATTTTCGTACCTATACAATGAAAATTCGAGCCGTTGAAAAGACAGCGACAAAATTACTTTATTGAAGCAACAAATTACTGTATTTTGGATAATGTTACGCGTTTTATTGAGTTCTGAAATATTCACAATAAAAACGTATTTAGATAAAACGATGTTGTTTTACTGACATAATCTTTTATGAATAAAAATAACGGTTACCTAAAGTTTGTTCGTAAAAGTCGAAGTAGGTACCTGCTCGGTTTTTAGGGTTTCAAAGATCGGTTTTGAAACCCTTATGGTCTCGCTCTGTCCGTCCCCGCTCTTTCTTGAATATTTCAGTAATTACTGCAGCTATTAACTTGAAATTTGAAATAATGATACATTTCGTGCGCCATTACTGATTTTAAGAAAAAAACATATAAATAAATGAAAAATGAAAATGAATATGTTCAGTACAAATTTTGATGTTGAAATTTCATAAGAGACCTAGGAAGGCAAATGGGGTATCAAATGAAAGGTATCGTTTTGTACATTTCAAAACACTTTTTGAAATTTCTGTAAATTTCATACTTTTTGAAATATTTCAAAATAAATCGAAAAATTGACCATACCCCCCCCCCCTATCTCCGAAGATTGATGACCGATCCATGTACAATGTATTAGGCGTTTGTAGATATCGATCTATATTTTACAGGAAAAATATAGAGAAGTCTGTAATAATAATAGTTTTTGAAAAATGGTCAAAAAGGGGGGGGATTTTTTTTCAAAAGGAGGGGTACCTACCTATGTGGGGTATCAAACAAAAGGTATCGTTTTGACCATTTCAAAGTACTTTTTAAAATTTCTGTAAATTTCATACTTTTAGAAATATTTCAAAAATAGTCGAAAAATTGACCTTTCCCCCCCCCCTATCTCCGAAGATTGCAGACCGATCCACGTACAATGTATTAGGCGTTTGTAGATATCAATCTATATTTTACAGGAAAAATATAGAGAAGTCTGTAATAATAATAATTTTTGAAAAATGGTCAAAAAGGGGGGGAATTTTTTTTCAACAGGGGGGTACCTACCTATGTGGGGTATCAAATGAAAGGTATCGTTTTGACCATTTCAAAACACTTTTTGAAATTTCTATAAGTTTTATACTTTTTGAAATATTTCAAAAAAAGACGAAAAATTGACCATTCCCCCCCCCCTAGCTCCGAAGATTGCAGACCGATCCACGTACAATGTACTAGGCGTTTGTAGATATCGATCTGTATTTTACAGGAAAAATATAGAGAAGTCTGTAATAATAATAGTTTTTGAAAAATGGTCAAAAAGGGGGGGATTTTTTTTTCAAAAGGGAGGGTACCTACCTATGTGGGGTATCAAATGAAAGGTATCGTTTTGGCCATTTCAAAACACTTTTTGAAATTTCTGTAAGTTTCATACTTTTTGAAATATTTCAAAAATAGTCGAAAAATTGACCTTTCCCCCCCCCTATCTCCGAAGATTGCAGACCGATCCACGTACAATGTACTAGGCGTTTGTAGATAATATCGATCTATATTTTACAGGAAAAATATAGAGAAGTCTGTAATAATAATAGTTTTTGAAAAATGGTCAAAAAGGGGGGATTTTTTTTTCAAAAGGAAGGGTACCTGCCTATGTGGGGTATCAAATGAAAGGTATCGTTTTGACCATTTCAAAACACTTTTTGAAATTTCTGTAAGTTTCATACTTTTTGAAATATTTCAAAAAAAGACGAAAAATTGACCATTCCCCCCCCCCCCTAGCTCCGAAGATTGCAGACCGATCCATGTATAATGTATTAGGCGTTTGTAGATATCAATCTATATTTTACAGGAAAAATATAGAGAAGTCTGTAATAATAATAATTTTTGAAAAATGGTCAAAAAGGGGGGGAATTTTTTTTTCAAAAGGAGGGGTACCTGCCTATGTGGGGTATCAAATGAAAGGTATCGTTTTGACCATTTCAAAACACTTTTTGAAATTTCTGTAAGTTTCATACTTTTTGAAATATTTCAAAAAAAGACGAAAAATTGACCATTCCCCCCCCCCCCCCCTAGCTCCGCAGATTGATGACCGATCCATGTACAATGTATTAGGCGTTTGTAGATATCAATCTATATTTTACAGGAAAAATATAGAGAAGTCTGTAATAATAATAGTTTTTGAAAAATGGTCAAAAAAGGGGATTTTTTGTCAAAAGGGGGTACCTACCCATGTGGGGTATCAAATGAAAGGTATCGTTTTGGCCTTTTTAAAACACTTTTTGAAATTTCTGTAAGTTTCATACTTTTTAAAATATTTCAGAAAATTGATTGTCCAAATAATTGGTAAATGTTTGAAACCCTCGGCGCGCGAGTTACACTCGCACTTGGCGAATCTTGTTTTAAGTAAGTATCTAGACAAGAACCTGGTTAGGTACCTCCCTATCATCAACATCATCATAACCTCAAAAAGATATCCACTGCTGGACTTAGGCAATAAGGGAACCTTCCTGAAAATTAACCTTATTAGATTAAGTAGAAGGCAAATAAAAAACACAATGAATTTACTGGCAAACCACCGACTTTATCCCATCTGCCTGTTTTATAGGAATTTAAGAACAAATTTCTGAAAACAAAATATCATTATAAACGCTTAGATTTTCACTTAATTAGGAATCTTTAGTAGCAATAATCAAAAAATGTATGTTATCCGCTCAAAAGCTGAGATATAACAAACATAGCGATCTTCTGTATCCAGCACCAGATGGAGCAGCCTTTCTTCTCTTCCTCCGGTTCTTCTTCTTCTTGAGGTGTCGTTGGCGCTGCAGTAGTCTCCTCCTGGCAGAACACCACGGAGAATAGAAGAGAAGAGATGAACATCACTAATATCAAGCGTAGCAGTATTTTCCGAATCATTTCGACGTGTTTGTTTGGGTCTGATGGAAACGCAAATGAGAAATATCGTGTAATGAGGTCGATTTCGTTGATTTTGATCTTTTGATTGCAATCGGCTTTCGAGGTCGTAGTTATTTTGGGTAAATCGGTTAAATTATAAACAAATTTCTCATCATCTTTGTTAATACTTACCAAATATTACTACACAACATTTGCTGTCACATTCTAGAACGAATCATCATCATTTTGAAGACCTCTGTGGCGCGGTGGGCGAAAGTCTGCCTGCGACGCAGAAGGTTGCGGGTTCGATTCCCGCCTCGGGACAAATGTGTGTACGATCTGCAGACATTTGTTCAGGGTGTTCTGGTCGTTTTCTATATATAATAAAAAATATCTATCTATGTATTGTATTATTATTATGTATATCAGTTATCTAGTACCCATAACACAAGCTCTGCTTAGCTTGGGGCTAGATAATGATGTGTGAATTGTCCAGCATTTTTTTTACTATTTATATTTAATCATCTTTCCGCCATTATAAATCGTAAAGTTTAATGTTTATTTTTGTACATTGTATACTACATACTTTGAGTATAAAATACTTGTTCAAGTATTTTATACAACAACGTCCCTATTAATTCAGTATAAATAGAAAAATCGTTAAGGAAGACAAAAACAAATGAATAAATTTTAGTCTTCAATCAGGTATTCGATCCGGCGGATATTTTGATCGATGGGTTTAGCAATTATAAATCTACTGATGTCAGCATTAATCATTTATTTATTGGTAAAAGCGTCTGTCGATATCCCCATTCCCCATTCTATTTTGCTAGTCTTTGCTTTGGCTTATTTGATTTTTTCTATTTAGACTTAGAGTTATCACGATCTTCTCCGGACCCTATACCTACACGCACCGCGGCAACAAACGCAACCACTTTTTGGAACAGACCCGCGGTTATAGCAAACAGAAATGGGATATTAAACAAGTAGGTATCTTCTTGACGATTGACGAGCTCTGTGGCTCGGTGGGCGAAGGTCTGCCTGCGACGCAGAAGGTTGCGAGTTCGATTCCCGCCTCGGGACAAATGTGTGTACGATCTGCAGACATTTGTTCAGGGTGTTCTGGTCGTTTTCTATGTATAATAAAAAAAAATGTATTGTATTATATTATGTAATCAGTTATCTAGTACCCATAACACAAGCTCTGCTTAGCTTGGGGCTAGATAATGCTGTGTGAATTGTCCAGCATTTTTTTAACTATTTATATTTAATCATCTTTCCGCCATTACAAATCGTAAAGTTTAATGTTTATTTTTGTACATTGTATACTACATACTTTGAGTATAAAATACTTGTTCAAGTATTTTATACAACAACGTCCCTATTAATTCAATATAAATAGAAAAATCGTTAAGGAAGACAAAAACAAATGAATAAATTTTAGTCTTCGATCAGGTATTCGATCCGGCGGATATTTTGATCGATGGGTTTAGCAATTATAAATCTACTGATGTCAGCATTAATTATTTATTTATTGGTAAAAGCGTCTGTCGATATCCCCATTCCCCATTCTATTTTGCTCGTCTTTGCTTTGGCTGATTTGATTTTTTATATTCAGAGTTATCACGGTCTTCTCCCGACCCTATACGAGTCCCTACAGGAACCGCGTCAACAAACGCAACCACTTTTTAGAAAATGTAGACCAGCGGTTAAAGCAAACAGAAATGGGATATTAAACAAGTACCTAATTAAAATTATAAATAAAACCGACTCAGTCATTGCTTCTTCCATTTTTTAAAGCAAAATAAAAAAATAAAAAAGCCTTCAAAATGTGACTAAGAACACTCATGAAATTTAGACAAGTGTTTGATTCCTCGTTGACCAAGATCAATTAAACAGTTTGGATCGTGTGCGTCACATATCACCCCAAAAACATAACCAAAACCTTATAGTTGAAAAAATACAGATGGTAAGGGTGATTTTTCACAATCATGAGTAATTTTAGATATATAACCTCGCCATAATCATCTCACATAATAAAGCCACAGCACAACCGCTGCGCACGGAGAGGTAACGCACGCGTATCTTTGCTTTACAAGGAAATATTGGTGAATGATAACATTCACTCTACGCACGAATAGGAGATTAATGACGTCATTGCTACACGCGTGGCATGCTTGAATATGGCATCCACGCAACTCAATGCTGTCAACGCTATGCACGTGGCACACACTTACAAACCTTCACTGCGCGACTTCCCGCTGTATTTTGTCCGTTTTGAGGCGTCAAAACTGTGCTGCGCTACAGTTGTACATAGTCGTAAGATTATTTTCATGTATAGCGTGTGCTGCAGTGAAAATGTACGCGTAGACCGACGTTGTCTTACAAACGAACCCAAGCAGCTAAAATTCGCCACGTGGCCGTGGACAGCGTGCGCTGCGGTGGGGCAGCAGCTTTAAGCTGTCGTAATTTCATTGCCAAGCCAACAAAGAAAGCATAACATTTACAGTGAAACCGGCATTTTATAATAATTTGCTTACAAGCCTCTCGGGGAACGCGGGATGTAATAAACAGCCATTACCGGTGGATCCAAGATAATGAGGCCTTTGATATTTTTTCGTAAGGGAAGGGCTGGTTTTGTATGTTTAAGCTTTTCCGGGTTCGGGGAATTTGTAGCGTGTAAGTTTGCTCTAATCGTTAGGATGTGTAAGTGCCACGTCGTTTTGCTTGTAAAGGTGTAAGTAGTCGTAAGGTAGCTGTTCAGTGTGTTCAGTACAGGCATTTATTGTGTTCTTGTTTTAAGTACGCAGAAATGCAGGCACGATACTTTCGTGTTTTTGTAGGCCTTCTATAGCCGTTTTTTTCAAGGCGATTTCAAGGCATATTTACCCATAACACAAGCTCTGCTTAGCTTGGGGCTAGATAATGCTGTGAATTGTCCAGCATTTTTTTTTTTTTAATAGGCTGAATTAAAGGGAGAGCTTCGTAGTTGCCCTTAGTCGGTGGCCAACAAACTCTATTTTCGAAGCTTTGTATAGTTTAACAAAATTAAACTATGAATAGTTTAACAAAATTAAACTATGAACACAGGCATTAAAAATGCTTATAATAGGTATTGCAATAATTTTTTTGAATTTAATTTGTTCAACGTAAAAATAAAATAAAATAACCACCTATTTTATCTTATCTTTACGTTTTACGGCGCTAGTGTGCGTCGGGGGAGGTTCATCGCAGGTTAAAGAGAAATTTTATTTTCTTCTGTGTACACAAGCAATAAAACTAGTGAAAAATTTATTTGCCGCAAACCGTAAACAATTTCCTTATAAATCAACTTTCATTAATTTGTATCTTTGGAGCATTTGGGAAAACGTAGATTTTTAGCACAATTTTTCGTATATTCCCAAAATGCTCCAAAAATACCTGTTAAGTAGTTGGTTTTATCATGAGTTCATAGAAAATGATTTACGATGAATAACTTTTCAGCTAGGTTGATTGCTTGTGAAAAAAAATAGAATCCCTCGCCAACCCGCGACAAACCACCTTAAACAAGCAATTGAGTGACAGCTCATCTTAAGCTGGCCTTCATTAACCAGCAATAACGTCGCAGCTTAGTGTTTTCGTTATTTACAGGCAACGCCGCGAATAAAATTCAAACAAATTACGCGGAAATTGCAGGCGTTTTAGTGTCTTTAAAAGCCAAGGTTTATTTCCCTGAGGGTTTATTTAGAAGAATTAATTTGGTATTTATGTTATATAAGGATATTATTGCTTACTAGCTTCAGCCTGTGACTTCGAACGCGTGTTTTGGTGATAATAAGTTGTATCTCATCAGGTGACAAAAAGCTGCCCGACCCGTTTAGTAATTTTGGCGGTTACAACCATCCAAATTCCAGTTAACTAAACAAATGGATGTTTACTTTTAAATTTTTATCATTAGTGTGTTTTTATTTCTTTTGTGAAGAAAAAATACTAAAAAACAGAATAAAATAAATATTTAAGGGAGCTTCCACACAACTAACGCGATTTTTTTGCAATTTTATAGATAATGGTACGGAACCCTTCGTGCGTGAGTCTAACTCACACTTGGCCGGTTTTTTTAATGCACACATCTTCATCTCGCTCCAAAGCCGATCTTATATTATGAGGTATTTATCGGATATTTATCGCTTACCTTTTGCTTTCTTTTCCCCAACGTTGTCGCCCCGTGACCACGATCGCTGTAACGCGGTTGAAACGTTGGGAAAAAGAAAGCAAAAGGTACGCGATAAATACCCGATAAATAATCATCAATATGTTAACAAATCGTTTAAAAAGTTTTATATTATGGGTAGTAGATAGAATAACTGATATACTGAGTACTACATACCCAGAGAGATCTTTCATTGGATAAAAAAAACTACATAAAAAATAACCAGAACGAATATCTGCAGATCGTACAAAATCTTGTCTTGAGGCGGGAATCGAACTCGCAACCTCCAGCGCCACACAAGGCGTTCTTCTAATAACCTCCGACACCAAAGGTCGGTGCAAGCCTCTTCTAAAGTTGATTGCACATAATTTAAGTAGCACAGAAAGTATTTTGCAGTAGAACAATCTCGTAAAGTGCTTATTGCCGAGTTCGCAGCGCCTGGTGCCGTTATTGAGAGCTTAAGTTACTCCACCAATTGGTCTAAACTCATTTTACAAATGGCTGACTCTGAAGTTCCATATTGCACTAAAATACTTGAAATAAGGGTAAGTTTTAGGTAAGCGGCAGTAGCGGGAGAGGGGTTTTGTTAAATTGTGTTAGAACTTTAGCATCTTGGGGTGCCTTGCACTAAATCATATGGAACTTGTCAAAGATCCATTTTTGCATCCTCTGCATTAGCCGCTCTCTTGTCCGCTCCTATCTTCCACCTTGAACGCACCCTTAGAGTAAAGAGAACAAACTTTCTAAGAAATTATCGTTTCCATTCACATTACGTAGTGTTTACACACAAAAGGTAAGGTGAAAAGTTTAAGTGTCTATCAGTACCTACTATTAGCTCGCACTCCTTAAGAGTTGAAAAGGATAGGTATGACTTCGCGTTCACGCGTTCCTCATAAATAATATATCCCATAAATAAATACTTAATATAGCCTATCGAATAACTGAAAAAATGTATCGTAACTGTTGTTGTTCACTAATTAGTAATTTCTGTAAGATCAATACCCATTTATTTTATTAATTTACTTTTGCCATAAAAAGAAGCATCCTATAGGTAAGCTAAAAGCGCAACGTTGTCACTCATTGGTCGCTGGCTGCGCGTGATTGGCGGAGCGCGTGTGTGCTCCATGCGGCGTCATACAACAAGACGGTGACGTCACACCGCTGTGATTGCCTACCGTGTTTACAAATTATTTTAATCACTATTATTATTAATAATATTATTATTATTTAGAGAACCCTTGTGTCTAGTTAAACTTAACTTAGGATTTAAGACACTATTAACCAAACAAAAGTTATGTTTCTTGTCAATAAATGATATCTATCTATCTATATCTAAGTGCGACAAAACTTGCGTTTTTGGAACGGCGGCGTAAGTGCAAAATTTAAGATTTTGCTTATTTACATGAAACCTACACAATTTATGAAAAAGCACTATCTGAAGGAACCAAGTAATTCGTAATACCTAACCTACAAGTCATTTCGATAGACCGTGGGGTTCCTAAGATCTCGACCTAATTATGTGCAAGTGCGATTTCATGATTGTCTATCGTAATTTTTCTTAATCGTGTATTCACGTTGAAAGAAACAAGGAAAAAATGCAACGGTGAAGTTCATATAATTCGAGTTTTAAACCACTTAGAAATTCCGTGAGTACTGAGATCTATTCCTATTTTGACAAGCAAACACGCTTTTCAGGGGGAGGCCTGCGTCCAGCAGTGGATCAATATAGGCAGTTGAGGATGAGAAAAAACGCTAGGTTGGCCTGTTAAAGTGTACCTAACGGACTAGTCAGAAAGATTATGAGATACAGCTTGGTGACAGACTTTGGGTACGGAACCCTAAACCCTTTTTGCTTATGTATTAGTTAAGATATTATTTGAAGAAAAAAAATGCACCATCCAAAATATTCTTTATACTTAGTTTTATTGCCATGCATAGTAATCTCAAGATATTAACTTCTGTACTTACTTGATACCTACATATTTTAGTAAAAATTCAGAGGTAATTTTGTGATTTTTTTTCATAAGAATTTTTTTGGAATCGTGTGTTTGCGAATCTTATGCCGGATAGAGTAAGTCCTGAACTTAATCATAATATATAAATTTCAAAGTTAAATATTCAGTAGTTTGGAAGATATGGAGATCCAGTGGAGTTGAAAATAATTTGAGGTAGTGAGTGTACACTCTTAAAATCCAATGGGAAGGCATACTGACACGAAAGCGGAGGGGTCAGGCGCTCCATCGACTTAACATGCTTTCAGAGGCACTGGGGTGTAACACTGCCAACTTCTTGACTCCAGACTGCCACTGTAATGTTCCCAGTACGTCCCAAATATCGTCCCAAAGTACCAAGAGAGGTACATTTTAGTACCTAATCTATGTAATACGGATTCATCGCACTAACGATTCAAGCAAATGCTTCTGACATGAAAAGTGTGCGGTCGACAGTACTTTTGCCAACCTTTGAAATGTGGGACGAATCAGGAACGTTTTCAGCCTAAAATTTGAGTTTCTTGACTCGTTCCAATGGATTCGGACCAAAGTGGGACGAGTCAGGAATAACTCTAATATTTGCCCTACTGCTCAGTCACTAAGCTTATTCTGTGCATGTAACTTTTCCCGTAGGACTCGGTTAAATCGCAGTGGTATGAAATTGCACTTTGATAAATTTCTTTGGAGGATTGTGAATGGATATTTGAGTTATGGGTATTCAATCTCGAGCAGAATTACGGGTCGGAGAAGAGTGATATAAACGCTATATTTAGAACTTTTTGAAAATATTTATCTTCTTTTGTAACTACAGGTATAAAATATGACTTATAAATAAATAATGCTGGACAATTCACACAGCATTTACCCAAGCTAAGCAGAGCTTGTGCTATGGGTGGGTGGCACGGTGGGCGAAGGTCCGCCTGCGACGCAGGCGATTGCGGGTTCGATTCCCGCCTTGGGACAAATACTATCTGTACGATTTGTACGATCTGCAGATATTTGTTCCGGGTGTTCTGGTCGGTTTCTATGTATGATAAAAAAAATCAATCTTTGCAACGTATTGTTTTATGTATATCAGTTATCTAGTACCCATAACACAAGCTCTGCTTAGCTTGGGGCTAATAATACTGTGTGACTTGTCCAGCATTATTTATTTATATATTTTAGTGTTTCTGGCTCATGGTGGCGCGACCAGTGGCGCCACTATGGTATCTTAATGATATTAGGACTTTTTTTTTAGCATTTGAATTTGTCGTACCGGAATTGTATTACACCTTCGCCAGAATTGGAATTCACTATCGAAATGTGCTTCTTACGAATATTGCGCAACAATTTTCAGTAGGTACCATTTGAATCTCTCAATTCAAAGTAACTCACAAACAACTCGATTTCTAAAATATTGTTTTTGTTTTTGAAAACTATTGCATAGCAAGGAATGAAATTCATTTATATTTCGAATCTTTCGTGTTAGGAAGTATCACATATTTAATATTTTTTATCCAGCGTCTTGGGGACGCTTTCGACTGGTTTTTGTATAGATCAGTTGAGCTAGTGGTAGATTGTTTGCAATTTCAGCAATTAGCTCAATTGTTTCAATTGTAAATACTATTTTTAATTTGTTTCTATTTATTATTATAATTTTCTTTGTTAAGTTGTTATTATAAAATTTATATTTATTTAAAAATTTAATTATCTGAAATAAATGAAAAATAAAGATGTAACTGTCCCACAAATATTGTTGGGTTTCCCTTTTTCCATAACAATTAAATGTGAATTGCAGTTATAGGATTTATTTCTATTTTTTTTTAAGTAAAAGAAACCATAATACTGTTTTTGTAAAACATAAACTATCACATACGTAAAGAGCGAAATATTGAGTATTTTAATTTTACCTTTGGCGATGGAATCCCGTAAATTCTTTAATTTCTCAGGATTAAAAAGTGTACTCGCTCTCGACTATAAAACGTAGTAACAGTAGTAACTCTCCATTTTGCACCTGGCTCAGAGACAACAAGAAAAAGAACTTTCTGACGCAACAATGAGTTATTGTAGTCGACAATGCGTTTTACCTTTTAAAAACCCTCTTACCACCCCTTACCGTTGCAGTTCCACAAGAAGCCTGACTGATTGAGTTCGATCAAGTTAAAATTGAAAGTTATTTCAATTTGTCGTTTACTTTAGAGTTGCGAGTGAAAAGTTTACGTCTCAATTGATTTACCGTGTAGTTGGTAACGGAAAATACGGTTGATTTTCTTTACGTGTTGCAGTTTGCGCTTGGAAAATGGATAAACGGACAGAACTGTAAGTATAATTTTTGTATGAATATTGCTATTTACATAAGCGGTGGAATATATCGAATCTAACCAATATACGCTTTTCTGACTTGTCTAAGTGCTTATTAAAAAGCCAAAACTATATTCGGTTCGAAAATCCATTATATTTTTTGTTAACGAAGGTGATGTCAATAAATAAATACTTCGCAAAAACTGATAACAGTGAAAAACACGAAAACGAAAAAGAACAAGGCAATAAGTCACAGATCCGACGTTTTGATTGATGGATAATCAATTTTAAGGCAATAAAACACTACTTTTTTAAAACTATGTATGAAAAGCGGCTTTAGCTATGTGAGCTAAGCATAACTAAGTTGCCTTAGATTTCGGTATGCGCACTTGGCTGAATTTTACACACTTTTTATCTCACGAAAAACAAAAGAGCCTTCTCTTTTGTTTCTATGCTTGGCTGTGTGTATTTTGTATGTATATTTGTTGATTTCTCCGTCAATTATGAACCGACTTGGGAAGTAATTTCGCTATTACATGAATAACATTCTCGAGGGGGATTTATAGAACCAACAATAAAACTCTCCCTATGGATAAGTATTTTATCGAAACTTTTCAATCCGTGCGTCCTACACGTCATGACCTACGGAGCTGAGACTTGGACACTCGGTTAGGCTGGTCTACTATGGAAAGAGCTATGCTTGGAGTTTCTCTGAAGCATAGGATTAGTAACGAATACATCCGACAGAGAACCAAAGTCATCGACATAGGAATTAACAAGCTGAAGTGGCAGTGGGCCGGCCATATCTCGCGAAGAACCGATGGGGCAAATGTGTTCATGAGTGGAGAACGCGACTCGGCAAACATAGTGTAGGACACCCTCCGATTAGGTGGGATGACGATTTGCGAAAGACTGCTGGCAGATGCTGGATGCAGCAAGCTGAAGACAGGGCGTTATGGCGCTCATTAGGGGAGGTCTCCCCTAATGAGCTATGTCCAGCTGTGGAATAAATTTAGGCTTATGATGATGATGAAGTTTTTAATAATTTCCGAAAAACTTACAAACAAGGTATACACTAAGGTTCTTTTTTAATAAAAATCAAATTATTAAAATAAGGTGTTGTTTAATGTGATCTTTCTTTTAAAAAATAGCTCATGAAATACAAAATCCACTGCCCACTTCAAAAAACACAAAAAAATGCATCCTAAAAATAACACACCTTTGTTAAAACTGTAATTTGCACCACATCTATAGTAAAAAAGGTCATGTTTTACACGTGCCATCGCAATAAAATTATTGGTAAAAATAACCATCATTGGGGAGAGAAAATTAATGGGGATTGTTAAAAAAATGTGGCAACGCTTTCCAACCGCGAATATATTGGCTCTCCCTGTGGCATTACATTTCCCGCCCACGATACAAACGTATTTCGGTACGCTTTACATAACACATTTTTCGCACAATATTTTTTCAAACATTTTTATCCCCGATACTGACAATGACAGAGATTTAATCGAGTTTTATCGCGTAATGTTTGGTTTTATTCCCTGATATTTAGATTAAAATATTGATTCGCGCGCTTAGAGAAAAGGACGCAACGCAACTTTGTCAAAGTAAATGTCCGACCGCGCTTGATTCAGTTAGAAATGGTTCTATCACATTTTGATTGCGCGTGGATATGCTATATTCAACCGTTATAAAACTAATAGCTATGTTAAAAGGTTGCGAAAATTTAATAGTACGTACATAAAATTTTAGACAATTTATTTTTATTAATTATTGAATCTACATATAATCTTTATGAGTGATTTCCATTACGCAAGAGCGAAACCCCCTAACACAATTATCTCTATACTAAAAAGGGGATTGCCAAAGCAATTTAAAGATTTGTACAGATTAAGTTTAAGAAATAAACTATTCGATTTTTTTATTTGGTTAATCACTTATAATATGTTTTAGCATAATCCAAATTTACTTTAATATCTACTTATAGTTCGAATACATTGAAAGTACTGTCTAGTGTATGCCTTTTAAATTTCTAGAACGTTAATATTCTATGCACGTTCTAGAAATTTAAAAGAACCAGCATTGACGATAAACCGCCCGCGCGCTATCGCTACAGCGTAGATATTTGTTATTCTTTTTTTATAATCGCTTCCTTTAATAAATGCTGACAATACACACAGCATTATCTACACCCAAGCTAAACAGAGCTTGTATACATTACATTCCAAAAAGCTTTTAAGTTTGAGTTTGAATTAACCCAGATTGAGCTTTGTTATATCTAACGGCAATTATTTAAAAACAATTGCCGTTTTTAAAATTACAAATCTTACTTCTTTATAATATTAGTATATATATATAACAAAATATGTGTACTTGTAATTAATCGAGGTCATCGAATCATTGGAAATGGTGTTTTTGTTTTCAGAGAGATGTTCCTCGTTTTTGTGCTGCTACCGAGCCTGATGGCTGCCACCAACCCTGCCGGAAGAACACATACTGGTACCCTGGTAGACTTCAGCGATCCAAAGGTAAATCAAAGAAAGAAAAAATAAATTTATTACCTTAAACACTACATATAACAAAATACATAAGATAAACTAAAAATTAAGGCAAAGGGAGTAAATTCAGCTTTTTTTTTTGCTACATACTTTATTATAAGTAATGCATGTATCAGTATATTGCGCTAAAGCTTTGAAAATGTTATTGGGATGTAACTCATAACATATAACATTCCGCCTTTTATAAAAGCCTCTCCACACTTCGCGGCTTCGTGTCGATCGTAAAGTGCACGTGATTCGCGCGCGACTGTGGAGGCATTGGTAAATTCACACCGCGAACATACTCCACGATTAGCGGGTGAGTGTGGAAAGGCATAATAAGAACATAATGCCTCTACCTATTGAACCTATAAAACAATTAGGTACTTTTAATAACACATTTTTATAAACAATTTCGATTTGAGATCTTTCTGCTTTGCTTTTTAGTTTTTTTTAATATATTTTAGCTGGTGTTATAATAAGTCAATAAATAGTAAATTTTAGTAGTGTTTGAGCCTCAACGTTTTATAAGTTATAAATAACATTAAAAGGTACGAATAAAGTATGTATAGTGAAACAGAATTCAAACTATTCTTTGAGAGTGGTAGAAAATCAAAAGGTAACGTTTGCGTCGTCAAACGACGGTCGTTTACGACGATTGTTTACGACCGGTGGTGTAGTCAATTCGATTGGAGACGTATTAATCTAAGTAGATACCTTTTTCTTGAGAGCATAATAAGACTGTATCGACAGTCTTCATGGGGTCTTATGGCTGTATTTTCCTTTTTTTCTGTTCGTTGAAAATAAGGTAAATACGTATACTTATATAGATGTTTTCTTAACTATTTCTTAGGTATTTATGTTTAATTTTTCTTTCTTTACGTCACGTTACAGCGATTGTGGTAACAGGAAGACGGTCGTACCGACTCGGTGTGACGGCCGTGTATCGGTGACAGTTTCAAAGACTACCCTCAATTTTTGTCCAGCATACATTATCTTCAGATTCAGAAATGTCAACAGTTAAATTTTTGATTCAAATTCTTTTCTCAAGAATCAAGACTTTTTCTAAGAACATCGTAAAAGTCTTAGATGATTTTGGATATACTTAATGCAATTGTTTGCAACAGTCTGCAGATAGCTCATTGTTTCTATTGTTGTAGTTTTAATTTAACTATTATCTGATTGTAATTTTCTTTCTTTTTAAATGTAAAAACCTTATTGCATACCTCTGGCTACCTCTTCTGGCTTCCACGATACAGGCCTAGCCTAGTGAGGAAGCCGACGAAAATCACTATAGAAATAAGCTCAGCAAATTATGTACAAAATTAACTTTTTCGTGTGTTTTAGGTTTAAGTTTACCTATTAATTATTTTGTATCATTTGCTGTAATAAACTTTTTTTTTGTACCTACTTCAATTCAAGTCAATGTATTTTTGCTACAAAATAAAAATTCTTTTAACTGACGTATTAAAGTTTTCCAGAAACTAATGATTCAATAGGCTCCTTAACTAAGTTGAAAAAAAATAAAAAATTCATCTGAAACACAGTTTTATTAAGATTTTCTTATCCTTATTTTTTTAATGCTTCCCTAGGTCCAAGGTCACCTCGACGCGCTCGTCCGCATGGCCCAGTCCTGCGTCATCAAAGTCCGCGCCTCGCCCAAAGACGTACGAGCATACTTCACCAACTCCTCGCCAACAGCTCGCACTGGACAATGCTTTGCTGCTTGCATGCTGGAGCAGAGCGATATCATTAACCATGGAAAGGTACGTTACTTCTGAACACATCTAGACTACCTCTGTGGCGCGGTGGGCGAACGTCTGCCTGCGACGCTGGAGGTTCGATTCCCGCCTTGGAACAAATGTATGTACGATCTGCAGACATTTGTTCAGGGTGTTCTGGTGGTTTCCAAGTTATATAAAAAACATCTATCTATTTATTGTGTTATATTATGTATATCAGTTATCTAGTACCTACAACAAACAAGATTAGCTTGGGGCTAGGTAATGCTGTGTGAATTTGTCCGGCATTATTTATTTTTATTTTATTTATCTCTTAACAGAAATCGTTTGAGACGCCCACTCTTTGTCGGAATTCTAGGTTCTAGGTAATAAAGTACAGTAGTGTGGTGACGGCTTAGAATTTGCACCACCCCAACTCTTCCCGTGGGTGTCGTAAGAAGCGATTAAGGGACATACGGGAGGCGGGCAGCAGCGCCTCTTGCAGAATAGATCTACCACCGAACTGCGATCCCCAACCCGCCTGCCCAGCGTGGGGATTAATGGCATTACCCCCATGAGATTAAAGCCAATATAGCGATTATCAGGGGGAGGCCTGCGTCCTGCAGTGGACCGTTAAAGGCTGTTGAGGAAGTACAGTTTCAACTACCCTAGTCTATTTCCCTATATTGTGGTGTTATAAGAATAATTTCCGCCAACATTCTCGCCAATAAGAGCCGCATTAAGGACGACGCCTTTGTCCGAGATCAATCGGTATTTGCAGGTTAGCGGCTATATGACGGGTCTCAAAATGTATTAGAAACGATCTGTTGCTGTCAAAATTTACCCCAGTCCAGCTCCAAGCACCCCTTGCTAATAACCCTTTCACAGAATAAGTCATGTCTTAGTTTCCCATAACTACAATATCTTTCATAATCATCACGCGTTCCGTACGTCAGCGGTAGTGATGGGAAGGTAACATTAAAATATTTTTTTGAAGAAATTAAAATCTGACTTCGAATCACTTAAATTCATAAAAAAAATTAAGTTGTCCTGGATAAATACCAATTGCTCGGAAGTTTTATGTGGTCACCTCGGGATAATTCTCCATGCAAAGGCGAAACATTTACAAAACCGAGCCGATTTTTTTTAAAGCCATGATTGATGGAGAAATCCACAAACATACATAAAAAACAGTCGATTTTTTTTATTTGTTATGGTCCAGCGTGTGGCCACCATTTCACTTGAATAAGTGATGATGTGGCCCAAGATGGAGCACGCTTTCCCAATGCCATACATAGAATCTCCTTCTTTTTTGTTTATTAATATACTAGATCTTCAACGAAATCAGTAAGATAAACCTGTGCTTAATCTTTATTGATTGCTTATAACAGTCGTCAAAACCTTCACCAGCAAATGTAACAAATAAGAAAACACAGCAAACACTCTGCAAAACGAGTTTTATATAGGTTAGATAACTCAGAGCAGTTTTTCTACATGTTACCCATTATAGACGATTTATTTGAACAAAACGTCTAGGTTTTGTTCAAATAGAACCGTCATCAGGTGATATCACTCGGCAAAAGGTCAAAGAAAATCAAACAAATCCTGGTAAATATTTGATATCTCCATCCTATGATGGATATGACCCCGCTGTTCTGCAAATAGAAAGCAATTTTCTTTTCTCTTGTGGATGCAATTGCTCGTGTTCTCGACAATATTGCAGCGCAAAGGATTCGATATTAGAAACAAATGGAGGGAGCTTTTTTCAATCGTGATGTATTAGATTTTTATGTAGATTTTTATATCCTACTATTTTTAAATAACAAAAATTTGCAAAGGTGTGACGGTTTGTGTTCGTTGTGAGACAGCCAAAACTAATGAACGACTTGGGATGATTTTTTGCACAAAATTTTGCACCTACTTTATATACGTTCTCCGGTATAACATAAGGTCATCTTTAAACCCGGTTAAGGTTTCGGTTTTTACGCTGTTTTGTTTATTTATAGTCTGTAAGCTGCTTTTTTATAGATTGCATAAACAATGCTATGTAAATTGTCCAGCATTATTTATTATTATCCCGTTAAACGATGTGTAAAACCGAGGTAGTATTTTTGTAGAAAATTATGTAACTCAGGGCTTTAATGAAAGAGCATCGCTGGATTACGCCTCAACCCAATGTTTACTTGTTATTATGCTAATTGTCTATTTTATTCTGCTTTTGTAAGATGTAAAAAACTGTAAGCACTTATGTAGATACTTCTGAATAGAATAGGGCTATAGTAGCAAGATCAATCAAGAAGTAGACCTAGACGCGCTTGTCTAAAACGGCACACACTTTTAGAACTCCCTCGTTAGGGGATGAAACATTGGTGTTCTTAGAACACAATCTAGGCTCGTAGTTTACCCGTTAACACCCATAATGAAGTAACGCATCTTATGTTCAAAAAGTTTCAAAAATATTGCTGTAAAATCTAATAAGGAATATAAAAAGCTGCCACCGAGAGATAATAATTACAAAATGATATGATCGGGCCCTTTGGTCCATTTTCACAACTGTTTTTCATAACTAGCTAAGAAAAAGGGAATTTCCTTCAATCATACTTTTTTTTCCTCACTTCATAACTAGATAAGGACTTTGCAAAAGTAGTTGATCTAAAAGAAATTTTCGCCATTTTGTATCTTTCTAACTATACAATTACCTTACGTGGTTCGTATTTCCTTGGATACTAATGTTTTTTTTAAACTGGCGCGTTTGTCTTCTGTTTTTTTCATATTTAAGGGTATTTTACTCTACATGAGACAATATCTAAAAATATATTATTGAGATAGGTACCTTAGGCAAAAAGCAGTTGGAAAATTATCGTTTTAGTCCATGAAAAACCATTAAAAGATTTCAGTTTTTTTTATCTGTCTATAAACATTTTGAAATAGCAGGCGCAATGTGGTTATGTCACACGGCTCGGACGGTCATCATTTGCTCAGGACTCACATCCACCGTCATGACAACAAAACAATATGGCGTCCACTGAGTCCAGCGTTTTCTCACGGAGGCGTCATAAATCTAGGTCTTCGTATACGAAAAAGAAAAGGGATCGCGCCAGCTTTGGAAAAATTATCTATAATCATCTGTAATTTTCCTGAGAAGTGCGGGACATGTGGAGTAGAAAGATTTCCTGTTACAGCTATTAAGTTATCCGTAACGAGCGCTCATATAACCTCTTGTATTTATTGAAGCAGTTTGAAATCTCTTTCTTCGCCCAATTATATTAATATTTTACTACAAGCTTCTTGTTTTTGTTTTTATGTTATTTCATGTGCCTAGACTTTTTGTAGCGTAATTTTTGATGGCTATTACCAATTTAACGTTAAAATATCCGTGTTCTTTATATCGACAATTCGTATTTTGTATTAATTGCACAGTTGTTACTGTAGATTTTTTACTACCTACATGTATTGGATTGGAAGTCGTACAAACAAAACATCAACACATAACGGCAAAAATAATACAAATATAGTTATTTCCGGTGAAGTACGAACCGTAATAACACTCGAAGGGTTTCGTACAGTTAAAATTAATCAGGTTAAAATTAAAATTATACAGATAAAATTAAAAAAACACGTGTCTTTTATATTGTAATAAAATTCTGCAACATTTTTGTTCTATTTATTAGCAGCTTTAGTTCGTAATTCCTACTCAATTTTTGTTAATTTTTAAAGTATATTTAATACAATACAAATAAACTTACAAGCAAACGCAGGTCAAGATTTCAGATTTGCGAAAGACTGCTGGCAGATGCTGGATGCGGCAAGCTGAAGACAGGGCGCTCTGGCGCTCATTATGGAAGGCCTACGTCCAGTAGTGAACCAATATAGGCTTATGATGATGAAATAAGCAAAACAAATTACGTCACATTTTCATCGAATGCGTAAAACATTTGAAATTCATTCCTTCAACTTCAATAATTTACGCAATGTATACGCAACGTAGCTATTTGTTACCAACAGCAAATTAGCAGACCTATCAGTACAGCCTATAGCAATGGACTAATACAGGCTGATGGTGATGATCAGTACAGAGGTATTTTTTAGGTTTTCCTTAGCCAGTCCTTGGCACGCTTTAGGTTGGCACCCTAGAAATAATATTGATTCTAAACAATTTTTTTTTCCAGATAAACCGAGAGCTTCTCGTCCACCTATCCAGCCTGGTGAATGGCAAGAACTCCAGAGTCGTCCGAAAACTTAACAGCGTGTCTCGACTCTGCATAGACAGTATTGATGGGATGTCAGACCGGTGCCAACTGGCATCGACCTATAACGACTGTCTCAACGAGAACATGGTGGAGTTCGCCTTTCCGCTGGATATTGCTGAAGAAGCCGTTAGAAAGATGCCATTTCATTTGATACAGCCCAAGTAAGTTTTTTTTAAAGTTTAGCAAATAAGCCAGTTCTTCTGACTGGGTTATAACCCTGTGTATATAACTAAAACATTCAGATAAAGACTGGAAAAGGTGAAAAAAAAAGGTTTTATTTTTGTCATATAACACAATGGAAAAAGAAAAGATAAACATAGCAAAAGACAAATAAGTGAAAAAAAGGTTCAGCATGTGCACAGAAGCGATACATATCGCAAATGCGCGCTGGTTTTATGCGACTCCCAATGTGCGCGAGCAGCGGCTCCGCTGTGACACGCGCTTACAACAGAGTTAAATAGGAAACCTATGACATAACGTATAATATAAAGTATGGAGACTACTTCGTAATTACACAATTACAAAAAAGAAGTAGAGATTCCTTTAGCGAGTCGATCATAGTTTTTCCATAGATCATTGGCTGCACTCTGAATATTGTTTATTTATAGTACACAATCGTCAAGAAACACAAACCGCGCGACCAAGCGAGATTCATTTTTTTGTGATTGACCTAACTGGTATTATTGTAGCATTTGGGAAAATATAAAATTTAAAAATCAAACATTTTTAATGCTCCCAAACTACAAATGAATCAAAGTTGGTTTTATTATAAGTTCATAGAAAATGGTTTACGATTTGAGGCAAATTAGTTTTCACCTAGTTTTATTGCTTGAACATAGAAAAAAAATCACAAAGAAACGTAATCTCGCGCTAACCCAGAAGATCAGCTTTAGGTGGTATAAATACCTATTGTAGGCTTTTACAGACCGATGCCTAACTTTAAAGACACGCTTTGTATGCAAGTGAATAATATCGCACAGCATTTTATGTACCACAGTGGGTATAACTAATTTGTGGTATGTTTTTCGTAATAAATCGTACAAGTTCCATACGGCCCGTATGAAAGCCTACTCAGACATAAATCTATGCTTGAGTGACGTTTTTTTCCATAGAAAATCTATACTCAAGTAGGTATAGATCAAGTAGGTATAGGCTGAGTAGGCTTTAATAGGGGCCTAATATTTACTCGCTGTACTCCAATGATATTTCATTTCAACGAAAAATCAAATAACGTTACTCCGTTCATGTAATAAACGTCTACCCGTCTGAGACTCGTCTTGATTCTTGTCACCGTAATTTAATAACAAGTCTTGAAACTCACCCGTTACAGAAATTGTGAGACTTTCAAATAGGTTTAACCAAGTAGGTCAGCGGTTCTCAAAGGGGTATATTTGATCTAAATTTTATCATTAAAGCTTGATTATTCACACACCATCATTTACCCCTAAAATAAACAGTTTGATAAATTTATAATTTTCAGTATTCATAGTTTTTTTCTTTTTTCGAAGTAATTTTAGTTATTTATACTTATTTTTTTTTTACTTGACGAGAAACCGGAAACACTTTTATTTTATCTTAGTGTAGGGTTATCCAATCTCATTGTATTTCTTTTTAAATAAATATTTTAAGTCGAATTCAGAAAGAGATTCGTCCATCCAAACATCCAATCATAAGCATTTGTAATTTAACTAGTGAGTGTATTTGTACGGGTGAAGCCATTACCGTTCGGCGGTAAAAATAGCGCAATACGAAACAGACCCTTCCATTTAAAGATATTTATTCATACTCAAAAAAGAACAAACAAGTCCACATAGAATGAGTATATCAATGAGTATACCAAACAAGTATAGAACAAAATGTATACTCTTGCTGTCATTTCTTACTATAGCTGCATTTTTACCGTACCTTATAAAGCGTTTCTGACAATTAGCGTCACTTATAACAGTAACTGTCATTCTGACAGCTATCATTGCAAAATTATAATCTTATAACTTCATCATTTGAGGATAGTCAATATTGAAAAAGATAAATAATAGATGATGTAGATTATAAATCACAACGCTCTAACTTTCGTGAGCAGTTGGCCACAGGTGCGTTTTTCGTGAGACGTTGGAAAGACCTTTCGTGAGACGTTGCTTAGCACATTTCACGTGAGACGTTAGGAATAACCCCTTTATTTCACCACGTTCCTCAAAGTTCTGGAATATTCATGTGAAATGTTGAGAGCCTCTGTTTATAAAGTTTGAACCGCGCTTGATAATATGGAGATTGGTCGTGAACTACCTGACATATTTTATAAACGAGGCTATATCGAAGGCCTTTAGTATGCATCAGTAAACTTTCAAACTTTATATTAGATTGCCTTTTTATTTACATACAAGCTTCTACCCGTGGCTTCGCTCATAACAGCACTCATGTCAGGATGCTGTCATTATTCTGGTAGTTTCTCTTAATTGCACTTACGACATCTATCAGGATAAAACTTTGATAGTCTAAAGAGTGAAATAATTTTTAGAATCGACCGAGGATTGTAGATTGATTACGAGGATTGTTTTTCTTAGCCTATTCCGTCCCATTGCTGGGCAAAGGCAGACCCAGATCTTTCCACCCCGTGCGATCTTGTGCAATTTCCCACCAATCATTTAGGATGGCGTTAAGGTCGTCCCTTCACCGCTTAATTCTTTTTTACTATAATTTTTTTCTGCTTTTGTTTCAGTTTGCCGCAAGAAATAAGGCACCACCAATATTGAAGCGTCATCAATTTTGTAATTTCGATTTTTGACTTTTAATAACTTTCATTAATAAAACAATCTATGAATATTTTTGTATTTTTTACACGTTTACCTTAAACTGTTCTTCAGCACACATACACCTACTGCTGAATATGTATTCCCACAAGTGGACGTTCGTCATATTCACCGCGCGTGGCAGGCGGTTTGGTTATCGCAGTGAAGGTGTAAAGTAATATAACTAACATACAGTAGAAAGCTGCTGTTTAACCTTTTATTTCTTGTTCGCTTCTTTACTCTACCTTATGTAGATTAAAGTGAACAAAAGATCAATGTGATCACTTTATTATCTTAGATAAACTTACGTTTTCTGAGTTTTGTGACATGCCCCAGAGTCCCTCCCTGTAAGGTCTAAAAAATAAAGCACTTTGAGTTTTGTAAGTTATTTCTATAAAGTATTTTCTATCTTCTATTAGATTTGGTATCCCTAACAGTTATCTTTATTCAAATAATCAAACTACAAAACTGTCATTCCTTTGTATCGTAATAGTTTTAGAATCCGTACCATTATAGTTAAGGGCTCATGTTTGCCCACAACCAAACGTATAAAGGGCAAATTTAATATCGGAACCGATACATAAGGGTTTTATTTGAATTGCTTAGAACAAAAGGATGTTACCCTTTTGGGAAATATTACGTGCCCAGTAGCTTATTGATACAAAAAGTATGTAGATATACCTAATACTTGTGGCCACAGAAATTAAAGAGATGTTTAAGCAATAAGACCAAAATCATTAGTCTACATAAATCAAAAATGTCACTTTATTTCCGTGTCAGTGTTTTATTTTTGGTTTACCTTGTTAGAATGTTAGTTTTCGAGTTGAAGCAAAACTCATCCGAAGTTTTATAATCTTCTGATGTTTTAGCTTTGATCCGCACCAGTGGGATTCAACAGACAGTTGAGTTTGACCCTTTTTGAACCATGCTTGGGCAGCACGGGTGTTCACGAGTAGGTTAAGTGGACGATGCATGATGCATCCCTTATCGTGTTTGCTTTTAGTAGATAGTAGGTACGGTTTAATGTTATGTAGGTACCTATAGTGATAAGCTGTATTCTAACAATTAGTAAAATCATTTATCTACACCACCGCTAACGTACCAGCTATTCTCGAACCGAATGGTCTGTTGCGTGACGATGGTAAGAGGCCTGACGGCATGACTCTAGTCCCATGGGAGTTGGGGAGGCCTATTGTGTGGGACGCTACATGTGTCGACACACTCGCGCCTTCCCATCCTAGGACTTCCGTGAGGGCTGGTGCGGCGGCAGATTTAGCCGAAGATCTCAAGAGGCGCAAATATGCAGGTCTCGACAGAGCCTACACATTTGCTCCCCTTGGAGTCGAGACCCTAGGTTCGTGGGGTACCAAGGCTCTACGGGTTTTCAAAAAATTATCTGAGCGTCTGGTCGAAGCGACGCGTGACCCGAGAGCTGGTGAGTATCTGGCACAGCGCATCAGCATTGCTATACAGCGGGGCAATGCAGCCAGTGTCTTAGGCACGCTTCCAACTGGTATTGATATGGATCAGTTGAGCTACCTGTAGATTGTTTGCAACAGTTTGCAGATAGCTTAATTGTTTCTATTGTAAATACTAGTTTTAATTTAAATTTGTGATTTGATTGTTATTTTCTTTCTGAATAAACATTATATTTATCTACATAAGTAAGTAACATATCCTCAAATTTTGTATTCTACCTTGTCTGTGTATGTCTGTCTGTGCTGTACTTTTTGAGTCAAATAAATGTTTATGTTTCTTTTTCTTTATCGTCATCAGCCTATACCAGTCCTCTGCTGGACATAGGCCTCCCCTAATGAGCGCTATAATTCCCTGTCTTCAGCTTGCCGTATCCAGCATCTGCCAGCAGTCTTATGGAGGGCCTGGCACCTGGTATCAGCTTGGTTGCGAACAAAATCACCCGCTAGTGGCGCAACCATACATAAATTAATAATGCTGGACAATTCACACAGCATTATATACCCCCAAGTTAAGCAAAGCTTGTGTTATGGGTACTAGGTAACTGATACATAATACAATACACAGATCGATTTTTTTTTATTAGAAATAGAAAACGACCAGAACACCCGCACAAATATTTGCAGATTGTACAAACTATTGCGCCAGGGCGGGAATCGAACCCGCAACCTCCAGCGTCGCAGGCTGACCCTCACCCACCTTGCTACAGAGGTCATTAAAGGTAGGCGAATTAATATGTATAGAGCTATTTGGCGACTCCATCACCAGTTAGCGGTGGTGTTTGTTTTGATATTTCTCGCTTGGCAGCTCAAGACACAACGATGGTGCCACTGCTGCACCGTGGTGATCGAATGAGAGATTGATTACTTACTCCTTCCTGTTAAACATGTTGGTAACCACTATACCTAGTGTGGGAAACGTTGTCATTTGAGTTCGTAATCCTCGCTACTTACTCAGTAATAATTAATTCACTCAGTAATAATCTGATAACGTTAATTTAAATTTTATCACTACACAGTAACAATAAATAAATAATACTGGACAATTTACACAGCATTACCTAGCCCCAAGGTAAGCAGAGCTATATTTGTAGTTGAGCTCCTACGAGTGTAGACCCTCTACGTCGTAGAGCCTCTACGAGTATAGAGCATTCACGCCGTAGACTCTCTACACCCCTCCCCTCACCTAATCTCAACAGCCTATAATACAATACAATACAAAACACTTTATTGTACACCTGAAAAAGAACATTACAAAAAGACATTATAATGGTCCACAGCTGGACGCAGGCCTCCTCTTGATTTTTTATCTCAATGGGGGGTAATGCCCATAATTTCCCTGCTGGGCATGCGGTTTGGGGACCGCAGTAGACCCTCTACACACACAAACTATTCATTATCCTTGTCGCTTGGAGCTTCTATCTTGTCTCTACTCTGGACTCCATGCATGAGAATTTTAATATCATCAGGCCTGATTTGTTGACATACTCTGCAGCGATCCCTAACTTCTATCTAGCCACGCCGTAAAAGTCCACATGGTTTATTGAATCCACGCGTGTTTTAGAAACAATGTCTCCGACAAACAACACTCCAAGCAGGAAACAGAAGACTTCAACAAACACGAATGCAAAGTAAATATTAAGGCGCATACCCCACCCAAAGTGGCGCCGCCACTTACTCAATGTTATTATTCCGTTTAACAAAGGAATTTTCAGAAATCCATCTTCCAGTTTGTGATACCTATCATAACCTTTTTTTATTGCCTCTGTAATAGTTATATTCTATTTAGTTTAGGCAGAGATACGAAGTTGCCCTTGGTGGCCACGAAATCTATTTTCGTATCTCTGGGTGGGGTATGCGCCTTAATAACATAACACGTGCGTACATAGGAATGGGATGACGTTATTATCCATGTCATTCTTAATGTATAGGGTATACAAGGCCATGTACAAAGTGTCTATAGGTAGGTCTAGGTATTGAAGTCAAACAGTTTCCTAGTGGACTGCGCGCAAACACGCGACCGATAAATAATGCGAATTCAGTGCATTGTTCACTGAAACATGACTTTTGTACTTTTAACTTTTGTACGACTTATGTACAGTGAAACAAAGTAATCAGTCTGGTCACTGGTCTCGGAGACTTTCGGTGAAAACGTAGCTAACAGTTTAAGTATCATAAACAGCCAAATATCTGGAAAAATAATGATTTTTTGTTTTAGTTGTCCTCTTTTTGTCTTTTATAAAACAGGAACTGGAAAAACGTTAACTTTGATTAATTGTTTACATTACTGGCTATCAAATGATATGTCTTTCGATTACTAGGATATCTTAATGGGTAGCTTCGGCTTAATCAGTTCAAGGAAGGCTCACAAAATAAGGTTATTCCCGCTCGTCCCCACGTTTCGTCCCCCATTCTACTATGGATGGGGGATAAAAATATGGGGTAGTATTTTGTCGATTAAATTTACCGTATTTCACCACCCTAAAGTCTTCGACCCCGGTGGTCAGACATCCTGTCAAATTAAGTACTCTAGACAAGACCTCACTAACTCTCAAGTGGGGATTACTTACCTATGCGCAGTTGGGAAAGCCTCCCACGAGGATAGAAAGCCGCGGTACACCGCTATGTCATCAGATCAAGGTCTTAGGCCTAGCCTAGCCAGGCTGCGCAGCCAGGCTAGTGGAAAACCGGGCAGGTGTTCGTGGTAGCTTAGTGGATGGGCACCCACCGCGCAAAAAGCTGTTCCACACCCTCGTATGTATTAATATTTTGTTTCTTTTTGTGTAGTTAATAAAGTTATATTATGAATCACTGTCATAAAATGTACGGCGTTGTGGCACACGGCGCCTCGCTGCGCAGCGAGGCACCGCGTTACACCGCGGGGAGTTTTTGTATTATATCTTTAAAGTTTGCATATTTTAGCGTAGTAAATAAAATTGTAGTTAGAATTACTAACTTAAAAAGTGCGCGCAGCGTCACTTTGCGTCGACACGACAAAGTACCTAGTTGTTAGCTGACCTTTAGGCTCCGTGCACTAGGTAGCTTAGCTGCGGCGGCCGAAATATTTGTGATGACTTCGCAACTGCTTAGTGCGCGAGCCCATTACAACATCATATGTTCGACTGGTTCCCTTAGCCTGACTGCTACATCCTGGCTACCTAGTGCGCGTGACCCCTTAAAATATAAACATAATAGATAAAATATTAGAAGTTGGAACCTGCCACGCTAACGAATTTGCGGGTAATACTGGTATCAAGTATCTAAGAAACAGTTTCGTTCGTAACTGAAGGACTTTAGTGGACAGCCGTCTTAGTCGTTTTACAGCTTTGTTTGAACAATTCGTGAGTGGAAGCTTTGTGACGGTTCTTTTGTATTGTTTACTAGCTTCTGGCCCCTGTTTAGTTCATCTATGAGAATAGTTGTTTGTTAAAGTTATGGTTGCTGTTAGAATGAAAAAATGTAAATGAATAATTGGTCTTTTACTACTTTAAATTAAAAATAATAAGAAAAATAAAAATAATAAGATTAGATTCGATTTTGACGACCTCTGTCTCGCAGTGGGCGAAGGTCTGCCTGCGACGCAGGAGGTCGCGGGTTCGATTTTCACTTCGGGACAAGTGTGTGTACGATCTGCAGACATTTGTTTAGGGTGTTCTGGTTGTTTTCTATGTATAATAATAAATATCCATCTATGTATAATGGTCTACACTCATAGAGGCTCTACGACGTAGACGGTCTACAGATTTTTAGTCATCATCATCATCAGCCTATACCAGTCCACTGCTGGACATAGGCCTCCCCTAATGAGCGCCATAGCGCCCTGTCTTCAGCTTGCCGCATCCAGCATCTGCCGCTTTCGCAAATCGTCATCCCACTTGGTCGGAGGGCGTCCTACACTACGTTTTCCGAGTCGCGGTCTCCACTCAAGAACACGTTTACCCCAGCGGTTGTCGGTTCTTCTTGAAATATACAGCCCACTGCCACTTCAGCTTGCTAATCCTATGAGCTATGTCGATAACCTTGGTTCTCTGTCGGATGTATTCGTTGCGAATCCTATCCTTCAGAGAAACTCCGAGCATAGCTCTCTCCATAGCTCGCTGGGCGACTTTAAACTGGTGGACCAGCCCTACCGTGAGTGTCCACGAGATTTTTAGTGCATGCTTCAAAATTGTAGAGGTTTTACACTGTAGATGGTCTACGAACACAACATAAAACCTTGAAGTTCGTGAAGGTTTTATGTATCTCTATTGTAAGACAATTGAGTATGATCTAATCTCAGAGGATCTAATTGAAATCTACTCTATTATAGATTAATATCATATATTTTTTATAAATATCTCTGGTACCGACAAGAGCAAAGAAAAGTAGAGGAAATCGCATCATTGTCTCCACTTTTCTCTTTCCAATGCGGTATCTTTTACTTCTTTATGAGATACTGGCTTCTGCCCACTGCTTCGCACACGTTGTTTTAAGTTATTTAAATTCCCATGGGAACTGATTTATGGAATAAAAATAGCCTATGTTACTTTCCATACTTTCTTTTATGCCAAATCAAGTTGATTGGTTGTCTAGCATTATTATTATTATTATTTTTTTAATATTAGTATTGATAATTTCTCCTTGATCTAACTTCTGATGTGATTTGATCAGAACCTTCTACTTTTCCTTGTATTATGTTATTTATGAAGCTGTCATGTAGGATAAGATCTCAAATCTACACTAATATTATAAAGAGGAAAGATTTGTATTTTTGTATGTAAGAATAAACTTAAAAACTACTAGAACGATTTCAAAAATTATTTTGCCGTTTCAAAGCAATCTAGGTACTTTTTATTTCACTGAGTAGCATAGGCTATAGAATATACTCGATCGAAACTGGGGCGAATCGCTAGTCATCAATAGTCTGCTTTGAATGGTGTTCATCGAAAACCTTTTCTCCTTTAATCTGTTCAGTACGTCTTCATATAAAACTCAATTATCAGTATATCAGTTTCATGTCATTTGATTTGGGATAAAAAATTAAACTACAAATTTTCTTGTAAGGAGATATTGATTATGACATTTTTACATGATATATACAATGAAATAACATTTGGTAGCTTAAAAATAGAGATTTTTTTTTACCGATGCAATTCATAATCTGTGATATATACAGGATGTCACGTAACATGTTTACTAAGCCGAAAGAGAGTGTTTATGTGAATAAAATATAAATATTTTTTTAGCTTATATATTTTTTTCTTCCTGTCCGAGTGTTTTACACGCACTCTTGCATTATTCAACACTAGCAGCTGACCGCAGATTTGCATGCGGTTTTCAAGTACAGTCAGCGTCAAATTGAAATAAGCGTGAAGAGTAGTCAAAATGATCTGAAAAACATAAAAGCAATTTGATATACGCAGCTCGAATGATCATATTGTTGTAAGCACCCAAGGTGTTCAAAACATCTTACTACTCATTGTTTCATATTTATATGAGCAGTCAGAGTGATCAAAATTATCTTAGCAAACAAAACTCTCAAAGTTATCTGTGCATATTGTTGCAATTCTGTTATTATCATTATTTTTTGATTACATTTTATGCACAGATAATTTTGAAAGCTTTGTTTGCTAAGATAATTTCTATATTTTTTTCACTATATTTTTTTTAAAAATAGGTAAACGAACGAAATTTGAAAAATTCCAGAATAAAAGATTTGGACCATCTTTTAGTTTGGGATTTTCCAAATTTTCATAAATATGTGAACTTATCCTTTTCGGCTTAAAACACATGTCATGAAACTTTTAATATAAAATAATTTATAGTAAGACTTTGCTTCTCTATTTTTTACTATCTTACTTTAGGAACACTAGAATGTACAATACTTAAATCGATGTTATGTTAAAAAGCACTTTTACTTAATACGACCTATGGAAGTTCTCATATTTTGATATAATGTAGTTTCTTGTTTAAATCAAAAGCTTAAAAATCCAATTTATTTGTAATTCGTGAAAATACGTACCTATTTACATTCGAATAAAGTTGTATCTATGATTTTTCGAATTACCCAATAAATTAGTAAAATAGAATAATAATTTGCTAGAAAAAGATCTATCATGAGTTACTTATATTATATATAGGTACTTATATTATACATTTATATGTATTACAACCAATATTGCAACAATTAAAAGCTACGTTTGACATAACTAGAAATAATTATTTCTTCACCCGCATCCGGCGACGTACATCCTGGATGAATAGATTAAACGTCCTTAAATCTACGTTTACATTGTTGTAAATAGACCCGAAATAGGTGAGGTTTAATGAAAGTTAAATGGGGTTGCCAATTTTTTTTAACAAACATCTTAAACATTTTAGCACTTTTTTAGGCCTGGCGCACACACTGCACTGTAGCACACAGTTGAATTGAGATAATTTAAAAATTAGAGTTTTAAATCATTTACAGTTCATAAAATAAAATATTTTAAAAGACAACGCGCTGTTCACTGCATTCAACTTTCATCACTCTTTCAGTGACGATAAAACAGATTATTTCACAAATACCTTATTAGTGGTTAAAAAAAACTCAGGACAGAAATCTCCTAGTCTAGATTAATAATTACACTACCTGACATCAGCATAGATTTTCTTAAGCGGTATTACTTGTTTATTTCAAACAAGATTTGAACCCACAACAAACGCATCTATAATATTTATTAATATAGTAAGCTATATATTACTGTATAGCAAGCTGCCACAGACGGTGGATAAGCTATCATATATTTTTTTGCACTCATTAGCTCTGCGGCCGTCATATTTTACTATACCAAAATATATTGTACTATAACTGTCGACATATTTTGGTGACGTAATAAAAATATACGTATATAGCTGCGTCTGTGATATACCTTACTATGGTTTATAATAATATAATATTATAGCTGCGTCTGTTATGGGCTTTAAGATGCACAGATAGGGACTGTCAATAGCTCGAGGGTTTACACTATTGATTAGCACTTAATTAAACTGGTTCAAAGGACTTCTGGCTCTGAATAGTCTATTAATTAAAACTGATCGAGCGTTATTAATGAAGAGATTCTAGGCGTCTTATTCGGTGATCTTGCCGTTGGGTCACTATAATGCACGACAATTTATTGTACGGTCGGTGTACACCTTGCTAATTCGTGTCAAAACCTATTAAAAATGGAAGCCATGACACGGATTATCAAGGTGTACATTATTCGGCCGTACAATAAATTGTCGTGCATTTTAGTGACCCTTGCCGTTGAAGCCGAGTTTCGGTTACATCGGCCAGTCTAAACGGAGACTAGTTATGTACATACACGTAGCAAATTATTACTAGTTAATTATAGTTGATTGTAATAATATCAGAAATAAAATATAAACTTTCCATCAGGTGAGATTGTGGTCAAACGAAGATATACAGACAATAAAAAAAAATATCATAAGGAATTTAGGTAAGTTTGGTAAATGAGTTCATTTGAATTATCCATTGTTTAAACGCATTCCTATTTTCAATTCAATACGTCAAGTACGTCAAGTGAATGAATGAAAGGATGCTTGTTTAATTAGTTATTTTAGTTAGTATTAGTTTAATTTATTGTAATATTATCATGAAAAACTTATTTTATAATTTCAATTAATTTATTTGCCGTATTAATTTTTAATGTTTATATTTTGATTTATTTTGTTATATTATTTTAAGTTTAGTAGATAATTATTGATCTTAAGTAACTAGCGTAATTGGTTTTTTTAACCGTGCTAGTAACTGTAATAAATAAATAAATAAATAAATAAAGTAAAACCAATGATAACATTTATTGACACAATACATAATATATTAAATGAATATAATCCAAACCTTTCATAAAGTAGCTGGCAACTACATTATTACCTAATTAGTTCATTTGCTTGATTGATTTATGGTTTACTCTTTGCAAAACCTGACCCGACCTTATTAATTACTCTTTTACCCCCTTTACCTTTGCTTAAAACTCTTTTATGGATTTTTTTGTATCGTAAAATAGGATACGCACAGTGATTGTTGTCTAGGGTAGAATGTCATGGAATGTGTCAAAAAGTTATTAAGATTATGTCATTTCTACTATTTGACCCAAGACAACAATCCCTGTGCTTGGCTTACGCATTTTAAATGAGACTGTATCATATCAGAAAACTATTATACAGGGTTATTGGTTATGAGACCGGATCCTTTAAGGGATGATGGGGGAAGCCATTAACAACTATTTTGACCGCATATTGCAAAAGTTAGTGTAGTTTGAATGCAAAAGTTAACCATTTTTGAGATATTCCCATATTCGTATTGTTTTGGGTCCGCGTCAAGTCTGTCATTCCGTCTGGGATGACAATAAAACCTACAGAAAGCGAGTAATTGAATAGATTTTTTTTTAAATGAACTGGTTTCTTAAATAAAAGATAACAAAATTCGCCTAAAAAAATTGTTTTAATTGAAATGCTCTATAAATTATCAGCGTCCACATTATTTTTTACAAATTACATAGCCAAACTATGTCTTATCTATTATATATTATCTAATATATATTATATATTACTATATATGTATATAGTAATCGTGTAATTTTTCTATTTAATGCTTATAGTTTGAATAATTAACAGAAAATAAGTAAAAATTTGATTTTTGCACTGACTTTGATTTCCTCTGTCCCGCTCCTATGAACGCAAAATCCTATGCCTATCCTTATCACAAATTTTTGCATTAGGCCTGCTCTTAAAGTCGGTACTAACCGACGCTACGGAGCGTAATCTTCGTGTTACACAGCGAACGTTCGTTCAGTCAGTAAGGGGAAAGTAAACGCTCGCAACGAGCAACGAGACGACACGTCGTAACGTATCATGCTCGCTGCAAATGATACATTTCACCCCGTAAATGATGAGTATCTGGGCTTAAAATAGTACATTATTTATCGAGGGATGAAAATGACCGATTCATCTTCGCAATCGCATTTTCTTGCGGGTTATACACAGTGCTTTATACTACACCTATGAGGAAAATAAAAAAAATAGGTACTAAAAAAATACTGAGGAGGCAAATGAAATATAGCACATACTGCCAAGTTTTCTTAATAAATGCAAGTACCCAGTAACATTTTGGTGTGCTTCGAGATAAAAACTTTTTATTGTGGCATTTGCCTGTTTCTAGGCTCAAATTTTGAATTAAAAAAAAAAAGGAGGGCTGAAAGTGCTATCTTTCTCCCCTGCTACAGCGGGGAGAAAGATAGCACGTTCACAGCTCCTTTATTTATATTTTTTTAAATCTAAAGTAAATCTCATATATTTTTGCCGCCGTACTTTCTACCCTTTTTTCAAGTAAAAACTAATATACTTTCCGAATAGGTGTAGTATAAAAATATAAAGCCACGGTATCGACACGGTATCGACTCAGCAAACTCAAGGCTCAGTTGAAGTGGCGAAAGTCAATTAACACTTCCAATTAACTTTACACTGCGACCTCTCAGGATACTTCTTCTTGAAGGCGTCTATGATCTTCATGTACCGTTGCGTGTTGATCCTCTCTGCTCTGGAGTGCCGGATGGCACTCTTGACCCCCGCGGCGTGGCAGAGGAACCCACCATCTAGCACCACCATCCGGTACTCTTGGAGGCACAGTTCTAGCATCTAAATGGAAAATTTGGTTTTTTATCACAAACGAAGACACGTAAGGATGATTTGATATTTAATGTTATGTTAAAGTTAAATATATAAAAAAATCAGTTTCAATCATCTTACACTTACTACTCTTACTTGACGACCTCTGTAGCGCGGTGGGTGAAGGTCCGCCTGCGACGCAAGAGGTTGCGGGTTCGATTTCCGCCTTGGGACAAATATTTGTAAGATCTACAGGTATTTGTTCCGGGTGTTCTGGTCGTTTTCTACGTATAATAAAAAATATCTATCTATGTAATGTATTGTATTATGTATATCAGTTATCTAGTACCCATAACACAAGCTCTGCTTAGTTTGGGGCTAGATAATGACGTGTGAATTTTCCAGCATTATTTATTTATTTATTCTTACAAATATTTGTCCCGCGTTGGTTTAATAGGCACTATTCAAAGTTTCATCTATTTTCATTCTTCATAAAGGTCAATATCCCCGGCTGGGTCTAAGAAGCATTTAAACTCGGTAAACACTGAACCGGTTTCAAAATGGTCGCGCTAAATTTATGGATCGCTTAAAGCGCTCTACAGCCTGAAATAGTGGCTAAATATTTTAGAATGTAGAGCAGGCTAAAGGTTGTCGCACATATAGGTAAGTATAACTCAGAAACGGATCGGCATCGCCTTGTCCTATCCGACAGTGGAATAAAACTTTAAATTAAAAAGAACCCTGAGCGATAAACATTTAAAAAATCTTTCTAGTAGGGAATGAAGTTACCTACCTTAATAACAAAAAATATCCGCTAATGGGAGGTTTGATACTGTAGGTTAAACTAAAAATAATAAAAGGTTTTACTATAAATAACGTGCAACGCACTGTTTGCGTTGTGGGTAAATACAAAAGCGGCGATGTTGGTAAGAGTGGTGCATCTGTAACAACGCATGCACCACTCTTGCCTTTTAATACAAAGAATAAAGTTGCGGTGATTCTTCGATTCCGAGTAGAAACATACATGTATGTGCAGCAACCTTAACCTGTCCGTGGGTAGGTAGGCTATCCGCTCCATTTATCTCTGGTTCAAATTGTGACTAAAATGCTGCCACGAAAATTGAAGACAAGCATTAAATTTCTTGTGAAATATACTAGGTACACATAATGACTCAAGATTACCACTATTTATTTATGTATGTGTCTGATACTGATTTATTGACGACCTTATGAGTAACTAAGATAAGTACCTACTGTACTTATTTAAACTTTATATGCTCAATTTATTATGGGTACTTACACTCATAATAAATTGAGCATTGAGGGTTATCTACGAAGTGTGTATTGGAAAGAAGTCCAACGTTTCAATCTTTAAGGATATTCGACGCGAGCTGACGGGAGATTTAATAATCATTTTACAGAATGCTGGACAATACACAGCATTACCTAGCCCCAAGCTAAGCAGAGCTTGTGTTATGGGTACTAGTTAACGGATATACATAATAGAATTTATTTTTTTTTGTTTAGTTTTTAAAAGTTTTTTGTAAGCGCGTGTCACAGCGGAGTCGCTGCTTGCGCACATTGGGAGTCGCATAAAACCAGCGCTCATTAGCGATATGTATCGCTTCTATGCTGAGCGATGCCCCCTTTTTTGTCACTTATTTTTCTTTGTTTGTCTTTTCTTTTAATTTGTGTTATTGTGACAAAAATAAAACCTTTTTACTTTACTTTACTTACTTTACAATCCATTACATATTTTTATTAACATAAAAAACAACCAGAACACCCGGAACAAATACCTGCAGATCGTACAAATATTTGTCCCAAGGCGGGATTCGAACCCGCAACCTCTTGCGTCGCAGGCGGACCTTCGCCCACCACGCTACAGAGGTCGTCAAACATTAAACATCGTTTAAACGTTTTTTTGGTTTTTAATTTTTTTCTGCGTTCCACAAGACTTACTTTCGCATGCTAGTATCGCTGTACCAAATCATATACAAGGAACGTCTCAATGATATTTCGATATTATGAAGTACCTAATCGAACTCAGGGATTAGGGTAAACTTTACAAAAGCGGTTTAAGATATAAACGAGGTTTAAGATTGTCGCTCACACGTCCAACACGACTCCCGCACAATCAAAAAATATCAGCATGGGCTTTAACTAACTAACCATTAACGCCCGAATACTCATAATTTCGTCACTTGAGGCATACTCAAAACTGAGCGTTTGATTATTCGGAGTTAGATAAATTTTATAGTGACGACATAGCTAGGTAGTAGACAGGGCGTGGGACACTCACTTGACGCTTTTGTAAGTAAATATGTCACTGTACAGTAAAAGAAAAAAGTGTCCTATGTTACGAGTAAGCCTTATTTGAATGCTCGTTTTTCTGTTGTGCGTCAGTGGCATTGGGCGCTGTGGCGCGGTGGGTGAAGGTCTGCCTGCGACGCAGGAGGTCGCGGGTTCGATTCCCGCCTCGGGACAAATGTTTGTACGATCTGCAGGCATTTGTTCAGGGTGTTCTGGCCGTTCTCTGTGTGTAATAAAACATATAGGTATATCTATGTATAGTATTATATTATTTATATGAGTTATCTAGTAGGTACTCATAACACAAGCTCTGCTTAGCTTGGGGCAGTGGGACAGCGGCTTTATGCGCAAAGTCAGTCAGAACTTTGATGAACTTATAAAGGACATCATTCTCAAGTTTTTATATTGATCCATTTCTAACGTTTTATATTATTCGTATTCAAAACACACTCAGGAATATATCTGAACTAGCAGCGAGGCGCGGTTTCACACGCGTAGTTCCCGTTCCTATGGGAATTCCGGGATAAAATATGGCCTATGTGCTATTCCAGATTATAATCTGTCTCTGTGCCAAATTTCATCAAGATCCGTTTAGCCGTTCTGGCGTGATTGAGCAACAAACATCCAGACATCCATCTATCCATCCATCCATGTAAACTTTCGCATTTATAATATTAGTGTGATTGAACTGCATGGTTATTAACTATATAAGTAACTTTACTTTGCTGAAACAATATCGATGGCTGCTGATGTAGGTAAATTGTTAAAAGCTACCGCCATTCTTATTAATTTATATACTGGATTTGTGACGTCCATCAGCGTGGAGAATTCTATGAAAAAAAAGACAATCGTGACAGCTTTTTAAAATATATCCATATGGCAATGTTAAAGGTAGCGTGACTTAAGGCCCATACCCCACCCAAAGTGGCGCTGCCACCTAATTTATCTTATTATTCCGTTTAAAAAAGGAATTTTCAAAAATCCATCTTCCAGTTTGTGATACCTATCATAAGCTTTTTTTGAATATTTTTTAATAATGCCTCTATAATAGTTTTATTCTATTTAGTTTAGGAAGAGATACGAAAATAGATTTTGGTGGCCACCAAGGGCAACTTCGTATCTCTGCCTAAACTAAATAGAATAAAACTATTATAGAGGCATTATTAAAAAATATTCAAAAAAAGCTTATGATAGGTATCACAAACTGGAAGATGGATTTTTGAAAATTCCTTTGTTAAACGGAATAATAACATAAAGTAGGTGGTGGCGCTAGTTTAGGTGGTTTATGCGCCTTAATAAAATAACAAACTTCCCTCGGCTAATACTTATTTATAGCGTAGACTTTGCAATATAATTTTATTAAAAAGCCAATTTCCATCTAACATTACGTCCCCTGGCTCCCCTGAGCCGTTTACCAGTCTACAGCCATTTCAATAAAGGACAACTGCCCATTTCGCCTGACTTTCTACCTACAAGATATCTTTATTTTCTTCTGGTATCAAGATAAGAATATCAACTAAATGGTTTTTATCGTTCACCGCTTCAAAACGCCATAGATTGAATGCTAATAAAATAATGAAAGCCTACTTTTCTTATTACTATATTATTTTCAAACATACTGCCAGAGAAATAAACAACCAAACAAAAGTATAAATGATTTATTAAAAAAACAATGACAAGTAAAAAAAAACATAAAAACGTGATTAAAAACTTTAAAAAATCTTTATCAACACTTCTATACACTTAATTTTTGACAAATATTACGGATAGTATGAAATACTTCGTTGGTGACTTCAAAACCTACATAGCAATAAGAAAATAAGTAAAGCAATCATTAATTTCTAGAGAAGCAAAACCAAAGGTTTTAGACGACCTCTGTGGCGCGGTGGGCGAAGGTCTGCCTGCGACGCAGAAGGTTGCGGGTTCGATTCCCGCCTCGGGACAAATGTGTGTACGATCTGCAGACATTTGTTCAGGGTGATCTGGTCTTTTGCTATATTATATAATAAAAAGTATCTATCTATGTATTGTATTATATTATGTATATCAGTTATCTAGTACCCATAACACAAGCTCTGCTTAGCTTGGGGCTATAGATAATTCTGTGTGAATTGTCCAGCATTATTATTTATTTATTTTAAACTCGTCGCAATCAAAAATCGAAATCTATTTACGTGTTTTGCAAATCAATTTCCTTTCCATTGAAAATTTTATTATACCGATTGCATACAAACCAGTCCCTATCATTATGTTCCGCATGTTTGTAACTAGTATACCAAGATAACGCGTAAACACCGAAATAACCTCTTCTTAAAGCACGAAAAATAAGCTGCATATCATCATAGGTCCATGCTAGGCTCGGCTTTTCATATGCATGGCAGAGGAAACCGCCGTCGAGGATCAGAAACTTGTAGTTTTGTAAACACATGTCGAGCATCTATGAAAAAAAAGAATCATGAATAATGAAAAAACCAATAACAAAATCATAAAAACAATTTTAACTTTTAAAAACCAAGGCCTATCAATGATAAAACTAAGTCAAGTCTAAACTAATATTATGAAGAGAAAAGATTTGTTTGTTTGAATTGAATAGGCTATTGAATACGAACTACTGGATCAATTTGAAAAATTATTTCACCATTACAATCCAACGTTATCCGTGATAAAAAGCTATAGAATATACCCGTACGAAGCCGGAGCGGACCACTAGTGCAATCTATACTTCGGTACCTAACTATTTTTAAAAAGTACCGTCGGCATTCAAAATTTCTGTGCTTGATTAACTTTAATTGTATACATATAAAGGTTGGGGCTCATACGTACGCCCAACTCCACTGACGCACAACAGAAAAGTCAAAGTCAATAACTTTATTTCTTTAGGCTTACAAACTAAGCACTTAGACACGTCAAATTTAATACTATAAACAGGTTTATAAATAGTCATTATTATCAAATAAGAAATAAGATGTTATTGATTTTATTCGCTTCAATTTTTTGTCCACTAGTGGAAGAAGCGTAAAAACTGAGTATTCAAATAAGGGTTACTCGTAACACAGGATACTTTTTTCTTTTACTTTACAGTGACCTATTTACTTACGAAAGTGTCAAGCGAGTGTCCCGCGCCCTATCTCATCATCATCATCATCAGCTCGTTTTATGTTACGGTTTTGTGACATTTTTTAATGAAAATCTGTCCAAAAATCGTCACCTGAGACACCAACATCCAGACACCGTAAACCTGAGATGCGTTTGAGTAATCGGGGGTTAGAGATGAAATTTTGAATATTCGGGCGTTAATATGGTAAGAGTTTAAGCCAATGTTGGTATTTTTTGATTGTGCGGCAGTCGTTTTGGACGTGTGACAGACTGTCTTAAACCTCGTGAATATTGTAAACGGCTTTTGTAAAGTTCACCCTGAGTTCGATTACTCCAAAGTATCGAAAACTCATGGAGACTCTTTTTGTATATGACGTGGAACAGCGCCACTAGCATGCGGGCATGGAACTAAAACAAATCCATCGCTAAGGTCAAAGATCTGCTGCAAAGATTTATGTCATCTGTTTGATTGATGTCTTTGACGCACTTACAGACTTGACTATCTTCATTTACTTTATCCCGTCTTACTACGAAGAACAGTAGAACATATTAAAGCTAAATATGGAATGTCATCGGATACCTACATAGTCCCACTGTCTGAAATTTCGTTACAGCATTAAGTATCTCACCTGCGTCATTTTGTCCTGTCTTCCCTCCCAGGACAGCGATTCGCTGTACCAGGGCTCTTTATGCGTGCCGAAGTACAGCGGCTCCCATCTATGGTACGGGTACTCGCGTCTGGCAATCAGCATGGGCTGTGGAGAATGGAATATTTTAGGGTAGCGTTCAATGTGAAGATTAGGCTTAGATCAAGAACATAGACATCGATGCTTGATCTCAATTAATTGTTATCAGTTTAATTTCAGGAGAGGACGAACTAAAATTGGTATTGATGTGTAATCATGGTGGACATGTGGGTCATTTTTGAGACCTATGCTGTATTCCCTACCTAGAGCGGTAGCGAAAGCTAAGTATGTGGTGCAAACAAAATATCCGGCGGGATGACGAGCGAAAATGAAAGCGGAATCAAGTTTTCACTGCCGCTTGGGGAAGAAAATACCGCTCAGGTTTGAATAGGCTTTAATATGGAATATATCCTGTAAAAAACTTAGCTACTACAGTGTATAATAACATTCTCTTAAGAATTAAAACCTTGGGATGGAATTTTCTCTAAAAGTTCTAACAACCTAACAAGGTAAAAGTTTTTATTCACTTATTTACTGAAGTGAAAAAAGTCAAACATTCCTTTATTTCCAAGTTTTATTCATGAAATTTGATAAAGTGCTTACTAGATTTCTTGTATTTTTTTATATTGAGATAAGTACAAACATATCTGTGGAAAAATTACGGGAATTCACAAGAAGCGAACGATAGTTATAATCCTTATTCATTCGTCCCACTTTTATCCTATATCCTTTCTAGGATAAAAAGTGGGACGAAACGCTATCCGAATTCGGACCCTAAGTACACACAACTTTGCCCTTTGGCATACATCCTCGAATCCTCAAGTTAGATGATCACATTAGCCCCGTAGTTTCGGACGTGTTTCGCTCACAATTCCCAAAGAAACCGTCAACTTCTCAACATACTTCAAACTATTCTAAAAACTGTCATAACTCACAAGATTTATTATCCCTTTTTCTTTGAGTTACGTCGATAAAAGCATTAGGGAATGTTAAAGGCGATTTTGTTCGAGCTTGTTGGCTTAAATGAATATTAGATGAGGCGTTGAAGCGACATTATTTAAACGGTTATGAAGGCAATTTATTTAAAGAGAAGGTGAAGTAAATAATATTGATACTGCTGCTATATTTTTCATTTTCATTGTCCGTCCAATAGGGTGCTTCCAGCTATCTGTCCGATATCCCGGACTGCTCTAGCTACTAGTGTTCGCATTCCTTTTTCTTCCGTGACGCTATTATCCCAAACCCCCCCCCCCCCCCCCCCCCCCGCCCCGAGTGTCGTGGTGCAACAGCGTCGCTTTTTGCCAGCCGATCTTCTACGTGAAGCTGACAGACTGACGTTGAAATCGCTGTTTCCCACATCTCATCAGTGGCTATAAGGAGCTGTAATAACACACAGCGGCCACACCCCTTCTTCCACGTCGAGCTCGCGGAATAAAACCTGATGAGGGCGTCGTATCCATTTTTCCGCTATCTTTTCATCTTCTTCCTCTACGTACGGTCATTCTTCGTACTCACAAGTTCCGTTGCCTTGGCGGTCACGCTGTCCACTTCCAGTGGCGAAGCAACCAGGCAACCGCAACTTTTTTAATAACATAAAAACCATGACACTTTTCAGTATGGAAAATGTGGTTTAAAACTATCACGTTGGTACCCTTGATCAGATCCCGCAATCCCTGCACGGTTCCAGTAACTATACCTACTTTTTAGTAATGTGAATGAATCCGCCCTAACTATTTTCCTAGACAATTTCTTGCGTAATCTTATTCAGATGCAAATTAAGTGGCGTCAGAGCTAGCGGTGTCAATGTAATAATAAGGCAAAGTGTCCTAGTAAGGTCGGCGCCTGTGTTGCCAGGCGTCTTGTTTTATACTACATTTCGGCTAAATTATTCATTTTATCTAAAAAAAAAAAGGGATTGAGGTAGTGGAAAGTTTTGTTTTACTCAAATAATACACAGTGCTAGACAAATTTACACAATTAAATTCATTTATAACGGGATAGTTACAATGATTCGATTTTTGAGTTAACCAAAATTGAAATATAAAGTTAAAAGTAAAGTTAAATAGTTTTTAACGACGAAAAACAAAAGAGGTGGAGGTTCTATGTTTATTTAGTGATTTCCCCGTCCCCGTTATTACGGACCGATTTGGAAAATTATTTATGATCACGAGGAGGTCCCTTAAAAGTTGTATACCCGAGAGATAAGAAATTGACCGAAAAACTTAAAAAAACGGTGTAAATACTAAGGAATGTGAAATTGTTATGTAGTTAAATTTTTCAAAATTATTTTTATTATATGATCTGGATATTATCATAAATCCACAAATCCGTATGTACCTATTGCACAAATAAAAACAGGTAATGTCAATGTTGAGCGTTGTTTTTATGGACACATCACATCCTCGTATTTCTTAGAAATTTCATTACTAATTCTCCTTATATGGGACTGTTACGATCCAACAAAACACGTGTTATATTATTCAACGTATTTCTGCAAAAGAGAAAACAATAATTTAATCTCACGTTGACTTATTGCATTGCAAACCCAAGTTAATTAGCAGAGCGTGAATAAAGTTTACCTCGCTTTTCATCTTTTATACAGTTGGCAACACAGCCGACACCCTACTCGGCAATAATTAGTTGGCAATTAAGTGTAGGCGAAGCAACTACGGCAGCCAGAGAGTACCTAACTGTATTAGAAGCTGTCGAGGCTGCGATTCTCAAACTGTTCAACGAAGTTAATCTCAAACAGATTTCATCATCATCATCATCAGCCTATATTTGTCCACTGCTGGACATAGGCCTCCCCTAATGAGCGCCATAGCGCCCTGTCTGCAGCTTGCCGCATCCAGCATCTGCCAGCAGTCTTTCGCAAATCGTCATCCCACCTGGTCGGAGGGCGTCCTACACTACGTTTGCCGAGTCGCGGTCTCCACTCAAGAACACGTTTACCCCAGTGGTTGTCGGTTCTTCTCGAGATATGGCCAGCCCACTGCCACTTCAGCTTGCTAATCCTTTGAGCTATGTCGATAACCTTAGTTCTCTGTCGGATGTATTCGTTACGAATCCTATCCTTCAGAGAAACTCTGAGCATAGCTCTCTCCATAGCTCGCTGGGCGACTTACAAACAGAATTAATAGGACTGAATTGAGTAACATAGCGGTTATAACTGTTAATGCTAAGAAGCGAATGCAGTAGAGAAGCGAATCAGGTGTTTTCCAAAATAAAAATCCGTATTTGCCTTAGAGTCAATAGATAACGACATCGTCGCGGAGAGATGAGGATGTCAATAGGTTTGGCAAAATAAGCACGGTCTATACAGGGTGTTAGGGGGACTCCAACATCTCGTCTGACAAGCCAAACTAATCAGCACGTAATAGGTACCCTGTTAGACACGAACTAGGCTCTGGTGAAAACATCAAATAATCTTCATAATTTGATAACTCAGATATTGTAAATATATTATAAATAAAACAAATAAATAATACTGGACAATTCACACAGCATTATCTAGCCCTAAGCTAAGCAGTGCTTGTGTTATGGGTACTAGATAACTGATATACATAATACAATACAGTACATAGGCATATATATACGACAGAAAACTGTCCAACCAGACATTATCAAAGAAATATCATCAGGGTTTATGCCATTTCAATTTGACAGCCCTTAGTAAAATCGCCATCTTTTTAGTTCGGTCGAAATATTTTGAATTTGTATAAATTTACAAGTAAACACATCAATATGTTTTACACCAACAAGAGAAAGTGGGAACTCTGACTGAACTCAACATAACTAATATAAATACTAATAAAAACCTTATCATAGCAACCACTGTATACAATAAACAGTGTAATTGGTTCTTTATGAGGATTAAGGTGGATTAAATCATATTGCTAAACATACATTCTGCTCCTCATAAAATATTGGTACCAAACGCTAATTTACCTTCACTTTTGCTGCTAACAAAGATCAGACGTTGCAGTCAAATTTACAACCCCTCAACGTAACACAGAAGACATAATGGTTATATGGGTCTCTACCAAATGTTTCATTATTAGATTCTACGCTAACCAAGTCAATAAGCAGAGAACCACATCGTTAAAACGAGGTGGGGATGGGAATAGCTTCCAGCACCATATCCAATCTTCCCTTAAAATTACGAGCTATAATAGGGAAGGAAGATTATGTTTACGTGGGGTACATTGTGCTTCCGCTTTAGTATGAAAGTAAAGATTCAATTAGGTTTTTACAATTTCGTTACACTTTTTTGAGACATCATTTTCGTAGACAGTATATTAAGTTTGATTTTTAACCTAACAAACAAAGCTGTGATCTTATAGAAGGGTCATTTAGGGGCGTTAAGTCTGCTGACTCCATTGCCTTTCTAAAGGTTAAGTTTAATAATATACTAAATGTTTATTTACAGCTATGAAATAAAGCATTATCTATGTTCTATTTCGGAAAAAGCCATAGGAATTATGGACATGTTGACATGTTGATGTTGATTAAATTATAAATAGTAGTTCTAATTTGTTTCTATTATTTGATTGTAATTTTCTTTGTCTTGTCTATCATATTTTAAACTTATGAGGGGCTGATAATACTTAGAGTACATAGTATTCTATTTTAGTAAGGCCTGAGTAAAATTATTTGCTATCATGAATAAATAACAATAAATTTAATAAAAAATGTTGAGAGCCAGTGTCAAAGTTGATTGAAGCAGCTTTCACGGTTACGTGGCTGAATTGAGGCGGCGGTAAGGCGCGTCAATCTAGCAAGGGCAGACATAGTGGTTACATAAACGTTAGCGGAGTGCAAAAACGATGTAGAAAAGTTTAATTAAATAGGTACACACCTATAAAATGTAAGTCATCCACGACACAAGAGGACACGTTGCGTGCCATTTTGTGAAAAGGATAAGAACAGGATTTCACGTTCATAGTAGATAGAGCATACGTTTTTAAAACGGCGTAAGCTCAAAAATCAAGTTGTTAATTTACATGCAACGCATGCTTTGCAACTAATTAAAAAACTGACTTTGAAGAACTGATTATTAGTAAAAACCTACGAATCAAAACACAATGTGATATTGGAAGATAGATCCTTGGGAGGGCGAAAGCCTATAAAATGAAGCAAAGAACTTTACAGGAGACCAGCCGCGTATTTTGATACCTGATTTATCGAAATCCCTTTCGCCGTTTTGATTCTTGGAGTTCAAGGTGATAAACAGTGTTCGTCAACCACATAGAACACTTGAAAAATGTAATCTACTAGTTTTTGTCCGCGGCTTCGCGCGCGTTTTTCTATGGAAACGTTTAAAGATTATTTAAATCCCATGGAAACAGTTCTAGAGGATAAAAAGTCTCTCACCTGTTTGATTCCAGGTTTAAGGCTTATCTATGCCAAATTTCAGCCCGGTCTAATGAGTAGTTTTGGCGTAAAGTTTTAGTGTGATGTCATTCCTCGCGTGTAATAAATACTACGTGAAGAAAAAGAAAAATTTCAAAATTTTCAACATGTCAGTATAGCTCTGATATTTCAAAAATGCGAGAGTTTAGATAAATTAATTTTACGTAACTTTTTCGCGCCATAACCACAAATGTATTTGTGGTTTAGACGCGAAAAACATTTATTAATTTATCTAAACTCTAAAATAGACTTTAACTCAAAAACTACCCATTCTACAGATGAACGAATGTGAACAATCGACTGCGCCGCCAAATGTTTTTTTTTCAGTAAAGCTTCAGTTCAACTACGAGACATCGTTTTAAACTTAACTTTTATGTTTCCGGTGCGGACACTTGTCTAGTCGAGAGTCTGAAGAGACGGAAGCCCAGTTTGATTGACTTGCTGACGTGAATACTATGCAGATGGGATATGGAAGACATGTAATTAACAGTATTAGGTTTCAACTATAATAAATACAGTACAGTACCTACATAAACAGTATTTTATTTACATGCCACCGTCTATACTTTTTCAATCACTTCTTGTCCATCATAAGGTTGCCTGGAAGAGATCGCTCTTAGCGATAAGGCCGCCCATTGTACATTATCTGTAATTGTTTTTCATATATGTTTTTTTTGTAATTATTTGGTGTGCAATAAAGTATATTTGTATTGTATTGTATTGTACAGTTGGCAGTATTTTCGCTTTTTGGGGTCCATTGACACCGACAGAAATACTTTTTCGAGCGTTTTTGTTGTGGTAGTATCATAGACATAGAATTTTTTCACTACGTTCAATAGACTAACAAAGCGTGGGAGCGAGAGGTATTTAGTTAATACACACTGCCACGAGAGAAAAAGAGATAGCGACACAAGATGTCGATATGTCATTGTTTTAGCTGAGTAAGAGGCCTTAAGAGCCCACGCTAATCCAAGTCGAGAAGAATTTTGTGCTTTTAATTAATAATCTTACGATTAAAACATAAAATCATTATTCTGCCACAATGGTGTCTTGTTCAGCGAGTGAATGTGACATTACAAACGTAATAACTCGCTTATAAACACGTTTTACAGGTAATTTATGACTGTTTTTACTGAAATCTTCATAATCATTATTTCGTCATTTGCTGTATGAAAATGAGGCAAAAGAGCTATTGAAAGCTTAGATAATAGGTTTCTCTTAAGACTTATCATCAAATTACATTGCTAAATGAAGAATTTTAGGAAATTTTGAGTAAAAATTAAAATTGTTTGTTTACGATAGGGATTGACAAAGTGATGATGTCATTGTATCGATAGTCGATAATACGTGTCGGCCGGTAGGTTCGACGTGATTGGCTAGGATTATCATTACATTACAGGCTTAGATTTGTAAAGTACAATAAAACACTACTTTCCATTCCTGTAAAATAAAAAGAACGTAATATTGTACAGGGTGGTTATTATAACATAATATACAGGACTACTAGCAATTCAGCACAATACTGTATTTAAGTGCTTATTGGGGAGGTACTAAGCTATGAATTGAGCGCCATATAATGTTCCACGATAATTTACGGTTTTGAAGTTAATAAATTTATTTCGAAAAATTTACATTAAAAATACATAGTGTTATTTTCTTTATAACTATTTATATTTTATTATCTTGTCACTTAGAAATAATATCAGAGTATTGTTGTAATTAAACAAATTAAATCTACTCGCACCCTTTTAAAAAATCAAAATTAAGAATATTTTTTTTTTTCAGATTATTTTAAAAACATATCTGTTTTAATATTTTTGCTTTTCTTTTAACCCCCGTCTTTGTTTCAGTGGGTCCGCTCTCTTAAAAAGCTTTCGTTCGAAATATAAAAAAATCTGATAAGGGGTTATAATAGAAAACTCGAGTTCACAACGTTATCATGGAAGCTCAAAACACTGAAACCACCTTAAAACTAGTTAACACAAGACATCAAAATTTTAAACAAGCCTAAACAGAAGAAGAACATGAGATTATCTCTTTATTTAAGATTTTTATACAATTTTTATTGAATTAGTTAGCCAATAGTATTTTTTTTGTTTTAGTAGCCATTATTTTTGGATATAAATTCTTCTTAGTCACAATGTGTGAATGTGATTAAGGAAGCATATAGTTAAATTTGTTAGCGGAAGTCAAATACTGATAAAGTTTTATTTTAATTTTGTGATGATGAGACGTACTTTTGACTTTTATTAAGTGCTTTACATTGCCTACTTATAATAAATGCATTGGACTTTCACACAACAACTTTGGATACGTCTTATTTTACAAACATGGTAATAAACAGACACACAGAAATATCCATTTTATATGTATATAAACATACATTATTTCATATTAACTGAACCAAGTAATTTCATTTATAAATAATAGGTTACTTAGCTTTAGCTATGTTGCTATTTGTTTACCTATTTGAAAAGTATTTGATTTTTTATATTATAAAACACTTTTTATATCACTTTGTTAAACTAACTCATTATGTCCTGTGACTTCGCCCGTAAGACTATCGATAATATTATGTTAGAGTCAAGGCAGCACTATTTCACGCACACATTTACATTTCATTTTTTGTAACACCTTTAATCTGTCACTGTTGGTCTTGTACATTCTAAGCCTATGGGTAGTATCATATTCTAGCACAAACCAAGCGTTTGTACATTATTTTTGTAGTTTTACAGCTTAAAATAACAAAATTTAGTTTATTTCTTCGACAAACTGATTTTTGACAAGATTTTTGAAAGTGCCTTTGTTCAACGTAGTAGGTAATAAAATAAAATAGGTGGCGGCGCTAGTTTCACGCATACCACCGCCTTAAGTATAGATACGACGGTACCTACTTATAGAAATATTATTACCTAACCCAGCATTTTGTACCAGAAAATACGTAAGAATTATTTTCCAATAGTAGTATTCAAATCAAATGGCGTACCCACGTAAGTCGCTAGCACACAACAGAACACTCGTCGCAAGTAGGTCACGTCGCAACGTCGCGTCGCCTACACGATGCAACATCTGCACGATACAAAAAGTGCACGTTTTCGTGACGCGTGTCAGGTAGCTTCGCGCGTTACTAGCTGCCCCCCCCCCCCCCCACTCTAGCACGGGGATTGTTGTCTAGGGTAAAATAGAGAAAAATTACGTCACTTTGTCATCTTTGTCACTTTGTCATCGAATGCGTAAATTGTTTGAAATGCATTCCTTCAACTACTACAATAATGTACACAATGTATGACGATGCGATGTCATTTTTCTCTCATTATCATCAGCCTATACCAGTCCACTGCTGGATATAGGCCTCCCCTAATGAGCGCCATAGCGCCCAGTCTTCAGCTTGCCGCATCCAGCATCTGCCAGCAGTCTTTCGTAAATCGTCATCCCACCTGGTTGGAGGGCGTCCTACACTACGTTTGCCGAGTCGCGGTCTCCACTCAAGAACACGTTTAACCCAGCGGTTGTCGGTTCTTCTCGAGATATGCCCAGCCCACTGCCACTTCAGCTTGCTAATCCTCTGAGCTATGTCGATAACCTTGGTTGTCTGTCGGATGTATTCGTTGCGAATCCTATCTTTTACCATTTTTTCTATTCTACCCTAACTAGACAACCATCCTCGTGCTGTTTGTATCTTCAACTAGTTTCTGGCCGCAGCTTCGCTCGCGTTTTGTCTACGTAAAAGTTTTAAGGTTTTTTTTATCGTATGGAAACTGAAGATACCTAAGTACATTTTAAGGTGTACTATGTACCAATAAATGAACCATTATTCCAAATCTAGATCTAAGTCTATGCAAAATTTTAGTCAGCTCCGTTCAGTAGTTTTGGCGTGAAGTTACAATCATACGCATCTATCCATCCATTCAAACTTTTGCATTTTTTAGTGTGATGAAATAACTTTTTTTTACAGTAGTTACATATCACATCACTCTTCTGTAATATAACTGCAAAAGTATGAATGTATGTAAGCCCGATGAAACACGTTATTTTAGCGTTGTGTAACACACGTTTTTACAGGCATCCTTAAACTTTCATCTCTACAATAACATAGTCCACGTATTTATATTTAGTTTGGTATATGCACGACTATGAAGTTGCCTAATTGTTAACAGGTGAGTGAATGAAGATTGAATAACGGAATTAAGTATTTTATAGTCGAATCTGCCGACTCCAAAAATAAGTGGGCTTACGAAAGTTTCAATATTTATAGCATAACGGGATATTTACCATGATTCCATGATACCGATAGTACAAGATTTTATAGAGCGGACATAGTATGTAACGAAGATGATTCTAGAGGATTTTTCGATGACAAAGTACTGAAAAATTATTTGCTACAGTCAATCTGCTTTATATCAGGGGAATACGCGTGCAATGCCACTAACTGACAAAAGCGAGTAGCAAAAATAATACTCTTGTATTCAATTGAATGGGTACTCTGATTCCAAAAATAAATAATTTAGACGCCTGAATAAAATCCGTAAAATACAAAATGTTGAGCTATAAAAACTAAATCGATTAGAACTTCTTCATTAACAAAATCGATTGTCATAATAATCGTCAGCATTAGACTATTTGACTGTCAGACGAACTACCAAACAGGAAATAAGAGAGTGGAATAACTACAGTCCGGAAGATAATTATTATTTAAATACTTAGGAGGTCCAACAAGGTCCAAGACAAACTTTTCCTGCTTTTTCTAGAGTCCTCGAACGTTGTTTAGTGTCCGTGACATTTTGTCGAGTTGTTGAGTTTCCGGGACCTTGTCACGTAGGGCGGAACTTCAGTGCCGACTACTTATCTGTCCAGTAAGCATAGTATAGGTGCATATGCGTGAAGTCGTATTATATCTTCAATAGTTAATCACATTGTTCAGAAGTCACGTTCAGCGCCATCTTGCAGACCACGGCGGAACTAGATTGCAACGGAGAGCATAATCTTCGATTTTATTTTTAACCTGTGGACCCATTCAATCTTACATTTTTCTTTTTAACATTCATTCTGTTTCACTCACTCTAATTCATTCATTCAACTTCACACATCCATAATTTTTGCATTGTAATTGTAAGGAGCGATTCGAAGCAAAATTATAAATCCATTTTCAAAAAACGTAATATATCAATCATTGAAGTACCTCTGGCTTCCTCATCCAGATAGGAACAGTTAGGCAGTACACAACACACATCACCACACAAAGTACTTTGGTAATAATGATAAACATCTTTAAGATTATTTATCGGGTATTTATCGCGTACCTTTTGCTTTCTTTTCCCCAACGTTTCAACCGTGTTTCAGCGATCGTGGTCACGGGGCGGCGGTTGAAACGTTGGGGAAAAGAAAGCAAAAGGTACGCGATAAATACCCGATAAATAATCTTAAATATGTTATCAAATCGCGAAAGTTTAAAAAAATGATAAACATCAAAAGGTAAGAAATAAATTGAACCTGAATATCCCGACAGTTTGTGTTCATGTCACTATGTTAAGTAGGAAAAATATGCACTAGTCAATTTGTGTTTAGTAGATTTGAGTAATCTATTGTGTAGTAGTTACTTATAAGTTCTAGGCAAATGCTAAATGTGGTCAAATTGTGTTCTGGACGGTCCAAGACCGACCCTAAGAATCGACCCCTCCAATAAAGCCCGTGATTGTAAGAGGCAAATTGGGGAAGGTTCCTTTCAGAGGTAGAGCTACAGCTTCATTGTATGTGTTTCTAAAACCTTAATGCGTATGAAAGTAGCTATATAGTTACTATGTACAGTTCATGGTATAAAAAACTTAAAAAATTTGTTTACTTTATTTGTTACGGATAATCTCTGAAATGCCTAGACTTATTTGGGTGGGGGGAAAGGGTTAGTATTAAACATCATCACGTATCACCAAGGGGGAGGGGGATTAAAAAGGCTAGGGAAAGGCTAAAAAAACATCACTTCATGAATGGACACTGGACAGCCTTACGTGTGACACTGTGACCGAGGCATGTTAACCAGAGGGTCAGAAACTTAGTTCCTTTCCAAACTTCCGTTTATTTATTAAACCTTGTTGGGAGTTTATTGGATTTATAGTGCCAGAAGTGACCGGGGCTCCTAATCCGAACTAAACTAATGTAACTAATCTGAATTAGGGTCCTAAGAGGACATAGCCCGGCCGTTTTCAGCAAAACAAACTAACAAATCTGAATAAATAATGCTGGAACATTCATACAACATCATTTAGCCCCAAGCAGAGCTTTTATTATATGTACTAGATGACTGATGTACTTATTACATTATGTAATACTATTATTATTGATATTATTGGATATTGTTTACTACATCCTATAATATACGCAGACCAGTCCTGCAGATTGTACAAGCATTTGTCCCGAGGCGGTAATCGAACCCGCAACCTCCTGCGTCGCACTTTTGATGAATAGTTCAAAAGGTTCTTCATCAATGAACAACATAACCATACCGATAAAAAGCCGCTGCTCCACCTGGGCTTCACTAAAATGCCTAGTTGGCTCTTGTTTTGCGGTTAAAACTATAATAAAACCGGCCAAGTGCAAATTGGACTCGCGCACGAAGGGTTCCCTTCCCTACCATTATCTATGAAAAACATCTGCTCAGTATGAGAGCCCTAAACATTTGTTTTATTTGAATTTAATTATTTATGTTAAAATATTTCAAGCGTCTACCTGTTGCCGTTATCAATATCAAGCAAAAATTCATTCATCATTTTTGCTTGATATTGCCCCCTTAAATGTTTATTTTATTTTGTTTATTATTTGTTGTTATAGCGGCAACAGAAATACATCACCTATGAAAATTTCAACTGTCTAACTATCATGGTTCATGAGATACATCATGGTGACAAACGGACTGACAAACAGACAGACATGCAGACAAACAAACGGACGGACATCTGAGTCTTAGTAATAGGGTTCCGTTTTACCCTTTGTGTACGGAACTCTAAAAAACCAAGTCGATCTTTATTTATTTACTTTTTTTCGCGTGTGGAGGACAAACGCCTACATAAGACAACAATATAGGAGTCCGGACAAAAATACATACACCGAATTTTTTAAAGTGTCTCAATTAGGTTCAAAAATGCTAATACATCACTAAAAAAATACAAAAAATTTAATCAATTGATAGGTGCCCTAAAAATCCATTTATAATATAAATTTTCAAGTTGCGCGCGTAACTTGACGAAAACGCTGGACGCAGTGGACTCCATATTGCTCTGTGGTAATGACGTCAATTGGAGCCGTATAAATTATCAACATTGTGTCTACAACCACTGTTTCAAGGTGTTTAACAAGAGATTAAGAAAACTTATAACCTTAAATTCATTTTTTTTTGTTCTTGGGCACGCTTCCGACTGGTATTGATATGGATCAGTTGAGCTACCTGTAGATTGTTTGCAACAGTTTGCAGATAGCTCAATTGTTTCTACTGTAAATACTAGTTTTAATTTAAATTTATTATTTGATTGTAATATTCTTTCTTAATAAAGAGTTAGTATTTCATTTTATAAAATATTTTGCTATTCTATGAACCTAAACGAAAATATTCCGACTGCTTTTTGACTAAGTAGTCTGTAAGTTAATTATAAGCTTGAATAAATACATATCTAACTAAGCTATCTCAAAACTAAGTAGGTAGGTATATTATTTGTTTTTATTTTTCATAAAAATAAAATACCCAATTTTGATAGTTCTTTTATCAAAATCGCTTTATCTATTTGGATGCTTCGAGATAATATAGAGTATCAGATAACCACATAGAAACATAATCGAAAACTACAAGAAAAACATAACCCGGGCAAAAAGCTCGACAACTCCGTTTTTACTTGAACAAACAAAGTTTTCTATTTACCAATACTCGCTTCTCAGAATACCTAATAACGAAGATAATAGCTTCGTGAAATTCCACGTAGTTGACATAAAAAACTTTAGTACCTACACGCAGACTAGTTATCTGTAGGAACTAATATAAAAACGAGGTAAAGTTCGCAAGTCCGTTTGAATGTAGTTAGCAACAGGGTCGGACCGGCCTATAGTAATAATAATAATCATTCATTTCAGACCAAAGAAAAGTTACAAATCTATTTTAACTTATACTACAGTCCATAGTAATATATACATTAAAACTAACATACATTATATTGACGACTCAGAGCAATAACTATAACATAGAGGGACCGTGAAATTTAAGTCTAGTTATACTCTTCACACTTATAACACAATCAGTGTGAAAAAAGAGGATAGGTATATAGTTATATGGGTTGCTTATGGCAATGCTGTCCACTTTTTTCGTCTCGGTAGTGATGTGCCGATTTTGCAGAAGTATCGATATTAATTTATTTTTAACAGATAATTTAACTATTGAATTGCATGTTCATACGTTATTGTCATGTCTTTAGAAGGTTATCGATTCGATACGTATGTATGTAACATTGTTGGAATTTCACAATATTCACATAATGTTACTCTATGTGGGTTTCTAAACACGTGTGCCAAATTTCATAAGTTTTTGTACCTATGTATGTTTCTATACGCATTTATCTGAAACTCGTAATTGGATTGTGAGCATTCTTTCTTTGTTGGATTAGGTATCTCTTAACTTAGGGAACAGTACAATTTATCAAAATCAGTTCAGCAGTTTTCATGATACGAAATGAAATAAAAACAATCGGATCAAAACGATATTTTTAATTTATTAAAAGCTGACCCGCCCCGGCTTCGCCCGTATGGATATTTCCATATTCTCTCACATTAAAATATTCTCTGGGCAAATATTTCAAAGGCCTGGATTTGGGTGTAGATTCTCATCATCATTATTATCCTGAAACAATGAAAGCTTAGTAAATAAATACTACCTGGCTTTAACCTTAATAAAAGTTCAATATGCAGACATAAAAAAAATCACTGATATGCTACACTGTTTAGAACATATTCGGCTATGCTTAGTCCAATTAATTCTTGCTCTCGGTATCGCTTTACATCGGTTCTCTTTCTCATTTGGAGGCATACTAAAAAGAAAACGATAACTTCTCCAAATTACCTATCGGCATAAAATTATCGAATCGATAAAAAGTATCTATCTACATCACTAGCATAGCATTACCTCACAAATGAACAATATTTAAATTTGTAAATTACTTCGCGATTACAACATAGTTTGTAATAAATATGGTTTGAGAGATCAACAGCAATCTAATATGTATGGTTTTAGTGATCACATCCAAATATATCGCGGGATTTTGTATGAAAACTGTAAAAAAACACTTACCGGTGAAAGCTTACACATTTATAGTTTTCTTTCCGTGATGAATGTGATTTACACGATAACACAAAACAAGCCATGTTAAAAGCTTATGCATCTGTCCTTTGCACCTTTTTTTTAACAGATTTATGCACAAAATCTATTATTTTTTTGTAAAATAATGACCCAGCTCACGTATTTACATTCACGACGTAATAAGCTACTAAATCAAATACTTTGTACGGTTAACCGTGTGCTAAGCATCTGTTGTGCTTTTTTTAATTGGTCGTGTAATAAGAGACCAACTATGACCGTTTGACATCTTCGGAATGCCCATTTAGCTTTAAGCCTACATGATAGATATGCGTTTGTCTCCTAAATCAGTACAATCTGCGCTATAAGAGAGAAGAGCTTAGATATATCGTAATTTCTTCGCTCTCTCTATGTTATAGTTATTGCTCTGAGATTGACGACCTCTGTGGCGCGGTGGGCGAAGGTCTGCCTGCGACGCAGGAGGTTGCGGGTTCGATTCCCGCCTCAGGACAAATGTGTGTATAATACAATACAATACAAAACACTTTATTGTACACCAGAAAAAGAACATTACAAAAAAGACATATTACATGAGACGAGTACAATGGGCGGCCTTATCGCTTAGAAGCGATATCTTCCAGGCAACCTTTGGATGGAAAGAACTATATGAATATAAGAAAGGCAGGGGGTGTACAAAAGATAAAATAAACATGAATATAAAAGAATATTGAAAAACATAACTCTATTAAATAAATAAATATTACACGATATGTGTACGATCTGCAGACATTTGTTCCGGGTGTTCTGGTCTTTTCTATGTATAACAAAAAATATCTATCTATGTATTGTATTATATTATGTATATATCAGTTATCTAGTACCCATAACACAAGCTCTGCTTAGCTTGGGGCTAGATAATGCTGTGTGAATTGTCAAGTATTATTTATATTACTATATAATATTAAAAACTTAATTAATGACACGTTTTTCGATGATTCGTATAGTTGAGAAGGCGTTTGCCAGTCATCCTATATTGTCTGTGTAGGCCTCCACGCGTCTGGCGATAGGTACCCGAGCAGGGACATGGCGTCAGTGACATTTTTTTTGCGGTTCGCTTTGCTCACCATTATATCGATTTTAGAGATCCGCGTTAATCTTCGGAATCGAAACGGTAGCACAGCTATTTGAATTTTATACCAATAATCCAAGTCGGTTCCATTTTATCTATTTTATGTAATTATGTCGGAGTTACATTAATGGTTTAACCCTCTCTGAATGTGTTAAGCAGTTCTGGAAAGTAGTAGAAAAGTCATAGTAACCATGTAGAAACGGTCACTTGATTCGTATAATCAATAGGTCTAGGCCTGGGTCAGTGTTGTTAGTATTTCTAACTGGCATTACCTCCTCAGCGTGGGGACTATTGGCATTACCCCCATGAGATAAGAAAATCAGGGGAGGCCTGCGTCCAGCAGTGGACCATTATAGGCTGTTGAGGATTACCTCAATACGCCTGCAAGTTAATATAGAACCGTTATATACGTCATTTAGAGAGGGTCCAATGAGTCAGAAGAAGAATATAAGAATTAAATGAGTCAGCAAGATCTTTGTCAGAGTATCTACTCGCTACGTCGCCAGGTCCTGCTATATATTTTCAACCTGGATTTGATGGTGGTGGTGGCGAGTTGGATCTGTCCATCGAGCTTTAGTTGGTATTTTTTGGCAGCTCAAGGGGCTACTAACGACGCCATTTTGTGAAAAGAATAGGAATAGGATTTCACGTTCATAGGAGCGGAACAGAGCAGCCCGCGTGTGCAAAAATCAAGTGCAAAAATCAGATTTTTTTCTAATAAAAAAATACAGTTTCAAAAATCAAATATTTATTTTGGAAAATCTATAAACCTGCCTTTGCTTTATTTTTCAAATCAAGTCATATTGGTTTTGACAAGAAGGCAAATATGTATCAAAATTTAGATATTTTAGATGTTTTTTCATAAAGCATTAAAAAAACTATCTTGGCGCTTTTATACAAAATGAAATAGAATGAACAGAATGAACTTGAACAGCAGTAAGATCTCAAAGATCATGGAAATGTTCATTTTTCGAAAGACCAGCCTTAACCTAAAGTTAAACATTTTAGTTATTCACTAATAGATATCTAAATTATCCCTGAGTTCAATAAGCAAACCTTTATCCCGGTACCCATAGAGCTGAAGACTCGCTATGGCGCTCATTAGGGGAGGCCTATGTCTAGCAGTGGACTAACATAGGATGATGATGACCAATAGAGCGAAACCGCGAGCCGAAGCAAGTCTATCATAAAAGTGGCCAACTCCGTAACACATTGGAACACGCAATATTGGCATAAAAAAGACGTAAAGACATTTGTTACTATGCTACCACAAGCGCTAAAAATACCTACTGAAGTAAGAAAGAAATAAAGTCCCAAAAAATTTCGACTTCGGCGGGCCTACTATAATGAAACTTTGTTAATTTTTAAGAAAAACGAAGAAAATACATAATTTGTTATATAAAGTGTAGTTTCTTGTCGTGCGGATTTCCGCCCGCTTATGAATCTGGTTCGCGTGCTGGCTTCCCGAACCATTGCTCCAGCCAGTCCGCGTTCCGCGAGAGTGTGGCGCGGGATAGGAAAATAGGGTTTGGGTGGCCCGCACGCGGACCATCTCGCACGGGGAGGAAATCCTCATGTCAGGATAAACGTCCCTAATGAAAATATATGTTATTTTGTACTCATAGAAAATTGTCTTAAAGTTCAGGCCACGAATTGATCGTGCGATTTCGTTCAAATAAATATAATACCTGCGAAGCGTTAAACCACGAAAATATTTCCTGATGCAGTATAATGCTAGGTTTCAGTTTTACCTTTGTTGACAAAACATAAAAATGTTTATAACGCTAAGATTTTGACATAATACAACGCTTGCGAAGCCGTGGGCAGAAACTAGTGAGTAATTAACTGTAAAACTTACCTCAACAATGCCTGGAGATTTCCTCATCAGCCAAGACTGGAGACCAGGGAACCGCTGGCAATGCGAGCAGAGCTTCTGGTGGAAGTACATCGCGCGGTTGGCGGCAACCAAGCTGACTAACCTACAACAAATTATGATGATGATGACGTAGCCGAAATTCGATCACGGTGGCCAGTCTCAGACTAACCATATTTTGTGCACAAGTGTATGCGCACACACAGTATTCTCTATTCCCTCATCTCATACTACGTGATAAGGTACTAATTGTAGTATCAAAACCTCTTTTTACACAGCGCATCAGCATTGCCAACAGCGGGGCAATGCAGCCAGCGTCTTGGGCACGCCTCCGACTGGTATTGATATGGATCAGTTGAGCTACCTGTAGATTGTTTGACACAGTTTGCAGATAGCTCAATTGTTTCTTTTGTAAATACTTGTTTTAATTTAAATTTATTATTTGATTGAAGAATTAATAATGAATTAAACATTTTTGTATTTGAGATAATTATAATAATATAAAAATGTGTCTGGTCACCGGTGTCGGAGACTTTGGGAGGAGTGAAATACGCAAAATTTTATCGACAAATCACCATCCCAATTTTTTTTCTCTCCATAATGAAATGACAGGCTTTTTTGCCTCAAGGCACGGGTGCTTTTTCTGATTAAGCCATAGCTACCCAATGTAGAGGACCTAGAAAGACGAAAGAGGTCTCGTTTGATAGCCAATAATGTAGACAAAAAATCAATGATAATAATTATGTCGTTTTCTTCATTACCGAGACCGGTGACCAAACACATTGTAAATATTATTATATTAAATATAGATTGAAACTAAAAAAGAAATACCAAAACAGCCTTTAGAAAACATTCTCCGAGATACACTTGCCAAAAATGGGAAAGTAAATGCATATAAAAACAGTCTTTAACCTAGATACTTTGTATTCAGAAAAACCGAGTTATTCGCAGTAAATTTCGATAACAAGGCAATAGAGTTTATACGAGCCCAATTTTATCAGTCGATTGCACGATATCGCCATCTTTGTACCAAATCGAGCGATCAAAACTGCTGGTACTTTCCCACTAGGTACCTAAAGAACATTCTTTACTACAAAATGGAGTTTACGACATTCCTCCATTTCGTTTTATGTGTCGAAAAAGGGGTTGCTTTCAAACTTTATTTTTATAACATCGATTTTATTGATGCTGGCGTTGTATTTTGTGAATCCCAACGTAGAATCCTTTGAAAGTGGCCGATAATTCGGCTATACGAGGATATCATTGTCAAAGTTTTTTTAAACTATCATGGTTAACTATCATGCTGATTAACATTAAAGTCATAACGGGATATTTACCATGGTTCGACTTTGAGTTTTACAATATTTCGGCAGTTTCATGCGCCATTATCACAGAAGAACGAAAGTCAATGAGAGATTATTTCAATCCTTTTTACACTAGTGATTAATAAATACTATAGTGTCCATCTCTTTCCCACTCACCCCTACTTACCAACCAAGACAATATGGCGTAGTCAGCCGATCCGAGCAAGAAATTTGTGTTTTTTTTTAATGCTGTATACATTAAACACACAACATCATCTAGCCCCAAGCTAAGCAGAACTTGGATTATGGGTACTAGATTACTGATAAAGATATACAAGTCTTTTTTATTTTCTAATAAAATGCCCAAAACACCCAGAACAAATATTTTCACATCGTACAAAGATTAGTCCCAAGACGGGAATCGAACCCGCAACCTCCTGCGTCGCAGGCGGACTTTCGCCCGCCGCGCCACATCAGTCTTATCGTTGGACTACTAGCTTTTCCCACTGCTGACATTGCCTTTACAATTACCGTCGCGACAAAAAAAAGTATCGTAGACGACAGTTAATCGTATCGTCCTATAAGTGCACTGCACACCTACTTGAAAATACAAGTCACGATGAACTGCACAACTATATTTCAGTCGTCACGACATGAACCCGTTCTAAGAGATAACTTGAGAATAGAAAAATAAAATATTTGTCTGTCTTTCTATTTAAGTTTCTAGCATTGTTGCAAAATGTCTAACTACAATAGAGGACGAATAGTGAACTCGTGACGCTCGCAAAGCACAAAGACCAGATTTTTTATTGTCCTACACAAAGGTGCTATATCTGCTGCGAAAATAGTCTCACAGAATCCATAGGAATACACCTACACTTCAACGAACAAAGCAAGAGTTTTGCGTCAAAGGATTTTTTTATTCTCTATAACCGTTCACTAGCTAGTACCTACAAAAGAAAGGCATTCATTTTTAGCATCAAAGGATTTGTTGATCAAATTTTTAAACGAACTGCATATTAGGTCTTTCGAACATTGATGTTTTAGTTGTATTGAATAATTTGGGCTGTTCTTAAATCTATAAACCAACTTCAAATTCCTAAACATTGAAAATGGGTTTGGAAGTAGTTTTAAACTCGGAACTTGAAAATTTAACTGCACTACGATAGCGCAGTTTAATTTTTCAAGTGGTTACATCTAGTTTAAGGCGGTGGATGCGTCAAACTAGCGCCGCCACCTATTTTATTTTATTACTACGTTCAACAAAGGAAATTTCAAAAATCCCATTTACAGTTTGTGATACCAATTATAAGCTTTTTTTAACGCCTCTGTAATAGTTTTATTCTATAAGGTTTAAGCTGAATATTATCTAAGTTACCCTTGGTGGCCACCAATATCTTTGTTCGATTTACTGGCTAAACTAAATAGAATGAAACTATTAGAGGGGCCTTTTAAACAAAGCTTATAATAGGTATATCAATCTTAAGTTGGAGTTTTGAAAGTCATTTTGTGCAACGTAGTAATATAGGTGGCGCGCGGCGCTAGTTTCACGCATACCACCACCTTAAGATCGAGTCAAATTTGTTTGTTTACGCCCGTTGCCATGGAAACCATTTGTTACCAGTTGAAATTATCAGGCGATGATGTTTTAGATAAGTTTTACGGCGCACATATGAATTCCTCGAGTATAAAATTTTTACGAGGAAACATTAAAATCAAACTCAACAAGGAAAGAATCATCAACATCTATTAAAAAATAAGTAATAAATAAGTAATGCTGGACAAATCAAACAGCATTACCTAGCCCCAAGCTAAGCAGAGCTTGTGTTATGGGTACTAGATAACTGAATACATAATATAATACATTACATAGATATATTTTTTTATACATAGAAAATGACCAGAACGCCCTGAAAAAATTCGTGCAGATCGTACAAGCATTTGTCCCGAGGCGGGAATCGAAATGGTGAACATTATCACCAAAGTTGTTGTAGCTAGTTGTGATTTTTCAAAGGTATTATGTTATTTTGGAGCTCGACGGAAAAATATACTAATCCCTCGGGCTGCCCTCGGGAATATTTTTTGTGTATGGCAAGGAAGTATATTGCAAGCAATTTGTTTTTCTGGTATGCAATATGAGGGAGACGCAGGGCTACATAACCGGCACCTTCATAATTTGATTTTTGTGATGTGTCCAAAAGTCCTGTAAGGTCTTAAAGCGGCGATAGATGTGAAATAGGCAAATTTGGGTTACCTACATTATAAAACAATTTTTCTCTGTCATATTTATCGATAAAGCTTTGAAAAAAATACCTAATAATCATTTTCAGCAATCAGCAAAAACTTGATTATTGACCTTACGTCGTCGCTCTGCTCTGTCCCGCTCCTTTAAACGTGAAACCCTATGCCTATCCTATTCTCAAAATGGCGTCATATATCGTCCCCTTAAACTTGCAGAAATTTGCTGTCATCCTTGATTTGCAAAACGTATATTACACATGACTGTAGCAGCTATCCTATACAATGTTTGGTAATTACTTACGTCTCCTTATCTCTAGGAATCTCCTCCCCCCTTTCCACTTCAAACAGCGGCACGACGAACACGGTCTTAGCAAACACACAACCCTCATTTCTCTTCTTATCTCCCATGAGTTTCCTGACCATCGCCAGAAACTTGGGTGCTAAGCCATCGCTTGGGACCATCTCAATGTCTGACACAAGGAAGTAATTGGTAGCAGACGCGTTCCTTGCGATGTTCCTTCCAACATTCACGGGGTATATCATGTGCCTTGCGCGTCTGAACGTCGAAACTCCTTGTGACTCTAATCCTGAACAATCCAGAAATTTTAGATGAGGGTTCCTCAGATAATCTCTTGCCATTCGCCTTGTCATTACCTCTATCTTCTTCTGTCTCGCCCATTGAATGTACAGAGCTCTTGTTTTGTTGTTCAAGTTTCTGTATCTGTCTAGTTTCCTCTGCATGATTTCTTCCGCGCTAATATTAGTAGTAATTGTAGGAGTCTCAGTAGTGGCAATGATGTCTTCTTTTGTTACGAATTTCGGAGGATACTTTTTGGGGTAGAAAAAGTGCACGGAAACTTTAGCCATCCCGGGATAGCAATGGCAAAGTTGCGTCATTAACTGCATAGTTATATCCAAATCGTAGTCTGGCACGAAAACCGCTAGGCTGATAGGGCCGTCCCAGAATCTAGCAATTTCTAGAATGTGGTACAGAAACTCTGGGGTCGCCTGCGTAACGTAAGTCACCGCATCGAACTTGCTAAAGTTGGCGAAAGCTTTTCCTCTTATAGCGTTGTATATAATTCTGTAAGGACCTTTGTTCCCTAACTCAGGAGAGGTAAATATAGTGAAATTTCCCCATTTCAATTCGAATGGTAGGCCGTAGTTGAATTCGCAATAGCTTGTATTTTCAGGCTCGCGACCACGTAGGAAATTTCCCGGCCGATATTCGAAGTCACCGACCCTTGATTGGATGTGGGGGTGTCCTTGATGCCTGTATGAGTATAACTGGAGGATAATAATGGCTGTGATGATGATGGAAGCGATGAGGAGCAGAGTTGAGTGCCTCCGAGACAACCTGAATGAGTAAGCGCCACATATTCGTAGGCAGGTCGACATTTTCAAAGCTCATTGTTTTCGATATTTGTCAATTTTGCACATCTCGTCTGGCATTCAACCTTTAGCTTTCTTTAGCTTTCATTGTGCTTGCCAGTTTTTCTTGTTTATTTAACTCCTTGAGGTAAAAACCTTTGTTTGAGTTTTTAATTTCCTAAACATTGCACATGAAAACAAACCCCACTAAATCACTAGCATTCACATCTTATACACGAACTTTTCACGCAGCTATCACTCACTACGACCTCAAGGATGAGGAATAATCATAGATTTTTCAATAATATTGATGAAATTGGTAAAAACAAGAAAAGAAATATTTATTTACATGCCGAATAATGTTATTTTGACAGCGAGGTTGCGCGCGCCGACGGTCGCACATGCGCAGTAGGTAGATCGATATTACCGCATATTTGGCCTGCTTCGCCTGCTTCTCAGAGCAAGAAAATTTCTGATTTATAAATGGCAGGAAATGTGGATGTGGTAACCTCAGATGGTAACCCCACTGAAAGTTAGGAAGGCATAATTTATACCTAGAATCTAGGCTTACCTATACCTTAGCCAAACTCTTTAGATTTTTCGTAAATAAACCACGACACAAATAACTAAAACTAACTTGCTTGACGTGTTACATGTATAATTATAATTGTAAGCAATATATAATGAAGTAAGGATCTCAAATCCACAAGTAATGGATATTGCGTATGGACGCGGCAACTGAATGAATTTTAGGTTAAGTATTAGGCAGTTATTTACAAAAATTCTACATGGAGTTTGGCTAAGGTATAGTAGGAGGCTTTGAGGTTAAAGAAGCTTTATTTCGCATAAAAACTATAAATATTGAAACTAAAGGAGTTGCCGTTTGGGAGTTAGTGGGAAATTTGAGTAGTAAGTATTAATATTGGGTTTGGATCTGCTATTAATAATCTAACAACCCGAAGGATTTTTGCTATAGTGCTTACCCGCACTCTAGGAAGTTTGGAACTCTGAAAAAAGTCGAAAAATTTTGGAAACTTATTTCATTTCTAACACCCCGAAATTCAGTAGGAAGAAAACGGTACCTATCTTTTTTTTAAATAAAATAATGCTGGGCAATTCACACAGCATTACGAGTATCTAGTCCCAAGCTAAGCAGAGCTTGTGTTATGGGTACTAGATAACTGATATAGGTACATAATTTAATACAATTCATAGATAGATATTTTTTATTATACATAGAAAACGACCAGAACACCCTGAACGAATGTCTCCAGATAGTACACACATTTGTCCCGAGGCGGGAATCGAACCCGCAACCTCGCGTTGCAGGCAGACCTTCGCCCACCGCGCCACAGAGGTCGCTGAATCTGTACGCATACCAACAAAACCGAGCAACTTCCAAACTTTTCACCAGTTCCTGATATCCCATTTCGTAAACTTGTCTAAACTTCCTCCGTTGATGAGCAATCGAGTTCAGTACCCGCAGTTGTTCAACTTCGAACACGCTACCGAAAATCTACGTTAACACTGTTCAACTTTTCTATTATATGAACCAGTTACAATCCAGAAGTTAGACAAACCACAAGTTATGAAAAACAAACTGTTGAAAACCAAATTCAAGAGCAACCTAGTAAAACCTTTGTACAAGAAAGTAAATCCGAGGCATGTACTTGTAACACACACCTACACTCTAAATGGCCACGATTTTCACATGAAAAGAGAAATAAGTGATGTGATAGCGAATGTAAACTTTAAAATAAGAGAACAGGATCCCTTTTTGCCTGGAATTTGTGATGTTTTATACCCTAAATCTGTGAACAGTAATGTTTATCATTTTAGAGATAAAAATAAAGCGCGAGGGAAAATAATGGATACGGATAATTCTAACTTTAACAGTGGTAACGGCGGGAAACAAGATAAACTTGTACAATCAGAGCAGTTTAGAGTCAACGTAAGTTTATAATTCATATATTTTGTGTTTTATTTACGTGTCCAAGAGTCCAGCAAGGTATAAAGGAAATAAAGCACTTTGATGTATTTTATGTTTGATATTATGTTGTGTGTGAAATTTGATTCGCCCTATTCAGACTCCCGTCCCGTGCAACACAAAACTTGATAATCATCGGATTTCGCTAAAATAATCATATGTTATGTGACATATGGACGGAAAACCATTGATTTCTACATCATCAGTACACAAACATATATCCACTGATAAACGTGCCTCCCCTAACAAGGGGGGTTCTGCTTCTTATTGAGTCCTTTTGTAGTTTTAATTGCTATTATATGATAAACCCACGAAAAACTGCACTCAACTGTCTCTTGAACGATAACCCTGAAATCGACTTATTCGCTGATAATCTGGGTGATGTATTTGAGGTTCTGTAAGCGTGATGTATGAAAGGGTGTACCTAGTTTTTACCGTTTAAAAATATTTAACATTTATACTTATGTTTTGACTTAGTAATTTTTAATTTGACCTGTGTAATGTATTTATTCTATTTTTGGTATTCAATATCGTTACCTAATAAATAATAATATTTATTTGACTTATTCTTAATTCTTTATTGCACTAATAAAACCTTATTTAAACCTTATTACAAGAGAGGTATCGCAAAGGCGAGCTTTACCCTAAAAAGAGTTCATTTATTCAAATACGTTTTTAATACTTTTCATTTTATTTTTAATCATTATGTACCTAATATAATTGATAAGCGTTTAAGTTGCTCAATAATTATCAAAGGAGGCCTGCGTTCAGCAGTGGACCATTATAGACTGAGTTGCTTAATAAATAAATTCAATAATATAAATAATTGAGTCCTAAAACTTTAAACTTGTAGGTCGACAACGAGTCCATAAGCTGTTCTGCTAACTTTGTTCCGCTGCGGAACTGTCTTTCTCTCACTTCATAGTTTGAAGGTTTTCGGAAGATTGCCCTTCGTCAGCGATTCTATCAGCGACTGTACCCATCTCTCAGGTTTCAGACACATGGCTGCGAGTGTACCCACTGCCTCACAAGGAAAACGAGTCCATAAGCTGCACAGTGTTCCGCTGTGTTGCCTGTCAGTTTGGCTTGACGAGTATACTTGTCCTCTGGACTCTTATATGGGTGTTCGTGATAAATTCTTTTGAAGGTAAGATGTTACTTGGGATAATAATTCAACTACAACAACTTAGCCTAGAAACGTAGAAATAATTGAACATTTTATAATGAAGTGAACTGCAAAGTTTTTTATGAGTAAAATAAATTCTTTAAACCGAACTCTCAAACGACCAACGCAGGCTTGCTATTTTATGCAAATGGTGAGTCTTCGCGGCGGCGGCGGAGGGGTTAGTGGAAACTGTAGGGCTTCGGCCAGCGACGTATAGAGTACCCATACATGTTTATAGCGAAGCTACTTAAGTCTCACTTTAAGTTCAGTTTGTGAAGTAAGCTTGACCGTTTGAAAAAGGCATCCTAACTACTCAGTTGTCGAGGGGGATGACCTATGACGCCATTTTGTGAAAAGCGTAGGCATAGGATTTCGCGTTCATAGGAGCGGGAGAGAGCTGACCGGCGTAAGCCCAATCAAGTTTTTGCTATCTAATATAATTCTAAAGTCATTTATAACGAGATAATTACCATGATTAAATTTTTGAGTTTTCCAATATTTCGGCACAGTTTCATGCGCCATGATCACGGAAATCCTATCCAATCATGGTAAATATCCCGTTATAAATGACTTTAATGTTAATAACCATGATAGTTTTAAAGGTAATATAATTCTAATATCTATATAATAATTAAAAGAAGTGAAAGCTAGCTAGCCTTTCGCATGAACCTGACTATTGCAATATAGAAATATCTCATGAGATTTCCCTTTATTTATTTTAATTAAAGCCTAACAGTTATAATTTTGTAGGTTTACAAATATATTCTTACACTTATATCTAAAGCCCTTACTGTCTATCAAGATATGGTAATTATGTTCCTAATAAATACAAATTAATTAAAGATAAATACATATTTAATTAAAGAAATATACTAGCTTAGTATAACAAATAAATACTCCTCTTATATTAAAACAAAAAAATATTTTGATGGCGTCGCGTGACCCGCGAGCTGGTGAGTATCTGGCACAGCGCATCAGCATGCCATACAGCGGAGCAATGCAGCCAGCGTCTTGGGCACGCTTCCGACTGGTATTGATATGGGTCAGTTCAGCTACCTATAGATTATTTGCAACAGTCTGCAGTTAGCTCAACTGTTTGTATTGTAAATACTAATTTTAATTTAATTATATTATTTAATTGCAATTTTCTTTCTTAATAAATTTTTTATTAACACATCGCAACACATTCTAGTGTATAAGTGTGTGCGCAAACGCAGATGCACTCTCTTGGCCGCCCCGTGGAATTATGAGAGCGAGGGAATATAGAGTACATATCTAAGTAGATATGTAACTTATATAATTTGTGCTGTTTCAGAACCTTTTGAACTGAAAGTGTCCGAGGACTTCAATAGCGAACAAAACCAGCTCGTCATCGACCTTGCAACGGAGTTAAGGCAGGTCAGTGATAAAATAAGTATAGTTTACCCAGAAGTAGAGCTTAGTGAACCTTTCCCGGAAGTACGAGCTCCAGTCTCCCAGAAACTTAAATCAATGAGGGAAAAAATAGAGTTCCCTTGAGGATCTCAAGAAGCGCAAGTGTGCAGGTCTCGAAAGAACTTGCACATTTTCTTCCCTTAGAGTCGAGACTAGGGTAGACGAGAGGAATCGAGGCTTTTCCGGTTTTAAAAATTATCAAAGCGTCTCGTCGAAGCGACGCGTGATCCGAGAGCTGTTGATAATCTGGCGTAGCGCATCAACATTGCCATACCGAACGGGACAATGCAGCCAGCGTCTTGAGACGTCAGAATAGATCTACCACCGATCTGCGCATTCGTAACCCGCATGCCCAGCCTGTGGATTATGGGCATTATCCCAAAAGAGATAAAAGCCAATAAGGCGATTATCAGGGGCAGGTTTCCGTTCAGCAGTGGACCATTAAAGGCTGTTGAGGTTGCCGTTTTATTGACGGCATCAGATGATATCTCACGGACCACTCGTTTGAAGGTTGTGGGAAGCCATTTTGTCACTCTAAAATGTATCTGAAGATAAAGTTTAAGTCCATAATTTGAATGCACATTATTGTGAAGGGTGGTAGCGGTATTGGATGAATGTGCACAGAGCTTTATTAGAAGGCAACCTCGTGCACGGTTTATCAAGTTTAATTAACATGCCAATCATATGTCTGCAACATATTCAGTTTCAATAGTCATTGTGAATATAAACAATGGATCTAACGAAATTCGGCCAAAAATGTTAATTTCCGATCTCATTTTGAAATATAATGTGTTGCCCCACATTTGTTGTTGACATGGCTGTACCATACTCGAGAAAAACAAAAAAGATTCCCTCTTATGCTAGTTATAATTATTTAAGTTAGGGAAAACCAATCTTGTAATTAAATACCAGACCTACGTTAGGTTTATAAAAAAAAATTAATAAGAGTCAGAAATTTTGTTGAATAGACGCATAACTATTAAATTCGAATATGTAATTTGTTTGTTCGATTGAATTATTTATTTATTTAACAGCAAAAAATAATTACAACTAATATTTACACTTACATCTATTTACTAAAAATCTAAGCCGTCACCAGAAGGCAGAGTGCCCAGAATGCTGGCAGCATTGCCACGTTGAATGGCAATGCTAATTCGTTGACCGAAATAAAAATATATATATATAAAAAAATAAATATATAAAAATAGTAGTTTTGTAAGATCTTTATAGATACCTAACGAAATAGACTATGTTTTTCTATCCCTAAACAGAAAATTAAGATAATATAAAAGAAATCTTTAAAATAAATTCACGATAAGAAAAGGAATACACATAATAATAATACGGGTTCGATTTCCGCCTTAGGTCAAACGTGTTTACAATCTGCAAATATATGTTCCTAGTGTGTGGGTATTTTCTATCTATACATGTTTATCAGTCATCTAGTAGGTATATATCATAACATAACACAAGTTTTCTTAGCTTGGGGCGGATGCTGTGTGGATTGTTCAGCATTATTTATAGTATATTTTTATTTTTAGGGTTCCGCACCTCAAAAGGAAAAAAGGAACCCTTATAGGATCACTTTGTTGTCCGTCTGTCCGTCTGTCCGTCTGTCCGTCTGTCCGTCTGTCAACCCACTTTTCTCAGAAACGCGTAGGGTTATCGAGTTGATATTCACATCATATACGCAGGCTCGTAACCTCTTGAAGCCTCGACATAAATCAAACTTCTAAGTCAACGCAATCAAAAGTTACAGCTGTTTATGTCTATTTTTTTTCAATTTTCCAAGGGAATCACATGCACACAAAACCTATAGGGTACTTCCCGTTGACCTATAACCATGAAATTTGGTGAGAAGCAAGGTCTTATAGTACAAGTAAAGGAAAAAATCCGAAAACCGTAAATTTGTAGTTTATTCACAGAAAAAATATTTTTTTAATCTTGCCATGGACCAAAAACCTATAGGGTACTTCCCGTTCACCTAGAACCATGAAATTTGGCACGAAGCAAGGTCATATAGCAAAAATAAAGGGAAAAATCTGAAAACCGTAAATTTGTAGTTTATTCACAGAAAAAATATTTTTTTAATCTTGCCATGGACCAAAAACCTTTAGGGTACTTCCTGTTGACCTAGAACCATGAAAATTGGTGAGAAGCTAGGTCTTATAACACAAGTAAAGGGAAAAATCCGAAAAACGTAAATTTTTAGTATATTCACAGAAAAAATAATTTTCGAATCTCGCCATGGACCAAAAACCTGTAGGGTATTTTCCGTTGACCTAGAACCATGAAATTTGGCAAGAAGCAATGACTTATAGCACAAGTAAAGGGAAAAATCAGAAAACCGTAAATTTGTGGTTTATTCATACAAAATAGTACATTGTTACACTAGGGTTGGACGTAACTTATTTAGTCTCGAGACGCCAATAGTTAGAGGGACTAAATAAGTTACGTCATAAATGTTATCAAATCAGAAAATTATTGTGCCTTATTCGTCTGGATTTGACTGATTTCTTTGCTAAAGAGTTTGTACGGAACCCTTGATGCGCGAGTCTAACTCGCACTTGACGTTTTATTTAAGTATATTTCTAATTTTTATTTTGTATAAAATAAAAAAAAAACAATGGTTAATGCTCTTAAAAAAAGATTTTATTAACAAAAATAATTACAATCAAATAATATAATTAAATTAAAACTAGCTATATATGTTTAGGTATACACACTTTAATAAATGTCAGCATGTACTTCCGCCGGTGTCAGCAAAAAGCATCTCATTTACAAAACTAAGCTTATAATCTGTACGCTCCACACCGCGCAACTTCGCACATCGTTGAGCTGCATTGTTCTCTGCACGGGTTGTATCTCGTAACGTATAGACACCACATATCGTATTTTGTTTAGACTTCGTTTTAGAATTTAGCTATCAAATTATAAATTATGAATTTTAAAGAGGGAAAACACCGTTGACCGATTTTCTTAATTCAAGGTATTTTATCGATTTGCTGCCGCTCCGTGGCGAATACTTTTATTATGCAATAGGGTTACCTATTTTACTTTACATTATTGAGATAGCTTAGCCAGAAAGCAGGCGGAAATTGTTGAGGATCGGTGAAGTTGTAAACTGTATTATACCTAGGTATTATTATGTTTTGTTTGTATGAGTAGATGAAGACGCAAATAAAGAATTTATTTACCCATCTATCTATCTAAGCCTGTAGACTACTTCTGTAAAAGTTCTAATTCGATCGCTCCTTTGGAATTAAAAATAAAATGCTAGACAATTCACACAGCATTATCTAGCCCCAAGCTAAGCAGAGCTTGTGTTATGGATACTAGATAACTGACATACATAATATAACACAATACATAGATAGATATTTTTTATTATAAATAGAAAACTCTGAACAAAATTGTTCTTTAGTCCCGAGGCGGGAATCGAACCCGCAACCTCCTGCGTCGCACGCAGACCTTCGCCCACCGCGCCACAGAGCTCGAGTTTCAAGTACCGAAATGATTTGTGAATTTCGTTACAGAATACGGAACGTAGGATCCTAAGATCTTTGCAGAACTAACACCAATTGTACGTCATGCTGTCATTATTTAGCGTAAATGTCAAAATCCCACTCAGCTTAGTTCATTTCATAACCTAGCTCATCACCGAGGCGCTACCGAGTTACAGAATACAAAACTTTTAACTCACTGCGGATTCAGCTTCGAAATGAGTTTATAGATAAAGCCTGCTGGGTTTTGTTTCAAGGGTCCATCGAGTTACAATAACTCTTATACAATAATAATTCAATAACTAAAAAAAAATGGTTTTGTTGTTATAGTGCATAAGCCTTTACACTCTGGGTACCTACCTAATCTTTATCAAATTAAATAATATCCCAAAAAAAAACCGGCTTGAGGGGTAAAACGCGGGCTCAAAACCTGAGATAATCGATTTTTATTTATATATTATTTGATTATTTAAATAACCAACTCGATGGATCATAATCTGAGCCCTAGCAGATATGTATCGCCGTTATTATGTATATCAGTTATCTACCTCGTACCCATAACACAGGCTCTGCTTAGCTTGGGGCTAGATAAAGCTGTGTGAATTGTCTAGCGTTATTATTATTATTTACCTGCGTTCCCGACGTTCCTTCTACGATTTAAAGTGTATGAAGCAGCGCTAGTTATCTCGCAGTGAGCCCAAATTATCATGTAAATACTTTGAAGGTGCTGTAATAACCCGGGAATAATTACTTTTCTCGGGAATTGCATTTTTAAACTCGTCTGCTGTGAAAAATACGGGTTTCATGAGGTTTGCATCTAGTTAACTTCCGGCCGAAAGTGTTTTTTTTTTATTCATAAACCGAATTCGTTGTTTGTTGAAATCATAAAGTATAATTTGAATGTTTACTTTTTTAATATTATTATTCTTAATAATAAGTATCCTTAACAACCTTTACACTGTTTCTTTTAAAGTTTGTGGGACAAATAAATACTTAGGTAGGTACTTACTAATTCCTGGGGAACAAAATTTCCATCTTTGGATTATTCCATTTATACAATAGTGATCATCAAAATACACACCTACCTATATACTTTTACGAAGAAACCGACGAAAATAGAAAAAAAAACCATACAGCCGAACATTTAAACTTCTCCTTTTTGGAAGTTGGTTAAAATATTAGGCGGGTAAAAATAGATAGTTCGATCATAGATAAATAATATGTCCATGGTTCGATGAATAAAAATGGATGATTTGATGTTTTTTACCCCTTCAAGGCAAAACTAACAAACGGATTGAGCTGAAAAAAAAATCTAACAATATTATACTCTTTAAATCAAAATCAAATCAAATCAAAAATGCTTTATTTCCATAAATATAAAAATATACACTTAGAAAACAACAAATTCTTAAAATATAACACTGACACGGAAGTAAAGTGATATGTTTGATTTCTGTCGCTTTGGTATGTAGACTAAAGTAAAGAAGCGACGAAGAAACCTTTAACCTGTTAGTTTTTATTTTTTTATAACTAAAATAACAGGACATTTTTTTGTTTACAAAAGGGTTACAAACCCAAGGAAACGGTACTGTCGGAAAATATTTTACGACATTGATATCATCTTAGCAAGGTACAGAAGTTCGAAACATTTTTTGGTTTTTAAAGCGCTTTTTTTTTGATTTCCACACACTCCACACCCAAAAAATGTGTTGGTACTTGCTTAATATATATAATACGGTTTTATAGACTTACTACACCTATATGACGACCGATGTGGCGCGGTGGGCGAAGGTCTGCCTGCGAAGCAGAAGGTTGCAGGTTCGATTCCCGCCTCGGGACAAATGTGTGTACGATCTGCAGACATTTGTTCAGGGTGTTCTGGTCGTTTTCTATATATATAATAAAAAATATCTATCTATGTATTGTATTATATTATGTATATCAGTTATCTAGTACCCATAACACAAGCTCTTAGCTTGGGGCTAGATAATGCTGTGTGAATTGTCCAGCATTATTTATTTATTATTTATTATATAGGCACTTATCATATTTTTATACAGTCTCAAAACCTGAATATTTGTGTACCTATACGAACTGTACCGACGTGGTACTTGTACAACATGGCAATTTGCATACATTCTGGAAATGAAATTTGAATATCCTTAGTAGGGACCAGGTATTGGATGTGTCTCGGGGGAGGCCTAGATGGGGTTGTACTTATATAGATGACAGCTTGGTAAAGTTTTTTACTTACAGCCAAATTTTATGAGGAAAGTTTGCTGGATAAAACGCTCGTCCGGTGTCGGAACTACCCTCCCTTAATTCTATTGCGAACTGTTATAGGAATATATAGCTGACGATTTTATTGTAAGAAACTATATGTATATCAGTTGTCTAGTACACACTACAGCTCTCCTTAGCTTAGGTCTAGATAATGCTGTGTGAATTGTTCAAAATTATTATAGTGTCTCATTTCTATGATCTCGGTCTTTGGGAGGCATGCGTGCGGTCGAAGCCAACATTACAGAAGCCCTAGGGCTTCACACAGCGGGTATCATGTTCGATTGCACAGTATGATACATCCCAAGATCATCAAGGAGTATTGCAAATGAAAATTTTAATTATAGTCTAATTAATTAAAGGATCAACGACGATAATTTTGAAATGGATAGGCTTGGGATAGGCTTTCGCGTGCATAGGAGCGGGATAGAGCAGAGCGGCGTAAGAGCAAAAATCTAGTTTTTGCTTACTATCTTAAAAATAATAGTAATTATGAAAATCTATAACAAACACCGTCTGATTTATATTCTGTTTGTTTACTGTACAAAGTATCATGGCTTATGTTAAAGTATTTATGGAATAGCGACCATTCATTATATACACTATGATATTTTCCACCATGATTTATTAGACGACCTCTGTGGCGCGGTGGGCGAAGGTCTGCCTGCGTCGCTGGAGGTTGCGGGTTCGATTCCCGCCTTAGGACAAATATTTGTACGATCTTCAGGTATTTGTTCCGGGTTTTCTGGTCGTTTTCTTTGTATACTAAAGTATCTATCTATATAATGTATATCAGTTATCTAGTACCCATAATACAAGCTCTGCTTAGCCTGAGGCTAGATAATAGTGTGTGTATTGTCCAGCATTATTTATTTATTTATTTAATTTAGAGAGAACTTTTTTTATCTTTAGAGAAAATTTTATGTAATCGTGTTTTCGAAACACTAGAAACTTATATTCATCTCAAAGTAAATGCTTCAGTATTATCGAAGATATGATCGCTGAGGTTTAGCGATTTCAGGTATCATCGACTCTTAAGTACCTAAGCAGTATCTAGTACCTAGGTTATAAAAGTAGATATTTTAGGATGTATCTCGGTAGATCCATAGATCCATAATGAAAATCCATTAAATATCCAGTCTCTGCGGTAAGACGGGCTGGGGTTTGCTTGATAGACCGAAGGAGGGAAATTATCATTTTGAGAAGAGAGCAGTAAAGATACAAGATACAAGATTTTATTGGTAAAATACACATTTACAAGTCAATAAGAATAAACATTTCCACATACTTAATCTTATGATATATATTACATTGCATTCAATTAATGTATTTACTATTTTTATTCTATTTAATTATTTATTAAGATTATTCGTTTTATTAATTGATTAATTGAATTGATTTTAAATTATCATTAATCTACAATATCGTAAGAATAATAGGTCAATTAAAAAATAAACATTTGCCGCTAAATCAATACATCTACATCCAAAATTCTAAATCAAACACGTCGCAACAGAAAGAAGATTAAATATACTAAAGGGCCTCGCATTTTTGCCAATTCCTTAATTTCCTCCGATTTCACACAAAAAATGTAGAGGAAAATTTGACGAGGACATTAATTTTGTCCTGAACCAGTTATTTGAAACCCAAATACATTGACGATCCATAAATATCCGAAATTGCGTACGGATTGAGATGTAGGTAATTACGGAGCTGAGTGTACTTATCTTTCTCCCCTACCAATATTTTCGTTACTTATTTTTATTTACTTAAACTCAACGTAAATGCGCTTTTAATATTAAAAGATAAAATAAATAAATCTTTATTTCTGATATCTGTGATATTAATATAAGTACCTATGCACCTACCTAAATATCGAAACGACCAGTTGCAAAATTGCACTGATCGCTTATAATTATGAATTAAACTAAACAACTGCATGCAAAATGTTAGCCTACAAATGTCTCCCGATCCATATCGAAGAAAAAAAGGCGGAACAAACAATAAAAAAAAAGTAAATATTACCTGTAGGTACAATAACGATTTTCCCCCCCAACTCTTCCCGTGGGTGTCGTAAGAGGCGACTAAGGGAAATACACCGGGGGGCGGGCAGCAGCGCCTCTTGCAGAATAGAATCTAATACCGAACTCCGATCCCCAACCCGCATGACCAGCGATGGAGATTATGGGCATTACCCCTCATGAGATAAGAAAATCAGAGGGAGGCCTGCGTCCAGCAGTGGACCGTAATAGGCTGTTGAGAATAACCATTCATTTCATCTAAATTATAATTTGAGACGAAATAGTTTAATCTACTTGGTCGCTACTGTATATTCCATGTATTAAAATTTGAAGCTATGTCTAATAATGTCTATCCCATCAAAACAAACGTTGTCTTCATCGATTTTTCCGTAAATTTTTTTTTTTTTTTTTTTTTTAATCTTATTTATTGTTAAGGACTTTTACTTTACAAAGTATGCCAGTCCTATCATAACCTAAACTTATGAATAACACACAAAAGAAAATAAACAATAATATTCTGCATAGCAGGTAAGTTGTAGGAATGATCAAAGGGAGTCACTGATGCATAAAAATTTTAAACAATGATATGGCCGCTATTGAATTTGGTTCCGCTAAAATGTTAATAAATGTTCCTAAATCAAATCTATTTAAATTAAACTCAGTCATCAGTGCCTCCCTTCGATCTTTGAACTTGGCGCAGTCCATTAAGATATGGTGTACATCATCTAGGACTTCACAAACATCACAGTTTGGTGAGTCTGTTTTTTTCATGAGGAACCCAAATTTCCTAGATGGATAATGACCAGATCGTAACCTATGAGCGATGACAATAATAAATCGACTTAACTTACAACTAACAAACCATGGCATACAAGTTGGCTGACATTGTATGGTTTTATACCATATACCTTTTTCTTTACTTCGCTCATCAAAATATTCCTTGTACGCTTCATAACATATTTTTTTACACGATAGAACTTTATCAGCAAAATTAGATTTAAAAATAATTGGATTTCCTTCTGTACTACCTAATTTCGCTAATTTGTCAGCCTCCTCGTTACCTCTTAAGCCTATATGTGACGGAACCCATTGCAACTTCAAGTTTATCCCCCTGAGTGCAAGATTATGAATTCTATTCAAAATATCGTAAGCTACCGAAACACCTATGAAACCAGAGGCGCATCGAGCTAAGTGTTGCAATGCACTCCTGCTGTCTGTCAAAACAACTATTCCCCTATTATTTGTTTCATTTACAGACCTTAGAGCCTCTGAAATTGCAATGAGTTCCAATGTCATAATAGAGACTACAGAATCAATTTTAAAAAAACCATTTCGAGAATAAGTCGTGTCATAATACGCAGCTCCCTGGCCCACATCGCTCTTTGATCCATCTGTATAAAATATGTGCCTTCCGTAATATTTGTCATTTAATTCTTTAATTATATCGTATTTCAAAATAGTACTTTCATGACTTCTTTTGGATTCTTTTACACTGTCTAAATAGCAATTTATAACCCCCTCAGTATGAATATATGTAACCCAAACATCTAATGAATACATATCTAATGGATTTGAAGCACATATTTCAAAATGTCTACATGTGTCATAAACTGAAACAAGTAACGGTGTCTTTTTAGATTGCCAATAATTGTTATTTCTCAAACAGTAAAGTTCATCAAGGAGCTGTATTGTTATGCTGTTTTCCCACGACATACTCTTAACACAAAATTTATATGCTAAATATAATCGTCTTATCTGTAACGGCTGTAGGTATGTTTCGCATTCCATAACATGTATGGGTGTACTCTTAATAAAACCACCGATAATTCTTAATGCCTGATTTTGCACTTTTTCTAATTTATACAGATGTACCTTTGCACTAGTATCGTACAGAAAGCAACCGAAGTCGATTCTACTCCTTATCAGTGAAATATACAAGGTACGTAGGTATTTAGGATGTACTCCCCAACCAGATCCAGCAAGAACTTTCAACAAGTTTAGGTATTTAGATGTTTTTTCGGTGGTTTCCTTAATATGTCTATTCCACAGCAAAGACCTATCCAACCACATTCCTAAGTATCGAACGTTTTCTACTTGATCCAATAACAAATCATTAACCTTTAAATTAATTCTATTTTTTCTTCGTCCCCTACTAAACATACACACCATTGATTTACTGCTAGATAATTCAAGACCTATTTCTCTTAAATTTGTAACCATTATATTTAATGAATTTTGTATTGCTTCCTCACAAATTTTTAAATTGTTATTACGCAAATAAATAACGTAATCGTCAGCGTATTGGGATACTCTTATCGTTTGCTCAAGCTGCCTATAAATTTTGTAAGTGGTTAGATTAAATAGCAATGAAGACATCGGGTCACCTTGGGCTAAACCTTTTGTTGTCCATCGTGAAAAAAAGCTTTTGTTATTAGCTCTAACTAATAAACACCTTTCACTTAAAAATGACCAAATATACTTACACATTTTAAGACCAACATTAATTTCGTCGAGTGTGCCTACTATTTTTTCAACCAAAACATTATTATAAGCATTTTCTATATCGAGAAAACAAGCTACTGTATTATTAGTTAAACCTAACTGTATGTACGTGATTAACCTAGCTAAACAGTCTAGGCACGATTGGCCTCTTCTAAAACCAGAAGTGTTGTTCGAAAGGATTCCATTTTTCTCAATGTACCATTCAAGTCTCCTAACTATAATATTATGAAGTATTTTACACAAACATGAGATAAGCGATATAGGCCGTAACTTTTGTTCAGAATTGGTATCGACAGACACTTTAGGTATCGGTATAACAAGAATAGTGCGCCACTGCGTAGGGACATAGCCAGATGTGTAGATATCGTTATAAATTTGAAGTAATATTTGTTTACCAACAGAGGGCAAGTGATGAATCATGGAATATGTAATCTCATCGTTCCCCGGAGCCGTATCTTTTCTTTTCAAACAATGTAATAGTTCTTGAATAGTAATTGGTAATTCTAACAAGTTATTTTTAGAGGTAAAATTTGGTTGTTGATTTTGAACCGAATCTGGAGTTAACGAGTGCAATAGTTGTTTTAATTTAGTATCTGAATTCGAAAATGATGACTGACGATAACCTTTAAACCAACGCATTTTACGCCACATAATTGAGACTGACGTATTTTCATTAATATCATCACAAAATTTTCTCCAACTACTTGATTTAGCTTCTTTAATCATTTTAGTAGCTTGTGCAACCTTTTCTTCAAGTTTTTTATAATTATCTGGAGTTGGGTTTCTTCTAAATATACTTAACGCTAGTCTACGTTCGCTTACATATTTTGATAACAAGAGGGTCCAATATTCTTTAGGTTTAAATTTTGATGACGGTTTATTACATAATTTTAAATAGGGAATATTATTGTCGGCTGAAATCGTAATTTTTTCTATAAAAGTATTGTATCTTTCTTGTATTGAACTAGGACAATAAGTACATTTAGAAAATAGCTCTATTAAGTCTTTACTATAATTTCCCCAACCCGCTTTCTTGAAATTACGCTTTTTAATAATATCGTATCTATCTTGAACGTCCAAAGTGATTTTTAGTATCAAATGGTCACTACCTAAATTCTCATTTAAAACCTGCCACCTAAACTTTATCGCAACATCAGCAGAAACAAAGGTGATATCTGGTGATGATTTTTGTAAATTTCCGCCTACTAACTTTATTCTCGTCGGTTCTCCATTATTAAGAGATATCAAATTATTATCTAAGGATGAGTCTAACAGCTGAGTACCTCTCTGATCTACCTTGTACGACCAATTGGTGTGGTGACCGTTGAAATCCCCTGCAAACAGACTCTTTCCAGAAGCAATCGAAAAAAGAGTATCCCAATCAGCTTGCCGCGTATTTACAGACGACGGACAATATATTGATAAAATATTTTCTAAACTGCTACAATTTAATATTTTAATGTAAACAACTTCTATATCTGGGTTCGTTAGTACAATAGGACAAGAATAAGAATGGAGGGATTTATGAACTAAAATAGCAACTCCACCATAGGAGTCACTTCTGTCCTTCCTATAGATGTTATAACCATTAACATTTATAACTGTGTCCATTTCAAACCAGGTCTCACTCAAAATAGCTACGTGAATCTTTTCTTGCAGTAGCAAGGCTTCAAAACTACTTACTTTGGGCCTCAAGCTTTGACAGTTCCATTGAAATATATTGATTCCAGGTTTCTTGTAAGTGCCCTCTGCTATGAACATTCAAAAGAATGCCGAAACATTCTTTTGAACAATTCATTTTCAGCAAACATACTTATAACAAATGAACTTAGTTCTTCAAACACAAATTTCGACACATTTATTACTTTTACTTTCAGCGGCTCTTCTGAAAACACAATGTTCTTTATTTTTTCAAATATTCTTCCCCAGTCAATTTTCCTCTTCTTTTTCTCTTCTTCTTTATTTCCACAATCTTTTACAGATTCATAATTAACACTTTCATGTCTCTCATTACTGTCTTTCGAAGGTTCATCAATGTCCATATTTTCATTGTTTTTAGTTTTTTTAGTTCGTTTTTTCCAAACTATTCTTTGATATTGTGGTTGATCTGTTGTATTGTCTTCAAGGTCACTACGAGCCGAACTTTCTATGTAATTTGCTGTTATTTCTATAGGTCGATCAACAACCCTCTTAATACTGCTAGTTTGCGGACAAAGAGATGGAAACTCGCGATCAGAAAATGCTTTCTTTCTTTTTTCATTTCTCTTCAAAAAGAGGTCCAATGCCATTTTAAAAGGTAAATTTTCCTCGCTCATAATATTTCGTATTTCCTTCTCTTTCATGAAAACGGGGCACAATTTATCCAATGCCATATGTGGACCTTTACAGTTTATACACGAATATACTTCAGTATCACAATTTTCATGGGCTTTACCACACTTCGGGCACCAGCATTTACTTGTGGGGCAAAACTTTTTGATGTGTCCAAATTTCCAGCATCCTGAGCACTGTGTTACTGGGAAGACATAACGCTCCACTTTAAATCTACATCCATAGGCACATACAAACGTTGGATACGTCGGGCTTTTGAAGCACAGTCGTACCGTTTCGCTGTCGATCCACTTGTGATCAGTGTCCATGCGCCTTAATCTTCTAACAGAAATAATTTGAATTGGGCTACTTAGCGATTTAATTATCTCCTCGTCACTCATCTCTAGGTCCACACCTCTGATAAGACCATAGGACAGATTACCTTGATCTGTAAATTGAGCCCGTATTTCTAGCTCGACTAGTTTCGGGCAATTTATTAGAATTTCAGCTTGTGTTTTGTCCTCAAATTGAAGAAACACTTTGTAAGGACTTTTATACTTGATATGTATGATGGTGCTGATGTTCAAACTGCGTAATAATCTAGCTAGTGCCATTTGTTTGGGTAATATCTTCAAAGATGTCAAACATACTTCAAATGATGGGCTTATGTGCAACTTCTTAGGCTTACTTTTTGTGTTGGTGGCAAACCCCGCCTCACTACTTTCTTCACTTTTTTCGCTACTCTTTTCTAAATACCTCTTTTCCGCGACTCGTTCAACCATTTCTTCTTCTGATGGCAATGAATCCCAATTCGTATCCACCGGCAAAGATGCATTTTCATATTCCTCAACTTCTAACAACGCAAAAGGATTATTGTCATTCATAATTGTTTATCACAAGCGGGCCGGAGCGAGCCGGCCGCCTTATCAGTATAAAACAATAGAACCGTTCTACGGGTGGAATACGTGCGTGCGCTCGGTATGATTCACAACCCGACACTTTTTTCCGTAAATTATGGACCTATTTTGAAAATTCTTTATATAGAAATTGATCTCGAGGTGATCCCAATGATATTCTCAAGGGATCAGTTCTTATCCCGCAAAACTTAAAAACAATTTAAAAATAATAGAATTCGATGTCGGACATAATTTTTCTCCAAATAGTCAATTATTTCCAATAATACGGAGATTCAGGTACTAGGTTCCATGGTCTCAAAAAAACTGCAAATAACTTAATATTTGTATATAGGTTTTTCAATAAAAATAAACCAACTGGATCTACGTCACGCAACGTAGGTACCTACGTGACGCATTATTAGATCTACACGCTTGAATTTGTATGGAAACTGATCGCCTATACCGCCAGAGAATTACTGTATGCCACGTCATCCGACTTTTCGTACATATCGCCGCGTAGTGTAGTCTTCATTACGGATGTAAGCGGGTTAACTACGAACCTTATTTGTGTTGGAAGAACAACAACGTTTTATCCCTTAACAGGGACTTCTTCAGGGTGAGTGCGGTTCTAGACGCGCGCGTTCCGCATCCCTCCGAGCACTACGCGCCTTTCGTAACCTTTGGTTAACTACGATATATAAAGATGAAAATATTTAGTAACAATTCCACGCAAAACATTCTCCGATAAGCTCTAACAAAATGTAGTCAGCGTTGTCGAAGAAAAAAAAACCACACCAACTTCAAAATGAAAAGAAATCTATCAAAGCAAGACGTCAACTAGTTTCGTCTCTCCACGAGACATCATCAGGACACCACAATACTCGACCTGGACATTAAGAGCGCCTAGCAACACCGGCAGGGTCCCACCAGAGAAGTTGCCACTCCGAGCTCCGCGCGCCAAGTCCGTACTTGCGTTAGAAGGTTTTGCGCGGAATTGTTACTAAATATTTTCATCTTTATATTTTGCAATGGATTTCCGCAAAGTAACGCCTGAATCTATTTTTTATCTTAACTACGATAGTTTTTATTGATTAAGTCTTTTTTAAGTTTTACTGTCTACTTCAAACTTTTTATAAGTCATCGTGGTAGGGGCTTTCACTTATACGATTTGTCATTTGGATCAAGGCTATTTCAAAGTTTTTATTAAAGTCCGTCCCAAGTTTGATTTAGAAGTTTCCGTTCAAATTAATCAAAGTTTGCCCAGAAGCCTTTTAATATTGCTGGGAAAACTAATCACGTCTGAGCTAAATTATAATATTTTGTCTACCTACGTCATTTCATTAGACAGGGTAGCTTTTTGAGATGGGAGTGGAATGGCGAACTCCGAAACCATGAAACCCTGATTTAGAAAAAAGTCGTGAAAGGTCGGGAAAGTCATTATCTTAATTTATGGGTAGGAATGGCTGAAGCATAACTTTTTAGAAAATTAGCGATTTAAGGAAATCTATTTATTTATGAAAACTATTTTTTTTTTAAATAATCTATATAGGGTTATTGGTAAATTAGTAACATTACGTGAAATGCAGGTTCTGTCCATCATCACGAACACGTTTGTGAAGACGCGACGACTTTGTTTTTAAACTCGGTATTGGTAATAGGACACTTAATATATAAGAACACTAACCTATATTTAAATGAGATCTATCCTCGAAAAAACATATGTTCCTAATAAATGTTGTAAACGGTAATGAAAAATTCCTTAACAAAAAAACAGGTATGCCGTTTTTATTTTCTCATAAATGAATCACATAGCTCAGTACTATGTTTTTTTTTGTTCCACTTGTTATATATAGCTTTACTTTATTTAATTTTTAGATAGTAAGATGTACTTACCTAGTATGTTTTGTTTTTGTTGTGCTTTGTTTGTATAAGTAATTTGTAAGTGATATAGTCATGTTGACAAAACTCCTTCACAAAAAATCAAATTATTAAAAAAAAACTTTTTTATTTGATTTTTTTGCGATTTTTCTCTGACTTACTTTCGAAATCGGCCATCCGCTCCAATCTTAAAAAGTCACCCTGTACACAAGTTGGTATTTGCGTGCGGTTTTAATCACGGTATTGCTTATTGTTTAATTTCAATCAAAATCAAATCATCTAATCCTTGGAAACCACAGCTGGGATTTTGCTACTATTCGCTGTCAAGAGACGTGAAAAGAGCGCCTGGAGAAGCCTGGAGAAGTCTTGCTTGTGTGACAAGATTAATTTTGAATCGTTGTTTATTTTAGATACCTACAGTTAGCGGTCAAATAAAAAAAACAAAGAACGAAGTGCAAAAAAAATCGTACAATTAAAGTGGATATAACCCTAAGGAAAAAAATAAGGTCCATTTCTATGAGCATTCTCTGTTATAGGTTACACGTACAACCTTTAATTGGCCATAAGCATTTTAATGAATTGAGTATACTTAATATAAACAATTTGAAAAAGCTAAAAGCCCATGTTTTTATACTTACCTGATAGCTATCACACGGAAACATTTCAATTGAAAACGTACGAAGTATTTTTGGCGCGATATCTGCCTTCGCACAATACACTGGGTCCTACATTTAACCGATTTTGGCAGTTCACGCCTGGCAACCCGCCAGTGCTTTATCAGCTCTCGAGGGAAGTCGGGTAATAACAGTTGTATATTTAAATGGGAACGGACGTGTTTTAACAGGGGCTTTGTTGACTGTGCAGTTGAGATCGGATTTTGATTTAGAATTTCTGGTGGCAGAAACATTTAAAATATGGTTTAGACTTTTATGTATCTGTGTGTGTATGTAGTATTTATATGTTTTTATGTAAAGAGATTACACATACGGGACATACACTAACGTGGCTCAGAGGGCATACTCTAAAGCTCGGATAAATGGAGCAAAACCATTACAAATTGGTATCCAAGGGACAAAAAGAGAAAGCGTGGAAAATACAAAAGATGGGAGGACGAAATAAGAGAGACTGCAGGACATACTTGGTCTAGAACTGCACGAGCAAGAGAAGAATGGAAGCAGTTAGAAGAGGCCTTTGCCAAAACCAGGCAAACAGATACGGTAGAGGTTGACGATGACTAATTGTTAAGCTTATTGTGAACTTAGTTTAAGTGTCTGAATAAAGGCTTTTATTATTGTGTAGAGAGATTATGTAAACTTTGGAGGCATTTTTTCATACCACATACGACCCGCCTGGTGGAAAGATAACAGCAGTCTATTGACACCATTTATAAAATACACTAGTGGTCCGCCCGGCTTAGCACGTGTATATTCTATGCCTGTTCATCAGGGATAATATAGGATACTAATGGTGCAAGAATTTTTTATATCGGTCCTTTAGTTTCGGTGCCTAATTAATTCAAACAAACAAACAAACAAACAAATCACCCCTCTTAATATTATTAGTGTAGAGCGGTAGCGGTCCTCCCCGGTTTAGCATGGGTAAATTCTATATACCTAGCCTATGACACTCACAAATAACGTGGCTAAGAATTTTCAAAATCTGTTCAATACATCCAAAGATTACCCCCCCCCCCCCCCCCCCCCAATCTCACAAAATGCCTCTTTGTAATATTTGTTTAGTATCTATGGTTTTTATAATAAACGGTCTGTATGTAAGACGCAAACGGTACCTAATGAAAGACAGATGCTGTGGCAATATTGACAAGCTTCCCACAAACGCATTATTTAGGCTCGGGTACAAGGGAGACTCCAAGATCTTGTCTCCCAAGCCAACGTAACCTGCAAGTGGTGTACCTTGCTAGATAACGAACTAGGCTCTGGTGAAAATATCAACATTCTTCATAATTTGATAACTTTTATTTTACTATTATTTTCCATTACTTGACACTGGCAGAAAAGAGTCCAACCAGACTCATATTGCCATTAACAAAGAATCATCATCATCATCATTATTATTTATTCTCGTATTATGAAAAGTTGCTTGGGTAACGCTTTTCTACGACATATCATTTGAGAGATAATAACTATTGAAAAGATAAATAATAGATTAGTGTGTTATAAATCACGACGGTCTGATGATGATGATGATGATGATTCTTTGTTAATGGCAATATGAGTCTGTTTGGACTCTTTTCTGCCAGTGTCAAGTAATGGAAAATAATTGTAAAATATGAGTTTTCAAGTAATGAAGAATGTTGATATTTTCACCAGAGCCTAGTTCGTTACACCACGTGCAGGTTAGGTTGGCTTGGGAAACAAGATCTTGGAGTCTCCCTTGTACCCCTCACGACGGTCTGACTTTCTTGAGACTTTGGGTAAGACGTCAGGAATGAGCACATCTAACGTGAGACATTGGAAATAACTCTAAACGTGTGGCGCGGTGGGAAGGTCGAAGGTCTGCCTGCGACGCAAAAGGTTGCGGGTTCGATTCCCGCCTCGGGACAAATGTGTGTACGATCTGCAGACATTTGTTCAGGGTGTTCTGGTCGTTTTCTATGTATAATAAAAAATATCTATGTATGTATTGTAATATATATTGTATATCAGTTATCTAGTACCCATAACACAAGCTCTGCTTAGCTTGGGGCTAGATAATGCTGTGTGAATTGTCATTATTAATATTTCTTGACTCGTCCTACTGGATTCGGACCAAAGTGGGACCAGTCAGGAATAACTCCAAGGAAACATTGTCAACAAAACTATGATTTAAAACGTATATTTGCCAGTGAAAATCAAACTTCAACCTCCTAACAATAGGCATGCTATTTCCCTATTTCCGAGTCTGTTATACCAATGGTTCATTTACTGTGGAATTCTCTGCATAATTGCAATTGTGATGCTTGATTCATTTGAGTTATGGCGTGATTGGAGAGTAGATATTGCAAATTGTTGCGGTTGCCAAAGGTCCTTATTGTGGTGGGTATTTAGGTCGGGTCTCGAATACAGTGGTCGAGCATAGTGGTGAGCATTTCATCAAATGTATACATTGGTGATGATTATGAATAACAGCGGTTGGAGAAATTTAAGGCTGTTTTCCTGTCATGCGGATTTCCGCACGCTTGCGGATCGGTTTTCTTTTGTTTCAACGTAACCTACAATCTGTATAAATAAAAGAATCAATAGCTGTACGGTCTTTCTAAAATTTATAAATTTACTAGCAGCGCCTCGCGATTTCACCCTCGTAGTTCCGTTCTCGTGGGAATTCCGGGATAAATTATAGCCTATGTGCTATTCCAGACTATAATCTATCTCTGTGCCAAAATTCATACAGATCCGTTCAGCCGTTCTGGTGTGTCTAAGCAAGAAACATCCCTCTATCCATCTAAACTTTCACATTTATGGTTTTAGTGTGATGATGATGATACATGGATATAAGAGGTGAATATTTTTTGGTTACTGTTGTGTTGTTCGCTCTAAATAGAGGCGTGTTAAAAAAACCAAGAAGTGTAAGGTTGCGGGTTCAATTTCCGTCTAGGTAGAGATAAAACTCAACAAAAGTTACAGTAAGACGTACTAAAAATTATGCCATCCTTTAGTATTCCTATCGTTATGAAAAGGACAGCCACTGAATTGACATCTGAATTGACAGCATTGTCATAATTTCCTAAGAAAAGTCTAAATGTTTAACTTCTTCACAAAATATCTAAGCTCGAAATCAATGTACAACTTTTTCAAAGTATACAACCTTCGATACTCCACACATCGATCCTTCAACTTGGCAGTCTGTTTATATTACCACATACATGCAAATTCTTACAAATTACAGAGCATTAGGGCCATCAATCCTGGGATTTTCATCACGCTAGCTCTTTTCTCAACTAAGGTTAAGAAAATAATGTTAAGCCTTGTCTTATATTTTATCGTCGGGAATTTTATTATCAAGTATTAACGCTTTTGTTTTACTTGGACTACTCGTTTTCAGCAGTCTGTGGTTAGCTCAACTGTTTCATTGTAAATGCTAAGGACCTAGAAACAAATAATAACAAAAATACAGATAATAAATACGAGATTTAAAAAAAAATAACGTTGTCTATAAAGATCTTATAAAACTACTAGGTAATTGAGTCCACAGGTGATCGAAATGCTGGTTTTTATTTCGGTCAACGAATTAGCATTGCCACTCAACGAGGCAATGCTGCCAGCATTCTGGGCACTCTGCCTTCTGGTGACGGCTTAGATTTTTAGAAAATAGATGTAAGTGTAAATATTAGTTGTAATTATTATTTGCTGTAAAATTTTCAGTTCGTTACTTTTAATTTAATTTTTCATTTGTTTTAATTTAATTAGTTTTCTTTTTAATAGAAATAAGTTTATGATTAGTTCTTAGCTATCGGTTAAATCCTTATAAGGTTTAATCCCTATGGTTTAATCCTTTTTTGTCGTCAGTTGTCCGTGTCGACACGCACTGAAGGTTCTGCCAGAAAACCAGCGTTGCTCAACTTTTTGTGGAGCAATATTAAACTGAGGTGGAGCCTATTGGTTTCTGGGCTTTTTAATTCTGTAATACCTGTTTAAAGTGTTTGCCGTTGTGTGCTTTTTTTCTTTCTTCTTTCTATATTATCATAACTGAGATATAATTTGCTTTAGCTGCAAAGGGCAAAACTTTTACAAATTATACGTATCTCCGTGGGTTTTCCGCCGGGTCCCGAAATAAGACTCCGTCTAAGGTAAAATTTCATAAAAGCTAAGTGATTGATGGATCGTACTTAAGTAATCCTAATAAGGTTTCTTTTAGCTACAATAATGGGATACGATGTTTTCTTATGTTTTTACAACGAAGCAAACTGAATAATTTTGACGCATAAATACGAGTTCATAAAGGTTCTTCTTGTGGTATCGTAGTTCACAAACGGATAGGCCGATTTTGATTATTACCCGACTACCAACAAATAGAAAATCAAAACCCTCCCCGGTTATGATTTTCTATTTGTTGAAGGCTGATGAAGGCTTTCATTGATAGTGTTTTTATTTGAAAACTAGCGGTCCGCCCCGGCTTCGCACGGGTATATTCTATAGCCTATGTTCATCAGGGATAATGTAAGATTCTAATAGTGAAAGAATTTTTCAAATCGGATCAGTAGTTTCGGAGCCTATTCAATTCAAACAAACAAATAAATCTTTCTTCTTTATAATATTAGTATAGACTAGCGACCCGCCCCGACTTCGCACGGATACTATATAATGCATGTATTATACATATAAACCTTCCTCTTGAATCACTCTATCTATTAATAAAAACGTAGTTTTAAAGATCTAAGCATACATAGGCCCAGACAGACAGCGGGAAGCGATTTCGTTTTATACTATGTAGTGATACCAGCCATAATTGATGAATTGATGACGACCTCTGTGGCGCGGTGAGCGAAGGTCTGCCTGCGACGCAGGAAGTTACGGGTTTGATTCCCGCCTCGGAACAAATGTGTGTACGATCGGCAGACAAAGAACAGGTTCAGGGTGTTCTGGTCGTTTTCTATGTATAGTAAAAATATATATCTATGTAGGTAATTTATTGTATTATGTATATCAGTTATCTAGTACCCATAACACAAGCGCTGCTTAGCTTGGGGCTAGATAATGCTGTGTGAATTGTCCAGAATTATTTATTTATTTATTATGTAAAAGAAATGATACAATGATAAGATAGTATTCATCGTCGCACCCAAATATGAATGTAATTCACAGTACCTACCCTCTGAATGAAAGCATCAGGGTTTTCGAAATAAATAAATAAATAACACCGGACAATTCACACAGCAATACCTAGCCCCAAGCTAAGCAGAGCTTGTGTTATGGGTACTAGATAACTGATATACATAATACAATACAATACACAGATAGATATTTTTTTTATTACATATAGAAAACGACCAGAACACCCTGAACAAATGTCTGCAGATCGTACACACATTTGTCCCGAGGCGAGAAACGAACCCGCAACCTCCTGCGTCGCAGGCAGACCTTCGCCCACCGCGCCGCAGAGGTCGTCAAAAATCCTGTTTAGCTTTACAACTACAGATCTCTGAATAAGTTCAGTAAGGTATTTCACAGCGTTGGCATAGCTCTGTTCTACAGAGTGCTTTATCCTATGTCAGTAGGTAATGGATAAATAAACACGAGAAGCCTCTGTCAGAATAAATAATAGAGTTACTTTGTTCTTTCTAATGAATTATACTCGTAATCAGACTTTCTAATTGTTTTTATTCAAACAACATCCGGCATTATGTTAACATGAATAGGTAAATAAATCAAAATGGCCTTTATTCACTGACTTTTACATGTTATTAGGTAGTTTTACATTTTTTTTTAGTTTTTTAGGATTCGCAACGAATACATCCGACAGAGAACCAAGGTTATCGACATAGCTCAAAGGATTAGCAAGCTGAAGTGGCAGTGGGCTGGCCATATCTCGAGAAGAACCGACAACCGCTGGGGTAAACGTGTTCTTGAGTGGAGACCGCGACTCGGCAAACGTAGTGTAGGACGCCCTCCGACCAGGTGGGATGACGATTTGCGAAAGACTGCTTGCAGATGCTGGATGCGGCAAGCTGACGACAGGGCGCTATGGCGCTCATTAGGGGTGGCCTATGTCCAGCAGTGGACTAATTTAGGCTGATGATGATGAGGTAGTTTTAAATTTAATTTTTTTTTATCTTATTGCTAATTTTGTCACCGGTTGTAGGTATAAACCGTTCATGAAGATGTCCCTAATTTGCATGTAATTACATACAAAACAGGAGACATCTTACGGTGAACGGTCTGTAAGTCAGGTTGTCCTTAGACATAGAACTCCTCCATTGTATACTGCACGCGGTTGAGGCATGCCTTACGCCATCCCTTAGGTCGCCAACCCTAAGGGCATGAATAGGGTACATAGCTTAAATTTAAAGTTTTGATTGAAATTTGATTCTATCCGTATCATCATCATTATCATCAGTTTATTAGTCCACTGGGCATAGGTCTCACCTAATGTGTGCCATACCACTATATTATTTATATCCAATTAATTAGTACAATAAATTGATACAAATTCAAACATATCCTTTGTAAAAGGGCTTTTTTTCAAAGTTGCTGATTTTAACTAGAGGTTAAAAAAAATTGGGACGACTTTCGCTCCAACTCGAAAACGAACAACCTAACAAGGTAATAGTTTCGTGTTCGGTTCTTTACCTTTACCTTAAAATATTGAAGTGAGTAAAAAAACACGCTGAATACTTTATTTCCTTGACGTGTCCAAGAGTTAGGTCTAAAGGAAATAGAGCACTTTGATTTTTGATTGATGTTGTAATTATTTATAGTAAGACTTTTGAACAATCAGTCGTGTCGGTTATTGCAAAAAAAAAACTAAAACTTTCTGCCAGAATCACCTAACGTAAAAATATCTATTATGCTGCCTCTCTAGACGGGATGAAACAAAATTCTAGACGAAATTAAATTATATTAGCCATTAAGTTTATTTTACGTTTATTATCTTCTACCCTACAATTTACAAAACAAATTAGGTAGATAACCTTTAACGAAAATTATAAAGTTCAATGAGTTACTTAATTGTTTACTAAAAATGGAAACGTGAGCATGATAATAAAAGTTAAAAGGTTTTCGACAGAACTAATTTCAGTTCCAACAAAAGCTTTTCGAGTGAACTAATTTCAGCTACAAAATTCACATTAAAGTAACTAGGTTGAGCTACTTCTTTTTAAGTAAGGAAGAAAAGTCCTTTGTTGTACAAAGCGAAAATGCAAAATAGCATGTTATCAAAAACAAAACTCAATTTCGCAGGAAATATGGTTTCTGAAAAATCTCGTCTAAAATTTTTGCATGACAAAGGGTCTTGTCACAAGCTTCGGATCGGTTGAATTTCTGAAATACTTGTGGGGAATGTTAGGAATTTAGTAGCACCGGTGGAGAAAAAATCTTGTGTTCCCAAATATGTTGGGATTTCCAGTATTTTCCTAATTTTGGGGTTTCTTGGAGAAAGGGCAACAGGTGCAATTGAAGCTGGCGATATCACAGTAATTATTAACTACTCACACATTTCTCTATCTTTTTTCTTGACTACAAACGATTTACTCTGAAATGGGGGAAGACGATGCCTTCTTTTAAAGAAATAAACATAATGACAGTCCCCTGTCAATATATTTATGAAAACTTGTTGTACACTCATAAAAATATCAAAAGCTTCCCTAAAAATAGCGATATACATAATATCAATACTAGAAATAAACATAAACTCGCTGTGCCCACAACCAGGCTTCACAAGATAAATGTATCTCTCAAAGGGCAAATATCAGATTATTTAGAAGATAAAAAAGCTTGGGACGGGTTTTGCTCCAACACGAAAAGTAACAACTAACAGGCTAAAGGTTTCTTCGTCGCTTCTTTTACTTTAGTCTACATACCGAAGCGACAGAAATCAAAAAAATCACTATATTTCCGTTAGTGTTTTATTTTAAGAATTTGACTTTTTTTAAGTGTACATTTTTGTATTTATGGAAATAAAGAATTATTGAATTTGGAATTTTTTTTAATTTTCTGTTTCAGTTTTTTAAAAGCTAAATCAACAACAAAAGGCAGAACTTTTTTGTGGTTTTAAAAATAAACATTCATTTTCTTTTTCGCAAATAAATTAGGGAAAGTATGGTTTAATAACTGTCTACTTCACACGTGGTTTTCTTGGATGAAAAGGAGGATGTCCTTCCGCAGGATCTTCTTGTCAAAATTAAGAACGAATGAATCTTTATGAATATTAATAATGATTCTATCTTATTAAACGGTTTTCCCATAAATTGTACGGTTTTCCCATAAACTGAACAGATGAACGCGAGTAAAATTAACTTGATAGATAGTTTAATTAACTTGTAGGTTTTTTTACTTTGATAGAGATTTTTACATTTGTAGGTATTTATAACATTAGTAGTTAAGGATGGTATCGGGAAGAAAAGTCTACTTAGTAACATTTATTTTAGGGTTTGATTCCCGCCTTGGGATAAATATTTGTACGATCTGCCGGTTCCGGGTGTTCTGCAGGGGTATTTTAATTCGTCGGAAAGGAATTCGGATTCGATATCGGAAACTTTGTCGAAGAACGCTATTTTAAACCAGCGGATTCGAAAACTTTTGACATTCGAATTTGGATCCTTGTTAGGAGAGTTTCATACTTTCGATCATCAATCCGCAACGAAATCAAAATAGCGTTCGCGGAATCGAATTCGAATCGGACGTTTCCGCTCCGGAAACGAATAGAATGAATTAAAATAGCCCTACTGGTCGTTTTCTATATATATAATAAAAAATATCTATCTATGTACTGCATTATATTATGTATATCAGTTATCTAGTACCCATAACAAAAGTTGTGCTTAGCTTGGGGCTAGATAATGCTGTGTGAATTGTCCAGCATTATTTATTTATTTATTAATAATTCGAAAGTAACTCTGTCTGTCTATCTGTCTGTCTTTTCTTCTAAACGGCTGAACGGATCGGATGTAAAAAAATATTGGATGACATAGGCTACTCGAAGAGCGCGGTCGAAGCCGCGGGAAGCAGCTAGTCTTTACTAATATTATAAAGAGGAAATATTTGTTTGTTTCATCATCAGCCAATATTTGTCCACTGCTGGACATAGGCCTCCCCTAATGAGCATAGGCTATAGATAGAATATACCCGTGCGAAGCAGGGGACCGCTAGTAGTAAATAAATAGGAAATCAGATTTTTAGGATACTACTGTTTACATACTATACATTTAAAAAAAATGTGTTCGTACTTTTGTCCTGGACCCGACGAGCCTTCGTAGTCATAGGATAGGACAACGAAGTAAATCCTTTTTGGAAAACCTTAGGTTTAAAATATTAAGGAGGTTGAAATACCTCACTATAGAAGCTGGCCTCAAGCAACTTCAAAATTCGATTGCCTTTTTCTCGTTCTAATTTTGAAAATAAACAGTGTCGGTTTTGATATAAATAGGCACGCTTACGTATTCAGTTCATATTTTGACGCGATTACGGAAACATCAAGAAGTAATAAATAAAGGTGAAATTAAGTAAAAGTGTGTTATTGGAAAAACCCTGAAGAAAAGAAGATACAGTCCACATCAACTTTGTTTGTGTCGAAAGAGTGAAGAACAAACCAAGTAACAGTAATACTTCAATGGAACAAGCACGTAAATCACACGAGTCCGTGCGCGGAATACCAGACAATATCACAATCCAACTGGAATTTGAATAATTGGATGAAAAATTGTACCCCATTGTGATAAATATGCACTTTTAAACGCAGTTTGAATGAAAACTGCATGTTGTTTTCAAATGTGGTAAAGTAACGCATCTTCTAAAAAGTGTTTTTTTTTTCATTGTTTTTAGATAGCTACCTAACTACAATGAAAACATACATGGAAGTAACATTAATTACATTTACTATGTACTTACCTATAGTAAAAAAAATATCTACTTATCTATGTAATATATTGTATTATGTATAACAGTTAGTACCAATAACACAAGCTCTTCTTAGCTTGGGGCTAGATAATGCTGTGTGAGTGAACTGCCCAGCATTATTTATTTATTTATTATTTCATCTGTGCCGAAAGCTTCAGGTACGAATGTTTCGAAAAGTAAATCTGCGTAAAAGCTATCTATGAAGATAACATAGATAACACAGAGTTTAATGATCTATGACGCCATTTTGTGAAAAAGATAGGCTTAGGATTTCGCGTTTATAGGAGCGGGGTAGAGCAGAGCGGCGTACGAGTAAATGTCAAGTTTTACTGATTTATCTATTGATTAGAATATTTATTGGCAAAATAAGCCGAGGGTTCCCTTGGTATTATATTGGTTAATACGGTGATGACAATAAAACAAAGTTAGACAAAGTTTGCAAATTCAAGTAAGGTTTTCGGTTTTTCATATAAAATATTAAAGCAAAATTTTCAACCATGTACATACAGCAAAGATAAAAAATACAGAAAACAAAATCTGAAAATATTTAAAACCTACCCTAAAGAGACTTTTTTCTTGTACGCAAATTGAATCTACTGTAAAAAATGGTGGTTTTAAAAAACCATCAATGCAAATGGTTTACACCAATGGCACTGAATATTCATACGCCTTTCATAAATCAGCTTAAAGAAATGGTTTTATAATTTAAATTTATTAGCCTACCTTGCCGGGGAAATTGAAATATACCTTTCTCACGAAAATTAACGATTTCGGAATACAATACAATGTATTTATTTAATAACATCCTATAATTTTTCGAATTTTAGAATCCGACGGGATTTAAACAAGCACCATCTCTCGTCAAATGCACTACTCTGAGCAAGTTTTAATAAATTTCATAGTTACTTGATCTCGTGGCGAATTGGTTAGTGCATCCCGTACTAAGAGATAGTTGTGGATTTATATTACGTCAAAGTCGGAAAATTTCGCGAGTTCCATTTTGTGCAACTCAATTGCGCAACGGGATTTTTCCTTATCGAGCTTATTTTGTTCCCCATTTAGGAATAAGGGGTTTAGGCACTATAATAACAAAAGCCTTAATAAAAATCAACTCACTCTGTCTACCTGTTATGCCTTTTACAAGAATAAAGCTAAAGCACTATAACCTACACAAAAACACTGCCACTATATGATGATCAAACCAGGTGATCTTATCAAATCGGCTATTATAAGTAAGCTTTGCATTCCTACTGGTTTTTTATTTTCAAAATTTGGTTTTTTTATCCTAAAGGTTGTTAAGAAGTTGAGTCCATACAAATCCACTGCATTATTTAAGGTAAATACAGGCTAAGTAGGCTAACGAGCTGGCCAATAACAGGGTCGTGATGTGGAAGTAGAAGCGTGCTCGAGGAGCGTAGGCGTTCACGTTCTAGACCATTAGCTGGGCCGAGGGCGTGTGGTACAGTGCCGGACAAACTGACTAAAAAAAGACTGAAAATGAGGTGTTCCGCGTTCGTCCCACTGGCTTCTGCCCAAATTAGTCCGAAAACGAAATATCAAATTTGACACTGATTTGTTCCTTTCTAATCTAAGATTTCTATCAGAAAAGTAGCTAAGTTTCATTAATATTTAATAAAAAACATAAATATGTAGATATCTTTACAAAGAAAATGATAATCAAATAATAGAAACAAATTACATAGAACTAGTACTTACAATTGAGCTCACTGTAGACTGTTTCAAATAATCTACACGTAACTCAACTGATCCATTTCAATACCAGTCGTAAGCGTCAACAAGACGCTGCTGGCTGCATTGCCCTGCTTTATTTAATTTAATGTTTTGATTTAATTTAATTTATTGTATTTGATCCAATTTAATTAAATTTTTCTAATATTTAATTTTATTAACTTCAATTACTTTAAATTTAACTGTTGTAGGTAGATATACTAACATTAATTATAAGAGATTTTTGTTACTAACAAATTATGGATCCCGTTATCTGAAATAAAAGTTTTTTTTTTATGGCAATGCATCAGCATTGTGCTGCATAAATATTAAAATTTTCGATTGTCTTTTTCGTAACGCACACCGATATACATAAATTCTAGAACAAATATTTAAGAGCTTTACAGGGTGGCTTTTTGATATGGGAGTAGATAACCAAACAAACCCGAAACCATGAGAGTTAGAGAAATATCGTAAAAGGAATCCTGCGACTGCGACTTATTCGCGGATAGTAAGAGAAGCGTGCGATGTATAAATGCGTTTGATAAAATTTATTTAATTGATTACTTATTTATTTATTTTGGGTACTTATGCCTATGTCTTTTGGAGTTATTCCTGACTCGCCCCACTTTGGTCCGAATCCAAGTGGACGAGTCAAGAAACTCAAATTTTATGCTGAAAACGTTCCTGACTCGTCCCACTTTTCAAAGGTTGGCAAAAGTACGAGTAATGCAATTGGTGCATGTAGCCGTTAATGTAAGAATATAAATGAATAAATTGAATTTTTCAGAATCTTTAACCTCTACAAAACAGCAATGTTTTGCCAGCAAGTATAGTAACCAGCTAGTTCTGCCGCGCCATTAGGCAGGTGTTGTCGAGTGCAGCCCTAGGGCTACTTGACCTTATGACGTCATCTGTTCCGTAAACAAACGTTTGGGTTAGCCTGATCGATACGCAAACTGTACACAAGACGACATCTACAAACATATCTTATCTTTCTGTATCTGTAAGTATTTATTTATTTATTTAACAAAATCCACAGCCCTTATGATCTAAAATTAACATAGGTACTTATTGACTAAATATAAGGCCAATACAGGATTTACTTTTTGTACAATTAAAAACAAATTGACTATCACTATAAATCTAGATATGAATCTATAAACGCTAAAACAATTTTGAATAAAATATTTACACAGAATTAAGAAAATACTGACTAAAATACAATTCTCTTTATTTACAGTGTATAAACAAGTAAATTACTTACCACTTTAAACCTAATTTCAAAGTAATTTAATTTTAAATTTATATGTGAGAAATTAAAACTAAAAACTAAAATACTAAATACAAAGAGAATAAAAATTAAAAACAAAACAAAAATACAACCCATACAATAACAAACATATAAATAAAAGGATAAACTTAAAAAGTACCTTCATTAGTAGTAAATGAGGGATAGTCACCGCAGTTGCCACACCTTCCCCTATCGTCTTCCATCATCATCATCAGACTATATTAGTCCACACCTGGACATAGGCCTCTCTTAATGAGCGCCATAGCGCCCTGTCTTCAGCTTGCCGCATCCAGCATCTGCCTGATGTCTTTCGCAAATCGACATCCCACATTTAGGCTTATTTTCATTGGCCTATATGGCGTAAATTAAATATTAGAACCAATTATTATCTTAACATCAATAAACATCTACTATGTAAATAGATTTAACTGTGTAATGTTTAAATGGCGACCTCTGTGGCGTGGTGGGCGAAGGTCCGCCTGCGACGCAAGAGGCTGCATGTTCTATTCCCGCCTTGAGACAATTATTTGTACGATCTCCAGATATTTGTTTCGGGTGTTCTGGTCGTTTTCTATGAATAATAAAAAATATCTATGTTATGTATTGTATTATGTATATCAGTTATCTCGTACCCATAACACAAGCTCTGCTTAGCTTGGGGATAGATAATGCTGTGTGAATTGTCCAGCATTATTTATTATAATAACTACATTCTACAGTACCTAATACCCCGTTTTACGCGAGGGATACGTACGGGATACGCAAAAAATAGCGTAATGTGAAATTCGCGTACATCGGGGTTTACGATTAAACATAGCCAAAGGTACAAAAAATACAAAAAAAATACAAATTATTTGAATCAATCACTTTAATTCTAAGATCACTTTACGCAGTATGTACCTATTTGATGGTTTTTTACTTATCTATTAGGAAGTTTGGGTAGCGTTTTTTTTTACATTCTTGTAATATACTTTCATAACTCCCAAATTCTTCAATCAGAAAGCTCTTTTCTTTAGACGGTATTCCCGCGTCTTAAGAAAAGTCAATAACTTCATTATGTACACACATATTATTATGTAAGCAATTCGCGTAATGTGAGGCATTTTAGGGCGAAATTCAGAGTATGCATTAAAGCGAATCCGCGCATAACGGGGTATTACTAAATCTTACATTTAGGTGTATGGTTACGCTGTTAGGTTACACAGCCTCAAGTTTTTATGAAAAGGATAGACATAGGATATCGCGTTCATAGGAGCGGGACAAGGCATAGCATGAAAGAGATGGAGATCTCACAGAGTTGATTTAAGGTAGTGTAGGCCCTTAAGGCTCATACCTCACCCAAAGTAGCGCCGCCACCTACTTTATGTTATTATTCCGTTTATCAAAGGAACTTTCAAAATCCGTCGTCCATTTTGTGATACCTATCATAAGTTTTTTTTTAATGTTTTTTTTCTCTGTAGTAATAGTTTTATTTTATTTAGTTTAGGCAGAGATACGAAGTTGCCCTTGGTGGCCACCAAAATCTATTTTCGTATCTGTACGACGACGGATTTTTGAAAATTCCTTTGTTAAACAGAATAATAATAATTAAAGTAGGTGGCGGTGCTAGTTTGGGTGAGGTATGCGCCTTAAGTATATATAGCTGTCAGTAATAAGTTAGGGGTGCGACTTGCGAGTGTGCATGGTGCGCCGCTGCACAGGCTCTTCAAGTTCAGCAAGTAATATTCCTCCTCAAATAAGGTATTTTTTATTACTATTGCTATAGTTTAGTATTTTTTTCTGTAATTTAGACTTAATTTTTAGGGTTTCAAGATCGGTTCTACCCTTATGAAATATTCTGAAAAAGTAAAAAAAAATACCGTTCCTGCTTTGACATTCGTTACATCTGTACTAGGTACCATGTTAAAAAGTACGCCTTTTTGTTGATGTTGACCCCGTGGTTGGCAGGCAGAAAATGCCATCAGCATTATGTCCATCATTTAGGTATGTGTTTTTTTTAAATGTGCGATAGAGTTTTAAATAACAATAATTATTATTTCTTCCAGATAACTCCCCTCTCCTCGAAGTGGCGAGAGGCGATAGAGAGGCGCATTGAAGAAGAGAAGCAGCTGACAATCATGGCGGTGGGCCATGGTGCCAGACTACACCCTGGCTACTTCTGGGACCTCCCGGGAACCTTCCTCTTCACGGTTTATGTGATGACCGCTTTAGGTAACATCTCTTCTCATCCATGGTCTGTCATCTACAAACAGTGAAACCACTGTGATGTCTTCTACATATCAACAATACTACTTCTCTTTGGTAACGTTCTTAAAAAGACTTTCGTGGTCGTCATGACAAGTCTTGTTTTATGGGCTGTGTCGCTGGCCTCACGATATAGCCATCTCTCCTTATTGGTGGTCATTCTGAAGCATCCATGCAGGTGGACTCCTACGGCAGATTTTACTTGGTCGATCCACCACATAAGCGATCTACCCTTAGTTCTTTTACCCTCCACCTTTCCCTACACGACTAACCGTTCAATGGAGTCATTGTAAATAAATAAATAAATTGTTTTGCCTTGATACGTTCCCGAAAAACTTCAAACTTTCACCATACACTACATAACTATGAATTTAGGATCGTGCCTTACCAGCACATCTATGTCCTCTAATGAACGTGCCTCCCCCAAAAAAGACCCCCATTGTGGTCTTAGTAGAGATGTTAAATATACACAGAAGGATCTGAAACCTTTCCTGGGGCTGGTTCCCTTAGTTGGATGTCCTGCTCAGATCAAATTCCAACTGAGCGAAACAGCATGAGAAATGATGTCATACCCAATCCAATTCTTTATGCGAGCTTACACGAGGTATCATCCGATTTAATACAAGGTACTTCTTAAAACTTTCCAGGATTCGGTGCACCTGTTCCTCACACGGTATGGGGAAGAACAGCTGCTTTGTTGTACGCGTTCATCGCCGTGCCATGTCATTTTTACCTAAGTAAGTAAAAACACCTTAGGAAATAAGAGTTGAGAAGAGATTCGAACCCACGATGCTCCTATCATAGCAGGCAGCTGCTCGTACTATATTAACTAAGCCACTGATTCCCAATGAACCGAAAGATTTGAAATGAAGGATAAAAACGTTTCCGTAGTAATACATCGCAGCTTCGTGAACATTGTGAACCGAAAATACTAAAAAAACATAAAAAAACAAAAGACAAATTGATTCAGTTGGTGTGAAATTAACAAAGTAAAGAAATCGAAATTGTTAACGTATCGTTTCAAATTTTGATTATTTTTCTAATAAGAAATTTCTTTTTTTTTTAGTTCATAATTCAATGTTTTTTCTACCAAACATTTGTATCAGCCAACATGGTTGGCAGATAAAAATACCTCTCCTTAATGTTCCGTCTTAAAAATCCACCATGTATACTTAAAATTACATTACATCACAGTGACCGGCAACCACATAAAAACACTCGAAAAACATCAACCGACCTGTAAAAAATAAATCCAAAATAATGTTATCTGATATCCTTACTGATGCTTTCTTACTTCATTTCAGTGGTGAACGCAAGCACTTGTTTTGTGGCGAGGTGCAGCAACCTTCGATGTCCGTTGAAAAAGAAGCCTTTAGCAAAAGACAGAAATACCACGCATAACTCAACAAGTAAGTTCATAGACCATGATTATCCGTAGGCATCTGGCATGGAGACTAAAGGGGCGAACCTAACGGTTTTAGTTCTCAAACTAGGTCTAGAACTCAGTACTCACGCGATCACCTGGGTAAAAAACTCGAATTTCATAAAACTCATCATTATTTTTTTGGTTCCTCTAATGTGAAAAGACGATTGAGAAGAAAAATACGATTGATTTCTTATAAAAAAACTAAAATGACAAAAAACTGGTGTCATCTCATGCCAGCACGAAAAGAACAACCAGTTAAACTGAGTTTAACATTATAACCTGTTAATGTTACTAGCTGTAGTAAATTTGTCGAGGCTAAACGCGAATAGAATGGAACGTATTATCCGAACTCTGTTTTTGACGTGTCGACCGCAAATAGGGCACAAAATATTGTATTTCAATAATCACAGGTTCCTGGACCATACAAATGGACCAGTGTGTAAACGTGATTCACACAGCGTCATCTAGCCCCAAACGAAACAGAGCTTGTGTTAAGTAACTAATATCATCATCATCAGTCTACATTAGTCCACTGCTGGATATAGGCCTCCCCGTTACTAGTAAAGTAAATTATTTATCAAATAGTATTTAATATATATTAATACATTACATAGATATTACTGAAAAGAATACCCGTAACAAATATCTGCAGATCGTACAAGCAATTTGTCCCGAGACAGGAATCAAAATCGAACCCGCAACCCCTTGCGGAGCGTTGGCCCGCTGTGCCACAGAGGTCGTCAAATTGACTTGATTAGATATTTTCTATATCGGCAATTTGGGATTCCTTCCACGTTTACTTTTACTGATTCACAAATACCGAAGCCAATAACAACCAACCATAATACATTAACATTCCCTTAACACAAGAAAATTATCTTCACGCCGCCCCCTAACGATAATGAGCGCGTTTATGTCCTGTAGCGATCCACTAAGTACGCATTTACTGAATTAACGGAACTGATGTCAGTAATATCCAGTATGAGATTGTTTTGGAATTCCTCGAGGATCAAACTTTTATGAGGCGACCTCAAAATCAACATTTTTACAACAAGAAAAGTATCACAAAAATCTATAAAGAATTGGAGAATTTTTTATAACATTCTTATGAATGCAATATTAACACTAAACTACGTGGAAACTGAAAAACTTAGTGATAGTGTTTCGTAACATACAAACAAACTGAACACACTGGGTTTTGCACTGGGTAATCAAATCACATTTGCACACCACACATAAACACACACACAGACGCGCACACAACAAAAACACGCACATAAACTCACACACACTCAGACTCATATGTTTGCAAATTTTACAAAGCATTATATATTATGTGTTAAATTTTATTTTTCACTTCTCTTGCTCGAAAATTGTATCATAATAGTGGAGCTTAGCGGGGCTAAAAAGTATTTTAGTACCTACAAAGCATTCGTCCTCCTACATAAAGACTCGACTTTTTGGTGCTCCGTCAAACAATTTTTTTGAAAATAGAACCTTCTTGGTATTTGTTGGATGTTTTATGAAGGTTCAAGTCATGGTAGAATGCGCATTTTTGCGTTATGGGTGTAGAAATTTTAAAAAAAAGATAGAATTGGCGCTAAGTCTCTAGAATTTTCTTCATTCCAAATCACAGATGTCTATTGTGAACGTGAAAAATGTCATCAAGTGATAGTAAATATGCATATTTGAATTGTTTTATTTTCTCGCAATCGAAGTGAAAAGTAGAGTGTTTTACTCGGCTAAAACCACCCATTATAACTCGGTCTTGTCATCCTCCCTCACTACGCTCGTGAGTATAACAACCTCGTATATAATGGGATGCTTTAGTCCCTTGTAAAACAATCTACTATTTTTCAAATAGGTACGCCCAGGACAATATTTACATAACTGTTTATATCGGAAGAGCTGAACCCTCTAATACAGGTATCTCTTTACTTAAAATGGAGTGTTAATGCCGTCTAGGTAACACGAGTACTTAATACAATTCGTGCTCAGCGATTTTCGTCGCTGACTTTACCACTACTTGATAGAATAATCATTGCGCACCAGATTATACCAAACTGGTAAGACCCTCCCTAAATACATATATGTATATTCCTAGACAGATCCCTATCTATAATCATCAGCCTATATAGTCTACTGCTGGACATAGGCCTCCTAAATGAGCCCCATAGCGCCCTATCTTCAGCTTGCCGCATCCAACATCTGCCAGCAGTCTTCCGAAAATCGTCATCCTACCTCATCGAAGGGCGTCCTATACTACGTTTACCCTATCTATCACAAACCTATCTATCACATCAATCAAACCAGTACCTTGCAGGACGCACAATGTAGCTATCATTCTTGAGGCAAGACATTTTAGGACATACCAAAACACCTTATTCTTCCAACTGATTTACCCTTCACTTACTTACAAAGTATAAACACACCTAACCTTATCTGTGTCAAAACCACCGTCAACATTAGTTTCAGCTGTTTTCCGCGAATCTGTGTAAAGTAGACCTACATCCAACAGGGTGTTAACTCGCTTTGCTTTGACCTAGTTTGCCGCAACTTATAATGCTATTTCGAAGGTATCAACCACGAAACTTCGAAATGTTTACACCCCTTCTAGGTACCTACAAGTTACTGGCATATTCTAGGATTTTCTCTATTTTGTTTACAGAACAGAATGGTTGAGAGTAATTGAAAAATGGTTTGGAAGTATAAGCTTGGAGGATTTCATAGCGCGATCTAGTGATTACTGTTAGTAGTGTGGCAAAATCTACTTAAAATTCGAATTGTATTTTTTAGCCCGTTGCTATGGAAACCATGAAAATAAATCATGTGATTATGTTTAAGATACGTTTGACGGTTTCTGTTAATAAAGCTACAAAAAATATAAGCAACCATCACTTGGTTGCTTATATTTATAAGCAATCCACTGATGTGAAATTAAAGTCTGTTTTCGTACATATCCCCACAGGATTAATTAGTATTAACTATTGATCTAATTCCGCTGTTCCAATAAGCTGTCGCCATTTTAGAAATTTAATAACAATCCGCATTAGGGTTGTCAGCAACTAAATAATTTATAAAAACGAGTCATCGTTGTAATTTGTAGTGATAAAGACTGTTACTAAAGTGACTGATTTTAGGGTTTCGAGATCAGTTTCGGAACCCTTATGGTCTCGCTGTCTGTCTTCTTTCTTTCTTGAATATCTCAGCAATTACTGCAGCTTGAAATTTAAATTAATAATGCATTTCGTGCGCCATTACTGATTATTCCAATACTGATATTATAATCTGCCAATTGTGATGTTTAAATTTCAAGAGAGACCTAAGTGAAAAGTATCGGTTTGTAAATTTAAAAGCAAAATCTATAGGTTTTATACTCAGTTTTTGAAATATTTTAAGAAACTCAAAAAAGGAATTTTTTTCGAAAGGTTCTGGGTTACCCGAGTGAATATCTAATGAAAGGTTTCGGTTTATACATTTCCAATCAGATTTTGAAATTTTTGTATCATACTTTTTGAAACATTTTATTTATTAACCAAAATCCACAGCCCTTAGTTAATACAAAAAGACAAAAAAAAATACCAGTTCCCCTTAACTCGAGCAATCCATCTGAATTTAAACCTAGTATTTTTCGGTATAAATTAAATATTAAGTTATATATATGTATATATAGTTTACTATATGGTTATATATAGTTTACATTTGTATGGTTGGCAAATGTTCGAAACCCTCGGTCTTAATTTTTTCAAAACAATCAAAGATTGTTATTTTATTTAGTTGTATATCTTTTTGAAGAACGTGCCTTAGTCTATACGTAGGTATTAATAACTTTAGATAGACGGCCAATCTCCACCCTCGCTATAATTCGGTTAATCTAAGTTTCTTCTGATAGGGGTCGGCAATTCATTGCAAAGATGAATTAGCTCTAATGCAGGGGCTGATTAGGGTATCCATCTTCGTTTATCATAGCAGTGGACCATTTGATTACATTTCCATAGGTTACGAGGGTATTCTGAACCCGGACATGTTTCTGCTTAAACTATTTCGTTACTCAAAAGCGCCTACGCCCTACCACAGGCCCTACGGTACCTATAGAACAGGGAAATTACGGAGGTGTAACGCAGCGGTGAAATAGGAATTATCGATAATTAAGTACTAATTACTTGAAGACTTGCTCTCCTTTAAGTGGGTTTAAATTATACTAGCACTTTCATGACTGAAAACACAGAGTGCGATCTGCAACTCCGAGTTACGACGGCGCTCCCCTGCGGGTCGCATCGCCTACGCTAGCAGTGATCGTGTTAAAAAGCGTTTTTAACTGACATGTTAGTCGCAAGAAAATGCGCGCATGCAGTCCGTCCCTTAGAAAAGATTTCCCATCGCTATTTATCTTTGATCAAAGTATATTGAAAAAGTGTATTGAAGTCAGCTTTGTAGTTCCGTCAATATTCGCTAGAGGTCGCTACATCACCCCGACGTGATTAGTAGGTGGGTTTGTATCTACCTTAATTTCCTCGTCTAGATTGTCGGTTAGTACAAAAGTCGGTTTAGGCGATCTACTGTGACTAATATCGGTTTTCCTTTAACTAATAGTTTGAACACTTTGTCACCGCTGTTACCCGTGAATACGTCCGTGTGGAGTTTAATTTCATATTTTTATACTTCACTAGTAATCTGTCCCGGCTTCGCACGGGTATATTCTATGTTCAAATGTAGGATTCTAAAGGTGAAAGAATTTTTTAAATCGGTCGAGTAGTTTCGGGGCCAATTAAATTTTAACGATTATCGACCAACGTTATGTTTTGTCGGTTTTTGCACTAAGGCTCATTGCTTTCTGCATCATTAAACCTACCAACCATGCTGTCACCTAATGTATCCTCGAATTTGATTTATCAAAGGAAGTTTTCGTTAGTATTCCTTAATAAGTTTATGGAAAACTAGCTCATTTTAGTGTTTTGTCGAAAAACCATCTTCTGTGAATGGAACCACATATTTACGGTTCCAAAGATCACCCCTACACTCTAAAAGGAATTAATAATCCAAATTTCAAGTCTCTAAACCACTTGTAATCAGGGGTTCGGGCTCTCCGTTGTCTGTCATAGAGTCAGTTACTTCTTTATAATAATCTTTTTTAATGTAATTAAAAAGATAATAAAGTTATTTCTTTTAGGTCCAACCAGCAACCCAAGTTCGGAAGTCCTGAAAACGTCTAAATGTTATAGCACCCGAAAGAAGATTATGGTAAACTAAAAATAGTCAAGATTTAAGTTTGTAAACAATGTTTAATTCGTGAGAAGTGATAGTTTTTCACTGTTTAATTAGTGTGAGAATAGTCTACAAAAACCAACTTTTATTCTGACCCCAACACTTTATCATCGTAGAGTACGAATTCTACTTGAGGGATTGTTTTCGCAGTTCGTAAAAGTTGCCTACGAGAAATTCGTAGCATCGTAGCCTCGTAGCAAAGTAAATGCGTAGCGTCGTCGTAGCGGTGTACAGTACAGTCGTAGCACCACTGTAGCACTTTCGTCGTAGCAGTTTAAATTCGTAACACTACCGTATTAACGTAGATGCGTTACATAATAGCCGTACCAGCTATCTATAACGCCCCAGTCTCGTAGCAGAGCAGATGCGTAGCGTCGGCGGTGTGCAGGCATAGCCCTCCTGCACTTTCATCGTAGTTTAGAATCGTAGCACCGTAGATGCGTTACATCATAGATGTATCAACAATCAGTAGCGCCGTAACCTCGTCGCAGTTTAGATGCGTAGTGTTTTGTAGTAGCTTAGCAAATGCAGGATGAATTCATTTGATTATAAATCCGTCATATGAATGATAAAAACCCTATAGCTAGGTACTTACATGTTCTGATTTGAATTTTCATTTTCTAAATAGAACCTGCCCTACATCATCCTACATCCTGTACCTTAATTTCGTCAAAGGTTTTACACCTTTGATTACAACAGTTATTTTTTTTAACTGACTTTTTTTCTTTTACTTCAGCAGTGCCTCAGAATCTTAGCCGTCTGCCACTGTGTACCAGCCGCTCTACTATCATACTACGCTTGCGGAGCCCTAGCCTTCGGGGTGCTCCGAGATAGAAGTCCCATAGACACGGCCATGTTTCCTCTGGAGTTCACCACCACGGGCGGCTTGGAGAGTGTAAGGGCTTAACTTTATGAGACCACCTCTAAGGTCGGATTACCTACTATTTGTAGATAAGAAATTGATCTGCAGCCAACGACCCTAACATTATAAGTACGAAAGTTTAGATGGATGGATGGATAGATGGATGTTTGTTGCTCAATCACGCCAGAACGGATCTAGATAAAATTTTACACAGAGATATAGTCTGGAATAGCACATACGCTATATTTTATCCCGGAATTCCCACGGATACGGGAACTACGCGAGTGAAATCGCGAGGCGCTGGTATTTTCATCATATATTTTGATAATCGACAATTTTGCAAGTTTACAATCGGTCCATAATTGACGGAAATATCGACGAACAATACCTACATGCAGCCTCATATCAGCAGATCATAGAACCTTATTCTGAAGTCGGTAAAAACACGAAATTGTGACAAAACCACAATTTGTGTGTAGTGACACAGATCAGTGTAGGACGCCCTCCGACCAGGTGGGATGGCGATTTGCGAAAGACTGCTGGCAGATGCTGGATGCGGCAAGCTGAAGACAGGGCGCTATGGTGCTCATTAGGGGAGGCCTATGTCCAGCAGTGGACTAATATATGCTAATGATGATAATGATTATTATAATTTTTAATCATAGTATAACCTTTCGTTATAGGTACCAAGCCACGTTCGCATAATCTACGGTTTCTACGTGGAAGGCGCTATGGCGTTGCTGGCGATCGTACTAGCGATTCTGCGCAGACGCAGCAACGCGGCCATCAACTCAGTCGCAGAGAAATACAGACTGTTTTATACCGTCTGATCAGAAGATCCACTTTTTACATTAAAATGCATTTCAAATAGGCTCCGACTGTTTTAGTAGATTAGTTTATTAGTATATCGGCGGTCTGACACGCAGAGGCACGCCGTCGCCGCCCAGCAGTGGTTACGACGGATACGTACGTCCGGGGCCATCCAGAAATCTGCTACGTTGCTAAGTTTCCAACCGACCAATAGGATCGCTCCATTATTATCACGTCAATTTTGACAGCTATGAAAATGACGCGCTACTGGGCGATCCTATTGGTCGGCTGAAAACATTAGCAACTTCCATCGATCTAAGTAAGATTTGGAAGATACGGCTACGTTCTCCCACCGCTAAATTAACAAACAGCTTGTGGTGTATTGCAACTAAACGCAAAAACGCACGCTTTTTCCTATATTGCGCAATATACCTACCTAATGAATGACTAACAAAGAGAGAAATACGTACCTAGACCGAAGTGTGTCTGAGAAAACAAAACACTACCCATGCACGGCGACTCGCAACAGGACGTGTATTGCAATATCTTTTTACACACGAATATGTATCGTATCGTACATTTCTATGCGTCTGTAAATTGCGAAATAAAATAAGGCAGTAGAATAATTAGAATTTTCATATAAGTACATTCATTTCATTTTTCAGTTTTGTAGTATTTACTAGTCAATAAGTACGTACTGTACTTACTATATACTCAAAAATCATACAAAAGTACGTCGTTAGAAGTATGTAAAACACGAACGCCGTCGGCGCGCCGCCGGTCACACGGTGACTGCTGAGGTCAGTGGACATAAATGCACCTAACTTGAGCTTTCCTCTTTCGAAAAGCTAGTACATAATCTCCCCTTTTTTACTTACATAGCACATTTCTGGTGGAACGGCAGTCTTAATTTATTATGCACAAACCTTGGAAGGTCTAATTACACCCTTACTTCTTCGGCACAAGATGACAAAATAGTTAAATTTCGTTTCGCCAATGTTCGCCTCGTATCTCGCCCGTGTGTGACAATAGCGCCTGCAAACGTACGGTTCGGACCGCGGGAAATCGCAAGCGCCATTCCAGACCGCTCATTAGGGGAGGCCTATGTCCAGCTGTGGACTGATGTAGGCTGATGATGATTCCAAATCGCACGCTCCGAAACGTACGTGTGCTGCGGTGCGACGACGCTGTGAAGACGAAAGCAGGGCACCGCATTATTGTTTAGAATATTGAAGAGCGGGCCTAATGCAAAAAATTGTGAAAAGGATAGGCATAGGATTTCGCGTTCGTAGGAGCGGGACTTGTAAAGCAATGTCAGTGCAAAAATCAAGTTTTTGCTTCTTTTCTATTAATGATTCAAAATTTAAGCATTAAATAGAAAAACTACACGATTACTTATATAAAACAGTAGTCTGGCTATGTAATTCGTAAAAAATAATATGGTGTTGTCGCTGATACTTTAGAGCATTTCAATTAAAACAGTTTTTTAAAGCGATTTTTGTATATTTTTTTGTAAAGAAACCAGTTTATTTTACAAAATTATATTCGATTACTCGACTTCTATGGGTTTTTCCCCTACCTATCGTATTTCTTTAATTAGAATATTTAAGTTCGTTACCATAGATGTAAGGGTTTAAAAATACACAATTTGCTTGATTTTTGCATTAGGCGCACTCTGAAGCTGTTGCGTTGCGTCGTCACAGCGCTCGTGTGGAACTCATTGCGTTGCGACGTCGCAGCGCAGCGGCAGCGCCCGTGTTAAATCTCACTAACCAAAAAACCCGACGATTTGACTTTCTTGATCGAGTCACAAAATATTATCAACTCAACCTCATCCTAAACAACCAATATTGATCCACTGCTGGACGAAAGCCTCCCCCTGAAAAGCGTCTCATTAGCTTTTATCTTTGATCCCTTGCTTTTATTATCAACTATGAACTATGGCTATTATTATGAAAAGTTTTCTATGATTTAAGGCGCATACCCCACCCAAACTAGTGCCGCCACATAGGTACTTTTATTTTATTATTCCGTTTAACAATGGAAATTGCAAAAATCCATCGTACAGTTTGTGATAGTACTTATTTCAGTTCAGTGAATCGAAGTTGCCCTTGGTGGCTATCTATTTTAAATCTAAATCTATTTTCGTATCTCTGCCTAAACTAAATAGAATAAAACTATTACAGAGGCTTTAAAAAAAGCTTTTAAGAGGTATCACAAATAGTGCGATGGATTTTTGAAATTTTCTAGATAAATTAGGTGGCGGCGCTAGTTTGGGTGGGGTATGCGCCGGCGTTGCTCAAGCGTAGGACGATGACTGAGTAAGCTTTCATATAGGCCATAGATTCCTGCGTGGGTCACCTATGATAGAACTGTAGTAGTATAAATAAAACCATGGCTTTATTTTGTAATTTTATTTCCTACCATTTCCTACACACTAGTTAACGGATATTTACAGCGATTATCGTAAAACGTTTTTCCAACTTGTCTATGCCAAACATACTTGCGGTTGAGTTACGAACTGTAATTTACGGCCTTTACATTGAAAAGAACTCAAAGTCACGCATAATTATTATCACAGAGACATTATCCGGAATATAGATAATAGTGATAATGTGGGTTATAAATTATTCTTACGGATGGTCAACGAATTTAAACTATAAATTGGAATAATTCATAAAGAATGATTACTTGAAAATAGTAAGATGTAGCAAAAACAACTTTTAAATTAGTACTGAAGAAAAAACGTATAAAAGGGAATTCCATTTATAAATAACATAACTAAGAAACTAAATTCGACAAATTAAATCATAAAAATCAGTGTCACCAACATTACCTATTATATTTTTGTCTAAAAATTTATAAGTTCAATTTGCTACATCTACAGCTATCTAAGGCTAAAGTCGTACGAGCGTAATTTAAGCGGCGTTAGCGTCTTTTACATTAATATGAGTGCTTAACTATTTTAAATTGAATCAATTTAGCATAAACATTATCCAGAATAACATCATACACTATGTATGTAAGCGGGTTAGGGCCAGACTTAATCAAAACTGAGCTGAAGATGAGCGGAGAAGATGTATTTCATATAACCAATTGAACGTCGGTATTAACACATCTCGTCATCGCTCAGCTTCATTGGAGACCAACAAGCGGAGATGTGATATTTGAAGAGAAGAAACAAAGAAAGATCGGAGATGTGAGCTGTTCCTCGCAAGCTGGCGACGTCACGCAGCGGAGACAAGAAGAGATGAGCGGAGATGTGAGCTGTGCCTCGCTGGTGCATTCATCTCAATAAACATCCGATGTTCGCCGCACGCAGCTCAGCTGCTTCAACCAGAAGACATCTCCGCACAGCTTCGGTGGAGATAACAGAGCTGAAAAAGGTCTCTTCTCTCTGCGTTGGACATCTCCGCACAACTCTGCTTTGGTCGAGTCCGGGCCTTAACTAAGAACCTCGCTAGCATGGTTTATCCGAAGCGTCACGTCGCGAGGCTTAGTAGTAAATGCGTCATTTTCAACGTTAACGTTTTTTCAACACAAAGTTTTTAGTTAACCCGCTTGCATTAATAATGAATTTATAGTAAAATATCATGCACAACCAACTTAAATTACGGTCGATAGCTTCAGAATCTTCATCGCAAAAGTACACCTTATACCATAAAGATTAAGGTCTACGCCTTGCTTCTATTAGACTTTTTGACTGCCTCTTCTGGTGGATCCGTAGGGTTCTCAGGAGATGCCTTCTCGGAAGAAGACGGTTTAGCAGTACCCTCCAAAGACTTCTTGTCTGTCAGAGCCTCCTTGATCGCGTCCAAGACCGAATGCGGTTCAGCTATCGCAATCTTTTTACCTGTGGATTGGAGATGTCGATTTTAAGAGGTAAGGCGTGGAGAAACAAAAGATACTCAATATCTTTAACTATTTCTAGTTTATTGCGGATATAAGCGGGTTATCTACGAACCTTATTTGTGTTGGAAGAACACCAACGTCTCATCCCTTAACGAGGGACTTCTTCAGGGTGAGTGGGGTTTAGTGCGGTATGCACCCAGATCATAATAACTCCCGACAATGTCTCCGCGAGGAGAAGATGTATCTCATGCTCCTCGACATCTTCATGAAGCAGCGCGTGCAAAGAGAGCGGAGGTGCGCAGTGCTCCGATGGATGCGGAACGCACGCGTCTAGAACCGCACTCAGCCTGAAGAAGTCCCTCGTTACGGGATGAAACGTTGGTGTTCTTCCAACACAAATAAGGTTCGTAGTTAACCCGCTTACATCCGTAATGAATACGTCAAACTACGATAGTTTTTATAGTAAAATACATTTAGTTTATTAATGTCAACATTTTCGTATAGAAACGACTAGTAAAAGAGCTACGTTGATGATTCTTTTATAGTGGATGCTATAGCATGTGTAAGGCTGAAACCAGGGATGTTGCGAATATTCGGATCCGCATCTGCAAATGCGGAGATTCCGCATCGATTTGGACATCTGCATCCGCATCCGCAGCAATTATTATTATTGCGGATGTTTATGCGCATGCAGATGTAGCGCAGGTCGCGACAAGAAACGAGGCTTTTGTTATTAAGTATCGTTTGTTTCTCATAAATTGAACAATACTTCAGAAGCGCGGGTTATTATTGATTTATTTAAATATTTCAGGCCGCTTCGCGTTTTATCTTCACCGTTTAAAGTATTTCTCTAAAATAAATCTAATCAATAAGTCTTTATTTCCATAAATACAAAAATGTACACTTAGAAAAGGCCAAATTCTTAAAATAAAACATTGACACGAAAATAAAGTGATATTTTTGTATTTACATATGTATATCGTTATTTTTAGGGCTAATACATGGCGTGTCTCAATTTTATTTATTTATTTATTTTATTTATTTATTAGTGCACAATACTGAAGGGGGTTATTCACCTGCTACCACAGATCAGTAAAAATACATTAAACAAACCAAGCCGCAAACGAACCATTATTTTTCAGAATTTTAATTTTTTATTAAAAATTGCCTTATTATGCCTGCCGACACATTGAATGCGGCCGCTTCGTGTCGCTTTCTGGTGGGGCGTGAAAAAAAAAGATCGCATCAAAGAGGTCGTCAAGTTTGGAATGGCTTATTGCATAAAAAAGTATTATTTGCAAAAAAAAATCAGCAAATTTAAAGTATAGTTTGCGCTTTGTTTTATCCATTGAACAGTAATCTGATAGCCGGTGAATAACCTCAATTAGTGTTGTGCCCTCATTTGTTAACAGCCTGTTATGCAATAAATTAAATAACAAAATATGACCGATACATCATATTATCAAATATTATTATGAGCAATTCATACCATGTTGAAATTGTTTCGGAAAAATATAAATTTGTAATTATTTCGCAAGGAGCTTAACACAAAAATGGGCTTTTTGGGGTTTTATTATTATTGTATCGAATCTAATAAATCTCAATATTTAAAAGGAAAGGTACATGGAAGTAAATAGGATTTTTTAATGTTTTTTTTATGAATTTTGTGTTTGGAAAAAACAACGATTAATATTGTAAATTATTTTTTTTCCATTGTGTAGATTGGTTTTATTATGTTATCCGTTTAAATACTTAGATTACTAGATTAGTTTTAAAGAAATCTTTATAACTTTGAGGACAGAATTGGGCGATTTTAACGGAGCCCCTTTGATTAAGTAGGCAAAACGGAGCCCCTTTGATTAAGTATGACAAAACTCCTATCTTATTATTTTAATTTTTATCGCATCCGCATAAGCGGATGTAAAAATGTGCATCCGCATCATCCCTGGCTGAAACTAAGGCTTTACCGCTTAGCGCATAACGCATTAACTTCCCAGCTTCATAGGCGTAGCACTCACATAGGCGGAACTGGAGATGGGCATAATGCGTCCTGGGCCATGGAAGTATTGAAATTCCACGTAAATTTGGACACAACTAAATTTAAATTTGGTGTAGCTGCGCAAATTTAGTCGTGTAAATTTCATGATCGGACGCCTGTATCGCTCCAGCCTTACGATATACCACGACAAACTAGCAACCTACAACTTTATCTAAATAAAAGTCCCTAAATATGTGCGTTACTCCGAAAGGGGGCTTCCAATTACTCATTCGACTTTTTAGAATTTTGGATGAAAGGATATAATGATCTGCTTAAGTAACTCAAGTAGTCAAAGTACCTACGCGTTAAATAGGTATTTGTAGATTTTTTCCATGACTTAAAACTGTTAGGCATTTTCCAAGACTCAATTTTTTTTTGTATATGCCACGACACAATTCTTTTTTCTATTTTCCATGACTTTTTTTGTTTTCGCCATTTTTCAATCCTTTTTGAAATTTCCAATGAGTCAATACGTTTTGCTATTTTTGAGGACTTGATGGCTATTGGCTTTTTCCATGCCTCGATACTTTTACGCATTTCCCATGAATGAATCCGTTTCGAAATTTCCCATGCCTCAATACTTTTTGCTTTTTTTGACAACTCAATGCCTTTTGACATTTTCCACGACTGAATCCTCTTTGGAATTTCCCATATCTCTGGTTGTATTTTCCACGACGTAATAATACCATGCGTCGATTTCCAAGACTCAGTACTTTTTGGTGTGGTCCATGCATTGAAATTTTTTTGTATTTTCCATGAAGCTATCTGAGTTGTAAGGTAAATATGGTCAAAATATTTCCTCAATGGCTTTATTTCAATTTGTCTTCCTGAAAAAACAAAATGCAACTTCTGTTTTGTATTTCACGAATTTCAAATTGAACCTCAAACCTCAAACCTTTGGAAATCACCCCTTTCGAAAGACGGACATGTTTTGGGACAGTGTGATGCTAAACTAAAAAGGATGTTTTTTTGCGACTCACAAAAGTATCTTCTCATTTAGGCAGTTTCACCTAAAATAACGGAAATCAGATTCAGGATATCTATATCGACATACTTATTTAGTTTATTTAATCCTAGCGCTAAACAGAAGTAACCTTCGCATTATGACAAGAGCCCTAACTGGACACTGTCGCCTCAACAAGCACATGTTCAAACTGGGACTGAGCGACACACAATCCTGCAGATTCTGTGAGGAGGCGGAAGAAACGCCTCTCCATCTGCTAGGAGAGTGCGGAGCGCTAATGCAAAAACGTAGCATCCACCTGGGCAAGCATCTGCACAGCCCAGATGAGCTAAGAGACATCTCTTCGAAGAAAATCCTACAGTTCCTAGCAGCTGCAAGGGTTAGTGGCGAATTATGAACGCCGCAGCTTCAGGGGTGAACGTATAAAGTGGCGATCACAATAGGCCTATCATGGCCGCAGTGACACACAAGCCACCCAAAGCAAATAAAAAAAAAAAATACTTATTTAGACTCGAGCGGAGGAATATGATGCCTTGCCAGAGCTAAGCACTTGGTGGCTGTAGCTGAATAGAGGTTTGACGTGTGAGCGTCCAACACCACTGCCGCACAACAAACGAGCATTAAAACATAGGTCTAATAAAACATTTAACATATAAATACATTTAACGGCATAAACTATCAGACAGCGGGTTACTTGCTTAAGACGATACACCTATTTTATCTTTATTTATTTATTTTTTCGTTGACCAAAGGTAATTTCAAAATTTTCGATGGGCAAATTGAGATACTTATTATAAGCTTTTTTTAATGCCTCTATCATAGATTTATTTTGTATAGTTTTGGAAGAGATGCAATATTTGAGTTTGGTGGCCACAAAGTGCAACATCGTATCTCCTCCTTAACTATACAAAATAAAACTATGATAAAGGCATTAAATAAAAGCTAGTAATAGGTATCACAAACTGCCCATTGAAAATTTTGAAATTGACTTTGTTCAACGAAATAATAAGATAAAATAGGAGGCGGCGCTAGTTTGGCTCTGGGTACCGTCTTAAGGCTTGCGCTAACCAGTTTAAGTCTATATTTGAATGCTCATTATTTGTTTGTGAGGCAGTGTGGATGGACGTGTGAGCGACAACCCTAATATATTAAACCAAATCAAATAACCGAATTGTTTTTGAAAATAAGGTGTCAATCAATTTTATTGTAAATACTAGTTTTAATTTAAATTTGTTATTTGATTGTTATTTTCTTTCTGAATAAAGAATTTCGTAGTATTGTAAAAAAAAACAATTTTTATTTATAATATGGCATAGGCAAAAAAATTAAAAATTTTATTGACGACCTCTGTGGCGCGGTGGGCGAAGGTCTGCCTGCGACGCAGAAGATTGCGGGTTCGATTCCCGATCAGCAGACATTTGTTTAGGGTTTTCTATGTATAATAAAATATATCTATCTATGTATTGTGTAATATTATGTATATCAGTTATCTAGTACCCATAACACAAGCTCTTCTTAGCTTGCGCTAGATATTGCTGTGTAAATTGTCCAGCATTATTTATTTATGTGTTTAATTTAGAGTCCAAGGGTCTCCAATTGTTTTTATCACATGTCGTTTTTTGTCTATAAAATTGTGCATTTAATTTCTTAATTTGCAGTAACATGTAAAGCAGGAATATAGCATGATGGTGTAAGGACATAGGGTACAAAATGAAACAACTTTCGAATTTCAAATGAATATATTCATTAAACATTTACAATGTTCTACCATCATACTATATCCCTATTTCAAATTCATACTTCATCTTCTAAACCATTACTTATTATATCATATTTTATAATCGTCTCTACAGTTTTCAAATTAAATATTATAGCTCTAATAGGTTGTATAAAGGTTATATTTATATTATTAAAATGCTAATCTCATCCTTAAAGTCATTTAAAACGGGATATTTACCATGATTCGATTTTTGAGTTTTCCAATATTCTCGCAGTGACTTTAGTTCTTCCGTGATCATGGCGCATGAAACTGTGCCGAAATATTGGAAAACTCAAAAATCGAATCATGGTAAATATCCCGTTTCAAATGACTTTAATGTTAATAACCATGATAGTTTTAAAAGTTTAATCTCATCCTATTTTAGACTAATATTGACTTAACTTGTTTTTTTTAAAACTCTGCCAGCGAGCGTTTAATTCAATTATATTTTGGATTGTATCATTAAACATATTTTTATATCACATAATATATTATAGTGAAAATTAAATAATAACATCTTAAAATTGAATTAAATATAATATTTCGCGGGCCGTTTTCATCTTTAACTTTCAAGTCAATCTGTTAATGTAATAAAGTTTAGCTTTTCGAAACAGGTCTACAGAAATAAGTTACCCTAAGTTACCATATAATATGTGTGCTAAGCCGAAAAGGTTAAATCCTTACATGGAATACATAATTCGAGCATAATTATAATTAACCCTACACATCAACCAATCATTCGTCTCTCAAGCATCATAAAGATGAGGGTTTTTTTCCCTCTCTCTTTTAATAGTGTTCTGATAGCCCAAGGGCATATCAGGATCTCTTGTTTCTAAGGGTCGGTCTAAATAAGCAGTTACTCCATATTTGTCATCTGGAGACTGGTATAACACCAGAACGCATACAAACACGGCCATAACGAAACCTGTCATAAACGTGTTTCTGTTTTTGTTAAAGGACTCTGCAAAGCTCTCTAGGACAGTCCACGCTTGGGATTTTGGGCCTGAATACGTTGTGTCGCGATTTGAAGAGTGTATCTTTTGGGTATCATCTTTTGTGTCCGATTTCGGATCGGTAGAGGTGGTTTTTTGCTTTTCTGTAAAATAAATTTTGGTGTTTATCCTTTGTGATACCCAGCTGTCAGTGATTGTAACATCTAGGGTATAATAAAATTAATTTTCAAATGAAGGCCTATATATCAATTTTAAAAATGATAAAGATATTTAAAATCGAATTTATTTTATTTTATAAGCGTAAGCACATACATTTTTTTTTTAAATGTCTCAAATAATTTCGATTCGGAATTTTCCACCCCACTATCGTAATCGCAATGAAAACTATTAATTATTACTCGGCATTAAGCCCACCCTTTGTACCTTAGTGCAATAAGGTTTTAAATAGATAAATTGGTAAATTTCCTACTTTACGTTTACAAGTTTCGTGTTAAATAAATATTAATCTATACTCTAGACAATATTTCATACACAAAAATCAACTACTCAAATTCTTTTTGGATTAAAATAGCAATTCTGTTTTTTTATTGTTTTTTTTTATAACAATCAATCCTCTAATTACTAACTACTTGAATCAAAGTAGCGTTTTATTTAATATTACTTCGTGAGGCTGCATGTCCATTGATGAGAGAGGGTGTAATGCGGAGCGGAGTAGCGGACCGTGTTTGTCAATTGATACGGAGCTCCGTTTAGGTATAAATTCCGCTCCGCTTCGCTTCCACGCTCAGCTTTCACGCTCCGCTTCCCCGAGCGTGAAAGTTATCAGTTTCTTTTATATGTCTATTCTGATCTACGAGATAATCGCTACCCAAATCAGCAGCGATATCCGAGTGGGCTGCGGTATACAGGGTTATTAATAATAAACTGACACTGAGTGATCTGCAGGCTCTGCAAATTACAGTGTCAGTCATCACGAACAAGGTTGTGAAGACGCCAAATCCTTATTCTTAAATATTGTATGGTGTGGTCCATTCAATTTCATTTCACTAACTTCCACCGTAGGTATAACGTACAAACAAGCACACATGATGTCATTATTTCTAAATTTGAGTAGGTCTAAGTTATAAATATTACAAAAGGAAAAGGGAATCGCCATAAGGGATTTTACGAAGCAAGAAAAACAAAAAGACAAATAATAAACAATAAACAATAATCTTGCATTAAAACTAATAACTTTGCATTAAAGGGGCTTCATTTGAAACTTAACTGTTCTGCCCTGAATTATCAGTGGGAGTGGGAGATCGGTCTTAAATAATTTATTGGATTCTGGACAACGTGATTTTACATTCTGTATGCTAGGTAAATTACGTAACATTTTAGGAATAAAGACGCTGCGTCATCACGATCGTAATGTAAGGCAGAATTTGCAGTTCACGCAGTGTCATTGAATAACCAGTAACCCTGTATACAAAGCCATCGGACGCGCGAAACCTAGCGAATTTTTTCGCTGCCGCTCTGGGTAGCGAACGCCGCGTAGTTCTCAACAGGCCTCTACTAAAACAATTATTTCGTGGTTATTTGTTTCCCTTACCATCTCTATCGTAGGATACACCGTGGACCTGTCCTGGCGTGTCTTCTTCCAACTCTGCGTAGGCATACATAAGCGCTTTTTGCTTCGCTGATAATATCTTTGGTACCTGGAAATTAACACGTATGGTATTTTACTAGAAGCAGGCGCGATAATCTTGTTTTTCGTATACAGGCCTACCTTATTACAACATTTCTTGATCGGGGCGAAATACGCTGCGATATGCGGCAAAATAAAGCGTTACGACACAGCGTCGACTGTCTGTCTAATTTTCACACCGCAGCGTCATCATAACAACACTACGCCGCGCTGTGCTTGCCCCTCACCGCTGACGCAGACTTCGACGGCACAAAAGACTACTCCAGACGTTTTGTAAACGATTGTGTCCATAACCGCATACCGTAGCGTACTGCGTCGTAATCAAGAGACTAAGGCTTAACAAGGGTAAATCCCCTGTTAGACATAGAGTAGCATCGTTTAAAATCTACAAATTATTATGTTCGCACAATCACAACACACTAATATTAGTATAAATGCGAAAGTTTGGATGGATGGATGTTTGTTACTTCTTCACACTTAAACTAGTGAACTGCTCGGTCTGAAATTAAGTATAGATTTAGCATTTTTTTATCCCAACAGATCCCATAGGATAGATTTGTGTCATGTTCATTTAATACTACGTATTTACTACTATACTACGTATTTTAAATTTAATTTAATTTAAAATACGTAGTATAGTAGTAGTGTTTAATCAACAGTTTAATAGTTAATTAGTTCATCATATTTTTTAGAATTTTATGAAATTGTGAGATTTTCTATTTTTATTTTTAGTCAAACAATTGTTATTTTGACTTGCCTATGTTATGTAACGGAATGGTAAATATATAAAATACAAATAGCATACAAGTTTATAAAATCAACATACCTGTATTTTGACGTGAACATAGTGATCGCCGTAACCCTGCAGGCTGACTCGCTTCATACCTTTCCGCGAGAGGCGGATCAGGGTGTGGGATGACGTGCCGGGAGATATCTAAAACGAATATCAAAAATTTTTGTTAAATTAAAACATCAATATACCGGCCCTTAGTTTGGGATGCCACGTCTGTAGTGCCCTCTCATCATTCAGGGAATCAGTAAGGGCCGGCTCCGCAGCAACATCAGCGGAGTCCCTCAACCGGCTAAAATACGCTAATCTTGACCGATTTGAGCCGTTTGGGGGGAAACCCTATAGTCTTTAAATTAAAGATAAAAGACGTTTCATCAAATAAACATCTCGGTGAAGGTCGTTGTATAGCGGGATCCTACACCATTAGGGAAAAAATTCTGATAAAGTTCATCAAACGACAAAGTGCTTTATTTCTTTTAGACCTGACAGGAATCTTGGACACGTAACGAAGTTCAAATTTATGACTTATGTTAAGTCTAGTAACTACAGAGATCAAGCAATGAAGTGAAAACTAAATAATATCCCAAATATTTACAACCTTTACAGGACTTTAACTCGCAATCTTTCTCTCAGAACACGAAACGCGCTAGTTGCGCCACGACATCAATTTAATTCTCAGTACTTCATAATATTATTCATGTACTTACTTGCAACGTGTGGTCTTCGTACAAGCCTTGTATTCTCACCGAGCCTCCTAGCAATGCTTGTGCAACAGAAACCTGAAATAAAAAAATATCTGTATTAACACACATAAACTTCCATATTCCATAAACCTTATAGCATTGTCTACGCTGGCGTGGACAAATCATGAGAATGGAGAATGAACAAATCTCAAAAATATATGTTGTATTGTATTATGTATATCAGTTATCTAGTACCCATAACACAAGCTCTGCTTAGCTTGGGGCTAGATAATGCTGTGTGAATCGTCCAGAATTATTTATTAATTTAAAATAAAAAAAATGGCAATCCCCCCTCGCGGAGGCACGTCCAGCAATGATCTTATGTGCTGGTGAGAAGGAAGATTCGGCTATCTAAAAGGCGTATTAAGAAAAATCAGTGGTGCGTAGACTACATGCCCGGAGAAGTCTGTCAGAAGCCAAAATACACTTGGATTGCCGAGTCACAGGCGTTTTTAGCAGTCATTTTCAAGCCTAGCAAACTAAACTTCTTTGCAGGCGGTTTAGCAGATTTTTTCTGAAAAGTTGCCTATAACGTTACTCCAGGTCACTACATAAATAAATGTAATATATATAAATAATGTAATATATTTAAATAATGTAATATAAATAATGCTGGACAATTCACACAGCATTATCTAGCTTGGGGCTAAGCAGAGCTTATGTTATGGGTACTAGGTAACTGATATACATAATATAATACAACACATAGATAGATGTTTTTTATTATAAATAGAAAACGACCAGAACACCCTGAACAAATATCTGCAGATCGTACACACATTTATCCCGAGGCGGGAATCGAACCCGCAACCTTCAGCGTCGCAGGCAGACCTACGCCCACCGCGCCACATCGGTCGTCATTATCGTACTCATTTCACTCACTCGCTTTCTCTAAGCAAAATGTATACAAAATTACAAACATTCTGCTTAGTGTTAAGATTACGTAGAAACACAATTTATCGTGCGAATGTAAACGTTAACGTTACCCACCTCCCCGTAAGAAGGGAAGGGTGTTGGGGCAATTTTTGTATACCAGTTCCGTCCTATGAGTTCGAAGAATCCAGGTAAACAATAATTGTTCTATGGAAACTTAAGATCTTGACTGATTTATGGGGTAAAAAAAACCTTACTTTGATCCCAGGTTTAGAACTAAACTTAAGAAAAATTTCAGCTTCATCTATTCAGTACCTAGATTTGGCGTCGAGAAGTAACGAAGATACATCCATACAATCATTTATTCATCCATCCTATCATTCATTCTGTGCCCACAACTAGGCTACACAAGATTAATGTATCTTTTAAAGGACAATGTATACGCTTCTACAACAAAACTCCAAGTGAGTTGCAAAAATTATCAATAAATAAATTCAAACAAATTGTCAAACATATCCTTTGTAAAAAGGCTTACTATAAAATATCAGATTATCTAGACGATAAAAAAGCTTACATTCTAACAAGGTAAAGGTTTCTTGTTCGCTTCTTTACTTTACCTTAAAAAGATTGAAGTGGACAAAAAATCAAAGTGATCACTTTATTTCCTAGTTTTACTTATGTAATCTAAGTTTTTGTGACGTGTCCAAGAGTCCTGTAAGGTCTAAAGGAAATAAAGCACTTTGAATTTTGAATTTATCCATCTATCCAAACTTTCGCATCCATACTAAAATTATAAATTAGAAAGTAACTTTATCTGTCTGTTATCTTTTCACGCCTTTTCACGCCTAAGCGGCTGAACGGATCTCAATGAAATTTCTCAGGGAGGTAAATAATATCCTAAGGACGGACATAAGCTAGTTCATAATATAAGTGTGATATGATACATACCGTACAATCAGTGTGTACATCAGGACCATCGCGCCGGAAGTAACTGGACTTCTCCACCTTGAAAGTGACAAATATTTCGTTGCTTCCGACCGTCATGCGGACTGTCTGACCGTCCTCCACTCCAGCTGGAACCGGGACGGTCACTTTCTTGCGTTGCACCTGGAAAAAATGGTTATGATGAGCTGTTAAACATTTTACTGCCAGAACCTTTTGTGGGAGTGCAGTGTAGTTCCATTTATTGTTTCCACCCATTGATGGGCAGAAACGATACTATAAAATAACTTGGTAGTGTCATTTCGTCATTTTTTTTATAAAACATTGCTGTCTTGTGTGTTTTACAAAATTATTGTAAATTATCAAACGCAACAAGCGTCTCCACTCCATAGTCAATTCAACCTCACGTAGAATGACAGTTACTAGGACAGCATAAACCTGTAAGTACTTATTTGGTTGTTCTATCTATCTCCAATAACATCTGCCCTCCTAGTACTTATTTAAGATTTACATGAGTAACTTACGTTCCTAACCAGTTGGTCAGTAAGGTATTAGCTTAATCCGGTTTTGTTTCCTGGACATAATGGTGTAAATGAAGTCAAAATATAAAGATGAAAATATTTAGTAACAATTCCGCGCATAACCTTCTCCGATAAGCTCTAACAAAATGTTGTCAGCGTTTTAGAAGAAAAAACCACACCAACTACAAAATGAAAAGGAATCTATCAAAGCAAGACGTCAACTAGTTTCGTCTCTCCCAAGACATCATCAGGACACCACAATACTCGACCTTGACATAAAGAGCGCCTAGCAACACCGGCAGAGTCCCACCAGAGATGTTACCACTCCGAGCTCCGCGCGCGCAAAACATAGGTACATAGAAAATAACTTGGCTAGGAACTTACGATTCTAATTTAACAAAAATATAATAATATAACTACCAAAAACATTTTTTTTTTAAAACCTAGCTTTAGTACTTCCGCAAGCTGCTTGGTCACCATGTGTCGAACCAAAAAGGTGTCAACTCAGCATATTGCTGAGTAGATAAGTTGGATTACCTACTCAGCGCTGGTATTATGTTGACCCTCGTGAGGTTAGTTACGTCTTACCGTATTTCCATACGGTACGTGTTTACGTACCTACGGTTGTCAAGTTCTGAGAGACGAAAACCGACAGACTTCGTGGCTTACAGTTTGTTAAATATAGCTTGATACGCGGGACATTGACGTTGACATACACGCAGTGATCACGCGCATGAAGTTCCATATTTTTATTCCGTCAATATATACGCAAGACAATATCATACTTTATTGGTGGGGCGGATTGGTTTACCATAGAGTAGGGGTATCCACTGCGTATATCGAGTGGGAGAAAGTGGTTTTTTTGGACGAAACATGGCTCAACGCAAACCACATAGTTTCAAGATCGTGGACAGAGTACAAAGCGGAATCTACCACCAAAGTACCCGAAGGCAAAGGACAGAGACTCATAATTGCTGGGACTTCTTCAGGTTTTGTGCCTAATATTTATGCCTTCTGGCATTCAAGTCGATGAAGATCACAGAATATCATGAAGAAATGAGTTTCGAAAAATTTAAGATAATGGTTTTGGATACTATTAAATAATTTAAACGAGCCGCATGTGATAATCATGGACAACGCTCCGTACCACTCAGTGCATAAAAACAAACCGCCGACGACGTCCAGCAACCGAAAAATGTAACTAATCGCATATCTGCAAAGCAAAGGCATAGAAGCCAACGAGACAATGCTGAAAAATTAATTACTGAAATTAGTTAATATACACAAACCCCGTACGCCAACTTACATTTTAGATGAGATTGCTAAGGAAAAAGGCCATACAGTCATTCGTTTGCCACCATATCACTGTCAATATAACGCGATTGAACCTTTGACAAAGTAACCAAAGGACTCGCCTTGATGGATCTTACCCCTCTGCCAAGGACCATGATTTTTTAATCAAGGTCGTTTATAAAAACTACTTCTATAATCGATTTCATCAGTCGCAGTATCGTCATGGCCGAGTAAGGAGCTCTGATAAAAATGCCTACCTGTGCGGTCAGCGTCTTTATAAAAAAATCAAACACCTTGAACAGACTAAAAGATGGTGGTTCATTTCACATGCGAGTATTTTTTTGTGTAAATAATAATAATTTCCTCCAATTTGAATCGTTGCAAATTATTTTCATAGTGCATTCATTTTCCGAAATAATCAAGTAATATGAAAAAAAAAACGAATTGCTTCGCGTCGTATTTATATTTTATTTTCAATCATATCACCATTGCGTAAAGTCTTATTTTGAATAACTATGTCCAAATAAACGAGTATTTAACATTTTTTCGCAAGCTCTATGGGTACTCCCACGAGACTAGTGGGCGTTTTTGACAGGAGATAGTTTTATACTTATGGTAATTTATGCCAAATTTCCTTATCACAGGAATGCATTTTTGACCTTATTGCTTAACGCATAAGGTCACCCACGAATTTCTAAATTTGAATTTTGACTTCTACAAGCTTTGAGTTTTTATGTACCGAGACTACCTGAAGGGATGGTTTACTCACTCTGTATCGATATCGATATAACTGAGTTAGTTCCGGCCGATTGACATTTTCTTAGGCATAGGTTTTTTTATCTTTCGCATTTTGAAGAAAAAGTCGTAGAGCACATAATTATCTGGATTTTTGGTATTTGCCCTCTCTAAAAATATTAAATGTGATAATTACCTTAAGGTTCAATTTGGTCCACGTGATGACAAAAGCCTTACAAATATCACAAAAATGAACGATAGCATTTTTGTTATAGTGCTTACCCGCACTCTGGGCATCTCTAAGAAATGAACAATCTCAAAGATTTTCGACTAAACCGACTGAAGACTTCGTGGCTTAGTTACCGTACTAAAGGTGGGGCGCAGGTTCGAGTCCCGCCGAAGTCGAAAATTTTAGGGAACCTATTTCATTTCTTACGCACGAAAGCGTTATCAAGCTTAGTCGTTTATGTGAAAAATTTATAAGACTGGGCCTAGACGACTACAAAAAGTTAAATAACAAATTTACAACTGCATACAAAATAACAAAAGGTCTTCATCACTTGAATGGTGATGATTTATTCTCAAATACACGATACAGATATTTATGTTAATCAAAAAAAATTAAGTAGCCACAGCTATGCTATCTATGCTATGATAGCTAGCTATATATATATTTATATGTAAAAATATACAGATACCAGAATCTCATATATTGCAAAAAAGAGACCCTGAAAAATATATTAGGCACATTCACAAAAACTGATTCTTTAAAAAAAATTGTTTATTTGATATAATGTCGGTTCAGAATCAAGCGATGTCTAGCCAGGCATTACCATTATTTAATAACCAGCTGATCCGCTTGCGATTTCATTCGCGTGAACTTTAGAATAAAAAAGCTCGATATCAGCTGAAATCCTGGTATAGGAGTAGGAGCATACTTAAATCCGTATTCAAAAACCGTTTAAGCTCGTTTTGGATAATTTCGAAACATCCTGAAATCTGTATTCAGTCATTATCTATTTTTTTTATTTATTTGAGTTTAAACATTAGTTATATTATTATAATAGTGTAATTACAAAGAAACGATGTCACAAAAAATCTAATTACATTAAGTAAAACTATACAGTGATCATTTAGATTTTTTGTTCATTTCAATCTTTTTAAACATAAAGAAGCGAACAAGAAACCAAAAAGGTTTTTTTAAGGCAGACCAGAAAATTGCGTCTGATGAACAATGAGAGAGAATTTATTACTAGCATTTTTTTTATTTTAGTTTTAATGTAAATCTTTTCATTAGTAAGTAATAATATTTTAATAATATAGTAAAAAATACATAATGGACTTGTCATGGTTGTTTTAATTCGCTACCAAGTGAAAAACATGGACATCGGAAATCATCGATATTTATCAATCCCTACGAACTTTTGACTTTCATGCAGTAGTGATACCTGAATATATTTTCCCAAGATTTTTGGTATTTTAGGCATAGGTTAAAAGTAATTTCTGGAGACTAATTTATACTAACATTTTTTTCGAATCTAATGATTTGAATAGTTAAGTCTATTAATGATTATGATTTCCTTCAGACAAATACATAGTAATGCCCACCAGGAAGCTGTAGTTTGCATAGGCATTAATTTTGACTATCTATCAAATAAAAAAAATTAAATTAGAATTGTTCTAATTTCATTTTTTAAACAAAATATTTCACAAACTTTCAAATTTAAGTAAGTTATGATTATGTTATGAGGTAATGAAGTTTGATAGTAGGTATCACCATAAATTTTCCCCATTCCTCCCCTCCCGCTAAAAATGGCAGAATATTTTGTTTGTAGGAAAACAGGTGAGCCTAGTCCATTGACAGCGGGTTAAATTGTCTAAGGATTGAACTGATATGGGCTCACGTCAAAGGTCACGCAGCCAGAAATAATACTAAACCTCCTTTTACGGCAAATAAAATGCTCACATTACTGCACAATGCCTGCGAAAATATCACGCCAGAGGACTGGAAAAAAGTGGTTGATAAGTGCAAAAAAATCATAGATGAAGATTGGGAGCGCGATATTCGATTTGACAATTTGTCTGATCAAGAGCTAATAATAAATCAACAGGATTGCTCAAGTGAGTCCGAATCTGACTACGATGATGACAGTGACATGGGTTGTGCACCACTTTATTAATTTACGTGTAATAAAAAAACATTGACACATATTTCTTGTTTTATTTTCGTATAATGACAACCATCAACATTTCATTTCAACATCGTTCGATAATCGATTTTCTCCACCACTATCCCAACTCTAGAAATGTCAATCTACTACGTAATGTCAATGTCCCGCGTATCAAGCTATATTTAACAAACTATAGGTGGTTAGAGCACACCTGTACTAAGGGAGGGGCGCGGGTTCGAGTCCCGCCAAAGTCGAAAATTTTTGGGAACTTATTTCATTTCTTAGAGATGCCCAGAGTGCGGGTAAGCACTATAGCAAAAATCCTTAATTTAATAATGTCCCAAAAAAAATCGATTTCGGCAGGATTCGAACCCGCGCCATACTACGCACGGCTGTGGTCTAACCAACTAAGCCACGAAACTCCGTACACCCGTACTAAGGGTGGGGCGTGGGTTCGAATCCTGCCGAAATCGAATTTTTTTGTGACATTATTAAATTTTCGTGGAAAATTTGCCCAGTGCCAGAAAGCTAAGTTTATGATGAGTCTGTTATTATTATTACGTTTTTGATATGCTGCAGCACACACATCATTTTAACGAATCCACTTTTTTGATTGTATACTAATTATACTATACATATATACACTGATTTATTGTTCCCAAGCTTTGTTATATTCTTAAGTTCGTTTTTTTTCTGTGTTATGATTTGATATTATGTACCTTATTTATTATCATGTAACCTTTGTATTGTGTGTTGCAGTGTCGAATAAATTTTATCTATCTATATTAAACTTTATGTGTATGTACTTACAGACTGTCCCTTCCCTTCACACTCCACACAGGGGAACTTTATCAGCATCTTAGTGCCGTGGCAGTGCCGACATGTTGACCTCATGACAAATGGACCTGTCAAATAATTACAATAAAAAAAAAATTACGATGTTATTCAGTCTAAATATTATCCAGCTTTGGAGATCTTAGGGTAACAAACAGATTCAAAAATTTAAGGCGGTGGTGGTATGTCTGAATGTGGCGCCGCCGCCGCCGCCACCTATTTTGGGGTTAAAGATATTTATTTCTCATAAAAACAGAAGTTCTTTTAAAATGAGATACAATACTAAAATAATGCTTATACTTATAATGTTATTGTGCCTCCGGGGCCGGTATGTTATTTTATATTAAGTTGTTAAGTATTCTTACAATTCAAAAGTGTAACTAAATGTGCAAAAATGGCTTTAATGAATAGGTACCTTACCACCTCCTAGCTAGATGGTAAGTAGGTAGGTGTTTAATTGTAGATTTACATAGTATGTTTGGTTTGATAACAAACAGGTAAATTTATTTATTACATTAGGTACATAATGATAGAATACACATTTTATTTTATTAATCCGTTGCACAAAGGCACTTTCTAAATCTATCGTACAGTTTGTGATACATTTTTTACAGCTTTTTTTAAGGACTCTCTAATAGTTGTATTCTTTTTAATTTAGCCAGTATATCGGAAATAGATATTGGTGACCACCAAGGCCAACTTCGATATTCTGCCTTAACAGAATAAAACGATTACAGAAGCGTTAAAAAAAGCTTTTAAGTGGTATCACAAACTGTACGTTTGATTTTTTTAATATCCTTTAATCAACGTAGTAATAAAATAAAATAGGTGGCGGCGTAGTTTTGACGCATACCACCGCCTTAAGGGCATATAATACCTCTACATATCTCCATATCTTCCGAACTACTAAATATTTAACTTTGAAATATATTATGTTAAAGTTTAAGACTTTACTCTATCGATCATATGTTTTAAAAAGACGATTTCATAATATTTTATTATAAAAATCGCAAAGTTCCCTCTAAATTCTTACTTGAACCTTAATTTCTCAAATAATACAGAAGTTTAGATCTTGAAAATAAGCATAGTAACAGAACTAAGTATAAAAAATATTTCATGTTTCGGTTTTTCAAAATAAAGTCCTAATTAATAGATAATAAGGTAAAACTTGCTAACATTTTTGGGCTTGCGTTGCATTGTTTCGGTCCCGCTCCTATGAACGCAAAATTCTATGTCTATTCTTTCCACAAAAACTTAAGGTTGTAAAGGCTCATAAGGCCTCTTGTTAATTACGGTTCGGAAAAATTATAAGACCAGTACACAAACGGCTTTAATGTACAAATGCTGTGGAGTAGCCGATTTACTTATTTATGTTATTATTAATTTGTCCAGCATTATCTTTATCTTAGTGTGATATTATAAATTACGGTATTATAATTAACGGCTATTATAAATGCGAAAGTTTAGATGGATGGATAAATAAATAAATAAATAATGCTGGACAATTCACACAGCATTATCTAGCCCCAAGGTAAGCAGAGCTTGTGTTATGGGTGTGTTTGGGATAACTGATATACGTAATATTATACATTACATAGATAGATATTTTTTATTATACATAGAAAACACCCAGACCAACGGAACAAATTTCTGCAGATCGTACACAAATTTGTTCCGAGGCGGGGATCGAACCCGCAACCTCTTGCGTCGCAGGCAGACTCTCGCCCGCTGCGCCACTGAGGTCGTCAAATGGATGGATAGATGGATGTTTGTTGCTCAATCACGCCAGAACAGCTGAACAAATCTGAGTGAAATTAGGCACAGAGATAGATTATAGTCTGGAATAGCACATACGCTATATTTTATGCCGGAATTCCCGCGGGAACGAAAACTACGAGGGTAAAACCGCGAGACGCTGCTAGTTAATTTTATAAATTCGAAAGTAACTGCCTATCTATATATCTGTCTTATACTTTTTCACGCCTCAACGGCTAAACGGATCTAAATGAAATCTGGCAGGAAGATATATTGGAGGGTATTTTGGAGACGGACATAGGCGACCTCAAAAGCGAGCGTGAAGCCGCGAGCAATAGCTAGCAGTTATTTACATGCATAATTTTGTTAGGACCACCAATTTAAAAATTGTCTGACTATAGTTATGACTAGATACTTTACTTTACAAGCATCAATAATATGAAATAAATAATATATTTTGTAAGACTGTTGTCTTGTTTTTCAATAGCATTAGTACCTCGAGAGAAGGTCTCCATGCCTGTGCCATTACAGTAAGTACACTTGATTGCTTTAGTGCCCGGCTCGCAGCGAGAGCCCTTGCATTTCAGACAGGTATCCACTACATTTAGAGTTATTTCCTTGTTCACACCACGAGCAGCCTCAGTGAACCGTAGGTTGACTATGACCTGGAAAAATTATGTTTACTTTTAAGCTCGCATGAAAGTTTCACACAAGCTTAGAGGTGACTCACTGGAGTCAACTCTACTATCGAAACAAAAAGTGGATAATATCAAAGAGCAGATTGGATTAATGTTTATTTAAATAGATAGCCAAGAGAAGAGGATAGAAAAGGAAAATAAAAAGCTTTTATGCTCAGTTTTGAAATTTGTTAAGTACAAAATGTGCTAGATGGGATTATCCAGCATTATTTATTTATAAAAAATTTAAATGTCTGATGTCTGTCAGATCTGGTCTCACTATGGGGTTTTTATTGAAAGCAGTGCACATAAAAATACCTTAATTTTTATGTGCACTGCTTTCAATAAAAACCCCATAGTGAGACCAGATCTCTGGTATTTTTTAACAATGTAGAAGTGATAATAATGTGAAAGCATTATCATCATTGGCCTTTTCTTCCCTGCAGACATTAAGTGCTCTTTTCTCTTATTATTAAGTGCTCACGTGGGTTTGAGCATGCGTACAGATCTGGCTCGAGTGCAGGCCACCCGCAATCTTTAATGTCATAATTATGTTTTTCTTGTCACACGGGCCACACGCAAGGAGAGGCAGATCGACTGAAGCATGCTTTGACACACACACAGATCAGACCCACATGGGGGGTGGAAACCTGCATGATACTAAAAAGGCCTTCGAGATATATGTATATGAATTTAAAGTTCCAAGTGTTAGGTGCACAAGCCTTAGTAAATGCACAAGTTAATCTTATTAGTAATAAATAATCTAATCCAGAAAGGAAATCTGGTTCTTCATTTTGACAATTAGCAAAAATTCAGGGACCATCAAATAACTATACACTAGCAACTCTTTATGGAATGCTTAAATATGACAGCTTACAAACATCTAAAATGCAAATGGGGCAGTTGGTATCTGCACCAACGTCTCTTACAAACATTCTACACAAAGTATGGTAAAAGCCTTGGCTGTAAGTTTTTTTACCTCTTGAGCAGCTCCAAACCCAAACTGACTTTCAGCAAAGTCACTAAAAGAATCAGCTTTGAATCCAGCATCCCCAAATATCTTCCGGAATAGTTCTTCGGGGTCTATGGTGGACTTGTACTGCCACTGGTGGGTGAAGCCATCTGCACCTGACGGGCCGTCGCCCATGCCCATCTGTTCCGATGTGGTGCCGTAAGTGTCATATTGCTTACGTTTGTTATCATCAGATAGGATCTAAAAGAGAAGTGTTAAAAGTAAGTAATTATTGCATCATTTTAACATTTCTATACTTCAGTTTTGAACATACCTCATATGCTTCTGACACTTCTTGAAATTTTTTGGAAGCCTCAGGGTCAGATTTATTAGCATCAGGGTGATACTTTTTGGCGAGTTGGTAATAGGCTTTTTTGATATCTTTGACTGAAGAATTTTTTGACACTCCTAGAACTTTGTAATAGTCCGCTCGAGCGTGAAGACTGCTGCTTGTATGAATAAACCTCTGCGTTGGTCCTAAAAAGACTGAAGATAAGAAACTTAGGTTATTTTTTGAGGATGTCATTGATATTGCAGAAATCTTGGGGCTGAGTTTGCGATATAGTTTATTGAACGTAGTGTTGTCGTCTTACGCAGAATAATTGAAAATCAGCTAAATACCGGTGATGTAATGAGAGCATGTAAAACTTACGGTTCTTACTAACTAGTGAACTTCCAGAAAGAATTGGACCGGACGAAATTTGATCGCAATTATGACACTTATTGTGGGCGAAGCGGTACTGTGTTTTGGATAAATTACTCGAAAATACGGAGCTTAAAGTTTTTGGGTTCAAAAAACCAAGAACACTCCGGGTAGGAGCCATTTTAGAAAATAAATGACTGACAGACAGATTGATATGACATTAGGACATGACATTGGCAGCTTTCAAAGCCAAATAAAAAAAACGTTTTTCTACATTGTCTGTGTGAAAAAAGTCGATTGTTCGAATAAAAAATCGATTCGATTTTCGTTTACCCATGGTTTTTCCAAATTGCCAATCAAACCAAACTTGACTTCCGGTGCTACCTGATAGTGCTTAAAAATAACCCTTACATAAAGGGCAACTATGTGCAAGGAATCACATGACGCACAATCGCAATAACGCATGCGATCATACCAACCTTAGATAGCAACCGATAAAACGAGTTAGGCACTATGTTTTTTTGGCGAAAAACACCGATACCTCCTATCGTGTAACAACCTACTATAAGAGAACCAAAGGGAAGCGAAGTGAACTGCAAATATTTTTATGATCTGGCTGTGTGATGCGTGCGTTGTGTTTTGTCATGGGCACTCCTGTGTTAAAAATAGTATTTTTAGATAGTTAATAAAGAAAAATACACAACGAGATTTCCAAAACTACTGTTAAATAATTTTATTAAATAAAATTGTAATGAACAAGTGATTTAAAAGTTTTATATATATATTTTGTTTGTTTTTTATTTTTATTTATATTTTGAAACAAGTTAACAATATTGCGATGATGTTCAAAATTTTACGTTGCCTCCACTTCGGACTGCATAAAAGCAGGAACCGTTCGTTACGGAGCTCACTTTGTGTTCGGCGTTGAAGTTGGCAGGACCGTGGGCAGGATCTACAAGTACCATGATAACGACTAACTGGTACAACAGTAGTCGAGTTTATAGCAGTTATTGGTTATACCGGTACGGCATGTAAATCGGTATATAGATACGGGGTATGTGTTATACCGGTACGGTATCTATAAGGTACTACCTCCTGTGCCGGTGCGGAATATTGGTTGTGGAAATGCGTTGCAATACCTAGTATGAAAAACGACTCTGCAAACGTAGTGTAGGCCGCCCTCCCACCAGGTTGGATGACGAATTGTGAAAGACTTCTGGCAGATGCTTGGCGCTCATTAAATAATTAAATAAATAAATAAATAATGCTGGACAATTCACACAGCATTATCTAGCCCCAAGGTAAGCAGAGCTTGTGTTATGGGTACTAGATAACTGATATACGTAATATTATACATTACATAGATAGATATTTTTTATTATACATAGAAAACACCCAGACCAACGGAACAAATTTCTGCAGATCGTACACAAATTTGTTCCGAGGCGGGGATCGAACCCGCAACCTCTTGCGTCGCAGGCAGACTCTCGCCCGCTGCGCCACTGAGGTCGTCAAGGGGAGGCCTATGTCCAGCTGTGGACTAATTAGTGCTAATTCTAATAGATTTCTATTCTTTGATTGTAATTTTCATTCTTGATAAAGAATTCTTATTGTGGTATGAACGGGAATTAATTTGTAAAAACATTCCATCTCTCCTCTCACAACTTCACAAGTGGGGTAGGACGTTGCTTTGCTGGTGGGACTTTGACAGCGCGCCAAACATGATATCCTGTATCATGTTTGGCGCGCTGACAGGCCAAACGAATGCTCGTTGTCTTCGATGGAGCGTCGCGTTGAGTGTTCAAATACTTAAAGAACAATGGCAAGTTTCCCTTACGGTTTGTCCCAAAAATTTGGGAAACGATATGAAATATACCATTCGATTCATCTCAAAATTCTGAGGAACCCTACATTTTTACTTTTTCCATGTTTGTTCCAGAAAAAATTAAATATATTTTTGAAAATTGGCAGAATAATTTCTGTTCCTTGTTATCTTTTCATTGCAAATGGCGGCGGGGTGACAAAAAAGGTTTCAATTCTGTAGGTTGGTTTCAGGGTAGGGGAAAGGAATAAAACCAACCTCCTTTGTTTCAGGAGAAAGGTAGAATAGTGTAGTAGCTCTATTGGCTAAATGAAAATTGTACAGTATATTTTGGCGGTGAAGTCAACCACTTTTTCCGTGAAGTTAACTCGCAACAAGTTACCGAGCTTTCTATTTTCAATGGAAGTCTTTGATTGAATAATTAAAAACATGATTCGCTGTAGAAACTGCAGCATGAATTTGGTGAGACAGTCAAACAGTGTTATTTTTGAAGAGGATGAAGAGGATCTTTATCATTTCCGATTCCGAGTGGATAACAGCAATATAGGTACTTATAGTAAGTGCCTACAAATCTACCACTAATATTTTATCCATTATTTAGTACCTACCTTACCTGTCTATGCCCACCATTCAAAACTCAGTGCTTTATTTTCTTTATACCTAACAGGACTGCACAAAACTCAGATTACTTATGTAAAACTAGGAAATAAAGTAATCTCTATTATTGTCCACATCAATCTTAAAGGTAAAGACGAACGACCTCTGTGGTGCGGTTGGCGAAGGTCTACCTGCGACGCAGGAGGTTGCGGGTTCGATTCCCGCCATTCTCTATTGGGCAGAAGGCATAGGTACCAGCTTGTAACAGTGCCTATATTTGAGCATGTGTGAAACAATCGATATCGAACTAAGATAACTTTCTAATAGGTACCTAATCTTTTTACAGAGAATGGAAAACGACAAAATCTGCGGTACATTCAGGGATCTGGCAAAGAATCCTAGCTCAAAACAGAGAATGCTTGGACATGTCTCAGTTTACATATCTTCTCGTCATCCATACCGCAATGCTTGAAAACGAAAGTTTTCAATCAGTGCGTCCTACCCGTCATCATGACCTACGGAGCTGAGACGTGGACACTCACGGTAGGGCTGGTCCACCAGTTTAAAGTCACCCAGCGAGCTATGGAGAGAGCTATGCTCGGAGTTTCTCTGAAGGATAGGATTCGCAACGAATACATCCGACAGAGAACCAAGGTTATCGACATAGCTCAAAGGATTAGCAAGCTGAAGTGGCAGTAGTGGGCTGGCCATATCTCGAGAAGAACCGATACCTAAACGTGTTCTCGAGTGAAGACCGCGACTCGGCAAACGTAGTATAGGACGCCCTCCGACCAGGTGGGATGACGATTTGCGAAAGACTACTGTCAGATGCTGGATGCGGCAAGCCGAAGACCGCCATGACGAAGGCCGCTATGGCGTACAATAGGGGAGGCCTATGTCAAGCAGTGGACTTACATATATAGCCTGATGATGACATGTTACCGTTTTATTTATTTAAGAGTTGTGTATTACTTTTATAACAAAGTACCTACCTATGTTATTTTTTTAAACTTAGATATTATAATATACAATTTACACTTATTGTTTTATTGAGAATAGTTGGTTTATCGTTTAAGGGCTGTGGATTTTGTTAAAGCCATTAAAAATAGTTGCATCATGCTATGATATTTGATGATGAGAAGTTGTATCCTGAAATCTCCTAATTACCTTCTTATTAATTATTTTATGTTCTGATGTGAGATGTAGTAACTTTCAATTTACCTTCCCTATTGAAATTAGGGCTAAATATTGTTCCCAATATAAATATCTACGATCTCGAATCTACTGAAAAATTAAATTCAAGCTACATACAACACCTTGTTGCATTGTAGGTCCCTACCTACCTATTTGTAGGAAGTTATTTTATTCTAATAACCAGCAATATAGGTAGGTAATCTAGTTTAAAATCGTGTTTGCTGCCTCTTTATCTCATATTTATTAAGACTTCAAGAATTTATGTTGCTTTGGTTTGGAGGTAGACTACATACAATACCTATATACGAGTAGGTAAGTCAGAATCCAACATTGGAATAGGTCGTGGATGGAAGAAATCAGACCCCCCCTGGTATTTACCAATTGTTGTTGGTGACAGTGGGTTATTTAGTTACCTACCTTATTTTCTGATTTGCATTGACCTAACTGACATCGTGGCAGCATTGGTGGTTATTTTATAGGTACCTACTCATATTATAACATCATATTACAGAAACAATAGCCAGCATAGAACTAGAATGGTGTGAATTCAGATATCACTTTTTGTGTGACAAAGCTAAATAATGTTTTACTTACGCAGGTACGGTACCTACCTACCCTATCACTTGGGTTCATAAACCTACAGGTCCATTTATGCCAACGAAAAGAATCTCTACTTATCAAATAAACATAAAGGTACACCGAAATCAGGCCAGGCCAGCAAAAATCTACAAAATGATCATACAACACAACAAATTGCCTCATTTTCGCATTTTAGTAATTAGCGTATTTTTTTGTTTGTTTTGGTTTTCGTTTGTCATTTTTCTTGATTGATGTCAAGTGAACATGCACTGTCAACGTCAAAAACAAAATGGCGGATTCTACAAGTTTTCATCACCTTATCTTCGCCCAAATTGCGATTTATTCACATTTTCAAAAATTAATTTAATTTTTCATGGAACAAAACTTAAGAAACAAAATATACAGTTTTATTCAGAATTTTCAGAGCTATCGATTGATACCCATGCGGTCGATGCCCATGATAGCTCAAAATTCTTGCCATCATTCTTTATCGGTTGACAGCAAACAATCGTTGGTACCAGCCTGATTCAGCAGAGAATAAGTCAATTAAATGTTTTTATTTTTTTATAAGAACCATTCTACCTGGATGCGGCAAGCTGAGGACAGGGCGCTATGGCGCTCATTAGGGGAGGCCTATGTCCAGCAGTGGACTGGTATAGGCTGATGATGATGATGATGATGATTGTACCTAAACCATATTTTTGTAAATAAACAAAACGATTAACTTGATCACGAAGTAACGGAGTAGCGGCCGCGATGCAATGCGAAATCGATTAGGGAAGGAGTAGAGTACCGACATGTAATAGAGAGATAGACGCAAATAGTGTACTTTGGGGTAGGTATAGGTTTAGATAAAATCCCCTAAAAATTAAAATCTCCTCGCCATCAATATTATCTATCTATCGAGTAGACTGCATCTGGTCCTTGAGTATCTTGTAGCGCAAAATTAAAGCTAGAGTTTTGAAATTTAATGGGAAAAGCAGAAAATATTCGATCAAGGGTCCTGGCTGTCGCTTTCATTTGTAAGTGTATTAAATTGAGTAATACCTAGGAAACTAAAATATGATTGGAAGCCGCAGTTTGTATTTGTACAGCACCCTTAAGAATTTTAGGTTCATCCGAAGACTAATCAATGCCTGCTCAATTCAAAGTAATGATGACGCTGATGAGGAACCATAACGAGTTTGCAAAAACAAGATAATAAAACAAAACAACGAACGCTGGTTAACTTAACCTTCGTTGGTGTTGGAGTTCTTTCGGCCGCCGCGCCGTGCCGCCGGTGTGTACTGTCTAAGCATTGGTGTGAAGTGTAATTATTTTGGGTTCCTATGTATTTTGTGATGTATTATCTCTAAATTCTGCAAAGAATAAAGGTCGAACTATAACGGAACTTTAACTCCATATATCATAATCTTAGAGCATTTATAACGCTCTAAGGTCATCATAATCTAACCTTTTTTTTTTCGCGTGTCGCTTCGTTTTTCGTCTCATCGTCCATCATCATGGTCTTGTCGTCGTCGTCGTCGTCGTCGTCGTCGTCGTCGTCGGTTGGTTTGATTGATTCTGTCAGTCCCCAAAATAACGATCATGCAACTGTGGCAACATTATTTTCCTGGGCAACGGGCAAGATGATTTTGTAAACAAAAATCCAGCCTTGTATTGAAATGCGAAATATTCTAGAAAAATATCTGAGAAACGAGTCGTTTTGGTAATGAAATAATAAACGCCGAACATAACAATTTATTTGACTAGAATCCAGGGCTGCACACCATGGCTTCGACACACATCCGGGATCATAAAATTGAACAGCAAGTAAGCGAAAATTATCCATGTAAAATATCTATTTTCGCATAATGTAGCTATAATAATTTATTCTAGGGAGTTGTTAGTGTAACACCTTTGTTTTCTTTATGTGCTATGTCTAACTTTGTATCGTTTTAGCGGCAACTCATGGAGCAAAAGATGAAACAAAAACGGCAGAACTCTGGGCTTGTGCAAGCCAACGATTTGAGGGTCGGATCTGCAAAACGTCCAATATCAGGTAGCCGGTCGCGAGAGCTCCATGGTAAGATCCCATCCCCGTTACCACTTCATCCATTTTTTTTATCTCGATGTAAGCTTGTTTGCATGGGTGTGAATGTTTATTTATTTAGTTACGCTAATTTTTCGTTCCATGTTAGGCTATGATGGCCCGATGCAATTTCTCATGTCGCCAGTCAATCCGGACCAAGTAATTCCCCTGCAGACTAACAAGATGTCAACCTATGATGGTAAGCCTGCTTGCTGTGAAAATTATTGCCCTTCCTCGTTAACTGTATTGTCAATTACTTATCTGTTCGACAACCTTTGTGCCGCGGTGGGCGAAGGTTTGCCTGCGATGCAGGAGGTAGCAGGTTCGATTCCGACCTCGGGACATATGTTTGTACGATCTGCAGACATTTGTTCAGGGTGTTCGGGTCGTTTTCTATGCATAATAAAAATATCTATTAATGTATTTTTGCTTAGTTTGGGGCTAGATGATGCTTTGTGAATTGTCCAGCATTATTTATTTATTTAATTAGATTTGCTAACACAAGACAGAGTAATTGTGTCTAGTATCACTAGTTATTCGGCAAGCACAAGCTTCCTAACCGAACAGATTGTCTAATTAAAAATTAAAGCAATTTAGTTATTGAACACTTCACTACACTTTTAATACAAATGGATGTTAAGATGTTTCTTACATCTTCAGACCAAAACTGCGTAGGACTGGGCTGAAATTTTGCATACAGGTTTACAGTTGTAAGACATTGGCTGCTTATCCCATAAATCAGTTTCTATGTAAAAAAGATAAAACCATTAAGTCTCTATAGAAACAACCGTGTGAGCCCCAGTTCGAAACTAGTTCTTTCATTATAACAATCAAATTAATTGATAAAGGATTTGTCATGATTAAATTAAAGATTCGAATAGCCTATGTTTTTGTGAAAAGTGACAATAGTACAAAAATAATGGTTCTTATAAGACTATTATTGGTTTAATTTTCTAATGATTGTCTTATAAATGTATGTATGGCCTACAATCATATTAAAATAACTAAAAGTATACCATACTCGAATGTGTTTTGTTTTACTGGAGTTAGTCATGTCATGTGTCATTATTAATTAATTATCTTTTGTCCCTTTCCTTGTAAAATGATTCATGCTCATCAAAACATTATTCCGTGCTATATTATGATTTGCTTCAAAATTTTATACATGTTAGTGTTGCACTGTTGTCATAATTATTATATATTTACACAAAATGAAATTCTATGGTAAGTTTTAGACAGTTTTAAATCATAGTTTTTTGAGATCTTTAATTCTTCCCTTTCACATGTAGCAGTTGAATGTAATGTAGACAATTTTCCAAAGCATATATCAGCTTTCAAACAAACAATGGCACCAGTAAATTCACAATTATTGTTATTGAAATTCTGTAGTATTACACAGCAGGGCATTTTATTATAGTCAATATGGTTGTTGCAGATTAGGGTTGAACCCTGATCTCCAACAATGTGCATCCAATTAATGGGCTTTAACTCTTAACATTTAGCTCCATTTTATATTGACCGTCCTCAGCTGACATTTAGCTTGCGGACCACTTGTTTGTTAGCAAGCCATTTTGTTTAGCCCCTTAAATGCACATTTTGTGCCGTGCCATAGCAGTCTTGTATTGATGTGCTCAGAGCTTTAGACCTCATAACAGTCTTTTTCAAACCTAAATTCCTCTCTATTGATAATACTCAGTAATTTTTATCTTATACTATATTTTTAACTCATCTACCAAAAATTTACAGAGCTAGGAAATCAGGTAGAAGTCCTAACAGTCGGTGATGATCATAGCGGTGAAGAGGATGATGAAAGTGTTCCTGTAAGCAGCATGGCTCGGGATGCTAGCGTGGATGACATCTGTGCAGATGCGGCAGTGGCGCCGATGCTAGCCCAGGGCAGAAAGCGGGACAGCTCCCCTAGCGAGGTAATCGAAAGAAAGCCCTTCCTCTCTCGCCTTCACCGCGCGGTGTTCGCTCGTCCTTGTCTCGAAAAAGCGAACCTATTTCGCCTTATATATATAACACAAAAAAAATCTAAAACTAAACTTTCGGAGCATCCTGTTGTTGCCTCAGCAGCACTTAAAATCAATACAAATCATGTAAGTCTTTGCAGACAACAGGTCACAATTTGGTACTAAGCATACCTAACATGCTTATTTGAAACAACTTTTGTAATATGATACTTTTGTAATATGACGACCGATGTGGCGCGGTGGGCGAAGGTCTGCCTGCGACGCTGAAGGTTGCGGGTTCGATTCCCGCCTCGGGATAAATGTGTGTACGATCTGCAGACATTTGTTCAGGGTGTTCTGGTCGTTTTCTATATATAATAAAAAATATCTATCTATGTATTGTATTATATTATGTATATCAGTTATCTAGTACCCATAACACAAGCTCTGCTTAGCTTGGGGCTAGATAATGTTGTGTGAATTGTCCAGCATTATTTATTTATTTATTTTAATATTCATAATTTATTAACTTCTTAAAAAACATCTTTCTTTCAGGCGACAGAAACGGAAGGGGCAGTAGAAGGTACAGTGGAAACGTTCGTGGTGACACCAGCTAGACACGGAACGCTGTATAAATGTCGCATCGCACGCGACCGGAAAGGAATGGATAGGGGATTCTATCCGACATACTTCCTGCATTTGGAGAAGGATATTGGGAAGAAAGATTTTTTGTTGGCTGGTAAGTTTTCTATTTACCTACTGAACTATTGGTCATCTCGCATCAGGGGAAATAAAGGGATCCACGTATTGGGCGCTTTTCGTGACTCCTGTGGCGCAGCGGGCAAAGTCCGCATGCGACGCAGGAGATTACGGACTATTACAGGCTCGGGACAAATGTTTGATTAATAGGTTTCATAGATAAATATTTTTAATATCAGCAGTGGACTATTTTTGTAATATTATTTAGTTTCTTGGACGCTCCCCGATCAGGAGGGATGACGATTTGCGAAAGACTGCTGGCAGATGCTGGATGCCGCAAGCTGAAGGCAGGGCTATGGTGGTCATTAGGGGAGGCCTATGTCTAGCAGTATACTAATATAGGCTGATAATGATGGTTTAGTTTCTTAGAAATCGTAAAGAGTTTTTAAAAAATATGGACTCCTACGTCACTTGACCTCGTAGAGCATCCCATACTGAAAAAAGTGTTCCCATACTGAAGAAAGATTTCATGTCCCGTGGAAGTCTACACAAATTTTTAAATATTATTTAACTACTAAATTGTTTGTTATCAGGTCGCAAACGCAAGAAGTCAGCGACATCCAACTACCTGATCTCAACAGACCCGACAGAGCTGACACGACAGGCGGATTCCTTCGCGGGCAAGCTTCGCTCCAACTTGCTGGGGACAGCCTTCACTGTGTACGACAACGGTAAAGCATGGCGGAAGCATGACCATTCCAAGACACGACACGAGCTGGCCGCTGTGGTCTATGTAAGTTGATAAATAATAGGCAAAATCACCAAGATATAGCTCGGAATAGAATAGAAAGAATAGAATAAAAATACATTTATTTAGACACAGGTACAGTCAGCGTCAAATTGAAATAAGCGTGAAGAGTAGTCGAAATGATCTGAAAAACACAAAAGCAATTTGATATACGCAGTTTGAATGATCATGTTGTTGTAGCATCCAATGTATTCAAAACATCTTACTACTGTTTCATATTTATATGAGCAGTCAGAGTGATCAAAATTATCTTAGCAAACAAAGCTTTCAAAGTTATCTGTGCATAAAATGTACCACCCAAAAATAATGATAATAACAGAATTGCAACAATATGATATGCACAGATAACTTTGAGAGTTTTAGTAGATTAGTGTAGTCTAAACTACGTCAAGTCTTCTCGTCATCCATAACGCAATGCGAAAACGAAAATTTTCAATCAGTGCGTCCTACCCGCCATGACCTACGGAGCTGAGACGTGGACACTCACGGTAGGGCTGGTCCACCAGTTTAAAGTCGCCCAGCGAGCTATGCTCGGAGTTTCTCTGAAGGATAGTATTCGCAACGAATAATGTATATCCGACAGAGAACTAAGGTATCGACATAGCTCAAAGGATTAGCAACCTGAAGTGGCAGTGGGCTGGCCATATTTCGAGAAGAACCGACAACTGCTGGGGTAAACGTGTTCTTCAGTGGAAACCGTGATTCAGTAACGCGAGCAAACGTAGTGTAGTACGCCCTCCGACCAGGTGGGATGACGATTGGTGAAAGACTGCTGGCAGATACTGGATGCGGCAAGCTGGATATGCAGGGCGCTATGGCGCTCATTAAGGGGGGCCTATGCCCAGCAGTAGACTAATGTAGGCTGATGATGATGAGCTATCTGCTCTCCCAAATGCTCAAGCTGACAATTCACTCAAGTTGCTAACCATTATTGCGGTTGTGGACCTATTTGTTAAGCTTGTTACGCCTACGCGGCTTGATTCACGTACGAAATGACTAATTCATTGATCCGACGTAAAAAACAATCAATTTAGTAAACAATGGAAAACACAATAACTTAGTTGGCACGAGCATGAGTCAATTGCCCTACTATAATGTGAAGGTCGATCAATACGCATGGCCAATCGAACTCGTAGGCTTTCAAATGTGCCTAAAGGTCAGCTATTACTAAACCTACATAGCTAAAAATGGAACCTTTGTGTGCGCCTAATGCAAAAATCAAGCAAAATGTGTATTTTAAACAATCACATTTATGGTAACGGACGTAAATGTTCAGATTATAAAAATACGGTAGGTATAGACAAAAACCTGTAGTAGGTAGTCGAGTAATCGAATGGTCATGAAAATGGACTGATTTCTTTTATAAAAAAATACAAAATTCGCCTAAAAAAACTGTTTTAATTGAAATGCTTTAAATTATCAGCGACAACACCACATTATTTTTATGAATTATATAGACAGACTAATGTTTTATTTAAGGCGCATACAGCACCTAAACTAGCGCCACCACCTACTTTATGTTATTATTCTGTTTAACAAAGGAATTTTCAAAAATCCTTCTTCCAGTTTGTGATACCTATCATAAGCTTTTTTTTAATGCCTCTGTAATAGTTTTATTCTATTTAGTTTAGGAAGAGATACGAAGTTGCACTTGGTGGCCACCAAAATCTATTTTCGTATCTCTTCCTAAACTAAATAGAATAAAACTATTACAGAGGCATTAAAAAAAAGCTTATGATAGGTATCACAAACTGGAAGAAGGATTTTTGAAAATTTTATAAGACAAATTAGGTGGCGGCGCCACTTTCGGTGGGGTATGGGCCTTAAGGTGCCCCCGAACATCGAAGCTCCCATACAAACGTACTTTTCGATTCATTTGGAAACTACATGCCCTACTGATAGGAAATTTTGCACACATAATCGGATAATAAATAGCTATGTCGGTATCGGCTTGGTTTTTCAAAAAACATAATCATGATTAAATGAGAGCGAAACTAATTTTCCATATTTTAACCACCAAATCGAGTAGTTTTCAAGCGCTTTTATTAGCATGATAAACAACTTTATTCGAAAATCTGACTGGATACCGACATCGTAAATATATTCAATATTAGAAATGAACAATAATATTTAGGAAATCAATCCTTTATACAAAATGAATCGAAAAGTACGAAAAATTATCAAAAAATGGTGAAATTCCTTATAAATTCTGCAACCGCTCGCTCACACGCGGGGGGCTGTAAGACGCGGAGGAGGTGAAATCCCGAAATTAGGCGAGCGACGCCGAAGGGGCCAAGCCAATCGAGAACGACCTGTCGTCGGTCGCACTGTGTGTGATTTGACCTCATTTGCGGACAGCCTCGTTTTATATAAATTTTGAATACAACAAATCATTCAAACAAAACCACGAACACTAATAAACTCCCGTGACCTTATCTAAAACAGTTTTTGAGATATTTTCAACTTGCTAAATTTTACTAAGGGAAAAGTTTCTTTCGGAAATATAAATAAATTAATTTTTTACGAATGATAATGAGAATTCATCAAAAAATCTGTATTTCTAAAGCGATGTAAAATATCCGCACGGGTGTTCGATTTATTAATACAAAATGCACTAAATTTAAATATAAATCGAAGCTAAGGTCAAATAACACACTGTGGGTCGGCTCGGCCCGGTTGGTCGGCGCCAAAGAGTACCTACATTGAATGGACGGCGGCGACTGACAGACAGTCTCTGTCACAGTTCTCTGTTGTTACTTGCTACGCGCTCACAAAAATTTTTACACGCGCGTCGAGAGTTTCGAACATTTGCCAATTACCTATACAAATATATTTTAGGTACCGGTTAGAAACTTTGCTATTTAATTCAGACTGTAAATTCGACTTTATTTATTCGACATTAATTATTATTAATTGAAAGTAAAGAAATTTACTACACATAATTTATAGACCAGGGTAGAAGCCTTGAAAAATAATAAAAAGTGAAAAAAAATAATAGTAGGATAAAACTCATTAGAAAAGGAGGGAAATATTATAAAAATGAAAGGAAAAATAATTTACGGGCGATCTGAGGTGGGGAAGGGGATGGGGGTGAGTTTTTAAGGGTAAAAAATGGTTTTTCTCGATTTCCGGCAAAACTAAAAGTCGTATCGAAAAAAATCAAATGGCAAAGTTGTAGGTGATAAAAAGATCTAAAACTTTTGCATATACACTTTTTTCACATAACCTCAAAATTTATGTGAAAAATCCAAAAAACCAAGTTTTTGGTTTTTTATTTTTATCTTTTACAAATTTTTTTTTTTTAACGAAATTTGGTGAAAACTTACCTTTTTATGTCCCAAATACGCTGTAATTTATTTGATTAAAAATATTTATTTTTTCACCTTATTTTGAATTAATATCAAAAAAACACCCTAATTTTCAATCGAAAATTCACCCGTCAAAATATCAGCTTTTTTCAAAAAGTTGGTATGGTTTCTGTTCGTTGAAATCTCTACTTTCCGATGGTGAAAAAAAAAAAATATGTTACTACAGTAAATCTTCTCAGAAAATGCAAAAAATCAAAAAAAACTTGAATTCGAAAAATTGACTGACATGAATAAAAGCTGATGTCAAAGTCTCAAATTTTTTGTATTTATTGTCGATTCTTTTCTTGCTGGATACCACTAAACGATTCAAAGCTGCTTTTTTTATTGCATACACTTGCTTATCATCTGCCTTATTGCAGATGATACAAACAGATTCATCCATACTGATAATCTGAAAAGACAAAATCGAATTAATAATGCCTTCACTATTTTATCGTGAATAAACTTCCATGAAAAAAAAAATATTGAAGAAATAAATGTCAAAATGTAAAAAAAATATATTATAAATGTATTAAATATATATGGAAATCGGCCAAAAGTTTGTTATTAAAAATACATTTACGATATATATTTTATAGATTTTTAACTAAATTACTACTACTACTTGTGATAAAAGTTAAAGATAAAGATACATTTATTTGACACAACAAGAACAGCACAGACAGACATACACAATTACACACAGGGTAGAATACAATCAACATTTTATCTTTATTTTTTATGTACTTTGAAATATATTTTTTTTTCATGGGATTAACTAAATTTGTTTGTTCAAAATTAAGGAGATTTTTTTTTTTATCTTGTACTAAAATATCATTTAATTTCAATCTTTAGGTTATGTTACGTTAAGCATACTATTTTTTAAAGAAAATATTACGATTTTTATGTTTGAGTTGATTGATACAGATAAAAATAGAGATAGTATTTACCTTCCTATGCAGATTCGAAAAGTTTTTTTGTTTTTTTAAGTAAATTTGTCACAAATATCTTCAAGAAAATTAGCGTGCACGTGTATTTTTATAAACGATGTTGTATACTGTACTGTATTTCGAATACTGGTTAGGCTAACGGTTGTAACAGCTGCTACGAAATATATAGTATATAATAGTAGGTATGTATGTAGTAAGACCCAGACCCGCCTAGCCCCTTCCCCACTTCTCCACGAAATACCTTTTGATGGGCTACAATTTTTCGTAGGTCACTCAGGTATATCTACTCAGGTATATATAATTTATCTTTAAATAGTTATAAATAGGCATCTACGCATATAATTTAAAGAAGATTCGACAACTTTCTCCAAATATTGTAGATGTCTTATTAAATATTAATTTTATTAACTTATTTGTTTGCTAATTATAGTAGTATATTTTTATTTGCAATTTTTTTGTTATCAATGTCACATGTAATCTAACGTTTTTCGAGTAATTAAAGTGTAAATTTTAATAAATAGCTCAAAATTATTTATAATAATTAAAAAAAAAATTCGAATTCAAGTTTTTTTTTATTTTTTGCATTTTCTGAGAAGATTTACTGTAGTAACATATATTTTTTTTTCACCATCGGAAAGTAGAGATTTCAACGAACAGAAACCATACCAACTTTTTGAAAAAAGCTGATATTTTGACGGGTGAATTTTCGATTGAAAATTAGGGTGTTTTTTTGATATTAATTCAAAATAAGGTGAAAAAATAAATATTTTTAATCAAATAAATTACAGCGTATTTGGGACATAAAAAGGTAAGTTTTCACCAAATTTCGTTAAAAAAAAAAATTTTTGTAAAAGATAAAAATAAAAAACCAAAAACTTGGTTTTTTGGATTTTTCTCATAAATTTTGAGGTTATGTGAAAAAAGTGTAAATACAAAAGTTTTAGATCTTTTTATTACCTACAACTTTGCTATTTGATTTTTTTCGATACGACTTTTAGTTTTGCCGGAAATCGAGAAAAACCATTTTTTACCCTTAAAAACTCACCCCCATCCCCTTCCCGACCTCAGATCGCCCGTAAATTATTTTTCCTTTCATTTTTATAATATTCCCCTCCTTTTCTAATGGGTTTCATCCTACTATTATTTTTTTTGGTTTTAAAAATTATCGACCCTGGTCTATTACTCCATGTCGTTATTTTAAAATTTCAACATCGTAATTTGTACCTACAGAAAATTTTGGTTTATTTTTTAAATTTAATTTTTTAAAATCAGTACCTACCTACCTAATGGCGCACGAAATTTATTGTTATAAATTTCAAATTGCAAGTCAATAGCAGCAGTAGCCGAAACCGACCTCGAACCTCTAAAAACGTCATACGAATAGGTACCTAGGTAGGTATCTAAAATTCTAAAGAAAAATTAAATAAATGGCACACTTTACTCCGCGAGTTCCCGCCAAAAAGCCTCAAACACGAAACACGTTACAAAATTAATGATACCTACTAACTTTAGTATTGTAATAGTACACGTACCTATATAGTCGGTAGATGCAATAATTTATATGTTTATCAAATTGTTTTATTGCCGTAATGTCATACGTTACCGTACTAACTAGTAACAATTCTGTGCCGACGACGCAGAGTACCTACTACACACACATGCACGCAAGCTTCACATACAAAGCAGACAGCTGTATTTGATGGTTATCGCGCTTTCTCACTCATAACGCGCTCTATTTCATTCGAAGTGAAATAGCAACAAATACTCACGGGCCGGCCGCTGAGATTCGGGACATGTTCTGGCCATTCTTCGTGTCGTTTTTCTATTTAATGTTTATAATTTTGAATAATTAATAGAAAAGAAGCGAAAACTTTGTTTTTGCACTGACGACGTTGCTTTGCTCTGTCTCGCTCCTTGTCACAATTTTTTGCATTAGCTCTTAAAGAGTAGTCAATGATATTCTAACGCTTTTAGAAAGTTCGGAATTTGAGCCCTGGCTTTTGATTGCATATATTGGAACCTTTTCCGCTTAGAAATGAAAATTTGCTGAGCAAATCTGCTGTTAAGGACTATTACTCGATGTTTTCATTATCAGGAGGGGCTCTGTAGTGGCCCTGCCAAGTCCAGTAGACGGCCGTCACCGGGAACCATTTTTCCAAACCATCTCACGGCACTTTTCAGCCATTGATATCTTTATTACAAATTAAAACTGGGGTCTGAAAAGTGTTTTAGGTACTCTTCCTTGTAGTAAACAGACTCCTGAAATTATTAATTTCTAATCATTTTAGTTTAGAAAATATCGACCCTCGAAGTCTATTTCGTCATTAGTCACCTATTCACTGACAGATTATATAAATGTTTAGGTAATTCTAGCAGGCCTAGAAACTAAACTACCTACTTACTCGAAAGTTATCCTTGACTGCTAGTGCTTAGTAGGTTTAATTCAACGTATGTTATCTACTACTATATTCATCTATTTCCCTTGCTTTGTATTAGAGTGCTTATAGTTTAACTCTTACGCATGCTGTGTCGGCCTGTAAGAGGTTGGTACACTTACCATCACTAATTAACCCGCCTTTTTTAAATAACTTGTAAGTTTTGGTGTACTCGCTGTAGGCTAACCTAATTGATTAAATAAATAAATAGACTGCTACTAAAATAATCTTACATTGAAGTATTGGAAGTATTTGTTCGGATCTGTGATCCTTTTGCTGGTGGTGTAATATTTTCCTTAATTGTAGGTTGTGGTTAATGTGTGTTTTACAGAGCGTACTGGTTTTTCAGAGATTCTCAAACAACAACTAAAAAATGTATATAGGCATGTTCATCTTTCTATGACCCGTTTTAAATAGTGACTCGGATATTATCAGTGGATTGCGTATGCGTTGATCGAGTCACATAGGGTTAATTCATCATCAGCCTATACCAGTCAACTGCTGGACATAGGCCTCCCCTAATTTTAAATGGGGGGTAATGCCCATAATCCCCACGCTGGGCATGCAGGTTGGGGATTGCAGTTTCGTGTTGAAATCGTTCTGCAGGGGACGCTGCTGCCCGCCCCCCGGTTTATGTCCCTTAGTCGCCTCCTACGACACCCACGGGAAGAGTTGGGTTGGTATGGTACTATTCTAGGCCGGCACCATTATGAGAGGATTATTTCCACGTACCTACTATTCCACTAATACCATAAATTTCTATCATTCCAGGACACAAACGTCCTCGGCTTCAAAGGACCCAGGAAAATGACTGTAATCCTCCCAGGAATGACTCCAGATCGAGAACGGGTCACCATAGCGCCCCAGGACGACAGTGAAACGCTCCTAGAACGATGGAAGGCTCAAAACCACGACGATATCGTCGTACTACACAACAAAACTCCCGTATGGAACGACGAAACCCAATCCTACGTACTAAACTTCCACGGCAGGGTAACCCAGGCAAGTGTAAAGAACTTCCAGATTGTACACGATTCGGAGCCTGATTATGTGGTGATGCAATTCGGTCGGGTTGCAGAGGATATTTTCACGATGGATTTCAGATACCCGTTGTGCGCATTGCAGGCTTTTGGTATTGCTTTGAGCTCGTTTGATAGCAAGCTGGCTTGCGAATAAAATGTAAGAAATAAAGCGTATGCTTTGTTTCTTACAACTTCAGTCTTCTAAAGTAAACATGACCTCTTCTCACGTTCGCATTATCTATAGTGTAAAGGGGTGTACGACAAGCACTTCTAAAGGTCAGTTCACAGCGAGACACGACGATTTTAAGTATTAATAAATAATGAATAATGCTGGACAATTCACACAGCATTATCTAGCCCTAAGCTAAGCAGAGCTTGTGTTATGGGTACTAGATAACTGATATACATAATATAACACAATACATAGATATTTTTTTATTATACATAGAAAACGACTAGAACACCCTGAACAAAATGTCTGCAGATCGTACACACATTCGTTCCGAGGCGGGAATCGAACCCGCAACCTCCTGCGTCGCAAGGAGCTCCTATTACGCAAAGATAATCAAATTTTATTGACATAATATGATAAAACCCCGCGAAGACTCGCCGCGCTTCGTCACGAGATGACTCGCTTCGGATTTCGGTGTGAGCTGACGCTAAGGGTTTTTTTTCCCATGAATACCCCTTTAGAAGTGTAACAATAACTACTCCTGAGTTGTGGTAACTTAAACGTATTTTAATTGAGAACCATGACAGTTTTAAAGGTTATAATATTGAAGTCCAATTTTGACACAAGTTGGGCTAAATTAGATAAAAGAATATCATAAAAAATACTGTATGTGTGCTCAGTAACGTCTCTGAAAACAATGTTAGTGAAGTAACTTATTTTAGTAAAGACATGTTGCATTTATTTACATGGCGAGGGTATGTAACGGATTTGATAAATTATAATTGAAAGCTTATCAGTGGCATTCTGGTACCTCAACAGCCTATAATGATCTACTGCTGGACGCAGGCCTCCGCCTGATTTTTTTTATTTGATGGGAGTAATGCACATAATCCCCACGCTGGGCATACGGCCTTGGTATCCATTCTGATAGCCATTCATTAATAAGCAAGCACTTGAGTTACTGTAGTAATGAAATTGCTCAGAGAAAATTACCAGGGGTTGGTTTAATTCTCATTTTATTCTTCTACACCCATTTTATACCACACCTATACACGAGCCAAATTCGATGTAGAATGTTAACCACCCATACTTAACCTAAAATACAGAATGAATTTTATTTGCCGCGTCTTTTTTATGCGGAATTTACTTTACTTGTCGATTTAAGATCCTTCCTTCAATAAATGTTGCTTACAATTCTGTTACTCGACACCAAGCAAGTTTTTGTTTATGTGTCATGTTTATTTACAAATATTCCATATCGAATGTTTTTGTATTATAGTGCGTAAGCCATCGCACTCTGGGTAATTGCTAAGAAATTAAATATTTCCCAAAAAAAATCGAATTCGGCAGGATTCCATATCGAGTTTGGTTAGTGTGTAGGTAGGTACCTACCTACTTTAATGCTTGTTGTGATGTTTTGGTTGTGTTGAACCTATCGTATTATATTATTGTAATATAAGTACATACATTACCTACTTTGCAATGGAGTTAAAGTATTTATTAAATATAAAACAAAACGACGAAATAACGTGCAGCGTCGATATTTAAAATTAGAAAATTATTGATCTAGTTAGATAAATATTAAATTTAGTAATGCTTATTATTAATTTTATACAATTTAATTCTTATTCTAACTGTGCGAGACTGGGGTTTTGTTTTTTAACTAATAGTTAAGGAAGTATTGAAAAATTCACTAGCCATATCTTACCAATTCACAATGTACAAATTATATTTTAAGTTTAAGGAAATATTGCACTAGTCAAATTTTTATTTATACTAAGTTGTACTTACTTAATTGTTTAAAAATCATGTAACGTTATGCGCACAATTTTAACATAGCACCTTGGGCACAGAGCCTATAGGTTTTATGATGTTTAAATGAGTTTGCAGCTTAATAATATATACTATTAATATGTGTTAGTGTATGGAATATTAATGTACATTGATGTTAGTTATACTTACATGTAATTTATAATAACTTGAGTAAAGTATTAAGTGAACTCCGATCACAAGGTGTAAATTTTTAATTATGTACAAATTCAGTATTAGTTTATGCACTGAAGCATTTTGCTTTTTTATGAAATTAAACTTAGTAAGTTATGAAAATGTCCCTACGATTTTTAAATTATGGATTTTTTACTATGTATTTGACTTTTTTTAAAGCTCTTATCGATGTAGCCACCTAGACCAACGATAGTATTTCTAGTACTCTATTGTGGGTTTTAATCTCCTTTTAATAGTCCTCCACTGCCTTATCTTAACCCAAATTTAAAACTATGTACAACTTAAATTTAAATAAGTATGTAGAATATAATAAATGTGCCTATTGTAGGTTACTATTGTGTCTAGTGAAATAAACAGTTTATAAATAATATATGTAAAATAATTAAAAATATAAAAATAAATGCGTCAATACATGAGCTTCTTGTAGTTATGTGTGAATTGAATTTTTGTATTTTTATCCAAATGTTCCGAGTAATGTTTATTTGGAAAATGTCCATTGTATTTAGAATCGTAAATTAATGTGTAAAGTTTTATGAAATGCTCAACCTTGCATCCTGCCCCCCCTAGCACGGGGATTGTTCTCTAGGGTAGAATAGAGAAAAATTACGTCACTTTAAAACTTTTAAAACTATCATGGTTATTAACATTAAAGTCATTTAAAACCAAATCAAAAATCGAATCATGGTAAATATCCCGTTTTAAATTACTTTAATATTACGTCACTTTGTCACGTCATTTATTTGACATTGTAAACGCACTCCTTCCACTTCAAAAATGAACGCAATGTGATGTCATTATATTCTATTCTACCCTAGACAACAATCCCCCTGCTAGGGTGGTTGTACTTTTCTAATTGTAACTCTAGATTCTGAGATCTCAAATTAATGACCTACTTTACACATTACGTAATAAGTAAAGTACGTACCTACCTATTATGAGTAAGGTTGTTAAATTTACAAGTGTCTCCGATGAGTAGATAACGTAACATTCAACTGGTTGAGTGCGACGTGCGCGTTCTTTGCGTCGTCTTAGACCGTACCAAAAAGAGGCTGCAGTTAAAGTGTTAAGTCTAAGGACAAAGCCAGTCTTAATAAATCCCAGTTTAGTTAGAAAAATGGCTATGTAATAATAACACATTTTGATGATCTCTTACCTTGTCATCATTAATATATATTTGGTGTACTGTGCCTTTGTTAAGTATAGAATAAATGTTGTGCCTTTTGTTTTCATGTATTGTGTATTTTGTACCTGATGCTTTGAGTATTGTGTCCATCTGTCCACATGTTAAGTGTAATCTGTAACAGTTTGTGTAGGTTTGAACTTGAATATGTCAAACAAACTAGCTTACTATTACTACAATGTAATTAAATGCTAAGGAGCATCTTTGTCCTAAATATGCTTTGCATCTTCAAAACTTAGATTGTGAAATGTCGTAGTGCAAACCCTGTGAGAATGTAGAATTAGAACCCAAAGATTTGTGTCTAGCATTGTGTGTAGTATAAATTTAGCAGAAATTCTTAATAATATTGGAAACACTACATTTAACTGAGTTTACGAAGATGGCAACTTTACAGCCTTTTCTCAGGCAATATCTCTTCTGTTTATTTATAATAATAATGAACTTATGAAGATAGGAGCTTACTAGGGGAACCCATTATTGGTCGTCTTTTTGATAATTATGGACTACCTCCATAGGCGAGCGAGCCTCTCGCAGCGACATTAGAATAAATCGCCGCTGTTTATCAATATTTAATAGATATTAGCGGCGCACAGACTGTCGCCAGCGTTACTCTCGTCTATAGGGTAGAGTCGCTACACACTTCATCATACCTTCAAATAACAACTAATAAATTCTACAAGCATAATTTATGCTATTATATCTCATCTAGTATAATTGATATATTTGTGATATGTTTTGTAAATAGATATATATTGAGTGTTTACACGTGATTGGATAAAATATTTTAGTGCACCTATGCATCACCTGTTTATGTCCATGATTCGAATCTGAATAATTGATTTGATTTGGTTGCACATCATCAATTTCTGGACTGTGATACTTTGTTAGTTCTTGCACACTCAGGATCCCTAAAGGGTACTATTTAGTGCAATGACTGCCCAGTGACATAACATACACAGGGAAGAGGTGAAGTTATATACTGTAAATTAACGTTCACCAGTACTCACAGAACTTCATGTGCATCGAGTTAGACAAAATAGGTTTTATACTGACATTTTATTAGCAAAATTCTTACTTAATAATAGTGATTGTGTCAAAAGAACAGATACTGATGATGTTCAAACCTAATCGTGCAATCTGTGCTGTGGTAAACTATGTGGCACATCTATGAAATAAATCTGTACTTGCTGTTATTGTACTTGTTTGTGATATGATAATCATGGTTTGTATTCAATAAATGATTGGTTCAAGTGAATATTTGTTCCTATTTCTAACCTACACACTACGAAGTAAATTTTGATATCGATAATGTTAGGCCCATGTCATGAAAGCTTGCTCATCCATGCTTGAGTAACACTTTTCTATAGTATATACAGCACTCAAGCATTATATTTACGACAGTGCTATTGAAAGACATTGTTCTTGAGTAAATATGTGAAAGTGAGAAAATATAACTTAATTAGAACATTACACCTAAAGCAAATCCTACCTGCAAGCTATAATGGGTGTTCTAAGGACAACAAAGTAAAAGATATCTAGAGGCTTTCAATTTTTTATTGTCCTTACATTAAATAGAAATCTTATTCTGACTTAGCCGCTGCAGCTTTAGGTTTCTTCGCCTTGATGGGCCTCTGAGAACGGAGGATAGCAGACGCACGGCGGAGGGTAGCCTTGGTCAGGTCAGTGCGGTAGTGGTTAGCTTTCAGCAGCTTCTTTACCTTAAAGAGCGATCTCCTCGCGCCAGCCTTGAAGGAACGGCGCACTGAATTCTTCGCGGGCTTGTTAGTAGCCTTAGCTTTCTTTACCACAACAGCGAAACCTTTCTTGTCAGGGTTCTCCACCACGCTGATTGCCTTCTTGTGAACCAAGCCGTTGTATCTATACGAGTTGAGGTTAGTCACATTGTTAGGCTCCTTGCTGAACGGTTTCTTGATGTCACGTTTCTTTACTAAGAAAGCGTTGTTATTGCGGATGATCATCCAGCTCAGATGCGACGACATTTTTGTATTTTTCTTTGAAAAACTCCGGCAAACAACGTGCTCACACGACGTGTTCGCAATCGAAAGAAAGATGGTTTTATTGTCTATGGCTGACTTTGACACTGACACATGACAGCAGAGAATAAACGAAAATAATGCTGCCCTATCCAGTCCAATCATCGTTGGTCGACGGACGACGACACGAGCGGGCGGGGCGCGCCCGCCGCGTCGCGCCCGCGCCGCGACCGCCGTCACCGCCGCCACCGCCGCCCCCGCCCCGCCTCGTCGCGCGCCGTGCGACATGCTATGTTTGTTGCACAGGTTGGTTGACTTGGACCAATTGGAGGGCTTAGAACGTACTATACATTATTTTAAAGAACAATGGCAAGTTTCCCTTACGGTTTGTCCCAAAAATTTGGGAAACGATATGAAATATACCATTCGATTCATCTCAAAATTCTGAGGAACCCTACATTTTTACTTTTTCCATGTTTGTTCTGGAAAAAATTAAATATTTTTTTGAAAATTGGCAGAATAATTTCTGTTCCTTGTTATCTTTTCATTGCAAATGGCGGCGGGGTGACAAAAAAGGTTTCAATTCTGTAGGTTGGTTTCAGGGTAGGGGAAAGGAATAAAACCAACCTCCTTTGTTTTAGGAGAAAGGTAGAATAGTGTAGTAGATCTATTGGCTAAATGAAAATTGTACAGTACATTTTGGCGGTGAAGTCAACCACTTTTTCCGTGAAGTTACCGAGCTTTTTATTTTCAATCGAAGTCTTTGATTGAATAATTGAAAACATGAATCGCTGTAGAAACTGCAGCATGAATTTGGTGAGACAGTCAAACAGTGTTATTTTTGAAGAGGATGAAGTTTATCATTTCCACATTTTTAGTGGATAACAGCAATAGAGGTATAGTAAGTGCCTACAAATCTACCACTAATATTTTATCCATTATTTAGTACCTACACCTTACCTGTCTATGCCCACCATTCAAAACTCAGTGCTTTATTTTCTTTATACCTAACAGGACTCAACAAAACTCAGATTACTTATGTAAAACTAGGAAATAAAGTAATCTCTTTTGTCCACCTCAATCTTAAAGGTAAAGACGAACGACCTCTGTGGTGCGGTTGGCGACGCAGGAGGTTGCGGGTTCGATTCCCGCCTTTCTCCATTGGGCAGAAGGCATGGGTACCAGCTTGTAAAAGTGCCTATATTTGAGCATGTGTGAAACAATCGATATCGAACTAAGATAAGTTTCTAATCGGTACCTAATCTTTTTACAGAGAATGGAAAACGACAAAATCTGTGGTACATTCAGGGATCTGGCACAGAATCCTAGCTCAAAACAGAAAATACTTGGACATGTCTCAGTTTACATATCTTCTCGTCATCCATACCGCAATGCTTGAAAACGAAAGTTTTCAATCAATGCGTCCTACCCGTCATTCATGACTTCATGACCTACGGAGCTGAGACGTGGACACTCACGGTAGGGCTGGTCCACCAGTTTAAAGTCGCCCAGCGAGCTATGGAGAGAGCTATGCTCGGAGTTTCACTGAAGGATAGGATTCGCAACAAATACATCCGACAGAGGACTAAGGTTATTAATCTATCATAGCTCAAAAGATTAGAGAGCTGAAGTGGGCTGGCCATATCTCGAGAAGAACCGAGAACCGATACCTAAACGTGTTCTTGAGTGGAGACCGCGACTCGGCAAACGTAGTATAGGACGCCGTCCGACCAGGTGGGATGACGATTTGCGAAAGACTGCTGGCAGATGCTGGATGCGGCAAGCTGAAGACAGGGCGCTATGGCGCTCATATTAGGGGAGGCCTTTGTCGAGCAGTGGACTTATATAGGCTAATGAAGACATGTTCCCGTTTTATTTATTTAAGAGTTGTGTATTACTTTTATAACAAAGTACCTACCTATGTTTTTTTTTACCCTTAGATATAATAATTATAATATACAATTTACACTTATTGTTTTATTGAGAATAGTTGGTAGCAGGCACATAAAACATTCCATTGATAATATATTATACTAACACTTTAATTACCAACGAGAAAAATGTACCTACAACTTTCTCCAGGACAACCTGGGGCAGATGATGCAGGCAAGGATGGACTGTGCCAATGGCTTTATAAAATAGGAGTAAATATAATAATAGTGCTAGGTTTTATGTGTTTAACAGCAGCAGGTCCTGAACTACGGGATTATGAACCTTAACACAGAACATTAATTTTAGCAATATTAGAGATGCTGTAATCACATTTATTTTGTTGTTGTTGTTTAAATCATGTGACACTTGTGATAATCTACTTTTCTCTACAGGCTTTCATTTTGGTGTAGAATTTAACCAAAAAAAAACTATTTTCTTCTTAGAACTCAGTAGGTGCACATGTTTCTAACGGAGAAGCTTTCAGGCTGATAACGATTATAGAAATGATAGTTATCGTTTAAGGGCTGTGGATTTTGTTAAAGCCATTAAAAATAGTTGCAGGATGCTATGATATTTTATGGTGAGAAGTTGTATCTTAAAATCTCCTAATTACCTTCATAATAATTATTTTATGTTCTGATGTGAGATGTAGTTACTTTCTAATTTACCTTCCCTATTGAAATAAGGGCTAAAATTGTTGTTCCCAATATAAATATCTACAATCTCGAATCTACTGAAAAATTCAATTCAAGCTACATACAACACCTTGTAGCATTGAAGGTCCCTACCTACCTATTTGTAGGAAGTTATTTTATTCTAATAACCAGCAATATAGGTAATCTACTTTAAAATCGTGTTTGCTGCCTCTTTATCTCATATTTATTAAGACTTCAAGAGTTTATGTTGCTTTGGAGGTAGACTATGTAGTCGACAATACCTATATACGAGTAGGTAGGTCAGAATCCAACATTGGAATAAGTCGTGGATGGAAGAAATCAGACCCCCCCTGGTATTTACCAATTGTTGTTGGTGACAGTGGGTTATTTAGTTACCTAGGTACCTTGTTTTCTGATTTGCATTGACCTAACTAACTGACATCGTGTCAGCATTGGTGGTTATTTTATACCTACTCATATTATAACATCATATTACAGAAACAATAACCAGCATAGGACTAGAATGGTGTGAATTCAGATATCACCTTTTGTGTGACAATGCTAAATAATGTTTTACTTACGCAGGTACTACCCTATCACTTGGGTTCATAAACCTACAGGTCCATTTATGCCAACGAAAAGAATCTTTACTTATCAAATAAACATAAAGGTACACCGAAATCAGGCCAGGCCAGCAAAAATCTACAAAATGATCATACAACACAACAAATTGCCTTATTTTCGCATTAGTAGAAAAGAGAGCAATCATTATTATGATAGCGTATTTTTTGTTTGTTTTGGTTTTTCGTTTGACATTTTTCTTGATTGATGTCAAGTGAACGTGCACTGTCAACGTCAAAAACAAAATGGCGGATTCTACAAGTTTTCATCGCCCATTCACATTTTCAAAAATTAATTTAATTTTTCATGGAACAAAACTTAAAAAACAAAATATACAGTTTTATTCAGAATTTTCAGAGCTATCGATTGATACCCATGCGATCGATGCCCATGATAGCTCAAAATTCTTGCCATCATTCTTTCCCCAATAAATGTGGAGATTAGGTAATTATGGCAACAAAATCATAGACTACTTTCGTTATCAAACTAGTTTTTGTAATCGACTAAAAAAGTCGAATCGACTAACAGCTGGCCATTCTTTGGTCTATGGAATTTACCGTTGTTTTCATTCATCCATTTTTGGCATTTAGTTGGTTGGTGATGAAATGTCAAATTCCAAACTGAACTTGTCTGGGAATATTTCGTGTTGGTTTTCTTGTTTAGTTTTTTCGTAAAGTATTTACAATATTTTCTATGGTAAATGTAGTTGTGGTGTGTGAAAAATTGTATGTGATTCGTGCAAAGTGCCAAATGAATGTCTCGTAGGTGTTGGTATTATGAATCAGATTGATCAAAATATAAACAAAGATATGATTGATTCTGATCTAATCGACGTGGATTCGTTGGATTTGGGAGATGATCAGACTTGGTAAGTTCATATCATTGCAATAAACATATCCCGAAAGTCTGAATCTTTTCTGCAGCCAGGAACATTTTCTGTCGGCAGAGTATTTTCAATTTTAGACCATGTCAGTCATTATTAGTTTAGCAGATTCAGGTTTAACCAGTTATTTTCTGCATACAACCTGGGTTTTTGCAAGTGGGTGCTGTTATGCTCCCTGATGACTCACACCACAAGTGCTGTGAGCTGGTAGTGCATTAGGCTAGCTAAAATTAGCTAACCATATTTACTTACCTATCTGCCTTGAGATACCTTTTACAATAAAACAATAGTACTGTTGCATGCAATGCAATATGTATAAATGGAATATCCCTGCAATGATTGAAGTAAGTACCTACTGACATAGTTACCTACTTTGTTCATTATCAAAAGGCTATAAACAATAAACAATTTGTTTTATTTACTATCTACAAAAAATCCATTTCTTTATGCAAGAAAATCCATAGCCCAGGAACTAAAACCAACATGCTTCGTAATCAAACTCATAAGAAATGTGAAAGTTCCTCCGGCCCATACAAAAACACAAAGTATACCTACTTAGAGATTTTCCTAAATAAAGGAACCTGTTTTAATATAATCATGTCCAAACCTGTTGAATGTTATCTTTTAGGAGTTCATAGGTTCAATGTGCCAAACATTTTCTACTTAAAATCTTTTTGGAATATAATTATCTTATTTAAATCTTAATAGTTGCTATGTGACCAAAATTCAAAATTCAAAGTGCTTTATTTCCTTTAGACCTTACAGGACTCTTGGACACGTCACAAAAACTCAGATTGCATAAGCAAAACTAGGAAATAAAGTGATCACTTTGATTTTTTGTCCACTTCAATCTTTTTAAGGTAAAGTAAAGAAGCGAACAAGAAACCTTTACCTTGTTAGAATGTTAGTTTTCGAGTTGGAGCAAAACTCGTCCCAAGCTTTCAACCTTTCTGCTTTGAGTCAATACCTTGCCATGAAATTATGAAGTTAAAGCCTACCCTTTGGAAAACATGTCTTATTTATCTTAAGAAGTCTTATGATAGCTGCCTGTGAAATTGACAAAGTACCTATATAAATGTCTCGCATTTACGTTTTTGTCCTTAAAAATGCAATAAGACATAATAATAAGGAAAACCATATTAATCCATAATTAGAACATAATCATGTAAGGAAGCGCTTTGAAATTAAACAAACAATAATTATGAAAATAAGGGCACTAACCTGATAAGACAGATATCACTTATCTAATCTGTGCGCATAAAGTTGACACAAATGCATAAAGCTTTATGATGCTTAAGATGTTTAGATAAACTTTACAACATAAAGAACTGATCTGATGGTCAAGAACCATGTTTTGCGTACCATCATGGTCATGCTCATTGACATGGGTCAAGTCTAGAAATGTTTCAAGTCTTATTTAAATAATCAGACTTCTTTAATTTTCTAGTTATTTTCTTTGTGCAATCTTTTCAATAACCTAATGCTCAATTTGCCTATGATATGGCATTCCAGACAACCCTTCATCTACCAACTTTCACCGGTAGTGTTATCATCAGCCTTTATTAGACCACTGCTGGACATAGGACTCCCCAACCAACATAAGTGTCAAAATCAGATCTTTAGGAACCAATATCAACTTGCTACATCCCAATGGCATATCAAAGTGGAACTTGGCTGGTATCAGGATACTAGAGATTTCTCTGTTCAGGCTGAAGTCAACACAAATACCTTCTGTTTTTTTTTTTCTGAATTAATGAGCAACAAGTTATGGCGATTGCATCATAATAATTAACCTCCTTTAATCAGCTCATGGATGTAGTAAGAGCTGACTAAGGTAGACTAAGAACTACTAGAGAAAGGGCAGCAACTCCCTTCTGCATATTATTTACACCTTCATTACAATCACCAAAACCCGCCTGTGCTGAAGAAGAGCCAATCCGGTCCAGACAGGGTCAGTCTGTGAGGATCTTTATTTGACATTTGAATTTGCCTTCATGCAACCTATCCATGCAATTTCAAAATCTTAGTGATCGATTGACCAATTTACTTCCCTTCCTCTACTGTCCTAGGTTATACAAAGTTCCTCATGACTCCGGCCAGAAGGTGGACATAGTAGACTGGAACCTTTCCTGTGACTGGTCTAACGAAGATGAAGCCTACATGCAGATGGAAAAGGATCTAAATGAACTTCTAGACAATATTATTAAAAGTAAGTACCTAGTAGTAATGTTGGTGTGGAAGGTACAGAAAAAAAGGTGTGAACTCTCACAGTAATTAAACTCCGCAGAAAAACTTCCCTAGGATATAGGATCCGAGGACAGAAACCACACCAACTACACAGTGAACTATTATTTATCATAAATCCTACTATTATTATATGGCGAAATCTTTATTGTTATGAAATATTTCTGCAAAGACAACTCAAAAACTACTGAAGGCATAAGCCTGAAATTTTGTACCTAGTATTACCTACTGATGAAGTTGTGTGCCTTAGAATATCATTTAAGCTACTTATTATCCTGACAAACGCGTCCAAAGCCATGGGGATATGCTATAAAATACTATAATTATGGAAATGTTTAAATGCACGAATGCAAATGATATTTGTTACTTCTTCATGCCAATAAGTAACATTATTTCACATGTGCAGGTATATCTTCCTGTAAATTGTGACCGTGAAACTCAGGCCTTGGTTATTATACATCATCTCTAGAACCTTTCTTTGGTTAGTCTGAACAGACATAAAAGTTAAACAATGAACGAAAACTATATTAACTTATCATTAGTAATCAAAACAAAGGTAGGTGGGTCGAGTCGTGCACGATCGCCCTTAGTCGATCTAATGACGCGACACGCATCATAAACTCGGGACAAAGATCCTATTACTGTATCCAACGAGGTCCTTCCAGTTTAAGGTAGGTCATCATTATTATATTCCGAACATCCCACGCATGTTATAATACTATTAGAATTAGAAATTAGAATCCAATATATTTTATGTCGCCAGCGAGCTATGCTCGGAGTTTCTCTGAAGGATAGGATTCGCAAAGAATACATTCGACAAAGAACCAAGGTTATCGACATAGATCAAAGGATTAGCAAGCTGAAGTGGCAGTGGGCTGGCTATATCTCGATAGGAACCGACAACCGCTGCGGTAAACGTGTTCTTGAGTGGAGACCGCGCCTCGTCAAACGTAGTGTAGCACGCCCTCCGACTCCGACCAGCGGGATGACGATTTGCGAAAGTCTGCTGGCAGATGCTGGATGCGGCAGAGATCAATTAAATGATGTGAATGAATGAGAAATTTCAAAACTATTTTTTCTTTTGAGTTTCTGTGCTTTGCTCCGATGATACGAATCGTCGTTAAATAATTTCCACCAATATTCCTTGGGCTTTGTAATTGTAACCCCTTTGTACAGGGTGCTACATAACTTGTGTTCTAAGTAGAAAAAGAGTTATTCTTGACCCCGACAGGATCAAATTGTCTACTGGGATTTTTTGAATATTTTTGGATTTTATAAAAAAATAGTTTTGTTTTCATCCTCTTCGTGTTCTTACTCGTATACACGGACTCTTGCTTTTATAAAAATTATAATATCACAAATGTTTTAGTTTTTTTTTTCACAGCAAAACTTTTGTTATGCCATGAAATTATTACCAAAATAAAACCCTGTTACAAAAACATTCAGGTTTCTTAACCTGAGTTACTCAGGTTAAGAAACCTGAATGTTCATCATCATATTTTAATTACATGCATTAACAGCCTTTTCCAGTACAGTGCCAGTCTGTTAGATGATAAACTTATGGGCTATATATGGCAAACGTATACCTACCGACTGATAGAGGAGAGTGGAAAAAAAATACATATTGTGTATTATATACCTATGTATATAATACACAATATGTATTTTTTTTCTGATAGAGGAGAGTGGAAAAAAAATACATATTGTGTATTATATACCTATGTATATAATACACAATATGTATTTTTTTTCCACTCTCCTCTATCAGTCGGTAGGTATACGTTTGCCATATATAGCCCATAAGTTTATCATCTAACAGACTGGCACTGTACTGGAAAAGGCTGTTAAGGCGAGGATTCCCGGATTTCGGAATTTTTAACTGTCTGTACCTCAATAACTATAAGGCTTATAGTTTTGAAATTCATACATATTACAGTTGAGGATATTTTCTAGTGCATCACTAGACAAAAACACGATTGGTGATATTTCACCCGATAGAAAAAAATTACAAAGTTACCTCTAAATCAAACTTTGAATGATCAGTGTGAATAGAAAAATGAATAAAATGACACAAAATGTATAGGTACCAAAACATTGCAAACGTTATTACGCAGTGCATCGCTAGAAAATATTTTAATATGCCATACAAATATTTTTCAAAACACCTAAATACCTACAAAATCGTGCTCGGCTGCCTGCGCATCGTCTTGCTCAGTAGTACTCGCCGAGCTATAGCATCGGCCGCTCGGGAATCCTCGCCTTAATGCATGTAATTAAAATATGATGATGTCATACGTTATACCTATGGAAATAACATTACATATTTTATTTTATTAAACAATAATTAGGTATTCTACATTCTATATAACTAAGTCGTGTTAGTTACACCATTTATAACTCAAGAACGACGGGACTGATTATCAAGGGTTTTGATTTATTGGATTTCTCTTAGGACTCTATCCGGAATAGGATGAAAAGTATCAAAAACATTAGAAAACTGACGAAAAAACAACTACCCGTGCGAAGCCGGGGCGGACCGCTAGTTTTATATTATAAATTCGAAAGTAATTCTGTCTGTCTGGTACCTACCTTTTCATGCCTTAACGGCTGAACGGATCGTAAATGGTGTTGCGGGCATGGACGAAGGCTGCTTGAAAAGCGCATGCGAAACTGACATGACGCATACGGACAGTAGCTAGTTTCGTCATAAACGCTTTGATCCCATAGGCCCTAGGCAATAAATCCACTGCTACATGTACCTACCATGGGAAATATCCAATCGACCTCCGCCGCTAGCGAAACCGCCATTTCCTATAGTGAAGGAAACAATCTTCCGTGTGTATAAGTATGATGCTGGCTGATGCGTCACCAGCTGTTCATACTATAGTTTCATACAACACACATTGGATGATTCTTATACAAGTGTTACCAGTTTGTTCATATTATGGTATTGAACGCGTTTTTTTGCAATTGTAATCGTTATTATCAATGGTTTGACCTTGTTGATAAGCACAGCCAAATCTTTAAATGTGAAAAAGTTTTTTATTATTGTAATAATACACCTAATACCCTATGTTTCATTATTTGTTATTACACAAATTATAATAAAAAAGATAAGCTGAACTAAGTATAATAAAACAAACATAACAATACAAACACTAATCACATCACAAAACATTAATCGCGCTAATTGCCTGTGCAAAAAAATATAGTAAATATCTCAAAATGTCATAACACGATCACTGCTAGCGTCGTCGGCGGTGCGACCCGCAGGGTCGCGCCGCGCCGTCGTCGTCGCGACATGGACCCGCAGATCGCACTTTCTGTTTTCATTTCAGCCATGAAAGTGCTAGTATACTATAGCGCGATCACTGCTAGCGTCGGCGGTGCGACCCGCAGGGGCGCGCCGCCAACCCGCGCCCAATTTCACTGCTTTTTATTTATAAATTTGATATTGCTCTAAAATAATACTCTTTCGCAAAAAAATAAAACTATAGTCCTCCTAAGTGTTTAGTTAAGTATTTTTTAGACGACATTTCATTAAAATATGTTAAATAACTAGCAAATGAAACTGGTTTTCCGTAGTAAAAATGAAAATTTAGAGGAAACTTTGCGATTTTTTTCTATCGAGTCGAGTCAATCAACGATTGTGTTTCGACTTCTATAACTTACTAACTAAAACCCTAAACTATCGATGATCATCAAAAAAGATTTAAAGAAATTGTGTTTGCTTGCCTTAAAATTGATTTTCCGTACAGACAAAACCTGGGTTTTGGGACCTACTTCACCTTAACACGAGTGATTTTGAAGATATTTGCTAGTAGCTCGTATGTGCGCCGGGGCCCCAAATAACACACTCGATAGAAATCAGGCACGTTCTCGCCTAGGTGTACAATGTACTATAGAATCTAATACACTAGAGTAACTCCATCATGAAAGTACTTTTTCACGACCATTCTTCCATTCCATACCTCACAGTAAGTTCTTAAATGCTTACATTCAATGTCAGGCTACAATCATCCAATTACAAAGAGACTTGCTACCTACATAATACCTATAATCTATTGCTATAGGATATCGTACGTGCCTTATAGACTGAAGGTTGGCGCGTGTTATTTACGTTAAACAGGAAAAACTAAGGTAATAAACTGTTCTTTACTGTGATTGAATTGTACATGTTAAAGAGGTTTGATTGATGTGTTATACTATCTCATGAATGGGGCGTTTTCCAAAAGAAAAAAAAACCTTTGATGGCAGGGATCTGTCGCGGAAGAATAAAGATTGTGGCCTTGTGGTAGTGTGTCATGGGTCATGCATGACAACCTATGCAGGGAATGAAATAAGTTCCCAAAAATCCTACACCCCTTTGTTTCTTTAATCCCGCCGAAAGCACATAACAAAAATCCTTATGCGGGGAATATGCCATATTTCAAACTAAAAGGCTAAAAGGGCCATATTTTCAGTTATGTCAGAAAACGCGTTATTGATAATTGTATCAGCTAGCCAGTGTCATAGTTAAAGGTGTAAGAGAAGGTAATTAATGTCTAAAACTCCTATTCAATTATATAAACTTGGATATTTGTTGTATACAAAGGGGTTACATAATCCGAGGAATATTGGTGGAAAATAATTAACAATATGGGTATCATCGAAGGAAATATCCGAAGATAGAAACAATTTTTGGTTTTAATTTAAAAGCTTTCAGCTAAAATTCAAATAAATTTTTTTGTTGCACGTTTAATATTATGCGTTGTTGAATATTGTGTTTTAGTTTTTAGTGATACCTAAGTTTCCTGTTACCTTGTTTTTCTTGTTAAGAGCGGGCCTAATGCAAAAAAATTGTGATAAGGATAGGCATAGGATTTCGCGTTCATAGGAGCGGGACAGGGCAAAACAACGTCAGTGCAAAAATCAAATTTTTGCTTCTTTTCTATTAATTATTCAAAATGTAAGCATTAAATAGTAAAACTACACGATTACTTAAATAAAACTTAAGTTTGGTCTTCTAGCTAGCTTGACTCTAGCTATAGAAAACATAACTATGGTACCTATCATTCTATTAGATATAGCAATAAGTCGTAACTCGTAACACTTCAATTTAAGATACTGGTCACGCGATCTATAAGCTAATGATGTCTCTGAAATCGTAACAAAAATACCTCGAAATATGGCTGATTATGTGAATCTTCTATCTGTCCAAAGGGAACAAGTTAAAATAGGCACGTGTAATAATGTTATCCTTTATAGGATGATCATGGGTGGGCCGAGCCACACACAATAGACTAAATAATAATAATAACACTTTATGATCCATATCTTAAATGACAATCGTACAAAACTTATATTTAAACTTACAAAAGTACAAAGATAGGTACATAAGAAAGTCACATTAAAAATACATTTAGGTGGCAATATCCAATCACCGTCCAAATGTAACTGTATGGATATCTTTCTGCCAGGCTCTTAATAATCGAAGTCAACTCTAGAGACATAAATACGCTATCCTATTCCATTGAATAGCGTTGAAAGAGTCTACGCGGGCCTGTGTTAACACTTCAGAAGCACTACAGAAGCGCTTCAAGCTAAGCAGACTGCCTACTTAGCACGCTCTAGCTGGGCAGTGAAAGTGTTAAGACCAGTCTTTAACGAAAAATCGCTCAGCTTGCATGATTGATCCCTCACATTATTAAAATTTGCAGATTTAGACTAACTAAAACCTCACTTAATTTTAGTCTAAAGGTTTTAATTAGTCTAAATCTGCTAAATCTGAAAACTTGATCTTGTACTCTATAGAAGATTAGTTTCCCAACATTTATTTGTTTTGATCATGTAAGATTGAAACACCCGGTTGATAAATTTCAAGAGTTTTCGTGTAACCAGATGAAAAGTAGACCTATAAACAATCCGCGGAAATGGGCCACCAATAGTCTCTAGGCGCCGGTGTAGAAATGTCACAAAACATCTACACAACTAACATCTAAATTAAGATACGCTCCATTTCCGCGTTTCAGCGTTTCAGCTGATAAAACGTTTATATCAGTATTTTCATTCAGACGACCTCTTTGGCACAGCGACCGAAGGTCCGCTTGCGACGCAAGTTGTTGCGAGTTGCAAACATTTTTGCAAACACGAGGCGGGACTCGTTACAAATGATTGCATGATCTACAGATTGTTGCGGGTTTTCTATATATGTACTATATTGTATCTAAAAATATATACTTATCTATGTAATGTATTGTATTAAGTATATCAGTTATTAGTACCCATAACACAAGCTGTTCTTGGGGCTAGATACAGCATTATTATTTTTTACCTTTTAACATCGATATTCTATAAGCTTCCGCCAGCGGCTTTGCACGCACCTTCCTGAATAAAAAGAAGCCTAATTTCTTGTCCGAGATATAATCAAATTGCATATCGAAAAGCTTTTTAAACAAGATTCGCCAAGTGCGAGTGTAACTCGCGCGCCGAGGGTTTCAAACATTTGCCAATTATTTGGACAATCAATTTTCTGAAATATTTCAAAAAGTATGAAACTTACAGAAATTTCAAAAAGTGTTTTGAAATGGTCAAAACGATACCTTTCATTTGATACCCCACATAGGCAGGTACCCCTCCTTTTGAAAAAAATTTCCCCCCCTTTTTGACCATTTTTCAAAAACTATTATTATTACAGACTTCTCTATATTTTTCCTGTAAAATATAGATTGATATCTACAAACGCCTAATACATTGTACATGGATCGGTCTGCAATCTTCGGAGCTAGGGGGGGGGAATGGTCAATTTTTCGTCTTTTTTTGAAATATTTCAAATAGTATGAAACTCACAGAAATTTCAAAAAGTGTTTTGAAATGGTCAAGACGATACCTTTCATTTGATACTCCACATAGGTAGGTAATTCCCCTTTTGAAAAAAAATTCCTCCCCTTTTTGACCATTTTTCAAAAACTATTATTATTACAGACTTCTCTATATTTTTCCTGTAAAATATAGATCGATATCTACAAACGCCTAATACATTGTACGTGGATCGGTCTGCAATCTTCGGTGATAGGGGGGGGGGGGGGAAAGGTAAATTTTTCGACTATTTATGAAATATTTCAAAAAGTATGAAACTTACAGAAATTTCAAAAAGTGTTTTGAAATGGTCAAAACGATACCTTTCATTTGATACCCCACATAGGTAGGTACCCCACCTTTTGAAAAAAAATTGTCCCCCTTTTTGACCATTTTTCAAAAACTATTATTATTACAGACTTCTCTATATTTTTCCTGTAAAATATAGATCGATATCTACAAACGCCTTATACATTGTACGTGGATCGGTGTGCAATCTTCGGAGATAGGGGGGGGGGGGGGGGTATGGTCAATTTTTCGACTTTTTTTGAAATATTTCAAAAAGTATGAAATTTACAGAAATTTCAAAAAGTGTTTTGAAATGTACAAAACGATACCTTTCATTTGATACCCCATTTGCCTTCCTAGGTCTCTTTTGAAATTTCAACATCAAAATTTGTACTGAAAATATTCATTTTCATTTTTCGTTTATTTATATATTTTTTTCTTAAAATCAGTAATGGCGCACGAAATGTATCATTATTTCAAATTTCAAGTTAATAGCTGCAGTAGTTACTGAGATATTCAAGAAAGAGTGGGGACGGACAGAGCGAGACCATAAGGGTTTCAAAACCGATCTTTGAAACCCTAAAAATCGGGCTTCTTTTAGTAGAAGATATGAGATGGAGATAGGTTCTTATCTCCATGCCTATTGTCATAAAAAAGTTTTTCCTTTTTTTTGTTTTATCCATCTGTTTTCGTAGTTTTCTTTTCACGTCTATGCACCATTCATAGAAAAATTCTCAGAGGAAGAAAAAGTTGTCTGTCGCTACACTAGCGACTCGCTAGTGTCTGATACCTTGACAGCAAAAAGCAATTGCAAGCTAATTGATTAATGTACGGGAAGCAATCGATGACTTGATAGCTGTTTCCGTTTAATCTGCAGTCCTTTTAGGGTCGCTGCTATCTAGCTGCGTGGTACAGTCACAGAAAGGGAGTTATCTGTCGAATTTAGAGACTATTCGTTTTCTACGTTCCCCTAAGTTGTTTCGCATCGGGACCCTATTATTTAGTGTCCTTCGGTTCGAAACGGTATGACTAACTTAACCTTCGCCTAGTGTTTGTTTATACAACAAACTGTTGTACAATTTGGAAGAAAATTTAAAATGTTACTGTACTTTTAATTTGTAAAAATAAATAATTTAATAAAAACAAACCGTATATAACATGCCCCATTATCTTTTATTACATTGCTTGCTAGACAAGACAGCTTACTCCTTTCGTAGCGACTACAGATAAAGGATTTTTTTGGCCTCTGTCTGACACAAGGCTCCAGGCATCTCAGTTCTGTCTGAGCTGTCTCTCCCAGCTTTAAGCGTTCGCTGACAGAATCGGTCATAATGTTGAAAACGGTGTACATAATTGAATTCGATGCGATGAGATTAGCACTTCTCTTATCGACTGTATTTGTCATTGATTAAAAATCTAGAATAACAGAACGTGGGCTGAATCACATTATCTACTTATAGGTACTGCCTATTCATACTAGATTTTGCTAGTAGATTAGTAAGGTTTATTTTTATAAACCTTACTAATCTACCCTAAGTGTTCTTATGTCCTAAGTGTTGCTTTCAGTGTCGTAGGTGAGTTGCCTGCAATACAAAATAATTGACTAAATGTTTGACAATATAATTCAAAATCGATTGCAACTTTTTCAAAATCGATTGTCATAAAAAAAAGAATGGGTAAAGCATTATCACATGGCTACTTGATTTTCAGTGGAACTACCAAAAATACAATAATTTCATGAGATGTAGGTGTGATGTTTGGTATTGATATGAGTGGTGTGTACAATAACGCGTTTTCTATAAACTACTTATATTATAAACGCGAAAGTTTGTAAGTATGGATATCTATCCATACTTACAATGGATGAATGTTTGTTACTCTTTCACGTAAAAACTACTGGACGGATCTGGATGAAATTTGGCACAGAGATAGATATAGTTTGGAATAACACATAGGCTATATTTTATCCCGGAATTCCCACGGGGACAGGAATTACTCGGGTGAAACCGCGAGGTGCTGCTAGTATGTACATATATCTGTGTAAATTAAATATTACAATAGCAGTCGGATAAATCCCCAAGATACAGGTTTATCCTATAGTTTGGGGATCAAAGATTGTATTAATTCTAAGTCTTAATTATTTTCAATAAACATTATTATTATTATAAATCAAATACTTACGTTTGGTATTTGAATAATATAATACGCTTTAAAAAAACATAATTTCGTTGTCGTAAATAATTCGATGCCCATTGAGTGAGTTAACACTGACTATCGATAAAAATATTTGCTCGCCCAACTCTAGTGAGACGCTTGACCTGTAATCCCACCCATCCCACGAAGTTTAGGCCAATCGAAGCGCAGCGGTCGCCGTAGTTTTTTGTCGAAATTCTTGTTGAAAATAAAAAATGACATTTCCTCTACAGGATATTTGCTCGATGGTTTTGATACACACTGACGTGAAGACGAGATGTCTATTTACATTTAGCCGAGCAATACGAACGATTACGTCAATACTTGTTCAATGAAATTGGCATATGCGACATCTTTTTGTGAGTAAACCGCTTGAAAATATATTACAGCAATGAGATACTTATTGAAAGTATGCCAAGTTTTTATAAAAGAATTGTGTAGGTATATGTAAAATTGAAACAGATTTCTGATTTACATGACAGGTCAATCATAATTCGGGTACAAAATTAAATCATCATCATCATCAGCCTATATTAGTCCACTGTTGGACATAGACCTCCACTACTGAGCGAAAATTAAATAATTTTAAGAAAAATGCGGAAAAGTATAGTGTCTTCCATGCGTTATCTTTACTACAAAGTGCGTGACAAAATTTGATGTGTAGAGATACTAACTATTAACTACTACTGAGCTACCTCTGGATTGTTTGCAACAGTCTGCAGTTAGCTCAATTGTTTCAATTGTATTATATAGTGTATCCCTATGTTCTTATTAAAAGAATTTTCTTTTCTTATAAAGAAACCTATTACCTTCTTATTAGGTATATTAAAATATCATCGAAAACAAGAAGTGTATGATATTTTCATATCGTTCTGATGAAATATCATAATCTATACCTTAGCCAAACTTCTTCTAAAATTTATGTAAACAAACCCAAAAATCCGCGTCCATTTAGACGCTGCGCAAACGTGTTGCCGGCATGGCGGCAGACCATCATAGAGAACCGTAGTTGCTGTGTGTGTCCTGTAGCGGTGATCGGACACAGTTACCCCTCGCTACTTCTGGACACCTGGTACAATTCGCAGCTCAGTACAATTGTAAGGAAATTTGTTAATGTTGCTTGTGTCTTCAACTGACGACTTTTAGTTTCCAGTTACCGACACCGAACACTTTTTGATCTTCAATGAGTATGTGTTAAGTGGGAGCAACTGGATACACGTATGGGCAGGGAGTGAATGATTTCATACTGGTTTTATAGAATTCAAATATTCATCGGTAGCTTGTATCTGACACAAGAGTCTATTTTTGCGCAAAGCCTTATAATTTGATTTACATTCCTTGTCGATTTGTGATTCTTCCTTCAATAAATATTGCTTAAAATTATATCTGAACCTCAACGCTAAGCCAGTTAGTTTTAGTTATCAGTATCGTGGTTTGTTTACTAAAATTCTACAAGGAGTTTAGCTAAGGTACATTTGATCATCATCATCCTGACCATATCTCGAGAAGAACCGACAACCGGTGGGGTAAACGTGTTCTTGAGTGGAGACCGACCGCGACTCGGCAAACGTAGTGCAGGACGCCCTGCGACCAAGTGGGATGACGATTTGCGAAAGACTGCTGGCAGATGCTGGATGCGGCAAGCTGAAGACATTTCATGTCAATTTGTGTAGTTGATTTCAAATGAAATTACATAACTTCTCCCTAATATTAAAAATGCGAAAATTAGGATGGATAGATAGATGATTGTTACTGCTTTACGCCAAAACTGCTCAACAAAACGGGCTAAAAATTTGCATAGGTGTAGCTCCATATGCTGAAATAAATTATAGGCTACAATTTAACCCATACAATTTCAGTTTCCATGGGAAATAATTAACCTGTATACGTTTTTATGAAAACAACGCGTGCGAAGCCGCGGGCAGAAACTAGTATCCAAATCTTTGATCAAATATCGGTGTTGCTAGCAAATTTTTTTTTTTGGTGTTGCTAGCAGATTGGATGGAGTCGTTCATTGATCAAATCAACATTGGACAGAGAAATTGGATGAGTGGAATGGGCACCTTAGGCACAATAATAATTAATGGATCATACAAATTACGTAACATTATATATAATGCAACCATCGCCCGCGAGTCGACTGTATTATCATTGGAGACTTGCGGGTAACCTTTCACTTTCTAGACTAGACTGTAGACAAGACGGGTCACTATAATGCACGACAATTTATTGTACGGCCGAATAATGTACATCTTGATAATCCGTGTCATGACTTCCAATTTTAATAGGTTATGACACGTATTATCAAGATGTTCATAATTCGACTGTACAATAAATTGTCGTGCATTATAGTGACCCGACATGACTAGACAGTCTGAGATCCGATACTGTCTCTTCTTTTCAGTTTGTATTTGTTCCCAATTTTTAACTGACTTCACAAAAAGGAGGATTTTCTATGTTAGGTTGTATACGTATGTTTTTATTTATGTATATTTGTTGATTTCTCCGCCATTTATGGGCAGATTTGAAAGATTCAAATCGGTCCATAAATGGAGTTATATAGAGAACTAGCTTCTACCCGCGGGTTTGCGCTTTTCCTGAGTAAAAAGTACGTCCCTAAGATATTATCTACATCCTGCCAAATTTCATTTAGATCAGTTCGGCCGTATATATTACTTTCGAATTTATACTATTAGATGGAATAATTTAATAAAATATGTCGATTAAGTTTAACTCATGATTTCCTCAACCTTATACTTCTGTATAGATACATAAATAAATAATAGAATAAATAAAATAAATAAATCTATCTTACTTATATTGATGTATGTCAATAAGTACATTGAGCTTGTATTCAGATTAACAAGTCTGAATGTGAACCAATCTCTGCTGATTTCTCTGTCAGTGTATTATCATACTATATATCTCCCAGTGATAAACAAAGTTTCTCAACCAAGCTTCGCATAGTAGGCTATCTAGAAGGTTCTACTTACTTGTTTATGGCACCAGTGCGTCGTATTGTATTGTCGTTTATTTCTAACCCGCGCCCACATTGTATTGCAACTAGGGCTTGCAAATATTCGAACATTTAGATGTTCGAACATTCGATTTTTTATTGGGTACTATTCGAATTATTCGAATATTATTCGAATAATAGGAAATATCTATGTTTTTTATATAATCACATCTGCTTTTATTCTTATAAGTGGTTATTTGCCAAAACAAATTAAAATTATTAGAAGGTTGTGTCGCCGTAACGAGGCATTGACGATTTACAGGCACAATCAACCACAAATTCTTAGTAAAAATAATTTTCAAAATCTAGGTAAGTAGGTATTGTTACGAGCGTGGGGTTCGGGTTTAATAGAAAAATGCACTAATTAATCCACTAATTAAAACAAACACTTTACTACAAATTTAACACAGAACTAACACAAACTGTACTTGAAAAATTCACATTACACACATTGTTTTGTATGGTGTGTATTATATTGTATCGCGCGAGCTCGTGTGTGGCATTCTAAGCACATCCGAGTATTTATAGTGCTGAGTTTGATGTTTTTGATTTTAATCGAATATTCGAATATTGCAATTTCAGTATTCGAATATTCGATCTAATATAATATTCGAATAATTCGAATATTCGAATGCAAGCCCTAATTGCAACCTATAAGATGTAGGTATACCTGTTACGCTCATGTTTCTGGTCTAGTGAAATCAGCTTCCTAAAACTATGTCACAAAAACCCAATTTAAAATGTTGTTACCTACTTTTCGATGTCCCTTTTTAGGATTCCGTACCACAAAAGGAAAAAAAGAACCATGTAGGATCACTTTGTCAACCCTCTTTTCTCAGAAACGCGTAGAGGTATCAAGTTGAATTTTTTTGAATTTTCCAAGGGAATTATAAAATGCACACTTATTCTTATTCCAAAAACCGAGTTTTTCATATTCTTCAAGTAATTGTGAACAAATCAGATTGTTTTTGTAAACTGTGCGTCTGAGTCGATTGCTTTTCTTACGAGTACAAGGTTGTACGGAACCCTTGTTGCTCATCATCATCTCTTACCCTTCTCAGTATCTCTGTCACAACACTGCATATTATCGATATCAAATCTGCCGTTTCCATAATTTCATTAGCTTAAACTCATTAACCTCTTCAAAATGTTCCAACACTCCAGTCTTCCACATTTAGCATAACACGAAGCTTTCGTCTCGTGTGTAGCACGTATCAACGTGTGTAATACATAATCAATTACATTGACTCCGTGCTATCTTTAGATTCGCCTAGTTGTCGACCCACCTGGCCACAAGCCGTGTTTCTATTTAAACACCTTGCGCATATCAACTTGATACAAAACAGACCATTTAGGTGATATGTTGCAAGATGAAAAATAAATATAGGTATGTATAATGTCATCAATACACACAGCATCCTTGTGTTATGGTTTTGGGTACTAGTAACCTGTTATCTTAATCTACAGTCAACACTCATATTATAAAGGGAAAAGACTGTTAATTATTGTATGAAACGACGTTATATTTATGTATATTGTATGTATATAACTAATAAACTTAAAAAATATTGGACCGATTTCAAAAATCGCTTACTTTTCAGTAAGTGACTAACCCTCAAATTACAGGTTTAAGCAGGTCTCAAGTAGCGATTTTTTGTCAGTTTTCAATGTAAATCTGTCAAAAATTCGTCACTTGAGACGTGCTAAAATCTGAGATGTGTTTGAGTATTCGGGGGATAAGCTATTTTTTATCCCAGAATTCCCACGGGAACGGGAACTACGCGGGTGAAACCGCAAGACGCGGCTAGTAACTGATATACTTAGAAGTAGCTTATAAAACACGTATCAAAACGCTAACCGTTGCAAGCTTGTCATATGTGATATTTTACAATAGTTAAACGGAGCAAAATTTTTTAATGCATTACCTTTTGACAATAGCAAATTCACATCTCGACTTAAAAGAGAAAACATAGAAAACAGTAGGCCCTTATTTAAAGCATGTCAAGTTTATCAGTACAATCACGTCTACCTATCATACTAATTCAGAACATACATACCAAACATACAGATGAAATCTACCACCCTGCTTTCTGCCTACCAAGCAGCATTGCATACTAAATGCTAAACCGATTTTGGCACAAACTAACCCACTTCTATGCCGGTAGTGCTACGTTTCTAACGTTAACATAAACTATACCTTGTTTCGGTCAGGTAAAGCTCCTTTCGCTTATCTGAAGATTTTATTATGCGATTTTGTATGGGTACGTTGAACTGGATTTTCGGATATTCGTCTCGGTTTAGGTAATGGCCGAGAGAATTATTAGATGGTTTACTGACGGGTCGTTGTTATATCATTTGATTGAAAACTAACTTCTGCTGCACTTCGCTGTATTACCGGATAAAAAGTAGCCTATTATTCGAGGCCTTAAACTGCATCCAAGTAAATCACCTTCATCTATTTAGTAATCTGATTTGGGGTGAAGAAATAACAAACAATCTTGCATACAAACAACGAAAGTTCGCACCTAATTTGCCTATAAATGTTGTACAGTCGAGTCGTCGAGTGACAGCTGAACGAAAGCTTCTGTATTTCCTAAATGCCTTTTCAGACATACGCGGTATTCGCTACCCAGAACGGTAGCCAAATCCTAGTAGGTATCCGATAATCTTAATGACAACTATCATAAATCATTGTTATCGGACTTAGCATCCACGAAAGATGTAGTGTTCGTTGTTCAGAACTTACGTGACTTGATGACTTGTAAGGCCAATCTATATTTATAAAAAGAAGAGAAAACTGGGTGACATATCAAGAGATCTCTGAAACTACAAGAGGTACGAAGCTGAAATTTTGCATGGAGTTTCCTTTTAGGACGTAGGCACCCGATAAGAACTGGTTTTTGGAAATTCGTATTCTAAGGTAGTTAAAATGGGGTCAAAGGTCATTTTTTTAAATAACTTTAGAACTTTATATGTTAGCCCGTCAAAATTTGTAGCATAGAAAGATTACTTAAAATAAACAGACACGTGTTTCAGTGTTTTTTTTAATTCACACCCTAAAGGTCAATGATGTGGAGGCATAGTTAGGCGATTCACTGACATAATAACGAAATCTCAGGAACTAGAAGAGCTACAAATCTGAAACTTTGTATAGAGGTTTCTTTTAAGCCGTAGCCAAGAATGGATTTTTGGAAATTCGTATTTAAAAGTAGTTTAAAAGGGGTCATAGTCAAATTGAATAACTTTAAAATCGTAAAGGATTGGTTATATTAACTTTGGCGGCATAGTTTACGTGGAAACCAACATTACATACGGTACTTATTTCTGAAGTCCACGTAAATGAAATCGCATTCGTTTCAGCTAGTAATACCATAAACCAAAAAACCTTACAACAACCACCTTTGTTACAGATAATCACGACTACCAATCACTACCAGATCGACAGAAATTCGACTCGCGAACGTACGTGCGACCGAAGAAACGCGTCACACGTCCCAGCATCCAGTCTATAGTTGAAGTATCCAGTCCATCATCTCTGTCTTCCAATACATCTACCCATCCTTCGTTGCTCTCTGGAAACAAATACCTTACTTATAACAAGTATAACAATCCTCTGAGCACGATCAGTCCTTTGGTGCGGTTGAAGACATTTAATGTGGATACGAATTCGGATAATAGTGCTGTTGTGAAGGATTATACGATTAAGCGACGGAGTTTGATCCAAGATGAAGATCCTCAGGTAAGAGTTTATACATCGATAATCTTGTTTTAGGAACTATCATAGTTTTATAAACACAAAAGTCGGCTCAAGAACCCTAGAAATCATCGTCATTGTTTTCAATTCACAGTCATTGCTGACCAAGACTTGTACAATGCTTTACTCAAACAATGCAAAAAAAAACAAAAATCCCTCATGCTATTATTTCGCGGACCAAGGCTTGATGATGATTTTTTACGGTTCTTTACCCAAAGGGTAAAACGGGACCCTATTACTAAGACTCCGCTGTCCGTCTGTCAGTCACCAGACTGTATCTCGTGAACCGTGATAGTTAGACAGTTGAAATTTTCACAGATGATGTATTTCTGTTGCCGCTATGACAACATATACTAAAAAACAGATAAAATAAATATTTAAAGGGGCTCCCATACAACAAACTTTATTTTTTTTCGCGTTTGTGCTCGATATTGATAACAACGGCAACAGGTTTGACGGCAGACGTTTGAAATCATCACAGTATATTTAGTTGTAAAGGTATTCACTTAAAAAAAAATTAATAATTAAAATTAAATCAAACAAATATTTAAGGGTGCTCCCATACAACAAACGTGTTTTTTTTGCCGTTTTTATAGATAATGGTACGGAATCCTTCGTGCGCAAGTCGACTCGCAAATGGCCGTTTTTTTGGGATCATGCATGAGCTACTTTTTGCCACCCCGGTGTTACACAGTAAATCCCAGACCACCCGAGCTACGGGCAAAACTAGTTCATTCCCTAATGAATGGTTCGTCATTTCATGCGCATGATTAGATTATGCAATCAATAGCTAAGCTAGCTATGAAGGTAGTAAGTACTTGTAGCTAATGTTTGTACGCTATAATAACATTGCCGGTCATTTAGGGCACCTATGATTATTGCTGTTGTACTTTTGAATATTATAAAAACAAACGCATTTCCTTTGAAAATTTGAAACAGAAAGCACTTGAACTAAATTAAGAGGCGCACCTAGCGTGTTTGCTTGTCAAACTATGACTAAATCTCAATACTAACGGAATTCCCGTTGTTAAAAACTCGAATTACATAAAACTCTACATTCTCTTTGGTTTGTTAAACGTGAAAACACGATTGAGGAAAAAAAATACGATACAAAAAAAATCATGAAATTGCACTGTTTTGCACATCATTTGGTCCAGATATTAAGAACCCTGTGGTCTATTGAAATGACTTATGTTTTGATTCGTAGGTATTACTTATGACTTGATTCCTTCAGACAGTTTTTTCATTAGTTGTGTACTTAGTTTTCATGTAAATAAGAAAATACTCCATTTATGTACTTGCGCCGTTCCAAAAACGCATACTCTGTCCCCTTCAATCTCAGTAGATCCATTATCCAGATCCATAATGGATCTATTGAGATATTTTTTTCACTGTAGATCGGCCAATAATTTGGATCAGATGAGAATTTTTAATTGATAATAGATCAATTTTCCCGGTCCTATGAACGCAAATCCTAAGCCTCTTTTTCACAAAATGGCGCGCATTGCATTCTTATTTCGAAACGTTGCAACAGACTATAGCTACGGTCAAATAATATATAGTTTAATTTAATATATTTTAAAGTAACCCTGTTACCTTTTCATAGCTAAAGGGTTTATCGGATCTGGGCTGGGAGATAGGTGGAAGGTAGTTATCCTAGGAATTGGTATTAGGCTGCTTGATATGCGGGAAAATCACGCGAGAAGCCCCGGGCTGGAGCTAGCAGTAATAAAACTTGTAGAGGCTTGATTTTGCCCACAGAAACTGTGTTTCGAGTCTAGTAATCACAGAAAAGATGTGTCTAACTAGATTCTATTCTGGAAATGCCGTCTTTTGTGCAATAAAACGAAGGCAATCTATGTATAGTTGCCGGCAAATATCTTGTCCTGTGACGGGCAGCGAGAATGGTAAGTTTACGCAGGTGCACTCACGGCTGTAATTCATAGCGCTGCTGCGTTGTCAGCAGGGTAAAGAGATAGGTACAACTTTGTAGAATTGTGTCTCGCTCTTCAGTTTTTTGAAACAATACTTTCAATCAATAAACGACGAAGGTATTTGCCCACCATTTGTCCTTAGAATTAAGTTGTTATGAGCATCTTTGTCATGTGGTTCGCCAGAGGACAAGAAGAATGACTGTTATTCTTAAAAATTAATGACGAGTAAGAGTATTAACAAGTGATTGTTTTGAAAAAAATTAAAAGAGCGTACGTAATGCGCTTCATTTTGTGAAAAGGACAGGCATTATGATATCGCGTTCATAAAAGCGGGACAGAGTATACGTTTTCGTACCTAGGGATCGTTATCTGTATAGCTAATAAATAAATAAATAATGCTGGACAAATCACACAGCATTATCTAGCCCCAAGGTAAGCAGAGCTTGTGTTATGGGTACTAGATAACTGATATACGTAATATTATACATTACATAGATAGATATTTTTTATTCTACATAGAAAACACCCAGACCAACGGAACAAATTTCTGCAGATCGTACACAAATTTGTTCCGAGGCGGGGATCGAACCCGCAACCTCTTGCGTCGCAGGCAGACTCTCGCCCGCTGCGCCACTGAGGTCGTCATAGCTATATCTCTAATAGTAAAGGAATCATCCAAACCGGTTCACAAATAAAGGTGTAATCGACGAACAAACTAAAAAAACATTATACAACCTAACATAGAACCTCCTCTATATTTTAATTCTGTTAAAATACCATAATCCAATAACCATATGGATACCATACGAAGAGGAACTCAGCTGCAATAGTGTCTTCTTGACAGTTTTAGTTTATTTATCTGACTTAACAAAACCACGCTTAGAATGTAGTGCACGCGAGTTGCCGACAAAAAAAGGTAATATCGGAAGATTCCAATTCGCGCGCACTCGTGATTTTCGTTCAAGCGTTTTGACGAATAAGTCCAGCCATGACTGTAAACTTCAGGACCAAAAGCATAACATATGACGTGTTAACAGTTTTATGTTATGTGAATGTGTTATGGTTTTGTACGTTCATAAGTAATATACACATGTGACATTGTAAATAGAAAAATAGCTTATATAGTGAAATTGTTAATCTATGCGCTTTTGCTTGCGGTTTTTGCTGGATAACAAAACCTAAAATTAATAAGGACTTATTAAAGTCATCTGTATCAATCATGGCCATTACGAACCTGTATTAGTCCACTGGAGAATTCTCCTAATGAGCGCTCTGTGGCGCCATCCTTTTCAATAACAGCCCGAAATAACATAAATAATTTGTTAAGAGCTCTTAAAGGCCCTGAACAATAAATAATAAATAAATAAATAATGCCGGACAATTCACACAGCATTATCTAGCCCCAAGCTAAGCAGAGCTTGTGTTATGGGTACTAGATAACTGATATACGTAATATAATACAATACATAGATAGATATTTTTTATTATATATAGAAAACGACCAGAACACCCTGAAAAAATGCCTGCAGATCGTACACACATTTGTCCCGAGGCGGGAATCGAACCCGCAACCTTCTGCGTCGCAGGCACACCTTCGCCCACTGCGCCACATCGGTCGTCAATTTGTTAAGGGCCTTAACAAATTGCTTACTAATTATTTATTGTTTAAGGGCATGTACTACCTCAAATCAACTCCGTCAGATCTTTATATCTTCGAAGTTACTAAATATTTAACTTTGAAATTTATATGGTAAAGTTCAGGACTTACTCTATAGATCATACATACGTTCTGAAAACACCTGTTGTTACCTTCTGTTAGATTTATGTTCTGTTAAGCTGAGCGCAGACTTGAGTCACAATAGTTTTAAGACAGTCTATTGCTTTTGTTAAGTTGTAATTTTTCTAAAGCAATAGTCTGTCTTAAAACTATCTTGACTCAAGTCTGCGCTCAGCCTTAGATTACCCTTTTTTTTTTTTATTTTGATTATGTTCATAGTTCTATTAATTTGTTGCTACACTGTTTTTTAGTCGTGAAAACCGTAATTTAAGCTTTGGTTTTCCAATAAATAAATAAACACGATTGCATAAAATTTTCTCGGTAGAATAAAATCGCAAAGTTACTTCTAAATTCTTACATAAACTTTAATTTTTCAATGAATACAGAATTTAATATCTTGAGAATAAGCATGGTAAGTAATAGATCGACCTTATAAGTTAAAAGAACATTTCATATGTCACGCAAAATCCTATGTCTATATCCTTTTCATAATAACTTGAGGTTGTGAGAAATGTTTTGCTAAGAGCCTATCTTAGCAAAACATTTCTCTAGGTCTCTTGTTTTGAAATTCCCACCGACAAGTACTTACAATAATAATAAGAACGGCCTTATCGCTAGGACGCCATCTCTTTCAGGCGAAAGCCTACCTGCTAGTTCCGGTGATATTGTGTGCTTTGGAAGAGCGTTCTGTCATTTCTGACGACTGATTGATGATTTAAGATGAGGAGAAAGTTAGGTAATGAATACCATGTTCAGTGAAAGTTTAATAACTCCATCGGTCACTCCATTCGGTGATTGTGAATCTCGATTTTATTGACGACCTCTGTGGCGCGGTGGGCGAAGGTCTGACTGCGATGCAGGAGGTTGCGGGTTCGATTCCTGCCTCGGAACAAATGTGTGTACGATCTACAGGCATTTGTTCAGGGTGTTCTGGTCGTTTTCTATGTATTAAAAAAAATATCTATCTATGTATTGTATTATATTATGTATATCAGTTATCTAGTACCCATAACACAAGCTCTGCTTAGCTTAATTGTCCAGCATTATTTATTCCTTTATCAAGAAAATGTCTTCAGCTTTCGCTTGTGAATATGATTGCTTATGCTTTATGTGCTTTGGCCATCAAAAACTTTTTAAAGTAAGATTGTACACAAAGACGAAGTATGTAGGTGGTATTTACAGGGTGTGTCCCATAAAGAGTAGATAACCTTGCTTAGCTTGTGAATCAGACACAAAACCTCAAAAATCAAAAAAGTGGACACGTTATATTTTTTTTTATTAATTTGGAGAAATTCGTACCTTTGGTCACTTGCCATGATGCCCACAATTTGAATTTTTTTTTGGTTTAAACAGCTTTCATTATTCATAATTTAACTTGTCTCTCGTTCATTTTCGAACTCGATTTTTTACCTTTTTCGATGCGCGTGTGTAATAATACGTTGTTGAAGTTATTGTTGTTGTCTTAGTAGTTACCTTGGTTTTAGTTGTCCTGTTGATCACCCATAGCTCCTATGTCGGTGAAAGTAGATACCTACATTAAGAATGATCAGATTTGGAGCAGTCCAAATATGGCACCGCGACAGTGATGTGGGCGGTCTTTGACCTATCGCTTAAAACAAAACGTATAAGATTATTTGTATAGAATTAGAAAGTAGTACTATTTATTTGCATCCGTTAGAATTAAAACACGCGAATTGGTTTCTTAAGAAAGTATGATGACTTTACCCATAACGATGACGCCTAACCTAAAAATATATGACACTAGCGGTCCGCCCCGGCTTCGCACGGGTATATTCTATAGCCTATGTTACTTAGTGATAATGTAGCTTTCTAACGGCAAGAGAGTTTTTGAGATCGGTGCCCCAAGCTAAGCAGAGCTTGTGTTATGGGTACTAGATAACTGATATACATAATATAACACAATACATAGATAGATATTTTTTTAAATGTACCTATAGAAAACGACCAGTACCTTTTAGCAACAAATACCTGCAGATCGTACAAATATTTGTCTCAAGGCGGGAATCGAACCCGCAACCTCTTGCGTCGCAGACGGACCTTCGCCCACCGCACCACGGAGGTCGTAGAGTTTATTCGTAACATACAAAATGTTCTTTATACTGGTGTTCTGGGTGTATATTTATAATATTAACTAGTACCCATAACACAAGCTCTGCTTAGCTTGGGCTAGATGTTGTGTGGATTTCCCTGCGTTATTTAGTGAGTTAATCTTTTAAATTATATTTTATTTATTTATTTTATTGTTACAGCTAGAAGACGCGGATATAACACTCTCTTCAGAGCCTCCAGGTCGATTCTCAATGGACGGACGACTGTCGGACTTAACACCTTCCAAGCCTATCAACATAGATCTGTCGCAGCCAGCGCATAATTTACACAATACTTTCAACAAGTAAGTAACCCCGAAAAATCCATTTCAGAACCATAATATTTATTTGTGCAAACGTATTTAAAACACTAGCTGCTACCTGCGGCTTCGCTTGCGCTTCTCAAGTAATCTATGTTTGTCTTCGGTCTACCATTTACCTCCCTGTATATGTGTATTTCATTATGATCCACGAAAATTTAATAATGTCCCAAAAAATTTCGATTTCGGCAGGATTCGAACCCGCGCCCCACCGGGTACTGTGTGCTCGTGGTTTCGTGGCTTAGTTGGTTAGAGCACACGCAAACTGAAGGTGGTTCGCGGGTTCGAATCCTGCCAAAATCGAAATTTTTTGGGACATTTTTAAATTTTCGTGAAAAATTTGCCCAGTAACACAATATAAAGCAAAAAGCTAAGTTCATTATATCCGTTAAGGCGTATGATGGTAATATACAGACAGAGCTGCTTTTAAATTTATAAATTTAATGTGGATTGCCTCTACTTCGGCAGGCCTATACCCAGCTGTGTTATTTAACCTGCTGCGGTTGATGATTATGGTGAAGCATAAAAAGATTTTCATGCACAACATAACGACCGGGGGTAAACTTACTACGCCATTTTTTGAAAAGGATAGGCATAGGATTTCGCTTTCAAAGGAGCGGGACATGGCAGAGCAACGCAAGCCCAAAAATCAACATATGCAAAAATATGTTTTTGTGTGCTTAAGCAGCTCTGCTCTCTCATTTTCTACTCACTAGGACATTATTTGATAAAAAAGTCATATAAAATGTTTTTTTATTAGTAGTAAGTACTTCTGTACCACTACCATTCTTGTTCTCAAGATCTTAACTTCTGTATTTATTAATAAATTAAAGTTTTAGTAAAAAAAAATTAAGATAACTTTGCGATTTTTTTCCATCGAGACAATTTTATGGAATCTTGTTTTCGAAGCATATGACGGATAGATTAAGTCCTGAACTTTACCATATATACATTTCAAAGTTAAATATTCAGTAGTTTGGAAGAACATCCGGCGGACTTGAAAATAAGCAATTTAAGGACTCTTGATTATCTCAGTAATATCGTTAATGAAAATGGATTTACATAAACAAACATAGCCTTTACTTTCCGTGGTAGTTCATTACATTACTGTGTTAGAGATAGGGTACTTTTCTTGACGAAGTCGAGAAAGATCTAGAACTTCATGCGTTCAATTGGACTGATGTGGCAAAAGATCGGGACAACTGGGGATCTCTATTGTCGAAGGTCGGGATCCACATGGGTCAGTACACACCACAAGTAAGGGCAGTAAGTCCGAGAAAATGATTATGCCAGGAAGTATGATTATGGTCCGGTTTGGAGAGCCAGTGAATTTGCACTGTTCTAATTAGCTACATAAAAAAAAACTAGTTTTCTTTCAAGCACTTTACATTCTAATTGGGACATAATCAACAAATGAGGTACTTATTTGAAATGAATGAAATGAAATGAAAGTAATTTTATTTATCCTAAATCTACTACACAAAAACACATTATCTTAGGATGCAACATTATACCTAGGTTTTGCTGCTTATTTTGTGCGCAGCTGGGTTTAGGACAAATATGGCCTACACTCAGCATTATGCTGGATAGACACTGATGTGTCTACCCAGCGCATTTGCGATTCTAAATAAATATTCTACTTCACAGCTAGACTTTCTATAAAGACTATGAGAAGGGGATGACTTAGCTCGAAAATACAGCTATAATCAAAAGAAGATTTGATGCTTAGATGATTAATTCTTTTCTTTTTATCACAAAATTACATAAAAGCGGTAATTTACTTTCAAAATGGTAATTTAATCACAGTTGAATGTAACATCTAAGTGAATTTAAATGCTCTTCATACAATTAGATGAGATCACCTTTCACAAGTCTAGGTTAGCACGGCTAGCGTGAACGTGTTTTGAAGCAAAAAACTAAATTTGTCAGCTTAAAATGATTGTCAGAGTAAATTCTTGTGATTTTCTTGTTACTTGCTGTGGATTTTTTGATGGGTAAGGTAATATGTTTTAGTAAAATTTTAATGAATCTTGAAAAATTACCGAAAAAAAATAACTAGCTTGGATTTTTTACATGTAACCTCATAAAAAGGTTAAGAGACAAAAAGACTGCTTGCCCAAATTTCTTTTCTGACAAATTATAACTGCTGTTTCCATTGGATTGTTTATTAATAATAAGGACTCTACTTTCATTTATTTGAATCGTTTATTAGAAAAACCCTACAATTTTGGCGAAAATATATATACAGGGTGTCCGGTAATTAATGGATAACCCCGCAGGCACTTGTGGGGGGGCATAGGGCAACTCAGAAAAAAATATAAAAAAAATCTATCTGCATTTTTTTTTTTTAAGTGCTAAATTTTATAGCTTTGTTCAAATTTTTGGACACTACGGCTACAAATTGAATAATAACGAATTGAAACGGAATCAATTCGTTATTATTCAATTTGTTGCCGTAGTTCCCAAAAATTTTAACAAAGGTATAAAATTTAGAACTTAAAAAAAAATATAAAAAAATCCTAGACCGTTGCAGATAGATTTTTTTAATATTTTTTTCTGAGTTGCCCTACTGCCCCCCCACAAGTGCCTGCGGGGTTATCCATTAATTACCGGACACCCTGTATATATATATATATATTCATTAGGTATACCTAATCAAGTCACAAAGAAATGACACAAGCCCTACTTCCTTTGTACAAGTTATAGGCGGTCGAATTATAAATCTAATTGAGAAACACCGTCAAACAAGTCCATGTATATGTGGGTTTTCTCCAATAAATACCATAGAAACACTCACAAATAGTTTTATTAGTGTGTTTAATAATTCCCACAAGACCAATGAACTTATCGTTTTTAATAAAAATGTAGAGTTTCGAATCTTGTATTTTGTAACCTAGTGTATAAAATGATCCTAGTAACATTTCACTGTCAATTAATTTTTAGAAAAAATACAATTTTATTTGTGTTTCTGAGAATTTCTACAAGTCCATGGACATAATATAGAGAACGATCAGGAATTTGAATCTTGTATTTTGTTACCCTAGTATTTGGTATAATGATCTTAACTATTCAGTCCATACATCTTAATAACTTAAGTTTTTTCTTACAGTACAATGTTTATTGCTCCTGTAAAATGGGGTATCATAGACATTTGCGATTTCTCAGATAAACGATTCATTTAGTATATTGCATACATAATTAGGTACAGGAACTAGGTAGGTACATGAATATAATATATAGAATATATATATAGTGAATATTCTAACACGCTCATAATTATGCCCCAGGGGTGTAGCAAATTGATGACAGGTTGTAAAGTTAGTTATAATGTAATAATAAATAAATTATAAAGGACTAGCTGCTGGCCGCAGCTTCGTACGGACTTTTCAAATAGCCTATGTCCATTCCCTGGACACCGTCTACCTCCCTGTGAAATTTCATCAAAATCCGTTCAGCCGTTTAGGCATGAAAAGGTAACAGACAGACCGACAGAGTAAATTTCGAATTTATAATATTAGCATGGATTTTCTGTCGCTTTGCAAAAATTGACCGTCAAGTCCGTTGAATAGAATTTTGTGATTTGATTTGTGATAACATGACTAACCAATTGCCGTGTGGTGCTGGCTTAGAATTTGCACTAAGCCAACTCTTCCCGTGGGTGTCGTAAGAGGCGACTAAGGGACATACACCGGGGGGCGAGCAGCAGTGCCTCTTGCAGAATAGATCTACCGCCGAACTGATCCCCAACTAGCATGCCCTGCGTGAGGATTATGGGCATTACCCCTATGAGATAAAAGCCAATAAGACGATTATCAGGGAGAGGCCTGCGTCCAGCAGTGGACCATATTAGGCCGTTGAGGATTAACCAATACCTACTAGTAAAATTTATGATATACTTTGACCATGTGGTTTTCTTAAGACTCCTAACCAGTAAACCATCAGTCTGCTTGTTCCATCAAGAATTTGTGTGAAAGTAACTTAACCTGTTTTACCCACAGAGGCCTAACAAACATAATGAACGAGCGAGGCAGCCTCAATATGTACCAGAGTGGTGAATCCCTGATGAGGATGTCTCCCCCAAGCCTGGTGTCTTCGCTCCTCATGGAAAGCTCGGGGCAGTTCAACCCTGAGTCGCTGGATGGAAGGCGGTCTATACCAGCTCATAGAGAATCTGGTATGTTCTTTGGAACTGGTTATATAATGTACCAGAGTGGTGAATCCTCATACGGATGTCTCGCTCAAGCTTGGTGTCTTTGCTCCTCAGAGAGACTTAGGACAGTTCAACCCTGAGTCGCTGGATGGAAGGCGGTCTATACCAGCTCATAGAGAATCTGGTATGTTCTTTGGAACTGGTTATATAATGTACCAGAGTGGTGAATCCTCATACGGATGTCTCGCTCAAGCTTGGTGTCTTTGCTCCTCATAGAGACTTAGGACAGTTCAACCCTGAGTCGCTGGATGGAAGGCGGTCTATACCAGCTCATAGAGAATCTGGTATGTTCTTTGGGACTGGTTATATAATGTACCAGAGTGGTGAATCCTGATACGGATGTCTCGCTCAAGCTTGGTGTCTTTGCTCCTCAGGGAGACTTAGGACAGTTCAACCCTGAGTCGCTGAGGAAAAGCGGCTTTCGAAAATGGTGACTCTTATGACAATGACAAATGATTAATTTTAGTATTTCGATTCTTGAGGAGACTGCTCCCCAACTACAATGGTATGCACAGCAGGGTCTATCCATGATGTTTTAAATAAGGGCGTAAAGATTTCTGAATGATTCGCTACCCTTCAATAAATGATGATGATTAAATTATACCGCTAAACATGGACCATTCTCACTGTGGTCTAATTTACCATATCCGCACTCAGCTTCTGCTATCGGCTATTCGGTGTCAAAGGTAATAATTTGAGTGCTTCTTTCACCAGGTCCACCAGGTTTACAACCAAGTCGCGACAGCATAGACGCAATGATGACCAGCATGACGCTTTCAATCCTCGACGAAAAGGACATGAGCACGAGCTTCCTCTCCCAAACCACTTACCCTGACAACGACAGTCTTATAGATTCTCTGCCCCCTAGCTTGGTCAGCTCAGTCAATTCCTCCTATATCGTCAACTCCAAACCTAATGACGAAACCAACATCTTTAGCTCAGCTACCTTCACTCATCTAGAACAATCTGAGAAGCTTCTATCAGCCCGTCCAAGGTTACAACTCTTCGGCAGCATGAGACGAGAATCTGGCATCAAGAACTCTGAAAGCTACACGAAGTCCAGAGAGGAAGCCTGTCAAATCGATACCACGAAGATCTTAAACGAAAACACCGATAAGAAAGAATTACTTATACCTAACATGGCAGAAACTATAACTTTACACTTCGCAAACAACAAATTCAGAAGCGACGCGGAGAAAGAAAATTTCGAACGCGATGACACCTTCTACAAAAACGAGGGAATCCCAAACCCTGAAGAAGGAAAGAACAGTTGTAATGTAACTTTAGGTAAGCAAGAACTGAACGAGATCATCCAAGCTAGGCAGAAGTTATCGTTAGCAAGGAAAGCTCTACCAGGCGAGCCTGAGAAACCACCCAACCAAGACCTTCCAGTCAAAACCATCGTGCTCCCAAATCAAACGATAACAGTGCCACAGCAAAGCATAGAGAACGCGCCAGAGCTACTCGCAAGGCGAAGATTGAACGGGTTGGAAAGAGACAGAGAAGAACCGCCAACGAGAGAAACTCCTAAGAGAAACTCGACCTTTAAGAAGTTATCGCCTAGAGCTAACACAATTGACGCTTCGGTGATGTATGTGAATGACGAGCCACAGCCGAATGATATTATTGATATTAACTCTGCGACTTTGAACCTTATTGATGGGGACAGGACGCTGCAGCAAGAGGTAATTTTAATTTTAAATAATTTTAGGAAGTAAATTCAATTATTTTAGATTTTCTTATACCTACAGACCGACAGATGAACGGTGATTTTTATTTTATGTACGATCTGCAGATATTGGTTTTGGGTGTGTTTTATGAACATATTATAAAAAAATGCTTAAAAATATATTTTTTAGAGCATAATATAGCAGTTTACTAGCACCCAAACATGATCTCTGCTTAGCTCTTGGGGCGGGGCAAGATGATGCTGTGTGAATTGTTCAACATGATAATATATTATATATTTATTCAAATACGAATCATAATAATGTATATAAGATAAGATAAGATAGATAAAAGATAAAAATATTTATTTCGTCTTGTGTAACACATCAATGTTTCTAGACTAACTATATAAATATAATATAATAATGTACCTTAGCGAGCTATGGAGAGAGCTATGCTTGGAGTTTATGTGAAGGATTGGATTCGCAACGAATACATCCAGAGAGAGAACCAAGGTTATCGACATATTATGTAGCTCAAAGGATTAGCAAGCTGAAGTGGCAGTGGGCCAGTCATATCTCGAGAATAACCGACAAACGCTAGGGTAACCGTGTGCTTGAGTGAGACTGTGACTCGGCAAACGTAGTGTAGGACGCCCTCCGACCAGGCGGAATGACGATTTGCGAAAGACTGCTGGCAGATGCCGTATGCGGCAAACTGAAGACAGAGCGCCTAAATGCAGCAGTAGACTAATATAGGCTGATGATGATGATTATTCAGAAAGAAAATAACAATCAAATAACAAATTTAAATTAAAACTAGTATTTACAATAGAAACAATTAAGCTATCTGCAAACTGTTGCAAACAATCTACAGGTAGCTCAACTGATCCATATCAATACCAGTTGGAAGCGTGCCTAAGACACTGGCTGCATTGCCCCGCTGTATAGCAATGCTGATGCGCTGTGCCAGATACTCACCAGCTCTCGGGTCACGCGTCGCTTCGACCAGACGCTCAGATAATTTTTTGAAAACCCGATGATGATTAATTATGTGCTTTTCTTTCCGGGACTTGTCTCATTACAACTTTGCACCTTACACCTACAGAATTAAAATGCTATTTTCAGAAATGGGGCTCCCAAGAACGGGCGATGGTAGGGTCAAGTGAGAGCACGGATACAGGCACGTTTAGCTCCTCCAGTCCGCCAGACAGCGTGCCCGATGCCGCTATCCAGCATGACACACGTAAATATTATATTACATTATCTATAAGAATAGCGTATGATAAGGAAGATCGTTGCCTCCTAATACAGGTATTTGATACTTAAAAGGAGGTTCCGATAAATGTTATATGTCAAATTTTATTAACGAAATAATAATTTTTGTATATTGTATACTCGAGCTATTCTCAGAGTACACTGTTTGTAAATAACACACCACACTAAAATCCAATATTCTCGGTTTGGCGTCGATCAACAAGTAACGCAAGTTCTGTCAAAAAATCAACAGCAAGAATGGGAGCAAAATATATAATGTAAACGTTACGATTTTTTCCCATATTTGAATGCTCATTTTTGCGTTGTGGCGCAGTGGGTTTGGAAGCTAATGGCATAGGATTTCGCGTTTAAAGGAGCGGGATAGAACAGAGCGGTGTAAGCTTTTAAAGACATTAATTCAAAAAAATAAGCCGAAGGTGCCCTCGGTATTATACATTGTGTCTGAATTCTGTACACGCACGTCATACAATAGAAACAAGGATAACAAAATTATGAAATTTAAATTGAGAAAAATATAAATCAATCAGTTAATTTTCTGTCATACTGTACCTATACAGATCACTTTTTTTTTATTTACTTTTTAGACATCCATGTTAGGCATTTTGCTACAAAGGCTAAACGTTTTAGATGACCCCCTAATGAGCGTTATTTTTTTCATAAGAAATCTTGACAGTTCCCACAGATTAGAGAATTATTTTATTTATTTTTATTCACAGATTCACAAGTTTCATCCACTCCCCTAACAGCCCTGCGAAAATGCGCTAAAAACGACCTCCTAAACCTACACACCACAATATCCCCCATATACGATATGATCGATGATAAATCCTACACGCTAACTAAAGCACCCAGCTCCAACTTGCATATGGAAAAGACTTACGATATGCATAGTACTACGGTCATAAACAGCGCGACATTGGTGAAGCGGACGGCTAAGAGAGATATATTGGCGATGAGATTGAGTCCGGATAGGAGAATGCCTCCGCCGAACAGAATGATCTCTCCGCCTAGTCGCTCGCCGCCCGGACGGATTCCTACTGCTTCAGGTTTGGACCTTATTCTATTTTATTTTAGAGTTAAATTTAGTACAATATAGCCAGCACAATATTATAAATAGTGCGACATTGGTGAAGCGGACGGCTAAGAGAGATATATTGGCGATGAGATTGAGTCCGGATAGGAGAATGCCTGCGTCGAACAGAATGATCTCTCCGCCTAGTCGCTCGCCGCCCGGACGGATTCCTACTGCTTCAGGTTTGGACCTTATTCTATTTAGTTTAGAGTTAAATTTAGTACAATATAGCCAGCACAATATTATAAATAGTGCGACATTGGTGAAGCGGACGGCTAAGAGAGATATATTGGCGATGAGATTGAGTCCGGATAGGAGAATGCCTGCGTCGAACAGAATGATCTCTCCGCCTAGTCGCTCGCCGCCCGGACGGATTCCTACTGCTTCAGGTTTGGACCTTATTCTATTTAGTTTAGAGTTAAATTTAGTACAATATAGCCAGCACAATATTATAAATAGTGCGACATTGGTGAAGCGGACGGCTAAGAGAGATATATTGGCGATGAGATTGAGTCCGGATAGGAGAATGCCTGCGTCGAACAGAATGATCTCTCCGCCTAGTCGCTCGCCGCCCGGACGGATTCCTACTGCTTCCGGTTTGGACCTTATTCTATTTAGTTTAGAGTTAAATTTAGTACGATATGGACAGCACAATATTATAAATAGTGCGACATTGGTGAAGCGGACGGCTAAGAGAGATATATTGACGATGAGATTGAGTCCGGATAGGAGAATGCCTCCGCCGACCAGAATGATCTCTCCGCCATAGATTTAAATCGTTAGATAGGCCCCGACACCAAAAACTGTGGCTTTGTTATTGAATGTGTGCGTTAACAAAATGCCGACGCACGCACACTAATGAGTAGTCAAAAAAATCGTGTTTCTGCCATTGTACTTATCTGTTGCTATTACCATTTCGTGTGCAATTGTATTGCATACACTTTTCTGAAAAAAGTTTGCACTTAGATGCCATGAAATTGAAAATGTTTGAATGTGTGCGTCAACATGGCGTCCAAAAACTGTGCAATTTGTGTAGAAGGTACGGTCCGGTAAGTAGTTAGAAATAGTGTTTTTTGCCAACAAACCTAATTATTATTATAACCATTTCGTTTACAATTGTATTGCACTGACTTCTGTGAAAACATAAAGGTCTTATTTATATCCTGAAATCGAAAACGCGTCTGTCTAAAACGTGTGCAATCTACACACAACAAGTGTACTGAGAAAATAGTGTCATCTCTTTTTCTCCCACATTAGTTGCAAACACTACTTTCTCTTTCGTGCACTCGCCGTTTAAATTTGTTATTTTAGACAGTGCGGAAGGAAAAATAAAAGTTTTTAAATCAAATCGCAATACTTACGAGTGAAATGTTACACCTTTGGCTTTATTTGTGTTTCTAGAATTGTTGTTGCACTTTAGAAAGGCACACGATGGCATTTTGTGACACTAAACTGCTCGCAAACGTCCTTTACAACACGTCCGGCTAACACTGTGTGTGGATGTGCACTGATTCCAGGTTAGTGAGCCTCACTCTCTTCGACCGTGGAACAACACGGCGCGGTCTCACTGCGGTAAGGGCCTATCTAACGATTTAAATCTATGCTCTCCGCCTAGTCGTTCGCCGCCCGGACGGATACTACTTTAAGTTTAGACCTTATTCTATTTAATTTAGAGTTGAATTTATGATTGATGAACAAAATGGACAGTGCGATTATGGTGAATCGGACGTCTACGAAAGAGGCGATGAGATGAGATTGAGTCGGGGTTGAAGAATGTCTTCGCCTACCTTGACCCAATTTTTTATTATATAATTAATGGCTTTACTATAACAATGGTGTCGCCAGAATATCAAATATTGGCCTTTGATGAAACATACTATAGAGGAAGGATGCGTGTCAAATTTGTCAAGGTTGAAAGCATTATGTCAATGTTAATAGCACCGCACGCACTATCTTGAGTTTCTTATATCTATGGACGATTCTGCGACCATTGTCATAGTAAAACGATTGGTTAAATTCGGCCCCAGAATGATCTTTCCGCCTTCCACAGGTTTGTTGGTTTGGACTTTATTGCTTGTGTTTAAAGTTGAATTTTTGATGTGCTGTTTTTGGTGTGTTAATTAGTTACTGGTGTACAAATAGAATTAATCACAATATCTCTAGATCTTTATAACTTTCTTCCAATTTTGTTGTAATTTCGTGACACAGAATAAAAACTTTTTTAACGTTTAATTAACTTAATTAAGGACAAGTAGCGGTAGGCGGAATTCTTGAATAGAAAAGAATATACCGAATTTCACAAATGTTATATATAGGCGAGCATAATGCTATAGAACAATCTCTATCTGCTAACCTAAGGGTAGTGTGGACTGGACAACAAATAGACGTATATTATTGAGTGTCCAGTTCATGTAATTTCATTCCGTGGTTTTGCACTTGCCTTCCGAGATAAAGTAAAAGCAGCACTATATAGATGAGATCAAAGTAGTTTATGCCCTAACTAACTAGACAATGTCGTCTCGTAAGAGCCGATTTAGGGAAATTACCAGAGGAAGGGTGGGAGCTTTTCTCTGTATATTTTAACACCTCCAATATGATAGCCAATCTGCTTGCCAAGCATGGTAATAGATATGCATGTGACTTCAAATAAGCTGATTATTTTTATTTGTATTCTCTATAGATACCTATATAAATAATATCTATCTGCATATATATTTTTGTATTTTTTAATGTTACTATTCCGAAATTGAAAAGTACATATTTAAGGTTCAATTGCAAAATATGTACACGTGACGTCACTGTTCACCGTGCTTTCATTAAAGTTTAGCAGGATATATCTTTTTTGAAAGAATGTTTTTTTTTTTTACACGCACAAAACATAAAATAATCACAGAATATAACAAAACTGAAATAATATGTGTATAGAACTTGATCATTTCACAAATTATGTGCATACAGAGAATCGAGTTTATTAGTCACAACACAAACAACAAACATAGTAGTTAAATACATATATAATAATATTGTTACTAATTTTATGTTCATTCAAGGAACATAAACACGTTGAGTTCAAAAACTGAACAGGGACATCACAGAAAAGAGCAGCTTTTTGATCACCCGAAACTGAGAGCAGTGCTAATTTTCGTTTTCCCTTAAAAATAAAAATAAAATGTCTGTTTAATATTTTTTTTGAGAGCAAAAAATAATTACAACTAATATTTACACTTACATCTATTTACTAAAAATCTAAGCCGTCACCAGAAGGCAGAGTGCCCAGAATGCTGGCAGCATTGCCACGTTGAATGGCAATGCTAATTCGTTGACCGAAATAAAAACCAGCATTCCGATCACCTGTGGACTCTATTAGTAGTTTTGTAAGATCTTTATAGATAACGTGTGCCCCAGCTTTTTTTGAGTAATTTATAATAATAGAAAAAAAAATCCCTTGCTTGAGGATGCATGTCCAGCAGTGATGCGTCCATTGTTTGCTGATAATTAATTGACAGCTTGCACGTCACCGTGTGTACATATATATACAATTATTTTGCTCTAATACAAACTTACAGAGCCTTTGCTTACTAATATTAATATTTCCAGCGTCCTACGGCTGTATGGCGCCGCCTTCCGGCGTCCCCCGGAGGACCGCTCTGCCCACCTCTAAGCTAAGGCAGTACAGCTCGCATAGGGAACTCAACAGGATACCTCCCGGTAAATAACAACCGCTGACGTTTCTACAGTAAAGGAATTTCACCTTAGAGCCCCGGCTAGCAATAAAACTTAGCACGCACATCCAGCAACGCTTTCCCACACAAAAATAAGTATTCAAATATGGGCTGAAACGCGTGATCTTTAGATTCATTTTACAGTGACATAATAATACCGCTAGCTTCAAGCGCTATCTGTTGTCTGATGCCGTCAATACAAAATACATATAAATATGACTAACTAAAGCCCATATTTGAGTGTTTTTTTTTCTAAACGGTGTGTGTAGACCGGGGCAGTCGCGGCGTAAGAATCGATCCCTCTAATCCAGAAGCAGAGGAAGACAGCTTACTTCTATGTATCTTTAACACTTTCACTGCGATCACCAATCCGCCTGCCAGGTGTAGTGATTACGGTTACCCCGCTCCCGCCCTTGTTTGAAGGAAGCTCATTAAGCCGAGGGTAAGCTGATGAGATGTCTGTAAATGCGCTACGACCCGCGACAATCCTGTAAACTCGGCAATTTAAACGATTTCGTCATATAACAACGCGTCACGGAACCTATAACAATACGAAGCTTTTATGCATTAGTAGCTTCTGCCCGCTGCTTTGCACAATTTTTGGAATAAAAAGTAAACTCAGTTATTCCAGGTATAGATCTTTATGTGCAAAATTTCAGCCTGAATTATTCTGTATTTTTGGCTCTGTCTTAGACCAAACATATTACAACGGCACTAACATCTTTGTAAAGTTAGTAAAGCGTTAAGGCTTGGTATTCCAGCAGAGGCCGCGCTTTTATGATTTTTAAAACCATCTGAGACAAAGAAAATGGTGTTTACAATTTTGGAAAAAATATACATATTACTTAAAGATCTAATCTAGTCAAAATCGCATTCAGTTACAAGATCTAATGAACTTCACTCGATAGAAAAAAATCCCAAAGTTACCCCTTTTTGTAATGTTTTTTCAATATTATGACTGAACTACTGATATTTTAATTTTAATTTTTGTACCTAATGAAAGGCACTAAATATTTCTAAACATATTCGCAGAGTTTGACTTAATAAAATGATTTTCTTAATTAATATTTTTAAATACCTAAAAAATGACGGCGGCTCGATCAGTCGCGCGCTGGCGCTTACAGGAATGCTTGCAGGAATACCTAGCCTTAACATAGTGTTTTGTTTCCAGTGATAACACCATCTCAAACCTTACGGGGCCCAGCTAGTCGGACGATGCTGCGACGCAACGTGTACGCTTCCAACCCCGCTCTCAGTCCCACCTCGTCCAAACCCGTCTACGGGTACAGCTTGGCTGCCGAGACACAGGTCTTACTAGAGGTAATAAATAAATAATGCTGGACAATTCACACAGCATTATCTAGTCCCAAGCTAAGCAGAGCTTGTGTTATGGCTACTAGATAACTGATGTACGTAATATAACACAATACATAGATAGATATTATTATTATATATAGAAAACGACCAGAACACCCTGAAGAAATGTCTGCAGAGCGTACACACATTTGTCCCGAGGCAGGAATCGAATCCGCAACCTTCTGCGTCACAGGCAGACCTTCGTCCACCGCGCCACATCGGTCGTCAAACATGCATAATATGGCAATACTAGCTTACTTTGTGCATCAATAAATTTGTTTATAATACAAGAATGAAAGTTTATTATTCCTGTTCCAAACATAAAGAAATTTTGTCATTGCAAGCGTACTAAAAAGCGGGACTTACGTCCCGCTTTTTAGTACGCTCAACTCTATGGTTTTTTTTTTATTTTTTTACATTTTCATTTTGTACGCGTTTAGCGGGAAAGAAAAGTGTATGGAAATTCATTTCTAACGTGTTATTTTTTTAAATTTATGAAATAACAGCCAGTAGATATGATTATATTCATGGTATATCAAACGACAAAACGACAAAAGGATTTTTTTCCAAATCCGTCGTATGATTTGGTCTCTTCCGTACTATTCGGAACAATAACTGAATAAAGAACCACGTGTAAATCGTACGCGAGTATTTATTGCGTACGATTGTCACATAACTCGAGTTTACATTTTCGATTAGATTTTTCCTCGTAGGTGTAGTATGAAGATATATCACTCGGGAGAAAGTGAGATTCCTATCTTGTGTGTTTTAAGGCTAAAATGACACACTCGCTCGATAGGAATCAGGCACATTCTTGCCTGGATGTACAATGTACCTACTATTCTTCTTCTTCGTCTTCTTCTTCTATCTACCAGTTCACGAGCAAAAGGGTCTTTTTTTATTAACGTGATATTTTTAGAAACTTTTTTGACGCAATATCTGCCCCATTGTGATAACTGGTTTTATTTTAGACTACTTTTTCAATCCCCCTTCCCCCATACGTGATAAGGTTTTAGACTACTTGGCAAACGTAGTGTAGAACGCGCTGTCCAGTCCTACAAACCAGTTAAGGGCCTGTTGTGTTATAATAATTGGTAAAATTATAAATGGTAAATAAATACAAATAGCTTTTTCTTCGCGCTCATTAGGGGAGACCTATGTACAGCAGTGGACTAGTATAGGCTGATGATGATCATATTTTTCTTCTGATGCACGACATATTACGTTATAATTGGTAAAATTATAAATAAATACAATTATATTTTTCTTCTGATATAGATAAAATATGATGTTATGAATCGTAAAAAAATACAAAGATCTTTTTCATCTGATGCACGACATATTATGTTATAATTGGTAAATTTATAAATAGTAAAATAAATACAATATCCGTGCGTTTGCCACGCAGGGATTCTACATAATATATTATCGTAGTTAACCCGCATACATTCATAATGAATTCGTCAATTACGATAGCCTTTATAGTAAATAAACAATAAAATGTTACAGACAAACCAGCCAGCGCGGCCGGTGCTCACGAATCCCCCGCCGCTCGTCAGACAAGGTACGGAGACGTTGCGGAGAGAACGACCACAAAGCCAACTCGTCGCGCCTAAAGATGTAAGTCAATTTTTTTTTTTATTGCACAAGAAAAAAATACACACACATTGAAACTACACTATGAAAGATTAACTAGTTTTTTATTAAACATATGCCAAAATCTGTACAATTATCTTTTGCAAGAGAAAATAAATATGCAAAATAAAAATATGGCAAAGGCGAGCTTAACCCTAAAAAGAGTCAGTCCAATCTTCCAGCAAACCTTATTTTACTACAGTATAATTTTTAAGTGTCATTGAGTTGACTACATTCTTCATTGCCACGTTTTTCAATGACAGATCAGTCCCTTATTTCTATTCTTTTCTGCCTATAAACTTAATATATTTAGAAGGAGGGTTATACGTACATAAATATATTAGTTTATAGGTACTTGCGTACTTGAACAAAGGGATTGAAAATCAAATCATATTTCATGCTATCCCGCTTAGATCGGATAGATACGAACTGAGCAACAATCCCATTCTTTACGAAAGCAGGTCCTATTGATTAGTATGTTTAGGATATCATTTTTGGTCGGCCTGACCTTTATCTAGATCTCCATCAGGTCAGATTGTGGTCAAACGAAGGTCTTATAGAGTATAAAAAAACTCACTACGTTATTTTGCGTGGCTGAGTTTAACCAGCCAGCATGAAAAAACTTCGTGTCTACGATATAAGAGTGTATTATGACATCTTTCGCATGGTCTTGGCTCGGAAGAGACGGATTTACACCCGTATGTCGTAGATGTTAAGATTTACAATCATCGATCATGGTATCCGCCGCCTCTATAGATTCACAATCAGCATTTAGAAACAGTCCGTGTCAAAAGAGAACACATGTGTGTTTTCGAATTGCATTTTTAGGCAGAATAACAGCGCCCTCTGTTCATAACAGTTGGCATTATGCCTGGGCCCATTTGCTACTGCACCACACACTGATAACCTAATTATACCTTTTCCTATTAAATTTCTACATATTGTTATTTAAGGCCCATACCCTACCGAAAGTGGCGCCACCACCTTATTTGTCTTATAATTCTGTTTAACAAAGGAATTTTCAAAAATCCTTCTTCCAGTTTGTGATGCCTATCATAAGCTTTTTTTTAATGCCTCTGTAATAGTTTTATTCTATTTAGTTTAGGAAGAGATACGAAAATAGATTTTGGTGGCCACCAAGTGCAACTTCGTATCTCTTCCTAAACTAAATAGAATAAAACTATTACAGAGGCATTAAAAAAAAGCTTATGATAGGCATCACAAACTGGAAGAAGGATTTTTGAAAATTCCTTTGTTAAACAGAATAATAAGATAAAGTAGATGGTGGCGCTAGTTTAGGTGCTGTATGCGCCTTAAGTAGTTTTTCCACTCGCAATAATGTTCTTTATTTTTTGATGAATGTATATTTATAATTTTTTAATTCAGTATTGTAAATTTATGTCGTGTGTGGCAAATAAATGATATGTCTATGTCATTTTTAAAAAGAAAAAAAATCGAAATAAAATAAATACGACTACTTTAATCTCTCGTTCCGTATTCACAGAACTTGTCACTGCTCTGCCCAAACTGTCTGCCTCAAAAGCCTATTATTAGTCCACTGCTGGACGCAGGCCTCCCCCTGATAATTGCCCGCCTTATTGGTTCTGCTTCTAAACAAATCGTAGACAATTTCAAATGTCATTTTTGTAAGGTTTTAGATATTGGAGGAGGCGGCGGATACTTGATCGAAATTTAAAATTTATAAATAGACGCAATAAGAAGTAATCGGCTGTTAATTAATTTATAAAATGTTTTTAAAGGGGGTGTGACTACATAGAAGTCATTTATAGGTATTTTTTTCATAGGTCTTTGGCTGAAAAACAGCGCTGAGCAAAAACAATTTTTTTTGTTCAGCACACGCTGAGCCAACCCCTATTTCGGCGCAGGGTCATGGAGGCAGAGTCACTTACCACCCTTTTTTTTGTATCACGTACCTCCATGTTAAATTGTTATTGTTTTCTGTCTGTTTATTTTATGTTATACTTTTGTGTACCTGTGTCTAAATAAATGTATTTCTATTCTATTCTATTTATAAAACATTTTGTCATATTTTGAAAACTCAAATATCAAATCATGGTAAATTTGATTTGATTATTGAAATTTCCATTATTTCGGCACAGTGCTCCATGATCACGGAAGAACTAAAAGTTACAAAAGTTTTATCGGGATGTGACTATTAGTGATCTATCATTGGATTTCAGAAAAAGACTCGTTGATTTCTATTTACAGGATTAAAAACACTACACTTCTCTCAGTCTCTAACAAAACAGGTTTTTAATATATTATGCTAGCTAGACTATTTTTAATGAAATTTTATATGTGAAATTGTAGTTTTTCACATACATAAAGTTCTAATTCATCACACATATTTCATTGAGTTGACTACTTTCTTCATTGCCACGTTTTCAAATGACGGATCAGTCGCTTATTATTATTCTTTTCAACCTATAAACTTAATATTTATGAGGAGGTTATAATTATGTACGTAAATATATTAAGTTTATAGGTACCTGCGTACTTGAACAAAGGGATTGAAAATCAAGTCATATTTCATGCTATCCCGCTTAGATCGCATTCGAACTGAGCAGTAATCCCATTCTTAATTTTAAGAACGCAGCTAATATCCTATTGATTTGTTGATTTTTGGATGGCCTGACCTTTATGTACCTAAATTTTGTTGTTTTCAGTGCACTAACTTATCAGTGTGTGATTGCTTGATTTGTTTTCTATGTGGCTAAAACGAAGCATCGACAGACCCAATAACATAAGAATAGATAAAAACAAAATAGAAGGGACTCCTCTTTGACCGATTCCAGCACGCCGCCATTTATGCCTACTTCCCCCTTCACGTTGTCACGCCCCTCTGTCATCCAGGCGTGTTACCAGGGTTGCTACTGTTAAATTTTGCGTTAATATCATGAGCCCGCTCGGAGCCGAAGTTTCTATTCTAACCTGTCTATATCTATTCTTATGCCAATAAAACCACCGGTGGACCTACCGCTGTAGCTTTAAGCCTGAACAACCATTTGTCCATTGCTTTCTGTGTTTCTGTTAATTATTTGGTGCGCCTAGCTTTTCTGTGTCCATAGATAATATTTTAAATCAGACCCAAAAGGAGTTCTAAAACATACAGCTCCACACACCATTGATGTAGCGTGCCGTACGCTACCCGACAAAATGCGAATTATAATGATTTTAATCTATTTATATATCGTTTCATATTTCTATCATCTAAAACCACATAAGTAAGTAAACAACCGACGACGTTTACTGTCGTCGGGTGTTAATAATGTGATTGTAGTCATAGTCAATTTATACGATTTCATACGACTCAGAAACAGTATCGCTTTTAGTCGGGTCGCGTAGCGTGTCAATAGTGTGTTTTCGGCTTTAAGCACCACACGCCGTCGGACATCCACAAAGAAAAGCTGGGTGAACTAATTTTTTTTAGTTCTACCAAGACATCTTGTATCTTTAAATTAAAAAGGCGTGATTTTGATAAAACAAACTCATTAACATTAAACGGTTGACATATCAACATTTCTTGCATTGGCTTTCTTGCCGTGGGGTCGCACCATTACAATATTGACCCCTCTTACTCAGTCCGTGGATGTCGTAAGAGCCGACTAAGGGAGAACCTACTAAAGGAAGCGAAAGCGCTGCAGCTTCCTTCTGCTTAAATTTAACACGCTCACTGCGATTACCAACGCCGCCTGCCGAGTCACTATGGCAAACTCCCCCCTTATCCCCCTACCGTAAAAGTGTTGAAAGCTAGGTAGGTACAGATTTTTTTTACTAAACATTAAAATCGAATATCGATAGAAACAACACAACAAAGAGTCCACTACAAAAGTCAATATTGGTACTTTACTTTGACTATTTAATAATTATCTAAGTAGTTAGTATTTAATTTATTGGTCCAAGCAATAATTTTTGTAAGTTTATATTTTAATTAGATATTTATAATGTTAATGTATAAGATCACCATTCACACTGCCCCTGCCTTTCTTAAATTCACAATTATTTCCACCCAAAGGTTGCCTAAAAGAGATCGCTTCTAAGCGATCAGGCTGCCAATTGTAAGACAAGTCTTATGTGACGTCTCTTTGTAATGTTGTTTTATGGTGTACATTATCGAATTTTGTGCAGACTTTTCTGAAATGCATGCGACTTATCGCTCAAGAGCGATCTCTACCAGAACGAGAGGTAACCGTAGGTAGGATGTCTTGGTAGAACTATCCGCCCATGGGTGTTGGTGTGTTGTGTTGTGTTTGTGTGTAACGTTCATGTCATGTAACATTGTATAGCGGCCGTGCAGTCTACTGCGTCCGACGTCGGCGTCGCGAAACCACCAGATACCCGTGAGTTGATACTGTGCTGTTTTACAATTACACCCTCATTGGTCCAGCCAGAATCGTTTTGCCTATTAATAGAGGAACTAAGATTTTGACGGGTCACTATAATGCTCGACAATTTATTGCACGGCCGAATAATGTACACCTTGATAATCCGTGTCATGGTTTTAAATTTTAATAGGTTTTGACACGAATTATCAAGGTTTACATTATTCGGCCGTACCTGCAATAAATTGTCGTGCATTATAGTGACTCGTTGTGAAGATTCAACAATTGATGCAACGCGAAATGGAGTGCTGGGAGACCATCAACTCTGGACCATCAACTGGACCGACGACATTGTAGCGGTCACAGGGAGTCGATGGATGGAGGTGGCTCCGGATCGCTCTTTGTGGCGTCGTATGGGGGAAGCCTATTTCCAGCTGTGGACGTGTATGGGCTGATATGATAATCATGAAAAAAATACAGAAATATTATAAACGAAAATTTTGAAGTCGGTTTCAGAGATGCTAAATGCCAACGGTTTATTTGTTTTCAATTAATATATTTATCTATTTATCACACTGATTTAAATATTATCATATCACATAAAGAAGATAACGATATCAGATTTGTTACAGCATCAAACTCGACTCGTCCTATTATAATATTAACCGCAAACAATTAAACTAACCCATTTTTATTCAGGAGTAAATAATATTTCTACCCGACTTCAAAAACAGAAGCAGGTTCTAAGTTCGGTGTATGTATGCTTTTTATGTATGTTTGTCGATTTCTTCGTTACTAATGGACGTATTTGGAAATTTTATTTAGCTATTGTACGGAGAATAAAGAATGGGGAGGTTCCAAGGCGGTCCCAAAAACAAATTTATTCCCGAGGAATTAGTATTTTTCATTATGGGACTATTTCTGAGATCATTCTCTACATAACAAAATAACTATTAAGGGCCTATACAAACTTAATTTTTTGTAAGAAGGATAGAAATAGGATTTGCGTTTATAGGAGCGGAGACAGGGCGCCAATAACAACGCAAGCCCAAAAATCAAGTTTTAGCTTATTATCTATTAATTTAGGACCATATTAGGACATTATTTGAAAAAACCGAAACATATAATTAAATAAAGCAATATTGTTATGCAGATTTCTATCGAGAAAATTTTCTGATATCGTGTTTTTGATACATGATCGATAGAGTAAGTCCTGAACTTTACTATATATACATTTCAAAGTTTTATATTTAGTAGTTTAGAAGATATAAAGATCTCACGGATTTGATTTGAGTTAATACCGGCTCTTAAAGTAACTCCGCAATTGACGTGAGACATCGGTGAACAATTGTAACTCAATGGTGAATATACCTACAGCCGAACATACCTACATATATAACCTCCTTTATTGAAGACTTTAAAATCTATATTAATATTATAAATGAGAAAGTGTGTTTGATTGCCATTCTTTTACGCCCTAACTAAGCAACCAATCGACTTCATTTTGCATAGAGTTGGAGAGTAACACAAAACACAGTAAAACACTTCTTATCTCATAAATCTGTTTCCATGGGATAGAAATAACCTTAAAAAACGCGGGCGAAGCCGCGGGCAGCAGTTAGTATAATGTAAAAATATCTTTTGATAGGCAAAACGATTCATGCATGAATAGCTTGATTTGGTAGATAGCAATGGTAGTTTTTGTTGGTTTTGGTGTGGTGTTTTTTGTTAGATGCATACTGTTTTCATTGCTTTAATACCAATATAATTCCATTCATTTGGACACAAAAACATTGACACATTATTTGATACTTAGTTCGTCACAATAATGCACGACAATTTATTGTAGGTACGGCCGAATAATGTACACCTTGATAATCCGTGTCAAAACCTATCAAAATTGAAAGCCATAACACGGATTATCAAGGTGTACATTATTCGGCCGTACAATAAATAGTCGTGCATTATAAATAAATAAATAAAATAAAAGTTATTTATTTCAAGCACATGAGGTACTCATTATAGTGACCTCTTAGTTTGTTTGGTTTGGTTAGTTAATGCGCGTTACGTTCATAGTGGACGTATCACGTCAACACTTCTTATACTTTGGCCAAACTCATGAACTGATCATAAAATGTTTGTAAAGCTCCTAGCTTAACCTAAAAAACTTTTTCTAATTGTTAATTTTAAGGAAAACTTGTCGAATTAACCTCTTTCGTACATAGTGCTGACATGTTTTCCAAATTCAACGCCAAAAAGAAGATTTTGGATTTTAGTGATGTGAATTGCTTACAAATATTGGATCGTGAGAATGGCTCGAGTATAGTACAGTATTTGATGTAGGTAGGTATGTTAATAAAAGTAATATCAGTAATCTTAAGTAAGGCCCGTATTAGTGAAACCTTGCTCAGTCGAATCTATGCTTGAGTGACGTTTATGCCATTGAAAAGCGTTACTTGAGGATCTATGCTTGAGTAACGCTTTCATAAATACGGGCCTAAATCTAGTACCAGTAGCCATAACATAAACACTACTTACCTGTGCTCCAAATAATGTGTGAAAAAAATCATACTATGTCTTCGCTATTAAATACACCATGTTTCTAATTCAATTTTTATATTGATACCATGTTGTTTGTAGATCTTTTAATAGAAAACAGTTCCAAACATGGACCCGGCTTGGACACTTCAATAACAATACTTAAGAAAGTAGAGGTAAGTAGGTAGGTACTTAAAGACAAAAGAACTTATTCAAAACTTTAATGTAACACTGTACAATTTCTTACAGCCACCGACTACAAGGCCGTATTCGATAGCCGGGGCCTCACAGCTGCGAGTCAACAATGTCAACAGGCCTGCTTCTGGACATTCCTCGAAGCCTGCGTCAGGTAACACAGAATTGTACTCATCATCATCAGCCTATACCAGTCCACTGCTGGACATAGGCCTCCCCTAATACCTTTTACTCGTAACACACAATTGTTCTTCTTAGGCTAAGCGCGCACTACGATTTTTAAAGCGCATACCCTACCCAAACTAGCGCCCCCATCGACTTTACCTTATTATTCCGTTTAACAAAGGAAATTTCAACAAAAATCCATCGCTCTGTTTGTGATACCTATTATAAGCTTTTTTTTTGTTGCCTCTGTAATAGTCTTATTCTATTTAGTTTAGGCAGTGAATTGAAGTTGTCTTGGTGGCCACCAAAATCTATTTTTGATACACTGCCTAAACCAAATTGAATAAAACTATTACAGCGGCATTAAAATAAAGTTTATGATAGGTATCACGAACTGTACGATGGATTTTTGAAATTTTCTTTGTTTAACGGAATAATAAGATTAAGTAAGTGGCGGCGGCGCTAGTTTGGCCCCACCCAAATGAACAAAAATATGCGTCTTAATAGCGCGATATTTTTGTCGCAGGAATATAACGTAGGCGTTTCTATGTCAGTGCGCGCATATGCGATAAAAAAAATCGCGGCTATTTAAAAGTTGTGATTTGTCACATTTTCCGCAACCACTCGCGACGCGATTGCCGCAAAACTAAATTGCAGCCTATGGAGTTGTACGCCCCCCCCGCGCGCATTGTGATAATAAAATCGCACTCTTTCAGATTTTTTCTAGATATAGTCGAATGTCACTAATGTCATATTTCAAATAAAAGAAACCTTTCATACATCTTTCTGCTGTGAAAGGATGAGTCCAGTATTGAAGAATTCTTTTTATTTTATTTCATTTTATTTAAAGCAAGACAAGAAATTTGTACGAAATCCATGTTAAGAATGAGTAATCCTTCGATTTTTTCAGCCCAGTGAATTTTCTGCGACAATTTACAGCGCGATTTTAAAATCGTGTCGCAAAAAGTAAAATCGTAGTGCGCGTTTAGCCTTAGACTAGAAAAGTCAGGCAAGGCAGGCCTACTCGGAAAATGAAAATCGAATTTTGTGATTCCTTTTCGTGCTAAACCAACTCTTATGACGATTGCTTAGTATTAGCGCAGATGAAATAATGTTACTTCGAAAGTATTAGCTTTTGCTTCGAATCAGAAACTTCGAATTTGGTTTTCAGAGTAAGCCCCCTGAATTTTGGCGCATCACAAGTACATAACCTATCACATAACACATATTTTGGCCGCCGTAGCTATTCATAAAGGAGTTACCTACATATCCTCCAAATACAATACAAAACTCTTTACTGCACACTACAAAAAAAAAAACAAGAAACAGCCATTGGCATTAAACATAAAAGTACAGTGGGCGGCTTTATCGATTAGAAGCGATTTCAACCAGGCAACCTTTGGATCAAAATCCAAATTTTGGTGATGATTTAATCCTAAACGGTTAGAAATGTTTGTAATTTTTTTTTATAAACTAAAGAAATTAATGATGAAATAACCTTTTTTGATTGATATACAAATTTTCTGTTCTAGCAAATCACTTAGTGGAGCACCCTCGGCCTGCCTCTAGCAACGAGCCGCGCCTCTCGGGACTCCCCAGGCCTTCGAGACTACCCGCGCCCCGGCGTGCCCTGCGGTAAATTTTTTTTTGTGTTTAAGAATCAATTATGTATTCTACTCACTCTTGTTAGAGTTGCACCCATTGCGTGCATAGCCTAAACATATGACAATAGAAATTTATTAGTTTTACACCTTATTATCATCAATACCAGCATTCACGGGCAAGGCTATGCATGACTCTTAAGGTCCTATACTATAATAATAATAATAATGCTGGACAAATTCACACAGCATTATCTAGCCCCAAGCTAAGCAGAGCTTGTGTTATGGGTACTAGATAACTGATATACATAATATAATACAATACATAGATAGATATTTTTATTTTATATAGAAAACGACCAGAACACCCTGAACAAATGTCTGCAGATCGTACACACATTTGTCTCGAGGCGGGAATCGAACCCGCAACGTTCTGCGTCGCAGGCAGACCTTCGCCCACCGCGCCACAGAGGTCGTCAAACTACCGTCGACATACTACCTCAATTCAACTCCGTCAGGTCGAAATATGTTCCAAACTACTAAATATTTAACTTTGAAATTTATACATGTACATCTTTTTGATGAGCATCGAAAGTTTAGGATTTTTGTTAGTAAGTTATGGGAGCTGAAACACGATTGACTCAACTTGACTCGGTAGAAAAAAATCACAAAGTTTCCTCTAAATTTTGCATTTTTACTACGGAAAACCAGTTTCATTTGCTAGTTACTTAACATATTTGCATGAAATATCGTCTTAAAAATACGTAACTACACACTTTAGAGGATTATGAGTAATTTTTATTATTAAGAGTATTATTTTAGAGCAATAACAAATTTATAAATAAAAAGCAGTGAAATTGCGCGCGGGCCGGCTCTTGCCTCCCTTTCTCGCCTTCACCGCGCGGTGTTCGCTCGTCCTTGTCTCGAAAAAACGAACGTACTTCGCCTTAAGGTAATTTGAATAAATCAATGATTTAGCTACTTTTCTAGTAGGTACATTACCTAATCTATGTACAATGTTATCAATATTTCTCCTCCACAGACCACCGTCGGTTTACTCAGTGGCGCCAACGGGCGATGCAGACAACTACTGACATTTAGCTTGCTGTGCCCGGATACTTGGCCGCGGCCCAGTGTAGCCAACTGAAAACTACTAAAAAAACCTTTGAAATTATCGCGGTTGTTCACACTAAAAGAACTTATAAAAAGATAATTACCTGATATACATCAAATACAAACTAGACGTCAAAGTGTTCTATTTCCTTTAGACTTCACGCGTCAGAAAATGCAAATTATATAAATAAAACTAGGAATTAAAGTGGTCACTTTGTAAATCATGGTAAATATTTCATTATAAGTATTTTAGTAGTAAATAACTCGCGTTACGTCCTACTTGCAATGTTTATCGATGGACTGCTTCAGTTAGAACGTGATGGAAAGTTATATGGTATCAGTTGCCAGATATGAATCTGTCGATAAATCATGGCTCACGCTGAAATGTCAGATTCGACCGAAATTTTAAACAAGTTAAAACAAAACTGGCTACACTTAAATAATCTTGCTAGCTAGGACGTAGGGTTACACAGGACCGCGGGCAAGTGTGGGTAACTAATTTAGTCGCAGACTGATCTGAAACTGACAATGTGCATAGTGTCTTCAGTTTATACCCTTTGTCTTGGTAGAATGCGGTGACGTTACATGGCAACACTTTTTGTGCAAACGTGCGAATGTTTTATTCGGTCATTTGAATCGGAAGGTCTTGCTATGATCGCGTCATCGTTTTCTATTAAGAAAAAAAACTTTTATAAATTTTTAAAATATTTTTTTACACTACTGTGTACGGAGTTTGTCAGAATAATAATGTGATTGGCTGGCTGATTGAGTTTACAGTGAGAAATTTTAAGTATGTGGTTTCTCTGTATCGTATTTAGTAAAAAATATAATATTATCAAAATATTTTTAAAATCAGCAATAATTTAGAACGAATTAAAAAATAAATTTCAACTGTAAGCTCAAACTGATTGGCCATTATCGTAGGATGTTGTATTTTACTAATGAAGACCAATTTTGATTAGACTTTTATATTCATTTCAAACTATGCGTAGAAAATTAATGAATTCATGAGATTTTTAATATTATAAAATGCGTTTGTTTCATCACACTTTGTACGAAGACCATCAATAAATTAATATTCACTGACATTCAAAGTTTTCCTTTTTCCGGAAAATTTTGCTAATGTCTTAAACGGATGTGTGAAATCGACTTTTTGTGAGAAGAAAAGTCTAAATTTCTATCGCCTTTACCAATCAGGCTATTTGGTATATTATGTATGCTAGAAAGTAGCTTGATTTGACTTGCTCTCTTATTTTTATTGGCTGCCAGTTCAAAATGTATAAATATAAATTATAATTATTATAAGTGTTCTGATCTTCCAAACCTAGTAGGGATTACAAAATAATGATGTTTTGGTACAAAGATGTAACAAATTAAGATATTATTCTTAATATTTACAAAATTAGCGTAAAAGTCGTAAAAACTATGTTCTTAGTAATTTATTTCTGTGTTATTTGTAAGATTTTGCATTTTTGTTTAGGGACTTGTAATTAATTTGTATTTTCTATTTAGATATAAAATTTATATTGTATACTAACTTTGTAATATAATGTTAAACAAGGCACTTCAAAAAATATAATACTACATAACATTACTTACCAAAATATAGTCTTTTGAAATAACGCACAGATTTTTATGTATATTTTATAGCATAACTTATATTGTATAGTATATGTACATATATTGCAGACTTCTTGAGATCAGATTTGATTGAAGACAACATATCAATTTAAAGTACCTACTTCTTTTTATTATAAAGAAAATGTTATTAAAAAATTGCTTCTATAAACTATAATTTTAAACGAAATGTTTTATTGTAAAATTTAAAATTAAAACACTTATTCATAAGTCTTCCGGCCAAACAACACTATTCCTTAAATTTTATCTGGTCTGCGCCATAAAAGATATATATTAATATATAATATGTGTTTGTACAGGTCTATAACGAGTTGTGTTTTGCTAAATCAACGTTTAAAAGTTTACTGATGTTTATAACGCTGTTTCATTTCACCCATTTATTGTTAAACAGTCTGTCAAAAATTTACACAAAATTTTTGGACTCATTGAAATTTTACTGTACTGAAATGTTTGTGAACAGTTTTGTCATTGACTGTGTATTTGAATATGTCGCGTCGTGCCTTATTTAGGTAGTGTAGGTAAAGGAGTTTGTTTCCATTTGTAATAAAATTATGTTTTTACTTACATTATTATGTTTCATTCGACCAAGGTTATCTTATCGACATAGCTCAAAGGATTAGCAAGCTGAAGTGGCGTGGGCTGGCCATATCTCGAGAAGAACCGACAACCGCTGGGGTAAACGTGTTCTTGAGTGGAGACCGCGACTCGGCAAACGTAGTGTAGGAAGCCCTCCGACCAGGTGGGATGACGATTTGCGAAAGACTGCTGGCAGATGCTGAATGCGGCAAGGTGAAGATTTAGCGCTATGGCGCTCATTAGGGGAGGCTTTTGTCCAGCAGTGGACAAAAATAGGCTGATGATGATGTATTATAGAAATGAGATTGGCGAATAATAGGGGAAGTCAGGTGAGGGAAAGTATGAGGTGAAGGTTCAGCACGTTGTTAAAGCAGCATATGCATGCAGCTTTCTTCGCTCCACGAAACGCCCGGCGCCAGTCAGAATAGCCAATTAGGCCAATAAGCCTCATAGCTTCCTAAAAGATGAGACTTCTCGGAGGAATATAATAAATAAATAACGCTGCACAATTCACACAGCATTATCTAGCCCCAAGCTAAGCAGAGCTTGTGTTATGGGTACTAGATAACTGATATACATAATACAATACAATACACAGATAGATATTTTTTTATTATCTAAAGAAAACGACCAGAACACCCTGAACAAATGTCTGCAGATCGTACACACATTTGTCCCGAGACGGGAATCGAACCCACAACCTCCTGCGTCGCAGGCAGACCTTCGCCCACCGCGCCACAGAAGTCGTCTATAATGCCTTACGTAACGACATTGCTTTCATAAAACTCAGACACGATCACTGCTAGCGTCGGCGGCGCGGCGGTGCGACCCGCAGCAGGGGCGCGCCGTCGTCGTCGGGACAGGGAGGTGCAGATCGCACTCTGTGTTTTCAGTCATGAAAGTGCTAGTTTATGGTGCCCATTCCACTCATCTAATTTTTTTGTCCTATGTACAGCACCGATATTTGATCAAAGATTTGAATACTTAGTACTACTAGTATATTGTTTCTAACCGCGGCTTCGCACGCGTTGATTCTATGAAAACGTACCTATAGGTACCTAATACAGGTTAATTCTTTCCCATAAAATTTTTATGTGTTAAATTGTATGTCCCGAGGCGGGAATCGAACCCGCAACCTCCTGCGTCGCAGACAGACCTTCGCCCACCGCGCCACAGAGGTCGTCGGAGATGTCGATGCATTAGGTCCACGCAAGATTTGAGGGCAATGTGGTTGACCGTTTCATGTTGGCGTGATTTTTTTACTATTTCTTGTTTTTCTGTGTTCTGAAATAAAAATAGCGAAAAGTAATTTACCGCCTTTTCTTTTATGTTTGCCGCAAATCAACTTGCTCACGAATGGTTCCGTGCCATAATCTATAAAAACGGCAAAAAAACCCGTTTATTGAATGGAAGCCCTCCTTAGATAATAATTTTATTCTGGTTTTAGTAGGTAGGTATTTGTTGTTATAGCGGCAACAGAAATACCTACATCATCTGTGAAAATTTCAGCTGTTTATCTATCACGGTTCATGAGATACAGCCTGGTGACAAAGGGACAGACAGGCAGACTGACGGAAAGGTATAGTTGGCTCCCCATTTACCCTTTAGTTAAGGAGCAGTTCCCAAAATATTTAGTAACAATTCCGCGCAAAACGTTCTCTGATAAGCTCTAACAAAATGTAATCAGTGTTGAATCAATTCTTATTAGATTTTTCTTTCGTATAGATTTGTTTTTATTTTGTACTGTGTTAGATATAACTTTTGAATAAGTACTTTTGTCTCGTACTTACCTCTACTTTTGTAAGTATTGTTATTGAAGTGCCGGGTCCATGTTTGGAACTGTTTTCTATTACAAGACCTACAAACAACATGGTATCATTAAAGAATTTAAATTGAATTTAATTGAACACTGGGCGCTGCTAACCTGAAGGATATTTTGGATTTACGCCTGGAAGATTCATGCTACTACGTTTCGGACCGTGCGATACTAGCGCTCAACTGTCACTTTTGAAGTTTGGGTGACGTTTGTTTGCATGTGTGTGTGAAAATGAAATCCGCACGTTACGTGAGTGAGTGTGCGAAGTCGTGAATGCTGTCTACGAGTAAATTTTGCTTTTTATCTTTTATTTTTATATTTTGCCGAAACAGACGAAGCAATTAACGATGTAATAACTCAAAGTGATAACTATTGTGATACACCATAACTATGGCCCCTCAGATAAGCAGTGTTTTCATCCACTCTGTGATTCCATGCAATAACTCGTCACTTCAGTTGTTTGTCAATGACGTCTGTGTTTAGCGCAGCAAAAAGTGGAATTTTATTTTGATTGTGACAAGTAGTGCAAACGTAAATTACCTAAATGAATTGTGTTTACCGATAAGTGTTCGTAAAATGGATGAGTGTCTTCAGTTTGGGAGCCTTCTTTTACCAACGAGCGACAACAGAGCAGGCTCATGAAGAAAGGGTTAGTGTACCTGTTTATGTTTACTTTTTAACTTGATCACGCACTCTGCAGTATGTACAGTACCTATTTTTATCGCTGGTGCAATAAACGTAAAAGTTATAGCATATAAACTCTGCTAAAGTATAGGTTAGAGTAAGTATACAGCCAAAACAATTACAGTTATTTTATGGTTTAGTACTGTGTAGTCCTATTTAAAGAACTGTTTCTAGAGAATATCTGTGTTTGAAAACCACGGTCTATTGAGGTTGGGATCATAATTTTCTTTTGTAGTGTAAGAGAAAGTAACTCTGGCAATGGAGTGAAGGGAGCAACAAGGATGGCTATACAGCATTCTTTTCAAGTGTGAAAGAGATGGAGCACTACAAGTTTAGTGGCTAGGTAATTCTCAAATGAAAACTTTTGCCATTACTTTTTATTTGTTAATTACCTTACAATTTGTTTTATTGCAATGTAATGTGTAACTGGATTGTTACAAAACTTTTACTTAAGTAAATACATACCTTCCATAATATACTTCAATTTTACTAAGACAACTCACTTTTTACTGAATTAATTGATTTATTTCGTAATAATTAATTTGAATGAAGGATTATATGCATTATAATGCCAGATATCCACAAGAATGAACTGACATATTGTTAGAAAATAATGCTTGATCGGTATTATCTAGCCCCAAGTTAAGCAGAGCTTGTGTTATGGGTACTAGATAACTGATATACATATTACAATATACAGATAGAAAAAAAAACTAAAATATATTTGTATTTGTTATGTTAGCACCAGGGACTTTACAACAGGAAAATTAAACGCCTGATCTAACTGGGTTTTTTCTACATGAATCTCATCTTGATTATATGTATTTGAAAACCACTTTTTAATTCCTTGTACCCCTTAGATGCCTGATAATCTTTTTATTACATCTGAGCTAAGCTTGGAGCTAAAAAATCTGTGGGAGGCCTGTGTCCAGCTGTCGACCAGTATAGGCTGTTGAGGATAAGGAAGCTTGGAGCTTGATGATGCTGTGTGAATTGTCCAGCTTTATTAATTTTTATTGAATACATCTGAGAGAATCGGCAACTTTTAATTAAAACTGCGGTAATTTTAAGTACTTAATACCTATTTTAAACATTTTTCATTTTATATCATACCAATAATAATAAATAAATAAATAATACTGGACAATTCACACAGCATTATCTACCAATGCCATTGCCTTCAGTCTGAGTTAATAACAACCAACCCCATTCGTCCACAATAGACAAACTCCCCAACTGTATGACGTGATTATGTATAACATAACAGTTCTATTCAAAATAACTGTCATGGAATGTCCGTCCCCCTTAAATCTGCTGTAAAACCGGTTTTTTTTAACAAGTTGGCAACCTTGGCCTTTGCCTGTCAGTATGTCAAGGGTTTTCTGAAATGGGCATTTGCTTGATCAACTGGTTTTTCATGACATAACAGAAAGGTGAGCAATTGTTGTAAGTTTTTGATGACATTGGGAGAAATAAAGCAACTCTCTCAAAATATATACTTAATGTTTGTTTTTGTTCTTGATGTTGTCCACTATGATGAGCTTTGCTCTTAATAAACAAACAAAATATGGCTCGTACCATAAACAATGAATTCGAAAAAAAAAAAAAAAATTATTAAACTTTTCTTATTTGTTAACATATTATAGAAGCTAAGTACATGAATATAATGTTTGTAGTCATTTACAGTTTGATTTTAAAACCCATACTTCAATATCCTATGAATTCTTTTTTTTACTAGTTACTTACTGTGACATGACCAGTATTTCTAAAAAAAAAAAAAAAATACAAAATAATTAACCTTCTTCAAAGTTCATGTAATTTCTTCAAACTAGATACTTACCCCCAGCTTCTTCAGCAAACAACAAAGAGAGTAGGTTCATATACCGCAGATAATTTCATAACCTAGTGTTGAATCGCTAATATGCCCATGTGTGGTCAGTTTCATGTGTATAAGTAATCCTGGTGGTAAAAACACATCTATAAGTATTTCATAATTGAAATAATTTTGATAAGATTGCTTTTTTTTATAGTCTAGGGACCTAGTTTGACCACAATCTCGCCTGGTGGAAAGTGAAAGATGTGTTCAATCAAAGTAATGTAGAACTAACAGCCCAACTGACAGTTGGCCATTGCTTAAAAGATTAGTTTTCTAAATTCATACCTACAGACCGTTCACCGTAAAATAGAGCCTTATTGTCAATCACTACATAGTATAAAACAAAGTCTCTTTCTCTGACCCTATATCCCTATGTATGCTTAAATCTTTAAAAATACGCAACGGATTTTGATGCGGTTTTTTTAATAGATAGTGATTCAAGAGGAAGGTTTATATGTATAATACATGCATAATATAGTACCCGTGCGAAGCCAAGGTGGGTCGCTAGTAAACTCTAAAACAAAATTGTCATCATCATCAAAGTTTGTCTCTGTTGGTTAAAAACTCCTGTGCCACTCTTTACGATCCTGCCGCCATGTCCCAGCAGTGATGTTGGTAATTCCCAAGGCAGGGGACATCTTATGGTGAACGGTCTGTAAATGTTTAGCATGCAACACTCAAATGTTGCAGGAATTAATAAAAAAAAAATTAAAAAAAAGATGCTGGACAAATCACACAGCATTATCTAGCCCCAAGCTAAGCAGAGCTTGTGTTATGGGTACTCTAGATAACTGATATACATAATACAATATGTTACATAGATAGATATTTTTTATTATAATATAGAAAATGACCAGAACACCCGGAACAAATACTTTGAATCAAAACATTAATAGCAATTTAGCGGTCTGGTCGTCTTTGAGATGAACACCACACTTTGCAACACTATAGTAAGCATGCTAATTGTGTCAATATAAGCTACCAATTTTGAGTCTAAATACGGAAATGGATTCTTAGACAACATAAACCCCTGAGACGCAGGAGGTTGTGGATTGGATTCTCATCTCGGGACAATTGCTTCTAAGATCTGCAGATATTTGCTCCGGGTGTTCTGGTTGTTTTCTATGTTAAGTAAAACATGTTACTTATATCTGTCTTTGTATTGTATTAAGTATATAAGTTATCTAGTACCCATAACACAAGCTCTGCTTAGCTTGTGCTAGATAATGCTGTGTGAATTGTCCAGCATTATTTATTTAGTTCTATTTCTTTAAAGCGTAAGGCAAGTGTTCTTCAAAAAGATAATCGCTCTATTAACCCATCACTAGAAACTAACTTTGTGGGTGCTCTAAATGGAAATACTTCTACATTTTAATCAACGTTCTTGACAGGGATGAGAAAATTCTCTCGTCCCTGATTCTTGACATAAATTTTCGTACACTAAACGACAAAGTTAACCGAGGAAACTGCTATTTGACCAATTAAGTATCTTTTAAATAAAATCTGCCTCACTTATGTAACTTGCCTTTTACCGTGTCAGAATCTACATGTAGTCAGAATATCCAACAATTACTTTATCGATAGTGTGCGTACGCGTCTACTTACATCGTTATCGGCGTTTGCGATAGGCCCGCTCTAATTCTCGTCTAAAAATCTTTGCCAGCTTGCCACGTACATGTTTAAATCGACACTGTATGTAATACCTGTATGATTATTTAGACTTATTCCGGCTTATGTGAATGCATCTGCGATTGCATTCGCATGATAAAAAAATTATGGCGCTGTGATAGGTATTATAATTTATAAGCTAACTAATGTACCTACCTATAAAAAATATTTCTTATTTGATATTAATTTATCCTCACTAGGTATAATAGTCTATGCTAATATTATAAAGAGGAAAGATTTGTTTGTTTGAATAGGTTTCGAAACTACTGTACCGATTTGAAAATTTCTTTCACCATTAGAATCCTACATTATCCCTGATGAACATAGACTGTAGAATGTAACCGTGCGAAGCCAGGGCGGACTACTAGTTAAAACTAAACAGGAAGTTTGGTAATGATACGATATTTTCAACGCCACTTCATTCTACCGTTTTACCTCGAAGAAAGGAATGCGTTACTCAGTCGAGACTGAACTCGATGAGACTGAATCTTCTTTTAAAATGTAACTTTATTTATGCTTATTACTGTATTTAACTAGGCAGGTACCTACGTAAGTTCACTGGAGTCGCAGTGAAGTTACAAGCAATTAGCTTTTCTAGAGTGCATAACAGTTCGTGACTTAGCTCATCGGACCACCCGGTTTTGTTTGTTTTCTTTACTAGTGAAAGACTGGTCTGTAGAAATACTCCACCCCCCGCTGTCCCCACGATTGAGGGCAGGAGAGGGGTACATCGATCATATCCGCGGTTCCAATATGACTGGTCGCTTTTGACACTTCAAAAATGATCCCTTCGAGGATGTTTACTTATTTCATTACGACCGTAGTAGCTTTTCTTGCTCCTTACGGAATGAGACGAAGGTTGTAAGCTAGTTGTAAACAAGATACTTCCGAGTTCGAGTTTATTTCTTTTACTTTTATATCAGGGTCTCATTCCATTCATCCAATATCTTTGTCCAACATTTGATCAAATTTCATGGATGGATACCCAATCCACTCATCCAATATTTTTGTCCAAGATTCCTAAGTAATTTGCGTAGTTGAAATTAAGTGAAATTACCTCACTGCACACTATTATTTAAAATGCGAAAGTTTGGATGGATAGAAGGATGTTATTTTGTTTCACGTCAAAACTTCTCACCAGATCGGGCTGAAAATTTGCATAAGTGTAGCTCTTGATCTGTAATAATAAGCCATAGGCTACAATTTAACCCATGAAATTTCAGTTTCCATGGGAATGAATTAACCTGTATACATTTTCATAGAAACTAGTATCCAAATCTTTGATCAAATATCAGTGAGTAAATTGGATGAAGTCATCCAAGTTCTTTGATGAAATGTACATTGGACAAAGAAATTGGACGAGTGAAATGGGCACCTAACCTACTAGTTTACATTTGGGGAAAGTATTGTTGATCTAAGGAGCAAGGTAATTTTAAACTGTAGGTATTGTTATGGTTACCTTACCACCCTGGTAGTTCAAGTTAATAACCTTTTAGTGAGATATTTTCATTGGAAACTGCTTAGATCAATTACGCTCGGGGCGTTGACCTTTACGAACAAAACTGTTTTGTATAATCCCGTAATGTTGACGATCGTTTTAAGCCATATTGTAACTAGAAACTTACCGATTATTAGATTATAGTATTTTCCTTTTTAGAAGACAAGAAATTTGGTTTTATTAAGTTACTACACTGACTTGTTTCAGATTTTTATGTATGAAATTCTCGTCATCTTGTCACTCTAAATGTTATTAACGCGTTTAAAATCAATAAATAAATTATGCTGGACAATTCACACAGCATTATCTAGCCCCAAGCTAAGCAGAGCTTGTGTATGGATACTAGATCTGATATACTTGCTTAATACAATACACTGATTGATATTTTTTATTGTACATAGAAAACGACATTGAGAACACAAGAAACAGATATTTGCAGATCGTACCAACAATTGTCCCAAGGAGGCAATCGAACCCGCAACCTCACAACCTACAAAAAATAAGTGCTTATTATGTAAAATTAAAGGAGAATTCGTTAAATTGCAAACATCTTTCTAAACATCGTTTTATCTGAGTAAAAACACGTCTGACAAGCAAAGGAACTTGGAAGGGGAGAAATCTAAGGCGCCCCAAGCATAGGGAAGCCAAATTATTGATAAAGAGCGTTAGGGTAAGAATCAACTGCGGCTCACGTCCATGGGTCTTCGCCGGAGTTAGACTTAGTTGTTATAATTATAAGCCAATGAAAGAATGATTTAAAAAAATTACTTACTTGAATAATTTTTACTATGCATCATCACTTTTTTTAGACTATTTAAGTATGAATTTTTCCATATTATGTCACACAATGACCTGATCTTGGTGTAACACAAAAGATACTGGCATTCGGTCTTGATATCTAAATATTCTAGGTTTCTCGCTAAGCTCGTGACTTCGACGACCGCAATCGACTAGCACCTTAACTGAAGCTTTTACCAGGGGGTTAATGAATTTGTTTCGCTTTCCTATTATTAGTTTTATTATGTAGCTCAGTTCTAATTTTAACTGCAACTATTTTAGAACACTGATTGATGCTTGTTTTGTTGGGCGATGTAATTGAGTGATGGGGTAATTTGTAGAGAAGAGATTCTTCTTAAATGAAGAGTGAATATTTTGATGACTTGAGGTGGCTTAGTTAAGGCCCTTGGTATAAAGGCATTCTTTTGTGTATTTTCAACACATCTACTGCGACTAACAATTCGCCAAGCGTGATAATTACGGCCAAAAGCCCCCTTGAGGCACGTTCCGTGGACGTAGGTATTTGTGCTGATGTATCTTATGAATTTAATTACAATCAAATAATATAAACAAATTAGAGCTAGTATTCACACACATGTCGCGACGGCGCGCCCCTGCGGGTCGCACCGCCGACGCTAGCAGTGATCGCGATAGTATACTAGCACTTTCATGGCTGAAAACACAGAGTGCGATCTGCGGGTCCGTGTCGCGACGACGACGGCGCGCCTCTGCGGGTCGCACCGCCGACGCTAGCAGTGATCGCGATAGTATACTAGCACTTTCATGGCTGAAAACAGAGTGCGATCTGCGGGTCCGTGTCGCGACGACGACGGCGCGCCTCTGCGGGTCGCACCGCCGACGCTAGCAGTGATCGCAATAGTATACTAGCACTTTCATGGCTGAAAACACAGAGTGCGATCTGCGGGTCCGTGTCGCGACGACGACGGCGCGCCTCTGCGGGTCGCACCGCCGACGCTAGCAGTGATCGCAATAGTATACTAGCACTTTCATGGCTGAAAACACAGAGTGCGATCTGCGGGTCCGTGTCGCGACGGCGCGCCCCTGCGGGTCGCACCGCCGACGCTAGCAGTGATCGCGATAGTATACTAGCACTTTCATGGCTGAAAACAGAGTGCGATCTGCGACTCCGTGTCGCGACGGCGCGCCCCTGCGGGTCGCACCGCCGACGCTAGCAGTGATCGCGATAGTATACTAGCACTTTCATGGCTGAAAACACAGAGTGCGATCTGCGGGTCCGTGTCGCGACGGCGCGCCCCTGCGGGTCGCACCGCCGACGCTAGCAGTGATGGCGATAGTATACTAGAGTATATTATAGTATACAAGAGTGCTTTACTCGCTACGGGCAAATTTTCCAAAAAAAATAATAATGTAAGCCGTAAGAGGTCCGAAAGATTTTCGGTTTAACCGACTAATGGTTTCGTGGTTTAGTTGGTTAGAGCACACCCAGACTGAGGGTGGGGCGCCGGTTCGAATCCTGCGGAAATCTATTTTTTTGGGACAGTATTAAATTTTCTTGGAATTTCCAGAAACATCGATTTATATGCTATATCTTCAGGACCGTGTCGCGGGCGCTCTGCCAAACAGCCAACTGATCCCTGCGTCTGTTTATTGCAATTATTTGCGGATTTCGCGAGCGCGTACACTAAATAAACTGATATATTTTCCGGATTCTTTCGTTGCATTTTAATGGCACTCTATTTTTTACCGCACAGAACATTGCAGGGTTACTTGAACGTCGAAGTTTCCATGAGCTCCGCACACCAAGTGCAAAGGGCTTGGCGTGCGAAGCTCGGAGTGGTAACTTCTCTGGTGGGACTCTGCCGGTGTTGCTTGCAGGGACCGATTTGGTTACCCGTTGAAGGGGTTTTCGATAGGGTTTTTTGAAGAAGTTGTTTTAAAACCCTTTCCGTATGGGTAACACTTTCAACGAATAACAGACTCTTGTGGGTAACCCTTTCAAAACCCTTTCGAATGGGTTATCTTTTAAAAGGGTTTTGGGTTTTAGATAGATTTGATAACACTTCGTATGGGGGTTACCCTTTCCATCATTGTAACACGGTTACCCTTTGTATCTTATAGTATAGTGTAAACTAAATCTCTATTAGAATAGCGTAAGGTTGAAAATAACAAACGTTTTTGTGCAAAGACCACGCACACCTCAAGGCGGGTGTCGGTATCTTTGACCTTATAGCGGCTTATTGTTTGATGTGCCGAAAAGGTGGCAATTATTTTATTTAGATTTTGGTTATGCGATAGACACAATGATATTATAATATAAATGAGGTAGATGTCGCACTAGCGCGTGGAAACTGAGGCGGCCAAATTAAGACAATTGTCGTAATTTTGATTTAGTCGAATAACAGCTGCGAGCGAGTGACCGCGCGTGACTTTGTGCTTTTTATATGCCTAGCTGTGTGTTCTGACAATGCAAAAACTATGGTACAAAGGTAAAAAAGGATGAATAAGTTACGTACCACACGTAAGTATATAAAACACCTCATAGTTTACGTTTTATTTCGAAATTACAGCAAATTATCGGTGCATAATGAAATATTTTAAGTGATGCTAAAAAGGGATAGAGAATATTGACGACAACCGCAGCGCGATAGGGACAGATAGCGTGCGCCGGGCGTGCGTCATAGAGTAATCAATCAGAAGTATTCAGAAGGGATCTCATACTCGTAGGCACAAAATTTACTTTAATAGCGTAGCACTAAACATCTTTTCTTTTCAGTAATTTTTAAATATAGTAATTGCTTCTTTTAAAATAATAGTCGATCTTAATTAGGCCTTTAGAATTAGGTAGTAGACATGCGCAAATAAAATATTTTTGTCATCTGTTAGTCTGTTCTGTTCTCAGAACAATGTTAATAGTTTCATTGACTAAACATTTACTTAGAATGTTTCAAACGAATAATAATACCTTTCTAAGGTAATGTCTCATATGTTCCTTGGAATTATATATTAATATTCAAACAAACAAATTGTTTCATTAAATGTCCCTTCTGTAACAACATTTCTCCTATTCTATGTAGCTCTCGCGGATTTCAAGCGCAAGTCTAAACAGATAGCTATCCTTTTCTATATCATTTGTATTGTATTATCTGTCGCATTCATTGTTGTAACCTATGGATACGCGAGAGGTTGGTATGCATATGTCGTAGAGGACCTAAATCTGAGCAACGCGCAGTATGAATATACGTCATCTATAGTAAAACATCATTGGATAGACAAGGTACATAATCATTGGTCCTGCGCCTGACCTCTTCCCGGTCGAGTCGGTCTGCCATCCTTTAATAAAGTGAGGGAATAGGCTCCACGGCGGCCAGGCTAAACGGAGACTAGCCAGGTGCGCAGGACATATAATAGTGCACAAGTGTGCGCGTGAGCACAGGAGCACTCTGCATCTGTGTCAATTTCGACAACAGCGGCCAGCCTAACGGAGACTAGCCAGGTGCACAGACAGGACACATAAAAGTGCACAAGTGTGTGCGTGAACACTGGTGCACTGTGATCCTATGTTAATTTCGACCACGGCAGCCAGGCTTAACGGAGACTAGCCAGGTGCGCAGGACATATAATAGTGCACAAGTGTGTGCACGAACACTGGTGCACTTTGCACCGATGTTAATTTCGACCACGGCCGCCAGGCTCAACGGAGACTAACCAGGTGCACAGGACATATAATAGTGCACAAGTGTGTGCACGAACACTGGTGCACCTGCACCTATGTTAATTTCGACCACGGCAGCCAGGCTCAACGGAGGGAGACTAACCCGGTGCGCAGGACATATAATAGTGCACACTGCACAAGTGTGTGCACGAACACTGGTGCACTCTGCATCTATGTTAATTTCTACCACGGCAGCCAGGCTCAACGGAGACTAACCAGGTGCGCAGGATATATAATAGTGCACAAGTGTACGCGCGAACACTGGTGCACTCTGCATCTGGGTCAATTTCGACCACAGCGGCCAGTCTCTACGGTAGTAGAGACGTTCGTAATATAATAACCCGTAAGTACCTACCTACCTACCTACAAATCACACTCGCATAAGAATTTAGTCTACAAAATACGATTTACCTACCTACTTCGTTTGGCAGGTATTTATTTTACTTACCTACAGATTAGGTAATGAGCTAGTAGCTAAACAAGATAATTATTAATGAATCAAAATGTACTTTTAACATTTGATCATCTTCAAATTCACTTGTAGTTTTTGTAGGTAGGTACCTAGGTACATACTACATAATGTATGTATGTATGCCTATCCAAAAACGCACAGACGTTAGTCAGTGTTCAGATAATTCAATAAGTACCTACCTAGTAAATTCCTATGCAAAAAGGTGCGCCACTCCCAGTTTCAACCAGATTGAGTGATCGCGCAATCAAACGAATTATTCATTATTAAACATTTATTTATTTTAATCGTATTTTAAAAATGCCGAGTTCCGGTCCCTATCAACTGCAGTAGAAATTATTACCATGTCGTAACACTACAAACCCATACAATGAGGTAACCTCAAAACCCAATAAAAGGGTTACCCTTTCACATGTGTTTTATACGGGTTACTACGAACTAAGGGTAACCCAATCGAATGCGCAGACGAATGTAAGTGTTACCCATTGGAAGGGTTAACCCAAACTCGGGGTTGTACGGTCCCTGGTTGCTTGGCGCTCTTGATGTCAAGTTCGAGTATTGCGGTGTCCTGATGATGTCTCGTGGAGAGACGAAACTAGTTGACGTCTTGCTTTGATAGATTTCTTTTCATTTTGTAGGTAGTTGGTTTGGTTTTTTCTTCTACAACGCTGACTACATTTTGTTACGAGCTTATCGCGGAATTGTTATGTACTAAATATTTTCATCTTTATATTTTATAACGGGATATTTACCATGATTAGAATAACTTCTATGTTAATAACATGATTGTTTCAAAACATTTATACGTACTTACTTAATTTGATTGTTTTGAACAAACTAAAAAGCTTTTTCTAGCTTCTGGTTTATAATTAACGGAGAAATCAACGAACACAAAAAACATACACACAGCGAAACATCCTCAATTTTGAAGTCTGTTAAAAAGTAGTACGTACGTAGGTATAATATTAAATATCCTAGAAATAACCAATAAGTCTATGCCCTTACCCCTAAACTACTGAAATTAATCAAAACCTCAGCATTAATCATTGATTAAATTATTGGTGGGAGAACTGACATCTCGCATGAGAGTGTATTGTGCAATGTCCCCCTGCCTAACCAGGCCCTAACCAGCCTGGCTCTTTCGAAGTACCGGAACTGTACTCTTGGTGATTGACAACTTCGTTTTAGCTTAAGTCAATGTACTTACATTACATATTTTAGAACTGACGTCAGACACTCCCAAAATTGATCAGAAAGTCAAATCAAATCTGTAGTTTCTGCTCGAGAATAGATCTACCGCCGAACTGCGATCCCCAACCCGCATGCCCAGCATGGGAGTTATGGGCATCACTCCCCGTGAGATAAAGGTCTGCGTCCAGCTGTGGACCATTATAGGCTGGCTGGTGAGGTTGAAGTTGGGTTGGTTGTTTTTATAACTTGGTCTCTCTCTCTCTCTCCCAATAAGGTTTGCTGGAAGAGAACTCTTTTTAGGGTTAAGCTCGCCTTTGCCATATTTTTCAAATATAATGTTTTATGTAATGTCTTTTGTTTTTTTCTCGTGCAATAAAGAATAAATAAATAAATAAGATGAGGATAAAGAGCAAAACTGACCAAAAATATGAATCACTTGCAAAGATAATACTTAGCTGTACATGGGTTTTTATTGTACAGCCGTTTAGTCGTAAAAATGTTACAAAAACCAAGCTACTTTCGTCATAACATAAATATTAAATCATTGAATAAAACGAAAGCACTAAAACCAAACTCCGACAGCTGTTTTTTGCATTGACATGACGTCACAGCAATTATTAAAACTCGTTATCGCCTCGCCAATCTCGATCCAGGTGTTTGTTTGTTACCCCTGCGTAAGTGCGTAGACAAGGGGCCCTCCTTGATGTGTGTCCTCTCTCTCTACCCATACACGATCTCTCTGATCCACGCCAAGTCACCAACTAAACCAAACCTTTATTTATGTGCATACGTGCGACGACGTCACAGAATTATGAGAACTCATTATCGCCTCCCCAATTTCAATCCAGGTGTATGTTTGTTACCCCTGCGTAGACAAAGGGCCCTCATTGATAATGTGTCCAATCTAGCCATACAAGACATGTGAATGAAGACACATGACACACTGCAATGTCTAAACAGTACAAATTATGTAGATGTGACGTCACAACATTATTGAAAAGAAAACTTTGAAACTATCATGGTTATTAACATTAAAGCATTGACAACGACTTAACCAAATTTCTATATACAAATCATGGTGAATTTCCAGTTATAAACGACTTAAATCGTTATAGAAAGTAGTTAGTACCTTGTGGTATTTTTGCTTTTAGCAGACTTCGCGGTTTCCGTGTAAGTACTTAAGGCGCATACCCCACCGAAAGTGGCGCCACCGCCACCTACTTTACGTTATTATTCCGTGTAACAAAGGAAATTTCAAAAATCCATCACAGTTTGTGATACCTATCATAAGCTTTTTTAATGCCTCTGTAATAGTTTTATTCTATTTAGTTTAGGCAGAGATACGAAAATAGATTTTGGTCACCAAGGGCAACTTCGTATCTCTGTTTAAACTAATTAGAATAAAACTATTACAGAGGCATTAAAAAAAAAGCTTATGATAGGTATCACAAACTGGAAGATGGATTTTTTAAAATTCCTTTGTTAAACGGAATAATAAATAAAGTAGGTGGAGGCGCTAGTTTGGGTGCTGTATGCGCCTTAAGTAAACGTAGATTATGGTAGTACTTACTTTGTGTTAACAAATTTATACCGTAGGTAAGCACTAAGCACTAAACGTACGTACTCATCATAATTCATTAATACAGTTGAAAACTGCAGTCTTTAATCCCAAAACAACACAACTTTTCACTGAATATAGGTACATTCACAGCTCAATCTACCTCTTAACATCCATTATTTGTACGCATTTCTTTTTGTATCTGTTTTTAGGTAAAATAAATTTAATCTCTTATTCCTCACTGGCGAATTCTTTAGTCTTGCACACGTTTTCTGTTTTTTGTATGGACGACTTCAAGAGTATTGGATCGAAATGTTCGAGTATGGTTTTGTGATCCATAACTGTTATCTATTCTATGCCAGAGTTCACTTACCCTTCCCAGTCGACTTGACATTCGTGTTTTCGTAGAAATTGTATCCTTTCCACGTTATTATGGCTTTTAGTGCTGTTTTAATGCTCAATTATGGGCAATGCTTAATCCTTAGATCATGCACATGAAAATGCTGATATTTGTATCAAGTGAATGAATATTAAGTAATGCTTGATTATCGAACTATTAAAATGTTTAACCTGTTTGAAAAGTAGGAATGAAAATTTCGAGCCATTCATTTCTATTCAGTTGTTTAGTCTTGGTAGTACAAACTATAAATTATTGATGGAAGTTACTAAAAAGTGGGATGACTGACAGCGTAAGGTTTGCATAGGCGTTGTTGATTTTTTTGTTTTTACTGTTTACCTTATTGTTTTCTGTTATTTGTTTCGGGGGTTTGTCAAGATTGCATACACATTATGTGTTTGCTTAAAAAAAAAAAACATGGATTCTAGAACCGACGACCTCTGTGGCGCGGTGGGCGAAGGTGCGACGCCGGAGGGATCGATTCCCGCCTCGGGACTAATGTGTGTACGACCTGCAGACATTTGTTCAGGGTGTTCTGGTCGTTTTCTATGTATAGTAAAAATATCTATCTGTGTATTGTATTATATTATGTAATATCAGTTATCTAGTACCCATAACACAAGCTCTGCTTAGCTTGGGGCTAGATAATGCTGTGTGAATTGTCCAGCATATTTTTATTTTAGAACCGACTAAAGTGTAAAAGTAGCCTAGTGACCGAGTACTTGTCAGGCCAATAATTCAGATATAGTTTCACGGCGGCGTTTCGCATCTTGGAAAATAGTACATAGCTATTTTTGCTCTGTGCATCCTAGTCTATTTATATAATCTAGTTTATTTAATCCGAAACTACATTCTATTTTCGTTCTCAAATCTTACTATCTATGATGATTTCTTATTATGTACTAGCTTTTGCCCGCGCCTTTGCTCGTGCTTTATCGGGATAAAAAGTATAAGCCTATGTCAGTCTCCGGGATTCACTTCCCTGCCAAGCTTCATTTAGATCCGTTCTGCCGTTTATGCGTGAAAAGGTTATAGACAGACAGACAGTCACTTTCGAATTTATAATATTAGGGATGATTAGGCGTACGCTTTTTGTTAAAGAAAATTATTATATTCATTGTTAAGAGGGCGATGAAACTAAACAATTACTCAAATAAATGTTATTAATAAAAGATTAGTCTGGCTATGACTCAGCCAGACTAATGTAAAGAAGTCTGAGGTATCTGAGGGATAATTAGTAATAAATATAATAAAGTGATTACTTTTTTTGTTGATTTTTTTTGTATAAAAGTCAATTCATAGACTTGATTAACCGTAGGGTTCCTAAAAGCCGACCAAGTTATGTAAAACAGTGTAATTTTAAGATTATTTTCTACGGTATTTTTTTAATAGTGTTTTCTGTACATCAGTTATCTAGTACCCATAACGTTAGCTCTCCTTAGCTTAGGGCTAGATATGCTGTGTGAATTGTGCAGCATTATTTTTATTTTAGAACCAACTAAAGTGTAATGTATCCTAGTGACAGAGTATTTGTCAGGACAATAATTTGTTGTTCACGTTGAAGAAACCAAAAAACAATGTAGTATTTTAATATAATGTTATTCCAGTTTTGGAACTAAGTTCCTTATCGCGCAAAGGGGGCTGGACGGAAAAAATTCTCACGAAAAGTTGTAACGACACTTTTTGCAATAGCTTACTATAAGCTATTGTAAGCCGTGCGGCGTGCGCATGTTTCTGTGTCTGTCTCTCTCTCTCTCATAGAAAGGAACTTCGTTCCATCCGGGTGTCCCTTGACACCTCTCAACTTTTTTTTATCTACGGGAATCCCGTGAGTACTGAAATCTAGTCGTAGTTTGACAAACAAACACGCTAGGTTCACCTCTTAAGTATCCAAATCTGCTTACCCCATATTTGCTTATTGAATTTTGTTTGAATACATTCATTACGCGCATTGGGTGGGTGTATTTTAGGGGAAGTGCCTGACCCCACGTTTACTCCCCATTGATGGAAAACCGTAAACGTTGAAGATGACTTGACTTTGACGGGAGTATGGTTAGACGGGAGAATAGCCCAATCAAGTAGAATGTTTTAGCGTTGGTAGGTAGACTAGGTAGTTAGATACAGATAGGTAGATAAATAATGCTTTAGCTTTTTGCTTTACGAGTGCGTTATTTGCACTGGGTTAATTTTCCACGAAAATTCAATAATGTCACAAAAATTTTCTGCTAACGCTTTGCTTACGGCGTTATTTATAGCCGTAAGAGGTCCCAAAGTTTTTTGGTTGAACCGACTAGTGGTTTCGTGGCTTAGTTGATTAGAACACCAACACACCCGTAATGAGGGAGGGGCGTGGGTTCGAATCCTGCTGAAATCGAGCAATTTTGGGACATTATTAAATTTTCGTGGTATGATTGCTTTATTTCATAAGTTCATACATTATGTTCATACATATTTATGGGTTCATAAACAAAAAACATTAACGCTTTAAGCGATTTCTTCCAGGCAACCAATGTGCACGGAGATTATCATAGGATGGCGGTGATTATTCTAAGCTAATACTACGGTTAAGTTAGCGACCGAATATTCCGGCCAAACTGAAGATACAATGTTTGTAAACATTACGCCAAACCTAGACATTACTTTATTGTTGGTTTTTAACAAATTTTGCACTAATTGTTGATTTGGGATCTTTCCTACAGTGGCGCATCATGCAGACAGTTAAAATTTTAAAATACAATGCCAAAAAGATAATTGAGATTTTTGTGTTGTGAGTTGTTTACAAACTTTATACCTTGAATGGCTTGAGTATAATTATTTTGATTTCACTTCTATTTACTTGGTCTGATGTGATGCCCTAACGATCTGAGGAAGTAGGCATAACCTTTGTAACCTTTGAAGCGTTCGCTGCCGCGTTCTATAATATGCAGCATAATATATATACTTTTAATGCTGGACAATTCACACAGCATTACCTAGCCCTACTTAACTGATATTACATAATAAAATACAATACACATATAGATATTTTTTATTATACATAGAAAACGACCAGAACACCCTGAACAAATGTCTGCAGATCGTACACACATTTGCCCCAAGGCGGGAATCGAACCCGCAACCTCCTGTGTCACAGGCAGACCTTTGCCCACCGCGCCACAGAGGTCGTCAAATCGTACGCTAATAGTCGCGAGTGTGTCACCGGCACCACACTATATATAACAATATTTTGTGATCAAGATTGGAAATTTAACACGTACACGGCGGAGTTCAGAAACCGGTCGAAAAATGTACTTAATTGAAATAATGAACACACTCCCTTTTCGCATACGAGCATACAAAATTAGCAACGTAACCAATATACCTACCCAAGTTTATGTAAATAGTACTCTTTACCATACAGCACGTAACTTCCCAGCTGTATCAAGTTGCGTTTTTGTCAAAATAAACCTTGATCTAATGGACAGAGGTCTCCAATTACAACTGGCCATCTGCCAGCTCGCCATTTCAATTTACTAGTCTTGTTTGATTGGTTTAACTTAAATTAATGTGGGTTTCAATTTATCTCAGGATTGCGTAATACGTAATCACAATAAATTGTATGAAGACATCCGATTGGTGCTAAAATTTACTAGGATATTACAGAAACTGAGGACCAAAGTCAAAGTCAATATTAACTTTATTTCTTTAGGCTTACGAAATAAGCACTTTGGTTTATAAAATTATCAAATAAGAAATACTTATGTTATTGATTTTATTCGCTTCATTTTTTTTTGTCCACTAGTTGAAGACCGTATTACTAAAGCTTGCTCAGTCATCGATCTACGCTTGAGTAACGCTTTTCTATGACATATAAACGTTACTCAAGCATAAATTGACTGAGGAAGCTTTCATTAAGAGTCTCACAGACTGACGCATTATGCGGTCAGCACAATTTGACGAGAAGGTGTTGGTAATTGCACTGACCGCCACCGCAGACCGCGTCAGTTTGTGAGACTCGTAATACGGACCTTAGATCATTATCATCATATCAGGGGCCGAATTCCGCTAAATCAATCGTTTTACCATAACAATGGTACTCGTATCACAAAATGGTAGATTTTGGCATTTTGACGAACTCTGTAGCGCGGTGGGCGAAGGTCCGCCTGCGACGCAGGAGGTTGCGGGTTCGATACCCGCCTTGAGACAAATATTTGTACGATCTGCAGGTATTTGTTAAGTGTTCTAGTCGTTTTCTATGTACAAAAAAAATATCTATCTACATAATGTATTGTATTATGTATATCAGTTGTCTAGTACCCATAACACAAGCTCTGCTTAGCTTGGGGCTAGATAATGCTGTGTGAATTGTCCAGCATTATTTATTAATCATATAATCATTTTATCTTTGATGAAAGAAACTAGATGGAGGGATGGGTGTCGAATTTGAAACCATTCTATCAATCTGTCCGTTCAAATAGTACCGGCCGCATTATCTAGAGTTTCATTCATCTATGGATGATTTTGCTACGATACCACTATCATAAGTAAAGAGATTGGTTAGCAGAATTCAGGCCCAGATCATAAAGGATACGTCCGACCGCTGAACGTAGCTCTCCCCCGTCAAGGGGAGGGGGGTTTGTCATAGTCAATGTCAACTTCAACTTCTTATCAGATGGCTCTGCGATGATCACTGTCACACCAATGGATAATCGGGTAATCACATTGGATGTGTTAAAAAAAATATGCCAACACTTTCATGGCCCATGACGCTGAAGCAGAAGTCTCCGGGTCCGTGTCGGGGCGCGCCCTTGCGGGTTGCACCGCCACGGCTTGGCAGTAAATACGTTAAACCGAAGGAAGCTGTTCCTCTGGTAGTTTTCTTTAGTCGGCTCTTACGATATCAACGGGCTATGATGAAAGGGTCCATTACTATGCTGCGATTTGAATAGTGTTAGAAAAATATCGGTCCAAGCTTAAAACGCAGCAAATTCTTGAAGGCGTTCGTTGAATCAACAATCCGATATACTTCCGGTCATTTCAGTAGTTTATTTTGAAAAAAATCAACAAAAACGTCTTTCGCTATATCGTCATTCTTTCTATATTTTTGTTTCATATGGCGTTGATTAAAATATGTAAATAAATACTTCAAATTGCACGTTAACCTTGAGCGGTATCAACACTGCGTTATCATTCAACTAGGTATATTTATGTAGGAATTATCCAGGCTACATGTACCTTACCTACCTATATAAGTTTAGTATTCAACTGCAACATAAGAAGCAGTTAAAAACACAAATATAATTTGTTTATATAACACTCTACCGTTTGTTATTGCGTTCAAAGATCAAACGGAATGATTGAACGAAACATATTTGCATAGATATTTCGATGGGTTACAATTTTAATTGATGATACAAACGCAAGCGATTATACGAAGTATGATCCAGTAAGAGCGTCAAGCAAGATGGCGTATTTCTGTTATAATTCAAATAACAAATAATTCTTAATTCTTTATTGCACTAATAAAACCTTATTTAAATCTTATTACAAGAGAGGTATCGCAAAGGCGAGCTTAACCCTAAAAAGAGTTCTCTTCCAGCAAAGTTTTCGTACAGCAAATCTTATTAAGAACCATAGGCACCTAGGAGGACCCGAGAGCCTTAGGCACCAGAGGGCCACCTATAAGGCGCACAATATGGTGTAAAAGGGGGGTCCTTTTTACAGATGTTCTGCGCCTTACAGGGTGATTATCTTGCTCACCAATTGTACCCTTTCTAGATAGGTAATTTTACAAAATTGTGTTTGGTCACGCCTGTTTTCGTCATTGCGTTTGATGGTATTCGTGTATTGAGTCAGTGAAAGTACATTCCTTTACTCTTGTTTTGACCTCGATCGACTAACTGCTATTGTGTTTATTTTTCTCGTTTGAAATATTGTTCGTTTTGTGTTATTTCGCAAGCATGGATTCTTAGTTGTAGGTAGCAGACATACCAGCATAAGTTCAATGATGTAATAATTAGTTTAATATCCATAATTATCTATTTACTTAATTTTTGAAAACACCAAACGATCCATCAGTAAAAGCTTATAAATGTGACTTTAGCCAATCTAAAGAATTTATTTCCTGTTCACTTTCAATACTGTGGGTGGCTAACTAATAACTAATAAGGTATTAACAAATAGTAAATACCCTATTAATAGGTTAACTAATATAATAGGGTATTAGGTACACCTATTTTTGAGAAATAAAAGTGCTAATGAACCACTTAATATTTTTAACAATGTGACCTAAAAATGTTTTTGAAATTTTCGTTTTGAGTTGCGCGCGTAACTCGACGAAAACGCTGAACGCAGTAGACGCCATATATAATACGTAGTCATGTGTGACGTCAGTTGGACGCGACATCTGAACAAATGCGCTGATGTTGCTGTTCATACTTTTTAGTTTGCCAACATTGCACCTATTACTATGTCATGGTGTATAAAAACTGATAATATTGAATTTAAAGAAATTGTTTTGTTATAATCAAGCACATATTTTGAACTAAAACTTAACATTTGCCTAAGCTAAGTATCTCAATAATATATATTACGCACAGTAAAAACCTTATTAGTAGTTATCTTACGCAATACATTACAGATGAATAGATAATATCGCCATCTGTCTAACCAAATCAAGCGAGAACAAAGTAATAAATCACAAATTCTAAAGCCTCAGATTAAATCAAGATTGTTTTAAACGTTCACGGCGACTATAAATAAGCTTTGCCCTTTGGCCCTTATTCAAGACGCCGGATGTGTTCGCCCGCCGCCACTCGCTACGTAATCCATTGTTACTGGTACCACTTATTTTATGTTCCAAACAATATGTTCCACTTACCTAGTTCATAAAGACTCTTCTACATTTAAGGTTTTATTTAGTTCGCACATGATTGACAATTTACACCACAATGAGATAGCAATCCGGATTATTCGAAATCCGAATTATCCTGATAATTTCTCAATTTTGATTACCCGGATTTTTAGCAATTCAAATCCGGATTTAATTCAAATGTTTCGATTACCTAATGTTAAAAATCATCTATTATGGCCGATATCGTGACCGTAAATAAGTTTTTATTTGAAATATAATAAAATTTGCTTATGCTTTTTCCTTGAAAATACGCTAATCTTGACAGAGGTTACCTATTAGGGCCGTTTAGGGCGGAAACCATCGAACTCGATGGCGGAAACCCATGGGCCTTCGGTCTATGGTCTGGGGGCACACGCTGTTTATAAAATTTAAATACCAAACATTTCATAATAGTCCACTCGTGATCGGAATTATTATAATTTCGATCAACGAATTAGCGTTGCCATTCAACGTAGCAGTGGCAGCATTGCCACGAATGGCAATGCTGCATTCTGGGCGCCTTCTAGTGACGGCTTAGATTTGAAAAATGAAAATATACATAACTGGAGAAAATATTAATGATTTTTGTGTCTTTCTTTAAATAGACTTAAACTTTATTCGAATTATCCGGATTTATGAATGATGAAATCCGTATTATCCGGATATTACACTCCCTACTGATGACACACACTGACACACTCAGCATCGTACTCGGCCTCTACTAACTAAGCATAGCTTGTGTTAAATGGGTGCTCTTCTCAAGGAATTTGCTTACACTTTATACTCTTTCATAATAGTATTTTACTTGAATTCCCAAAGGCGAGATTTTGATGTCTTATGTGCTATTGTCCTCTAAAGCTTGTCTAAGAATTTTACGGTCCGGTTATTAGTGTCGGGCTTTTTCTGTTGAGATGTGTTTCGCCGCTTCTTCCGAGAAATGCATCATCGTCAGTTCGGTTCCCTATTCCATATTTTACAACACGTTTTACGTCCAGTTACACAAATTGAATGTTTAAGAGCGGGCCTAATGCTAAAAGTTGTGAAAAGGATAGGCATAGGATTTCGCGTTCATAGGAGCGGGACAGAGTAAAGCAATGTCAGTGCAAAAACCAAGTTTTTGCTTCTTTTCTATTAATGATTCAAAATTTAAGCATTAAATAGAAAAACTACACGATTACTTAAATAAAACAGTAGTCTGGCTATGTAATTCGTAAAGTTTAAAGTTTTCGTTTAAAGTTCATCCTTAAAGAGATTTACTTGCACACGGAATTCAATAAACCTTAAGTTAATATGGGTTTACATTAAGCCACAATTGCACAACAATGTTAAAAAGTCAAAAAAAATAAAAAATTATTTAAGTCTAATTTTGATTAACTTTGACGTATTTGTATGGTTTGACAACTCACTAATCAAAATTAAGAAAGTTAATTATCGTTGTGCAAGCGGCGCTAAATATACAACATTTATTACTAAATGTAGGATCGGTTCAAATGCCAACATTTGAAAAGTGAACTATAAATTAAACCCAAAGATCAATGCACTCGGTACCCTTGACAATGTTCATAAAAGTACGGAAGTGAATACTAGAAACTTCACGTTACCACTGTCCAGCTCTTACAGCTTTCAAACTTCTCAAATGCACAAAGTAAAATGCGTCGCAGATACTGCGAAAGAAGCTGTTAACACTTAACGCTTAATAAATTGTTCCATGGTTGTAAATAAATTATTTCCATCGCTCGTCGGCCGTGATTTATAGCTGCAGGCCTGAATTAATAGTTTCAGGAAGTGGCCCGCAGCCATGGGACTTTGCCACGGGTTTACTATGACACCACATCCTAAAATAGGATATAAACAAGAACTTGACAAACATCTGCTGCTTCGCCACACTCGCGTGTGTACCTGATGAATAGCTCTTTTTCATTTATGGCTTCTTCGCTTTCTTAACAAATAGAATAAAAATCCGTTCTTGCCCACTTGCTATCTATCTCATCGTCATCATCATCATCATCAGCCTATACCAGTCCACTGCTGGACATAGGCCTCCCCTAATGAGCGCCATAGCGCCCTGTCTTCAGCTTGCCGCATCCAGCATCTGCCAGCAGTCTTTCGCAAATCGTCATCCCACCTGGTCGGAGGGCGTCCTACTCTACGTTTTCCAAGTCGCGGTCTCCACTCAAGAACACCAGAGGAGGGTCCAGCTAGGTTGGGCCGCGTTTGGCAAACTACGTCAAGTCTTCTTGTCATCCATACCGCAATGCTTGAAAACGAAAGTTTTCAATCAGTGCGTCCTACCCGTCATGACCTACGGAGCTGAGACGTGGTCACTCACGGTAGGGCTGGTGCACCAGTTTAAAGTCGCCCAGCGAGCTATGAAGACAGCTATGCTCAGAGTTTCTCTGAAGGATAGGATTCGCAACGAATACATCCGACAGAGAACTAAGGTTATCGACATAGCCCAAAGGATTAGCAAGCTGAAGTGGCAGTGGGCTGGCCATATTTCGAGAAGAACCGACAACCGCTGGGGTAAACGTGTTCTTGAGTGGAGACCGCGACTATCTATCTAACTCAAAACAATTCTTTTTAGTTAAAGTTAGGAAGCACACAAAACAAATATGCTTGGGTTTCAAAATGACCACAAGCCGACGCTGGTGCTCCTTCCTAGTCTGCATAAATTTCTTTTTTCTGTGATGTATATCCATTATCCATGTAGTGTAAGATCGTTTTTATCTAAATTAGACACATTTGACACAAAACTTCTGTCATTTCTGTGTCGCGTTCATATTGTACATAACATCTAGGTACAGTTTCTTGCATGTAATCATAGAATTTCCAGACTAGGACAGTTTATGAAGAGTAGGTACTTCGTATTTTAAAACGGGAAATTATTTTATCGAAGTTTTGTAAAGTTTTTTTTGAACTGCCGTGACGGAAGCTGTGATTCTGATGATGTTAGACTCACGAAGGGGTTACTCGAAGGAGCGGAAACGCAACCGGAATTCATGGTTGTGTAACGATGGGTGCTGTGATGAGTGCAGTAAACCAACTGGTAGCATGGAGCATTGGTCAATGCAAATAGTCGTATTGTAAGACTGTAGGTTTTAGAGTTCCGCACCCAAAGGGTGAAAACGGGACCCTATTACTAAGCCTCCGCTGTCTGTCCGTCTGCGGGCTGTAGTATCCCATGACCTGTAACAGGTAGACTGTTGAAATGTTGACAAAATATGCTTTTATCTTATTGCTATAACAACAAATACCTAATAAAATAAATAGTAAAATTAAGAGGAGCCCCCCCTAACTTTAGGAGCCACATACAAAAAACGTATTTTTTCGCTATTTTTACTCCAGTTTAGTCGAGGCTGTATCTCTTGAAGTTGAAATTATGACACGGTGTAGAGGCACTATTGCCACTTTAGCAACAAATAATAAAAATAAAGTATGTATTAATATATAATGGTCCAATAAATATCCTCACCAAGTTGAGTACCTGTTACTGAAGTTAAGCAACGTCGGGCGCGGTCAGGACTTGGATGGGTGACCGCGTCATAATGGCTTTTTGTTCTGTCCAATTTTACAAGTCAGTTTTTAGGGTTTCTTTTGCGAAATAGTTCTGTACAATGGTACGGAACCCTCCGTGTGCGAGTTGACTCGCACTTGGCCGGTTTTATTTATTGTACTAAGTATGTGGTGCCATCAAGCATAGTCTATGAGTTCAACGCTAAGTATTAACATTGTTACAACAAGCTCTGCTTAGCTTAGGGCTAGATAATGCTGTGTGAATTGTCTAGCATTATTTATTTATTTATTGTAAGTATTGTGAGAAATATAGCAATAGTAATAATAATAATAAAAAAATATTGACCAAAAACAAGCATAATCACTGTGGAGATACATTAAGAAATTACAATTACAGACAGACTAGCTTGGTATATTAAAGTTTTGTTCCATGGTATCTATATCTACACTAAGTCAGAGACTTGTGCTGTAGATACTTACCACGTTGTGGTCAGTCTTTTCTTTGCTCTGATTTTCTCCAGTGGGTGAGTAGAGTTACATTTGTAAAGCAAGACGGATAGGCATTGCAAAAAGTTGCACGGCCACATGTCTGCCTATCCACCTAGTTTAACAGAGAAAGTGAAAGGTCAGGCTTTTTCCTCTGAACAGGCTACACGGCAAAGTACAGGCGCTCATCTCTCCAGTAACACTTTATTGTGATCAGACATCTTTCTAATTTATACGCTTTATCTCGCATGTTACTCATCATAATCTATTAGGAACAAAGTTGTTGGAATGTTTGGAATTGATGCAATCCATTAATTAAGTTGATTATGTTTGAATTATGGGAATCGTATTTCAAATCTGTCATCCATTGTATAAAATGACGTTTTCTCTTTTAAGTTTGATTCGCAAAATGTAATTTAGTATGTGACCTTGCTTTATATCTTATCATTACGGCTAAACCTGATAAGTTTAGATTGAAATCTAAATAAACTTGATTCGTTTTTCGGAAAATACAATTTTAGAAATTGATTTCAACATTTTTAAGTTATTCAGACCTTACTGCCCAAAAGTTGACACTATAGCGTAGACATGACTGCAAATAATTATCTGGTAAATGCTTAGTATGGGGAGAGCAATGCTCGGAGTTTCTCTGAAGGACTCTGTAGGATGAATTCGCAACGAATACATCCTACAGAGAACTAAGGTTTTCGACATAGCTCAAAGGATTAGCAAGCTGAACCGACAACCGCTGGGGTAAACGTGTTCTTGAGTGGAGACTGCGACTCGGCAAACGTAGTGTAGGACGCCCTTCAACCAGGTGGGATGACTATTTGCAAAATACTGCTGGCAGATGCTGGATGCGGCAAGCTGAAGACAAGACGTTATGCCGCTCATTACGGGAGGCTTGTGTCCAGCAGTGGACTAGTATTGGCTGATGATGATGATGAAATGCTTAGTCAAAAAATTGGCTTCAAGCGAGCAAGAATAGTAAAAATATCCGAGATAATCCCACTGATCTACATTAGTAGACGGTTGCGATGTATTTATTGCTACAACTGTATTATTTTGAGAACGCTCTCGGTGTAAATGGATTAAAAACTAATTCATAAGCCATGCCGCCGGTGAACCGCTAGCTTTTATAGTTTTTTATTCGTTAGTTTTTCGCTCGCCTACTTTTTCTTGTATGAAATGTGTTTTATATTTTTTTTCATTGTGTCAGTAATATTTGTAGTGTAGTAAGAGTTCTAGATCTAAGAAATTGTAATATCCTCAATCCAGCGTTCATCAGTTATGTTATGATTTTTCTTTATATAAATAAATCCAAATCTGGTATGATTTGGCATAAGTACACGTTTTGTAAGAAAGAAATCACTACATAGTATAAATAAATAATAAATAATGCTGGACAATTCACACAGCATTAACTAGCCCCAAGCTTAGCAGAGCTTGTATTATGGGTACTAGATAACTGATATACATAATACAATACAATTCGTAAATAGATATTTTTTATTATACATAGAAAATTATAGGAGAATATTGCATTGACCTTCAAGCAGGTCTAAAAGCGATTTAACACAAATCATCACATATTTGAAACAACTGATGAAGGAAGACCGATGTGGCGCGGTGGGCGAAGGTCTGCCTGCGACGCAGTAGGTTGCGGGTTCGATTCCCGCCTCGGAACAAATGTGTGTACGATCTGCAGACATTTGTTCAGGGTGATCTGGTCGTTTTCTATGTATAATAAAAAATATCTAACCCTTGTTATATTATGTATATCAGTTATCTAGTACCCATAATACAAGCTCTGCTTAGCTTGGGGCTAGATAATGCTGTGTGAATTGTCCGGGATTTTTTTTAATTATTTTAACTAAACAATGAAACCTTATTCACAAAACAGACTTTAAAGTGTAAGATATACAATATATATATTATAGTGTAAGTTTATATAAATAGTGATTACAAGTGTTTGTTCGCCAAATAAAATAAAATAAAGAAACGTGAAACTAAGTACCAGTGTATTTATGTCTTTGTGACGCGTGTTTCAGAACAAGTTATATCATAAAGGAAAAACAAAAGACTTGTCAATTTTTTTCAAGTATGTACATTATGCATGTTATGTTCAGGTCAAAGATAGGTCAAAGTTGACAAAACTCAAGAGGTACTTGATAACAACTTATAATATGATATAAACTTCCGAACATAGATTCTCGTTTATTTATTTTGCAAACTATGCAAAGTGTCAGTCTAGCAAAGGACGCCTTTATCAATTTCATCGACTTCGAAACAAGAAGGTTCTATTACAGCTTTATGTATATTTTTTATACTTTCGTCAATTTCTCTATCATTTAAGGAACTTGGATTTATGGATCTCGCCAATTTGGATGATGCTTTGATGATGTTTATTTATTTAAGAGAGATGTGATGTACGAACTACGAAACCAGCTAATAAAGACAAATGACAACATTATACTTTTATATTTTATATACCTTTAGAATTTTCAAGATTCTGATTAGTGGTTTTAATCAGAAAACAATTCCTTCGATAAGATACTTGGAACTATATGCCCCTTATAAATATAATTGTAGATGAAGGCTAGTAGAGCATTAATGTTTGCACGTTTTAATATTGATATCGCTGTTATGAACCAGTATCGCACACTTCATCCGATTACAGAGAACCTTATGCATAAAGTGTTTTGAGTAAATATTAGCTTGGCACGATTTCACAAGAATCACAGCAAGGTCAAATGAATAGGTAATTATTAAACTTTATGATGATAACTTGGGAGTCTTAACGGCTTTTGCTGAACTGTCAGAAATGTTTGCAAAATATGTCTGTACTTTTCTACCCGGCGGGATGAATTGTGGGTGCTTTGATATCTTTTGTGCCGTCTATTTTACTTGCAATACTCATAAACTCTTAATATTTTACTGTCGTTCACATTAAGAACTTTTTAACCAATTAATGCTGTCAATCGAAATCATTTCGCATGAAGAAGGCTTAGAATTCATTTTTTTTACTCCAGTCCAGGATTGTAACTCGATGCTCTAGCTCTATAAGATGATGATAATAATAATAATGCTGGACAATTCACACAGCATTATCTAGTCCCAAGCTAAGCAGAGCTTGTGTTATGGGTACTAGATAACTGATATAACATAATATAATACAATACATAGTTTTTTTTTCTATACATTTGAAACGACCACAACACCCTTATCAATGTAAACGGTATCAAGTAGGTATTATTGTATCTTTTCCCAGCATTATTATGTTTTAAAGTTTTGTCACCTCTACTATACAGTGCAGTCGTATTGAAATAATTTGATAGTCTTTAAAAAACTAAAACCGACTGAAATTTCCTTAGTATTTACAGTTTTTTAGGGTTTTCGGGACAAGTACTTATCCCTCGGTAGTAAATTTGTTATGGGACCACCTCGGGATCATTCTACAAGCATAGCAACATAATTTTCATTTATTTGAATTTTTGAATTTTATTTAATCAATAATTTACAAAGATATTGATGAACATACAAAAAATAATACATCTACATAGGTCTCGATTTCCGCCTTGGGACAAATATTTGTACGATCTGCAGGTATTTGTTCCGGGTGTTCTGGTCGTTTTCTATGTATGATATAAAGTATCTATCTAATATAATGTATTACATTATGTATATATATCAGTTATCTAGTACCCATAACACAAACTCTGCTTAGCTTGGGGCTAGACAATGCTGTGTGAAGTGAATTGTCCAGCATTCTTTATCTATTTATTTTACATATAGCAGAACATAAAAACTCTTCCAATATTGTTTATCGTTATGTCGCGTCGGTTAAAAAGATTATGGCCCTTCCTAAAAGCGATATTTCAAAAATAGAGAGATTTCAATATAGAAATTCCGCATAACTCTAAAATTAGAATCTACCTTTGATACAATTCACAAAATCCACATATAGAACAGTTAATTTTCATCTCACCCAGAGACAATATTAACGCTCTCAAAAGCAGATTACCTATAAATTGTCGGTTACTGATCCAGCCCTATTAAATATATTCAGGAATTAAAGATATTCAGGGTTATATATTCTAGATACATAATACTTTGTTCTATGAATACAGTAGTAGCTGTTACCGGCGGCTTTGCACGCGCTATTTAATAATATATCAATCAATATCAATAATATAATAAAATAAAACGGATAAACAGCACTGGAAAAGACGAATACAGATTACGTTGTACTTACAATGGGCGGCCTTGTGGCTATGAGCGATCTCTGCCAGGCAACCTATATGGACTGTATGGACAGGAAGTGATAGAACAATTGTAGATGGTCGCATCCTGAGTTATTAACTTAACTCTAGCCATATTTGATGTCAAATGTTTGTAAACAAACCACAACAAAAACACTTAAGGTTACAAAATTGGAGTTTTAAATTTTTGTTAGCAAGATTTTCGTATAAAAATACACGGCAAGAGTGAATTTTCGGTTAAGTATGTGCGGGTTGTTTACAAACATGTTACAACAAATTTGATTAAAGTATAGCTGGAGCTAGGAATGTGTGTCGTTGAAGGTATAACAGTAATTTATATTTTATATTGTACTGTGTAATTCGAAAGAATAACACAATATAAAAAGCCAGCTTTTTTGACTCGACTTCGCACACCTTGGGCAAAGATTATTATTATTTAAAATAAAATCTGTATAAGTAACTAGAATTTATTTAAGGCCCAAGTATGTGGTACTTATATATTGTTATCTTTAAAACTACATAACCCGTTCGTTTGTAGCTATGAAAGTGGACAAAATTTTCTTATTTAATAACCAGGTTTGAAAATGGAAAAAAAAACTCCTTTCGTAGCTGGTTATGAAACTTGGTAATGAAAAGGACAATTTTATTTCTGTTTTCAAAGCTGGTTATGAAAAAAAGAAAAAAAATCCGTGTTCATAGCTGGTTATGAAAGATCAGTTACAAAAGTGGACCAAACCGTATTTTCAGACTCCACTTAAAACATCATCACAACATTCGCAACCTTATCACGACCACATAAAGCGCCTAATACAACCAGAGTTTACATACTAACTGTTTAAGAATCTATCGTTGAAAACGTCACTGTGAGCGTAACAGGAATCATTTGAGTTTCTCACATCAAAGGCTGGGAGTAATGAGCAATGTAAGTGTTCTGCGAATGTGTTGGAGGTATGTTGATTAGAATTCAAGCCATCATAATGTTCACTTTATGATTTATTGCTACTTTCGACCTATTATTGGATGAAGAGAATACCCTCGGTATAGACATATCCGTGTTAGCCAGCTTAGAATTTGCACCACCCCAACTCTTGGGTGTCTTAAGATGAAGTGGGACCCAAAACCCAGGTTTTGTCTGTACGAAAAATCCATTTTAAGGCAAGAAAACACTATCTTTTTAAATCTTTTTTGATGATTCTCGAAAGTTTAGGATTTTAGTTAGTGCGATAGATAAGTCGAAACACGATTGACTCAACTTGACTCCATAGAAAAAAAATCGCAAAGTGTCCTCTAAATTTTCATTTTTACTACGGAAAACCAGTTTCATTTGCTAGTTATTTAAATGAAATGTCGTCTAAAAAATACTTAACTAAACACTTAAGAGCAACATAGTTTTATTTTTTTTGCGAAAGAGTATTATTTTAGAAAAATATCAAATTTATGAATAAATAGCAGTGAAAGGTGACTAAGAGACATACACCGGGAGGCGGGCAGCAGCGCCTCTTGCAGAATAGATCTTTCACGAACTGTGGTTCCAACCAGCATGCCCAGCGTGAGAATTATGGGCATTACCCCTCGTGAGATTAAAGCCAATAAGGCGATTATCAGGGGAGGTCTGCGTCTAGCAGTGGACCATTATAGGTTGTTAAGGTTGACACATATCTTCTGAAATGTGGTGCTGGAGGAGGATCGATAGGATTCGCTGAAAAGGTTTCCAATGAGGAGTGCTACAGTTGAGGAGAAATGGTGTATGATGAACACCATTCAAAACAGAAGAGGGATAATGATAGATGCTAATAACAACATGACGGCTTCATAAGAAATATCATAGAAGGAAAAGTAGAACTAGGAAGGGGAAGACCAAGAATTATTTATATGACTCGAATAAAAGAGAACCGCTTTCATGTCGTATAAAGTAAAAGAGAGATACATAGAAAATTCTTTATTGCACACATAACATAAATATAACAAAAAAAATGTGACAATTGGCGGTCTTATCGCTCAAGAGCGATCTCTACTAGAAAATCGTGGATGGATAGGATCGTTGGATTGACGGGGATCGGTGTGCATTACTATTTTTATCAAAACTTGGTAGCGACTATAATTTCATAAATACCTAAATAAATACACATACATATACCTAGTAATAATAATAAACGTTTATTTCCGGTAACACAAGACAAACACTTCCAAAGTAACTTAACTAGGGCCCATATGATAAATACTTACACATACTTATATAAATACATACATATCTACATATACAGACATATATAGACTTCAATGTACCACGTAGGCAGCTTAGACACAATCCCTTACTACATGTCCAACATGTTGGAACTAATTATAGACAAAAAATCATTTATAGTGCGAGCGAGCGGCACTTTCAATGAATTCAGCAAAATGTTGAACATTGACCCTTTCAACACCAGCATTCACAGGGCAAGGCGATGCATAACTCTTAACTTCTTTTGCACTTGATGTAGCTATATTTTTAATTTTTACTTATTGTACTTGTTCTTTTATTACTTTATTAAGTACGAAATTGTCGACGATTTTTTTTTTGTTTTGTGTTCACACTTAGGTATTTTATTATGTTTCTATTAGTGAGTGCCTATTATTAGCTTTCTGTATCTATTTTAAGTTCTATTGTTAATAGTTAAGCTGATGGCAATCCGAATAAAAATAAATAAATATATTTTATGGCGGAAACAAAGGTAGTTGGTGACAGCAGGACCGCGATGGAAAGAGAAAATTGGTGGAATTTGCATCATTACACGGAGAAGAGTAGGCTCTTTATTCTATATAGACATATCTTTATCTCGTAATGAGAATTTGAAACACGATTCTTACGTGCTTATTCGTTGATATATATAAGATACGCTCAAATATGCGTGCGCGCACGCGTCTAATGAGCTATCATTATCGAATAAATCAATGATGAGTCTTATTTATCATCGTTTTGGATTACAACATAGTTTTAGAGAAGATGTAGATGCATGATGAGTTCTTTTGAGTTATTTGATAATGTTTTCATAATTGTTTAGGGAATAGATAGTACGACGAGTACGCGTAGGGGGCGTTTATGGAGGCGCTTAGCACGAGACCGTGGTGTTTGGCACAAACTTCCAGAAGGCCTATACCCAGCAGTGGGTAAAATCCAGCTGCGGATCATGATGAAAGAATAGGTATAGATATATCTCTCTACAAATGAACTATCTTTGTTGGTCGTGCGCGCGTGATTTATTGATGTTAATTGCGTTTTGGTATCTGGAGGGGATTTGTGACATACAACATGCACTAGCGACTGATCACGACTTCGCTCACCTTTTTCTCTGTCCTTCTCCGGGATACAATCCAATCAAAGGACACTCCTTGACATATTATAAAAAGAGCGTTATTAAAAGATAACAGACACACATTTTTTTAGTATTAAGTAATTATAATTAATAGTATAGCAAATTTATTTCCAAGAAAAATGCACTATTCTAATCCCTACCGTGACAGCTCCAATTTCATTAATGTATTAAATTATTGATAGTACAAATGGATTTAGCTATTCATTCTTCCATTTCCCATGGTTTCCCGAGCGCATGGCGTTTTCCCACGATGTCCTATGTCTAGTCGAGCCCTCAATTACCGCCTCTTACCTGCTTATTTCGTACTTTGATATGCAGCCACAATAGAAATGTTTCTGTAAAATGGTATTGATTTCCTTGTCATTCTTGGCCACCATGTAGCAGGTCAATGAACTCAAAAGAACTCACCAGTGTTATGAAATTGTAATCTATTTTTTTTTAAATGTATGCCTGCGTTCATAATTAATCCGGTTCGAAGGAACAATTTAAAAACAGCAATGAAATATGTTCCAGTTGTCCAGCGATCGGGTGTTTTTGATTTCGGTCTTCGATCAAATAAACTGACATAAAAATAAAACAAGTTTTACTATTGAATTACTTAATAAAACTATGTGGCAAAGTATTTACTGTATAGTATGGAAATCCATAAGCCACTCGTTCACTAAAGCAAATAGGCCAGACAAATAAACTTTTTAGCCCATATTTTGTTATACCCAAAAGTTTGGCATTTGCGTTGATAAGGTACGAATGTAAATACAAGGTGTGATGTAACCTACTTTTTTACTTACAAAACTTGTCTTCAGGCTAGGGCTAACATAAAAAGGGAATCCTTTTAGTATCCTTTTGGGAGTTGCAAATATTAGCTGGGATATAAAAGGGAAATGAAAGTTTTTTTATCTATTGTGATCTGATGTCTTAAAAAACAAAACTCTCGTAACTTTCATGTAGGTATGTCATCTTATTAATAATGACACGTTTAGTAACCTACGTGACATAACGTAAGACCAGATTTCTTGAACATCTTCTTGTACATTCTTAAGTTTTTCTCTCTCACACAGCATCCGTTTTACAGGAGTCGTTTGTTTTCGTGATGGCGTGTGTAGTTTTTTGAGCGAATTCATACACCCGACACAATTCCTGTTATTGCTTCCAGTACTAAAGGATCCGCAAAACGATTATGTAAAAACGGATCCGCTCTGTGAATGCGACCTTAGGTCTCTTGTGTCTCAGCGTTTAACCTTCCCAAAAAGAAAATATCCTGTAGTATCCAGAGAAGCAACCATTGCAGCAGTTACCTCGTTGCGTGGGCGCGTCGCCGGTTGTCGGAAGTGACCGGTGCATCCCGCCTCCCATTGTGAATGCGAAATGCGATCGTGACCGGTTTATTACTGCATTTTAATAGCCTTTAATATTATCGGTTATTGGCAGACGGGTAGAGTTCTCTCTTTGAAAGGTTTCATCTATCATCCTCGTCCTGAACTTGCCAATTGCGAGTAAATTCAGCTTGCTACTCTTATCTTCAATTGCTTTTGCTAATTTATTATCATGTTTTTAACTAAATCTTCTGGAATGTTCTTTTGTTATAATGACATACTTAATATTTATGAGCTACATTTCTCCTTAGTCATTAATATTGCTTCAATTATACTTAATCTTGAATCGTAATGAAATGACTTCAACAAAAATTGACATTAAACTTCGCAGATAACAATGACTGATGGCAGCATTGAATGCGAAGCCAAATCGTATTCAATGTTCTAGATTATACTTACCAAATTGATTACATGATTCGCTAGTAGGTAAGTTATCGGGCAGGCAACAGTTAGGCAGATAAGCTGATAAATTTCCGATAGGCACGATACTGCAGAGAACAGATGTCACGGACGGATGGGACAGATAGACAATTCAACCACGCCCAGCTCTAGATTATCACTGCAATATAGTGTACTCGCTTGTCTCCTATTGCCCTCGCATCCAATATGCAGTTTTTTTTAATCAATTATAATTGTTATTAAAGAACCGAAAAAAACATTTAACACGCACAAATTTTTCAATTGATAAAAAAACGAAGGATAGACCTTCCTTTTTCTGTTGTCAGTTTGTCAAAAGTGCTTCTGTTATCTGAATGAAAATTAAATTAGTAACAAATTAATGTTAAAAACCATCATGTTTGTTTGTTATTGTGCGTTGTGAATAATAAAAAAAAATCTTTCTTTCTTTTTAAAAATATCTCTGCTAAAGATTCATGACAATACGTTAACGGTGTTGTCACGGTTAAAATTTTTGCTTTGGATCTTAAAATAGGTAGCAAAATTTCAATTATTAGATTTCACAAACATCGAAATATACGAAATGTTCATCAAAATACAAATAAAAATGATCAGGTTTTTTGAAGTCACTGAAAATACCAATATGTTACTACTCCTAACCGTCTTAGAATAATATCTAATCAGGATTAGTGAGACAAGAACACGAAATCTAAATAAACTTCACCCACTAATGACCATTGTTAATTACTACTTCCTCAAAACACTTCGTCAGCCGTCAAGTTTATTGACGTGAAACAAAGAGCTACAATTACAATACAAACTTACAAAGTCGGGAAACGGTAATGTAGAGCCCTATTTTAATAGGACACCATTGTGGCGCCACCAAGCGAGGAACACCAAAACATACACCACCACCATAGTGGTGGAGTGAGTGGGTCGCCAAATAGCTCTACACTATTAATGCGGATGATTTGGTTGCCGGTAACAAATGTGGCGCGACTAGTGGTGCAACGATGGTGTCCTAATGAAATAGGGCCCTTAATATAGGTCCGTTATTGATATTGTGAACTACATTCCTGGTGTCAGGTATCGTGTTTATATGAATGTTAAGCAAAGCAATGCTCGGATTGTTTTGCCATTGCCACGATGTAAATCAGTGTGACCTCACCGGTCGTCCTGTGAAGTAGCTACAACCGATTTTGGGTTATCGCTTTTGCCCTGGATGTTTTATTTACTAAAATTATTCAACAACCACTCTCTGTTGAATTCTTAATGATTCTGGAGGTTAGTATTAAATTAATCATCGTGTTTTGTTATAATGTTTATGTAGCTATGTATAGCGCCATAGGGTCCTGTCTTAAGCTTGATGAATCCTGCATCTGCCTCATTAGGGGAGGCAGAGGCCTCCCTAATGAGGATGCCATATGTAATGAAAAGATATCCTAATCAAAATTAACACCTACTTGTACAATAACATTGTAAGGTGAAACAAGCTGGAAGCTATTTACCGAAGGGCAAGCAATGAGAGGGAATTTCACGTCTTCCTGAAAATTAATGAGTTCGCCGCTTAGGACGTTTGCGATCGCACCTCGTTTCCACAATACGGCGACGACGGTGGCGCGCCCGCGAGCTCGCGACTAATGACTCCGCGCGAAACAACATACACATCTCCGTCCTTGTCCGTCCCTAAGAAATCAATCGCTATCGTCTCACTCGCACGACACCCTGAGCGGCAACGTAGCGCTTCAACCCGGATAAATTACATCCTATTAACTTTGCCCCAACACTCAATTTAAGCTTTAAAACTCCCAGCGCAAGGATTGAAATCGTATAAAATCATTATATTCAAACACAAATATTTACCTTAGACTTTATTGCTTACATTATAAAGTCGATGTTGCCCAGTGACCGCTGTTACTTAAGGCATTCCGGTCACTAAGGTGATTATTAATTTGCTGTCAAATAAAGGGGCCGCTCACTTGGGCGTGCGTGTCGGCACAAATTTCTGCCATACTTTGGAATCGGTGATTATTTTTTGTTGCCTTGACTTTGGATTCGCAGACAGACAAACATTTTAGTGCATTATTATTTTGGTTCCATGTCGCAGGCGGCAGGAGGCACGGTCGGCGACGCGACGGGTACAAGCCATTCGCCGACAGACCAGACACTGCCCGTCTGCGTTTTAATTAGGCAATGCAATGTAGATGGCGCTTAAGAAATTCTTTAGCAATTAGACTAAAGATATTGAATTCTTAATTCTTCCTAACAATTTTAATTACTTGGGTTTATTAAATTTAACTTTTTATGACATCTGAATCTCCTTAATTAGGTAACTTAAAAAGCTATATTTTACGCCTCGGTCAAGAGTAACCATTACCATATTGTTACAGTGGGGTTCAATCTGATTATTCTTTAATGTGTTGTAATGGCTTCCTTGCTAAGTCAATGACCGCACCGATTCGGGCGAATAGGGAATCAGTCTGTCACGATAATTTACCACGAGGATCCGATACTACACTCCCATTGATTCGTAGAACGCGTAATTTTTTTGTCATTCTCATTTTATAATCGCTACTCTTACATTTTATGTTACCTACGTATTTGTTTTTATTTACGGTTTTGCTTCGGTTAGTGATTAAGTATAAAACGGAATTGTATATTCTTTTGGCGTATTTTACCGACTTCATCATCATCATTAGCTCATACATGTACGCAAGACGTTTATTCGTAAAATAAAAATAAAATGGTACCTTCTGCCGTAAGTAATAAATAAGTTACAAAAATCTAAATCCCACCCATAAAATATGGCAGCTCCCGTAGATTTTATCTTGCCCTGATCCAATTTGACTTCATTCTTATTCAAGTCACACCAGCATAAGCGTATTCTGGTACATTTCTAATGCATTAGGTTTTTTTTTACCGAATACCAAATGTGGCCAATGTTTGAAATATGTAGAGTGGAATTGACGTTTTGCTAAACACACGGCGGGGCGGTCCTCGGTTGGGTGGGCAAAGATGCCCGGCTGGTTGGTCCTTCGAGCCGGATTCTACCGGCTAAACTTGCCCACCTAAATAAATGAAAGAATAGGTACTTTATATCGCACCCAACCAACATTTAGTAGATACTACAAAATATTATCATCGTTTTTCTGTTAGTTAATTTTAGTTCTTAGTTATTTTGAAATAAGTTTTCTCTTGTATTACGTACGTCCGGTTTTTTCCGACATAGACCGGCTTTTTAATCATCTGAAAGTCCTACAGGCCTAGCCACCAGCGTTTGCATATTACACAAGCATGGATGAAGCTTTTTCGGAAAAAAATATACAAATCAACGAATTGTTTTTTTTGTTTTTCATTCGGTTAGAGTGCTCTCCTTTTGGTTTCTTTTGTATTTTCTGACTTTGATAATTTGAGATAGTGTCGCTGATTGGAAATATTTACTTTTGTTGGTACACTTTTAATTATATTCTATAGGAAGGAAGTATAAAATATTTGTGTAAATGTTTGTATGACATAATTTCACATGCGTTTTATGGTTTTCAGAAAATTAAGACTAATGGAATGCTAAACATTAAGGTTGATCGTTTAGGGTATCGCGAGTTTTTTTGTGGTTTTTAAATTTATTCTGCGTTCAACTACAAGAATAAAACTAGCGGAAAAGTAATTGCCGCAAATCATAAACCATTTTATATCGACTTGTGAAAAAAGCGTAACTTCGGTTCACCTGTATTTTTGGAGATTGGGAAAATACGCGATTTTAAAAAAATGCGTCCAAAATAAAATAGATATGAAGCTTGTTTTATGATGGGTTCATAGAAAATATTTTACGATTTGCGGCAAATTACTTTTGCACTCGTTTTGTTCTGTGTAGAAACGCCATTAAAATGTGAATCTCGCGCCAACACGAGACGATCAGCCTTTGTGTATCTAATCTAATGAATGAATTGATTTGATAAGTTCTGTTCTGTATTGTTTCGCTTCGTGCTCCACAAACATAGCACTGGTCGTAAGCTGGTATTTTTTTAATTAAAAAACGGGCCGCTAGATGTCGCTAGTTGACAAAACGTGATGAACCAAGAAAAGCAGTGGTATCATTAAAATACCGACAAGGAGGTTCTATATTCGGCGGTGTGTATTTTTTTTTATGTCAATTTCTCTGTCAATTATGGACCGATCGCTTTTGTATAAAGAATTATCCCAAATCGTCCATATTTACTTTTTATTTTTTACTATACATAAAAAACGACCAGATCTCCCGAAACAAATACCTGCAGATCGTACAAATATTTGTCCCAAGGCAATAATGTTAACATTTAGCTCCCTGCCTAGGGATTTGTATTTATACCGTCAATCTTAAAAAACAACAAAATACTTGAGGAAAATCACGACTAGCTAACAATTTTGGTAATACCTTCGCCAATTCTCAATAGATTTTGATGATTCATTCTTTGTTTTCTCAAGGTTTTTTTAAGGTGGATCCATAAAAGTAAGATTCTCGAGAAAAATTCAGATCATTTATTGTCATACATCATACAAATAAACAATTTACAAAATAATGTAACTTAAATTAAATGATGAGGCTATGACTCTTCAAAACACGATAAATTGTTACAATTTTACTGTCGAGGGGCAATAGTCAAGTTAATAAATGCTTAAATCGACCTCTGGCGCGGTGGGCGAAGGTCTGCCTGCGACGCAGGAGGTTGCGGGTTCGATTCCCGCCTCGGGCCAAATGTGTGTACGATCTGCAGACATTTGTTCAGGGTGTTCTGGTCGTTTTCTATGTATAATAAAAAATATCTATCTATGTATTGTATTGTATTATGTGTATCAGATCTCTAGGTACCCATAACACAAGCTCTGCTTAGCTTGGGGCTAGATAATGGCATTATTTATTTTAATCTGAGGTTTATGTAAATCTGGGGGTGATTCTACGAGGATGTCAGATAAAGGATTTGCCATTAAACTGACTAATCATTTTCTAAAAACACTTTTTTTTATGCTATACAGCGTTTTGTCAAGTAAAAGATTTCGTAATTCAATGTTAAAACTTATTTTCATTTGTAATTAATTTCAACTGAAGAGCGAGCTTATTTATAAACGCGCAGTAAAACGTATCTTAAACAATATTTTCTCCGTCAAATGTGGACCAATTTAAAAAATTCTATCGCTATTGTTCGGAGAATGGTTCGGAGGTGGTCCCGTCAAAAATTTTCCTGAGGGATTCGTGTTTGTCCCGCAAAACTAAAAAACAGTGTAAATATTTAATAATTCGTTTTGATTGTTTAATTTCAACATCATCTTATCAACCCGTACACGTCCGCTGCTGGACATGGCTTGTGTCATCCTCATCATCATCAGCCTATATATTAGTCCACTGCAGGCATAGGCCTTCCCTAATGCAATTAAATACTTTATTATTAATTCATTAAAATAATTTATATTAATTTGAAGCCTTAAATAAAGAATAATTTATTCCTAAATAGTGAAAATGGGTTTGGAAGGAACACAAGTTTGTAAAACGCGTCATCTAGTTAAAATTAGAGTCTAATTTAGTTTGATGTGAGGAAAGATGGATGACACAGATGCAACGAAGAATGAAAAGACCCCTTGCTTACATCCGTTGCCATGGAAACCATTTTGTACCGATTGAAATTATCAAGTGATGAGATGATGTTTTATATACGTTTTTACGGCGCGGCGCACATATCAATTCCTCGATAATCAAACTTTTATGGGACCCTCAACCTTTATACAACAACGAAAGAATCATTAAAATCTATTAAGAATTGGTGTAGAATATCACTAAAATTGTTTGTTAGTCGTTTTTTGAGCTTGACGGGATAAATAGGAACTAATCCCTCGGGGGGTCAGTACCTATTATTTACCAACCCAGCCGTGTGGTGCCCGAAGATATCACCAAATTTGTTGTAGTTAGTAATCGTATTTCCAGAAGTATTTTGTTGATTTTTGAGCTTGACGGGTCAAATAGGAACTAATCTTTCGGGGGGGGGGGGGGGCTTGGGGGGTTAGTTAGTATCTATTATTTACCTACCAACCCAGCCGTGTGGTGCCGGCTTAGAATTTGTACGGAGGCGAAATAAAATCAGGGAGAGGCCTGCGTGCAGCAGTGGACCATTATAGGTTGTTAAGGTGAGGTGGTGAGGTAACCCCTTGGAAATACATTCTTTATAGGAACATTCTATATAAATACAATAGTAAAATAATTTTTAAAATCATATGACGGAGAAACCGAGGAACATACAAATAAAAAACATGTACCCGAACATAGAACCTCCTTCTGAAGTCAGTAAAAATATATGTTGAATTGTTGACCTCATAAACTAAAGTTTTTGGAAAGCACAAATCGCTGTCGTATTTTTGGCCATTATAAAAGCGTGTTTAAAATTACTTACCAATTTTGCTCAACCCGAGATTTTGCCTGTTCATCCTCCATGAAAAGCTCGGGTCCCTAATTCTAAGCGACTTACCACAAACAAAAAAATATCGGAAGGTCGCTTTAGAAGTTTATTTCTGAGTTTTTGATCATCGCAATAAGAGTTGATGCAAAGTTTACCCCTTGACCTTTGGTTTGAAAGTATAATGTAGGTGTAAGCCGCCCCCGCCCGCCCTGGCTGAGAAATTAGTCTCCCTTTACACTGTTAAGCTAACCGAATTATGATCGTTTTCATTCATTTGTGACATTAAATTTACTGCATGTGTTTATTACGTTAATTAATTAATGCAATATATGAAAAGTTCATCTATCTGTAAATTGAAAGACAAACTCTTCTTTTAGAAGATTAGACATTGGACCTGGCCAGTCTTCAATAGCAACACCCTTATTGGTTACCTGACTTATGCACTAACCTCAACAGCCTATAATGGTCCACTGCTGGTCGCAGGCCTCCCCCGATAATCGCGTTATTGGCTTTTATCTCATGGGAAGATGTTGCCCAAAATCCTCAACCCGCATGTGAGTTGGGATCGCAGTCCGGTGTTAGATCTATTCTGCAAGAGGCGCTAGGGCCGCCCCCCGGTGCATGTCCCTTAGTCGCCTCTTATGACACCCACGGGAAGAGTTGGGGTGGTGCAAAGTCAACAACAAGTCACAAGTGGACGCAAGTTGGCGCGTTTTTTTGTGGTTTGAAATCTTTCTGCGGTCCACACGCAATAAAACTAGAGGAAAAGTAATTTGCTGCAAATCGTAAACCATTTTCTAACTCTGGATAAAACGCAACTTTGATTTATTTATATATTGGGAGATTTTATGCAATGTCAAATTTTAAGTAAAAAAAAATATCAAATTTACCTACTACAAGCAAATTGACGTTGGTTTTATCATGAGATCATAGAAAATGGTTTGCGATTTGCGGCAAATTACTTATCCGCTAGTTTTATTGTTTGTGGAATGCAGGAAAAAAATAAAACAACATAAAAACTCCAAACCATTTGTGTCGAACCATCCTTACAACTGCCCGCGCTGGTCTGTCTCCAATTTCAAATCCTTCCTCTTTATAATATGAGTATAGAAGCGTGACTTACTCGACGACCTCGTTCGGTCCGAATTAGTGTTCCTTGGTATGAAAAGGTACTAAAATTGTAAAGGAAGAACTCATTACTTATACAGGATGTAGTAAAACCGTGGTGTTGCAGACCACCATACAGCGTGTTCACCTAATCGACTGTCCCACCTGCTTGTCCCGGACCCTATCACTTATTCAGGTCACACGCACGTTTTATGTTAAATCATAATGCTTAGTTAAGTTCTACTTCTAGCTTATACCTCAAGTATGAGAAGAATAGCTAGTTCACTCTTGATATTTATGAACCCAGTACGGGTTTTGTCAATGCAGAGAAAATTCGAATGAACACTGTTGTCTATTACTTATACGAGTTCATATAACCTTCAAATCTAACATTTTTGTCTCCTTCATAAAACTGAAAAAGCTGAAAGCCAATACTTACAACAGGAAATTATATATTAAAGATTATTTATCGCGTATTTATCGCGTACCTTTTGCTTTCAGGAAATTATAGTCAAATCATAAAACAATACATCTTAGTAACTACGCGCCAAAAAAAATTATAGGAAAATCAAATACGTTGGGATTAAGTATACTGTTGCACAATGAGCAGCGTTATCGCTAGAAGTGATCTCTTCCAGGCTCTAGCTAGGCGGTTGAATGACTCGGAGACCCCAATCAAGGCCTTTTCAAAAGGTCTAGGTAGTAGGTATTTAACTCCTAACAGCGCCTCGCGGTTTCACCTGCGTAGTTCCCGTTCCCGTGGGAATTCCGGGATAAAATATAGCCTTTGTTTTTCCCTGAAAAATAATATTAAATATGTTGAAAGATTTTTTGAAATCGGTGCACCAGTTTTTTAAGTCTGATCGAAGCGACGCGTGACCCGAGAGCTGGTGAGATCCGGCACAGCGCATCAGCATTACCATACAGCGGGGCAATGCAGCCAGTGTCTTAGGCACGCTTCCAACTGGTATTGATATGGATCAGTTGAGCTACCTGTAGATTGTTTGCAACAGTTTGCAGATAGCTTAATTGTTTCTATTGTAAATACTAGTTTTAATTTCAAATTTATTATTTGATTGTTATTTTCTTTCTGAATAAATATTTAGTTTTTAAGTTTATTCGTTACATACAAAAATACAAATCTTTCCTCTTTATAATATTAGTGAAGATGATATTAAATACTTAATCAAAATGGCATTATTTCATTTATAGTAAAGCTAGTTTCTGACTGCAGCTTGTTTCTATAAAAACTTTTTATGGTTATTTCTATCCCATGGGAACTCCTTTGTGTTAAAAACGTAACCTATGCATTATTATTGACGACCGATGTGGCGCGGTGGGCGAAGGTCTGCCTGCGACGCAGAAGGTTGCGGGTTCGATTCCCGCCTCGGAACAAATGTGTGTACGATCTGCAGACATTTGTTCAGGGTGTTCTGGTCGTTTTCTATATATAATAAAAAGTATCTATCTATGTATTGTATTATATTATGTAATATCAGTTATCTAGTACCCATAACACAAGTGTGTTAGCTTGGGGCTAGATAATGCTGTGTGAATTGTCCAGCATTATTTATTTTATTTATTTATTTTATTATTTGTCTAAACCAACTTTTATGCACTAATATTATTTGATATTATTATTCATTATCATTATTGTCCGTTCCGTTCATTCATTTTAGCGTGAAGAAGCAACAAACGCCTATCCACCCAACTTTCGCATTTATTAATTAGTGTGAAGTTTGATGTGATGTGTTATCTATCACACATCACATCAAACTTCACACTAATTAATAATGATAATACATGGCATATTGTCATTTGCATCTTATATGTAGGTACGCATTAATCCAGCTCAGCATAACCTGCATCGCGATAATTTGCGACTCCTGGTCGCGAAACAAAAAGGTCAGACGGACAAGGCCGTGGTAGAATATCGCCGGTTGGTACGAGCACTAGCTGAAGACGGTGATATTGCGATAAAACGTCAGCTGAACTCGTAAATTATTGCCATTTAATATTGAACTGTTTTCTCTGCAGTTTAAAAACATTTACTTACTACCTTATCTTAAAAGAAAACAAAGTAAAATTATTCTTACTTTAAACAAAAAAATTACAAGCAAAATTAGTGAATTTACCATAGCAATGGTTTAAGAAAGTTGATTTGATTTAAATTTTAAATAAATCGACTTTTACCAATGCTATTTTGTAGGGTAGGTCAAGAACTTTCTGTGATTGACACATTCATTTTAATTAACAACCATTTTTGTTCTCTTCTAGGTGTACACTTTGTTGAAAACACCATGTGATAGTCAAAATAATTAGGTATTTTAATTTTATTAAACGATTAGTATAAAGAACATTTCAAAAAAAAAGAAAAAAAAAACGATTAAATGATATTCTTCACGGATTTAAGCGGGTTAACTAGGATACGAACCTTATTTGTGTTGACTAACACCAAAATTACGATAGTTTTTATAGTACAATAAAAAAAATTGCTTAAATGATACCTAGAATACCAGCTCCCCTACAGATGTTGACTTTGAGGATCAATCTGTCTCTTCATCCGTTCGTCTTTCCATCAGTCGTCCGTTAGTCTATATAGACACCCCTCTTAAATTTCAATGAACTATCTAGTACCTACTTGCATATAGTTTTCTAAACTCTATAGAGAACGCGCAAAATTTCATTTAAAAAGAAAACATCGGCACAAATCTCTCGCTGAGCATGGTCTGACACGCTCTTGCCAGTAATATGATTTACAATAATACATACCTATTTTAAGCTTCCTGATAATTATCAATTAGTTATTTAGTCTGTAGTGGACAAAAAATTAAAGTAGACAAAATCAATAACACCGTGTTTTTATTTGATAACAATTACTATTTATAAACGTGTTTATAGTGGTTATATATAAAATTTGACTTGTCGTCGAAGTGCTTATTTTAATAAGCATAAAGAAATAAATGTTATTGATTTTTGATATTTGTAATTATAAGCTTCTGTTTTTGTTTTAATTAAATATAATTATGTATTTGAGTATATCTTCTGATATGAGTCATATCATCGGGTCATATCATATGACCCGAACCTATGGATGGACGCACCATGTAGGTTGAGACGAGACGAGAGATCTTGTTCTAAGCTCTGCTTAGCTCGGGGCTGGATAGTGCTGTGTTAATTGTCTAGCAATTTTTATTTATTATTAGAAACCATTGTCGAAATAATCTAAAATTGCCTTACGCAATAAATAAATCATAATTTAAAAGCTGCAAGAAATTAAATAAGTTCCCTAAAATTTTCGATTTCGGCAGGACTTACCTACCTGCGCACCAGCCTCAGTCCGGGTGTGCTCTAACCAACTAAGCCACGAAATCTTAGTCGGTTTAGTCGAGGGTGGGGCATAGGTTCGAGTCCTGCCGAAATCGATTTTTTTTGAGAACTTATTTATTTAATTTCTTAGAGATTACCCAGAAATCGAGGTTTACGCACTATAATACAAAAACTTTAGAATTTAACAGCTGGTCTTTGAGCGCCATTTTAATATTATCTGTTATCATTCCAGGTATGTAAACAAACTATACAAGTCGTCACGTCACTGTGGAGAAAAAAATTACATCGAGTTTTCAAGTCACAACATACAATGAGGTGTGTATCGAGAAAGGAGGATCAATGTTATGATTGTAAGTACCTACCTATTATTAAAAGTGACCAGTACAAAATATTTAACTGTGCTTAGATGCTTATACAATATATTGCATTTGAATTGATATTGGCAGTCAATTAATCAACAGTAGATAACAATTGTCCAGCAGTGGACTAATATAGGCTGATGATGAATGAATGAAAGATAACAATTTATTGATTATTATGAGACTACTAAAATTAGAGTATTGTGTATTATCAAATTTATCAATGACCCAATACACCCATGCTTCTCTGTCACATAGTTCAGAAATTGTTTAGTATATAGGTACTATCAGTCCGCCCCATCTTCGTACGCGTATATTCTATCAACTCGGTGATAAATTGATAATGTAGCTAATGGCAATTTTTTTATTGAAAACGTTTTATTATTTTAAAGTATATTCGTTACATATAAAACTACAAATCTGTCCTCTATAATATTAGAGTTGATTACCAAAAAAAAGCAATGCTTTGGAAAAATTGGCATACCTATTAGTAAAAGAATTTTCTGAATCGGACCTTTAGGTTTCGGTCGGTTGGAGTCACAAATTACAAACTAACAAATTTATCTCTAACTCAAAACTAAATCTATCCAATCTAATCAGATCTTAGTGATTAAGTGAGATTTAATTATGGTTACAGCGGCGTAGCCAAGGGTATTTCTTTGCAATGTTACTTTCAGTATTTATTTATTGGAAAACCAGAAGCTTAAATTAAACAGAGTAATATGGTAGTATGTAATATGGTTATTTTCTATCAAGTTCAGACCTGTTTTAAACTCTTATGTCATTCCTCTAACCTCAGTAAAAATAGTAGAACATTATCATAACAAATAGTTTCTCAAATCCACAATATCGTCAATATAAGCAAATACGAAGAAGCGCACTAGTCGGAAATTAGTCGCCGGGAGGTTTTCAGATTGCAAGTGGGGAGGGGGGCGCAGATGAGCTTACAGTTTGTCTGCTTGCAGCTTCACTTGAATACCTTTTATTCAGGTCGCAAGCCGGTGAGCTAATATTTTTTTTACCTACAGCAGGTTCACTTGAGGTTCTCCTCTACGTTAAGGTGAAGTGAGTCCCAAAACCCATGTTTTGACGGTACGGAAAATTAATTTTAAGGCATTAAATGACATTTTTTTAAAATATTTTTTGACAAGCATCAATAGTTTAGGATTTTAGTTAGTAAGTTATGGGAGTCAAAACACGATTGATAAAACTTGACTCTATAGAAAAAAATCGCAAAGTTTTCTAAATTTTAATTTTTACTACGGATAACCAGTTTTATTTCCTGGTTAATTAACATATTTTAATGAAATGTCGGTGAAAAAATACTTGACTAAACACATTAGAAGATTATGGTTTAATTTTTTTGCAAAAAAATACTATTTTCGAGTAATTTAACAAATTTATAAATAAAAAGACGTGAAATTGGGCGCGGGCCGGCTCTTGCTTCTCTTTCTCGCCTTAACCGCGCGGTGCTCGCTCGTCCTTGTCTAGGTATATAGATAAATTACAATTTTAAAATTTCAAGTTTACAAAAAACCTGTAAAGCTGCAATAGAAATGGCGAAGTTGATAGTTTACATGCTTAGGTTTTCCCTATAGTGCGTAACTCGCATTGTGTCAATTTTCTACGATTTTTTTTGGGATATTATTAAATTTTCCTAGTTTACATGCTGTTGTAGAACAGCAAGCAGAAATTACACGAACACTAACTAGATCTGGTTGGCAGATAGGTTACAAAACCTTCAAAGAACAAAAAATTTAACTATAACTAAGTCTATTCATTTATAATAACCATTTTTTTATAATTTTCGTTTCATATTCTACCGGCAACACTCGCAATTCTCTTTAAGACCTGGATGACAAAAGCTAACAGTACCTACAAGTGTCTCGTCACCCACTCGATTTTAAAACCACCTCTATAAAGCCTATTTTACTACTAAAGCTGATTCAAACTCGCGTAGGCCCAAGGGGTGGGTGGCCTACCCCATCCACCCTCGCTTTAATATCTCCCCGTGAGGCTGGATGTATAGAGAGCAAGTTTCGTGCACAAGTGCATTTTCAAACCGGAATAAATAATCAGGGGGCTAGTGCAAAAGGTGTTTTAGTGAAACAGTTTGTGGTACACTCTTATCTCAAATACGACGACTATAAGTTTTTAAAAGCATTTGTTCAACAAGGGGTTTCAAGATTTTTTTTTCGAAAAGTTCCGGAGATAAGTGTTCTACCGTTTCGCCCATTATCAGTAACGACAATTCCATTAGCCTTAAATTGTGCTTATTTATGTCTCGTGCTTAGTTTATTCTACTTCCACTACACAATTCCTTTTTAAAACCAAGATTAAATGTAACTTCAATGAACACAACCTGGCAGTATACAATTATTTTACTCAAAGAATTCCATTTGTTTTTAGAACTAAGCAAATCAAAGCTAGCACTATTTTTAGTCTATCAAAGTCCAATATCCATTGTTCTAAATATTCCAGTTTTCCACGTTGTTTTCTGGCAGTGACAGCAGCTACAACACAGCACAGGGCTGTCACAAAATCCAAAATAAGAGTGCCAGTCGAAATATTTTGACGCCGTATTAAGTTCACTCACTTCACAAGTGAACTAACGTATACAAAACTGGCTGTTCGTATAGGGTTTTATCAACATGCTTTGCGACGTTTCTTGCTTTCATCTGTTGGGTAGTCCTTCCCTTTTATTATTTGCTGTGAACATACAAAAAGGATCAAGAATAAGAATCGACGACAGTTGTTCTATCAGTGTCGGTCAACAACGTGATCTCTTCTTACTCCTTTACTGGAAGAAGATTTTGTATCGGGTATTTATCGCGTACCTTTTGTTTTATATCGCCCTACGTTTTTATCGCATCACAGCGATCGTGGTCACGGGCCGACTAGAAGACGAGACTTGAAGGCAGTCTCCACGAATACCCTCAATTCGTTTTCAAAATCATCATAATAATACCTAATCTAAAATATGTCAAAAAATCGCGCGAGTTCAAAAAGTCTCCTTTAATCAAGTAAGTTAGTGAGTTCAAGACAATATATCTGATTATTCTGCGACCCTAGTAGGGATTCAAGCTGGTATAGAACGTATACTCTACTCACACGAGCAAACACATCACGTGTACGGAACACACTCCAATATTCAACGGCAACACCCACAGATCCATGTCACAGCTAATGGGCTAAATTGAATGCTAAGCAGATTATTATGGCTTTTCAATATGAAGCTCGGTTTGAGTGAGCTTGGACGAGTCTTTCTATTATTATCTATTATTACTAACTTACCTTCCTTTTATCAGATTAAGTATATCAGTCATCTAGTACAAATAACACGAGCTTTGCTAAGCTTGGGGTGGGGGGGGGGGGGGGGGGCTACATGATGCTGTGTGGATTTTCTACCATTATTTATTTATTTATTTTAAGGCCCAGCTAGATAGATGTGAATTGAGCGAATTTTAGGTAACGTTAAAACAATTTTTCTCCGTCCTCTTTATGCGGGATACAAGGCAGAGGATAGAGGATATAGCGGGATTTTCTCTTGAACTATCAACCACAAGATTTTTTTTATTTTCATCACCATATTAAATAGAAGATACCCAGGGCACCTTCGGCTTCTTTTTGCAAAAAAAAATCTTAATTAATAGACGTCGTATACCTGCCTCTTAAAAGACGATAAAGAAGAGTTGTTGTTTTTAAAAGTTTGCATGATTTGCAAGTATTTATTCCGTGTGTTGCGGTTTGTTTAGCATTGATCCTCTGAATTAACGCTAGCAAAAAATCTAATGCGCCAATTTCAACGAACCATTTTAGCCTAAACAAAACACAATACCTTTGCAATAGTTTGCGGCTTCCTAAACTTGATTGCATAACGTATTTTGAGATGGAAAATCACCACATATACATAAGGCCGATAAAGGACCGTGATAATATAGTTTCGGGTTCCATAGTTTCAATTTCTAGAGTTTGTCTTTTGTCCTTCAATCTATCACATTTGAATTCAAATTACTTTGAAACATCTGTTCAAGATCCTGCTATTCCTAAGTGATCCTTATCCCACTTAGTTAGGGTGCATTATTTATTATTGAAATGCGACCTTGCTGACTTCTTTGTTTTCCTAGCCTTCTGTATTCTGTTGTCTACCAAGGTTATCCTTGACAACGTATTCATTTAGATTAGCATTTATAACACATACCTGTGTGCTATACAGGTTGAAATTAATAATCCTTTACCTCGCGCTAGAAAAGCTTTCTAGATATTATATCAGAAACTGGATTTACACTTTTAATAACAGAGTTATGTTTTTCTTTCCTAGAACTAGACATGTTGAACCTCACGAAAAAATTCATGTTGTAATCAAAAACTAAATCGTTTTTTTTATTATTTCCCTTAAATTTGACCTCTCTTGACGTCTCTTTAACATTTTACAAAAAATAGTAATATATTCGATCCTTTATACGCATTCACTGCTATTATTCGGTTAATTAGCATACATGCGTAATACCTTACTAAAATCTCTCTGAATATGTCAAATGCAGGGAGATGCTCCTGTCACCCATAGGTATGCAAGGCTTAGCTTCATACATTAATCATTGTTTGTTCGAATATTTGTAAAAGCGAAGTAAGTGGGTATAAATTATTAATTGTTTTTTACAAATAGGAAGTTCCAATCACTGAATTTAGTGTTATCCTATCTACAACTACAATATTGTAAGTTGATTCTATGTTTATCGATCATTGACCTTATCCGTCTGTTGCATTGCATATGTTATAGTATAGGGAATGCCTGTGATTTGGATTCGATTGTGAAATTGGCGTTAACGCATTCGCTGCTAGGTGCCACCACCAGTTTGACCTAAAAAGGTGCGCCGTTGCTTGCTGCATTACAGAGCCTTCAGCTTCACATGTGCATTATTAGTTATTCTTGATTATTTGTTGAAGCATGCGATGACAAACTCGCATTTTCCTCCGATTCATTCGATTTTACGCCAGTGTAAAGCAAACCACCCACTCCATAACCCCCTGTGACTGTGACGAAGTGGGTGGTTGCGGGGGGTCGGTATGCATTCAGTGATTAACTCCCTACTAACCTATGATTTAAATAATATCACCCGCAATATCATGACGGGCGTCGTCGTCTGCTTCATTAATATTTAACTTGTTAATTGACTACTCGATAACGGTATTGGTATTTATCGTGTTTTCGACGTGTTTTTACATTTACCTACCGTCATGTCATGACACCTATTTGAGTGCCATGGTCGCGACGTAAAGTAATTTTAGTCACAATCAAAACCTTAGGTTCTTCTAGCTAGGTATATTCTAATTATCTTTGTCATGCATGTCATGAATCTTTTAGTTATTTAATAGATGTAATTGAAAGACAATGTAATTGTTGCCTTTCATTGTAGCCTCCGAAATTTCTTCAATTTGAGTTTGTTCTCTTAAACCACCTAAACCTGTCTAGACCAAATCAATACTTTCCTATAAACGTATATCGGCTGACCTACCCCATTACTCTTCAGAAACCCTACGTCACGCCTTCATTTCTATGATTACGTCACGAAACCTCAAACTGTAGGTATATTTTTAGACGTTTTAGCAAAGTTACGGTCTTCCACGTTTCTCGGCATCGGCCTACGGACTCCTACGAAACGCTTGTCGTGGGAAATTATAGATTTTGACGAATAAGGAGATGTGCAAAGCTGTGTCCTTTTTTTGAAGTATTTTGCTATTTTCTCTTGTTATGTAATGTATTGTACTAAGTATATTAGTTTTCCATAACATAACACAAGGTCTGCTTTTGTTAGCGGCTAGATAAAGCTGTGTGGACTGTCCGGAATTATTTATATATTATTTTATTGGAACTAAGTTCCTTATCGCGCGTTGTGAAAGGCGGCTGGACGGAAAAAATTCTCACGAAAAGTTGTAACGACACTTTTTGCTACCCTATGCATACCTAGTAAGCTATTGTAAGCCGTGCGGCGTGCGCATATTTCTCTGTCTCTCTCTCTCTCTCTCTCTCTTATAGAAAGGAACTTCGTTCCATCCGGGTGTCCCTTGACACCTCTCAACTTTTTTTATTTATTCAAGTATATCTGCTACTTTGTTCACAAGTCATCTCTATTTATGTCTGTATCTATATATCTATTCAAACTGTATTCTTACAGTTGTGTCGGTGGTCTTGTTATTTTTTTATTAACGTACTTATATTTTGTAATTGAATGTATATTTGTATAACATTAATAAAACCCATTTAAACATCTGCCCTACAACTACGGCTTCTTTTAAACTCGTATTTGAATATAATGGGTCGAATTCTTCGCAAACTCGACAAGAGCTGGGGTATAGCGTTTAAAACAAAAAGAAGGCAACGTCTGCCAAGTTTCTCGGAAAGGCTTAACTTGCGCATTAGAGTCCCACTGACGATATACGAGAGATTTGAGAACGTATGAACAAGTAAATTGGACATTATCGGTCTAGGTCTGCATTTAGAAATTTCTTTATCACTTTATTCCATGTCGATGGCTGACCAATCAGCGAGGGCATGTGAAAATTCGCATCCAATCTCCAAGAGCTGATTGGTTGGATTATACTCTGCCGCTTTGCTTAATATCTGGATCGCATTGTACTGTTACTAAACATTGTAAATTTCAGTGGAATCTGTGTTCCATTGCTTGGGATCATGCGATTTGTAGCGTGTACTTGTACAGTTCAGTACAGGAATTCGCAGTTCTACAAATTTCGGATACCGAAATTTAAACCAACCAAAATTATAAAAAGGGAAGGAAACAGTTGTAATGTAACGGGTGAATCTCTACACGAACGTTACATTACAGGTAGAAATCAAAATGGGGCTCTAGCAAAATCAAACATTGGGTCAATATGCCACTAAAATTTAACCAAACTAATTTCACAGCACTGAAACTGATGCCAATCTTTTTATTTCGATCGTTATGAGAGGGACTGCCAAATTTTTAGTCCTGTCAAATGATAGTTTAGTTTTGGCGACATGTAGATTGACACCATTATGATTCAAAACATGTTCATACTATAGCTACCTACTCCTTGTAGTGTTTATCGACGTATCACTTTCACTGAATTCGATTTAATGAGTTCTTTGTCGATTTGAGAACGTTAATTAGGTCGTTGACTTGGCCTTAGCTCCCACGGCCTCATGACTTCTGATGATGGCTCATCTTCGACTGATCCATGTCAATTAATATTCTATCGATATTCGTGATAGACCCGCCTTCTATTCTCAGCCTTGTCATTCATGACCCTACTATAAATATCAAAGGCGAAAGTTTTGATATAACCGTATGTATGTAGGTACGCAAATTTTATTTGGACCTTCCTTCTGTCTTACTTAGGCTTCAAGTGAATACAAGACACTTCAGCTCAGGTATAATGTAGATACTGATTTTGTCTTGCCATCTGATACATTGAGAAGGTTCCAAAAGCGCCCTAAGACATAACCAAAAACAAAGTTGTTAAAAAGGTGCATAGCATAGTGAAATCTCAGAGAGATAACACGATCACTACTAGCGCCGTCGTTGCACGGACTTGCAGATCGCTCTGTGTTTTCAGCCATGAAAGTGCTAGTATAACACGATCACTGCTAGCGTCGGCGGTGCGACCCGCAGGGGCGCGCCGTCGTTGCACGGCACGCTCTCTGTGTTTTCAGCCATGAAAGTGTGTCCCTTACGCACGCCTAGATAGAAAAAAGTTATAGAGGGTTCAGAAATTCTTTGAATTCTTGAATCGCTTGAGATAAGGCTGTTTATTTACAAATGAAGTATCTAGGCTAAAGTACGGATAAGGCTCATAAAGCTCGATTTAATAATTTTACACGTGTTGATTGATCTGATAGCTTTATATTCTCAATCTGAGATTTAGGCTATGAGGGCAAATTATTTATGTAGGACACTCCATTTATGAGTGCTTTGGTTTTCATAGTGTCCTCAAATTTAGCGAAATAGGAGAACAACTCACAATTTCAAAAGGAAAGGGGACATTTATTCCTATTTTTATCTAAAAGTAGGACGCAGCTTTGTTGTATAGAGGACGAATAAACGGAACAAAGACTAGAATAGAGTCCAATGGCATGCAACAGAAGGTAAGCTATCCGCGAGCTTTTCCTGCAATACTGCAAAATAAGCTGCTAAAAGTATAGCCGAAGATTTCTTATCGGAAAATATGTGAGCATTTAAATAAGAACATGTTTAGACGAGATTTAGCGAAAATACATGAAGCTGTTCCAAAATTTGGTTGGAACACTGTATTGACATGGTAATACAAAATCTAATTCGTGATTGTGAACCAAATAGTTAGGTTTTGTGTTACAAAATATGTGGTCATATTAAATGTACGTAATCCGGACAGAAGGCGACGCCCGGTCTGGTATTAACTGCTCAACGTAAGATAAATGTTTACCCATTTATTGAGGTGCTCTCTAGGATTTCATTTCACTGGTTGTCGCTAGTGGGGCTCCAGAAACTTGTTCACTTCTATAAGATAGGGATGGCACTGAACGATTGCTCTTACTTTACTTGGAAATTATTCTACTTAGCAACTTAACCATCTGATCACACATGAATTTCGGAAGTTTCTGTAAGTTAAATTATGACTATGTATTGGATGAACGCTTATTTTCACCACAGACTGATCTTGTCATAACGCTGACGTTTCGTGTCAAAACAATGCAATATTTTTAACCACTGTAGGATGTCCCACTTTATTACACATTATTAAGTTCGTAAATTAAATCGTGATTAAATATTGAAGAGCTAAACAAAAAAGAACTATTTTCAAGAATTGCCAACTCGCGTCACCTTTGGTAGATTCAGTATTCATGACGTAAGACGTTAAAATAAATCTCTTCCCAGTCACCCAATCTACGATGAAAAGGTAAATCACTACTTCGATTCCACTTCCAATGAGTTACATCCTTAGAAAAGAATAAATAATTCGATACGAAGACAGTGTCATGTGTCTTATTTAATGTTGCTGTCGTTCTATTTGCTTATTCGTTTTCTGTGGGCAGGTTAAATTATCTTAAAATTTCTAGTTGATTTATTGGTTTGTGGAATATGATATTGTCAGCCAGCGTTTGTATAATTGTTTTATTGGATAATTTGTTTATTATCCTTGTTATTTCTACTCTGTGAGTTTCCTTGTTTAAGTTGTTTATCACCTATTGGGTATGTAATGTATCTACTAGGTCCCACTTAGCTGCTTATCTAAATAGTTGTTTTGGTGCATCAATCAAGTAAGTGCCTACTGGTATGCGTTAAGCAAACATGGCGAATCATAGCTCGGTATAGTCTAGTCGTAAATCATTAGCCTAATGGTCTATCATCATTATAAATTATCACTTTTTTGTATCATCACTTAACTTAAGAATTCCATTGATTTATTGAGTGTTGTTTCGCATTGATTTGATTAGGTAACACTCTTTTAGTAAATGTTTTAGATTTAGAAGTCGATCAGTTAGTAAGCGGTTTCCTAATCTGGGGTCTGCCCTTGAGCCAAACCTTCTACCCTGAATAAAACAACATTTAGTCTGTCGTTAATTTAAATAGAGTATCACACTAGGATTTCCCTGACATTTTAAAATTATGACTATGCATTGCCTAAGGTCATCCTGCCTGGTGTATAATTAGTATCATTGATTTGCAAGTCACGATTACTGTTATTTTGGTTTCAAGAAAATAATTGATTGTAACTCGAAACAAATTGATTCTGAAGTTAAGAAGACGCAAAAAAAAGAACCAAATGAAAAAGGAAGGAATCGTCAATTATCGGATGGCGCCGAGCGAGACCAATTGAATGAGCTGATTGACATGCTGTCCAGCATAATGTGAATGTATTCTTAGCTACGGCATAGAAATGTGGGCATATTCCGTGGTTTTGCGATTTTTCTTTTGTCATGGGGTTCAACGTACAACAGCCAAGGTCGTGTCCGGAACGACATTCAGTAACGGTCAATACCTGGGACATTCATCATCATCAACACACTTTTTATTAGAAGCTTTTTTGTTTGAGCAATTTGTCTTTGCGAAACTTGCGACACGATTTGAACAAGCTATCAGATTAGCATCTGAAAACTTTGATAAGTGAGTATCATTAATCTTGACTACAGTATTCAGGGTCTTATAGATTATGGTGATAGCTTTTATTACATATGTTAAAGATAGAAATGTCGGAGTTGTCAATATAATTGCCAAAAGTAAAGTCAATAATGGATGTGTGACCGGATAGCGCGTCGCATCCGGCTCAGTCCGTGATCTGCTGTGTTGACTAGTTGTACCGTTATGCCTTTGCGTGCGTGCGTCGCCGGCGCCCGGGCCGCTTGCGCCTCACCTACATTACACCGGGTTCGTGACGTCACACTTACATCTTCCGCTTACAAACATTGCAAATCGGAACTGGCTGTCATGTTTGGTAATGATTTTGTGAGGTCCGTGTATGAGGAGTGTTAGGAAAGACTTAAATTCATATGCGCAAGCTTAGGTTTGAAATTTAGATCAGTGCTGATAGCTTATTAACAACATTTAAAATATAAATCTTGTGGGATGAGCGAATGGGATCAATGCAATAAAATCTTTGTGTAAATATCTAATCTCAATAATAGCTCAGTCATGAATCCACAATTTGTTTCAACATCTGCTTATCATTTGAAGTCTAAAGTCGGTCGTAAAGCGGTAGCGAGCACGACTATTGTTTCACAAGCTCTGCCCGTGCGCAGCGATGTATCAAGTAACTTTGAATTGTGAGAGATCAGCTCATTTTATTGCAAACGCCAGTTCCAATTGCTTATTTTGTAATTTAGCAATGCGAACTTCGCGATGTTTACGTCGAATTTGCTAAACTTGTCATTGCTTTTCATTATTTCGATCAGTTTTGTGCTTACCGTCAACATGGGCTATGGTAGGAAAGGCTGGTGTGGTGGTTATTTAGAAAATCGCCAACCAAAGTATAGATACCGCTCAGGGTCGATTCTCCAAAAATCAAGGGGCCCCGGTTCGTATACTAGAACAGCAGAGCGGTATCGGAGGCTGACGCGAGTCGTCAACCAGAGGTCAAGGCGGTCTCCGTCCCCGAGACTTGGGTACAGGTCGAGGACCGCAGCAAATCGGTCCCCGCACGTCAGGTATGTCCCGTTATTTCTCCCGACCTATATCGCCCTGGTTCAACTTTCAATACAAACAAGAAATAACTAAATTAAAGCCAGTGATTCGTGACAAATTAGTAGACTACTGCGCAGCAATTAGAACAGTAATTTGCAATTACAAAGTTGGCCAGCAATAAGGACGGTAAGCACCACACAAAGTTATCCAAATAAATGTTAATGTCTCCAACCAACAAACTTGTAATGTAGGGACTTACTTTTGGTTATATTTAATTCGAAAGGGTTTATTATTGAATGGCTTGATAATCGTGTATTGTTAGCGATCGGCGTGGGAACGGAACACAGGAGCGAAGCGTAGTGGTTCAGCGAAGTAGCTTATCTTGAAATATCGCCGCTGACAGAGCGAGTACCTCGAAACACGCCGCCCCGCGCCGTCGAAAATTATTAACGTTTATAACCATTAATTTTATTTAACCGTCGAGTAATGGTTGTTCTTTCATGACAAATTTTTAATTATCACATAGGTATCATTGTTAACTTTTCACAATTCTCGCAGATCGAGTAATATTTGTTAGAACAAGATATCTTGCTTACTTGTAGAGTAGACCATTTACGTAATAGGTATTGCTGAACTCGCCCGACCCGATCTATAATAATAAGAATTGTAATTATTTAAATAGCATGAATTTTCTGTGTTGCGGTTGGTTATACTGCTGAATCTATTTACCGGGAATTTAGATGACATCATAGTTACAAAAGATACAATTAATTGGATAAGATTTCCTTGTTCATCTCTTTTACCAGCTATTCTTTATAGGTAAAATACTTGTGTTACGTTGTATTTTTTTAAATAATTAAATTTGTTCATTCATTTTATGACTTTGACACGCACAGGTATTTTAATGGAATCATGGCCGTGAAATTCTTTAATCGTCTTTCCTGTGAACAGTCTTTCTATCTATCGCTAAAGTAACTACATAATATTATGTCCGCGCACAAACATCTTTTGAGTTTGTCGTATTTACTCGTAATAAAACAAAATGATTGCAGCTGATTTGATGTTGCACAGTATAATGAAAGAGTCTCGAATGCATTAAACATTGAAGTAGGTAGTGGCTATTGGCGCGCCGCCAACTTTACCCTATCGTGGCCTTACGCTCTGTACTGATGTACTGTACACAATTTGAAAGCGTTGCAAATTTATTACTTTTTATCCCCGATATTATAAAAATATGTGGATGTTCGATGTTTGTTTATTAATTATTTTTAAATTCATTGAGTATAAAGCGTCAACTATGCACTCTCCGCTGTCATTCTGTCCTATTGCATCTATCTCTGGGAAGCTATCTTTAGACTGATAAAGGTCTGCCCATGCAAAAACACAGGCTGTTCCTTGTATACAATAAATTGCGTTATTGCCAACAGCCGGTGGTCACTGTTCGCTGTGATTGATAGGTATCCTATACTTTAATGTATAAAATCAAGTTTACTGCAAAGTGCTGATAACTCGGTGCTAAACTCCGCGCCAATCTTCGCGGTTTATAGCTGAGAATCACTGTTATTTTGGAAGTGAGGTCGTAATTTTACTTGTCACGTTACTCAGAGCCGTGGCTTCGGATTCTCTGAACTAAAGTCTTAACCTTTTTGGGATTGCTCAAGATTCCTATGCAACGCAGGTAATAGCTTTGCAATGTATGTAACATATGTCACTGTATTAATTTTTCCCCCTTTTGTGGCCCTGCATCTTTTAGGCCAAGATCATAATGTTAATCGCAAGCATGTGTCGAATAGTGCAGTACCTATTAATACATTTTAGTAAGTAACAATTAAAACCTTAAGGTAAATAAATGCTTATTAGTAAGTGAAAGAGACAATTCTAGCGACGCTAGCTGAAACTGAAACTAAATTAGTAGGAACATAGATAACAATCTACTTAGTACCCTTCTAATGTTCTCGAGTCTATCCTCCTCGGTTTATTTGTTTCTAGCGTGATGCTGATGATATAGGAAGCTGTTACTGTCGTCTTTGTATCTGTCTGCAATAGGGTTATATAAATGTCTCCACCGGCTCTGATTTACGTCTACGCGATCAAACTAATTTCCAACGATGAAACGCGCGTAAAGTAGTGCAAGTTATGTTGTCTTTCGCGAGTTCATGGGATAGTTAAATGTTTCATTAAAACGAGGTGACGCGCTCAGGATGATTTGTTTTATGTCTCTTATGATCTATAGCCAGAATTATTCTGAGGCGCCATTGGACAGGTAGTTAGAAGTCGTAAAGTTAAAATTATTGCGTTGTATTCTCGTTTTGAAGTAAATATACAAATTTAAAAATTTACTTTAGATCTTCATTGTGGGAATTAGAAAATTGATTTTAGTATTATTATCAGTTAATTGTAAAAGCAGCAATATCCTAATACGTTCCCTAATCCAATTTATATTTCAAGATACAATATTTCGGAGTATGAGTTTTTAATAAGGATGAAAAATAGTATGAGCCATTAAAATAGGTTGTAAGTTACTGCCGGACTGCAGTACTGTAATAAATTTGACAAATTGCCTCTGTTATGGAAACACATAGCCGTTTCACTACTTACTTTGCTACTAAAAAGTGTAGTTTGGGTAAGAGATGTAAGAGCGCACTTCGGGTAGTGATTTCGGATTTGGAGGCATTATACTTTGTTACATTGTAAATAAGAATTTATTGACTGTAAAAGTGTGAATAGTCTCAGGAATCCCTGCGGTAAATTACAGTTGAGATATTCGTTAATCTTCTTGGAAATTGAGGTTGACGAGGATTATCTTTGATTAACAACGGTGGTTAATGTGATTGAAATAATAAAATAAATGTTAGTTCAAAAGTAGTAGGTATATCAACTGGTATTGAACTGGTACACAAGTTCTCTTCTGGATTAGCTAGACGATGCTGTAATCACATGTCCAATATTATCGATGTAATTGTAGCTGGTATATATTTATATGGTACTAGCTTCGATCCGGGGCTTCGCACGCACTTCTTCGGTATGAAAGTAGTATAAGTCCTTCCGGGATATTATCTATCTCCCTGCAAAACTTTATTGAGATCCGTTGAACCGTTTTGTAGTGATATGGCAACAGAAAGACATAATTACCTTCAAATATAAAATACTAGCTGGCTCGGCACATTTGCCCTGCCACAGAATCGTAGAAGATGGCGGTAATACAAAAAATAATGCGATTTTCTTCATAGTTCCCCTCGTGAATATCTTATTTTTAATTAGTTATTTAATTCTTCTATTCAAGATCCACCAAATCAAAGAATATTTAAATCGTAACAGCCGTTCTTGAGTTATATTATAAATATTACAATGGTGAAACCAACACGCCTTAGTTATTTATATATACAGATGAGTATGTATATTTTTTATCGATGTAATTATGTATTGTTGACTTAAAACATGACGTAAACTTAAATTCTCCTATATTTTCTAATGCTTGTTGTAGGTAATATAATAACTCTGTAATACTCTATTCGATTCAGAAGCAAGACCTAAAACCTGTTATTCAAAATACTAAAAGTCGCGTGCAACAAACTCAATAAACCAGATAAAAGTTTTCAAATTCAATATTTTAATGATAGCTAAGCTACCACAATAGACAGACATCCAGATTCCAGCTGTATGAATGTAAATCAGCTATTTGCATTTTGATTGGAAATCCTCGCACCGATTGTTCGTGGCGCGTGTCGGAAAGTTGGTTCACTTGGGGACGGATGCTGTAACCCTTTCTGCTAAAAACATACCGGCCTGCATAGTGCTTTCCTGCATTATACAACATCATCATTGTCATCATTTCAGCAGGCAAATCATCATTGTTTGGTTTCGAAGTGTATTCTCCGAGAAATGTCTCATTATGCCGTTAGCAAAACCCCTGTAGGTATAGTTTTTTCCTCTCTTATAATTTTTTTGCGATATTATTTTTGTCGTGGCGAGTCGCGTGCTTCCAGAGTGTCCATCTATCCTTTCATCGGGCGTTAAAATCATCATCACAATAATAGGGTAGGTATACATGCATTGAATTCAACTGATTTTATATGTTATACCTATAAATAAAAACATAACACGCAAATTTCTACATTTAATGGTCTCCGTTTCGGGTGATAAAACCACCAACTGCCCGTTTTCTGTGACGTCAGCGTTCAGTTTTTCAACTGAATAACGAATGTCTTCTAATAATAATGAAATCTTCTAATGAATAATTTTCTTTCTTTATAAAGAAATCCCGCTAAAGATTCACGACAATACGATAAACGGTACGTCACGTTTAGAAATATTGCGATTGAGTCTTAAAACATCTACTTTTCTTTAAATTTCACAATAAAAACATAAAAACAAAAAATACATAATAAACATGCATATTTATTTCCATATCAATAGAAAATCACAGAGAATTAAAATCACCTGCATGTACTATGTACCCTAATGTTAAAAAAATTCTGCAAGCATGGGATTAGCGGGTAACTTGCACAGGCGAAACAGAAACAGAACTAAACAGCGATTTAGTCTACCGGTGGCCAATCAAGGGTCATTTCGGCTCGCTGACTTAGCGTAGTAAGTAATTATTATAAGCGAGATGCTGTGTTTTTTTTGTGACTGTCAAGCATTTGACCACCATCTCACTTGAATGAGTGACGATGCGGCCTAAGATGCAGCACCCTGGATTTTGACTAAAAGACGGTACTCTAATGGGAAAACAGACGCTGGAAGCTCCCGTGCTTAATAAAGCAAGTTGAGCAGATTTTTTTGGTTTGACACGGTTGTGTAAACCATGTATCGATGGTAAAAATAAATGTAATGTGCAAGTAAACATAAAGTTTGAACCGGAAGGAAACATAAACCCATTTTAATTCCAGCTCTCCATAAGATTCAACCTGAATACCACGTTTAATATGCAAATTATTAAACTTATTTTAAATAACGATACTTTTAAAAACCTTTTATAAAACGATTTCGGAAAGGATGTGTTCTTTTACGTGAAATATCTGTAAAGGAGAAGTGGAGACCGCTTTCTCAGGATATGCTGGTTTTGTTTACTAATTAAACCTTTATGAAATGCATTCCTTTCCAATAATAAGTTATCAAGTTTCTACTTGCAACTTTCCTCATATGGTTCATAAAGCGTAGGCTTGATGTAGACTTTCACCTCTGTTTGATCGGATTAAACTTCTCACCTCTAGTGGTGTCCCTTTGTTAAATTAGTATAGATTTGAATTTGTATCGATAAAAAGACAGAAAGTCTGTGCCTGACTCGCCTAAATATACAAGCTATAGATCCGTTCGTTACCGAGGTATTTGACCACACCCAAACATCCTTGAGCTCCTCGTTTTTCAGCGCAAGCTATACGGTCACCGAGCATGATAATAACTCGTAACGATATAGCTATAATTATAACGGGATTGATAGCTCTACTGACAGTGAAAGTTTGCTAGCCTATCATGGTTTGAGCGGAATGGTAGCAAAACGCATGGCTTGTGAATCGAAAGCAACGCAAGGTCGGTAACCAGTCGGGTCGGTTTGGGTGGTCATTGGTCGCTGCTAGCTTGCGGGGGATCTACTCTGTAACCAGTCTAATTCGATGTTTACTTGATGTTGATATGGCGATAGAAATGTAACTTTTCGTAGATTTGATAAGAGGTATCTTATAAATACATATGTATAACAAGATATTTTATGACTCGACTCTCATATCAGTTGTTCAAATCAGCTAAATATATACGAGTTTTAGCCAAAATAAATAAATTGAACAAAGAAAATGTCTTGAAAATATAATTTCTGATATCTTTAATTTGAAGTGTAAAGTGTGTTTGATGTGTCTGTCAGCGATTCGTATGGCAATTCGTAGGATTTCTGTACTTATTAAAAAAATCTATTATTGTAACTTTTTCAATATCATAATATTTTATTATATTTGTTTCGGTTCGATGAAAACTTTAATGCGGCAGTTTCTCAGTATTTTTCGTTCCACAGTAAAGCCACATTAAAATCCCACAGGCGCTGTCTGTTGTACTTGTTCAATTCATTAAAACATCAGCCGTGTTTCAGTGCATTACGATATTAATACTGGTATTATGCTCTTAAAGTTTACTGATTCAGTAATAAATGAGACTGAAGTTTAAAATTGCTGGTTCATTTTTTAAACAATAACTCATATATCCTTAATTGTAAGATTAGAGTATAATCTAGCTAATCTCTAAAAAAAAATCGATTGTTTACTCTTTATACATAAGTCATATTGTAAACCAAACTAGAGGGGAGGTAGGTAATAAAGGCAAAGGGAGCCTAACCTTAAATTTTTATATCTTTCACCAAAACTTATTACGAGAGAGACACGTGGTTTTAAAAAGGAATGCGTGTGCGCAAGTAGAGGAAAATTAACAAACTATACTATGGCATTGAGTAACTTTTGTATCTAAAATTATAAAAACAAGCCATTGACGTAATATTATGCAAGCACCATATTTTTATCCCTTATCTTTTTCTCGCACACTTGCACTCAAAGAGACGCTTCAATGCAAAATGCTCTGGTTAGCGTTAGATCAACATGTATCATGATCATTTGAATTTAAACGAAGCGTGCTCTTAACCCTCATAACATCTGAATAAATCAACTCCAGCGATAATCCCGTCTAACTCATTACAAGCTGGAATAAAGTTATCCAGACTGGATAAACAACAGCGCTCGAACTTTAAGGCGAATCCACGTTTACCTTCTCGGTTTTCTTGTCTGCTGGTGCGTTTGTGACTTCGTAAGTAACTGCTTGGAAACTTTGTTATTCGTGATCTTTATACAATCTATCTACATAGTTGTATAATTTACGAATGCTTAGATCTTAAAGGTTACATAAACGTTATGAGTTTCTCTTATTTTACCAATACAAGCGAGATCCATCCACGTGAATAAGATATTTGATATTTGACTTGCCTAGCAGTAATGTAAACATGTATCATCATCAATTTATCTCGGGACTACTTACTACTGGGCTTAAGCTTTCTTTTGCTTCTATACGCCTCCACTGTCCTGTTCTTCTTGACGATGGCGTCCACAAATCCTGCAAGAGAAAGACCCGGTTTCTTTCGGTCTAATCTAGAGAGTTTAATGTCAGTAAATAATTAAAAATACGTGATGATGATATCTGAGAATGTACCCTTACAATTACTGAGGATATTTCCTCCCACAGTCTGAAATATATAAAATTAAGCAAGTTCTTCACACCTAGCTCCTCAAAGTCGTGGAGAGCTTTACCGTGTACCGCACGGAAGGTGTGAAGTTTCAAGATCCGTGCTTGAACCATGATTTACGTAGACTGAACTTTCTCCATTATTCTTGAATTCAAATTGGTACAGGAAGACTAGTTTTAACCTAACATTTGCTTTATAGATTTGAATTTTTTTTTGGCGTCTCTTACTAACATAATAACGAAATTAAGTTGCCGAATGGTCAGAATATCACAGACACTAAATGAAATACAATTTAATACTTTTTGCTGGTACTACATTTTATGCTAAAAAAGATTTTGTACTAAAAATATCTAATAAAACGTCTGTTTATCCCGAGCAATTAAATACCTTTGTCTATCTCGGCTGACTAATTTTACGTTTATAGACCCTTCTCCAAATAAAATAAGCTAAGGTCAGAGACCTGTCTGAAGAAGATCAGTTCTTAAACGACCAAACGAAAACTAGAAAATTAAAAGTTGAAAACCTCAAATCTCCTTCGTTTTTGTAAATAAATATTTTACCTAAAAATGTTTTCTGAACCTTGTCTAAATATCTGTTGCCTTCAAAATATACGATACGATTTTATAAAATCATATTCCGAAATAGTGCACGAAAATTTACAATTAATTGGTTCCTACTCAAATGTTTCTCCTTTATTTGATAAAATAAGCTAGGGTTGCCGAGTACCTACTTTGGCATCTCTCAGGGTTTTCGAAATTAACAAAATAGAGAAAAAAGCCACCTGCCGACTAATAAGGCCCTCGAAAGCCTGCCCATAGCGCCCCTGTCAGTGCAACATGCTTCGCTTCTTTCACTAATGAGACACACTACAGTTATTCTTCCTATTGCCATTCTCATGTGTAAAACCATTCACTTGTTTATCGTTTTAAATTCCTTCGTCGCTAATCCACCAGGTTTTTTATTTTACGAATACATTGTAAACGTTTAGTGTCTTTGTGACAGAATGGGTGTAATCCCCCAGACAGTATTGAAGCGTGACAAAAAATCTTTATGAATTGTGCTCGTTGAAACGATTCGTCAATTTTCAATATAGACGCCACGGTTGGCGCATCGTGGAAGACCAAGGTCGGTTGTACGATCTGACGGCCGATGAACTTGCTTAGCCAGAAAACATATTTTATTAGCAAAAAGCTTTCGATACGTCCGTTTTAAATTGAAGGGCTCAAACTGTTCACGTTTCGTATGTCCGAACGTCCTCAATTATTAGTATCCTGTCGTTTTGGCTAATTCATCAAAACTAAATTACAGGGCGTTGCGCCGCCAGCCTGACTAAAAAGAGTTAAGTCGAGCAACCATTTCGTGAATGGAGAGAAGTTCCTTTGAAAATGCCATTTTAAAATGCAATTACTATAAGCGCCTTTGCTTGCCGTGCTATTGCAAGAAACTCATGATCGCACAAAGCGGACCAATCATAATAATTTCATATGGTGACATTTAGAATAGGAATAAATATTGATGCCTATTTGACGTGTCTGAAGGCTCGCTTTATAACGCGTAGCCAGTGAGCTGTAAAAGGCTAATTTGCAATTCGTTATTGTTATTTCATTTTGCAATCTTTTTATAACTTTACCGGTTGTAATGTTATGCCTAATGATTGTTGTGAGTGAATGTTACCTTTGACACAAGTTTCGTTCAAACAAATACGTCAAACATTGTCTTTTATAACCATTATTAGTGGAAACGAAACAACTTCGTGTCGAATGATGAATCTCATCTTTTTTTGTTTCCCTAATTTTGCCTTTTAAAGTATTTTTTCTTCGGTATCGTCTTTGTAGATCTCCGACATTCTCATTCACGGATTCCGAATAAATCAAAGTATTACTAACTCTATTCATACGGCATATAAAGTAGAAATTAGCTTCAACAGAACTCTTCCGATTCTAAGTTCATTGTTTAGGTTCAAAATGGCTTGCACATTTTTTCTTCTCGGAACAGCTTATCCGAAGAGAGTTGGGGCAATTGCAAATTTACCTGCTCCATGGGATGCGATGGCAGATAGCCGGTGGTGGTCTTCGAGTGAATTACAATTTGTTATTCATATTTGTTGTTTATTACGTAAATTTACAACAAACCGCAAACAACCAGTGATGTGATTGTGTGTGACAACTTTACGGTGAAGTGTAGCTAACGTATAAAAACCTTAACGAAATCCAATTGGCGTTCAAAAACAATGGAAAACTATATTTGAAATGATAAGACCGGAGTTCCTTCATAAACGTGACCACACTTCACTCAGGCGAAGAGTTTGATATCGCACGTGTCAATAAACTACTTTACATTCGCTTCATATTACCCAATTACCGATGTTATAGGACTGTATTGTATAATATAGTTTATATTTTATGCATTATATTGTGAGTTTTATTACTGTTTTGAAGCAATCGTTTTGATAAAGTTTTTATTTATAGTGGGAAATGTATATCAAATACGTTGTGGGAGCGATACTAAAACGAACATCCCGTGATTCCTGTATCGAGCTTGTGAGACCACAGGCTGCATGACAGGATGCGGTCAAAACTGATCGGGATCCTAAACCAACAGTATTTCCTAGGATCAGATACACGCCACTGATAACTGGCGTGCCTGTCGATTTCTCGTGACGCTTATTGGATTCGAGAAAACACTAGCGTAAAACGAATGATGAATTTCAAACGGGGCTTTTGACCTTTTTTCTTAAACATTTCATGTTTTATTTGAAAACGATTCCGGCAATTCTATTTCTTTATCTTATAATTTAATGAGTTCCTATTACGGATCAATTGAAAACAAATTTATAATGGTTACAAGCACGTACCGATAAATACGTAAATGTAGAACGATTGTGGTTTGTTATCAGTTAGTGGTTGCGAAAATTGTGTGTGGCTCGCCAACACAGTTGATAAGCGATAAGGATGACGTGAGGTGACCATGGGATGGCGTAGCAAGCGCTGGAGTCGTAGCAATGACCTCGACGACCTTGGCGAGCTCTTTGCCAAATTATGGTAAGTGGAATTTGCCGCCCATCAAACATTGCTAAGGACTTGACACGACTGTTCTTTTACCCATCCATACCTTATATGTAAGCACTCATACAGTAGTCAAGTCAGTATTAGTAGTATATAATCTTACTATGATGTTACCGCTGACTATACTTGCTTTTCATGGCATTGGTTGGAGCTAATTTGGGTACATCAATTTTTATTAAAATATTCCGTGGCATGTTTTGGTAAGAAATTTGGCATTGAGTGGAACTAACCCTATGTGAATGAGGTACTATGTAGGTAGGTACCTATATTTGTTAGTTCAATGATAGATAATCTACATAAGTAATGGTCTGAATCTAAAAATGGTTTGCAACGGTTTGCAGCCAGCTCAAGTGTTTCAATTGTAAATACCAGTACTAATTTGTTTATAAAATATAATTGAATATAGGTACTTTATTGCACAAAAGCAGTACATAGGCGAGCATAACTCTAAATAGCATTCTCTACCTGCTAACCTTACGGTAGTGTGGACAACAGTTATAGTTCGATATAAGTTATAATTATTAATAAATATAATATTTACTTTTCTTTGTTAATAAATTAAGTCATTGAACAGGTTTGAATAAAACTTCAATGAATCCCCTTTAGGTGGAGCTATCGGCGCTTGAATCCGAAATAAGTCCCATAGTTTTTCGTCACTTGACGAAGTTGACAAAGTTTTCCATTGAGTGACGGCTTCAAGTCCCGTAGAAGTCGAAACATATTTAGGAAATTATTAAATTTCATAAATTAAGTCTATTAAAAAATCTTTCACTGATACTTAGCAATATTAGGCCTGACTTTTTTAGCCTATGGTTTAGTTATCCAGGTACCAAGTCAGTGAAGCCACACCACACGGGAAGACTAGTTGATGTGCGCAGGCTGTTTCGACATAAGTGAAATTGTTATCGCACATTATTTCCTGGAAGGTTTACTTGGGACTTTAGAAGTATTTGTTACTTTCCTAACTAGTTTTACACGGAATTTGAGTGAGTTCGGAATTTGGTTTTGTTAATTTTGTGTGGGGTTATTACTCGTAGACTCGTAGTTAATCTATAATACAAAATATGAACACGTTTTACGTAAAAGAGCTTTACAATATTTTACGTCTTTGCAATATTACTCAGTGAAAGTATCGTTGGCAATCCCAAGTGGTACCTATAATCAAGAAACCAGATTTCAGACAGGTGACATTTATAAAAAAAAATATCAAAAACCAAAAGTTAAAATCCACGAACAACCTCTTGCAATAAACATCACCCCTGAGGTGATCGTTTAAAGTTTCTACAGAAGAGTTGAACGTCTACAACCTTTTAGGATTATCGCTATTGGTTTTTGTAAAGTTGTCGTTTGTACTTAACTACTGAGACTGTCATTAATAGAAACTTAAAATTTTGTTTCTTCACCGGTAACAAAAATATGAACACCTTGGAAATAATTTAGGCTGGTAAGGGTCTCACCTGATGGAAAGTGACCGGCCGGACGACGGTCAAAGCGCTTTAACCTTACTTGGACACGTCACTTAATTCTAATTTGATAAGTAAAATAAGGAAACTTTGATTTTTTGTTCACTTCAATCTTTTTAAGGCATAGAAGAAGTGAACAAGAAACCTTTATCTATGTTAGTTTCGAGTTGGAGCAAAAGCCGTCCCAACCTTTTTTATCCTTTAGATTATCTAGATAATCTGATATTTTCTAGTAAGCTTTTCCACAAAGTATATGTTTGACAATTTGTTTAAATTTATTCATTGATAATTTCTGCAAATCACTTGGGAGTTTTCAAGCGTATACATTATTTTATTAGAGTTGTAGAAGCGTATACATTGCCCTTTCAAAGATACATTAATCTCGTGGCGCCTAGTTTTGGGCACAGCGCCTTTATTCCTATTTCTAAGTTATTTTAAGGGTCTGGTCAATTTAGCCCGAAAATTAGGAGTAGGCTTATATCAATTCTCATTGAGTTGAAAGTTGGTAAGCACGTTAAGGACACCATAATCAACAAAATGTGGAAAGTTCCCAACGACCCCTTTGCAAAAAAAAAGGTCAAAGTTCGCATTAAACAGGTTTTTTTAGATTTTCCAACCAAACGGTAAGTTTAATCATTAATCATTCTGTAGATAATTTTATTTTGAAACAAAAACGATCCTCACTCTACTTTTCTAATAATCACTATTTTTGAGCCATAGCGATTCTTGGTCTTAAAAGTCGGTCTGACTAAAATACTTTCATAGTCTTAACGGCTGGTTTTAAATGTTTGAAATTTTGATACGATATAAACTAGAGAATATTTTGCTTAATGAGCGTAATTCCCTCCCACTGGAAAAGTTAAAGATTTTTACTAAAAACGAATTTATAAATTTCGTACCTCCAAGCGTTCAAAATAGGTTCTATTTTGTTACAAAATTGTTCTTTAACAAATTTGTTCTACAACAAAAGAAATTATTATAGAGGTTACGTTTCAATAAATAAATAAATGTATGACAATATATATATATAAATGTATGTATAATGTACACACGAACATACAGCTAAATCGACTAGCTGCTACTATTTTGTATATAGAATAGCAAATCATTTGATATTGACCACCTGATAATCGTCAATTCATATCAAGGTCATCGCAGTGTATGGAAATTCACAGGAATGTCTTGGTTTACTTTGCTTAATGAGCGTCATTGTTTCAACTACTCGTGCTCTGAATGGCATAGATTCAGTATTGAATGCATTAATTGATATCGGAGCATTAGCAGCATTAGCATGCAGTAGAATCGACGCTAGTACGTCATTTATGTTTAGATTAAAAAATGTTATGACAGAATTAGAAAAAAAGTCAAACTTTTTTCGTACAATGCAATGATATAATATTTTGCCATATTATCTAAATTATAGAAAGTTTTAAAAGACAGCAATCAATGACTAACTACACGGTTACATTGTTTGACTAAATGTCAATATTTCTGCTCGCAACGATTGCGTAAAGTCATAAAAAGCTAAAATAAATACTAAAAGTCTCGTAGAGGTATGCTTGTAAATAAATTTTACACAATATAATTCGTTATACAAATAACAATAATCTATAGCGTCGTGTTATAAGGAAAATAATGAAACGACTAAAAGAGTCTCAAACAGCGCGTCAAAGTTATAAATCACATCCTTTTTATGTCAACGAGATGGAAAGGGATATCAGGACTGTGTCGCTGCCGTTTTAAACTATTTCCGGGTGCATAGTTTAATAAATTCCTTTGCGTATCATTTGGCGTGTCTTATAAAACTATAAATCTACATCAAATTCCTAAATAGTGAAAATGAATTTGGAAGGAACACTTCGAAAATCAGATACTTACCGCTAATCTCATTTTTCAAGTGGCGACATCTAGTTTATTCGAGTCTAATATAGTTTGATGTGACGAGTGATGAATAATGACCCATGGATGAAAAGACATTCTTGTTTACGCCCGTTGTCATTTATACCATTTTTTACCGATTGTTAAAATTATCTTGTGATAATGTTCTAGAAACGTTTTACGGATCAAATATTCCATCTTTTTATTTAAAATTCAACAATTTTATAATTAATTAAATCTTCTACAAACACTAAAGAATCATCATATCTAATAAAAATTGGCGAAGATATCGCCCAATTGGTTATAGCGAGTCGTGATTTTTAATAAGTATTATTTCGTGTTTTAAGCTTGACGGGATGAATACGAATCCCTCGGGAGTTAATTTTTATGCGAATCCCTCGATAATCAGAATCCCTCGGGAATCTGGAAAAAAATTATGGGACCGATTCGGAATCATTTACACAATAGCAATTTTTTTATTATCGGTCCATACTTGACAAAGAAATCATCGAAAATAAAGAAAAAAAATACAGCCGAGCATAGAAACTCCTCCTGAAATCTGTAAAAAAAATTACGTTAAGAATCTATCCTCCTCCTCAACAGCCTTTAATGGTCCACTGCTGGACGCATAGGTACTCCCCCACGATAATTATTGTATCTAATACCTTATTTGGTTTTTATCTATTGGGAATTTATACAGTTACTTTTGTTGTACCTTTTGTCAAATAGTTTGCTCGAGCTTTGAGTACATAATCTAATAAATATTTGTTTTTTCAGGCCGCACAAAATGATGGTGGAGCCCAATCGGTGAGTACCTAACTATAAATTAAGAACATACTATTACAAGTGTTATATCTCATTATATTATGATCAATTTCCCAGCTTTACATCTATCATTGTTTAAAACAAACAGCCAAATATGGAAACTCTTCCAAAAACTTAGATGCTAAGCCCTTTTTTGAGTAAGCGCCTCGATGCCACCTCGACCCAAAGTCTTGGTCCAGTTCGTGATGCGTCTAACAGAGACATCAAGCAGATCACGTCTATCAGCTGATGATAAATCATCACTTCACATGTATCATTGTCTAATCTTTCTCAGTACATATATGTATTACGGTCTGATCTGTCTCGGTACCTATTATGTATCATCGTTCGATCTGTCTCCGTATCTATATTTCTCAGTTGCCAATGGCCCACTAGCAGCGACTCATGTGCCGGCTGGCACTTCGTAATTAGTTTCGCCTATTCACTCGCGTCGATGCGTTTGCGGACCTCTGGGTATACAGGCGTCAATTACTAGAAAGTGTTTCGTTTTCTAATTTCTATTTTAATTGCGATCCGCTCTTTTAGCTTCTGTTTTACTTTATCGAGCAGTTGTTGTGATTTAGTTTTCAACAAGTTATAATAAATCTTTGATTATGTTGACCTAATTCTAATCTATTTCGCTTCATCAACTTACCTCAATAGCCAAAATGGTCCATTGCTAGACGCAATCCTCCCGTGGATAATCGCCTTTTTAGCTTTTATCTTATGGGGGGGTAACGCCCATAACCCTCACGCTGGGTATGCGGGTTCGAAATCGCAGTTCAGTGGAAGATCTATTCTGCTAGAGACGCTGCTGTCCGCCCCCCGGTGTATGTTCCTTAGCCGCCTCTAAAATATTCTTATTTCGCTTGTTTACTATCATTATTCAAATTCCAATCTTCAATCAGCAACTATTTCATAACCCAAATCACTGTCAATTTAGGTAACACTAAAATTGATGAGCCTTTTTGAAAATCTTTTACAAATTGGTGCTGAAACTTACTTTGTAAACTCTTTGAGGTTATCTTTATTGATTGCGTTCTATAATTCTTTGATAACCTTGATAACTTTTCTATGATCATCGATACACAATATAATGCTGAGCGTTTCAAATTTATCATAGTGTACCTAAATGTGAAACGCTCAGCATTTTAATTTATTATATTTTTTTATTGCTTAACATAATGAACACCCCTTAGGTATGTCTTAGTCCAGCAGTAGACCATTAAATGCTGTTGAGGAGGTTAGGTATGTCTTAGGAGTTCTAACCTTAATAATCTAACTTCGAACCAGTGAGAATCATATAGCCAGCACAGACAAACGCTTCTCCGAAAATAAGCACAGGTGTGCGATTACGCTAGAATCTCCTATTCAATGGATCACTATCCAGGGAGACTGGGACAATTTCTGTTTCCATTACATGGTACAAATACATACAATTTTCTGGCTGAATGAAGCCGACGGACGACTAAACTGTCAACGTTAAATTATCACAACTCAGTTGTAGTAATGTTTTATTTTTATTTATTTATTATTCATAACATAGTTACATAACGTTAACCTCATCCTTTATGTTTCTGTTACTCGCACTTGACCATGTTTTGCTCGACTACGTTTCATTACTGCAATGCAATGTATCTGTTTGTAACTTTGAATCAGAATTGCTTAATCGAGCGAAAAATTTCAAGTGTATAGTAGCATGATAATTGACTTTGACCTAGGGACGTACGTAAAATTTCCGTCGTCAATGAGCTCCATCCCGCCAGAAAGACATATGTATTTTTAGTAACATATTGGAAACTGAAACCGTTTATGCTCAGTCTCCCCTCATGGCCCATTCAATGGGGATGGGAGATTTTAGCGTAATCGCAAACATGGTTGTACAATCGACATCACTTTAGTTATTTCTTTTAAAACTTGAATAGGCACATTGTTTTTCTAATGAGGCGCATAATGACAGACTAAACACGGTCATCCAAAGTTAACAGTAAAGCGACATGGTTGTTAGTAATTAGTACTAGGAGTATCCTACGTTTGCCGACCTCTGTGGCGCGGTGGGCGAAGGTCTGCCTGCGACGCAGGAGGTTGCGGGTTCGATTCCCGCCTCGGAACAAATGTGTGTACGGTCTGCTGGCATTTGTTCAGGGTGTTCTGGTCGTTTTCTATGTATAATAAAAAATATCTATCTATTAGTCGTATTGTGTTATATTATGTATATCAGTTATCTAGTACCTATAACACAAGCTATGCTTATCTTGGGGCCAGGTAATGCTGTATGAATTGTCCAGCATTATTTATTTATTTATCCTAACTGCATTAGATCGAGATGAATAATATACCTATAAGGTTTAACTTTAAACCCACTAATGTCATTCGTCATATCGATGGTAATCAACGCGGAAATCGCTCCTCTTAAATTCGCCAATAAATGGCGAATTTAAGAGGAGACCTATTGTTCAGCTGTAGACCTCGTTCGACTAATATGATTATGACGAATATATCATTGTTTTTTCTCGTTGATAATATTTAATACTGTTCACAGCATGTGAACAAGCTAGATGAAATAATTACTTTATGGTATCGTAACCGTGATAAACGAACTAGCACAACAGCTAACGAAGTAAGTAGTCAGTGCGGTTATGTAAACCTTCTTACGCTATAAATCACTGGTAGAACGAGATAGGAACACACGTTGTATAAATATAGCAAGAGTAACAGAGACGGAGCATAATACGCGATTACTGCTTTCAAATGCGGCCGTGAACTGTGAAAGTAAACAGGGCATTATGGAGTTTTAATTTTATTTATATTTTTTTATAGTATTTCTCGCAGTATTATTTATGTAACTAGTTATGGTTATGGGTAAATAAATAGTATTTATTTGTTTTGTGGTCACAGATCTACAGATTCTTACAGTTCAGTACCTACATGTCTAGTCGATGCTAAGAAATTCCGCTGTATTTTTTGTGCTATTAGGTATTTTCGATACGTCTAGTCTTATTTACGTCTTGCTTGATACTAAGATTTCGGATGCTCCCAAATAATATCGCATTTTGTTTTAGACTAGTATTACGTAATTATTACACTTAATATATCAAACTAACAATTTATTTATGAGCATGCAAATTGAATGGAAGTTAAAAAGGAAAATGATGTAGAGCAGCGAAGCGTTAATAAGTTGTGACCGAGCGCAATAGCAAGGAAATGTTTCCGCTCCTCGGTAGATGGAGTTAGTTGTCACTTTTTGTTTTCCGAGCTGGGGCTGCGTTTTATTTGCCAATGCCAGTTGATAGATTCAATATTCTACAAAAAACATTTGTGACGCGTGTGACCATTTACAAAACAATCAAACATATAAATATATGTATATTATTATTTATTTTATTTTTATTTATTTATTGTTTATTTATTTTCTCACGAAAAGTTGTAACGACACTTATAGTAAGCTATTGTAAGCCGTGCGGCGTGCGCATGTTTCTCTGTCTCTCTCTCTCTCTCTCTCTTATAGAAAGGAACTTCGTTCCATCCGGGTGTCCCTTGACACCTCTCAACTTTTTATAAATCTAGCCACACCCATATCATCATTATTAGAACAATATCTTCATCATCATTTTAAACTCTTTTAAACGAATTAGTACATTCTCGTCTAGAACTACACCACTAATAAATAAAAAAATATGTATCTCATAAAAGTATATGTATGTGTTTGTAAAAAAAAACCTTTCTCCGAGTCAATGCCGTGTTGAATGTTGATATAATTCCTGGGAATCAGCTATTAGCTGCTATCAGAATAGCGTTATAGCTTTCTGGTACAGGTGATTATGTAATCGTATTTTGAAAAAATATGTCTGCCTATATTGTAATTTAGTAACACGATTGATTATTTTGTAACATAAATGAGCGGTTTTGAAACCTATACGAACATTTTAACGTCGTCCTGTTGTCGCATACCTTCGTCGGTTGAATAATTTTTCATAAATGAGCGTTTTTGAAACCTACACGAACATTTTAACGTCGTCGTGTTGTCGCACACCTTCGTCGTCGGTTGAATAATTTTTCATAAATGAGCGTTTTTGAAACCTACACGAACATTTTAACGTCGTCGTGTTGTCGCATACCTTCGTCGGTTGAATAATTTTTAACATAATTGAGCGTTTTTGAAACCTATACGAACATTTTAAATGTTTCATACTTTCGTAGGTTGAATATTTTGTCACACAAATGAGGGTTTTTAAAACATACACGAACAATTTAACGTCGTGTTGTCTTTTACTTTCGTCGTTTGAATAATTTTTAACATAAAGGAGCGTTTTTGACAACCATACGAACATTTTAACGTCGTGCTGTCTCATAACTTCGTCGAAGTCGATCCTGAAACGTTTACTCTCGTGTCGTCGGTTTACGATATATTTATGGTACCTTATTGACACTAGAACTATTGTGATGGCATTGAAACGAACAATGAAGTGACCAGTTGTTTATAACTAAAACTGCCAACAAGGCTCGTATTAGCAATTACTCACCTACAAGACATATCTATAACGCGATGTTATAATTATATAACTTGTCGTACAACTAGCAAGCTCAGATGCACTCTAACATTTTGCGAGCACTCATCATTTTGTCAGTAGATATCGTAAAACGTCGCGTTATTGCGTGTGAATAAGGCCCCAGACCTGCATCTAATCAATCACGGGACTCGATTCAGTGACTCTATTTTAAAACGCCTGTTTTTTACCGGCCATTTCATTTGCATATATTTTATCTCGCTTTCTCCCTTGCCCAACCTCTTTAGTAAGAAAAGGAAAGAAATAAAGTGACCTTAGCACAATGCGCGTGCGTCGATACCGTTGATTTCGTGAGAAGGAATTTTTCTACGGGTTTTTAACAGGCTATTGTGAATCCTGATTTGTTTTTTTTTTGTATCTTCAATGCAACATATTTGAATTTCTAATTGGGTTTATTCATCAATGAAATGGTTTGGTATCTCTTTTATCTGTTATTGAATATTCTAACAACACGTGTAGCAAGGAACGCCACGTGTAGGATCATTAAGACAATCATTAAGACAGATGCTGGCAACACTTAGGTCAATTAAGATTTATTAAGCAAAAACACCAAGATGTGAGCTGTAGATTATGTCAAATAGTTAAAGAAATATGTTTTTAACATTGTCATTATTGTGTTTATCGCATTGTGTTTCTGGAAAGAGGCTCTGATTAATAATAAAGAACACTGATCGTGGAACTCTTCTTAAAAGTAGTCTTTGAATTGTTGTACATTACATACATATTTTGCTTATATTTGCTTCGAACCTGTTTATAGTGATTTAGCTCTAAATTCAATCTGCTTGTACTAACTAATTCATGACGTTCACCAAAGGATTTGCCTGTATGCGATTGACCTCCATACAATACAATGTAAAAAACAAAAGAGCGTTTATTCATTCCAATGTACCCTGGCCCTGCTCTATTAGAAAATTGCTTACTGCCGTGATCGTAAACGGTGGCCATTTGGTCCTGTGCAAACATTGATTCCACTGGATAATTCGTTTTGATTGCATCGCACCGTGGCCCTTTGTTTGTGCAATGATGACGCGAATTCTTGTACTAATGAACGGCCGTGAAACAAAACGGTGTTGAAGCCACTTGTTTTGATTCACTCACTACTACGTTGTTCTGATGATTGATTAAGTGAAATGCATGTCTACATGTCTGGCTCACTCGCTAAAAAATCAAAAATAGTTGTGATTAATTAGGAGACTAGAATAACTAATATTTGCTAGAATGTATCATTTGGTCGAAGCAATGATATTTAGAATATCAAATACGTTCTAATAACAGTTCAAGTACATAGTCTTAAAAGTAAGCTTTTAAAATTTAGATACTGATGGGTATCTGTTCCTTATAGTCTACAATAAACCTCCGAAACGGCTCGAAATCAGACACTTCCACATAGGTCTCAGATTTCTTCACAATCTCAACTGAATGCGCAAACGCAGACACTACTCATTGGGAAATCATAAATAGGAGGCGCAAGAGAATTACAAGTGGATTTTACGATCTGTATCTGCAATGTAACAGACTTCGTAATGGAGAGGGTAAAATATAGCGTTTTAAATGCAGTAAACAAGCTATATGAATGCAACATTGTCTCATAACACTTTTAATGTAAATGCATAACAAATAAACAATGACCATCCCACGCTAGGTTATGCTAGTAACCAGAAGATGATCTATTGTTGGTCACCAGCGATAAAATAGATAGGTAACTCAATAGATCGCCGGACATAAAATTATAGGATTTCCTTAACTCCGTTATAGATATTTTTAGTAAACATTATCGAAAGTCAATGATTGCTATTTGCTATAAATAAATAAATGAATGGGTGGTCTTCGGTGAATCTTACAGGCATGAATGCGAACATTTGATGTGAGTTTGTTATTGTACAAACTGAACTATTGAATCTATTGTGTTGAAATATGTCACATATATGTATGATGCGGAAAAATAATCAACGTAATAATTCACTACCAAGTTCATGTGTGCGTTCATATTTCTTTTCTTTCCATTAGCTTCTTGTAGCTTCTTTTGCTTTTGTAGGAAATCCAAGATGGAAACTATGCATTTCAAAACTGACATAGGTGTGAAACGTTGCACTTGTACAACAGATATTATTAGCACCGATCCATTCGTGTCATCTCTGTTTATTTATAAATCGTGAAGCACACCAGCGCGTTGAAATTGCTCCAGCTATTAAAATCCATAATTCACGTACCATCGCATTTTAAAACGATGATATCACTTGCCTCTGTTTGTTGTCTTGCGTAAACATCGGCCCGCGTGCCTCGCGCGTATCAGATGTGCATCATGCACCAATTTGATACCTACCTTGTTAGTTATTTTATTAAATTCAGTCTTGGGGTTAAAGATTTCATCATTATCATCAGCCCGTTGGCAGTTGGCACCCACTGTTGGGAATAGGCCTCCTCGTTTACACGCCATTTAACTCGATCCTGTGCGACTGCGAGCTTCATCTTCTTTAGAGCCACAGTCTTCTTTAAAGATTTAAACTAAATTAATAGATTTTTAGAACTAATCGTGCTAACTAAAAGTTATTCTGATTTAAAGGACGGGTAGTAGAATTAGCATACCTAATATAATATGTAATGTACGATCAATCACTGATTTTTCGCAATTTCGATTAAAACACTGGTAATAATAGTGTTTATGAATTTATTTATTTATTATTTTATGAATAGCAACTCTTCCCGTAGGAGGCGACTAAGGGACATACACCGGGGGGCGGGCAGCCAGCAGCGCCTCTTGCAGAATAGATCTACCACCGAACTGCAATCCCCAACCCGCATGCCCAGCGTGGGGATTATGGGCATTACCCCTCATGAGATAAAATAAATCAGGGGAGGACTGCGTCCAGCAGTGGACCATTGTAGGCTGTTGAGGATGCATAGCATTGATGTTTTATTACTTTTTTATTGTTTATTTATGTCATTTCATTATTGAAACAAAATATACCTTACACCAAAAATCTTTTAAAGAAAAAAACGTAAAATTTATTTTACACGATAAAAACGCTGCCTTTGTTCTTTGACGTCACCGTTCAGTTTGTCAACTCAAAGTGCTTCCTTTAATCAAAATACAATAAGAAACAATTAAAACCAGCATGTTCTTTGTTTGTGTGTTGGATCTTACAAAGAACTTTCTTTCTTTCAAAAACATATCCCTTTAAGCTTCATGACAATACGGTGAACGGTGACGTCACGTTTACAATTTTGCGATTGAGCCTTAAAATGTCTTCTCTAAATGGTTAAATTTCACACTAAAAACATCACAAAATACAAAAATAAATATGCAGATATATTTCTATATCAGATAGTGAATACAAATAAGAATCATTAGCTTTTTTGAAGTCGCGTGCATATACCCTATTGTGGATTACACGTTGTTAACTAAATAGTAAGCCTATAATGTAATGTCTTATCATTTTGATCAGCTTGTTTTGATCACCCAATGCTGAGTAACGGCTCCTTTCGCTTTTACTTCTCTCAAAATACGCCCTGCTACTTTGACAATATCGTCAAACCATCTCGCAAGCTGACGACCCGGATTTAGCGGCCCAGTCTTAGCCAGGCCCAGTCTTGAAATTTGTAAATTTCTGTTCAAAATATTAAGCTTGATTGAGTAGCAGGAGGTTGCAACTACGTAAACTTTCTCATTTATGATGTTAGCGGGAAGGATGAGATAACTTTGAAGGACTATGGGATTAAGTTTGGTTTCGAACGATCTCTACCTTTGCTTATAGGAAAGTATTAAGTATAGTTTACTCGCTGTTTACACGTGACTCATATTTAACAAGGTTAGCGTGATATTTGTAGGAGGCGTGTAGGAAGAGCTTTTCAAAGAACCGTATAATGTCTTCACCTCGTGCTAGCTTTTCCTTTCATTTCAAATATCGTAAGACTTGGTTCGTTCTTCACCGTGTTTCGAAGTTTTTTCCCATTAGGTGCGTCAACTTGTCAGAGTTAACCTACGTACTTGTTCGAATGATTTCCATTCTAGCTTCTACTTGCGGCTAAGAATAACCTAATGTTAAAAAAAAATTTAAAAAAAAAGTTGAAAAAAAAAATGCTGGACAATTCACACAGCATCATGTAGCCTTGAGCTCTGCTTAGCTTGGTAGATGATTGAAATCATGCGTGCAAAATTTTAGCCCATTCCGTAAAGTAGTTTTGGGCGTTATCTTTTGATAATTACATCCATTGGTATGATAGGAGACTTATTCCTTTATACTACTTAGTGCTATCTCCTCAAAAATCCACCTTCGTTTATAACATATAGCCTGCCATTAGGTACAAAGTGTAGAATTGCGCTTGGCATCCGAGACGTGAAGTGGTGCACACTGGACGTGCCTGTAATTTCACCGGCTCTGCTGCGGCTGACTCGAGACCGAAATCTTCCTTCACGTGGTCTATTGGGATGTTCGTGGATCTGATATCAAACGAATTGCTACCGTTTGCTGTGGACTTATGGTTTACTATTTCACAATTGCAACGTTTATTGGAGTGTGCAGAATTTTGGTTGCGGCTTAGTTTAGACGGTACGGATATTATATTGGCTTTAATCCTATCAAGTCATTTGCCACGTGATCATTTTCATCACATCGTCGTTTTGCCCAGTTTGAAACAATGATGAAATTGTATTGTGAAAGAGTATGGGAATTTTAGTAGTAGAATCAGCAAAGTTATGATGATAGAACAATTGTAAATGAATTAAAGCGTTTTGTTGTACTCATAATAATAAATAAAACATAAAAACGTAGCTGGATAATCTGATTTTTCCAAGAAATGTAGAAATGAAACAATTTAACGCCCCTAGAAAAGGCGAAAGTACTCGAGTAACCATTACGAGTATGTTAACAACGGTAGTTAGTCACTATAATTCCCAAGGCAGTAATGAAAATAAATAGCATATTTCATGAAACATTTAGTTAATATTATGTACTTTATACGTACTTATGGACGAAGTAAACCTTCCAAGTTTTCTCGTTCAACACACTATTATGCTTTGTATTAAAATTAAATTTGTTACGTTTATATGCGACACGACTTTTTCAAGCGACTTATTGAAATTCTTTCGGACACTGATTTATGATTTTCTTAACATTTTGATAAAAACATCAATATGAGGGTAAGGGTTATAAATAACTCCTTATCCTTCTCTTAAATTGTTTTTACTAGTTTCCTTTTGTCTTTAATTCAACATTGAACCAGTGAAATAACTCGTATTAATTTTCTTCTGTTTCTCTTGCATTGCATTTAGTTCCGACAAGTAAGATAAGTTAAAAAAATATAAGTTTTGAGTAAATAACAAGTAAACCATAGGTAACTTTTAACCGACTTAAAAATAAGCAGGAGGTTTTATGTTCTACTGTATGTTTTTTACATTATTTTATTTATGCTCGTCGATTTATCCATCAATGATGTAACGATTTTTATTTTTTTATCCCTATTGTATAGATAAAGAATAATCACGCAGTGTTTTAAAACTTACGCGATCTAAACAAATAATTGGTAATACTATTTAACGGCGTTATTTTATTCTTTGAGATTTGATTTGTCCCACAGAGCTTTAAAACAGTGTAATTTTTTTTTCAAAACATATAAATTATTTGTAACTAAAAAAGTCGCGTCTCATGTTTCCATGTTTCTCTGTTTATTTCGTGAACTGTTTGAAACCTTGACATTGGCAGACGTTAAATTATAAATCCTATGTTGTTTTTTTGTACTTACCTACTTGTTTGGTATTCATACTTCATTGTTTCAACTTTAGGAGTTGCGATCGTTGTTCTTGGAATGTACTTTATGACTTCTTGTTAAATTGTTAGGGTCAGCCCACACCGACCACACTATTGATTCGAAATGTAACTTTATTTACCACTCGAAAACGTACAAATTTACCCCGCGGCCCGCTACGCGCTTGCGCCAATATGTATCTTTTTCCGTAATGTTATTATTTTGAATGCGCGAAACATCGCGCGCGTAGCCTTGCGTCTCGGTCGGTGCGTCGGTGTAAGCTGACCCTTAGGCTTTTGAGCGTTTATTAAAAGTAAGCAAAAGGTTTCTATTTTAAAACTTAGTTGATGCAATATTCCAATTACATACCTATACCTACATACCAAATTTCTTTTTTTTATATAAGCAGGCAACTTTTTGTGTCATCATCATCAGCCTATAGCTGTATTAGTCCACAGCTGAACATAGGCCTCCCCTAATGAGCGTCATAGCACCCTGTCTGCAGCTTGCTGCATCCAGCATTTGCCTGCAGATCTTCATCCCACCTGGTCGTAGGGCGTCCTTCTCTACGTTTGCCGAGTCGCGGTCTCCATTCAACATATTTACCCCAGCGGTTATCGGTTCTTCTCGAGGTATGGTCACCCCATTGCCACTTCAGCTTGCTAATCCTTTGAACTATGTCGATAACCTTGGTTCTCTGTCGTATGTATTCGTTACGAATCCTATCCTTCAGAGAAACTCAGAGCATAGCTCTCTCCATAGCTCGCTAGGCGACTTTAAACTGGTTGACCAGCCCTACTGTAAGTGTCCACGTCTCAGCTCGTACATCATGACGGGTAGGACTCACAAAGTTGACTGACTTCGTGTGCATAATAATAAATAAATAGAAATAAATAATTCTGGACAATTCACACAGCATTTTCTAGACACAATACATCGATAGATATTTTTTATTATACATAACAAACGACCAGAACACCCGGAACAACTACCTGCAGATCGTACAAACATTTGTCCCAAGGCGGGAATCGAACTTGCAACCTCCTGCGTCGCAGGCGGACCTTCACCCACCGCGCCACAGAGGTCATCAAGTAATCGTCAAATAATAAATAATGATAATGAAACAGAATCCCTGTACATTTATTCATTTAATAAACTTTACGCTTTCCGTCAGCAATAATGAGGTAGGTATTAATGTTAAAGCTTTAATTCAGCTGTTTTCGGCTTACCGATTCCACGTTGTGTGTCATTTACGAGCGATTAATAGACGCGCATGAATTGTGCTCAGTATCGCGTTGTTCTTTACTATAAACAACTCTGTCTCGCATTATCATTTGTGGCTGGATCGGGTAACAATACTGGCCAGTTTGAATACCGACAAAATGTAGGGGTTGAAATATAAGGGATGTTCACAGAATACTGGGTCCATTGTTCATTCACGCCACTTCACTCCAAAAACTAGATAGTCGTAGTTAAATAGACTAGTCAATTTAGAATGCAGAGCAAGCTGATATTTTAGCTTGAACCCGAGTTTATGGCTTATTATAATAGATAGCGAATAAAACTTATTTTTTGTAGTAACGTTCGTAGCAAAAGAAAAAAAATGAGGGTAGATCAGTATGTCTGCCATTAAAAACTCACTCGCAGTGACTTCAGTCATTCCGTGATCATGGCGCATGGAACTGTGCCGCAATATTGGAAAGCTCAAAACTCATGGTAAATGAATATCCTTTATTAACTAAAGCAAGTAAATATATAAGCTGTTAAATACGTTGAGAATTTCGAACAATGTATGTTGTTTAAATAATTTATGTAAGACTGTTGTGTAGCAATTCTTTAACTCTGTCTCAGATTTTTACGTTGTCAGCATTAAGTGACGAGGATCGGAGCGACCCTGTATGTCGTTCTTAAGGGTTCGCCTAATGCAAAGATCAAGTAAAATATGTATTTTTAAACACTTTATTGCAATGTACCTATATGTTCAGTTCAGATGAAAAAAATACGATGGTAGGTAGGGAAAAAACCTGAAAAGTCGAGTAATAGAATAGAATTTTCGAAAATAACCTATGTTCTTTAATAAAATAAAGTACAAAATTCGCCTAAAAAAACTGTTTTAATTGAAATGCTTTAAATTATCAGCGACAATACCATTTTTAATTTATTTTCAAGCGATTGTATGTAATAGTTTCGCTCTCATTCAATGACGATTTTTGTACAATGAAAAACTAAAACGGTGCAAACATAGCTATTTTTTATCCGATTCAATCACAATCTCAACAGCCTATAATGGTCCACTGCTGGATGCTGACCTCCCCCTGATAATCATCTTAAAGGCTTTTATCTCATGGGGGGTAATGCCCATAATCTCCACGCTGGGCATGCGGGTTGGGAATCGCAGTTCGGTAGTAGATCTATTTTGCAAAAGGCGCTGCTGTCCCTCGGTCTATGCCCCTCAGTCGCCTCTTACGACACCCACGGGAAGAGCTGGGGTGGTGCAAATTCTAAGCAGGCACCAGTTCGCTTATCCGATTATGTATGCAAAATTTAATTTATATCGGGACGTAGTTTCTAAATGAATCGGAAAGTACGTTTGTATGGGGCTTAGAGGTTCGCATCGCAACCACCTTAAAGCATATTCAATGTGTCCTCGAGCGAGACGTCTGTGTTTGTTGGCGTCTACACTTCGTGTTTCAGCTGAGACTCGCAATCTCGAGGCACCTACGAGCACAACAATTATTTTAAAAGCATTCGTTTCGGAAACCTTTACAAGTCTTGCAAAAAGATGATACGCATTTTCAGTTTAAAATTTTAACTCTCCAGGAGAATAAATAAAACCGACCAAGTGTAAGTCGACTGACTTGCACACGGAGGATTCTCCACCGTAAAACCCTAAAAAACAGTTTTCTTTTTAAAATTGAAAATAACAAAAAGCTATCATTCATGACGCGGTCATCCATCCAAGTACTGACCCCGCCCGAAGTTGCTTAACTTCAGTGATCCCTTGATTATAAAATTTACTTTAATTTTATTATTTGTTGCAAGTGGCAATAGTGATCCTACACCCTGTTAAATTTTAACTATCTATTACGGTTCAAGATATACAGTCCGCAGACGGTCAGAAAGCGGAGGCTTGTAAATAGCGTCCCGTTTTAACCCTTTGGGTACAAATCCCTAAAAAACCTGTCAAATAGGTAAGTGATGCCAGATATGATTACTCGGAAAAGCATATTTCGAGAAGCAAGTAAGCTAATGCACAACCCGAAATCACGACAAACAAACATTTCATCAAAATGTTTACGTTAAATGCCGGTCCCGAATCACCCAATCCTGTCCGGTCCACTGTCGCCAGGTATTTCAATTATCCACAGCTCGAAGCCTGCCAGCTTTCATAGTTGCCCGTTGCCCGTTACCCCCAAAGAATCGATTGTGGGACATTCCTCTTCGAATCTCACCCTTGACACCCTACTCCACTCGTGCATTGCTTCGATGCATACGACTCTGGAATCGATTAGGTTAGGGGAAAAGGAATTGAATTCATTTTGTTTCGAATATTTCTGTATCTGCCGCGTCAAGTCTAGACCGGTCTTAATTTTATTACGGACTTGCACATTACTTTAGACTTTTTATATTTAAATGAAGTAGATTGAAACTTTTGCGTTATTCTTAAGTTAAACATTGTTGTTGGTAACCTACAGTTGTCTTATTTTAAGCAGAAACATTTCATCCCCAAATTGATAGATAATGGCTAGATAATGCTGTGTGAATTGTCCAGCATTATTATATTATTATTAATATTATAAATGCAAAAGTTTGGTTTGTTTTTTGTTCCCTCTGCACGCCAAAACTACTGAAAGGATCGGGTTGGAATTATATACAGTATAGAATAGCATACAGTTCAAGGCCTGGCGTAAAAAGGCTACCTTTATCCCATAAATCAGTTTCCTTGTATTATAAATAACCGTACACAACGCGTACGAAGCCGCGGACAGAAGTTAGTTTACTTACATTATCTTACTGTCTTATCATAAACTTTGTTTATCAATATATCATAATTGTGTTGTTGTTAAGTCACCCCAAAATTCCTGAAAGTAAATATCCTCAAGAGTCCAGAGAGCCTTCCCAAGTCTACCCAAAAAGTTTACATAACAAGATTTCTCCGTAAATACAGACGAAAAATATGCCTCTACATTCTAGAATGTGTCGGGATAATTCAACAAATTTTCACACCAAAAACATGACACTGATAAAGCAACAAGTTCCGTTTTTACCACATTTGCGGCGACGTTTTGTCGGCGAGGAGGGGGAACGAGAATAGTGGTGGGGAGTGGGGGCGCTATAGCGACATGTCGGTCGTCGCGCTCTCTCCGCCATAATTATTTCATACCCTGCATTTTGCGTACGCCCGCCTGTCAGGAAACGACAATGTATTTTTCCGTCTGCAGATTTCAGAATTTATCTACATTGAACAGTAGTTGAATAGAAATACAGTTGTATTTATCGTGAGCACAGCTGTGCGGTCAACAGTAAAGTTTATTAATTTAATCCGCGTTCCAGAAGCGAGTTCATAGGTTATCTCATTATGCAATTAACGGAGCTGTGTAGTAGCTGGATGGTCGATATTTGTTCTACATTTTTTAATTTAATTGCTTGTCTTGTCTGGTTCAGTTTTTTTTCAGTGTGAGTACCAGTTATTGTGAAGTCAAAAGGTAGCTTAGTTAACTGATGAAATATGTATCAATTTTTTTTTATATATTTTTTTACCAATATAATTTTTACATGGTTGCATGGTTTCCTATAGTCCCCCGCACTAGGCTAGGCCTGTTTCACGGGAGGCCGAGTGAACACTGATTGATTGCCATAATATTGAAGTTCGATACACTAGCAAATACAATTTATGAAAAATACAAGTTTGGTTATTAAAATAGGTACTAGCAAATACAATTTATGACAAATACAAGTTTGGTTATTAAAATAGGTACTATGAGAAAGGCATGCAATAACAATTTAAGTATATAAAAATTGAGAACTATGAGCAAATCGATGGTGATAAAATTAGAAACAATAATAATTCTAATACTAATACTAGCTTTATTACTACTTCTGCAGGATGCTAAATCAGTAGGTGGTAAATGATCCAGGAGGTAAATTTGACAATAATGACTGTCTTATCATGATATTCTCACAATCTGACATTTTCAGATATAACCATTTGATTACCTTTGATTTGATAGTATCTATTTCTATTTCTTTTAAATAAATTATAAAATTTGTAATTTTCAGATATAACCATTTGATTACCGTTGTTTGGATAGTATCTATTTCTTTTTTTTTTTTATATGGATCAGTTGAGCTACCGTCAGCAACAGTCTGCAGTTAGCTGAATTGTTTAAATTCCAAATACTAGTTTTAATTTTATTCTGTAAATAATATAGTATCTTTTTGTTAACAAAGAGTATCTATTTCTTCATTTAATGATAGTAATTTGTCAGACATCCGTGAAATAAAACCGTAATGCGAAACATAATAAATTTAGACGTAGGAAAACAGGTAAAATTTATCTGATTCCTGTAACAGACAATTTCGAAGAAATTACTCGAAGAGTCTTTGAGTAAGTACACGCCAAAAAGACATCAAATACTCGATGTACATGTGTAAATATTTTACCCCAAATTCCCAATGTTGATTCTTTCTAAGCCAAACAACCCTTATTAATGTCGACTGGATTTTTCTCTGTATCGGTGTCTGTCTTCCCTTTAAGAAATTTATAAAGAGCTCTAGTTTTCTTTGAATGTTTGTTTTTTTTGTGATATAAATTATTTTTCCGGAAATAAAACCTCTGCATCTATGACCCAAGGATTTCGTAGAGCAATTCTGTTTATAGTATTAAATTTGACTTGTCTAAGTGCTTATTTTGTAAGCTTAAAGAAATAAACGTTATTGAATTATGAATTTGTGTGACAAATATTTCTTCCGATCCAAAAAACATCTGTCTGATGTGGAACGAACTAAACTCCCTGATCTTTCACCATAATCCACCTTCAGCTCTTTAGATTGACCGATTTGATAATCTACTTAAAACGTCCAACTGCGACCATTTCTGCAAATCGACGTTATACCTTGAAGCGTTCAGTATAATTCGCGTCGTAGATAACGTGCAAGATAAGAGGCGACAACGTTCAGAACTCAGCGCGCTAACTGATGACGTTGCTCGCAATTGTACACGTGTCTTCGAGCTTCTATTGTTCGAAGAATATTACAAGTAATTGTGGTAAAATCTTTGATTATTTGGGTTTATCAAATGTATAAAACAGACACTGATATAATAAAATACATATCTATCTACATATCAACCAAGGCTGGAAATTTCACAAAGGTACATAAAGCCTCAAAATAGGCCGATCCCGCGGTATCTCACAAAAAGTAGCCTTTAGTCCAGTTTACGTACGCAAATTTTCATCCAAATCCGTTGATTGACTTGAGACAGTGACATACACACTAAAGAAATGTCTTTTATATAAAATTTGTGTGAGGTGATAGTATGTCTCAAAAAGCGTTTATAAAGAGTTCTTTCACCAAATCTCTATGAATTCTAAGCTTTAGTTAATCACGTTAAGTGAATGCAATCTTAGTTACGTGCCGGGTGTTTTCGCCGATTATAAAGTAGATACCCCTTTCAAGTTCAAAGATTAACGAACTCTTATCTCGGCTCGCGAACTTGACCATTTCGCAACTCGAGATTCCAGCATTCCTCATGAGGGCTGCGGCTTGCAATGTATCAGGAATTTCAAACCAATTAATAAGGCACCTGGAGACCATAAGATGGCTACATGATTTCTCAACGGTTAATGTCAAAAATTTCTGAACATAGGCGGTTTACAATAAAAATAAATTAAACCCGATTCCAAAATAGGTTTGTTGTAAGTTTAAGTTATATCCAAATACATCTATGATATTTTGACAACCTCTTTAGCACAGCGTGCGAAAGTCCATTTGAGACACAGGACGTTGCGGTTTCGATTCAGGACAAATGTTTGCATTATCTGCAGATATTTGTTCCCGGGTTCTAGGTGTTTTCTATAATACATTTGTATAATACATTTTAGTTATAGAAGCTCTGCTTAGTTTAGGGCTAGATGTTGTTTGGAATGTTCATCATTATTAATTTATTTATGGATATGAATGTCTGTCTGTGGCATCATAGCTCTTATCTCAAACGGATGAACTATTTTGTTCAATATTACCTATTTGCACCGAGTGTGTTTTAATTCTAGGCTATATGCATTTAAAATATATATCTATTTTTGTATTATATTATGTATATCTGTTATCTAGTACCCGTAACACAAGCTCTGCTTATAGCTTGGGGCTAGATGATGCTGGGTAAATTGTCTAGTATCATTTACTTATTTGAAAGAAATCGGTGTAGCAGATCTTTGTTTACGGAACCGTTCATAGACTGTAGACTTATCCTTACACAAACCTTGTTAAACACCAAAACCCTAGTTAGCTTCCAATGGCTGTTAGCAGTCTTTATACACAAACATTGCGTGTACGCTCATAGTAATTACATTAAGAAGCCTCCCTTCTTCACTGGTCGCCAGTTCCTGGCGCGGTGAACCGTTTGTGCATATTTAACCAGAATTCCGAGGAGTACGCCACTATGCTAAACGGAATATCTGCAACTACCCTCACTCGGTGTAATTTGTGTGTAGCCCTATCGAGCGGTCGTTGTTTATCGATTGGGAGTTCTGATTTGTTATGTTTTAAAAAGCTGCGGTTAGTTTTTAGATTATGGGTAGGTGGTCCCTGTAGTTCTACCAATACGGATAATTTTTTTTCTGTTTTTGAAGCTTAACTTTTCTCTATTATAATAATAATAATAATTGTTAATAATAATGTTTATTTTATCTTTTGTACACCCCCTGCCTTTCTTATTTTCATATAATTATTTCCATCCAAAGGTTACCTGGAAGAGATCGATTCTTAGCGATAAGGCCGCCCACTGTACTAGTCTCCTGTAATGTCTTTTTGTAATGTTCTTTTTCTGGTACAATAAAGTGTTTTTGTATTGTATATAAATCATTTATTTTATACAACTAAGAACAGTTAAAGGTCTTATTTAACTTATTCTACGGTCCATATATACTTTAAAACTAACATAAGTACATAAAACTCTTGCCAAATTTGGGTCAAAACAAATTTATCTCTATATTTCAGACTAGTGGTTCGCCGGCTTTGCACCGGTATATTCTACAGCCTATGTTCATCAGGGATAATCTAGGATTCGAATGGTGAAATAATTTTTCAAATCGGTCCAGTAGTTTCGGAGCCTTTAAACAAACAAATCGTTCCTTTTTATAACATTATAAAGATGTTTTGTGGAACCCTAATAATACTGCTATAAAGAATAAGATTGATTTCTTCTGTTTTTAAAAGCTTATAGATTCCCTAGTTTCAGAATCTTGAAAGAACCCAATTGTTCTTGTTATACCAAACCGTTCTTCTCTGGATGTTTTTAGGGTTCCGTACCCAAAGGGTAAAACGGGACCCTATTACTAAGGCTCCTCTGTCCACTCGCTTGTCTGTCTGTCCGTCTGTCACCAGGCTGTATCTCATGAACCGTGATAGTAAGACGAGTTGAAATTTTCACAGATGATGTATTTCTGTTGCCGCTATAACAACAAATACAAACAGAATAAAATAAATATTTAAAGCTATACAGCAAACGTGTTTTTTTTGCCATTTTTACAGATAATGGTACTTATCGCACTTGGCCGGTTTTATTTTCTCATTTTGAAGCATATCTATTGTCTATATTTCAGATGTTTTGTCGAACCCTAATAGTTGTAATTGAAATGAGTATGATTTCTTCTGCTTTGAAACGCTTATTGATTCTATAGCTTTGAGACGTTTCGTAGAAATCCAATAGTTCTCAAACCGTGTTTCTCCTATGAAATGAGATTGATATGTTTTCTTTTTGTACCAATTGGCATGGATCCAACTAATATAAAGAGCTTTGTCTCCTTTCCCGATTACTTCGTCGGCTCTGTTTTATTTCTCTGTAATGATAGAATACTATGAAATTGCCTCTGAACAGATTAAAGCATAGTCAGTGGTTTAGTGGATAAACGCTGGGATAGTCGGAGAAGTCACTAGGCACTTACGAGGCAGTAAATGGACATTCTAACTACAGATATTAGAATCTGGATGCTGCCTTATTTAAATTCAATCATACGACGTGGCAAAGCATCACGATATCCGTAATTGTATGAGTATGTCAATTTACATATATGTTACAAGGGAATACGTGAGATACTTACGCTCATTAAAAAGTTAATCAATGAGAGGTATTTAGGTCATAATTAGAATGCCGGCATGAAGGTTGGATACAGATAAGAACAAACACTTGTTAGGACACTGAGCACGTAGAGTAGCGCTCTCGTTTCCTCTGGTGTGTTCCCCTGGCGGCCTTAAAGGTCTCCCCCCGCGCCTCCCTCAGAATCATCCGCCTATTTCCGATCCCCCCCGCAAGGCTCCACCTGTCATGCCAAATTTGGGTCAGAACAAAGTTATCTCAGCACAATACTCTTAATGGCTAATACAAAGCATCCAGTTTTCATTTAACACCTCGCTCGCTATAATTGGTCGCGGTGGAATTGTCTGCTGGAGACTCTACTGTATGCTAATTGGTGTCAATGTTTATTTTTGTACCATACTCACAGTAGATATTACGCAGCAAACGCCCCGCGCTAATTACATTCTTTGATGTCGATTAGAACCACGAAATTGGTTACGTAGGAGTCGATAACTTATATTTAATATCGACGTGTCGGGTGCCTGTTTATCGCCGGGCTCAATGAGCGGAAACAACGCACTTTTCCGCTCGCCACGTTACGGCTCTTTGCAAATCCACCGCAAAAACCTCAACCGACTAAAACATCCATCAAACGAAGCTCGCTTCTTAATACGACCAAAATATATAGACCCACACAACGACCTGATAAATGGAAATTCTCGGCCACGGATACCCCGAGCGGAAACAAACTCTACCTCCCTAAGAACTGGGGCCACTTTTAGAAGCTACTTAGAAAACGGCACGATATGTGTCCTCCGCATTAACGTGGGCAATGCGTTAACCACTCCAATACAATCACGATACGGTGCACATTCGGAAGGTCGTCAAAATATCAACATTATTCGTTTCGGCTGAAATTGCTGGAGTCGAGTGATATTACTTCTTGGCGCCTGGGATGAAGGAACAATTTGCCTTGGCACAGGAAACAGCGTGGGACAATAAAAATTACGGCCGGTGTTTCGCGGCGCGTCGGGCGCTGGCTCCGATGACTGATACTCGGCTGATTTTCTTTGTTGCTGAGGTTTTCAGGCGTAAAACATTCATTGAACATACTAAATAAACATATGCTTTGCCCATTGTTTGTTTTTGAAAACGTAGGTTCGTATCACAAGAACATAATTGTTATATTGTACTTGTAAGAAACCAGTTCCAGAGACCTCGAACTTTGCAGATCTGTAGAAAAAAAAGATATCAATCATCTTAATTGAAAGAAGAGGAAATAATTGAAAATATCATTAGCATAAGAATAGCGTTTCATTCGTGGATGATTTGACATTGTAATAAATAATCTTGTGTAAGAATAAGCTGACGGTGCATCATTCGGGGAAGCGAGCTAGCTACTCAAGCTATTCCGTTTATAACATAATAGAGAGCATTAGTCCGATCCACTTTTGACATCATTATCTGTAGCGGAGTCGCGATAACCTGCGAGTGGAGTCGTCGCACCCGCGCGCCCCGCCTGCCTGCCGACAGGCGCGCGCGAGCCGAGCGAGGCAAGCTTCAGTCGCGCGCCAGTTAGCCTACCGTTTGCACGTGTACTCGCACAGCGCATGCCCCTCACACAATAAAGGGTACTCAGGGAACTCGCTTTTGGCGGGTTTTCGAACGTGATGCCTCTCGCATACGGACGACGTCACAGCGAAATCTGTGACTGCCGACAGTGATCACTTGGATTGCAGTGTTTGGATTGTGGGATTGTTTGTTGCGCGGACCTACTCCACGGTTTTTGTAAGAAATAATCACTTCGGCGGATGTAATGTTCATCATGTTGATGTTGACTCATGTGTGACGCACTTGACTGCTGGATCTCGGGAATTATTTGCGATTAGCGCCATCGAACTGTATCAAAGTCATTAAGAAAAATTATAATTATTTAGATTTATGCATTGTAGGAAACGAAACGACTTGAATCTACGATTTATAAAGATGTTCGGTAGACGACGTGATATTTGCTCTTGAATTGGATAAAACGAGGTCAAATTATAACTGATTTGTCGCCTTTTCAACAAAAGATGATACAACACCTTCTTATCTGATTAGTATTTTGATTTGAGGATCTATGCCTTCATGATCCGTTATCAACCATTTTGGTTTCTGAACAGGAGAAGAAAGAACAAACTCGAACCATAAATTGCAAAAACAAACATGTCAATTCGCAGATATTCCACGTTAAATTCCAGCGATTTTTCTTCAGCTGTTTGTTTCATGATATAGTTCTTTGTTCTTCCGTTGTGCGGCGCTGCTGTCATATTAGTCATAGCTCTGTTACAGCAGTTATTTCATGCTTTTATGCGTCATGTTGGTCACAAGTTAATTTCCCCTAACCAAAAGGTAAACTATTAATCAGACGTCTTTAATGGTCAGTCACGTATTCATTAGCTGGTATGGCAGATGCAGGATTGGGAAATCCAAGGTTAGAATAAAATAATGCATTTGAACTTCATCAAATCATTAGAATAAGCATCGAGAGCAATTTTCGCAGATAATTCGTAATCTGGTGTTGATTACAGTGTTTTATATATATTTTAAGTCCTTTTTGACAAGTCCTAATTAGTCTTTGTACCAAAATCAATACTATGTACAATATACATACATGCACTTATGATGTGATAATATATTCCTGATATATACGGATACCTATTCTGTTATTAATTATTTTATCTATTTTATCACCATACTGGGATATTTACTGAAATATTTGATGCTATTAGTGTTGCCATAAGACAGTTCTAAAAGTTATACACATGACACTTGCTTAAACTAAGTGAAAATGTTATCTCTAATAATAAATGGTAACACTTAGATAATAATGTGCCTCAACAATCACTGCTCTTGCTATTTGACTATCTATTGTCAAGAGAAGGACATTACTGATAACCAGTACCCAACGACTTCTGAATCGTGAATTGGAAATTTAGCATGGCAAGATATAAATTTGCAGCCCGGTTTATTATTCACCAACACCATAAAGAGAGGATTTAAATTTTAAACCCGAAAACTAAGTCAAATCTAAAAATAAATGACTCAAATTTGAAAGAGTCGGGCACATTCAGCAGTTTAACAAACATTAATCCAAAACAAATTATCCCTCGACACCTTAAATCAGATCATCAACTGGCCCTTCCGAAAATGTTTTTCCAAATGGCTATTCAAGAGATTGCGACTATTTGAGATTTTCTTAAGGTGGCGAAACAAGACCTTTAATGTTAATAGCGACGTCTAAACGACTCTAGCGGTCAGTCCCGACGTTATCTTTAGTCAGAATTACGTGCTTCCCACGGGATCGAGAGGGTTCTGTTTTGAACCCCTAAACATCTCAAGGGTTATCTACAATAGTCTTGTAAAATCACTAAGAATATCGTGGACAATTTCATTTCTCGAATTATTCTTTTTATTTCCAAATATTTCACTGGCAATCGGGGTGGCAAACAATGCTTTTAGAGTAGGGGCTTTTTTACTGAATAAAAAAGTCAGTAGGAATAAAATTACTTGACAGGCATTTGTGATAGACTTTTCTAAGAAAACGGTGCATCGTGTTATTGCAATTAGTTTGAACACAAGATCCCTGGACTACCTGCTGTTTTCATCCCTATCCCTATCAAAAAATAGAAACGTTCGTTTTAAAATCCATTGTCCTCATCTAAAACTGTTGTTAGTTTTACAAAATCTCCCCCGTTAGTACTCACAGTTTGACCTCGACTTTTAAGTAGGTTAATGTATCCGAGATGTAGGACAGTTGTTCGAATGGTATAGTAAATTAACTCGGTTTAAAACGACGTAATGTTTGTTGATTTAACCTTGACAGATATTCATAGAGGCATATGAATATGCATCCGCGTTAAGTTTGTTTCATTTGTGTGTAATTAAGATGCATTATCTCATTATAGTCACGAATTTACGGTTTGCTTAACAGAATTTACTTACGTTTTTATTTGTGGTCCAAAAACAGTTTTTATCGGAATATTTGTTTATCGAAATATCAATACCGACAAGTCAAAATACCTCATCTACCTAATAACAGTTTATATCGTGTAAAAGGTAAACATAAACTGGTTTCCTTGAACCTTTTACAAAAGATTTTCATTTATAAAGATTTTCGCCTTGATCTACGAGCAAACCGACCCAATAAGCTGAGATCGCGTAACCAATTTTATGATAATTACCAATCAGACGCGGTTCTACATCGTTTAAAATCAGAATAAGTCTATTTCGAAACGTTGCCATGCGTACAATATTGTATTTTCAGAGTGCTTTAAATACCGCTAGGATTTTCGATCCCGTAGGTAGTTTATCAGGTTCCATTGTCGTTACACCTTTCCTTTGTTCAAAACATTAATGGTACCCGCCCGTTTTCACGTAATCCTGCATTCCACGGGTTGAGCGCCTAACGTTGATCAATCACACGGCAAAACACCCGGGTAATGGCTCCTTATGACCCTTTGCGAAAAAAACCCACCACAACCTATTTACCCGAAGCGGTGTCCGAGCTCAATAACGCAAAAAGTATCCGCTAGGCTGCCTCCCAATTAATCATGCCTCGAACCCCTCATGTAATCAATGCGCTTTTTAATTTAAGATAACGCCTCTCACGTCGAACACAGCTAAAGTTCCTCGTACATTTTTTCAATAGTCCTACATATTTCGTCCTGCGAAGTCTGAACGTCATCATCATCCGATCCTTTGACTGCCTTATCTTTTGCACTCCAGCTTAATTGATTCTGAGAGTCTCTTTCAGTCTACTTCAGTGAGGTCTATAATGATCTAAATGTTATTCGATCTAAAACACCTAATTCCTACATTATAGTATGCAATAAACGATTGAGTATCGAGTATATTTATTTAGACAAGATCAACTAAAGCTCGCGTTACGTTCACGATCGCTTTGGGTAAATATTTCGCGGAACTGCTCTTAGGGTCCTAAATTCATAACATTACTTGATGGTACGCGGAATCCCCGTTTGCTTGAATAAAATCATGCATTTACGATTTTCGCCGTCCCATTGGGACGTAGGAAACAAATGACGTTGTTCCGGTGTCCTGTGTTTACGATGGAAACGGGGGAATTTCTCCTGTTATATTGTAGGTAGGACCGTACCCTTAGGTTTATTATTATTTAAGTATCCTGGCGCTTACCTCATTTTACGTCTTACTTTTGATGAATTACTTTACTATACCATCAACGGGAATTAATTTGACGCATTACGCAGTATTAAACTCGCCGAAAGCTACTTTTAACTCAGACTAAAGCAATCAAGTGCAACATGTCATGAATATTTACAAATAAACTCCAGTACGATTGGCTTACAACGATTTACATTCGCCGAACCGTAGCTAATGTTAAATTTGTTTCGCAGTAACTGTTCTGATCTGAATCGATCGATGCACTGTTCATAGCGAAAATGTTCGCACGAGGTGTTGATTGAATCATCTTGTGATACTCTTTAGTGTTAGTTTAGAATAATATTTGTGGATTCTGTGATTTAAAGATTTCATACTGAGTGTTGATAAGTGCTCCAAAGATTCTTCTGGTATGCATATGTGCTATGAGCGTCCTGGATTAGTCACCGCCCTGAACGGATCAACTGGGTAAGCAAGACTTTGTTATTTTCTTTCTATATTCATCTATTCTGCTTTCACTGTTTCTTAAAATCTATGTACTTACCTGCCAAAATAAAATATCGCGTTGTGTGTTGCCACAAGGTATTCTCGTTATTGGAAGATCCCATTATTTTGTCATTATTAGGTATTATTGAACCAAAAGTGTTGCACATTATTTAGTGGAAGAGTAAGTCTCCAACTATTAGACTCAATATCGTGGAGCTTTCAATTACCCTCGCCTAATTGCGCTGCTCGTGCATTGACGTGGCGCGTTCAACCTGCAGGTTAGCAGTATCAATTAACCTGAACAGCAGTGTGTTGTAAGTTATTGGTGTCCTCGGATCGTCAGCTATGTCTTTTGATAGTAATCCAATTGGAGTATGGGTGTCTTTGTAGAATTAGTGGTCTCCAGTACTGAAGTACTTTTTGACAGACATGTTTCTTTACTTAGATTTTATTTCCCGCCTTATATCTATTTCGTCCGGCCAGATGGCTGATAGGTAGTGTCTGGTGGTTCTCTGTGTGACAAAAGAACCACCAGACACTGTGTTATTGTGCCTTTGTCTGTCTGTCGTCGATCAACCTTGCTATTGGCCTTCATTGCCTCTTCAACTCCCACACTTTCTTCATTACTACAAATTTTACTGTCGGGCAGCAGTATCATCACGGACAAAACACTTTCTTTGTACCTCTTGAACTTATTTTATTATTAAAAATCTTTGCTACACTAAAAGTAACTTCAGCCTGCTGAGCGTTGGTTTATGCCGTACCATAACCCATCTGATTGTCATTTGTCAGTAGCATAAGAGGACATGAGAAAGATGAGATCATAAACCGCTTGTACCAACACAGGTGTTTAAAAAAACGTATTTGGATAATATTTGCTTTGTTTGCAATATGCTCGTGTAGTCCATAGATTGTCTAGTCTGAAAGCTTACGTAAACGCGTGGCTCAGCCACTCTATACCGGAGCTTATTGACTGGCTTTGAGGTTGTGTGTGAATATTCACGTAGATATTATATTGTTTGTCCATTATATCAGGTACTTAGTGTTTGATCTTTAATATATGCTATACCGTCAACCATAAGCTGCTGGTTTAATCTGCTGGATGCCTGATTAAACGTTTTGGGACGTACCCTTTAGAATAAATTTCATAAATCAGTTTGCGTTTGAGGTTAATTATAAATGACCACCTCAAATGTATGATAATATTTTATAAATTACGTAATTACTTGCTTCGTTCACGTACCTCATTCATTATCATTAATCCAGCCTTTGCTATAGTTCCTAAGATTACCCATTTCAATCGACTTAAAAAAGCTACCTAATTCTTATTTATTAAGTATATATAGATTTTGTTATCATTTTACATTAGCGCTATAACTTACTATCAAATTTACAAGCTACAAAAGTTCTCTAGCGAGGCAACGCGAGACGGAGTGTTGGGAGACCATCCACTCGATGAACCGACGGCATCGTAGCGGTCGCAGGGCGTCGATGGATGGAGGCTCTGAACCACTATTTTGTGGCGTCGTCGTTGAGAGGCCTATCTCCAGCAGTTGACATGTGTGGGCTGATATAATGATGTTCATCCTCACAATATAATATGCACATTTAAACCAGTGAAATTCGAAGCTTTAATAATTTAGATAGTACAGCAAGGATGTTAGTACAGTTGGGTACTTTTACTACGCGCGAGTTGGTGTCTAGAACTACATTAGCTGTCTCGCGCATAATCCAATATGCTGCGTTAGCTGAGTGCCGTCTTGAATTAACCTTTATTGAGTCAGGTCGAGTCTACTGTAATAGACACAATAGTTGTGATAGAAAGAACAGTTCTGACGACCTCTGTGGCGCGGTGCGAGGTTGCGTGTTCGATTCCCGCCTTGGGACAAATGTTTGTACAATCTGCAGGTATTTGTTCCGGGTGTTCTGGTCGTTTTCTATGTATGATTAAAAATATCTATCTATGTAATGTATTGTATTATGTAAATTAGTTATCTAGTACCCATAACACATGCTCTGCTTAGCTTGGGGCTAATGCTGTGTGAATTGTCCAGAACTATTTATTATTTATTTATTTAAGGTGCGTCCAGATTAAGTAACATGATATATAACTTAAAATATGTTGTGTGTTAGTGTAAAAATGTAAAATAACTAAATTTTCTAACATGTTTTGTTATTCTGGACGTACCTTTAGGAAAACTTTTGTTTACTTTCCGTAATCTATCAAAAAATAGTTTCAATTTATTTATAGATTTCGTTTATATTCATATTCATTTATCACATACTCGTACACATAGATTATATTATTTTAGCTTAGGTGTTATTAGCTGAGAGGTAGGTTAGGTAACCCTTTAAGGGCGCAGCAATTAAATAAATAAATAATGCTGGACAATTCACACAGCATTATCTAGCCCCAAGCTAAGCAGAGCTTGTGTTATGGGTACTAGATAACTGATATACATAATACAATACAATACATAGATAGATATTTTTTTATTATACATAGAAAACGACCAGAACACCCGGAAAAAATACCTGCAGATCGTACAAATATTTGTTTCAAGGCGGGAATCGAACCCGCAACCTCCTGCGTTGCAGGCGGACTTTTGCCCACCGCGCCACAGAGGTCGTCAAATTAATTTAAATATTACGATAATAAATAGATACTTAGTCTTTACAGCTAGGACATATTTGTCGAATAATATATAGGCATATAGAAAATGTTAAGCGCAAGAATTAAAACAATTACACTAAAAACTCTGTAGGTAATGACAATTATTCTAGTTTAGACTTATCATTTAAAAATTCGTCAAAAAGTAAAACGTTTCGAAATTAGGTATTCTTTAAGTTTACTATAGGCCGATTATTTTGTAAGATCTTTTATGGAATTGTATCTAGAATTATTCTTTTCGTTTGACTGACTGAGAGGATACTGAGAGGACCACTTTAAGAGGAATGGATTCTCTTCATCTTCATTGTATATGAAAGCGTTCCAACTTCCATCCAATAGTGGTCGTTCCGATGTCTGTTTGGCCGCTTCTTCGTCAAGTCTTGTGGTTGTACTGTAATGTCAAAATATAAGAATAAGAATTAAGTTTTCTAAGAACTCATTTTTGAATTATGTCAAATTATTTTTTTGCTGTTTTGCTAAGTAACCGAAAAGGTTTTCCGCTATGGCACCGTGCAATCATACTAGCCACTCCGGTAGTTTTGAACGATAGATTTCGACGATTAATTCAACATGCAAAAGTTAGTTTAAATTTTCAGTAAAATTTGACGTACGGCTGGCTTCGTGTTGACGCTTCGTCCGTAACTTCTAGGAAAACGAACTGATAGTATTTTTCAGGCTTGTGTTGTGTAACGTGTGTTGACGTTTAATTTATTTTCATCCTTTGATCCACCGTTTTTCTCTGTATTAACCACACTTGGAACCAAAAATAAATATTTAGTGTTTTTGTTTGTTTAAGAGATTGTTAGCAAACCAAGTGCATGTTTCCTTTATATGATACTAGCGACCCACCCCGGCTTCGCACGGGTACTATATTCATCATTATCAGCCTATACCAGTCCACTGCTGGACATAGGCCTCCCCTAATCCAGCATCTGCCAGCAGTCTTTCACAAATCGTCATCCCACCTGGTCGGAGGGCGTCCTACACTACGTTTTCCGAGTCGCGGTCTCCACTCAAGAACACGTTTGCCCCAGCGGTTGTCGGTTCTTCTCGAGATATGGCCAGCCCACTGCCACTTCAGCTTGCTATCCTTTGAGCTATGTCGATAACCTTAGTTCTCTGTGGGATGTATTCGTTACTACAGGTACTTATGCATATATTTTACATACAAACATTTCTCTTTAATCATTCTATCTATTAAAAATAACGTATCAAAATTCGTTGCGTAGTTTTAAAGATCTAAGCATACATAGGGACAAACAGACAGCGGGAAGCGACTTTTTTATACTATGTAGTGATTAGCTGCTGCCTACGGCTTCACACGTGCTTTTTAAGTAGCCTATATCCGTCCCCGGGATATCATTTAGCTTCCTGCTAAATTTCATTGAGATCGGTTGAGCCGTTTAGGCGTTCAAAGGTAACAGACAGACAGACAAGTTACTTTAGAATTTATAATATAAGTATGGATGGATGTTAATAATTAGATTAACCTTATCGATGAGAAATCTTTTATTTATTTTTTCTTTATTGCACGAAAAAAAACAAAATACACAGATAAAACATTAAATTTGAAAAATATGGCAAAGGCGAGCCCTAAAAAGAGTTCTTTTATATTATTATAATAATTGTATTTTAATCACCGATGATTTGATTATGTAGAAACCTACATATTTAATTTATCCGGTTTCATAAAACTAGCAGTCTGTAAGTTGAGCTTGTTTTTTAATGTTAACAATAAGTATAAATTCACAAGTTTTTGTTGAAAAATACCAACAACCAGGGTCTTGATCGCTAAAAATAACTATGATTCTTATTATGCATTGTTTAAAATCAAAATACAAGGAACAATCATAAATGAAATTCCATTTAAGTCGCTCCTCGAATTCTACTCGAAAATTCGCAATACAAATAGCCGAATTGGATCCATTTCCGTTAAAACTTTTTTAATTAACTGTACTAACATTTAAATGCCTCGGGTTGTGACTGTCCGAAATAATCCCGGTGTCCAAGGCGCTTATATCTATTCATAATTATATTCAACCGGAAACGATCCGGAGCAGGGTTTTTTGTGAGGTCTTTGATAAAACTACGCTGCTTATTATTCACGAAAAGGCCAAACAAGATCATGATCAAACATGACCCTTTTACTAACCGCTTGAAGGACGATTGGCTGCTTGTGATTCTCTTGAGACGACTGGCATAAGTGGTGTGTCTGCGGTTACTTAGTATCATAAGTCCCTCGTCATAATTCGACTATTTTGCAACTTACTCGCGAAAAATTTGCAGGTCTAGTGCTGTGCTGACCTCGATCTGAATCTAGCCATCATAATGAGTTGTTTTGTTTGTCAAAATCTTCTTCCAAGGTTTTCTTCCACTAAGCGGAACGGGACATAAAAAAATCTACGAATCGCCACTAACTATCATCTGTAGGGCAAGCACAGGGATTGTCAAGCGATAGAAGAATAGAAAACAAAAAAAAACAATAAAAGTACGTGTTTTCTTTCAACATTCGTAGTTGAGACACCATATTTAAACAGAATTACTTATCTGAAGTATCAGGGATCCATTACATGTACCTAGTGAGATGAACTTGTTTTGACAAAATTCACTATAAACTGGTTGTTTAGTAACCGCGCCGAGAATTGACACGAGCACTCGGTAATACATTTAAATTCTTACTAATCGTACCAGCATGGAAAAAATCGCGTTTGACTATGGTTCCTGGGAATCCCCTCTAACACATTATAATTAGTTTTAACTAGATATTATCCAAACTTTGACTATAAGACTTGACCGCCGAGATCATGCAAACACCTGTATGTGCGCTGTTCCGGTGTTAAAAACACAGAAGAAACCCTCTGGTAGGTTCGCTTTTACGACGGGTTGGGTTCAATTCTTACGTCGCGACCGCCCTGTCAAAATAGAAATTAATTTATTAATAAACTGTAATTAGACCCTGTGCGATCAACTCTACCTTCCTATAAGCTGGAACCATAACTCTTCTGGGTGTAAGCATCTCGTATATTCAACTGGGCGTTTACAGCCCTCACATTTAGCCGAAACAGCCTTGCAATCTGCGGTTTTACAGCATTACGTACTTTGTTGTTACGCAGCTGAACGTTAATTACGAATATTACGATCGCAGTGAAGCTGTTGACAAATGTAACTTGGTGTTTTACTCGGAGAGCGGGAAAAGTGGCGCTTAGACACCCTATGTGTCTGTAGTTTCATTCATGAAAATATGTCATTTTAAGACGACACTGGCGAAGGGTGAACCGGTAAAAAAAATTATTTGGGGAATTCGCCCCCAGTTACTTATAAACTTAATTCTAAGGTTTTTGTATTACAATGCGTAAGCCCACTCTGGGTAATCTCTAAGCAATTTAATAGGTCCCAAAAAAATTTGAATTTTATTGGGGCTTTTTTAATTTCTTATAAGTTAAAATACAAGGAAATCATCGCTACTAACTAGTTTCTATGTTTCTTTAGCTTTATAAGCATACTTATGTTCTCAAAACAGTAACTTTAATTTATATTTAGTACGGTATATACACAGTAGGTACATACTACATACCCTGTGTATACCATATCGATGTGAGTGATCAATTACACACTGGTAATAAAATAACTATGGCTATTTCCACTAATCTCTTTATAGCTTACAAGCTTTTGCACATAGCAGGCATAAGAAGTAACCTAGTCCTTCTCCAGGATACCAACTACCTCCCTGCTAAATTGAGTATAATCATTGAGATCCGTTCAGCCATTTAGGCGTGAAAAGTAACAAACACGAGTTACTTTGAATTTAGAATATGAGTATGGATATCTAAAGTGATATAGCGTAACACGGTTACTTAGAAAAGGCTTAGCAAAGCTATTTTAAAATGTCTATTACATTTTTACCATAATAAACACCCACATAAGCTGATGCTGAGCTGATGAACCCAAAGTTAATTGTTGCCTACGTCACTATAAAAATAAAATTTCTTACTATAAAAGTTTTACGATGCCAGAAACGCAATCAATTTTTAAAATAAACCTCTGATGATAGTTTAAGTATCCAATTTATTCGCCGAAAAAGGTAATCTCGTTACCACTTAAGAATAGTTTTGTTTAGAAAACTCATTTTATAGCTGTTTGAGATTTAAGTTATTTAAGCTAGCGGATAATCTACTAAATGTACTATTCTAATTCGTACATATTTCGTTTTATAAACCTTTTTAAGTGTGTAACTTAATTTTCTAGCGGTAACGGAATTACTAATTGCTTGTAAAACAATTTAACTGTGTTTGTAAAAGTGTAAACAAATTTATACAGACAAATATTTTATGAGCCTAAAAGAACATACCTAGACTCAAGGCAGTTAAATAAAAAATAAATAATGTTGGACAATTCACACAGCATTATCTAGCCCCAAGCTAAAGCATAACTTGTGTGAACTTAATAACAGAATTGAGAAGTGACGAAATTAAGTTTTTCAATTATTTTAGGATGTCATTCATCAGTAGCAAGGGGGTAACGGCAGGTTGTCGGTGCCGACATCGGAGGGCTGGTAGAACACCTGATCAGATATATCAGATATATGTTCGACACCAGCAGGAGCTTTGAAGGTATCCATGACTCCCTCATGGAAACCATGAAAGTTGTCGGGTATAGTCGGGTATCAGTTACCGTAAATACCACGGATTTCTGAAGACCAGCGCTAAGGCGGGATATTTCCTGCCAAAGCACTCACTGGGCCGTTTTTGTTGCCATGAATCTAGTTTTAACATCCTTTCTACATCTGTATATTATTGTGTTTTTGGCAACAATATAAACGATTATTACTTTTTTAAAGGAGTCACGTCACAATTGAGTGTAGATATTGAGCCTTTATAACAAAGCAAATTTTTGATTGCAAAAATATTTTACTATGTAGGTGTCAGCTTGTCGTCAACGTATTTGCTTACAGAATTATCTTTGCATTTCTGTGACTTTTCCTGTTACTCCAAGTGCGGTAACATATTGCATTGTATACATATGGTGTACCAGTGTACCTACTACTACTTGTGTCTTGTTGAACTTGTGTTGTGTTGCGTGTTACTTGTTCTTTGTTTTACTTGAACTTCAACGTACACAAAACAGACTGAATTTAATTATACGAGAGCAGTTTAACCAAATAGTTGATACAATATACCTAGTCCGTACAAGTTGACGGAACATGTTCAAAAGTAACCCCAGTTACCTTGACATGACACCTACGCATGCCCACTTATTGTTATTTGAAAACAATGGCTTATTATTACTTATATATACAGTTTTCTACAAAATAGTTGAATAGTTGTCCCAAGTTTTAGTGTTAGTGTCGCTGAGCTAGAGGAAGCTCAGCTAAGGTCCAATTTCACCTTCACAATTGAACGCGATCAACAAAAGATAAACTCAGTTCAGCGCTTTGAACGACGGCAACGTTCAGTGCCGATGATTCAAATTAAATTGATTCAAACTAAACTTAGTTTAAAATCGGCGAAATTGGACCTAAGTGGTAAGGTACGGCCACAAGAGTTCTCCAGTTTCAGTTTTTAGGCCTTTCGATAGAAGCTTTTGAGTTCTTGGGGCACTATTGGTTAAAGAAGATTGGGCTGTCAAAAAGGCTATAGACTATTCGTGCCGTTTTGACAGCCCAATCTTCCTTCGCCTCCGCCTATGGTCTGGATTTTGTAATAAATATCATTATTTTACCTCCGGATCTACGTCCATCTACACTACGTATTTTACACACTAATATAAAGTACATAGTTGAATTAGGGAAAAACCTGGCGTCAAGCAAAGTGACTCGGGGTATTATTCACTTCGTTGTTGAGCCTCTTGAACCACCTATGACTCCTGCTGTTTGTGACTAACATGGTTTCTTTGAAATCTGCTAAAAGGAACTGAAAAAAAGTTAAAACCTAGAAAATGTGTGCATATCTTATCTTTAAAGATTTTTTTTTGTCGAGCATTCTATGTTTCGTTGTGCTCAGGTCCATGTTCAGACATTCTTTCTTGATTTAAGACGCTATGGTCTTCTTCTAATTAGGTCTTTGTTTCTTTGCCTTCTAACTTGCCTTCTAACGGAATCTATTCTCGTTAAGAAAGTAGTTTACTGCAATTAAAAGCTATGCACTAGTGTGTAGGGCCATCTATGTTCTAGTTTGCATTGCCTCTAGGTCACGGCTGCGTTAGTGTTTCAAGGATACAGTTGCATGGAAAAGCTTAATAGTTGTAGTTTGTAGTTTCTAGCAGCTTCTCTGTTAATTAAAATTATTAGCAAGTAAATAGGTACCCAAGGAATAACTTCTACTTTTAAACAAACGAGCTTGTTTGTCAGTTCTTTTCCAGGATAAAATGTTTATTCTATTACAAATCCAGAACTTAATTCGTCGTAAATTTCAGGCCGATTAAATCGGTACCTTTAATAATAAATGATCTATTTGATTGAACAGAATAATATTTTGCGGCAGTCGAGGTTGTTCTCGCAACCAATTTCACCATTTCACCGAATTTCATAAATATTTACTTAATAATGTCCTTGACAAGAGATTCTCTTAAATAATCTAGCCAGACAATGTAACATGTCAACTTAGACGAGGCTGTAGACGAGTCGTTGACATTGACAATTTACAAGGAGAATAGGATATCGTCCTCATCAGAGGCCCTAACTCTGAGCAACAATTTCGGTTTACTAATACGTTTCGTTCCACGAAAGTCGTCTAAATAAGGGGTTTTCTTATTAAAAAAAAATTAAATCACAGATTAACTATCAGAATAAAAAGAGGGGCCTATACGGGTGGCTTTTTGAGATGGGAGTAAATGGCCAAATCAAAAAAAAACTATTATAGAAAAAACTCGTGAAAGGAGTTATGAGCTCAATTTATGCGAAATAAAAACTGCATATACTTATTTATATTTTTCATATGATTATTAAGTCCATATGGTTAGTATGTTTTAAATGAGGTAAGTAGCTGGAAGTGGACAAAAAATCAAAGTGATCACTTTATTTCCTAGTTTTACTTATGTAATCTGAGTTTTTGTGACGTGTCCAAGAGTCCTGTAAGGTCTAAAGGAAATAAAGCACTTTGAATTTTGAATTTTTTGAATTTTGCTACTTAAAAACAATACCATAACAGAAGAAAATAATTGCAACTATTAGTTGCATTTATTATTGTATACACTTAAAATCTATTTATGTAAACACCTCTCATTTCTCGAAATCTTTGCCTCGGAGTCGGTCGTACGACTTCTTAGGTTCATTTTACCTATTTAGAGATTGCTTTTGAATTTCAGCCGTAATTTCTTTTCTATGTGATGGAAAAATTACATCAAACAATTTTCGTTTCCGTGCATTGTTGATGGAATATTAAGACTTTACCGTAGCTAATCTAAAGTATTTATTAAAAATGCTCTCTTTAATCTCTGGCAGTCCAATCTTTATTTGTTTATTATTTCATTATCAGAACAATAAAGCAAACAAAAATCTGAATTAAAAAAATGCCGAAATTTCGCAACGCGAAAAAGCTAATAAATACATGTACTTGAAATGATGCCATGAAATGGTCTTTTCGGAAGCCATACATCCAGCGTTAATCCGCACCCGCAAATAAGCCTGAAAAATATTTCCTAGTTCCATAAAAATAAATTCGGATTATTACAAATCATGGTGCGTTATCAGAATAACAATGGCGACGTTATCGCCTACTAGACCAGGGTCGATATTTTTTAAAACAAAAAAAAATAATAGTAGGATGAAACCCATTAGAAAAGGAGGGGAATATTATAAAAATGAAAGGAAAAATAATTTACGGGCGATCTGAGGTCGGGAAGGGGATGGGGGTGAGTTTTTAAGGGTAAAAAATGGTTTTTCTCGATTTCCGGCAAAACTAAAAGTCGTATCGAAAAAAATCAAATGGCAAAGTTGTAGGTAATAAAAAGATCTAAAACTTTTGTATTTACACTTTTTTCACATAACCTCAAAATTTATGTGAAAAATCCAAAAAACCAAGTTTTTGGTTTTTTATTTTTATCTTTTACAAAAAATTTTTTTTTTTAACGAAATTTGGTGAAAACTTACCTTTTTATGTCCCAAATACGCTGTAATTTATTTGATTAAAAATATTTATTTTTTCACCTTATTTTGAATTAATATCAAAAAAACACCCTAATTTTCAATCGAAAATTCACCCGTCAAAATATCAGCTTTTTTCAAAAAGTTGGTATGGTTTCTGTTCGTTGAAATCTCTACTTTCCGATGGTGAAAAAAAAAATCTATGTTACTACAGTAAATCTTCTCAGAAAATGCAAAAAATAAAAAAAAACTTGAATTCGAAAAATTTTTTTTAATTATTATAAATAATTTTGAGCTATTTATTAAAATTTACACTTTAATTACTCGAAAAACGTTAGATTACATGTGACATTGATAACAAAAAAATTGCAAATAAAAATATACTACTATAATTAACAAACAAATAAGTTAATAAAATTAATATTTAATAAGACATCTACAATATTTGGAGAAAGTTGTCGAATCTTCTTTAAATTATATGCGTAGATGCCTATTTATAACTATTTAAAGATAAATTATATATATACCTGAGTAGATATACCTGAGTGACCTACGAAAAATTGTAGCCCATCAAAAGGTATTTCGTGGAGAAGTGGGGAAGGGGCTAGGCGGGTCTGGGTCTTACTACATACATACCTACTATTATATACTATATATTTCGTAGCAGCTGTTACAACCGTTAGCCTAACCAGTATTCGAAATACAGTACAGTATACAACATCGTTTATAAAAATACACGTGCACGCTAAGTTTCTTGAAGATAATTGTGACAAGTTTACTTAAAAAAACAAAAAAACTTTTCGAATCTGCATAGGAAGGTAAATACTATCTCTATTTTTATCTATATCAATCAACTCAAACATAAAAATCGTAATATTTTCTTTAAAAAATAGTATGCTTAACGTAACATAACCTAAAGATTGAAATTAAATGATATTTTAGTACAAGATAAAAAAATAATAATCTCCTTAATTTTGAACAAACAAATTTAGTTAATCCCATGAAAAAAAAATATATTTCAAAGTACATAAAAAATATATTAAAAATCTATAAAATATATATCGTAAATGTATTTTTAATAACAAACTTTTGGCCGATTTCCATATATATTTAATACATTTTTAATATATTTTTTATACATTTTGACATTTATTTCTTCAATATTTTTTTTTCATGGAAGTTTATTCACGATAAAATAGTGATTATCAGTATGGATGAATCTGTTTGTATCATCTGCAATAAGGCAGATGATAAGCAAGTGTATGCAATAAAAAAAGCAGCTTTGAATCGTTTAGTGGTATCCAGCAAGAAAAGAATCGACAATAAATACAAAAAATTTGAGACTTTGACATCAGCTTTTATTCATCGAAGTTGTCAAAGTCAATTTTTCGAATTCAAGTTTTTTTTTATTTTTTGCATTTTCTGAGAAGATTTACTGTAGTAACATATTTTTTTTTTTTTTCACCATCGGAAAGTAGAGATTTCATCGAACAGAAACCATACCAACTTTTTGAAAAAAGCTGATATTTTGACGGGTGAAATTTCGATTGAAAATTAGGGTGTTTTTTTGATATTAATTCACAATAAGGTGAAAAAATAAATATTTTTAATCAAATAAATTACAGCGTATTTGGGACATAAAAAGGTAAGTTTTCACCAAATTTCGTTAAAAAAAAAAAATTTTTGTAAAAGATAAAAATAAAAAACCAAAAACTTGGTTTTTTGGATTTTTCACATAAATTTTGAGGTTATGTGAAAAAAGTGTAAATACAAAAGTTTTATATCTTTTTATTACCTACAACTTTGCCATTTGATTTTTTTCGATACGACTTTTAGTTTTGCCGGAAATCGAGAAAAACCATTTTTTACCCTTAAAAACTCACCCCCATCCCCTTCCCGACCTCAGATCGCCCGTAAATTATTTTTCCTTTCATTTTTATAATATTCCCCTCCTTTTCTAATGGGTTTCATCCTACTATTATTTTTTTTCACTTTTTATTATTTTTCAAGGCTTCTACCCTGGTCTATACTGATAAAGGAGTCCTTTAGAAAATATTGCGGTCGCTGACCCCTCAACCTATGATTTGAACCTTAAGGGTTTAGGGAACCTTCAGGGTAGGGCCTTGTGTAACCAGCTGAATTTGAAAAAGAGAAGTTCAATAACTCCGCCTTTTACCGAGTTGTCAACAGGAGGTTATCTACTGGATTCGTTTATGTTGGTTTACCTAAGGCGCTGCGCATCAACTCAACTTTAGTTTCCAGTTACTGACACCGAACACTTTTTGATCGTCAATGAGTATGTGCAACTGGACACACGTATGCTCAGGGAGTGGATGATGGCATGTTAGTTCTATAGTAAGTAATCAAACGCTCACACGTTTGCGCAGCGCGTAAGGACAATGAAATACTATTAATAAGTTAGATAGGTATAGATAGGGTGATTTAAGAAACTAATGTTAATATCACTATTATCAAAACTATTAACAGAAAGTTAAAATATTATTCATATCAAAGTGCTATTATAGTCAAGCATGTTGTTTCTTATTTAATATTTGTTACCTTGCATACATATGTTTTTTGGCAAAATCTTTATATCTATTTATCAAAATATCTACCTAAAACCATATGTTTAAAACTAACTACTGTTCGCGACTCTGCATGGACTATTACTACATAAAATATTTATGGTATTCCTTGTGTGTGTAAGCCAACATTTGTCTTTTCTTTCTTGTCTATATGTATGTAAAATTCACTCCTATCAGACCGTAGATACTAGATAGATCGATTATAAGATAGTAGATTTTGCATAAAAACCCCATAAATAAATAAATCTTTTCCATAATATAAGTTAAACAGCCCCAGTGCGAGTTACGTACTATAAAAGCAAAAACCAAATATTCGTGTAACTTTAAAGTTCCTGGTATTTAATAGTTGCTTTATGCAGATTGAAAACTAGTAGATCCACTACTGTCATCTTGCTATCTGCACTATCCCCAAGTCCACTTCACAAACTTAATCCTATTACTCAAGAAATCACAAACTTATCCAGCTCTGAAAAGACTCGAAAAGCTCGTGTTTTTACTTATTCGCCGTGGAAGTAGCATAGCGCTTAACGCTTTAGAATTGAACACTATTTGCTGGATAAAGCGATGCTTATGTATGTCCCCTTGGACAATTAAGTCCTTACGTAAAGAGAGAAATATAAAAAAACTAAGATATGATCTGAAATAATCAGATAGTGAATAAAATAGAGAGAAAACTAACACGACATCATTAAATAACTTACAGAACGATCAATAAATTTTCGAACATTTTAATAATGCTGGACAATCCACAGTTCCACACATCATTATATAGCCCCAAGCTTAGAGATTACGGGAACAAGATAACTGATTTACATAAACAGACTGAACAACATAATACAATCATAGTTAATATTATACAAAACATTAATATTATACTTATTACACTACTTATCTACAACAAAAAAAATGTATGCAAAGAAAAGACCCGGAACAAATATCTGCAAATCTTACAAAAAAAAATATTGAGGGGAATGAACCCGCAACCTCCTGCGTCACTTACCCGTCGTTTACCCGCTGCGCCACCAAGTCGTCAAAATAATGATATCCGTGCAACTTGACAAACACGGACTTCATTGACAAAAACTTTATCAATTGTGTCGATACAAAAACGTAAAATCAGCCGCTAAGTAAATGCTCAACAAAGTGGAAAAACGTGGAAACAAAAACAATACTCGACCTTAAGCTATTTAGCTGTTTTGTTAATTAGCTTAGATTGCTTTCTGGCTGTTTGTGTAACGCGCCATTCGGTAATACGACTGGTGTCATGCATTTTAAATTAAAACATTTCCCAAAACTCCGTTAGATTATTCCATAGTACTACTAAAAGTTATCCTCATCTCTTTCACCTTAACGTAGAGTTCATTTTACGATTCGCCACGCCACACACATAGCCTGTCTCATTGTTTTCTTCTACGGCCAGAGTCTCCTGTGATGTAAATCTGACGTACTCTTTATTTCTGATATCTGTGGACGTACTATTTTAGGTGTGTCACTCTTAAACAAGTTGTTTATATTCTTCTTACCGTGTTGCTGACGACTATTTCGGTCCTTCTTTGATTGAGGTGAGGATCTATTATTTTTACTATAAGTACTATAGTTTTCTATAGTTACAATAACACATCTGCCTCTATTATCAATCACCTGTCTCGTATTGTTAAGTTATTAGAAATTTTATTCAAAATACTGTTTACCTTAGTACCAAAGTTCTCGTTTAGAAAGAAATGGATAGTAATGTAATGTACCAACCAACATATCTTTAAATCCTTGTGCAACGTTGACTATTTCTATTGATGTTTGTATGCCGGCTGCGTTAAAGGCATTAGTGTTGTTGTATTTGTACTCCTTATCGTGAGGTGACTAAATGTAAATGTTACAGCTTTACGGATAAGCTGTCTTTGTAACATACCTTTGAATCACTTGGATCCAAATTATTCTTTTTAACTGTGAACGTTATTTTTATCTTGGGTAGCGAAGATCACTTGAATACTTCACGAAGAAGAGGAATTCGTTTTGTAGAATAGCTTATTCCATTTTGTATAACTAACAAATACATTTTGTGATATATCCTTCCCTGTCTCTAGCTACCGAGAGGATCAAACCGTTCTCTCCAGACTTTGTAACCGGCATGTACTCGTAGTGTCGAAGGTACAACCACATGCGACATCTAACGAGCTGTTTACTCTTTATCTACCCAACTCCAGACTAGTAAACTTGTGAAACTTCTAACTGAGATAAAAGTTCAAATTGCAAACGAAGTTGTGCATTTGATTCGGATAGTTTGCCGGTTTGGCGATAGTCTAGCTCAGATTCACTACTTAGATTTACCCCGGAGGATTGAGATTGAGATGTTTGTGGGGGGTGAAATTTAGTACCCTCTGGTCTTAGTTAGTTTAAGATAAACTGCCGTGTAAATTGTTTTTTCATTTATTCTCGGTCTTTGATCCGGGAGCTGGTGTAGGTAGGCCTCCATTAAATTTCTATGATGAAGTACTCTGTTAAATGAATATTAACATTAAATAAATTGCTATCTTTTTGACGTTGTCTTTCCATTTCATTTGTGGTCCACATTGTCTTACACCTTGTCATTCAATTATATTCATATTTTTTATCGTTATGAAGTGTTTGTTATTGTCCCAGAGGCCTTTTCTGTTAAAGACAGGTTTGAGTTCATAATAGCTCAATCAATTGTGTTCTTTGAAAGTCAAACCGGCATTGTTACCTCGTTACGCCGTATCTCCCATCTCTTAAACACCCTGCGTTTTTGTCTCACAATTATTACTGACAATGCCTTCTTGTGGATATACCGGTTCTAAGTTGTTGGTTTTGTATCACCTGTCGGGTTTTCCTTACTTTTCCTTTAATCATAGAAAAAAGAAATCTAGTTTCTAGGTAGTACGAGGGTATTTATCTATAAACCAATCAACACAAAACAAAAACGGATGAGGACTTCGCATCTTACCAATTATTGATTGCTTTTTCGTCTTAAAATATAATTGCGTGTCGGTCGCATTAGGACGGAAATACTGTTACATAACTATGGAAATAAAAACTATGCACTAGACTCTACTCAAAAACGACAAAGCAAATAGTGAAGAGCTCAAGAAAAGCATGATCCGTATACGCTAAGAAATACAGTTGATAATTCACTAACACTGTGTGAACTTCAATATACGAAGGTTCTTGTGATTTTGCAAAAACAGCGTTAAAAAGTAAAATAAAAAGCACATGATAATGATTTCGCGTGTCCGATGATTTATAAACATCATAACAATGCTCATCATTCCTTTATTGCCTCGCCAATAAGCCGGCGGTATTTCACGCTGATGGATCGCGGGCCTAAACGAGTTTCACTTCGATTCATTACGATTATGACACGGCGCCGGTGACGAATTACCCGCGGCCCCTGGGTCTACCTGCGAACAACAATAACGTCCTCTTGAAAGTGACCGTAACGCAAAAGCGACAATAATGCATTCTAGTGGTAGTATTTTGAACTACGATGTGGCGATTGGTGACTTCGCAAGCGCTATTTTCTGATAAATAGTCTCTGGATACCTGCTAAGGGTGAATGGATGTTTGTAATCTGCGCCAAAACTACAGACCTGGTCGGGCTGAAATTGCGTCGAGGTAGTCCTAGACCTACTTTTTGTGTAGGAATAGCAAGCTTAAATCCGCGGACAAAAGCTAGTCATGAATATTGCAGATATGTTTAAGTGGTATAAGGTATCACAAAGGCAAAATATGATCACAGCGAGTCGCTTCGTGAATTAATACCGCGATAATGTCGTGGTCCGTGGAATGAGGTCGAGGTGAATAAAATATGTCAGTAGGTACACGAAGATCTCGTACCGATGCGTTCTTACTGGCTGCCCAGAGAGACCTTGAAAATCTTTGAATGAGTCTCTCCCTGTGTCTTTAAGAGCAGAAATCAACCAGACAATCTTGGCCAGATAATGTACCTAATCGTTAAAACAGATAACTTACATGCCATTTTCTTGGAATTTCTTAAGATACCTTCAGAAAACAAACTAAAAAACCAAAAGTAGTCATCCTAGAAAACCAGCGTTATGCCATCATTTAATATGCCAAATCATCATAACATAACACAAGATTGTCAAATATTGTCACAGGTTTCAACATAACAAAATATGCTATCCTTTACATATAGAAAAATCTTATACATGTGTAATATTGCCATGGCAGGAGTGTAGCACGCGTGAGTCTTTGTAAGTTTAGAGTCGACAATTCCACTTTCACCAGTCTGCCAGCTGTTAGGTGAGATTTATGAATACGCGGTGTGCCGACCGTATATGATTCTTACTGAGACTGTCTCAGACGAGACTCGAGAGGAAAGACACTACACGCAACGCCACATATCTTTTCGACACCCGAGGAGAGTTATTTTCAATTATAGCATGATGAAGACCAGTGTGGTATGGTAAATGTATATATAATATAAAAGTACAGTAAGTAGTTATCATAATTATTGATCACATCACACATGTCATATACTAGCACTGGAATGATTCTTTCCGTATGTCTAGTTTTGATGGCTTATTCCTGTGATTTCTTAGGTATTGTGTCTGTCTGTGGTGAGCGACCTTGACAAATTTCATCATAAATATAACTGGCCTTGCCTGTATTACTATGTTCCTAAGTCGCAATGTATAAAGTCGCGTTTTATATTCTATAAATGTAGCTCCAGGAGTCAATTATGCCACACACAAGCGTATTATGTATATGTATGAATATACGATTTACACACCTGTAATTTGCCGCAGTTTTGCGAAAGTAGCACTTATTGATATGTGTGGGAAATGTATTAATTACACGAATTCTTTGAAACCGGTAAGAATTCGGCTCTCATCCCATTTGAATTTGTGAAATGCGGAACACCAAGGTCGTAGCGATTTGATGAGGTTAATAATGAAAATGACTTGTGAGTCTTGTGATGCTCAAATATCTTTCAAACAATAATTGAATTCAGAAAATGTTTGGGCATAGTATACAACGATGTTGAAGTATTAAACGAAAAAAAGGAGACTCCATCGTCTAAGATGTGAAGGAAGTTACTACTCGAAACCAAAACGGGGTTACTTCGCATCAAACCAAATGTTGTTTATGAAGTAGATATTAGAAAATTCTGTTATAAAAATAAGCTACAATTGATTAGTATTTACATCAACAGCATTTGATTTCACGATAACGGATAACAGGCATGGTGTTATTGTTAAAACGATGGGAAGATAACACAATCGTTCGATAAACGCCACTATGGAACTTATCTCGATTGCAAATAAACACTTTCATTGTCATTGGTATTGTTTGAATAAGGAAGATGGTGAATATGAAAACCATAAACTACTAGCAAATGGAATAGTGTTTGTTATTGCTATCTTTGTTGCTCAGTTTCGTTCAATTATTTGTTATGGCGAGTAAGGAAAGGACAAAACGTAATTCAATCGTTTCGTTACATTTCTAAGGTTCTGTTAACTTCTGTTCTAATAAGGTACGACCTTATTCTACATTAAAAGGCAAAAACTATCAGGCGCTGACCACGGTTTTTACTGTCACAGAAATTATTACCACAAAAAGTTATACTGACAAACAAAATGAGTTACCTGTTAAAATGATCATTTATTATTCGACTCTTAGCTCAGCAAACCACAAGCCAAAAAGCTATACAACACAACAAAGAAATATTTCATTTGTAACCACAAAGTAGCTTATTTATGTAGTTATGTGACGGATTACTCACCCGATTCCTGTGAAGATTCTCTGAATGACCTCTATACATTCTACGGATTTTATCCAATTTCGGATCGTGAATCACCAGTCACCACACCACAGACTTTCCATAACGTTTAAAAAAATGTTACAGTTATTCATGACAGTGTATTTACCCTGCTTATAGGACATTTATTTTAAACATTGAATTAGTTTTTTGACAAGGCATAAAAGCAAAATTAGAAGCCATCTTGAAATAACGCTCAAGAAAAATAAGTAAAAAAGCAACAAAAGAAATGCCCTCTCTAAGTTTATAACTACAATATGTGTACGGCTACCTTCAGCTATTTTAAGCAGCTGAAGTCCCCTTGTAATGAATTCTTCTTCCTGAGCTGTGCGTCAGGAAGCGGAAGTGATAAAGGACATTGTTATTAATAGACTAGCGCTACATAGGGGTTCAAGACTTCTAAGCGATAAGCTGCTGGTGGCATGCTGTTAATTGCTGTGGAGACATCATGTTAACCTGGAGCTATTTTCTTAGGTACTTTTGAGGCTTAGCGATCTAAAGTAAATCTTTGACCTTCAGCATAAGACTCGGTGCGAGTGTCAATTGTATGAATCAATTGGAGCACTTTCAATATAATTTAAAATGAAATCTTAATCATAAATTAAGTTATATTTTTTCTAAGAGTTCTACAAATATTTAGAGCAACACGAGCAATTTCAAAAACCTAAATAATATATAATTCAAGAAGATAAATAAAATACGACAACCTCCGATGCAAACTTCTCGTTATCTTACATACGCGGATGCAATATATGACTGTAGATCGTGAGCGACAAAGATACAACTGCAACGTAAAGTGGGTATGTTAGATTTATTGATGTATCGACGCAATTTTTATCGCATTTGATGTACCATACAATAGCTGTTGAATTATGTAACGTATCTCCGCTCCAGCTTCCATTAAATGCTTGCCCAGATCCATATCATTGATCGTGTTTGTTATCGCGTTTCGAGTACATTTCACTGGCATTATCATGTTTTAAACGGCTATCTTCGAATTCATAACTGATATATTCTCGTTTTATTCGATTCCGATAAATACGAGTGATTTGTATACATCCAGTTTTAGAATTGTGCGACAGTATTTATAACCTAGCCTTCAATGGTTTTTAAAGTGCAATTTTCTGTAGTTTACAATATAGTTTTCGCACAAGATTATCTCGCGGTTGCCAGTGACCAAAACTTGTAAACACCTGCTTACGTCATTTCTTTATGTCTACGCTTTCTCCTATATCATCATTACAAAGAGTGTTTGTAATTCTGTTCGCAATGATCTTCGGCTTGACATTATCAAAGCTGGCTTTGGTCGTGAGTGACTCGACGCGACGTATTTTCTGACGTTATTGTTTACATACTGTTTAACGAGTCTATATTCAGCATTCCGGTAGAGTCACCTCTGGTCTAGGTCTAGGTCAGTAGACAGTCTTAAACGGGTCTTATGACAAGTTTTACTTCATTGCTAGAACTGGTATAGATTTTATTCATCACATCACCTTTTTGAAGTATAATTTAGTAATCAACTTTAATTTCCTTCCTTACAGATTCCTATGTTTTGTATCGGCGGAAAGATCATTACATAGTTTGGAATTTTATTATCATTCCAATAAGTCTCATCTCATCTATACCATGCATAACTTACTTTCTAGTAAGTAGATCATTAAAGTATTTTTTGTTACTTGGCGTGGATTCCACCTCTAATCTTCCTTGTAGATTGAAAAAGGTACAGAATTTCCATGGCCTAGACATTTGTAGGAAAATGGCAAAGCGGATATAATACAAGTTACACAAATAACAAAAATTTGATTTCTTTGAAAATGACGTGTGGCTTTGAACTAAGTGTTCTATGTCACACTTCTTCACTACGTTAGAGCATAATTATAATGCCAATGTGTTTTTCAAAGTCTCGGATTCAGTTCTGTAATCTTCGACATCTTCTTTGTCAGCATAGAAAATTACTTGTATGACAAGCAAGTTCAGTGGTCTTATATATTCATCTCTTGTTTCGTTTCAGGTACGACAAGTGGGACCGGGACCGGGACCGGGGCGGGGGCGGGGGCGGCGGCAGTGGCGGCGGCGGCTCGGGCGCGGGCGGCGCGTGGTCGAGCCGCGACCGGGAGCGCGACCGCGAGCGCGAGCGGCAGGCGCGCGCTCACCAGATGTCGCACGCTCACGCCGCCGAGCCCGACGCCTCGTCTCTATTCCCGGCGCCAGTTAGGGTAAGTCTTTTCATATCTCTCTCAATCAGTTGCTAGTTTTCTACATGGGTTTCATTAGGTTTCATTATCAATCAGTTATTAATCTTCTCCGTAGCTTTCATCAACATCAGTCCTATGTTTTTCTGCTACATCACGTGGAGTATTCTTGAAATGTAAGAAATACAAGAAATTGTTCACCTTGATGCAAGTAAAGACGGCTTTTCCAAATCTCTATCAATCATTGAGGCTCGAATCGTTGCACCATCAAAGCTTCCGCACCGCAGGAATTGCTTATAAAAACAAACAATGTTTTACATCGAGGACTACAGTAAAAGGTGGCTCTCCATAGGTTTCATCATCAAATCACCCCATGTGTTCGACAAAGTTTTCTTCTCCATTCTTTGTTGACTTCGATTTAAGAAAAAGAAAAGCATACGTAACGTACCATGGTAGGTACGTTGAAGGTACGTAAATGCAAGAAAGTACAATGTAGTTGAATCAAGATAGATAGGGAATACTTTATTCATCACCTTAAGAAGAACCGGATTGTTTTAAATTAAACATATTATTAAAGAGAGTAGCAATGGATTTCGCGGCCTTGTCGCTTAAAGCGATTTCTTACAGGAAACTAGAGATCAAATATGGAAAAAAAATCTTTTGTAACTGTGTAATTTGAAATTCCTGACGTGTCCAAGAGTCCTATAAGGTCTAAAGGGACTCTTGAAATGCTCTTAAGGATAATATATAAAGACGACACTTTGTTCGCCATTTAGCTCAATGCTGACCTTCCAGCATTCCAAGATAAAGGCTTCGATGACGTGTTCTATTCATCACATGCAGCTCAGTATTGTTTTTTCGAACGTGTTATTATAATCCTTAGATCTGAACCGTGATGAATTACAAACAGCAGACTAGACTTCCAATAATTACAATACAATAACTATAGACAATACATATGTATAACATATTCATATATAACAATAAATTATAGCGTAACCTATATAAGTCTGAGGTTGTCCTGTCCCGTCAGCCTTGTAAGCTTATGTGGAATAATTATTACGAATAACCTCTAAAAAAAAGGTCACATACAAATATGCAGTAAAACAAGAGCGGTAGCAATGCTTTTCGGCAGTAGGTAGGTACTTACGTTCAGTGGGAAAATACCAGTCGCGTACGTCATCGTAATCTCACATTCCGTCAAGGAGGTCCCACGTTACTTACCTTTCTTTTTTATTTTTACGCAGACTTTGTTTCAATTCTAAGCGTTCTGACCGTGATGGCTCTGCAGCCTTGAAGATTAGTATTTTCTTATTAGTATTCAACTGTATGCACGTAACCATATTCACAGCATTAGCTCCTCCGTTATGAACACGTTTTGACGCGATGGTAAACGATAACACTACTTAATTAACACGATAGTCATCTCATTTGCAACTTTTGAAGAAACTTCAATAATTTCACGTGCTCAGAAACGATAAGAGGAAAATGTTGTAAAATGAAAACACGTAACGAGAAAATGTCTTGATACTTTATTGCTATTTAACTTTTAGCAGAAAAACTTCTTAGGTTAGGTGCTTAGCAAAAGTATGGCAGAGAGAACCAAAGCAATTTCATTGATTAGGGAACACACTTAACATACAAATCTTTCTGTTAGAAAAGGCGATAGTGTAGAAGCACCAGGAGACGAGACAATGGAACTTCGTATTTAAATAGCGGTTAAATGAAAGTCGAGGAATGCGCATCGTCCCAGAAAACAAAATGGTAATAACCATAAAATTGGAACATTCCGGATTATCTCTTTCGTAACCGTCCCGTGTCGGTTCATAATTAAAAAAGTTCATTGTGAAGGCGTGCGATGAAATCAGACCAGTGTCACTTAGGTAGGCTTTCAGGGGGGGAAACCTTTGTCCAATTTAGCTTTTATTTGAGAATTCGTGAATGTGAATGAATTGAAAATCATAGAAAAACTATAATATTCAATTCATTTCAACAAATCCAATCGATTGCGGGATTATCTTGGACTGGTGGACGTAAACCGTTACGAGAAGAAAGGCATTTTCCAGCTCCGGGAACTGGATCCCGGAGATGTGATTAGTTAGAATAAGAATGTAATACTGTTTTGTTAAATAAATAACCAATAGCAGTAGCAGTTTCTTCTATAGAAATTTCTGTCAAAATATTGTTTAGTTACAAAAATATTATTTAATTTACAAATTTAATTACAATTTAAATAGTGTCAATTCTTTTTACTGTTATAGCTTTGTCTCAGTGATATTTCAGTAATAAAAACTGTTACAGCATCTGCGGCAGAAGCCAAAACGAATGTTTGCCTACAGAAGTTCCGTTTGTTCCGAGTTCAGTGTGGAGGCAATATGATTAACTTTGCAATTCTCGGTATGTTTGAATTCTACTGCAGAATGTTTAAAATTTTAAAGATATAAAAATAAAGGCGGTTCTTAATTCAGCTGCATATTTTTTTACTATTATTGATCTTTTTGTGGCAAATATTTCAGCCGTATGTATTTCTAATATGTTTGAATTATTAAATTAGGTTCTTAAGGTACGTGTCATTGTTTTTAAAGGAATTGATGATATTTGCACATTATTTCAACAATAGCCTTTAAATCCCTTTTTTAAGGTGATAATAAAAGTACTATATACATATCTATCTGTACTGTTAGTTCACTGCTAGATTTCGGCCACCATACCGCCTTATGGGCTTTAGATAGAGCCTAATAAGTAGGTACATTATTTTATTTCATGTAAGAACAATAAGTATTTAATTTACCGGCAGTGCAAATAATCTCTCTGTTAATGAACATCATTAAACAATCCTGTTATTCTATTGTTGGCGACATGTGACGCGTTTCTGTCCACGTGTGCATTGAGATACAATAACGTGTTTAGAGCATTTCATAATGTACCTTGCATTATAACGTTACACGTGGCTCTAACCATATTCGTGGTTAATCGCTTTCTGAATACGACATATCTGAGTGACCTTGCAAAATGCATTACGTTACTTACATCCTTCTTCTCTTCGAAATTTATTGTTATAAGCTGTCGCTGTTGGTAGTCTGGGTCATCATCTTAACGCAGTAAACTCAAGGTAAAATGTATCTTTTTATAAATTACTCCGACTTGAATTTAAAGAACTATCCAATCCAGCCATCTTGCATTGCTGCCGTATAATAAGAGAAGGTTCTAGGTAGGTACGTATATACTATATTTGTTTTTTTATTTCTTTTATTTTTGTTTTTTATGTATATTATTATAAGCATTTTCTATCTATCTACGTTAGAGGAATACGTCTTAAGCCGGATATACTGATCGGTGTTACGAGGCGTAAAGTATCATTCTTATTGAGCATGTTACGTTACGCCGTGTGCTTACTCCGTCTCGTTGCAGTGCAGTCAATAAGTCAATCTCGTGCTTGTTGCGAGTGCTTTTTCCCCCCGTACTGACTGTATGCTCGCTATGTAACACGTTACATTACCTACGCCCCGCAACGTAACCTTAAGTGTACTTTCAATAAGTGCTATCGCTACTTCGCGCTCAAGACATTTGCTTACACAGAGAATTTCCACGGAGCTGCTCAAAAATTAATAGCGTCACTGAGTGCATGCAAAAGCTTAGTTTCCATTTCAAGTAAAACGTTCTCTGTTCCTTTAACAGTCATAGAGAAGCCAGTAACGATAAGAAACCTGTAAATTACGGTGACTGGTTTCCTTATCCATTTCCATTATTCGTCTTCAAAGTAGCTGATAGTATATGTGAGGAATAGATAACGCACACTGTAAAGCTACAATATCACGTAACCTCAGTATTTAAAGTTGCACAAACAACTCTTTCTGAGAAACTATCCATTGTAACATTACATGCATTTAGCTAGATAAACTAAGAGACGTAGATTACTTAATAGTTGACTGCGGAGTTTTGTATCGCGTGCCCGTCCTCAGTAAAAGTGAGGAATTCGACTTTATTAAAAAAGATAACCGCAAGTGAATTGATCAGATCTTGACATTGTTTTGTAACCATTAGAAATTTATAACCGACCAGACTAAATAATAATAAACTTTAATAAGCAGCTAAAGTATGCCTAGAAATGGCGAAGCTATTCTATTATGCACTTTTGGCAAAAGTATTGAGTTTATCAGTCAAGCTGAGTTTACGCATAGCAATAGCGATGGCCTTTTGCAAAAGCACACCATTTGGTGTGAGAAAAGCACCTCTATTTGAAACATTGTTAAGCTATGTGCTAGGAACGAAGTAATTGGACATCAACTAGTTAATAGACCTGCAATGTAATTGACGTCCACCTTAGGTAAACATATAAACTCGTGCTTTATTTTATATAAACAAACGTAATGACATATCTGATAAAATATCTGGTGCCCATTCCTGTTTTATTATTGTTCTATGTACGGTCAGCCGAACACACAAAAGGTTAATTCTAGCTTTAGGAGATCAAAATTCAAAAATTCTTTATTTCCATAAATACAAAAGTGTACTTACATTTAGAAAAAGTCAAATTCTTAAAATAAAGCACTGACACGGAAATAAAGTGATATTTTTCATTTGTGTCGCTCCGGTATGTACACTATACTAATTATAGTCACCATTTTGGCTTGCCCTGAAGACAAGTAATAAATTCCATATAATTAGCTTTAACACCTCCCTTTGATAAAACAACTAAAATGAAGGCCATTTTTCACTGAGATTGATTTGTTGTTAGTGACAAAGCCCTGGTGACGCTGACGGCCGACAAGGAAGATCAAGTTGATCTGGCTGCGGCAATGTCAACGAGTTTGAGGCCAGCGCTTGTTTACGTGTCGGCTAGTAATTACGCCAGTTGGATCATCATGTAAATTGTTGCCAAAATGTTTCTTTAATTCACTAGCTTGCTCTTGCCTTGCTGAATGATTGTACTTCACTAAATTGATGTAATGAGTTTCTGTGACGGCTTTGCCTGTTCCACGAAGCTTTGAGATTTATTTCGTAATTCAATTCCATCGTGTTTTACAGAAAATGTTCGCTATTTAGCATTCCGATGATGAAATTTACCCTACGTTAATGAGCTTATGACGTACCGGTCCCATTTCAAATTAACCTTCTCTTTTTGCGTTGTTAGAACGTGCAGGTGCTGTTTGCAAATTAATTCCTATGGATGCCTACTTAATCACTCTAAGGACACCTGAGAGACGTCCAATCTCGTTCTTGCCCCCGCAGCCCACCTGCGGCTTCTTGCGCCTGCTTTATGCGTCTAGTCTCGATTGCTTAATTGGATATTATATTACAAAACGGCTACCGAAACGAGTTGATGATAAAATAACATTTTTAATGCGCTCGGCTTATCTCGAGTTGGTGTACTCGCGCGACCCACTTTGCCCGCAGCTCGTATAATAGCCAGTTCGCTTTGATGCACACAAGTGCAGTATGCTCACATGTACGGACGGGCGTGATTAAAACCCGCCTTGTGTCCCGCGACTCGCCCGACAGGGGACATTCGTCGTTGCCTCGACAAGGCTTCTTTAGTCTCTATACATAATATGTTTCCTCGTGTAAACTTCCACGATAAACCCACTAAATAGTCTTATTGTTCGCTTTGACGGTTCATTTATTGTAGTAATTGATCATGTCGCGTATCGTGTGCCACTTTGCAGCAGTGTGTCACCTTCCCAAGGCCACGCCTACGAGCGCTACACATGCATAAATTCCCCGATGCATGTGTGTGTTGCGGTGTAGCAATATTTTGTCTGCCGCCGTTCAGTCGCGTCTTCCGTTATCTTCTCCCTTACACTATATCGTAAGAAATTGAGCGCGAAGGTTCGTAATATCTATTTCAGTTTCAGCCCAGCTATTTTTATACGATGAACTATATCACCTGGTCTAATTCAGGCGGTTGTGGGTGTTTGTTAATCTTTGCATTATTGAGGTTAGGCTTTGTTTGTTGCTTTTTATTTTACCTGATCCAAATAAAGACGTTTCAAGGAATTTCTCGGGGTTTAAAAGGGTTCTTATTTTGATCTGAGATTATGGAAACAACATCAGGAATACAAAATAATATTCACCTTGGAACATATTATATTCTCCTCTAGGTATGACTAGGTAACGCGCAGGTACATTACCTTCACGATATCAAGTAGAATCAACCATGCTCTCATGAAACTCCCTATTGTTACAAAATTCTTTTGCAGTTTTCGTTTACAAGGAAATCTGAGCCACGCGCCACGTTTTACATTTACACTTTGCCACGTGCTCCTTAAAGGTTACCAAAGATTCTGAGAAAGTATTTCAAAGCTGTTCTAAGTCATCTTTAGTAAGTTGAGAAATTCTGGAGTTGGGTTTGAATTTTATACAGGAACCGTAATTTAAGGACTTCGGAAAATATTCGAGGAGCGTATTGACGCGTTGTCAATCACATCTAGCTAGATATTCATTAGCGTAAGCGATAAGTTGAGAGTTGTACAGTGAATACAATAGGAGCCACAACAAATTCACACAATGTACGCCTCGTGTCTAGACGGCCCTCATTACGGCCCCGCCCGCCTCCCTCGCAACCGAATACCCTAATGAAAATATGCCTTTTTAATCTAAATGTGAAAACCAAGCGCCGGTTTTGTTCATGGCAGAATTTACACTATGAATAGCTTTTGAGCTTTTGGAGCTGACGTGATCTGATTCCAACGCGGATAAGCTTTCTTTACTTGATCGCTTACAAAATCCACAAACCGGATATAAGCATATGTGGACTCTTTCTGCATAAACAACTGTCACGTAAAGTAAGGTCAAGATTGTGAACTCGTTTGAACGCTTATGATTCCAATTCAAAGTCCGAAAATTTAGGCCTTCGGTCTCCTGGTTGACAGAGTCAATGACACGGACGATTTGGGTCGATGACTTGCGTTTTATTGCCCTCGTATTGTTGATGACTAGTGTCCGCATAGGTAACAGTTTATAGCTGTTATTATTTTTTATATTGCCTACCCCATCTGTCTCGAGTAATATAATATGACCCTTCTCTGTTCGTCCTTTTTGTACTCCTACGGCACCCTTCGTGTGAACTCTAGGGCATTGACACGCAGAAGTTTGAATCTATCGGGCGCCTAAGGCGCGCAAATCTTGGCGTATTTATTTGCTAATTCCCCCTTACCTGGGGTTGCTTGGATTCAATTCGATTCTGATAATTGAGTGCTCTGATCTTGGGGTGGCGTGTATTAATTTTAAATACAGTTTTAGTTTGATATTGAAACACCCGATTTGCGTCATCTGCAATTAGGAAGTTGTTTATCTGAACATGATGATTTTGATTACGTAGTACCTACTTATCAATATTACCAACACGTCATATTCAATCATGTAGAACAAGCTTCAAAACAGCTATGTAGGTGCTGTACTTTTGTTGTAGTATGATAAAATTCGGATTTCCCATGGGTTCTCTGAAATGGTAAACTATATAACTAAGTTTTCATGGAATACCAAACACTGGAGCGTTGAGCATCCTTTGACTTGCCGCTGCACCGAACATAACATTTCTAAAACTTATTTTATTGCTCTATACGTAGATTCTTTGCAATATCTAATAATATTGGCAAAGGAAATTCTTCTCTAGATTTCCTGGCATAAATCGATTCTTCGGTTATTGTTTTGCAATCTTTACAAAATCCGTTTATTGTATTGTGTTTTCCTGTAAGTGGGGATGCTAAATTGATCATCTCGCATGTCTTACATTTCTTCCTCGACTAATTTGATACATTCTTTTGCGAAATCGCAGAAACTAAGAATAGGTCTTACTGATACCTGGATTTTGTTCTCTAGTTTATTGAATTTAGAATTAATATATTAAATTCTATTTTGGTTCGTCTAATTGTATCGTCGCAATATAGAACGGGAGGGTAAAAATAAAACCATTCCATTGATCCTTTGAAAGCTTTGTTAGTATATACAGGTACATACAATATTTTAAATGCTTATTGCTTGTTTTTTGATTGGTATTTGTTCTCAAAAATACATCTAAATGTATGATTTTCTAGCTATCAGTTGCTTACAAATCAAACCAAAATTCATAAAAGTATCGGAAACATCTCGCCTAATTTCAGAATTATTAACAAGTCGATCATATTTTGATCTCCATATCATATTGAGATGGGGACATTAAAGAGATTGCGCGGTTCCTTTAGAAGTCGAGCCTGGCTTGAAATAATGGAATCTACACATTGAAGTCGCGGCTGACACAGCCCCCCGACACAGCCCGGCGACTCATTCGGCGGCATGTTAGTAGCTTCCAAATTGACAAAAAACTGTCGGCAGTCTGCAATATCCATATAAGCCCGGCGATTTTGAAATTTCTGTCAATGTTGCCGAAATCTTTCTTTATGTAGTCTACATTCCAAAGTCGGCGACACAGCCCGACTGATTGGTGCGACATTTGACAGTGTTTGAATATTGTAGACAGGCGATAGTTTTTTTATCGACTTTGGTGCGTCTCCAACGAATTCCGCCACCAACTCGCGTTATGTCGGCGAGTTCGGTGTGTAGACTCCTCAAGTACGTCCTTTCGCCCGGGGTCTACGGCGGTGGTACGGGCGTTGACTCGCACCGCACCCTACCCTCACGTTGTAGATTTATTGGACTGTACGAATAACATGTGGCGAAATTCACTTGTACACCTTAATGGGGAGATTTATATCGGAGTGCTGCTTTCTTCGGATTGTTCATTCCCTGTGTTCATTCCACTGGTGGGTAGGAAGCGCTCATAGATACTTGTTGAAACCATCCTACTATATTATGAAGACGAAAGATTGTGCTGTTCTGATGTTTCGACGGAGGCAACACCAAAGCTACTGAATGGATAAAGATGAAATTTTGCACTCTTAAAGATCTGGAACTGGAATAATCGCAGCAGTGAAACGAAAACGTCTGGTCAAAATAAGCTAAAATTATTTTTATGTTGAGCATTTTAGTATCTTGAGGATTCCTTATATATTTTTTATTTAATATCATCATCATCAGCCTATATTATATATAGCATTTGTTATTTTATTAGCAACATAGGTTGTTTTATATATATTTTAATGTATTATATTATAATGTATTAAATATTGGTTAAAATAAAAATGACCACTTTTTACCCACTTTTATAACTTGGTCTCTCTCTCCCAATAAGGTTTGCTGGAAGAGAACTCTTTTTAGGGTTAATAGACATTTTTACCCCAGTCTCACGATCTCACAAGATTTAAAGATATTTGATGTCCAATTGTCCTTTACGGTCTCCCGGAATTAGAGCAGTGTTGGTCTTAAAATTAAAATAATAACCATATGTATATATATTACCTTATCTAGGCATGCAAATATTTTAACTTTGACTTTGACATTTAACTTAAAGCACTTTAACTTTTAACTTAATAACTTATCATCAGCCCTAAATCATAACACATTTACTATCAAAGCCATCTATTGTTTATCTATTACATTCCTGTCCTGTCTCCCCCAGGATTATGTAAGTGTCTTCGCTACAACCCCAACTTTAAAAGTCCCCAGCACCAGATATTTGTGCAAAAAGATAAACGACCCCCCCCGAAACAAGTAAATCGATGCCGTTATGAATTTTCATGGCGGCCGGGAACTGCTCGCGTCTGCTGACCTACATCACCTCAAATGGAACCATCTAATGAAATAAAAGCAGAGTGTAAACATAAGCAGTCATGTTTTTTGCATTTTTTGTATCTACCTTACAGCAGCATCTGCACAATGTTTCCCTAGTCAATGGTTGCTTTGCTAAGAGCCAAATGGCTAGAGCTTTTTCTTTACACTCGGTTTCAGAATCCTAGATTTTTTTTCGACAACAAAGGTACATAATAATATTACCTACGGAACGTAGGATCCTAGGATATTTGCATATTACAAATCAAAGAAATAATGGTGGAAAATATTTTATGAGTCTGGTATCATCGGAGTAAATCGCAACAGTTCGAAATAACTTTTAGTTTTGACAGCTTTCATTCATCATTTCTTTCGTCTGTCGTCCGTTTTCGAACTTGAATAGGAAACTGTATCGCTGTGCTTTTGTAAATAAATAAATAATGCTAGACAATTCACACAACATCATCTAGCCCCAAGCTAAGAAAATCATGTGTTATAGGTACTAGACTAGCTGAATACATAATACAATACGTTACATACATTGATATTTTTTACTATACATAAAAACAACCAGAACACCCGTAACAAATACCTGCAGATCGTAAAACTATTTGTCTCAAGGCGGGAATCGAACCCGCAACCACCTGCGTCGCAGGCGTACCTTCGCCTAGTGCGCCACATAGGTCGTCGTAATTCTGCGTTGATTAAGTTTATATTTTTATGAATATCTTCCTGTAATCTGTATCCTTGCTTTTTATTGTTTTTGTAAAAAAATGGTTTTCAACGTTATTTAAAATAAAATATTTTGTATTCTAGAACCACACAAGCACCTACCTATAATAGGCTCATCATCATCATCAGCCTATACCAGTCCACTGCTGGACTGGTATAGACTACCTATAGGCTCAGTGCCTACATATTCGAATCGTCTCAAAATTGCACTGTTAATGATGAAAAGAAAAGTTTCGATCTTCATTAAAACCGTATAAATTGACTTCAAAAGTTTCAGTAAGTAAGATACTTACATCAAACGGATACAATTTTCTGTTGTCTCGAATTTGATTACAGAATTACAGACAACCCAAAATCGAATCATGTTTCTTTAGAAACAATCAGGTAAACGCTCCTCGTTTCCCACGCAAGGCGGGTTCGTGAACAAAACAGGTAGCGAGTAAAGGGCCGTAAAGAAGGAAACAAATTGAAGTACACACTGATCCCTTCACTCGAGGAGGACTAGTTAGCTCTTTCTATCTTCAAGTCTTTCCTGTACACTTGCCTAACTCAATGTAGAATGTTTGTAAACAAACTACGACACGAATAGCTACAACTCACTTGCTTGGCGTAGAGTTTCAGATATAACTTTACACGATGTTTATTAAAGGTGGTTTATAAAATACAAATTGCTTATAAAAAGCCGGAAATGCTAGTCGGAGTCACTTACGAAGGGTTCCGTACCATTATTATAAAAACGGCAAAAATATCACGTTTGCTGGTATGGGAGCCCCGTTAAATATTTATTTTATTCTGTTTTTTAGTATTTGTCGTTATAACGGCAACAAAAATACATCATCTATAAAAAATTCAACTACCTAACTATCACGGTTCGTGAGATACAGCCTAGTGACAGATAGATAGACAGACGGACGGACAGCGGAGTCTTAGTAATAGGGTACCGTTTTAACCTTTGGGTACGGACGGAACCCTAAAAACAGCACAAAATAGAACCTTGCCCTCTTTTGTTTTTTGTTATGTCGGTTAAAACCCGTAGACAGCTGACAAGTAATTTACCACAATATTGTACATGAAGTATTCCATGGAGTATTCCATGAAGTATTCCATTAGAGCACCGAATTAGGAGCACCGATTTTTTTCCCATTTGGAGCACCTCCGAAGAAGTTTCTAGTGATGTGGTTTCGATAATAACTAGCAGCTGTAACGTTGCTATATATAGTTTTAGAACTCGGTACTAGATAAAAACACTTCCTCTATTCCACTTACTTCAAAAAGTTCAAAACCAAAGACAGCTACCGTCAAAAATAGTTCAAAGGATTAGCAAGCTGCATTAGTGGCAGTGGGCTGGCCATATCGCGAGAAGAACCGACAACCGCTGGGGTAAACGTGTTCTTGAGTGGAGACCGCGACTCGGCAAACGTAGTGTAGGACGCCCTCCGACCAGGTGGGATGACTATTTGCGAAAGACTGCTGGCAGATGCTGGATGCGGAAAGCTGAAGACAGGGCGCTATGGCGCTCATTAGGGGAGGCCTATGTCCAGCAGTGGACAAATATAGGCAGATGATGATGATGATGATGACTTGACACTGGCAGAATTGTCTAACCAGACAAGTTGCCATTAATAAAGATTTCATTCAAATGTCAATATATGCAAAAGCTGTGCATTTCCAATGACAGCTGTCAAAATTATTGTTAGTCACTCATGTCATGATAGTCACTAAGGTAGGTCATTGCACGATCACTTCTAGTCAAAGAATCTTTCCATTCTTCCGTCGTAGCAACTGACTAATTCATAAATTATGCCACCCATGTCTTCGTAGTTTGTTTTGATGTGAACCACGACCCTTAAGTCTAGACTGGAAAAAAAGTTGCAGACAATTCCACAACAATAGGGTTCCGTCGTGTTTTGGCCCTTTAGGCTGCGTTTCCACCAGAGAGTAGCGTAGCGAGGAACGTGTTCTAAACTTTTGTTGTTAAAAATTCGCTTTCTTCTCGCTACTTATCTGTAGTGGAAACGTTAGAATCACTTCATTTACCTAGCCTCGCTCAGCGCTGGAGAACTGCTCGGCGAAGCCAGGTTTTTGTTCATACAAAACAAGGGAAAGATGTGTGCGAGGAATGTTTTGCGAGGAATTTATTGCGAGGATTGTGTCCTAGGGACAGACGCGAGCGAAAGAATAATAATAAATATGTAATGCTAGACAATTCGCACACCATTACCTAGCCCCAGTCAAAGCGAAGCTTGTGTTATGGGTACTGGATTTGTGATGTACATAATATAATACAATACATAGATAAATAATTTTTTGTTTTACATAAAACGACTAGAACACCCTGAACAAATGTCTTCAGATCGTACAAACATTTGTACCGAGGCGGTAATCTAACCCGCAACCAGTCCTGCGTCGCAAGCAGACTTTCATCCACCGCGTTACAGAACCCGTCGACTAACTCGCTACACATACTTGCACCATTCAGCTACCTCGCACATCTAAGGTGGAAACACTCGCGTTTACACAACCTCGCACCGCTCAGCTACCTCGCACATGTCTGGTGGAAACGCAGCCTTAGGCTAGGTACCTACCCAAAATGGAGAGAGGGGAGGGTTCTAAAGGTAAATCGCAATGCGGAAAATGTTTCAGCGAAACAGGTCTCGGTAAATGATGTGCCGTTTCAATCAAATCGTTGAAGCTGAAAGAACGAAAAGAGGTTAAAAATTTATGGGATACGTCTTTGTTTTTTGTGTATATTTTACGACATTCATTTTAATATTTTAATTCAACGGGTTTTTTTCTTTGTTGTATCAAGGACTGTTCGTCACAATCATAATTTGATGTATGCAAATTTTATTCAAACGCACCTTTAGGTTCGTATTTGTGTCCACTTGAAAATAAAAAACTCCAAAGCACTCAATACTTTTTACCCGACCACTATCTAATAAAGAAATCGTTTTTTTTGTTTGAAATTATGTAGGTAGAATTACTTACGTGTGCAATGTGCATTGTTGTTAAAACTGGATTTTATTTATAGCCTTTTGTTTCGCACATGACTATTTGCGAAGAAACAGTCGCTAACAAAAGTGGTTATAAACTTCTAACATAAAGATTATTACCAACACTATCGTAGTGTTGGTAAATAAGTCTAGCAATCTTTTAAAGGTAGATATTAAAATATTGTAAAGGACCTACTTTGAGTAGGTATTTATTATCGGAATCAGATATCAGTATTTTAATAAGAAAAGCTGATCAAACTCAATACTCAAAATCAACCGCTTTATAAATATGTAGTAATTATTATTAAATAAGAAATAAGGTGTCATTCATTTTATTCACTTCAGTATAAATCCACAAGTATAAGTGAAAAAATAAACACTAGTAAGCATGATCCTCGCATGATATTATTATATTTCAGAAAGAAAATAACAATCAAATAACAAATTTAAATTATAACTAGTATTTACAATAGAAACAATTAAGCTATCTGCAAACTGTTGCAAACAATCTACAGGTAGCTCAACTGATCCATATCAATACCAGTTGGAAGCGTGCCTAAGACACTGGCTGCATTGCCCCGCTGCTGTATAGCAATGCTGATGCGCTGTGCCAGATACTCACCAGCTCTCGGTCACGCGTCGCTTCGACCAGACGCTCAGATATTTTTTTTAATTTTCGCATGTTTAATTATGAATAATAAAAAGACAAAGGTTTAACTTGCGTTAACAAATTATTACAATTTACTATGTAACCAATTAGTACAATTTACTATAAAACCAAAATACACTAGTTTCTTCCCGCGGCTTTGCAGGCGTTGTTACTACAAAAACGTTTTAAGTTTATTTCTATCCCATGGGAACTGATTTATGGGATAAAAAGCCTATGTTTTATTCCAGGCCTACTACTATTTGTATGAAAAATTTCAACCCGATTCGTTCAGTAGTTTTCGAGTGAAGAAGTAACAAACAACAATTCATCCATCTAAACACCCAAACGTCAAATTTATAATTTTAGTGTGATGTGATAACTATTAGTAAAATTATATCCCTCGAATTTGTCAAATATCCAAAGGGAATCACTACCAACTTTACAAGAAGTTAGTCAAAATTGTTCTTCCAAGTCTGTTAGAAGTGACTGTACTTGTTTCTCGCAAAGTTATGCAAACAAGCCCGAGACGTTCTCTGCGCGGTCAAGATTGCTGAATTATTGACTCTGTATCGAGCTGCCCGATTTGTTTTGTTTTCATGCCTCCGATTGATCAATACTTTATCTGGCTATGCTTTGGAGTTGATCCTGTTGATCCTGCTCCAATTATAACGATCTTTGATGCTCTAACGTTTGCTTTTGCTAGCTGCCATTGTCAATCAGCGTGTACTTTTTATACACTTTTACTTTTATACACTTCTCATAAAAAAAACAGTTACTGCAAGTACTATTCAGGCGGCATTTGAATAGTAAATAGGATTAATATAATAAAAAATACACCAATTAATAGATGGCAGTTTGGCCTACACGATTATGTACCACTGTTCAAAATTCGAATTTTATTTAATTATGTCATATAAATGATTGTTTAGATTGTTTTAAAAACTTAATTGAATGTGTACTGTACTCCGTCGGAATTTCTACATATTATCACTGTGTCTTTCCGCCTATTGTACTGTTAGTTTTTAATTTTAGATATAAGGTTCATTTTTGTTATTTATTTAAGTGCAATAAAGTGTTATTATTATTATTATTATCACTGTGTCTTTGCGAAAACTATTGTTTTTTTTAAGTAATTGTTAACTTATCTCTGTGACAGACTATCACAGATTTTTTTTCCTAAAGGCATCAATGAAGAAAAATTGATAAAATGTTTCACCTATAGTAATTTTAATTAGAAATAATTATTTAATTAAACGGTATCTTATAATATCCATGATAAACTGGCATTATTATAATTTTTTTGTTTAATATAAAAAGTACATAACACTCATTGAAAAGAAAACCAAACTTTAGAGGTGTTTCGATTTATTTGATGAGAAGTGTAATTAGAAAGTGTTTGATGAATACTAGTTGCTACTTTAAATAAATAACAATATTATTTAAATGTTGTTTGACAAATTCCACTTCATAGCTACGCAGCTCTGATAGAAAACAATACGACAACAATAGTTCAACAACATCCAAGTGTTTTGATCTGCAACTAGCGCTTCCAGTCCTTAGTTGATCGCACAAAATTATTTGACCTACTATCACCCCCTAAAGAACCACAGCCTACATAATATTGCTGGCGGTCTTCTGTCACAGATTTCTCTACAGTAGAAGATTGAGCTCCTCTGTCTCAATCGCATTGAATGCAAGACCTTCCATAAGTTATCAATGAAGCTGCATAGTCTAATGGAAAGCCGCCATAAAGCTTGGTCGAAATCCATCGTAAGGATGCAATTGCACTGTCATCCGGAAATCTGAGCGACAGCATGAGAACCTTTTAAAAGATGCACAAATAAGTGTTTGATAGATTTAGCATTAATATATCGACTGCCGTATGGTGCCGGCTTAGGATTTGCACCACCCCAACTCGGGGGACGGGCAACAGCGCTTCTTGCAGAATAGGTCTACCACCGAACTACAATCCTCAACCCACATGCCCGTGGGGATTATGGGCATGGAGAAAAAATCAGGTGGGGACCAGCGTCCAGCTGTGGACCATTATAGGCTGTTGAGGTTGAGGAGGTATAACATAGCTGGTAAAAGAGGAGAAATGCTAAGAGATGATAAGATATGGAGAATTAAAATTTTACTCATTTTTATTGCGACTTTGTGATTTTTAATTCAATGCTAGGTTTGTTTTATGTTCATGGTTATTTCTATGTTATTATATTTTTTAAATTATTAATTAATAAGAAATAAATGATTGATTACTTCTCTTGTCATCCTGCTCAAACACGGCATGCTAACTAGGATAGGAACTGATGAATGATGTCCTACCAGGTCCTACCCGATAGACTTTTTCAGGAGTGCTCTTAGACTCAGGGTCTAAGTCATCATGAATTGGGTTTCTATTCTACCCTTTGGTACCCTTTACCTCCCTGTACATGAAGTTCGACATAAAAATTAATATTATTACAAAATACCTTTGTAATGTTTTACTAACTTTTCGGGTTCGGATACGAATAGATTTTTATGTCGGATCTCCGAAATTTTTGGTTAAGGCATAACATCCCTTATTAAGAATTGACTAATGTTTCGACCAGTGCTTTACCTGTTTAACTTAGCAGCATGTTTTCAGTGTCAGTCCAACCCGTCGTAAATGGCATATACAGTGTGGAAATTAAACTCAGGCCCTGGAGGGAAACTACTTAAAATCCTTAAGCTAGCTCATTTTACTTAAAGGAGACATTCCTTTATTTTTAAAAAGAAACAAATCTGCATTAAAATATTTTTTTAAACTCGCTTGCTTCGCCCGGGACTCGAACCAACTAAAATTTAAAAAAATAAACACTCTTTATTTTATTATACTAATCGGTAGTATTAATATTCAGGATAAAGTTTCTGTAACAAACATTTGGTCTTAAAAATAAAAATAATCGTTAAATCTAACATCAACTTTATTTTACTATCAATTTTGTAACACTTAAATTATTTAACTGATAAATTGTTCGAAATGAGCCCCGTCGTTCCGGCTACACAACATTAGTCGCCGTTGAAATTCATTTCTTGTAGCCTTCAGCAAAGTGTTGTGGTGTATGCCCCTGATAACATTTTCTACCGCAATCCTTAGCTCTTGAACGGTTTCATAGCAAGTTTCATAAACAACATTTTTTACATGACCCCATAAAAAGAAGTCCATGGGCGTCAGGTCTGGACTTCTTGCAGGCCATCTAATCGTGTTGTGTTGGAGAGATAACAGAACTGTTACGTGTCTTTTACTTGTTAAAAGTGAACAGTAACCAAATATTTTTTAGAGAAACTTTATCCTGAATATTAATACTACCGATTAGTATAATAAAATAAAGAGTGTTTATTTTTTTAAATTTTAGTTGGTTCGAGTCCCGGGCGAAGCAAGCGAGTTTAAAAAAATATTTTAATGCAGATTTGTTTCTTTTTAAAAATAAAGGAATGTCTCCTTTAAGTAAAATGAGCTAGCTTAAGGATTTTAAGTAGTTTCCCTCCAGGGCCTGAGTTTAATTTCCACACTGTATACTGACCCGGGATTATTTCACCGTAAAACGCAAGGAGCGTGGATAAGCAATGAATAAGTCCTCATCTTTTCCACCACACAGCTAAGTAGCTATATTATTATTATAATATAGGTATGTGTATATGTTATATATTTTTAAGTAGTACCATTTTTAAGTAGATGCACACAGGTCTTACCCCATGTATATCCGATGATCCTATCCATACCAGGTTGTCTGGCAGAGATCGCTCTTGAGCGATAAGACCGCCAATTGTCACTTATTGTTTATGTGTTTAATTTGTAAATTGTTTTTAGCTTAAGTGTGCAATAAAAGTATTTTCTATCTATCTATCTTTCTATCTAAGTGCTCGGTTGTTACTCGCCAATGAGATAACGAATAAAGTTAGAGCTCTAGAGCTTGGTACACAAGATTTAGCTTTTGTATTATATACTTGTAAATAAAAGCAGTCGTACTGAGTTTCTGAATTTTACTTCTTACCTCTCCTTTGTTGGTTTTCTTTATCAATGTAACTAGATAAGTATAGCTTAGCTACTCTTCTTGGGCAATGAGTGTTAAAAAATCTTCAATAACATGAAAACCTGATTATTTTCTATAGTGGTTGAGGATGGAGCATTTTTGCGTTAAAATTGATGTCGTTGGTCAAAACTGTATTTCATAAACCAGCAAATAATTGCTCTTTATTAGTAAACAGTTCAAAATTTGATTTCACCAGTATACATTTCACCAGTGGACTAATAGTGGCTGATGATAATGATGAATATTCTGGATTACAGCTATTATTTAAATTAAATACGTAATAAATGAAAAATCATATTCTATTTTTAACATAAAGTAATGTTAGCAAAGTAAATTCCTGTTTTGTAAAGTTGTTAGATTTATTGTTATTTGTTAGATTAACATTTAACACCTGGTTAATTAATTACTGACATATGTAGTTTGTTTGAGGCATATGTCCACCTGTGGACGTGTATGGGCTGATGAAATGGTGATGAATAAGATAGTTTGTTATTATTTATTATTCTGATGCTTGTGTATCTATTTTTATGTGTATTAATGTTTGTAATATGGACTTGCTGTCTGAAATAAAAATATATTAATTCAGTTAGGTCTAGTGAACAAAAAACCATGTCGTTGTCTATATCCGACATTGTGTCATGAATCAGTAAGACTGTCGACATTGATCCGGTTAATTCGGGGCATGTGGACGGGATGTGTGCCACATGGTGCGTTTGACATAATACTCTGTGCCAGTCTGTATTCTATAATGAAAAATAATATTATCTCTCTTTCGAAAATTGACGACGGATAAGGGTTCAGTAAATTTATTTTTATTGAGCATAATGTTAATTACTAACATTGGCGTGTCAATATTATGTATACTTTAAGTTGGCCTAGAGTACTTAAAAATCCGTAAAATAGAGCTCGAAAGTTTGTGTAGTATATCTAACATTTCGATGTCACTGAGAATGAGTCTGGTAGATTATTTGAACCTACAAGGTTAACTCGTTACTCGAGGTAATTGCTAGGTGGGAGGAGGTTCATAAAGCCTATGAATGTTTAGTAAAATTTCGATACTTAGGTCGTATCTACAATGAATTGAATGAAAATAAATAACAGTTGTTTATTTTGGATCTAAATGAAAGTATAAGTGAACACTCGGTTGATAGATTTCCATTATATCCAACAGTAAAAAACGAGCGCCCTAAAATAAGTCAAAAGTCTGTAAAGCCAAAGAACCCGTCTGTAAAAGTTGAGCTACCGCTACTGAAAAGTTCGTTACTTTACCTCGTCTGGTGAGTACACGTGAGTCGGCACGACACTCGTCATCCATGTCGAGGTACTGCACTTTGTTTTTCCAACACTCATTCAGTCATAATCCAGCCACTTCTGCAAATGTATTTTTTATTAAAACCATATATCATCCGTATCGCTTACTGTCGCAAAAATCTACCATACGATTGGGATTTGAAATTTTCCTTTCAGTTAAATTACACCTGAGCACCTAAGCTTGAATCGGATTTAATTTGAATTAGAAGACAATGACTTCACTATAAAAAAAAAACTATTGCTGGAGGTTTCAGTTAAATGCAGTAAGAATTTCTTAAAAACTAACTTTGACGACCTCAGTGGCGCAGCTGGCGAGAGTCTGCCTGCGACGCAAGAGGTTGCGGGTTCGATCCCCGCCTCGGAACAAATTTGTGTACGATCTGCAGAAATTTGTTCCGTTGGTCTGGGTGTTTTCTATGTATAATAAAAAAAAATATCTATCTATGTAATGTATAATATTACGTATATCAGTTATCTAGTACCCATAACACAAGCTCTGCTTACCTTGGGGCTAGATAATGCTGTGTGAATTGTCCAGCATTATTTATTTATTTATTTATTTAACTATATTATTCTACTTTTGGCGGTTTTATCCGTTGTAGGAACTTCTTCCAGACGACAATGCCACAAGGGGCCTATCGCATATCTATAAGCTAGCTAGTTGGGCTGGCTATAGATATGCGATATACTAGTGGTAGTGTGTCTTGACAGCAATGGTAGATCACTACACACTAATAAATCCTGTTGTGATCTTTGGCGCCAATCAGCTTCAAATGGAAGTCGTTCCTTACGTCTCACCTCCAGCTTTGCAATTCCATTCCTTATATGTTCTGCACCGGTTTTATCTTATCCAATAACATTGGCTTCCGAGTTTGATAACTCTTTTATCGTCCGCCTTCTTTCCACTCTTTCTCGCGTATGATATTTTACTTTTAAATCTTCTTAAGTCTTTCTCAGAATACCTTTGTTTTGGGATTGTTTTATTTATTTTAAAAGACGTAAATCTGTTATTCGGATTGAGAACACACCCTACAAGATTGACTGAACTTCTTTATCTTCGTTTGTACCATATCATCACCATTATCTACGGCTAGAAATAACCAACATCACTACTCGATATACCAACCGAAGTCCAGGTAAGCCCTAAGCACCTTGGTATTCTATGCTCATTTTTATCTGGTCCTTCTGTGGTCGAAGGGCATGAACCTTACATAGTGTGGTAGTATCAGCGCATACCTCAACAAAACGCCCACTCATCATAAATCCAACTCTTAGACCCGTATTATGAAAGCCTAGCCATCGATTAATACTTGAGCATAGCTTTATGCCATGCCTTAGAAAAATGTTACTCTAGCATTGATTAATGATGATCAGCTTTCATACTAAGGCCCAGAGTTCGTTGCTCCCTGATCTCCACTGATACCTGTTATCACTCACTGATAACATGTTACTTGTTAACAGGTGACTGGCCAGCGAGACAAAGTCAGCCAGCAGATCCAGCACAAGCTCGGCGACTACTATCTCGCGCAGACGTTCATCGACGACCCTAGCAAGTCGATTGGCATTTGTGCGGAACCACCAAGTCCTGCTCCATGTAAGTACAACATTATTATCCACTCTAGCGGACTTTAGGCTTATGTATTCTTCAGTTATGCGCTTGTTCTGGAATAAAATGATTTATGCCACATTTAGTTGGTTCTGAATAGAAGCTTTGTATAGATTGCGATTCAGCGCAGATATTCCCACGCCATATTGGCACATATCTGCGTACAAAGCCATTGTTCCCGTGCTCCAAGACTAACTATAGAAAGCCCATATCTGTAAAGCACATTGGCATGATGTCAATCATATTTGATAACACGGATATTATACTACATCGTTATACAAAGAATCGCTAAGATATCCACGCAAAGTACCAGCAAATAATTAGTTTGCTTTTTAACAGTTTCCAAGTGTTTAGGTCTGTTACACCTTACCTTACCTATTGTGGTTAGCGGTGTTCGAACAATGCAAATTAATCAACCCCTGAATCGATTCTGGGTAATTCGTCTACGAGCGTGGAATTCCTGCAATAAATATATCGCATTTAAATACTACTATCGCAGCTGCAGACTTGAAAGATTCTCGCAAGCTCGCAACTCGTTCGTGTGGAAATTCCATTTAATTTCGTGCAGATTTCCTTGAGCCAGCGAGACCGGAGACTCGCATAAAAACGTGTGTACACAAGAAAAGGCTACACATTATGCCGGTGCCCCTCGCGGAGAATATGCCGCTATTTGTCCATGTCTGAGCGGATCCGCGGAATTAAAGTTTATGAAACATTGCGCCAGAAACGAACCAGACCGCGCTTACGTTTCCAGAAGTGGGGTCTGGCGTTCTGTGGTCGCAATAACTGGGATAAAGGAGTTAGAAGTACATATTTGTATGTTTTGAGGCAATAGTGGAACTTTTTGTTAAGGCCTTTGAAGATTTAGAATACTAATCGAGTATTGAAAGCGATCAATGGCATGCTCAATGCCATCTACCATCAAACCAGATGTTAGATACCATTACATCATTAGCAAATTACGTGGAATCAACGAATTCCGTCCAGTCCCTTAGGTAAACAAAGAAGCCAGAGAAAATTCTGCGAAAACTTTCTTATTTCCAGATTATACGCGGTACAGATAATTTCGGGAGGGCATTACCATAACAAAAGCGGATAAGTTATTTGATACGCCGTGGCGGCACTCCCGAAGCTACCTTTGGATTCGTCCATTTTTCAGGTGAACCCTGAAGTGGATATCTGATATTTTTCCATCCTCCGACGCAGATTTACATAATAGCTAATTTGGGTCAATTTGTATACAGGCCCGGCTCGTGCATGTTCGATGACAATTGTTCCTGTCTGTTTCATTTCGACAATACTATTAAGTAATTGAAACGGTCGAAATTAAAACATCTGGCCATTTTATATGCCGTTAGCGGCCTTGTCTACAGACAATTTATTGTTCGCTAGTCACGACCGTTTGCTTGCAAATATATTAACAACCTATTTCAAAACAGTACATACGTATGGGAGAAGCGAATTTCCTTCGAGCAATGTTTATGCAACTTTTTTTTACTCTGTCCATTAATATCATTGTTGTAGTGTTGCAGCTTTATCAGCGTTGTGCAATCACTACCGGTGTACCGGCTGCGAGTCGTGAATTAGCAAATGGCGTTTCGTTGCGTGCGGTTACCGCTGTTACTCCAATTTCTGTTATGATTGACGACACCGCGCGGACATGGCCGGAGCGAGATAATAAATGATTCGGGAAAGTTCCGCTCACTCTCTCTGTCGCTGGTGCGACGAGTACGCTCACTTTGTCACTGACAGTGACGACACTATGTGACATCACGTGACAGCGAAACGTCACGCGTCCGCGATTGCCGGCCGAGTGACTAAAGACTGCGGAACCGCTTTGGTTGAGCATGTGCTTTATGTTTCCGCATTATGTCGAGGTGAACTCGCATGTAGAGGAACAACAGCAGATATAAACTCTAGAATGCAACTTAATAAACATAAAAGATAGGTTAAGAGACAATCTTATTACAAACTTACGGATTTTGAAATGGGTAGGTGCTCGTTAAACGAAACCCCTATAAAAACTCGGTAATAATGATATTAGGTAGGCCAGGAGAGAATAATTGTAAGACAAGGTATAAAGTACTTGACCCGGTTTGTGTTTGTATAGAAATCAACAGAAATTGAGACTTGATTAGGCAGAACTTAGGTTTAAATAGATCGAACGAAGCGTATCGGGATTTGCCGACCGAAACGGATTGAAACTGGCGTCATATCGGTTAGTTTTGTCTAGTTCAATATGAGACGTAACCGGATGTCTTCAAGTTTCAATATTGCGTGGGAATTGTGTTGAAGAGTAGGTCGACACTATTGTCTCTTTGCCTTGAGTATCGGATGCTTCTGGCACGTTTGACGATTCGGTAGGTGGTAGGTACTGAGGTCTTAATTATACTGCTTGGAATAATTCGAGAGTTCCAACACGCTCGTGCTTGTGATGTCAGCACTTTCTAAGGTCAAAGTGGATAAAATACGATCAGAGTGAACGGAAGTTTTGGAAGTTTAAAATACAATGATGACTGATGAATACTCGGTCTAGGGTCCATAGAGTTTCATTTACAGTTATGTGAAGTATTGTGTTTTTATCATGATGTGTGTATACGAATAGATCATGACATTAAACATAAATATCAATGGTAAAATATACGCGTAGATACAAGTTATTGAATATTTCAATTTTGAATAAAACAAACACACACATCAACATCTCATTCATTTGAAAGATAAGTGCGCAGTGTTGTTTAAATTAAAATGTAGATTTATTATTCTACATGTTTTGTGTCAAACTATCTATTAAAACACTAATTAATGATGTGATGTAATATCCGCAGTTTTATAACACCTGTTCCTTGTTGCTTGCTAATTGGGCATATCCGTCGACTGATACTACACTTCCAATATTAGAGCTCTGACTTGACACTCAATGCTCTTATATCGGAAGAGTAGGTTGCCGCCTAAACAGATAGGTACATAGTTTATTGGAAAAAGCTAACACAATAAATAATTTGATTGTTTTGAAAACTAAAAACTGGCTTCGAAACCCTAAGTGTTAAAATGTTTTTTTAGTTTTGCTATTTGATTAATACTAATCCCTAGGAAATAAAAATTTTTGTATTTGTATGGGACCAACTCGGAATCATCCTCTATACAACTGAAAAATAAAAATCCAAATAAAAAAATGACGGACGAAAATGCATAAAAAATTACATCCAGCCGACCATAGAATATCCTCCTTTTTTAAAGTAGATTAAAAAAACTTTCGCTCAGGGATATATATGTATATAGCTACATTATCAGCATAATAGTTTTTAAAATCAGTTCTTGCTTATAATCTTACACAGTTGGCCTTAATAAAAATAATGATATTGACCGATGTCGCAAGTTCCCATCACGCGATTGCTAAAAAAACGACAAAAAGCGCGATCGACTATAGCAATCAATTTAGCTTCGCTATGGCCGTAATGAAGTACATGAACCTATGACCTAGTTTTGGAAACCGGTCCCTGATAAAACAGAACTCACAAGTTTGATAAATGGTTCAAAAATCGCACGGGACTCGCGTGGTGTCATTCGTGATGAGTTACGTCTAATGGTGACGTGTCATACTTTTGTCTGTAGGGTAATAGGGTTACAAATAATAATACCATACTAGTAGTACAGTTAAGTTCTCTGGTAATGAGCACTGAAAAGGAAAACGAAAAGCTTCTCTAGTTTGATTTTTAAAATAAATCCCAATGGCAGGATGCATCATCCCGATTCCCGGCAGAAACAAAGGAGCTACAAATGGCATCCCTAGCGCTCGCTCGCTACATTCGTGCCGAGCTGCATAAAGCGCTTGTTGTCAACGAGACTAGGAAGTTCTATGGACTGGCATCCTAATGCAAGCACAAAGCCAACAGCTCGTTGTCAGTGTCATCTCTGCGCTTGCTTAGACAAGGATGTTTTAGCAACACTGAGAGATACATACAGATAAATTATTATCAAACAGTGCAAAAGACAATGTTTGGGTACGGTTTTATTACTTAAAGCAAAATCTCCCCGAAAAAGAACAGAAGAGGAATGATAAAGAGCAGAAAGTTACGTTGGCACCTTAAAATTGAAAACAAACTATAACTAAAATCTATCCCACACACTCATGCTATAAATTTTAAAGTAACCCTGTCTGTCTCTCTGTCTGTTACCTTCTCACTCCTAAACGGCTGAACGGATCTCAATGATCTTTGGCAGGGAGGTAGATGTTATCCCAGGGACGGATATATATATGCTATTTTTTATTCAACAGCTACTTAATTATAAATACAAATAAACGTAATTCAATAAGCTAAAAATATAGAGATACCCCTTTGCCTTCCAGGCTGATTAGAAATCGTTCCTCATGGCAAGCAATCTCTTGAAGTTAGTGAAATAGTTGGCGCTTGCTTTACGACACTTTGAATTCCCTAGTCAGATATTGGAAATTGGTTTAATTAAAACTGTACCTTACCTTTTGATTTGAGGAGGACCGCCGTCACTGCCTCGCATGCAATTTGCGCTTTCGCAATAAACCTCCGAAGAACAATGATGCCGGTCGTTAAAGCATAATTCTCTTTGTAATTGTAAAGCCGAACTGGAACTAAGCCGGTGGGCTTATCGCGTGAACTGATGGTTTTGTTTACTTGACCGCACCGTCACGCCACGTCACATCACATGCTCGACTTGTTTGTGCTGAGTGGTGGTCACATCAGCTGACAAATTACTGTGAAAACGATGGAATAAAATGCATGAACATTCATATTTTTCGAGCAGTATCTGCATATTCCAGGGAAACTCCGCGGTTAATTGGTGGATAGAGTGATCGCCGGTTGACCTTAATTATTCCCGCAGGTACAACAAATACGAATGCGAAGTTCCAATTGATCAGAAATACCGGAGCTTTGTGCAGGGCGTCTTTGTTTTTGTGCAGTGCTTGTTATTTACGGCTTTTATTTATTTCCACCTATCGCCCTATTCAGAGAAATAAGTTGACGTTGTATTTATTGACTAAAAATTTAAGAAATATCACTATCTAAGGAATACAAGTAAATTATATAGATTCTCTGAACTTTTGTTCCATATTTTCACAACGGAATCCGATGTAGGAAACTTTATCTCAGGGTTATTGTAAACATACTCTGGATAAATCATAAGTTCACGTAAGCGAATCGTATACATATCTCTTATAACTTCTGAATCGTCGAGTATGCGATTCTGACTTGCCATGAGTTATTGAGTTTGCAGCTCGCATGCTTCGGCGAATATGGGGAATTCGCCGTATATATTATACACACAAGCAGATATTGTATATAATCTTATAAAGATTTTACTACGGTGTTTAGAACATAGCGCTTCATCAAAGACATTTGCACAAAACGGAAACTTGGTCCTTCGAGCCTTGAAGTTGAGTGCGGCTTTCATGCAAGTTTCGTACGCAATCACAATACCTTTGTTGAAAAGGCTGGGTTGGTCACGCATGTGCATTGACTTCGTTCCGTTAACGACTTCACCATAGACTACATGGACTATGTCTATTACATTCCGATGCTGATTGGACCTCGGTCAATGATAAATAGCTTTGACAGGGATGGGACAAAGAGAGAAGCCATTGTAATCGGTTGCAAAATTTGATTTATTTCGTATTTCTGAAATAACAATTACTCATACCATACGTAACTGTAGACGAAGCTTAATTCCGATAAATGGTCGCATCAATAACTAGAGGAACGTGGATCGCACTCGGTCAGCGACCTTATTGCTCTTAACTGCATGCATAATTCAGCCGTTTGGCTATACCTCGCACTTTGATCTAGAGCGCCGCCTTACTATACCTACGTCACTATCACTATACATTTCTATGACATAAATTGCGGAGTTTCGTTGATTTTTAAATTTCCGTAACTTGTTTGTTACCATCATTCTAGTTTTATTTGATTGGTTTTTTGCTGATCGCTGTTTTTAGTTCCACATTGTGACAGTTTAGCATCTGCTGTGTCCTACAAGCGGATTCGATTGTTGCGTTTCCAAATCCATGAAGCTAGTTTTCCCCATCACTAAACGTCATGTCAGTGCGTGTTGACAACCGCGAATGCAGCGCTCTGAGGGACGCCCGCAAATTGACTTGTCACTACATTATTGCCCGTAATAGCTTTAGTCGCTGGTGCTGAAAGTAATTGCTGCCTTCTGGTGGTAATAGTAGTTTTTGCTGCATGGTATTCCATCATCTGCTATCATTTTCGTAATTTGCACAATTCACTCGTTTTGTGCACAATATAAAATCGTCTTGATTTATTATCATTGCATTCGTAAGAATTTTTATTGCCTTGGTTATACTTCTTCAACGCTTTTGCGTTCAATACCAATTTTCAAAGTCACTACCGTTTAATCTCGACGTCCTCGTCACAAATTGAATTTCAAGGATAGACCTCCCGAAGTACCGTGTCATGTTGGATTTGACTAGTTGCCGCTTAATAGCCTGCCCGAGGAGCCCCCAGACTAAAGATGAGATCATACTACTTACTGACATTGTCGATTTGACCCACGCTACGACAATCCACCAAGCAGTTACATTTTAGTCCACTTTGGTTATTTTGCAAATCGAAAGCTCGATTCCAAAATCACTCCAAACTTTCTGTTATAGAATAAGAGTATCGTATCTCTTCAGCTGTGTCGTGAATAAGTTACTCAATTAAACAACTTTCCTATGAATTTGTTTCGTATTTTACGAAGTTGATGAATCTTTTGATAAGTTGCTTTCGGGAATTTCAATTAGGAAAGGGTTATACGGACACAGACTCGGGGTTACTTTAGTCAGTTTAATGTTAAATATATCCTCAGAAATTATAGAATTAATGCGAAATATCCAGCGATGCAATTCTACTCCTTCTCGTTTTGCGTTTTAAATAAGAACAGTAACATAATTTCCTTGAACAATTTCTTCCCAACAATCTAATAGCCGGACGTATTTAAACTTATCCCAGAGCTACTAAATAACAAAAGTAAATGTCTTAACTTATTCCCGTGCTCATTTCAAAAGTGCTGCACTGCGAAGCAAATACTAAGCAATGCTACGACGTGGAGTAAAAACTTTGGCGGTTATGAAGCGTTGCGGCGTTTGTTTTACTTGCATTTTACTTCCTCTATGTCGTCCTTTTTGTTGAAAACTCATAGTGACTGTGACTTCGTAATTTGTTAGTATGATAATAGAAAGAGTGAAGGTCATTTCACATCATACACGACGCGACGCTGCACGCGCTTTGTTTCAAGGTGTAACTTTATTAAAAACGCATAATGCTACAAATTTTATTGACTTACCGTCGCGTCGTGTCGCATCTCGGAGTGAGCTGACTCTCATAGCATTAGCTGCAAGCAAGAGTACATAAGAATATTATGAATCGCAGAGTTACTGTATATAAAATTTGTCATTCAATGTATTCTGGGTGCAATTCTCCAACTTCTTAAACTTAATACGTGAACTGATAGTACTTTTTCTTCTTATTTTAATTAATAAATAACTAATTTAAAGGTTCATTATTTTATTATGTACAGTATAGTACACGTGTAATTTTATTAATTATTAATATTCTAAACGTGTAATTTTGGAATAAAATCTTGACCAATTTTTGTGTTTTTCTCAGCATACTTATATTTGATTGTATCCCGTTTTGTGTACCATAATAATATAATAATAAATAAAACGAATACCATTTTAATCTGCTTATGTTATGACACTTTGCTGTAGAAAGGTAGAGTACGTGTCTTATTTCCTCGACAAACCCGACAAACCAACTCGAATCCCATTTACAATACCTTCGCGAATCTTCAATTAAAAGTTGCAGAGTTCTTTGATTGTTATATACGTCATGCCTTCAATTTCTCCGCTGATTTACGGGATCAATATATATGTGGCTCTTATTCAAATTACTCTCTCGTAAAACAAAAGGGTGCGTTTAATTTTGTAGGCACTAGTACTCGTAGCTATCGTACCGCAAGACATGACATTTGAGATACTCAAGGTCGGCCAAACATGTTCGTAACTTTGAGGTCGTTTCGTACTATGACTTTAAATGTATGTGCAATTCGACTTAAGGTTGGGTAATTGTTGAATTTCGCCTTGCCTTTCCATCGTCGTTTTCCCTTTATTTATATTTCATCTTATACTTTTGATGATTTGTTTATTCAATTTCCTGTTTCTTCTTCCTTGTTTTGTGTGCGTACTTTTTGTACTATTATGATTGTGATTCGAGGATAATCGCTGTCGTCTTGTCCTTTCATTTTTTTGCCCTGATGACGGTGTGGTTTATTCAGCTTATTGAGATAAATATTGGCGTTTACAATTTCTTTTTTTCGGTTACCAAGATATGACGTTGGGTTTTCCATTTATTTAAATTTTTCCTTTTTTTTATTATTTCCTAGATTCACGTGAGTTTTACTTAAAACCCCTTCTAACGATTTCGCCGTATCAAATGGAATGAATGTTCAATTTGGAGAGCTTGGTACCGTTTGACCCAGAACAATGTATTGTTACGAAATACTAGTTAAATATGGACACAGCCCCTTGACCTAGTTCCAGGTGCTACAAATTGTAACACTGTAAAAGGAGATGCGAGTAAGTCGCTCAAAGTAATTTTGAATGAGCCTGATGCACTTTGTCATTCTATTTGTAAAGAGCATTTTTATGATAGCTGTTATAGCCACTTAGTTAATAAGAGGCGATATTTGACATAATCAAGGAAATGTTCTAAGCGCATGACAACCAGAGTGTCTAACAGTGTTTGATTGAATATACGCTGTTATATAGATTATTTACAATGTTAAGTAGATGTATATATAAATCATCACAAATGTGCGCATCAATTGCTAGTTATGGTTTAAATACATAAATAAATAAAGCTGGACAGTTGCATAGTCTAGCCCCAACCTAAGCATTGCTTGTGTTGTGGGTACTGACTGGATAACTAATATACATAATGCAACTACAATGATATATATTTTAATAAGCAACACTTATGTTGATGAGCTATGATACAAGTATCAATATCAAACCTGTCTGTTAAATATTGGACCAAAGTCTTCCCATCCCAATGCTCTCCTGAGCTGAATCTTGGCTCTGGTCCATGCAAATACGCTTACTGTCATTGCGACTCGCAAGCGTCCAAACAACCGGTATTACACCGAACTCGTTTCAAAGCTCAACTTACGTGGGGATAATTACACGACCTTTTACCTTAATTTCGTTTTAATCCACACAAAAGCTTAGTTCAATACCATTGCTAATCGTAACCTTTTGCAGCTACACGTCAATCATTATCATTTACACTGACAAAGATCATCATGTGTTTAACAATTCTCTTTGTAATTGGGTTTAAATCTTACGTCATACATTTTTGATTAGAATTGTTTTAATCTCTGCAACGCTACGAGAACGTTGGGAAATAAAATCTTAAGAATCGCGAAAAATAAGTGATATAACCTTTACCTTATTATTGATTATTTTTGTGTTTCTGTAAAATGTTTTTTACATATCTTATAATTACTACATATCATCGGACGCGGATATTACAAAACGTGTCTTACTCACCCTTGACATTAGTAGAGATTGCTAAGTAAATATAATTAACATTCGCAATGGCCTTTATAACAGTTTAAATGTTGTAAGGATTCGGGTAATATTGGGGATTAATGGAATAAGGCCGTAAACTGCCGTGTATAGAGTCGGGATTATATTAATAGTTAGCGGTAGGCGCTTTTGGGGCGAAGAGAATAACCCGGATCGTGTACCTGATTGACTTATTAGTCATTAGTGAAGACCAATGGAAATTTTACTGCTAGTTTAAATTAAAATTCTCGTTTTAGGTTTCCATTTAAATCCTTCCTTAAGCAAAATACCTAATAATTATGCTGGACAGTTCACACAGCATTATCTAGCCTCAAGCTAAGCAGAGCTTGACTGTGTTATGGGTACTAGATAACTGATATACGTAATACATTACATAGATAGATATTTTTTATTATACATAGAAAACGTCCAGAACACCCGGAACAACCTGTTTATTCGCACCTTGGGACAAATATTTGTACGATTTGCGTACAAATATTTGTCCCAAGGTGCGAATAAAACCTGCAACATCCTGCTTCGCAGGCGGACCTTCGCCCACCGCGCCACAGAGGTCGTCAAAAAATACAGTCTTTATTTGAGATCCGTGTGAAAACAGACAGACAGAAAGAAAGAGAAGTAATTATTTATTTTAATAATTTGGTATTATACTGTCGTTGTGGTTAACGTAATTTTCGTTTTTCTCAATATTATCTTTAACAACTTTTGAATTTCTTAACACCATTCCTTACTAAAGAAACATGAGAACAAAAACGGTTTTATAAAATATACATGACTTGTGTGTGCAACAGCGAATTTATGCTAATGCTACCACACGGATCCAAACGCCCGGAGCGAGTTGAGATGAACGCTGGACTATTAACTGCACCGTTTACTCAGTCTCTATAGCTGACGGACCAAATACTTCAACTATCTTCCTCGTCAGCACCGGTCCTGTGGCCGATTTAAGCCTCCCATAATAATTTACATCAGTCTCTGATATCGACTTTATAACTCTTTCTTCTAACTTTTTGGTTCTCTAAATATTTTGGTTTTATTTTTTACACCTTTTTAAAGAATGTTTAATAAAAACTAGACTCTAGAGTAGGTACCTACAATACAATCTAGCCATATAATTGTTTAATGAGTATTTTCCTTTTCATTATTTTTGTAAAGAATCATTTTACTACGAAAACGTGTCCATTGGCACTTTTCTTGTTGCCAATTCTTAAGTTACTCAGGTATACTTGGTTCATGTGTTCTTTAAGATAGCACTTATGCGTTTACACTATAATTATCACTAAACTCAAACTGTTTGTTTTTACATCTTTTCCGTTTTATTGGAAGTATACCAGCTGGTATAGATGTGAGCTGACGCTCTGTGGCTTTTGGTAGCGGTGAGAAAATGAAACATTTATGAGGATAATTCTTTAGAGGTGCTAAAAGCACGCCGAATGCTGAAATGTTGACTGGTATTGTTTCCACTAGTTCACTATCATTACCATAACGTAATGCTTGTGCTTTAAAACTTATGAGAGTGTTCTGATCGTTAACGAAACATTTCGAAGTTTCCAACTTTGATTGTAAAACGAGTGCTTTTATATGCATTGTTATTAAATTAGTAGCTTATGTAAACAGAATTGTTAATCCAGGCGCATGCCACACCAAATATGTCATGGTTAAACAGTGCAACATCAAAAATATAATTCTCATAAAACAATATTCTCTGCAATAGTCTATGACCGGAATTCCTAAATGTTTAACTACTCACATTCTCTCCAAAGAGCATTGCCAAAAGTTGCCAAGCTATTTCTCCGATTACTTAAATTTTAAATTTAACGTCCAATTTCTAGCAGCATCCATCTCTTAAACTATTACATTTTACTATTACTTTACGTATTCGACTATCGCATTTATATTCGCGCTCCCGCTGACTTTCTCGCGTTTATCCAGCATGTTGCAAAGTGTAAATGGCCAATCTCTCTAAAAATGGCATGACCTATTTCTTGTGGTTACATATTGGCACAGCACGGCCATGGACATAAGCTATGGCCCCCTGGGGTGCGTGGGGATTGATTCTCAAAGAACTATGTGCTCTTATAACTGGCAATTACTAGGACGACAGCCTTGGTTTAGTTAGTCCTGGTGAATTGAGGACACTCAAGCCTTGCAAACCCAGTGGGAGAGCATGTTGACTTCCGCGGTGCTATGGTCTGGTCAAGGGAAAAACAATCTACACACTTCTACACGTAAGTGGTCTTTAGGACTATGTATATACAAGCAATGGATGTGTTGAAAGCAATATGCTTTCAAAAAATGCGAATAGTAAGAGACAATCTCAACGCAATCCTTTGAAATGATGAAAGAGTCATTTGCGTTTAATACTCACTCCGTTATTGAAAATACCTCGTGTCGTCTGTTTTGTGAACATAAAGTAACATGACATGTTAATGAGGATGATCTCACATGTCACTCCTGCATATTTGTAATTGAAACTTATTTTAGATAATATACTGGAAAATTTATGGCTATGGAACACGGATTCTTGTTCATAAATTGTCGGAAGTTTGCAAATCAATTTCGCATCAGGGCAACAAAAATTTTCCTCAATAGAGTAGCTAGCTTTATGTATGACATAACTCGGGCCATATTACGTTATACTATTATTATTCTGTGTTCGTGCCCTGAAGGTGCCGTAAAGTATCGCGGAGGGCGGTCGGATCTGATCCTCGGTTCCTCTGGTGTTGGAAAATGCCGTGTATCAAGTTACGCGAAACGCGATACTATTCCATGTTGCCCGGGATCGTTTTGGCGATCATTTCCTCATGAAATTGCTCATTGATCTCCTTTTCATTTGCTTTGGATTTGGAAATATACTGATTTAAGAAAAGCCAGTCGATTGGGGTCCAGTTCGCTGGTTATCGTATTACCATCATTGAAATTTTTGACCTTCTCCGTTTTAGCTTCATTCAACACTTCTCTAGAACTGTTATTACTTGTAAGTCTCTCCCACATTATAATGAATTGTTAAGTGGATTAGTTTCAGAAACGTATTTCGCCAGACTCTCCAGAGTACAACTAATAAACTCGTGTGTCGTGTAGGACGCATAAAGTCAGACTAATGCTGCAATAGTGGCTGAACGAGCCTGGCAGCTTGAATCGCTTACTTCATGACATGACAATGGTGAGCCATCGGCCATCGCTCACCAAAATCCGGTGGTTACGTCGTCAACACCATGCGCGAATTTAAAGTGGGTTAATTTACTATCGGACTAACACAGCTGCGTTCCGGTTTCAAACTAAAATCTACGAAGTTCAGTCTGATGAATAGAAGAACGTGCCATAAGTCATTTGTTTTTTGTTATTCAATTCGAGTTCTTGTTAGTGCGGCTATTCGTGAAAAAAAAAACAAAAAAAGCCTTCTGCAAATAGTCTGCTACGCATCCATTTGTTTTATAAATTTCCTGAGCGTAACTGATATGTTACCGGATCTTTTATTTCCCCGGATGTCCTGGTGTGCCTCACACTATTTGAACAGGGCATTGCCAATAGTTATTCTGTGTCCCCATTGATCCCGCGGCGTGATCCATTCCGTGATATTGTGGGTGCTATCAGGTAGTTTGCGAAATCTTCACGCTCATTCAAATTTTGACGTCGTTGTAGGACAAATTGAATCTTTTCCGTGGGGGATAAATTGTTATGCTTCGTATGCAGATAGCTGAAAGTTACAACAATGTTTTTGTGGATAGGTAAGATTGCTTCATTTTCTAGCTCGAATCTACTACAAAATCTAGAACAGAAGCTTCATCAGGTTTGTCCTTAAACCTTTAAACTAAAATCAAATATATCGGTGCTTCTTTTTTAGCATAAAACATGACTGTCTCATCTTAAATGCTCATTCAGATTCTTCTGCGAAATAAAACGTGCCACATTCAGCGTCGCCTACTGGACTGTTACGAAACAGAGTCGGGGTGTTCGATGCTGATTACATGCAAATTGTGGAAATCGCACGTATCTTACTAGTTCTCAAGTCACACAGTGCAGGGAGAACCTCCAGTTCTCTTCAATAATCATATCAGCCCACAAACTTCCACTTTTGGACATATGCCATACGAGACGTCACAAAACCGCGTCCTGAACCGCCTCCATCCATCAACCCCCTGCTACCGCTACAATGTCGTCGGTCCATCGAGTGGATGGGCTCTTCAAGTGACCTTTTTAATATTTAACATAATAAAATAAGTCATAAGATTTATCATTGTTATTGATTATTTTTTCAACCATTGTCTGTACAGGGCGTAGGCAACTCTTCCTTTTGTTCATTCATAATTTATAGAATTCTACATTTTTTAGTTTCTAGATAAAATCTTTAATTTTCCTACCATCCTAATCTATGTTTGATGTAAACATCTATCACTTCACTTCCTTTTATATCACACTAGCCGTCCGCCCCGGCTTCGCACGTGTATATTCGATCGCCTATGTTTATCAAGGATAATTTAGGATTCTTATGGTGAAAGAATTTTTCAAATCGGTCCAGTCGTTTCGGAGCCTATTCAATCCAAACAAACAAAGCTTTCCTCCTTATAATATTATCATTAGTATAGATTGTCTGTAATCCATTCACCTAGTGACTGTGTATATCAAACTCTTAAGATACTTCTGCAGTAAAACTGAATAATTCGTAATTCGTATGCAATGAGCGAGCTGCTCAGTCAAATCTAGTCCCTATCTACTCCACAGAAGCGTCATTACCAGACTCTTGCAAGTCTGTCGGCCAACTTGCCGCTGTATGCAAATGCGCCACATGTCCTGGTTAACGCTTATTGTTCCGGCTAATGACCCCACGGTGCTCATGTCTACCTTCAATGGGTATTTTGACTCTCTCCGAAGCTGTCCGAGAATTCTAAGACGCTGATAAAATCCAGAAATGTTAAGAAAACAATGATGCCTGCGTTTGAAGAGCTTTTTAACCGACGACATTTACATACAATTGTTTAGCTTGCCGATTATTGACAGCAGAAATATGCAAAGCGCTGGCCATTTTTTTAGACGAAATTTCCGTTCGTAAACCGTTTATTAAGATGATTCCGAACAGGCGCTGGCGGTGACCCAAATACCCTGACGACTGTCACACGTGCATTGAGTTAAAAATTGATACAGCACACTAAATAGTACAAGACTATCGCCTAGTTTTATGGTGTTTTAAAACGCGATCTTGCTATATTTCATGTCACATTTATTAGTACACTTTTATCATTTAGGTCATGCTCTGTTCGACCCCGAAACGATCGCCCTACGAAATTATGAAAGGAGATATCTACGTTTTACGACAAAAACGGCCAATAAGAAAATATTTCTCCGTCCCATAATCCTAAAGGGCATGAAATATGTTTGGGCTAGGATCAACGTGAAAGAAACTTATTTACCGGATGGGAGAGGTTGGGACGTTACCTTACAATTCGCCATGATTTACCCCCACGATTGGAAAACTTGCTACATGAAACTGTTCTTTGTAATAACTTTGTAATTCTTACGCGATAAACAGCTAGCCTTAATGAAACCACGGACTAGGTAAAGTTTCGCCGTTCCATGTCTCGATTAACTAAATAAATCCACTATAATGAAACTTTGGATGTAAACATCGGGTATTCCTTTGTTCCAATCCTGTGTAGAATCATTTTATGCACTCGGTTGTCTGCATATAAAGTAACCGACATGCTGTTGGTCTTCGCTCGTTACACACATTCTATATATCAAAGCTACATATAGAAATGTAAAGTACCTATACCTATCTGTACCATGACAGGAGTAAGACGTATCAATTTGTCGAACTGTGAACTTTGAAAGTAGGTATTGAGTACCTTTGTGTGGAGGTTCGGCAATACCAAGCCGCGGTCAAAAGTTTGACTTGACAGGTAATGAAAAGTTGCCCAAACTTCGCGTTGCTTGCTTGTATTCTATTCTATCTGACAATGTGATACTTGGTGAATAACATTACTTGTGTTGGGAAATAGCATAACCGCAATGCCCTTGGGGGTAATTTCTGAGCGTTTTTCGTGAGGATTGCCCATTCTAAGGCCAACACCGTCACTTTTGACATATACCTAGTTGTATATTTTTAAACCTTACCTACACTATAATTTTACCCTGGCTTCGTTTATTCAAGCTATCGACAAGCTTTACTAAAACAATTGTATCACCATAGCTGGTTTAACTTTGAAATTCTGATTTATAACATATGCTCTCCATTATACTAGACTAGCACTTTTATGACTGAAAACACGAGTGCGATCTGCAACCCGTGTCCCGGCGGCGCGCCCCTGCGGGTCGCACCGCCGCCGACGCTAGCAGTGATCGTGTTAATTAAATAGAATGACTGTAATGAGTTCCATATTCGGTCACTTTAGTGCTTCTTTACACCTTTTTTTTTCATTCACTAGATGGCGTCCTAAAACCCCAAATAATTAGTAAAAATAGGTACCTAGGTTACAATACTAAAAAAAACTTAAAATTTGTATTCCCCCTACAACCGCCTGTCTATAAAAGGTCAGCAAGCAGGTTTAATATTCAATTGCCTGCTGTTAGGGTGGATCGCCTCCTATACAAACAGAAAAAAAACAGTAAACTAACACAATATTTCTATTCACTTGGCTACCATTATAAAAAACGTGATGTAACTTATTCGCAGTGCTTCTTACCTTATTCTTAGTGAGTACCTAAGTCATAATTAATAATAATCGCTTTAGTTAGGTAGTTAACAAAACACAAAAGTGGTGATTATACCATCACCCCTGGTTTGGGGGAGACACGTTCAGCGCTGGACGTACGTGGGCTGCGGAGGAGGTAGGTTTTAAATGTCCAGCCATGAAGGGAAACAGTAGGCTAAAATAAATATACACCACAATTGAATTTCAGCATATATTCAATTTTGAAGGTGTTTCAACAACTTCCCGTACATATTCGAAATATATTTATTTATAATCGACTAAAGAAACCAAAAATGCAAAAAAAATATTCAATAAATCACTTTTCCATTAAAACAAAAAAAATCTTAGTCTTTTTTAAGAGTAATGCAAAAATCAAGCAAATTGTGTATTTTAAACCCTTACATCTATGAAATATTCTATCTATTAAATATTCTATTAAAAAAATACGATAGGTAGGGGAAAAACCCATAGAAGTCGAGTAATCGAATAGAATTTTGAAAAATAAACTGGATTCTTTACAAAAAATTATACAAAAATCGCTTTAAAAAACTGTTTTAATTGAAATGCTCTAAAGTATCAGCGACAACACCATATTATTTTTTACGAATTACAAAGCCAGACTACTGTTTTATTTAAGTAATTGTGTAGTTTACTTGTGTAGTTTGTTTTTTAAATTTTGAATCATTAATAGAAAAGAAGCAAAAACTTGATTTTTGCACTGACATTGCTTTACTCTGTCCCGCTCCTATGAACGCGAAATCCTATGCCTATCCTTTTCACAATTTTTTGCATTAGGCCCGCTCTTAATTGAGAACTTACTATTCAAAATCGAGCACATGACTTTTCGATAACTCTCACGACTTCCCCTCAGTGGCCCTGAAAAATAAACTCACCTGTATACTCGTACTGTCTAAAATACCTAGCATTATAACAGGCACACAGATCACTTTTTTCACTTATGATATAATTGTTTTATGTGTAAATTGTTTTTTTAGTTTTAAGTGTGCAATAAAAGTATTTTCTATCTAAAACACTTTTTGTATGGTAGGCGGTCCACCTTAAGCTGCGGAAGCTAGCGTGTATGGGAAGCGCACCCTAGCCTCACTATCGCGTCAACAAACACAATTTGCTTTATGTATACATTATTTCACTGAAACTAGTTTTTTGTACCCGTCTTTAATGACTTCACTGACACTTCCTGATGTCAAAACTGATAGCCTAGCGGTGTTTGACCGGTGTTACGGGATGTAGTGTAACGTGTTACACAGCGAGCGTTCGGGGCATATTCAACTCCGTCAGATATGTAAGAGTATGTTTCGAAAATATGATTTCATAATATTCTTTAAGTTACCTATCTTCCTAATTTAAATTTCAACCCACTTATAAAAAACTGACACTCAAACGCCACTCAAAGTGACTATAACTTAAATATACGTGTAAGTACACAATTCATATGAGGCCTCTATCAAGATCCTTCTATCACGAGTCCCGAGATAATGGGCACGTAAGATGCACCGTACAATGTGAATAAATCTTATTAACTTCCTCATGGCGAAGGTAAGAGCCTCGAGTGTCACATTGACCCCTTTTATGTGCTGAACACACGATCTTAAACCGTGATTATTTATTTATTCCTTATGTCTTCCTTAAGTAAGTTACATTTAAAAAAGAATAAAAGGATAGACGGATAAAGACGCCTGTGAACAGATGATGAAGCGCTTTCTAAAAAAATCTTTAAAAGATAGAAAAGAGGGCGCTTTTTACTTCTTTACTTCCCAAATGCTCCAAAAATACAAAGAAATCGAAGTTGGTTCTATCATTAGATCATAGAAAATGGTTTATGATTTGCGGTAAATTACTTATTCGTTAGTTTTATTACTTGTAGAACGAAAAAAAAATTAAATCACAAAAAATTGAATCTCGCGCCACCTAGCGATGAATCACTTTAGGGCTGTCCAATTAAAGTAGCATAGACATACTGGATGCGGCAAGCTGAAGACAGGGCGCTATGGCGCTCATTAGGGGAGGCCTATGTCCAGCAGTGGACAAATATAGGCTGATGATGATGATGATGATGAGACATACTACTTGTATATTTTGACGTCATAACATCCCATTGGCATCCTCTCCTCTCCGCAAAGATCCCGTCTAGAGAGTTCTATGTGATTTTTTAAAACGCCTTATTTCTCCTTCAATAAAAGCTTTGGATATTCTATGCATACACGATGACATAAAAGTAAGTTAGCCACAAAAAATTGGTTAGGTCGAAATATACGCAAGCAGATAGCAATCTAAATGGGTCGGAACAAAAGTTATTTTAGCTAAGCTAAAATCCTGGTTTATTTACCGTTACCGTGACAACGGTCGATGCACATAGACCTACAGCTCTCACAGAATTGCAAACGCACAATGCATTTCGCCGATTGTCTACGGGCGTTGCCACTTGATACTAGCTTTTAGCGTAAATTGAGCTCTATTCATGTGGTTTTCGATTGAGTTTCCTTTAAGCCATTTAGATGTCGCATTTCCATATAATCCGGGATCGGGGAAATGTAGTTCCTTTAACGATTATGAAAATATTGCAAGTTTTTGCTCCCTCTTTTAAACACTATTACAATACTACGTTGCATAAAATTCAGGGTATTTCCTACACGATTGTTCGTATCTAGTAACACGTTAGTGGTTCGGTCACGGACTTGTCTGAGGACAAAGAAGACACGTGCCGAGAATTTCGCTCATCATTTTGTTTTTTACCTCTGATGGCCCTTCGGCAATCGACTGATGTTATTGGGTATGATATTTCGTTTCATCGGACGCGTGTGCTTCCAATTTAATCAGATGGAATGGTCGGGATACGAGTTAACGCTAGTTTAGCGATTGTTTGGGATTGAGTTGAGTTATATCGTTTTGAGGGATGCTTCTCAGATCCTTCGACCTATATTGGCAGCGTTTGGATTTGAAATGTGGAAACTTTGTTTTTGGTCTTTGAACTATGAAAACAATAAACATTTTATCTATAAATTGGTCATTTTTGTGTTGTTAAAACAAATGAGTAATGTCATTGTGATAGATGATTTTCACTAACGACCTTTATTCTCGGCGTTTGGATTGGTTATTTGGAACTTTTGTTTTTTCAACTATGACCTTTGATTAACCTTTGATTTGAACTACACTTTTATCTGTCATTAATTTAATTAATACTGTAATTTTTTTGTCGTTGAATCTTTGAAACAAATGAGGAATTGAGAACCTTGTGAAGGATGTTTCTCGCATACCTTTAACTCTCAGCGACTGATGCTCCATTGTTTTTTTATCTTTCAGTTATGTATAACCAACTACCATGAGGTGGTTCATTGGTTGCTCTATTTTGCTTTTCTCTTGTTCCGTCGAAACAAATGAGTATTCGTGTTAGAGCCAAACGTTCTAGATCGGTCCATCTCGCATGTCTGGTCGCCTAATTAGAGAGCCAAGTGTTGTGGGCGCTGCGCGGGCGCACGAGTCAACGGCCGCAGGGGCGCGTCATTGGCCAGCGGCCGCCATTGTTTGGGGGGTGGCGCCTCCTCCCGCCTCCGCGCCCCGCCCCGCTCTCGCCCATTTGTAAAACCACCCTGAAGAGTTGGCAGCTTGTTGATGATGGCTTTCATTTAAATATCTTAATAGAAATGTAAAAGAGTTAAATTCCATCCCAAAACGTGCCTGATGGTTTGTTTCTTTAAGAGCGACTTTTAATTTTGTCAAATATTTTTGACAAATATCGAGAGAGACCTCAAGCTTTTTTTGTCAAATGAAGTAGTCACCTTAGTTTTGACTTCTTCGGCATGACAAAGTATTAAAAATCAAACCTTTGTCTTAATTTTTTATCTAGAAATTTGTTTTACCCAAATTTCACACATTCCCTACACACACAACACTTGGCAGTCCATAAAAATAACTGATCCATATTTTCTCGCCACTGCTGATCTCAATCTTGGGCCACGCTACGATTTAGGGTCTAACGTCTAACCCTTCCGACCCATCCGTCCCTCAGTCCCTATACTACACAAATAAAGCCGCACTGACTATTGAGGCATCTAATTTTAATATGTATAAGAAAGCCGATCAGCTTATACGTTGAAGTAGGTGAAAAGCTTTCTTCGTATTCTCGGTTTGAAAAACATATTTCGGTGAAACGTTTTATTTTATTTGTAAGTATGAAAATCATCACTTCTTACCTTCGTGCTTTGCCAACGGTACTTACGATATGAAATTTTTTAATTTCATTTTCAATAAAAAAATTAATGTTTTGTGTGCTTTAGAATGATACGCTGGACGAAATGTGTACACTCATACACATGGGTACACTCGCGCACATAAGTACTAGAGCTGTTGGTTTATTTTTGAACTAGCCTTTCGATTTTTGGCTTCGTATACCTATCGGTTATTGGTTGAGGTAGTACCTACATTGAACCTCGTACCATACCACCAAATGGACCGATAAACCGCCTCACGCGCAGCCTGATCGCCAGCGTTCTCCTTGACGCGACATTATATACCTGCTATCTACAGTAAATATTGTTCCTATTTTCTACACATAAGGTTCAAAATGTAATTATATAACACGTTCTAAACTCTACGTACCTATATAAGCATTCTTCAACGAATTAACAAATCAATTTCTAATCAGAATCGCTTAGCAAAAAGCCAATTAATTACTTTCCCGGTCTCGCATTAAGCCTTTAAACTTTTCACTTCAAAGGAAACCCTTATACACTAATAAGCGACTCTAAACTTCGCTGTTTTACTGCGAATAGTATTTATTTAACTATTTTCCGCGTGTTGTACTAGTCTTAACAAGGTCTTCACGATTACTAGTGTTAGTACTCTAGTAGAAAAGCCGGTATTGACCTGTGCGCGGTGTTACAGAGCGTTTTGTAACGTGTAATAGAGCAAGCGTTCATTCAGTCAGCACTTGGAAAGAAGCACTCGCAACGGTTTCATACATACATGCTGAAAATGGTGTAATGTACTCGTGATAACTAATAACCAAATGTAACACCGGCTTAAGATTTGATTGTATTACTAGTTTCTGTCTGTCTTTGTGATTATTAGAAACGTAGGTATAGATTATTTCTATCCCATGGAAACTGTTTAAGAGAATAAAAAGTAGCCTATGTTTGAATTCAAGCTTAGATCAACATTATGCAAGAAATCTGCCTGATCCGGTCAGTATTTTGTCGTGAACAAGTAACAAACATCCATCCATCCATTCAAACTTTCGTATTTATAATATAAGTGTAAAGTGTGATGACATCATCGTCCAGCTAAAGTCTGCTCTTTTCCACATTAGGACCGATATTGACTAGCATAGCATAGAAATAGAAACCACCTGCCATTGGTGTGTCGAAATAGCGTCACATAGCTATCACATCATGTATTCGAGATTCCATTGGTTGATTGATTAGCATTGTATGGATGAAGACGCTCCTATAAGTTCACAATATTGTTTTTCTAGGATACCAAACGAGCCGTGGCTTATTGTTACTTGTAAAGTTGTAACTCTTAACCTGTTTTCGGAAGCTGTAAAGTTCCGGGAGCTTTTCTGTCTGGTATTTTCCAGATGCCTGCAAAAGATAATAATGTTAATGGATATTGTGTATTCACAAGTTTTAATCACTGTTAAATGTTATCCAGCAAACGTCGTAAACATATTAACGTACTTACAGTACCAGGAATACCAGATAAAAACATTACGGTCCTCCGAGGTCACAGCTTCATACTCCGCTCCGCTAGTTTCACTTCCATACTTACTAAATAGTTGTGGTCATCCATAAACTCTGTCGTAAAATAATGACAGGCAAGTTCGTGAGCTTCTGGAATATTGCCACTACCTTCCCCTGTTATAAGGTGGATAGGTAGATAATGGGAAAATAGTAAATTGACCAATCGCACGCCACCGCAGAAAATATTACGTACATTGAGCTACTGGGTACGTGCGTGGTAGTAATTGAATGCAGGCTGGATGTTACAGACGAGTTTAAAAAGATGGGTCACTTTCACACACAAGTATTGTTGGTGTGCCTTGACAAGACGATTCGGTCTTCTTATTCTATTCTTATCTGAATGCGTCCTGTTGCATGCACGTATCAACAAATTAAGGCGCTTTGTTCAAGTATTTACGAATGGGTTGCCTGTTGGTTCGGGATGAAACAAACACGTAAAATAACTACATATTCCTACATGTATGTCGAACCTACAGTGGAAAAGAAATTGACGGTATACAAGAATGCACCTTTGTGTAACTTCTCAGAAACGAGTCAGCTGTTCTTACCTCACTATTGACAGTATGTAGGAAGAGATGGAATATTTAATGCGGTTTGTATTGGCAATCGCGTGTAATGAAGTCATGATTGTGAGAGATCACGGCTTGCAGTGCGATAATGCGGCCCTGATCTTGTATTGAATAACGATGGTAGCTATGGAAACCCAGGCGATCGTGGGAAGATGCTGTCACGCTATAGTGATCTTTGCTCCTTGTGAAGAAGATAATATCTATATACATAATATAAAACAAAGTCGTGTTAGTTACACGATTATTTTATAACTCAAGAACGACGGGACCGATTTTCAAGGTTTTTGATTTGTTGGATTTATCTTAGTCCAGAAAAGGATAAGAAGTATTAAAAACATAGGAAAATTGCCGAAAAAGAACTACCCGTGTGAAGCCGGGGCGGACCGCTAGTTGTAATATAAGCGTAGAATACTTCATTACTTCGAAATACATCCAATGGTGGTCTAATGGTGTGTTTACTGAAAGAAGAGAAGACATGAAAGCGTAAAGCTCAATAAAGAGGAAGGTTATGTCCAGTCCTGAGAGTAAATCGGTAAAAAAAAAATTGTTACGAGTTTAGCTTAATTTTGCAAAAGTTAATCTCAGTTGTGGATCTTCATCATCATCATGGATAAAAAATTCAAAGGACACTAATAACCAGATCAGAAGAAAATAAAATATTAAGTGTATTAACTTCTGAATTCGGTAGGTCAAATGCACGGATGACTTGAGCTTTGACTCTGTGTAACATTACATAAAGTTTAATAGCACTTACTAAAGTTGAGATCCAAGTACACACAGCTTGCACTAGCTATTCAATACCTGACTGGACGGAGCTTTAATAAATTGCAACCGATTCAAAAATTTCAATCCATTTAAAACGGATCCCACTCGGATTGCACAGAAAGAATGAATTGGAATCATTCATTTTAAACTGCAAATATTTATACCTCGTTCGACTTACGCCGGAACCAGTTGAAATACCAATCAAGGTTGTCTCGAAGGTTCGAAGCGATCCTTTTTTTGCACGGAGATTCCTTCTCGGTAGCGGCGCAAGCGGTCGCGAGACTGCCATCCACGTTTCATATATCGGAGGCTACCTGAACATTTGTCCCTTGGGCTCTATCGAATCTTTCTCACCGATTGAGGCAGTTATCAGAATCGCTCTTGAGTTATTTAGTGTCCATTCAACCGTCTTTGGTGCGCTTCCGGGTTGGTTAAGGCTTGTTTTCATCATCACAAACAGTTGATTTTATGTCGTTGCTCCGGTTTCAGTTTATGTTTTAAAAGACCTCACAGGTGTTCCATATGAGTCACGCATCAGAATGAACAATCAAACTTTATACAACAACTCTTTGTTATAAAATATGGCGGTCGCTGTATTACAAAACTAAAGTAATTCAAACTTTCTTGATAGAAAAAAGGTGGTCGGCTATCTATTTAAGGGGACTATATGGATCAACTTGCAATCTAGGCACCGTAACTTGGACTCCTTTGTCCTGATCGCAATCTCCATAAACCAGCTAAACACCTAGCCGAGATTCCCCTCACGGGGGCCCCAGGGGCGGCCACCCTGCCCGCTGCCTCCCTCCCGCCTCTTTCAGTTATACGGGAGTTAAAGTGCCTTATGATTTCGAAATTCTGCCCCGCTGAGGTGAACCCGCTCTTTTATTAATCCATAAAAATCTCAGCTTGTAAACGTTGACACCGAATTATTATAAAGACCTCCCAGGGAATGGCGTGACCACGGCAGACGGGTGCGGCGGCGCGTGCTGCTGCCACATTCGTATTATGCGTTTTTTGCGTGTATCATCATATTCATCATGTACTAGCCCGAGTGAATCGGTCGCGTGCACTCCACGACTCCATTTACGGTCGTGTGCGAGTTTGACAGGTGTCACACCAGTTTAGCGAGGTCCTTGACGAGAGTTGTCTTTGTCCGCAGGTCGGGAGTCGCGCCGCGAAAGCGAGTTCAAGAAACCGGCGCCGAACGGCCGCGTACACCACCGACCCTACGCCGTAAACAAGGTAAGCAATCGCAAGAATATGTTCGCCCTCATTTCCACTGAATGCCGGGATAAATAATAACCGACACGTGTCTCGCATGCAAAGCGAGAGGAGAGCTGTAACCAGGCTGTGAATAGAGAAAAAAATTCGGTACAAATGCGCCTCTTATCGGCACACAATGCTGTTTATTGTTACGGTGTATGCTCCTGGCGATATTGACGACGACGGCGCGTTATGTATTCATAGAACTTTTTAAATTCTCGAATAAACTCTTTTTCCTAGAACGGCAAAGTCTTGAGAAATGCGCTACTGAAAACGTGCCTCACCCACGCTTTTAAAAGTTCATTGTGAGATTTGGTTTTATGTTTGCAAACGTAGTCAACTCCGGTCTAGCAAAGTCGTTTACGGCAAAAGTTAAATGAGGGGCTATGTTAATGGTCGTGATCGACCTTTTACGATACATTTCAGTATGTATGCCGCGTCGCAGCTCACAGATCTAGTTTGGCCTCCTAAATTATTCATCCGACTGAAGTTCGTACTTTGATTAAATTCCTCGTCAAGTAATCGGGAATGTTAGATGTATTTACATAAGTAAAGCCGTCGCTACTGTTAAAAGTCACCCAAAGCCTTGTTATTTCCTAGAATATTGCCTCATTGCAGAGGCAATTTTGGTCGGACTCAAAAAACAGCTTATTTAGTAGTTTACTATCATTTATCGAAAAAGTGCCTATTCTTAGAATCTTTTAGCTTATCAAAACATGTCAAATCTACCTCTTGGAGTCTTAGAAAGTTCTAAGCCTTTTTTTAAAAAGAGAAAGAGGATTGATACCCCTGGCTCTTTCGTTCAATTCTTTCTCAACATGTCACAAATAGGTAATGTCTTTATTCGGAAAGAAAATAACAAATTTAAATTAAAACTAGTATTTACAATAGAATTAAATAATTAAAACAAAATTATAAAAAAAAAAAAAAAAAAAATTATTTTATTTAATTTAAACAAATAGGTTGCAGATGATGATTTTGTATATTGATGATGAATGTTGTTTATCCAGGGCGACGGTGCCAGCTCTGCTAATGCGCCTTCGCACCGCCCTCCGCCCATCCGGATACCCAATGGCTTCCAAACTCAGGTCAGTTCAGTCACTTCTCCAACACTAATAAGTTCTCTTCAGAGACAAGTATCCACTTTATATTAAATGCAAATAAGCAATATGACATGTTAAGCCTGAACGCCCAAGACTTGGGTGTTCAGGCATATTGCATAGCATATTGCCATAATAAAGAATAATTTAATCGTAATCAAATCATATCCGGTATTTGCTTCAATGTGGAAGTTGTCTTCCTAAAGATTTTTAGTTTTTATAACTTTTTTTAAATTTAGAATCTTTGGCTTTGTAAAAAAGGTTGATAAAATTCTTGTAGGTCTCTAAGTAACTGATCATTATCATCATTATTATTTTTAAGGTTAATTTACAAAATATCTTAACGTTACTGAAGTCACCACTTTTCAGAAATAGCTGAAAACCCTGCGTACTTTTCATGTACCTACATATCACTTTTGTTAGCTACGTTCGTTGTTGACTGTACACCATTATAAATTATCAATGCATACATTATTTAAGTGATTGCTTGATTACGCTTAAAGCCACATTAATTTACTGATTGGGCGAAATTAACTACTTATCGGGGTTTGTTCACGGATTTATTTTGCGACAGCTATCGTCCAATATCCGGTGAATTTCCAAGTAGGAAAATAAAATGTATCAATATTTATTTATTAAAAGATACAGGGTACAATTTGCCATCGGCCACACAGTGTAAAGTTTGTACTATGTTTAGATTTTTTGCTTGATAGTGCGTAGTCGCACTGGGGAAATTTTCTACGAAAATTTAATAATGTCCCAATTTTTTTTTATCGCGGATTAAGTAATGGTTTGGTTTTTTAGAAAAAATCTTGAATTTGACGTTTGTGATATTTTGACGTTGATAACTTGGTCGACGCTCGGCTTGATCCTGCCAGAAAACTGTCCTTTGTTTTTGTACCGTGTGATGGAAACCGAAATCGCTTATACCCCGTCTCCCCGGATGGCGATCCATGATATTTTACTGTAATCGCACAGGAGGGCTCTATCTATTATTATTTGATTAAATGCATATTTTATTTATAACATAGATCTGACAGATTATATTTTATCGATAAACATAAATCCTGTAGGGGCAGTACAATCTAACAGCCCCTTACGCTTTCTTGGTGGGGATTAATCTACTTATTTACGATGGGTATACCTTATAAACACGTTTACTTAAAGGTCAGTCTATAATCTACTAATTCACAAGTACACCCACATGGTAAGCTAACGCCCCAGTGTGGGAGACGAGCAAAATATATATTTTTGACGACCTCTGTGGCGCGGTGGGCGAAGGTTCGCCTGCGATTCCGACTTCGGAACAAATGTTTGTGCGATCTGCAGATATTTTTTACGGGTGTTTTGGTCGTTTTCTATGTATAAAAAATATGTATTTGTGAGTTGTATTTTGTACATCAGTTACAACACAAGCTCAACACACAAGCTCTGCTTAACTTGGGGCTAGATTAGATAATGCTGTGTGAATTGTCCAGCATTATTTATTTATTTTTTAAGAAGTTATAAGGCTGTATTTCCACCAGAAATGTGCAGCGTTGCTGTTTCCAGCCGACTAATAGTTTTATAGCTGACAAAAATGACTTGATAAAAAGCGAACCTACTGATCGGCTGGAGACAAAAATGTAGAACATCGCTTCTTTATCAAGTCATTTTTGTTAACTTTGAAAATGACGTGATAACGAAGCGATCCTATTGGTCGGATGGTAACATAGCAAGCAACGTAGCTGGTGGAAAAGCAAGCGTTATGCTTGACAATCCACATAGCACCATCAAAAAGTTATTGAACTATGGTAGTGGATGCATTTTTAACCGACTTTAAAATAAGGGTGGTTTTGAATTGATCCGTATGTTTGTTTAATTACTAGCTTCCTCTCGCGTTATCATACGTGTTCAAAATTCACTAAGATTGTTTCAGCCGTTTATTAGTGCAAATGTTACAGACTGAATTAAACAGACAGACAGTTCGATTTTGTAAATTATAATATGATATATTAGTTAGTATCGTTTTTTTTTAAAATTTTTTATTTTTTTATTTTTAAAAATCTGATTAAATTATTATTTTTTAAATATCTGAATAAATATCGTGTACAATTTGGAAATAATGCACTTCAAGTTTAAATTCGAAATCGCCATGTGTTAAACTCACGTTGATTAATATCTTATACAAAACTAGCGGCTGCCCGCGGCTTCGCCCGCATAGTTCCCGTTCCCGTGTGAATTCCGGGATAAAACATAGCCTATGTCACTCACTGAAAAGTAAGCTTTCTAATAGTGAAAGAATTTTTGAAATCGGTTCTGTAGATCCAGAGAATACTCCACAACGTCACAAACAATTCACAAACTTTACCTCTTTTTAATAGGTATTAGTATAGATGATAAATCAATACTTGTATTTACTATAGAAACAATTGAGCTATCTGCAAACTGTTGCAAACAATCTACAGGTAGCTCAACTGATCCATATCAATACCAGTCGGAAGCGTGTCCAAGACACTGGCTGCATTGCCCCGCTCTGTATGGCAATGTTGATGCGCTGTGCCAGATACTCACCAGCTCTCGGGTCACGCATCGTATAGGTGATTTAAGTTTGTAGATTAAATGAGTGCTTACTCATTGTAAAACATAGATACGTGAAAAATAAATGAAATATTTGACGTATCTAAATGTTTTGTACGATTTAAAAAGGCACTTCAATTGCTAAGACGTTTGAGGTTTCTAAATCGGCAAGGGTGTTAAAGTCGCGTGGATTAATAATTGATGAGTACAATTTTGGGTACCTTGTTAACTGACAGATTGAACGCGATCGACTTGTGGGTAATGTAAGATTAAAAGTGACAAGGTACAAAAGTGTTTACATATTAATGAAGCTGACAGTATCTTTACTTAAAAGCGAATTTCTCTTGAAACAGGGTAAATTTCTGCGAATACAGAATTATTTGATTTGACAAGATTTTGGGATACTTTCACGAAATGAAATGTTCTGTTAGTATTTACGGATCAATTTTTTTTTGTATTGCCTTTCAACGTGGCAATGCTGACTGTTTTCTGGGTATTCTGCCTTCTGGTGACGGCTTAGAATTTTAAAAATATATTTTAATGTGAATATTAGTCGTAATTATAATTTCCTAATAATTGTTATTTAATTTTATGTAACAAGTTGTAAGGAAAGACATGATCGGATAAATATCACGTATTTGTGTAAATTACAGGAATTATATGAAACCTTAATAATTTTAAATATATCACTGACCTAGTAACCATAACACAAGCTCTGCTTTGTTTGGGGCTAGATGATGAAGTGTGGATTGTCCAATATTATCGCAAGATATATTTTATTTAATGTATTGTTGTTACAGAGTGCCTCCGAAAGCAGTAAACCTCCAATAGAAAGTATTTTGAAGGTAAGATACGAAAAATCTAGATTTTAATATTAAGCCTAAAGTAACCTAACTTAGTAAGGCATAGTCTTATAAACAACCAAATTTATTAAAATAAAAAGTTTATGCACGTCACGGATCTAAGCTTGATTTCAAAATGATAAATGAAAATGATTGTTTTTTTTTGCAGGAAATGAAATCGCTTCCAACGCCGCTCTCAGTGATTGCGGCAACTCCAAGAAAAGAATTAGAAAATAAATTTATATTTAATCCCGTCACCAATAAGGTAAGAAACTTCTCACAAACGCCATCTATAATTTCATGTAGGTACTAACAGAGAAAACTCAAGGTTACTGACAAGAACAGAGAAAGAAGTACTCAGCCTCCGCCTAAAGTTTAATATTAAACTTTCTCTATGTAGGTAATTTTTGCATCTAATTTAATGTAAAACCCAATAAGAAATAAATCCAAAGAGTATAATAGCGCAGAAACTTTATCGGCACATTGATGCATAGATGGCGACGACGACGACGCGACAAAAACGTTGGTAATTTCAATATGGCGCCGGCCTGTGTCAAACTCAATCGATTGAAGTGAAAAATGAACCGTTATTGTTGTTCTTAGGATTCAAATTCTAATATCTGTTATAACTGGAGTTTTTTGCTTCGAATTGCGCTCGCTCGACCATTGTTTTAAATCTCGGGTGTTATTCTGCGAGAATTTACATTATAACTTGTATTTTTTTGTGGTTAAATGATAAGTTTGTAAGTTAGAGACTAGATGGCGCTGCTCTGTACTGTGATCTTTTATTTTATAGTATATCCCATCAGCACACATACGTCCATAGCTATACGGGCCTCCCCGAAAAATCCATGGAGGGGGTGCTGCCTAATAATCACCACGCTCGGCAGGCGGATTGGTAATCGCAGTCAAAGTGTTAAAATTAATCGGAAAGAAGCTGCTGTGCTTCCTATGATAGGTTCCCTTGTCGGCGAGTCCCTTTACGACATCAACGTTCTGAGATGGAGGGGTCGAAATTTTTACGCCGTTTTTTCCCCCATATACTAAAATGATGTTGACTGCAGATAGCCATGACAGCGTTCCCGGACTTTTGGCGGGCGCAGAATAGGGTGCCGGTAAAGCTAGGTTGGGGGCAACAGGCACAAAGGCTTACAAAGGCTTTTTCGTGATTTTTAGTTTTTCTACGTTCGACAAGCAACAAAAATAGCGGAGAAGTAATTTGCCGCGAATCGTAAACCGTTTTCTATGAGCTCATGATAAAAACAACTTTGATTCATTTATATTTTGTGAGCATTTGGAAAAATGCTGATTTTTAGCAAAATCTCTTATTTTGCCAAATTCTTTAAAAATACCAGTGAATCAAAGTAGGTTTTGTTTTAACTTCATAGAAAATGGTTTGCGATTTGCGGCAAGTTACATTTCCGCTAGTTTTATTACTTGTGGTACCTACGCAGAAAAAAATTAATAACCAAAAAAGAAACACACGCCTACCCGCGTGGAGTACGAACCTCGACTTGGGCTGTCACCAGATGCCATGACTCCACGACCAATTATTTGTATAATACGTACATATGATGTACTTCAACAATTCAATGAAGCGTAACAGTAAGGTACTATTGTTTGTTCTGTAAGGAAGTCATAAATCTTCGCGAAGGCTAACTGAAACATTTCCATTAGCATATTATGTATTTGCAATGAAACTGCACATGATCGCGTGTTGGACGACTCGATGCAGTTTTACTAAAACTGCACAAGTCGAATCAGAGCCCTGAGTTTGGTTAGGCGATATTATCGTTATGTCAGTCATCGTGACGTCTTATTTTTCTATGATTTTTGGTATAGCACATATCTTCACGATATAGCGACGCAAGAGGTTGCGGGTTCGATTTCCCGCAAAGGGCAAATATTTGTACGATCTGCAGGTATTTGTTCCGGGTGTTCTGGTCGTTTTCTATGTATAATAAAAAATATCTATCTATGTAATGTATATTATGTATATCAGTTATCTAGTACCCATAACACAAGCTCTGCTTAGCTTGGGGATAATGCTGTGTGTATTGTCCAGCATTATTTATTATTATTATATGTAAGGGTAAGTGAATATACCAAATATACAATATCAATACTTGATGCGCAATATACATCGTCCTCGCATAAAATTTCATTGACGAAATGAAATAATAAAAAAATCCAAGAAAATTTAAAGGAATATAAATGCGTCGATGGAGAACTTTCTGTCAGCTCTATGAATATCAAAGCTGTTGTTAATACCGATATTTAACAAAGAAAATAAATGCTTGAACTGAGCACAATAGACGCTATTTTGGTAAAATGCTACTTGATAGAATATCAAACTGACTTCAATAAAATGTGTATTTTGTAAGATTAACATTATGTTACTACAAAAAGACAGGGCGCTCATTAGGGGAGGCCTATGTCCAGCCGTGGACTGGTATAGGCTGATGATGACGATAAACATTTTGCTACTTAACGTTTCTTGCCATCTGTACCAAAAGTAAAATTGGTAACCGATTTATTTCTGACAGTAAACAGTAAGTTTTTACTAAGACTGTTAAGTAAAAAATCAAATTATCGATTTTAGTTTTAGTGAGAAACTTCTTAGTTATTACGCCTCTTCACAACGCTTCGCTTAAGTGATCTTAATTATCTCAAATCTAAGATCTCAAGATAGTCTTATAGGTACATTCTCCTCCTTACATGTGCCCACTGCTGGACCTGCCTCCTCCAAATAAGGGGAGTTCTACTATAGTCTATCTAAAGTCAAAGTCAATAACTTCATATCTGTAGGCTTACAAAACAAGCACTTCGACAAGTCAAATTTTATACTATAAACAGCTGTATAAATGTTAATAATTATATACTAGAGACCCGCCCGGCTTTGCACGAGTACTATATTATGCATGTATTATACATATAAACCTTCCTTTTGAATCACTCTATCTATTAAAAAAACCCTATCAAAATCCGTTGCGTAGTTTTAAAGATCTAAGCATACATAGGGACAGACAGACAGCCGGAAGCGACTTTGTTTTAAATACTATGTAGTGATAACCATCAGCGTCTCGCGGTTTCACCCGCGTAGTTCCCGTACCCGTAGGAATTTAGGAATAAAATATAGCCTATGTGCTATTCCAGACTATAATCTATCTGTGTGCCAAATTTCATCTAGATCCGTTCAGCCGTTCTGGCGTGATTGAGCAACAAACATCCTATCCATTCATCCATCTGAACTGTCGCATTTATAATTTGTAAAAAAAAAGCTGGACAATTCACACAGCATTATCTAGCCCCAAACTAAGCAGAGCTTGTGTTATGGGTACTAGAGTACTAGATAACTGATATACATAATATAGTACACTACATAGATAGATATTTTTCTATTATACATAGAAAACGACCAGAACACCCGGAACAAATACCTGCAGATCGTACAAATATTTGTCCCAAGGCGGCAATCGAACCCGCAACCTCCTGCGTCGCAGGCGGACCTTCGCCCGCCGCGCCACAGAGGTCGTCAAGTGTCAGGTGTTATTGATTCTATTCATTTTAATTTGTTTTCGATAGTTTAAAAACTTCTTAATATCCACAGGTGCAGGAGAACCCTCTTGCGAGCAGCAACGATCTCAAATCAACTCTTCCTAAAGTCGGTAAGTCATACTTTAGACAGTTTCATTTAACTCCCACCTTGAAAACGATTTTACGAGCATTGTACAGTCGGTATCACAAGCAGCTATTTTAAAAATATGACATGAAAGTTTTGAAACTAAAAATTTATCGTGTCTTTTCGTTGACACATTTCATTTATTAGAATAGAATAATACTAAACAATGTCACCATCAATACAAGAAATAATTAACAAGAACTTAATACACTAACTATATTAAAGTTGCACGATTGGCGGCCTTATCGCTAACAGCGAAATATTCCAGCCTGGAACTGTCCTTGGGATTGATAGGATCGATATGTACAAAAGTGAGTGGCGTAACTGTTGACGAATTATTGTTCCAGAATAAATGAAATGTGTTTAAGGGAACATTTCAGTAAATTCAATGTATTAACCATAACACTATTACTTATATTGGCATGTCAAATAATGAATACTACAGTAATTTCATAATCAACTATAAATGTTACGTGATACTTAAGACCAAAAAATGGTCTGTCCTGATTTACGATAATTATACTGTCTGACAAGTTGTTATTACTACTTTTTTTTTTACTTTTTTCTACTATTTTCCAATACAACAACTTTTGATTTGAGTACCATTTATAGTTTGATAGTACCATTTATAAAAGGCCGCTTAGGCGTGTGGGTCTCTTTTATAAATGGTACTACTCGTACTGAAAAAAAAAATACCTTATTTGACATTTTATGGTTTCTCTGTACTAAAGTTTATGACTCTTTTGACATGGACACAGGCAGAGTTGTGGCAGTAAAGCACAGCGAGCCATGAAATAAGAAGTTGAAGTCACACTGTATATTGTATTTTTGTATGTATTTCCTAGCTATCTTCTGATACCGACTGTACTTGTAGTTGGTACTTCGCCTCATTATACTATAAACCTTCGTGATTGAGTGTAAGATTTTCCTGTTTACTTCGCCTTATAAGCAGTTTTTGCGGTTGAATGCATATTATATAGGTACGTTTTTCTGGTGATCCTTACCGCAATGGATTTTTTATGAGGTTTTGTTTTGATTGTATTTGATTTATTTAAAAACTACATCAAGTAAATTGTCTTTGATTGTTATGAGAAACTTTTGAGATCGAAAAATATAAATAAACGAGAGAGAAATTGTTAGGTACTGAACCTTAGCTATATTTCATTTCCTTTGGAATTCAATTTAGTGGTGTTTGAATATTTTTGGTGGGCAACAGAATTTTCTACAGTTAGATAAGATAAAAAAATATTTTTGTGAGACCATACTATTATTTCCACACATTTAGCATCACTGATTATTCGCAGCAGCCTTTTGAAATATTTTAACGCTTTTACTGCCGGGGCATGTTCTACGAGTCGGAAGTCCATGTGCAACATGGGCAATGAAAGTGTTAATCTCTGCCTTTTCAGTCAAGTGATAGTTTCCATGTAGGCCTTAACGTTCTCGTGTACAAAAACTCACTTCAGCGTAAAGATCTACTAACACTAATTGGTTCGTAACTCGAACGACTCCGCTGACCAAAGAAAAGGCGGCAAAAAGTTAACTCTTCAACGCCTGCCGCTAAGAAAACTAACTGCATAAAGATTTTTACTTAAATTTCAATTCTAAGTAAGCTTGTTAGTTGTTGAGCTGCGCTAGCAATTTTATTTAAAATAGGATGTCGGTATGCTATCTTTATGTATTGCATAAGACGAGGTTCGCTTTTTCGAGACAAGAACGGGCCAATGCCCCGGTGAAGACGAGAAGGGAAGCAAGATCTGGGCATGGGCCTTTTGGGACTCATTGCAAAAATGGAATGGAATGGTGAAATTTTAGCATTATTTATTTATTTAAGACTCAAATTAAGTTTTCAGTTCAGTAACATTGACAAGGCTGCGTTTAGGACCAGAAATACGTAATTTTTTCGATTATATTATTAAGTTGTGTACAGTGAGTCGCCCCGTGACCACGATCGCTGTAACGCGGAAGAAATGTTGGGGTAAAGAAAGCAAAGGGAACGTGATAAATACTCGATAAATAATAATCTTTAATTAGTAAGTTGCGTGTCCATTCATCCAATTATATTAAACAAAAGATCCAATAGTTAATACAGCTCAGATTTTCTGCGTGTCCCGTATAACTGGATCAGCGCCTCAGTTCCGTTATCATGGAGTATCGTAAAATCCGCGCCATTATCAAACGGCTCTCCAAAGACAACCGTATCGCACATAAACAACCCAAATGGCCCGCAATTCGCAAAACTTTGCCCAAAAACAATATTTGAAAAACCATTCCACCCGCTATGGTTGACTGCACACGAATAAAATGTGGAATGAAATATTAAGGGCCAGTTTACACGTATCGCGGGCACAGATCGCCCGCCAGCGCCACCTGTCGACGATGCGAGTGAATAAATAGAAAAAATACCCTGTCGAGTGCACGCCAGGCTATGCTAGCAACTTTTCTATGCACGGTAGAAATCTTTCCGCATTTTAATGGAGACAGAGAAACTTACGACAATTTTTATAACTATAAACTGACTCGTAAAAAGTACGAGTAGCTACATTAAAAAATAAGTCTGTTTTGTCTGTACTATACGTCTAAACGTCTATCTTAAATTTTACTGCATTTTTTATTTTTGTATGAGTTGCTAATTGCTAATAAAATATTGTTTACCATACAATACATACAAAAAAATGCAGAAATTCATCCCGATTAGTTTATTGAGAAGTTTTGATAAAACTACGATTATTTATACTGTTGCAAAACGCTTAGCTGCCAGAATCAGAAGAAGTCTTGGCCACACCTCAAATGCTTTAGAATTCGGAGATGTCTATGATAATAGTAGCTGACCTAAAGCTACCACCACACCGCCGCCGGCTAACTAGCCTGGTCTATCCTAATCTATCACTATTCCAACCGAATCAACATAGTGGTTCCTTTGATTACGTGAAGCATTGTCAATAATTTCCTTGCACAAATACCAACATAGAGGTTTTGCGTTCGCAGTACTGTTACACATTCTGTGGTTCGGTGGTTGGTTCTCCCGACCGAATACACCGTGTATGACTGTATGCGGTTATTCACAAACACAAAGCGCATATAAATATAACAGCAACCACTGAAATATTTGCGCTCGCTAAGTGAATTATAATTGTATGTATTTACGAGTTTGTGGGTACTGTTGCTCTGCTCGAGTCACGTTCACTTCTTAAGTTTATTTACTTTGATTTGTATTATTCGTACTCTACGAATACTGTGTCCATTCCACTGCTGGGCAACAGCCAGACCATCATCATCCCTTCAGACATCATGATCTAGATAAGTCTCTATGTACCTAAAGGTATAAAAAGTCAACCCTTAATAAATTTTAAATATTAAAAACAAACGTTTAGCAGTTCTTGGCCACCCTGTGTCTTTATTATCATACTTGATGCTGCCTTATAGCATTGTCACCGAACTTATACAAATATGCCAAATTTATGATCAATTATTTGAAGATTATCTCGCACACTCGACAGATGGTCTAAAATTCAAGATTTTTACATGGAAATTAAAATAAAAACATATGAAAATTTTATGACAACGCTTGACTAAACCATAGATATTTGCAATGACACTTGTTTCAATAAAACAGTGTTTTAGTTATAATACAATATGCCGCTTTTAAGAACTCAATAACCCAAATAAAATTTGTTCCTACTTTTAAATCAGATTACCGGTATCCAAACAAAATAATCACGGGACATCCAATAAATTGAATAAAAATATACCCACAGCGAAAACGGTAGCTCGTTAATTCAGTACCGTTTTGCACCAGCGCCAGACCTCACCTGCCTTTACCAGCGACGAGCAAATAAAAACACCCTGACGAGCTCGTGCGGAAGGTTGTAGCATACATATCAACTTGGGAATGGATCGGCAACGCCACTGGGAATGGATAGCCATCGCTTCTTCGTATCACTCCCTGTCAGGGTAAAGAGTTTAAACAATAAAACTTTATGACTAGAAGAGCAAGAAGAGTGGAAATGTCAGCAGGTACTTTTGGCGTGCATGGTATGGTAACAAACAGCTGTCTATAGTTGCGCATATATAATATTACTGCCCACGACTTCGCACAAGCTTTTCAAGTAGCTTATGTCCGTCTCCGGGATATAACTTCCCTCCCTCTCAAATTTCACTAAGATCCGTTTTGATATTTAGGCTTGAAAAGCTAACAGATAGACAGAGTTACTTTCGACTTATTAATATTAGTATGGATTCGTGTCATGTCATTCTCGTGATCCAAGCAAATACAATGACAACTCTGTTGTCTAAATCAGTCCAGCAGTTTTTGCAACAGCTAAAATAACTTACATCCCTATATACTATGAGCAAAAATATTACTTTACTATTTTATTATAAAAACTATCGTAAAATATTACTTTACTATTTTACTATAAAAACTATCGTAAAATCGACGACCTCAGTGGCGCAGCGGGCGAGAGTCTGCCTGCGACGCAAGAGGTTGCGGGTTCGATCCCCGCCTCGGAACAAATTTGTGTACGATCTGCAGAAATTTGTTCCGTTGGTCTGGGTGTTTTCTATGTAATTATAATAAAAAATATCTATCTATGTAATGTATAATATTACGTATATTAGTTATCTAGTACCCATAACACAAGCTCTGCTTACCTTGGGGCTAGATAATGCTGTGTGAATTGTCCAGCATTATTTATTTATTTATATTACTTTACTATTTTACTATTAAAACTATCGTAAAACATTACTTTACTATTTTACTATAAAAACTATCGTAGTTTGACGAACGCACGCGTTTAGAACCGCACTCACCCTGAAGAAGTCCTTCGTTAAGGGATGAAACGTTGGTGTTCTTCCAACACTACTAAGGTTCGTAGTTAACCTGCTTACATCCGTAATGAATTTTACTACTTTCGCAGTCGGCAAAACAGAAAAAGCTCTCTTGAAGTTGCGATGCCATAATGATTCTGATTTTTGTGCGCTGCAGTTTTGTACAATAAGTACTGAAGAGCTTGAGTTGTGACGGTGCAGGTGGTGATCCGTTGTAGAGTTGATATGTGTGCAGTAACCTAACAGGGCGGCTTATGGAAAAACGACCATTTATGAATAACAGTGCTTAGCGTTTATTAATAATCCGATAACGATTTCATATGTGCATTGCACATGCTCCAATTAGGTTCGCTTTTTCGAGACAAGAACGGGCCAATGCCGCGGTGAAGACGAGAAGGGAAGCAAGATCTGGGCATGGGCCTTTTGGGACTCATTGCAAAAATGGAATGTAATGGTGAAATTTTAGCATTATTTATTAATTTAAGACTCAAATTAAGTTTTCAGTTCAGTAACATTGACAAGGCTGCGTTTAGGACCAGAAATACGTAATTTTTTCGATTATAATATTAAGTTGTGTACAGTGAGTCGCCCCGTGACCACGATCGCTGTAACGCGGAAGAAATGTTGGGGTAAAGAAAGCAAAGGGAACGCGATAAATACTCGATAAATAATAATCTTTAATTAGTACGTTGCGTGTCCATTCATCCAATTATATTAAAAAAAAAGGTCCAATAGTTAAAACAGCTCAGATTTTCTGCGTGTCCCGTATAACTGAATCAGCGCCTCAGTTCCGTTATCATGGCGTATCGTAAAATCCGCGCCATTATCAAACGGCTCTCCAAAGACAACCGTATCGCACATAAACAACCCAAATGGCCCGCAATTCGCAAAACTTTGCCCAAAAACAATATTTGAAAAACCATTCCACCCGCTATGGTTGACTGCACACGAATAAAATGTGGAATGAAATATTAAGGGCCAGTTTACACGTATCGCGGGCACAGATCGCCCGCCAGCGCCACCTGTCGACGATGCGAGTGAATAAATTGAAAAAATACCCTGTCGAGTGCACGCCAGGCTATGCTAGCAACTTTTCTATGCACGGTAGAAATCTTTCCGCATTTTAATGGAGACAGAGAAACTTACGACAATTTTTATAACTATAAACTGACTCGTAAAAAGTACGAGTAGCTACATTAAAAAATAAGTCTGTTTTGTCTGTACTATACGTCTATCTTAAATTTTACTGCATTTTTTATTTTTGTATGAGTTGCTAATTGCTAATAAAATATTGTTTACCATACAATACATGAAAAATGAAAAAAAAATGTAGAAATTAATCCCGATTAGTTTATTGAGAAGTTTTGATAAAACTACGATTATATAAACTGCACACTGTTGCAGAACGCTCAGCTGCCAGAATCAGAAGAAGTCTTGGCCACACATCAAATGCTTTAGAATTCGGAGATGTCTATGATAATAGTAGCTTACCTAAAGCTACCACACCACCGCCGCCGGCTAACTAGCCTGGCCTATCCTAATCTATCACTATTCCAACCGAATCAACATAGTGGTTCCTTTGATTACGTGAAGCATTGTCAATAATTTCCTTGCACAAATACCAACATAAAGGCTTTGCGTTCTAAGTACTGTTACACATTCTGTGGTTCGGTGGTTGGTTCACCCGACCGAATACACCGTGTATGACTGTATGCGGTTATTCACAAACACAAAGCGCATATAAATATAACAGCAACCACTGAAATATTTGCGCTCGCTAAGTGAATTATAATTGTATGTATTTACGAGTTTGTAGGTACTGTTGCTCTGCTCGAGTCACGTTCACTTCTTAAGTTTATTTACTTTGAATTGTATTATTCGTACTCTACGAATACTGTGTCCATTCCACTGCTGGGCAACAGCCAGACCATCATCATCCCTTCAGACATCATGATCTAGATAAGTCTCTATGTACCTACCTAAAGGTACCTATAAAAAGTCGACCCTTAAGAAATTTAAAAAAAAACAAACGTTGAGCAATTCTTGGCCACCCTGTGTCTTTATTATCATACTTGATGCCGCCTTAATTGTCACCGAACTTATACAAATATGCCAAATTTATGATCAATTTATTATAAAAACTATCGTAAAATATTACTTTACTATTTTACTATAAAAACTATCGTAAAATCGACGACCTCAGTGGCGCAGCGGGCGCTACCTGCGACGCAAGAGGTTGCGGGTTCGATCCCCGCCTCGGAACAAATTTGTGTACGATCTGCAGAAATTTGTTCCGTTGGTCTGGGTGTTTTCTATGTAATTATAATAAAAAATATCTATCTATGTAATGTATAATATTACGTATATTAGTTATCTAGTACCCATAACACAAGCTCTGCTTACCTTGGGGCTAGATAATGCTGTGTGAATTGTCCAGCATTATTTATTTATTTATATTACTTTACTATTTTACTATTAAAACTATCGTAAAACATTACTTTACTATTTTACTATAAAAACTATCGTAGTTTGACGAACGCACGCGTTTAGAACCGCACTCACCCTGAAGAAGTCCTTCATTAAGGGATGAAACGTTGGTGTTCTTCCAACACTACTAAGGTTCGTAGTTAACCTGCTTACATCCGTAATGAATTTTACTACTTTCGCAGTCGGCAAAACAGAAAAAGCTCTCTTGAAGTTGCGATGCCATAATGATTCTGATTTTTGTGCGCTGCAGTTTTGTACAATAAGTACTGAAGAGCTTGAGTTGTGACGGTGCAGGTGGTGATCCGTTGTAGAGTTGATATGTGTGCAGTAACCTAACAGGGCGGCTTATGGAAAAACGACCATTTATGAATAACAGTGCTTAGCGTTTATTAATGCTCCAATTAGCGTTACTGCTGATTTTAGCTGAAAGTTTCATGCATTTTTAATGAGGATTTTGTTGGTGGGTGAATAAATATTAGACCGAATTTCCTGAAATTTTATCGCGTTCTTTTTGTCACTTGAATCAAATGAATGTACGTTGCCAGCGAAATACTGGTGTTGGATGATGCTTTCAAGTTTTTTACCATAAATATAAAAATTTAAGTCAAAAAATCTATATTGTCCTATTCAATTTTTTTTACTTTAATTTTAAAGCGTCATTAACCTACTCTACTACGCAACATTGCTGATTTTGAAAATAGTTTATCTTGTTTGATGAGATAGAACTTCTAAGCGAACTTATTAAATGAAAACTTTCATCATATATAAGTAACAAACAAAGTATTTATTATAGCAAAAACATAGTTAATTAAATTAGGTGCACATCCTTAACAAGTATGTATAAAACAAGATCTTAGGAAGTGAAACATGTAACACGTACAAAAAAGAGAAAAGCAATTAATTGTGTCCTTTTCAGACAGCTATAAACCATATATCAGCTATGTCACTAGTGGACAAAAAATTGAAGTGGACAAAATCAATAACACCTTGTTTCTTATTTGATAATAATTACTATTTATAAACGTGTTTTATAGTGGTTATATATAAAATTTGACTTGTCTAAGTGCTTATTTTGTAAGCTTAAAGAAATAAACGTTATTGATATTTGTTTTACAGAAAATAGATAAACAGAACATAATATATTTAACTATTAAAATTATAAAGCCATGTCAAGTTAAAGATCAACCAATAACAGATAACATAAATCCTAAAAGCACAGTACCGTACAACCGAAAACTTTAATAACTTTTCCTAACATCCCCATCATCACAGTGTACATATGGACAGTATGGAAACTACCTACAAACGCTCGAAACGGCACACTCACACAAACATGCGCATCTACGAGACAATTGATTTGATTGAAACAATTGACCTAATTACAGACTGTTGTAAACAATCTACAGGTAGCTCAATTGATCCATATCAATACTAGTCCGAAGCGTCCCCAAGACGCTGGCTGTATTGATACGCTGTATGGCAATACTGATGCGCTGCGCAAGATCCTGACTGACCAGCTTATTTGTTTTTATTTATTTTATACCAGACCACATAATTTGTAAGCTAGTTATTTCAATTCCATTGATGAGATCACTACAGAAAAAAAACGTCTTAATAAAAAAATATTATATCAAAAACAAGAAAGTTACAACCCTACAATTGCTATAATGGAGCGTAGGTATTTATTTCATCAACTAGGCTCACGCCCGAATACTCAAACGCAACTCATATTTAAGTACGTCTCAAGACGTGATTTTTTGACAGTTTTCAATGAAAATGTGTCATAAATTCGTCACTTCTTTGCACTTTCTTACACTTTCTTAATTGGTGATGAATAAAGTATTCTCTATCTATCTACATATCTATCTATCAATGGAGCCACCGTCTTGGGGACGCTTCGGACTAGTATTGATATGGATCAATTGAGCTACCTATAGATTGTTTACAACAGTCTACAGTTAGGTCAATTGTTTCAATCAAATCAATTGTCTCGTAGATGCGCATGTTTGTGTGAGTGTGCCGTTTCGAGCGTTTGTAGGTAGTTTCCATACTGTCCATATGTATACTGTGCCGTCGTATAAACCTATCGATAACTCAATCTATACTTTAGATATACAGCTTTCGATAGTCGGATACGAGAGAGTATCGTCGGAGCCAGAGGATAGGTCTGCCACGGACAGAGCGCCTCACGAATTTGATTTGTTTTTCCAACTGCGGGACGACTTGTACTTTTTGTGTCTGAATCTGGATTCCGAAATAGATTTGCTTTGGCGTTCATTGTCTCAGTCACTGTCGCTGACGCCCATCAGACGCCATTGTGAGTTTTGTGACGGGGCTCTAACTTGTCTTTGTCTTGATGGAATGGATCAAACGATAGTTATTTGATTGATTTAACAAAAATGTATAAAATAACTTATTGCGCGACTGTGTTTGCCTTATTTCATTCAGATAGTGACACAGTGTCATATTATATAATATATATCGACATCGATAACATTATATAATATTCGACGACCTCTGTGGCGCGGTGGGCGAAGGTTAGCCTGCGACGCAGGAGGTTGCGGGTTCGATTCCCGCCTCTGGACAAATGTTTGTACGATCTGCAAATATTTTGTTTAGGGTGTTCTGGTCGTTTTCTATGCATAATAAAAAATATCTATTTATGTAATGTATTGTATTATGTATATCAGTTATCTAGTACCCATCTACCCATAACATAACACAAGATCTGCTTAGCTTGGGGCTAGATAATGCTGTGTGAATCGTCCAGCATTATTTATTTATATTAACAAAGAAACTATACTGGGTATTCATTCAAATCTAGGTCCTGCCCGCCCGCGCCTTTGATCTATTGGTCCACTCAGAAGGTACACTCAGAGACCTCTTCAACTTAGTAAAGCATTAAGTCTCAAACTAAGCAGAGTTTGTCTTATAGGTAACTGATTTCGCTTATTCCCTGTATTTCTATACATAACTACTGGGACATTTTTTGTCAGTTTTGACATCTTCTGACATTTTTGACGTTCCTGTCGTTTTGACGTTTGTTATCATTTATTCTCATTTGTGACGTTTCCTGTCTTTTTTGTTATTATTGCATTTATATTATATAAATTTTTGTGCACAGAACTAGTGGGACTGATATACTGACTTAAGGAGACTAAAGTACAAAACAGTATATTTCTTTATAATATTAAGTTTATTACAGTACAGATCATCTTCTTTAACATACAACTGTCAAAACTTCCCCCCTGCCATCTCTTAAAACGATTACCCTGAATATCGGGTAATCGTTTTAAGAGATGGCATCTTCACTACCAAAATGTTTATATAATTTTATTTATGAACCGCATATTCCTTTGAGCTGTTTCGTAACTATTAATCTCCTGTCGTTACACGTTCCTATATTTGATACGCATCGTTCGTCTTCTCTATTAGATTTTAGAATACAAGCTTCTGGCCGCGGCTTCACTCGTTTGTAACTTATAAATAAAGATATACACTATGCATATATAATGACTGATAAAAATTTAAAATAATCAGGGATAATGTGCTACATGTTCGTTATAAACCAACGAAATAAAAACCATCGATTGGGCTCATATTATTTCCGCTACAACAATCCATACTTGTCGACGACGTTGATTTTAACAACGCAACAAGTAACAAAACAATGTAAGAATGTAATAAACCAGAAACTAAAATATTGACAGCAATAATCCTAAAATGCAATATTAACACTTAGCAAGCCACTAGCAGCAACTTTATCGAAATAACTCGTGATATTGACGACAACTTTACAGCGCTACATAGCGCTTTATTTTCTTACTCCAAAGCTTTACTGCTCTGCTGATCAATAATAGTTGTACTATCATCGACAAACGTTTAAAAGTTTTAAAGCTGAAACAATATTAATTTGTTCGATTTTCCCCTCTTCTACATATTGACTACACAAATTTTTGTCTACAATAAAAAGGTGATATTTTTTTTTTATGGAATCCCTTCACCGAATCTAATTTAACGTTGATATTGCTCCATTATGGGTAGGTGTACCATACCACCTTAATTCTTAGTAAAATGGAACAATAGTTTCGAAATAACTAATTATATATACCTGTTAAAATTGTAAAATTCAAAGTTACTACTTTAGTGGTTTTTTCATCAAATAGCTGCCCACACCGGGTCCTAGGTTCTAGAACACTCAGGAACCATGCAGCAGTTACAAACCCATTACTAACAAATATATCGGCATTAAGCCCACCCTTTGTACCTTAGTGCAATAAAGTTTTAAATAAATAGATAAATAAATAAATATACTCACAATATTCGTGAAGTTGTTTATGGCATGTATCAGAATTCAGTTTGAATACTGTGAAGTGGATAGCTTTCGTCGTCGAGTGTACTACAGTTTACGATGCGAGACCTGCCGTTATCCCGCGCTTAGGGTCTTTGATGTCTTTGACAGTTTGCGACCATCGCCTTTTTATTTCACGATTTATCCTTTAGTCCCTTTTAATTTTATGCTCACTCCAAATAATGCTTTTAGATAGTGCGATTTCTTAAGATATGTATAGTGTTACTATTCATCTGATATTTGTTACACAAGTCGGTAAATAATTCTAGTCTCCCATACCGATGACTTTAATCAAAAAGCCTGTAATATTATTAACCTTAGCCAAACTACCTCGTAATTCTGCTGTATTGACGCAAAAAGTCCTCTGTATATTCCACAACCAGGTCAGGAAAATATCTTGCTTGCTAATGCCACATGGAGGAATTGTTTTCAAGTTTTACGATTGCCGAATCGTAAAAATGTTGCCCTCATCCACCCCCGTTACTGCGCCCTTATTTCACAGTGTAGCGAACTCGGTATCTTCTAGTTTATTATTACGTGTTCAAGTGTTTTACAGCCTGTTTTGAATAATGACATTTACATTGGATTTTATGTCTTCAAAATTTAAGAATCAGTTTTTGTTTGTTTTTAATTATACTACTCAAAAAACGTTTTTTTATGAATTCAGACTGAAAATTACATTTTCTCGTACTTTTCTTGATTGTCTATGTACGCAGGTATATAGGAATCCTATAAACACGAAGAGACAGGTACAAGGAACAGATTAATCCAGGATGCAGTAGTCAATCTCATTTAAAACGTTTCGTAGTCCCCTTCTGTTCATAATCATCATCATCATCAACCTTTTAAAACGTTTGTTAGTCCCCTTCAGTTCATAATCATCATCCTCAACTGCCTATAATGGTTTACTGCTGGACGCAGGCCTACCCCTGATTTTTTTATCTCATGGGGCCCACAATCCCCACGCTAGGCATGCGGGTTGGGGATCATCGTCATCCTAAATTAGTCCACTGGTGGATATAGGCTAATGAACACCCTAGCACCCTGTCCTTTCACTTGGTATAAATCTTTCTAGGCTCTTGTTCACTCGGAATAAATCGTCCATGTTACATGTTTTAAAGACAACCTATATTAAATCAGTATTTAGGTCATCGAAGGTGTAGTATTGTGGCATATTATACTAATAAATAACAAAGCCATTATGCGATTAGATTGGCCCCTTGTTTAATATGATAATAGCTCATAAACTCTCGCATTAAGGCTTGCAGTCTGAGGTGCTCATGCATATCATTATGAAATGAATAGTAATTTTCCGTGGACATCGATGCACGTGCTGTTATTAGGTTATGTCACTTAGTAGAATACATTAATCGACTCGTTCTTGGAATATTTATTACTGGATAACTTAAAAGCAGGCTTAATTAAATACTAGCATTCTAAAGTAGCTGTCATATTAAAGTGCTGATGATTTACGCAATACCCTTTTTGATCTATAACCTCTGAATTTGAAAGTTCATTAAAGGTAATGTTTACATTTTACCTTCACTTTCAAAGAGTTGGTTATTAATCTATGAAAATGTTATATTAGTATTTAAAAGTTTTCCTGTGTAGCTGCCATATTGTAATACCATACTATACTTGAAGTTATGTCGGTGCAATGAGAGTTAGTTTCAGAGTTAGTTTATTATTCTCATCGAACACCGAGAATGATCGAAAATTAATTATCCATCTAGTTTGATAATATATAGAGTTAACACTACTTCGTTTCACTTGCGTTATTATGTGTACTTATAATAATTGGCATCTTTATTTAGCTAGTTTTACTTTAAAATTTTGTTATCTACATCTGAATTAAACTGAAACTGTATCAATTACAATTTTTATCGATTCCAATTCGAGTATAATACTTTTAACAAATCTTTTAACAATAACCCCGCTAACAAATAGCCAGCAATAATTCCTATTTACAGTTTCAGTGAATATTTCCAATTCAAATACAGTTCCTTTTCTGGAATAATTTGCTTCGTCCATTAACTAGCACATTTGTCTTCATAAGCCTCGGTGGACCAGCTCCGCTAGATTTAGTGGCTAGGGCCACCTTGCCACTTTGTACATTATTGTCGAAATGTCTTTAGACTGTTTTATTTCCTGTGGACGTTTTGAACTTGATTTTTCAAAACATTTCTTTCCTTTTGATCAACTTATTCAAACACATAAATTGTTTATTTTATAGTTAAAATGTAAAGAATTATTGGCATTTTATGCGTTTGAAATCACCAAATTTTCCCTCATGTCTATCAAATCTCGTGAACGTTCTGACGTGAAATATGTTTTAGATCAGGCTATTTCATCTTGAATGAAATCTAGATGCTTCTCTTCGACCCTTGCATTGCATACATATTCGCCACTTGCAAGTTTTTTTTTATTATATAAATCTTGAAACTTACCTCTGTCAGGTATCGAGTTAAGAATTTTCAATCGTTTTATCGATATTTCATATCGTGAGGTCGCGGACTCACGGTGCTTCTCCAATTATGTTTTGAATTCAAGTTTCTGATGGAGTTTGTAGATAACTTGTACTGCAACTCTGTAGGAACATTGAAGTACTTACTTTCATGCATACTCGATCTTTGAAGGAGTCCATTCTGTGGGTTTATGAGAACAACGAAACACATAACTGCACTGGTGTTAGTACCGTGTTTACCAAAAACGAAACTTGTGTACAAACTATAAAAAAACAGTAAAATATAACTATGTAGGTTATTAATCTATATCGTCAACGTTCGTAGTAGTTGTTTAATAAAAATACGACCGAAATATCCGGCAGATAACCCCTTGTACGAAACAGAAATTTATATTTTTATTAATTGCATCATAACGGTAACCAGCAGACAAATTTCAGATATTCAATCACGCCTGGTCTGTACGCTTTTTTATTTTTCACGACACAGTTTAATTTAGCTTTGCGTAGTTTAAAAATTCAGAATAAAGTTAACATTAAATTGAGTGATTCATAGTCTGCCGGCAGTGTCAGTTGATTACGCTCGGATGTCGCTTCTGAATATTTTTTCACATGTTCGCATTTAATTTGTTGATGATTTTAATAGTGCCGTTTTAATTAAAAGTGGTTATTCGCTGTAAGATAACCTCTGTTATGGAAATAATCCAAGTTTCTGAACTTTTACAATATTTTTCACTCGGTTATTTAAGACTACAATACACTTAATATATTTTCGAGAATTTCATAATATATTACTTCGAGATCCTCGTAAACTCTCCTTAATTATAAAGTTTACATAATCATCATTGTTACTGGTTATTCTACTTTAAAATTCAACCAAATGTTATATCCTACAACATCCCCTGAGATTTGAACTGGTTATTAATATTTCCGATAAGTTTCAAAACGGCCGGATTGGCAGACGAACTTCCTTTTGGCTCGCTTCAACTCGAAACGATTAAAAAGACGACTGCAATTCCATTCCAACTAGGTTTGTTCATTTCCCTCTGGCTTTAAAGTGGACATTTATACATTCAACAACAAAGTTCTATTCTGTTATATCTTCAAACTTTTAATTAATGCTCACAATTTGTTTTAAAAGTGAGGATAATCCATGTTTATTTTTAAAATTGAATATTCATTACCTGAAGCTATTGTCATTTGAGCTCTTGGTTGTACTCAAATATTAATTTATTCTATTTTAGGAATAGAAGAACCCACAAAGTTGCGGAATTGTTTTACTCAAACAATGAGTAAGTCGTAGCGAAGTCGTAAAACATTCATAGTATTTTATCCGCGTCTTTCATTAAAACAATTACTCCCTATTCGGGAATAATAGAAGGTCACCGAGTACAGCTATATTTGAAATGCAATCAACTAATTACGTTCTGGATAAAGATATCATAAAAACTCAGTTCGGCTCCTTGTATGTCTCCTTTGTGGCGGGTTTGCAAACCCAACTAAAACAGAATCTTGTTTTAATTAGGCCGGCTTCTGAAACTCAAAGCACAATACAAGAAATACATACTACAACTTAAGTAACTTTAGTACGCGACGTGGACTTAATTACTGATGCCAATGTTCTTAAATAAAGACGATCAAATACAGCCTTTGGTTCCAGCGTTTAAATTGAATCCGTTTACCGATAACTTGCATATTAAAAGCTGTTGGGAATAGTTGGAGTAGAAAGCCTGGTCGGGAATTGTGAAGCTAAAGAACTCGGCGTGTGACGACCCCGTTTCCGCTCACAGTTCGACGATCGTTCCTTGCACACAGCTGTCTAGGAAGGACGCTATTCCGAACCTATTTCTTGACAAGTTGCTTTTTTCAGCGCGTGTTTGTGGCTGATACGGCGCCATCTAGCGGCGGGGTGCGACAGCGCTCACCCCACCCGCTACGCCCCCACCCCGTGAGCTTACTACGTAGTACGTTATGCTCTTTACAATACTACGGGTTCGGCATCACATTTGCTATGCTGAGGTAGCTGATAGTGATTGAGGGATCGTCTGCGATCAGATGCTGTTGTGTTCTCGACTTCTCGTGCATTTTGAATGACGTTTTCAAATGTTCGGAATAAGCTGAATGATTTAAGGTTGAAACTGCTTGCATTCCTTTGTTCTAAACGACTGGAACTGTGTAAATGTGTGATTGTATTTTTGAAAAATAAGTATTCTCTGAATCGGCTTTGAACAAGGTATTAATAGAGATAACGATAAATCAAGAACAGACAAATGCTTGCGATGTAAAAGGGTTAAGGAAAATGATTTTAATATACCGCGATCTAACCGCGATAAAGTGTAAACTTTCTCGATACTTTACAACGTTCTTTGGGCCAGTCCAAACACTATTCGCCGCAACAGCAACTCGAATTGATGGCATCCTCGCAATACAAGATTATCCTGGCTGGATAATCCTGTATTGCCAATTGGCCATAGTTAAATCTTGCACACTGCTTCGAGGGCTATTTCTAGCCCACGTTATCTAGGTAAACTTAGAATCGATATGAGTATTTATTCATTCATACCCTTGATAATATCGGAATCGGATTAATACACGCCTTCAAGAATGTGTAGCTTCTGTGCGCGACTTTCTTCAAGTACCCTGAAAACCTCTTTCAGCCTTTTTTCTATATTATATCATTCAAAAATAGATCAAAGCTAATCGGACGGAATGCTTTTTTATATTTCCGTCAACGAATTAGCATTGCCATTCAATGTGGCAATGCTGCCAGCATTCTGGGCACTGCTTTCTGATGACGTCTTAGATTTTTAGAAAGTAGATGTAAGTGTAAATATTAGTTGTAATTGTTTAACTATGTAGAATGTCAAATTAATTATTTATAGATTCTTAATATCAGATTGTTAACACAAAACTCAAAAATTATATACCTATCTACCAGTTACCTAATCGTGGTAAATATCCTGTGATAAGTTTTTAGTAGTTAGGTTATAAGATGGGGAGTTTTTAGTTCTTTGTTACCCCGTTGTCGTCCTAGTCGACAAATTACTTTCACAAATATTAAAAAAAAACTTCGAATATGTAGGCTCAGTCTTTCACGAGATATAAATTTGAATACCTCCTTTCTGAACCAAGAGACCAGCTTAACATATTGAATAGACTCTAAAGGACTATTGATGTGCACCGATTTAGATTATTGGCAGCTCTGTCCACTCAGGATAGGAGCTAACTACCGGTAGATAGGCAGTGGATGGCCTGTTGAAGTGTAAATGAGTTGGACAGACTGATAGGACCAGACGGGTATTGATGACTAGGTTTGTGTAGTTTATTGAAGCAATGAAATAGAGAAATAGCGCTAATACGGAAGGACCAAGGTGCGGTTTGCTGAGTAAAATAGAACTTAAAACCGAAAACATATATCTTCCTGTTAAAAATAACGTTTTTCTTTCTCGGTGTTAATTGCCTAACCTAGTCCCATGCTGTTGTGATATTATGGACATATGGAGTAAGTAAAACTAATCTCATTTTAACAAAATTTTGATTCGAGATTCCATAGTTTTAGTTACATTAATGATTACTGAATATAAAAAGTAAAAACAAATCTATGCCCCTCCCAAAGATATGTTGTAAAATTCTCTAAGATTCCTGAAAAATGAAACACCGACAGAGTAAATTACGCATTTACATTATTTATATGGACAGATAAAAAAACTTAAACATAACCGACTTCAATTTCATGGTAATGTTCTAGGAATTCGTAGAAGCTGCGCTTGCTTATAAATCTCATTAAAGCTTGCGCATACGTTTCTTGCAATACTCTCTGAGCGTGTTTTTCTGATGTTTATGGTAGTGTTATTACTGTTATATAAAAGTGTCAAAAGATCATTTGTTTGAACATTTTCCATCAAATGAGAGTCTTATTTGTTTACTTAAATTTGATAGTGAAGCAAACAGTATTCGATTCCTCTGTTCTTTTATGATAATCACCCAGATCCTGCCCAGATTCACCCACTGTATTAGCTCTTTTCGATTTTGCCAGTTTTCTATAACTTTACTATTTGATTTTGGTTTTTCTATGTATACAGGGTTATTGGTAAATTAGTAACACTACGTAAACTGCAGGTTCTGCCCATCATCGCAAACACGTTTGTGAAGACGCCAGGTGTCAATTCTTATACTTGGTAGGTATGGGTAATAGGTAATTTACCAATAACCCTGTATAAAACAAATTGTGTTATAGAGAAACAAATTGTAAAGTAAGATAGGTTACGGTCATAAATGAATGCTTATGTGTTCATGACCGTAACCAAACCTCAGTTCAATAGGAAGATAGAAAGAGAAAAGAAGTAGAAAATTCTTGTAAGTTTTCCATTGGCGCTTTTAAGGGCTTGCGTCATGCAGTGGACCAATATAGGCTATTGAGGTGAGGAGGTGAGACGTATATTGCTAGCATATATACATATATCATTCATTAGGTACAAGTACATAACTCTAAATGTGATACTTCCAGGTGACATGTTTACTATACCACGTATAGGTAATGTTGAGATGCAGTTCATTTTACATGTATCATTTGTACGGTGTGTGAACCATAAGACATGCAGTTATAATGTGAACTGCTTACACGGTTATGTAGAATTGTGGGTTATACGCGGAATATTAAAGTGCTGCCGGCCGGTGATAAACCGTGTATCGTAATGTGTGCTAGCGAGTATTACCTTTGGTTCTCGAATGAGCGAAGTCACATGCGACTTATAGTGTCACTTAAAAAATATAAAGATGAAAATATTTAGTAACAATTCCGCGCACAAACTTTCTTCGATAAGCTCTGACAAAATGTAGTCAGCGTTGTAGAAGAAAAAACCACACCAACTACAAAATGAAAAGAATTATTGTCATTTTACAATATTAATGAATCACATCACATTTTATCTTGTTCTACAAGTCCTAATACTATAATCCGTCTACGTATATATATTTTATACTAATTAAAAGAATTTAATTTTCGGACATGTATTTCAGCTCGATAAAATATCGAAGCTCTTTGTAACTCTTTATATTTTTCGACCCGATAGATTTACATCACTATTCTTAAGAATCAGGGTCTATGAAATATTGAATATGTTCATTCAGTCAAAGAAATTAAATGTGTGGACGGATTATAGCTTCGTTCCGCCCCTGTGAGCGTAGCTGGGCAGTAAATGTGTTGAGCTGATCTCTTCAGAAAAATCAAACTAATATAGCTACATGCGAAACGAAAGTTACAGTGTTATGTTTTTCTTCCAACTGTCTGGGAAACAGAAATAATATGTATGTATTATCCTTAGTATAAATTGTTTTTGCATTACCGCTTTGTTCAATCAAATAGTCACGCCCCACTAGCGCCATCTATTAACTGATGAAAGCAAACAAAAAGATTGCAGTTTTCTCGGAAATAACGTATACATATTTAATGATCGACAACGGCTAAGAAATTATGACTTTTTAGTCTTTGAAATTCTTGCCACTTTTTTATTCGGGCTGGAATATTGAATAAACGGATATCTGTTACGGTTAGTCGATATTAATTACCGTTGTATAATATTAAGTACCTTGTTAGAGTAAACTCCACTATCGATAAGAGTAAAAATTCCAAACCAATATACTGGCATTCGAGCAGTTAAATATTTATTATTTTGCCTATATATATGCTTACGCGTTATATATACGTAATATTCGCTCCTTACACGTTACATGCTACCTGAATAAAACGGGCAGGAGCAATAAATATCAATTAAATAAATAAAATTTATTCAAAGAAACTCACGTAAATAGACAAGACATCAGTGCGAATGAAAAAATAGCAAACTATATCAATTTAGCCTGAACTATGATTAATCCTGTGTTTCAGGCGACTAGAGTGCTAATTATTACATAAAATAATCAATAATTTGATTTAGGAACATTTATTAACATTTTAGCGGAACCAAATTCAATAGCAGCCATATCATTGTTTAAGATTTTTATGCATCAGTGACTCCCTTTGATCACAACTTACCTGCTATGCAGAATATTATTGTTTATTTTCTTTTGTGTGTTATTCATAAGTTTAGGTTATGATAGGACTGGCATACTTTGTAAAGTAAAAGTCTTTAACAATAAATTAGATAAAAAAAAAAAAAAAACAATAATGCTCTAACCCAATTTGTTTCTACTGATTAGAACCAGTAGACAAGCAAGTGACAGACGTTAAATTTCAAACATTTTACTATTTAAAACATGGTTAAGATCCTGCATTGATTATCCTCAGATCAGTTGGTTCTTCTCACAGTTCCTTATTATGTTTCATGTTTGTTTTTTTTTTATTTTTATTTATTCACGACAACAAACAATTACACTCGGGTCTTACTCTAAATACAATTTGTAACTTATGTAGTCTTAATATAAGTGTAATCAGCCCCGTTGTCGACTAATTAAGCAGTTACATAGTAGGGCAAGAAACGGTCGCTAGATAATTTGATGTGCTAGTTGAGCTGAATCCTATATATAATATTATTTATGAATACGCACAATAACAACACGAAAAGCAGGAAAAACAATTATAGTGCTTATAAACATGAAACAAAAAATCGGGATTATATTATCTTTTGTGTTTTTAGTTCTGTGTGTTTTTCTTTTGTCGTAAACCACTATGTGTTGTCTGTAATAAAACTATTTTATTTTATTTATTTTAAGATGAGATTCGACTACCGTTAGTAAGGGCGGCAGTATACGGGACACCGCATTATGATGCCAAGCACGTCTGCTCTGCCCTCCGAAGGGATAATACCACCACGTAGGTACTTTGCGCTTTCTCGGGACCTTCGCGTTCCCTCACACAGTTCTGTGATAGATGGAACTTCTATCATCTAGCGTAGATGTCATCTTCGAGCTGTCATTACAGCAAATATGCTGTAATGACTGATATTCCGGGACTTTTTCTAACACAAACAGGGTTCGTATATTCATAATGAAAATATGTTGTCGTTGAGCGTTTTACGTTTCCCTAAGTATTATGCTGCCTAACAGAAGGTTTGGTGGTTGTATTCAAGAAAATAAAACGCAAATGCGCTAACCTTACTAAGCTGATTAATCCATCAAAAGCAGTGACCAGCTAACTGACCGTTTCATATTACCGAATTTACGTTTTCATCCGCGCTTGCTCATCGGACACAAGCCCGAAGTAGACCAACCACAACGCAATAGAGCCCACTTTACCCTGACTTCAAGTGAACCCTGACTTAACGTGCTTTAAGAGGCTAAAGCACAACAGAACCAAACTGAACGCAATAGAGTTTATTTTGCCTTCGAGCTGCCTCCAACTCCAAGTGAACCCTAGGTTCCGTTACGCAATGTCCAGTCCACACGTTTCCACGTTACCGATTTTATAGCTGGTCTCCTATTGGGGGGAGGGGGGAAGAAAACTGTTGATTGACTGCTTTTGTTCACGTTTATGGAAAACCTAGAATGTTCTGGATATTTTGATTAGCCTTTGAATGTTTTCCTACGAGTAAGAAATAGTGTTCTTCTTTAAGTTAATAATCATAAGGAAATAGAAGCCATTGGTTGTTTGGTCGCGTTTTCTTGATTCGATTTAACTTTATAGTTCTCTTACAGTTCAAAAGCGCATTCAATGTTATTTCCTAATACTAAAATATGAATGATTCAGACACTGTCAATAAGATTTCCCATGGAATTGAGTCATAATGACCAGACGGTTCCCACAATTCGCCCGGAACATTACGTTACGCTGCGTAGGCGCACCAAATGCCGATAGATTCAGATTTCGAACGCGTCTGATTGGATCTACTTACACAATAATTTACGGTATCGATCTTTGTGGGTGATCTCGCTTTTTTGGAAGATACGGCACCATTACGATGTAACGAAGAATGTAGAACACAATTATATATTCCACGGATACAATCATCCACAAAAGCATTATGAAAAGGTTCCCTTCTAAAAACAACCGTAACATCAATCAGTTCGTATCTCTGTTTGAGGCCGTTAATGAGTCCTTTAAACGTCCACGCGGTCGTATTGTTTATGTTCACTCTTTAAACAAAACTCCTAAATAAACCCGCCGGAATCAAAACATATATAAACAATCTCGTATCATGCACTTCTTTTGTTCGATATTTCTAAGCTTCAATATGAAAGACGATTCCAATCCACAAGGACGTCTATCGCCCTCTGTCCTCGCGATTTCCTCAAAACGTCTTAAATACATGTTCATCGCACAATCAATATAATACTCTATTGTTTCTCACGGGGAGCGTCTTTTCCCTCGCACGCGTCCCCGCCTACAACCTAAACGACTGTAAAGCCATAGGAAGTACGTCCAAATTTGAACTTTACAGCTTTGTGGCAACGTTTTATTTCCGATTAGAACCACTGCGTGGTTTGCGGAATATTCCTCTACTTAATACCGGATGAAATAATGGCGTCTGAAAGCTGAAGGCGAGGCGACGCGCTTTCCGTTTCCCGGTTAAGAGCTAATTTTTTTTCTTGTTTGAGTTTGTCACAGCTCTTTCCCGCTTTTTAGGTGATTTTCGACGAGCTTTAAACGGTTGCTCTAAAGACTCCTTTGACTTTTAAACGGAATTTTGATAAAGCTTTATGAATGTACCGTGAATAAAGACGCACGGTTTTTATCACCCCTCAGCCATCAAGTTGTTTACTACTAGATTCAAATGAACTTTTCGTGTTGGCACAACGGATGTGTTTTTACTATAGGCTCGAACGGGATCAAACCACGCAGTTTGTTTACTGATTGCTCCTGTGATTTATCGCAGGTTGGAATTTACGGGTCATCTCTGTTTCATGTTTAAAAACGGGATTACGTTTCGGAATCCGGATCCCTTGATTTACTCGTGCCCTATTTTCCGGGTTGGGCTTGTAAGTCTCCAACTTTAACTCAGATCGATGTACTGCCGCCGACTATTGCCGACTTACAACCCCTTTTCTCACGTTAAACCCTCCGAGAAGTATGAAGCAGCCATAAATTATATTTCCATACAACAGTAACCCAATCTCGCAAGTTTCTATTGACCTTGCTCTATCCCCTGCCGAATACAGGAAGAGGGGCGCAAGGTGATTTTGCACGCAACACAATAACATACCATTCGCTTTAATGTTTAATGGCAGTATACAAACAATTACCATCGCTACTTGTTCGCTTCGCAATAACCTATTAGAAGGGGAGCCGCAACCGACCGAATTCAATACCCCGCTAATGCGTACCACCATCTCCAAAACAGGACCTTTTTCATTTCACAGCCGAAATGCGTGAGGGTCATCGCCAATGTGGCGAAGTTATGTATGCATATGAATTAAAGGCCGAACACGTTAGAACCGACCCGTTTAATTTCCCAGTGTGTTATTAATTTTAGGGTTGTGATTCGGCTTTGCTCAAGCAAAACCTCCGGGAGGGTGCGGGCCCTCCGCCAGATCTACGACGATAATAACGTGGACCTGGAATTGTCTCCAACAATTGACATTCTTGACGATTGTTGCCATTCTGTCTCACCTTGTGAACGGAAGTCGTTGTGCCCATTGTGTGAGCTCATGTGTTACGCCAACCTAATAATTATGAAGTAAAATGATGTCACATGGTCCAGCGGCCGCCTGCGCAGCCATTTATTGTACGCTGAGGATGAGTGCGCGTCAGGATCTTAAAATAATCGCTTCAGCACTCCCTTCAAATCGTCAGTCTGATGTATGACCATTTTCATAGTTGGAATTTACTATATTTACGTGAAAAAGAAGAAGCAGATACTCAGAAGTAGTTCAATTCTGGAAAAGAGTTGGTTTTTTATTATATCTAAAAACTTACCTTTCCAAAACCGGTAGACGAATCGCCTTTTTCTGTTAGTGTAGGTACCTACTAGAAGCTAAAGAGAATTTTAATGGATTTATCATAAAATCGTTAGTAGAAAACCTAAAGCGTTCGCTCAACGAGTAGCAGAAATAATTTGCTCCGCCACAAAACTTTGAACGTTAGGTTTGGAAGCTCCACCGTACCTAAAACTGGAGACTTAGTATAATCCCTATTTTGTAATAAGTTGGAGAATCCTTTGTAGATAAACTACTTCGTTACTTCTAATCGTTCGTTCTCGTAGAAATCGATTTCGAAGATTTTTTTATCAGTTAGTTTGTAATGTTTTGTAATTATTGAAACTAGAGATTCGATATCTGTTGAAGTGGTTGTTTTTCTTTGCGATCAAAAGTTGAATATTTCTTTGCTTTGCCGTAACCAGGAATTGATGATAACTTTCAGTCCCTGCATGTTTGGTGGGGTTAAGGATTCAGTAAGGCAATTATATCTGTGACACAAATCATAAATTTTAGTGAGGAATCAAACCCACAAATCCTATAATTCAGGATATGGAGAAAGATGAAATTGCCTGAGCATTTTGGCCTGAGGAATCAGGGTGTAATTGAAAAATGCCCGTTGGCCTTGTTTCTGAGAGCTCGTGATTCTTTTGTCCCTTCGGAAGCTTCCCCCTGTTCCATTGTCGCATATTTCGAACACAAAACGACCTTCAAAATTACGCAATATTCTCTTAAACCGTTCTCTTAATTGCTCCTAACGACTTTAAAAATCCTTTGAAATTGATAGAGCTCTGCTTTGAAATTGATAGAGCTCTGCGAATATGAATTCATCATACATTTCCTATTAATAATAATGTGCACTCGTTGATGCAAAAGTATCTTTGTCTCTCAGATAGTCCGGTTCCTTTTCACGTATAAACAGATGAACGAATTTTAAGAAATTTGGTAAGGGGCTTTTTCACTGAAAAACGCGTGCCAGAAAGGAAAAAACTTGGAAAAAACTTGTACTGAATATTTGTGTGAAATAAAGCAAGCAAACAATTATTATTGTTCGTTTCATAATGTCTGTGCTAAACAGCGACGAGTCGACCTTCATGCACGAAGGACTTACTTGACCTTTGATCGAAAATTCGAAGGCGTCAAGTCAATCGCAAATCAATCTGCTCTATGAATATTTATCAAGCGTCGTGGAAAATGTTTTTCAAAGGGTCCTATTACTCAAAGTCATTTATTAGCTGTAATGTAACGCCTCTAACTATGCGATGTGGCGATGGAAAAGTGACTATTTAGACTATTTTAGACTGTTCCATTGTCTGGATGCTTGATACAGAAATAGTTTGTTGCGTTCACCGCAATATCCTACGTGTACCTACTAAGTTTATCTGTATGTATGTATGTAAAACGCCTATTCTGAAGATGTATTTATAACATACTACTTCGGACGTTTACGAAGACTTGTATTGTATTTTAATATCGAACACATGTAATTGTATCGAGTTCTTGTTCTGTTTATACGAATCGAAATTACAAAGCAATAGTTTCATTGGTTTCTTTCGATTGTTAGGAACTGTTATTGCTTGTATGAAACTTCATTAGACTCAACATTCAGTAGTTGTAACGGGGATTCCCGCGTAGAATGAAATTTTATCTTCCATCTTGATCTTTTAAATATGTAAAGGTTTTCCCCGATTGCCACATTATGAATAGGCATTATAGCGATAGCATTGTCCTGTTAACCAAATCGCACATTATAATCGAATAAACATCGGTATATCCACTCTATGACAACGATAACGCTATGCACATAGTGCAGAGTGACGCTCCGTCCCAAAGGCCCGAGTCGCGGTCGGTCAGTACACTCGCGCTCGCCGGTGCGTCGCGACGTCTCGCCGCACAACGCGACTTTACGCACGTGCCGCGCACAAATAAATAAACGCGCTTCTTCACGTCGTCGCGTCGCGTGCTAGACGCCGCCGCCGACGACGACGCGGCCGCGCGCCGACGTTATTGTACTTGGCGAGACTATAATAATAACACATAAGGACTTGATATTTTATTTGTATCAATACCGTGCTGCTGCCGTGCTGTGAATGTAAATCTTTGGATTGTATAGGAAGAAGTATTGGATTCTTGCATTCAGAATAATCGATGCAACGCAAACATGTAGATGTGAGTGAGAAATTATCAAACCCCGATTCAACCCCCCTCATTCGGCGCGAGTAATAATAGCCGGCTGAGTGCGAGGGGGTGGCGTGCACCCGATCACGTCCCGCTGCATGCTTAGGGTTATCATACGTCAGGAAATTGTACGGACGAGTCTGACGTCATGTCGTGTCTAGGACGCAAGTGTGTGTACGGACTTTGATGACCGACTTTGTTAAGAAAAGCATAAGTGGCTGAAATAGATTGCTTATGCTTATTCAGGATAACACATTTTAATGCTGGACAATTCACACAGCATCATCTAACCTCAACTTAAAGCAGTATAACTAATACACAATAATACTACATAAGTACTTAATACCTACCACTACATTGATGGATATTTTTTACAATCCCTAACTGTTCTTGTATTCATAAATAATATCCACGTTTCAAGCGAGATCCTCAATATTGCTTTCCATTTCATTCTGATTTAATTATATTTTACCAAACTCATTTCGGATTTTCGTAATGAATATTTAACCTTTTGTACCAACTTTTTGTACCGCTATGGTAACCCTACCCAATACACATACACTACAACTCGCAAGTACATCCGTACGCTAGAACTTTATTACGAGACGATAAGGTCGCTCCTCGTAAATATTTCAGCACTTGTGCCGGCGATTGTACGCTACTCGATTCCAATTCGGTTAGTTCCCTGGATGAGGGGAATTTAGCGGTAGTTTGTAATATAGACACGAAGCGGCAACTATCTTATACATACTGTGTTATGGAATCTTAGAATATCTGTCAACATAAACTTAATACAAAAATATGTAGGATCATACATAATCAGAACTCATAAATTTAGTAATGCTAGATTTTTTACATAGCATCTGTAAGCCTTATACTTATTGATGCGGTTCCCCGCGCTTTCACCCGCGTTAACTCGAATTTCACATTTACTTAAATCTCCAGTGGGAATTATATTTTTACCCGAACTAAAAGTAGCCTATGTTACTCAATCATTTCAACTACCTTTTTCCCAAATATCAAGTCGATTGGTTGCTTAGTAAGGCTCAAAAAAAGGACAAACAAACACACTTTCGCATATATAATATTAGTATATATTACAATACAGATTATATAATCTAATGTGTTATTTATGGCACACAACTTATAACAATAGAAATCCAATAAATTCTGGTGGAAACTTAATTTACTAAAACATAAACAGAAATGCTTAGGTTAAGATCAAAATAAAATTATATAAATTTAACAGAAACAAATCTATAATAAATTTACATAAATCAAGCTTGTATTATACTTATGTATGATCCCGGATTTATATTATTAGTAATAACAATTATGTCACTGAAACAACAAAACATTTATTATTAGCTTATTAGCTTCCGCTCATGTGGTGTTATATATAAATCGTAGCGCGTAGGTTTAAATAATCAAGGACAATGTAGCGCAACCAATTTTCGAAAGGATATTTAGAATCAGACTAGTAATTCCTGAGATAACTAACTAAACCCATCACCTAATGTTACCTAGGATTGACAACTCGTGTCAACAAAACCATCAAATTTATATTCATTATCGATTACATCTTTATCTTGAATCGTATCAACGTATGGAAATCCCGGTGGTCTATGATTTTTATTCAAATCATGTGATCATAAAGCCTTATCAAAATACCTGTTCGTATTGCGTTTACCGCTATCCTCATCTTCAAAGACCTCTTTAACGAGATCTGTAATCTGCCTTAGCACGCAGGATCGATTCCTGCCATGGGACAAATGTTTCATCTGTAAATATTTGTTCCGTGTATATATTTTTTACTAGCAGTCCGCCCCAGCGTCGCACGGGTATATTCTATAGCCTATGTTATTCAGTGATGATAATACAGCTTTCTAACGGCAAAAGAACTTTTGAAATCGGTCCAGAAGTTTTTAAGTTTATTCTACACATACAAAAATACAAATTGATGACATGTATAACATAATAGATGTACTATATCGAGAGTACATTAGAATAAGAATAAGAAAAGCTTACTTTGAGCCTACATGTTCGAAATTTTCCAGCGTTATTTGTTTATATCTTTAATATGATAGCGGGAATTTCATCACGAGCTCTTCAATTCAGTCCAAATTCAATGATCCCACTCACTGACCATGACTGATTCTCATCCACCATTAAAATTGGTCAGTGCGGCGCGGTTCAAATCAATATTAAATTTATCTGTCCCTTGAACAACACGTTGCCGTGCAATCGCTCCATATCGTCCTGCGATGGTCCCTAATTATCTACAATAGGGCTTCGTATACTGACAACACAACTAATTCTATAACTATTTTTAAATATAAGTTTATAGAGACAACTAGACTCAATGCTGTTGTATCTCTCTAAAAGATCATTAGACGTTTCCTCGTAACTATATCTGAGAAACCTCGTACCTTCCTCGCGGAATTTGATACCTCAAATTTTGGTAATTTATTTATATATTTTGACAGTAAATCTTTATGCATCACGCAGATCAAATAACTCTGCTGTTCTGTTCTGATGCTGTAGACTCACGACAGCGTTCCGTAAAAAATCAACCACAAAGTATTCCTATGGATCAATCGACCAGTCGCACGATCAGTTCTCGCGGCTCGAGGGGAAGGCGGGAGCACGAGCCGCGCTCCTTTGTCACCACCTGTCTGTAATAGCTTTCGGAAAACGCACAGTTGCGAAGGAACAGACGGCGCATGCGCATCTGCTGCTACTTCCCGCCAAAACCCAAACATGCGTTCTGAATTCTAATTCTAAATTTGAACTTTGATTTACTAGTTACCAGACGCTACGCTTAAACTTTTAAGTAAGTGAACTCGGGGAGGTTTTGCGATATAAACTTTATTGTGACTTTTCTAGTGATACTTTTGTGACTTGTTGCTAGTGTGTGTAAAGTTGACTGAAACTGAAAACTTTAAAGTGTTGTGAGATGACAAAACAATAAATTAAAGTGTTGCCAAAATGATGGGATTACTGGCTGCGGATTTTGGATACAACAACCGGATGACGCTGCTTCAGCAGCTGATAGATTGCGGAGACGTTCTACTTGGAAATCAACTCTATGGTATGTTCTTATATAGAGCCTACTTTGTAGTACTAATGCTAAAGCTTAGTATTAGTACGAATTGTAGAAGTGTACTTGTATGTATGACGTTAATAGTTGAACTGGGTTAATCAACGTTTACGGTCACTTGAAACGTTGATTGCCACTTCCTTGTTCTTCATAAGCGCTTTAGGACGCCGAACTTTGAAATCAGAATTTACTGAGGTAAATAAAAAAAATCTACAAACTCATCAAAACTCTTAAGTGAACGAGTTTTTAAACAACTAGGTAGGTACTACCGATGTACCTATGGAAAACACAAACTGCAATCGCTTTTATTTTGTTAAGTCTGGAACTCACATTAACTCGGTAACCCAATCAAACATGGTCCTATAATGTTCCACATTAGGTATAAAAGGTACAGGCTAAGCTGCCATTGCTCGCAAGCGCAAGTAAATGAATTTAATTACGGCGTCACTAATTACGCTTAAATCGCTCCACCGACGGTACCCAATGTATTTTATTTCATTGGAAGTCAAACAGCATTATTAATGCAGCGCGCACCGAGACTTGTGTCTCTATAAACCATCTTATTAAAATATTTTGACCTTTGCTGCTTTGTGTTAACGTTCGAAATCGTTAAGCTTATTGAAAAATGACGTATATCGATGTTTTGATATTTTGTCTAAATTCAGTAGGTAATAAATTTATAACTTTACGAGTCTGTTGCGTATTGTGATTGATATTACTCTCACGTGCTTTCAAGTTTTAGTCGTTAAGTTTGTCCTAGTATTTCCATATGAATGTTATATGTGATTGCACTGTTGGATCATCTGTGGTTCCGGTTCGACATGCGCACGCGTCGATCGTATCGTGTCTTATTTATTGGCGCATTGTCTTGTGTCGCTCTCGCGAATTTTGCCGCTTTAATTAGATTTTCGTATTGTTTATGGATATTATATTTAAAAACGCAACGCTCTCTCGCTCTGAAATTACATTTAAATTTGTAATTGGCAATTACACCCTTATTGCGTTTACTTTTCACGGAAGTCGTTTTTATTAACTTGCACCGTCCTTGTCTCCTGACAGCTGATACTTTTAGTTTTTCTGCCGATGTATAATATTCTGCTAATCAAAATGTCTTCGGTATTCAGAATGTGTTGTCAGTTTCACATTCTTGCAATGAAGTTTTAACCTTTTTGTTTGTTATAAACAACCTCTTGATCCACAAGTACCGGCCCAACTGATGTTTGGTAGATCTTGGACATATTATCTTACTTACATGATTTTATATCAGAATTTATAAAATTGATGCAATACAATGGCTAGCGACAATTATTCCAGTACGTGAGCACTATAAGTTGCATTACCACTAACCAAACAACAGTAAATCTTAGCACTTTAGAGGCGTAAGGTTGAAATATGGCCGTCGATAACCATTCCACTTTAGGCCAGTCGCCTTAGATGGTTTGTTTTCTACAAGAACGGACCATTAGAAAATAGGACAATTGCGATCTGTACTTAAATCAATCTTATTAACTGATTACATGATTAATAAATTAGATTTAGTCCATTCTATCGTATTAGTATAAGATAGGTGCACATCTGTATTGAGTAAATACTGAATACATTATGCGGTCAAACAAAACTGTATATAAAGACTTCACAAAAATAATGCACGGATAGTAATGAATGGCACTAGTAAATTCCTTTCTATTGTATCTCTTCTAGCCAAAATAAACATAAACAAATGTTTACTGCCAAACAAAACAATTACACAAGACTCAAGACGTTCGAAGACAATACTCTTCCACGAATGGTGGCCGTAACCGTTGCAAATTGATCTCCATTACAAACGCATAGTCATTACTCTAAAACAGTTGCAATGGCAGAATAGACCTAACTGTAGTAGCCTCAAAGAAACACCGCCAATGGTCTTAATTGTCAACTCGTTTTCAGTGAATTATTTCTATAAGAAAACAAAGGAAGAGGAAAAAACGCAGACGTTTTTTTACCCCTTTTTGCGCTGCGAAGGTTTTCTTTGAACAAACAATCTCTTATTGTCGTAACCTACAATATGTTTAGCTGTTTTGATTTAAGTTTTATTGTTTTAAAAAGTTCTTTGTTGGCTTGATTCAAACTCCATGAACCCTGGCATAGTCTAGCGGTATTTTCAAAGCTATTCCTTGTGCAGTTCCTCGCTAACAAAGTTCCGTCCTGATCTTAATTATTCTCTAGCTTCGCCAAGTGCATTGTGTTACAGTGACTGGTCAGGCTCGGTCCTTCCCGTTGGCCGTCCGTCATGCGTGGCTCTTTGTGATTCGTAACGATGCATTACGTTCTCGGAAAGGTGTAAGGTGACCCGTCATGTCAGCTCCAGTACCTCATATGACGTTGCACCAGAACACTTCTGTATACTTACTGCTCAATTGATGCATTGGTTTACGATGTCGGTCAAAGGGAAAGAGACCTTATACACTTATTTATTTGAGTAGTAGAGCTTTGTGTTCTACTCTACGCAGTATCTCACTCAACAAACCAGCCTATAATGACTGTTAGACGCAGGCCTTCTCCTGATAATCGCTTTATTGGCTTTTAGCTTATGGAGGAGTAATGTCTGTAATCCGCACTCTGGGTATGCGGGTTGGGATCGCAGTTCGGTGATAGATCTATTCTGCAATAGGCGTTGGTCCAACGGTGTATGTCCCTTAATCGACTTGTACGACACCCACGGGAAGAGTTGGAGTGATGCAAATTCTCTAACTACCCTGATTCTATTGTACAAAGTATCAGTTCCAATCCAAAACTGATCTCAGCGCGTCAGTTACTCAAAAACCTCAATAGAATTATTTGCTTACGGTTCATATAAGTTAGCGCTATTGCCCTTAGTCTCTATATTTCCTAAGTTACGATCGCTAGAGATTCCCATCATTAAGGTCGGGACATGTTGACGCATTAACGAGATTTCGAAATGAGACGGACCTCCCGGCTGCTGATTAACATGACAATAGTACAGAAGTTGTAAGCAAAGATGCATATTTTAACATTGATGGTAAGGTCGGCAGAATAAGCGTTTCTGAAATTGCTATTACAAAAATGATTATTTGATCTCTGTTGTCTGTCGGTGTGTAAAACAGTTGTGCAATTTTTTTAAATTTGTTAGGATAAAGAAAAACAAAAAAAAAATAGTAGGGAGGGATACTGAGGACCGGGTCATTGGTGCGAACATCAAACTTCAAACATCAAAGTGCTTTATTTTCTTTAGACCTTACAGGACTCTTGGACACTTCACAAAATAATCGAATAACATACCTAAGTAAAACTAGCAAATAAAGTTATCCAATTTGATTTTCTGTTTACTTCAAAGTAAAGACGCGACCAAGAAACCTTTACCTTGTTAGAATGTTAGTTTTGTTCTTGTTTGCTTTTACCTATGTCCATCGGTGGTCATTTTTCAGTTCAGACAATGATGGATGTTGAACTAGGTTTTCCAGCGCAGAACTTAAAAATAATTCAAGCTTATAACCATGACATTTCATTACACATATACCTATCGATAGAAAACTTTCCTAAAGTCCTTGGCATTCAAACTCCAAAAAGGATGACTAACAAACACCAAGTTAAACGGTCCCTAATGGTTTCATTTTAATCGAACTCGTGAGTGTTTTGTTCAACGCTATTCAGGAGTAACGTCAGCGTGTGAATTTAGCATCGAGTTACCGAGGTAAGGGCGAGCACTTGCCATGCCATGGCTCTAATGAGCTTATTCTGTGGGTACCTAACCTACTGTATATGATACTCTTGTGAATGTGCTGAAACTAGAAAATAATATTAACTTGTCGTGTGGGCGGCAGTAAGATGGAATCAAAAAGACAGTTGTTATTAACAAGTACGCAGATCTAGAAAAAAGTAAAAGACTTAAAACTTACCGTGAAATCGCCGCTGCCAACGGCTTCACACACGCTTTTTAGGAAGACTGTGTCCGTGTCTAGGGTCAGGATACCTTTAATCTCCCTTCAAAACTTCATTGAGATAGGGTCTGCCGTTTAAGCGTGCATACATAGACAGAAGGAGATCTCTTCGTTTGACCACAATCTCACCTGATGGTATGTGGCCTCTCAGCATTTTGCTAGATAGATGTTAGACTCTTATGTGTCCTCCTAGCAGTGACTTTTACAGAGGCCAGAGTAACAGAACTAGCCTTTGTTTTACAGACAGAAGGAGATCTCTTCGTTTGACCACAATCTCACCTGATGGTATGTGGCCTCTCAGCATTTTGCTAGATAGATGTTAGACTCTTATGTGTCCTCCTAGCAGTGACTTTTACAGAGGCCAGAGTAACAGAACTAGCCTTTGTTTTACCTACTGCAATATATGTGTAGTCACAATTTTTGAAGTAAATATGTAATGGAGAGCACACACGTGTGAACATGAACCAAACAAAAGACTAAACAAAGGAACTAAACAACGATTGCTATGATTTGTTGTAAGTAGCAGCTAATATATAGGACTCTATTGTGTTGCCATATGCGGTTGAAGCGAATACAGTTTACTTGCAACACTGTTAAGGGATTTGTTGATTGGATAGAGGAGCGTGCAGAATCGTGGCTTTAAAGAAGATTCAATGTTCTTTTTATTCTTAATTTTTTATGGGACGAGTCATTGGTATTCCTGTGTCAGTCTCGTATTTTAACAAACAAGCAACTTAATTATACCTATCTAAAACTAACCCAGGGGCAGTAAAATGATATATTTTACTGCCCCATCACTCAGTAGTGCGCCTAAAATCATTAGGACACCGAATCCATTAGGTTAAACGTTAAACAAATCACTCAGCTCAGCACTAATAAATAATATAATGCTGGACACAAAATTATTTTACACATTTAGACATAAAACAAGCAGAACTTGAGTTGCTTTATACAACATTTGTTGAATATTTGGTTACCTAATACAGTTAGCAGACTTCGCGGGAAAAATGTGCAAATTTATATTTCTTGAGAAATCAGGAAGTTTGTGTGGTTTCCAAAACGCTGTTACATTGTAAACTGTGTACAATCACGTTGTTGGAACCGTTTTAAAACAAGAAAGTTTTCTGAAAAAAACCTGAAAAATAATTACTCATTTCTCGTTGGCACGTTATTGTTGGTTGTTTTCATGGTAATTTAAGGATTCAGTTTGTCCTGTTTTTAGAATGTTGTAGTAACTTTACGCTTTCATAGGGACTGCGACTTTATATTCCTTTAAGACTTGCGAAAATTCTATTTAGTTGCTAGGAGGATCACTTATAGACATCTTTTAATAAGAGATGTTTGCTAATAGCGCTCAACTGCACACCCATCATAGAGATAACTAAAGGTAGGGAAATCATTTACGGGTAATTGCGTACGCTTCTATAACAAGCTTCCATCTAAATCAACTGAGCATGAAATCTTAATAAAATGTTTGTGAGGAGAAGAATATTTGATCATCTAGTTATCGCAACAGCAGTTCTATTGGGGTTAGATAATGCTATATGAAATCATTTAAACGCCTACGTGTCGTGTCACGTACACGTACACACTTGTCCTGCAAATATATGAACTATTTCCCATATTTAACCATTATATTTATTTATCCATAGAAACTACCGTGCACAGGATATTATTAGGTCGAACGTTATCCGTTTCCGCTTTGAAACTAAGTCATGTGTGTACGCCTTAAGTTCGTGGGTGGTCAACGTCATACATAACGTACTACCACGACACAATGAACTGATGCGTTTGTAGGTTCCAACTGGTAAAGCTAGGTTATGTAGAATGTCCTAGAGCACTGCACCTTTTTACAGCTATCTCGTGATATGCTTTAGTAATTGTAGCTAATAGTGAATTAGCTTCGTTTGGTTCGACGGTTCTACCTATTCTTCAATTCAATAATTTTCTTAGTAAACTTTGGATTGGTTATTTTTATCGCACCCTTTGTTTTAATATCCTCGCGCGAATTCATGGTTTTGCAGGTGTATTTTTATTTCAAATGGAATATTTGCAGCTTTAATAACCCTTGCCTTCGCATTGCTTCAGGATTTGATTAAAACTTCTTTCTTAAATATCAACAGCATCGCATAAATATTATAGGAGTCTACTAATGCAAAACTTTATCACTATAACTGCGAACAAGTTACGCGATACATTTTACTCGATATTATCGATACTTCTTCACCTCGGTCACATTAATACTATTATAAATGCGATTTTTTTTAGATGGATGGATGGATTTTTGTTAGTTTTTTGATGAAGCTATAAGCTTGATAAAGCTATAAGCCTGGAATCAATTCCCATGGGATAGAAATAACCTTTGAACGTTTGCATATAAACAGCGCGTGCAAAGCAGCGGGAAGAAACTTGTTTATCATATAATGTACATCTAATGTGTGTAAGCTATATTCCATTGCGTGATATTCGACTATTATCAAGTTGACACCTCGTAATTGGTCAGTCACTTTTTGTTCCCTTTTTTCCAATCAATAGAAAGTTCCTACTCGATCATCGTTTATCGCACAAAAAGGTGCATACAGGTAATTTATCACATTGAAAGTTAAAGATAAAATCAATAAAGTTAATCTGTTAAGTAGTGGTAATGGCTTAACTTAGCCTATATAGCCCGGCCACACTTTCCGTCTTGTTTGCGCAGTTTTGTTTATGCAGTTACAAATATGCAAAATGACTGAACACTGTGTAGCGGCCACACGTGCAAGTTAGTTCGTGCAAACTGGACTGCACAAAACTGAACTGGCATTACGGAGAAGTTATAATATGTTTTTATTTCTCTGTTTTCGGTGTCACGATGCCGCCAACATAAGATTGTTAATGGCTGATTGAAAGCAATATTCAAACAACCTGCCACACGCTCAAGTAAACACGTGCAAACCAAATTTGCGCAGGCCCATCTTCATCGTGTCAACGATTACACAAGCCACGCTTCCGGACTTGCACGACCACACGCTCCGTCTTATCTGCGCAAACTGGTTTGTGCAAGCATGCTTGCAAGTAAAACTGAGCGTGTGACCAGGGCTATTAAACTGCACTTAGCTAAATACCGTAGTATCCGTAGATCCATATCGCTTACCTGACCTTGTTTTGTAAATGTAGTTGAAGAACTAAAATAGAAAGAGGGTGGCGTACTACCTGATAACTTTTATGAAAACTAGGGGAATAGATGTGGTCAACTTATAATTAAAAGAGGAAGTCAATAACTTAGTTCTTGAGATAATTGCAAAGAACAGAATACGATTAAAGTTATAATTATCTGGAATTTTTAAAATGTCATATTTCGCGGAACAGACAGATGACCCGTAATATAAGTGATGGTTGACAGACGATAGGAATGCGCTTTAGGACGCACAACTTACAACTTGAGGCCCCTTAACATAACCCTCATTAGCCAGTAGTTTGACCGATAAACGTACCCTTCAAACTGAAAAAAAGCTCCTATATACGAATATTATAAAGTCGAAAGTTTCTTCCGTTGTAAGAGAATTGTTCATGTTTATTTTTAGTTTATATTTGGTACACACCCTACCTTTCTTTAGTTTATACAATTCTTTCCATCCAAAGGTTGCCTGAAAGAGATCGATTCTAAGCGATAAGGCCGCCCATTGTACTTGTCTAATGAATTGTCTTTTTGTAATATTCTTTTCTGGTGTACAATAAAGTGTTTTTTATTGTATTTGGGACCAAGTTAACGCGAAAGCTACTGAACGGATCGAGCTGAAATTTTGCACTTGTAAAGTTCTGGGCATGGAATAACTTAATAGGCTACTTTGGGTCTTGAAAAAACTAACGCGAATTCCCGGGCACAAACTAGTATACAGGATGTAGGTACCTGTTCATCGATGTCAGAGACTTTTAGGAGTGAAATACTCCAACTCTCGTTTTTTTTTTTTTCATGAATAGAATAGATACAGTGGTTTGTCGTTATAATTACCCGTATTTTAACCCCCTCAAAGTGTCCGACACCGGTGACCAAACACGCTGTTTAATAAAAAGGAAAAAACTAGCGTTAGGTTCACAAAAACCGATATAACCTACTTCTCACGAATGAATAAGCAAAGGACTACAGTCTATCCAAAGTCATAGCGCTTTCATCGACCGACGCGTTCAACGCCCTGGCTCACAAACAGCCCTAGTAAATCATTCTCTACCATAATTATAAGTGGATTATCGTTAAATATGGCTTAAAAGACATCAGTGACTTTGAAAGACAAAGCGTCTGGAGGAACTTATAATTTTTAGTTTAGTCTTTTTTATACCTCTCGGATCAAAAAACTTTCAATTCGATTTTACTATTGAAACTATCGTAGTTTGACGAATTCATTACGCATGTAAGCGGGTTGACTACGAGCCTTATTTGTTTTAGAATAACACCAACGTTTCAAAAGACAAAAACATATATATATACAGGGTGGCACATTTAGAGCGATCTGTATGGGAAAGTCTAAAACTATAAGACGTATGTATTAAAATAAATTAAAGGATATAAAAAAAATGCATTTTATTCATTTTGGACATTATGTTTCATAGTAACAATATTTAAATATAAATAGTGTTAGCTTTATTTTTCAAAACGTCCAGGTTCAATTCCCGAGCTGAGTACGAGTTTTTTTAAAATGTATGAATGCAGTTTTTCTTTTTACTAAAATCTATGACATGGTACCTAAGAAGAGATCTTCGTATGTCTTATAGTTTTAGACTTTCCCATACTGACCGCTCTAAATGTGCCACCCTGTATGTATATAGATACTAACTGCTCGCTTCGCTCGTTAAGCATTCTATGAGAACGTGTGAGGATCATTCTGGAATAACTGAATTACTGTTCTGGAGCATTCGAGCGAATCCTAGCGTACATTTGTCAGGTATCCATCGACCTACAATGTCCTGTACTGTGTGTGTCGTGTTTAACTACGGCCGTGCGTTGAACCCCAAGGGCCTTCGGTCACTGTCTTCAATTATTGTATAACTACGTCACTCGTCTGCGTTCAGTGCTGCCAGCTTAGGTCCGTCGCGACAGATCTAGCCACTTTCAATCAGTCTTTTGACTTTGACGGCTTCAGCTTCAGAGCTTGTTGAATCTTGAGGACCTTGCCCTTGAATGAAATTAGTAGTGAAGCAGCCTTTAGTGATTCTGCCAAATGAAAAGAGAACCAAATAACTATAGTATTTAATTTGGCTAAGTCTGATCGAAATTGCAAGTAAATCCAGAATTGTATACAAATGTGTAAATATAAAAATAAATTGCTGTTCGTTTTTCTCGCTTAAACTTAAAAACTGCCTGACAGTTTTGTTTTCTTTGCTTAGTAGAGTCCGATACGAAAAAAGGGGTTCGAAAGAAAAAATGTGGTGTCGATACGAAGTTCACGGAGTCAATCTAGCAAGTTATAAAAGAATGGATAGTAGAAATTATCTATCTGGCAATACTAGCATTGTTAAAATTCGGTATAATATTCGATTTAATTAAATTTTGTCTTGTAAGTAGCTGTGGTAGCGCAAAGTTATAACGAAATGGAATTTAATTTGCATCTGAACAATTTACTGTTGCTCTAATTGCTTTTACTTGTTTTATAGTTTTACATGTTTTACGATGAATTGTTAGGTCGGATCGTAAAGTGTGCTTCGTTATATTTCTGTAATGGATATCACGAGGTTCATAGTCCATGGCTCTTTCTTGGTATTGTTAAGTTATTGAACTTTTAAAGTATTTTTTTTCTCGCGTCTATATCTAGCTGATGTGAAACAATTAATAATGTCTTTTTATTACTTATTACTCGCAATTTCTAAGTCCTAAGTCCTTCTCTCAGATTCCGTCCTGCCAAATTTCATTGATGATCCGTGCGGCCGTTTTGTCATGGAAAGGAAACAAATAGACAGAGAGGCGGAATTACACTCGAATAACACTAGCGTCTATGCGAGGTCTATATCCAGCAGTGGACTGTAAAAGGCTGATGATGATGATGAACACTAGCGTTACCTTTACCCCCCATAAGATAAAAGCCAATAAGGTGATTATCAGGGGGAGGCCTGCGCCCAGCAGTGGACCATTATAGCATGTTGAGGAGATACCCTTGCCTATTTGGTTTGACACTGGAAAACACCTAACATTACTGCTGCATCGTTCGTTAAGTTAAAACTTACAATACTGACAATTTCTATGTAATACCATCAGCAACCATTCACAGGAGCCCAGAAACACTCTACTTTTCAACGTTAACTTGTTAAGTTACTAATATGACACTCAAACAGTAACTCACGACTCGGAATTACTCTCTAGGGGTTATTGTGGGAATACGCGTGTTTACATAATACATAATTATGTATACTGTAAAGTTCAAAGCTCTTATAGGTGTTTTTGAGCTACCGTCTCGTACAGTCGTGGAGAAACTTTTACGAATTTATTGAGTTAAATAATCAAACTTCTGGTTTTGAGCTCGACGATATCAGGTTGCTAAATCTAAGAAGTTTCTAAGCTTTTGCTATATTGTTATTTTCTAAATTATTGCATGACCATGGATTTCAAAACATAAGTCTAAGATAAGAAAAAGACTGTATTAACAAAGAAAATAATAATTAAAGAAGAGAAACAAAATAAAATTACCTCATTACAAATCAAACAGCTGAGCTAACTGCAGACTGTTGCACAGAATCTAGACGTAGCTCAACTAATAGCCATATCAGTTCCAATTTAATCAGAAGCGTCACCAAAACGCTGACAGCATGCCCGATTATAAAAATTTCAATATTCGGAGCCTATTAAATTCAAAGGAATTTATTTCATAAATTTACCTACGTATTAATACATTTGTTATTGATTAAAACCTACTTAAACCTCCTAAATTATAAAAGAACGCAGAGCAGCAGTGTTACGTTATGTTATGACTCAACTTAAGTACACACAATAAGCAGTTACTGATTGACATCGTCTTAAAGCACAATGTTTGAACAGCCCTCTTAGCAGTTAGGCACTTACCCGACCTAAATCCGAGCAATAACATTAACTACTTGCCTGAAATACTCAAGAGAACGATCACGCGCTGGGCTGTACTAGAATTGTTTACATTTCACCACTCATTAGTAAACATGGACCCTCCAGCGTCGTGCATCGACTCGGGTGCAATGCGTTTTGTGCTGCGTTTAAACACTTAACGCGGCGATAGTTGTGAAAAGGGGAAATTTGGGTTACATAAAAACAATTTTTCTCCGTCATCTTTATCGAAAAAAATACCTTATATATAATCAATGGGATACAAGGCAGATCCCCTTATTTTTAAAGATGAAAAAAATATTTTAAATACCAGAAATAATTGTGCAAAGTACCATCTGTTTTCTTAGTTTTTATAATTTTTCTCTATATTCAATCGCAAGATTTTTTTAATTTACATCACCCTATTATAGCACAATATCCAGGGCACCTTTGGCTTATTTTTGCAAACAAATGTCTTAATTTATAGATAATCAGCAAAAACGATTGATTTTTGAGCTTACGCCGCTCTGCCCTGTACCGCTCCTTTAAACGCGAAATCTTATGCCTTTCCTATTCATAAAATGGCGTCACATATCTCCCTCTCAATGAACATGATATCGGACTAAATGGGAATAAGAACAACATGAATAAAGCAATTCTTAAAAAAAGAATCTTGTAAATAGTTCAAGCAGAATGAAAAGCAGACCCTGCAGCTACTCATGTGAAACATTCCTTGACCTTCCGAATTCGAAGGTAGGCAGTTGAATAGAGTAACGTTGTAAATAGGGTTTTTCTATTATGAAAACGCGTCATTAATAACCTTTTCGTTTTATTTTTCCATTTTATTACCGTGTCTAGGAACCTACTCACAAATTCACCTACGTTAGACTTATTTACAACAAAAAAGCCGTTTAATCGTATGTGTGTCATAAGTTCATAACGTAATATTCAATATAAGCTGGTAAACACCAGCTTATATTAAAGATGCTTACAAAAGAAATCAAATATTAACTTCTGGGAATAAAATTTTCTCGTCACGAGCTATTTGTGAATTGAGGATTCCTAGACCTCAGCTTCTTCTTCTTAATGAATTAAATACGTGGAATTTTCGCGATATAAAACAAATTATACGGAGTTTATTTAAATGGCAAATTATCAAATTATTTGAAGTCAATGGAGTGACAGCAAAAGATAATGTCGGCAAGAAAATCTCTTAAAAAGCTTCGGCGTTTAAAAGCACTCAAATTACTTTGTTACTGCTAAGTTTATTCATACAATTTAAAATGCAAACGGTCTGTTTAAATAATTTGATAATTTTCACACGTGCCTGCGTAAATGCGATTTGCAAGCTAACTTCAACAAAAGGCTAAAACAATGTAATCGCGAGCGAGTAGATTACGTTTACACGTAGGCATTCATTTACGAGTTGTAGGTACCTATTACACTAACTAGACTTGTTCGCGGCTGTTTCAATAGGTGGCAAATTTTATAACCTCGCTGTTACACGCTAGACTAAACACAGCTCCTAATTTAATACATCCATTCTGGAACGCCATAAGAACAACCTACGTTTTGTATTTTATATCAATTGTTTTACTTGACTTTTAACAACCAACAATAGCCTGTAATAACACCAACACGACTGGTTCAACAAAGCCAATAAGCTCATAAAAATAATTTAGTTAAACAAGTGACAATTTTATTTCAGTTCACTATTGTCTCGCACACATTCTGCTAGTATATCCGAGCAACAAATTCTCGCTAAAAAGGCTCTAAAAAGGCCACCCAGTATTTATTATGCATTGGGTTATTTGCGAGCGGTGTCGCGAGTAATGAATGCGGAGTTGGGATTTAGTGCGCGAATGTTGCTAGGATCGTGTGTTGTCTCCCTCTCATATCCGACTGTAAACATTCGTGAGCTGAGGTTTATAAACAAGCAATCGCCTGTTAATTCACTCCCACTGTTCCGCGGATAGAACTAAATAACAATGTAAGTGTCTCGTTCACCCTATAAGGGGTTATTTGGCTTTGCTGGCTCTGCGAATAGCTAGTCAGCGGATAAAGCCTATCGTGTTCGGAATGTTGCGTATATAAAAATAAAACCAAGCAAGCACGTGCGAATGAAATATAAATCTCTTCGTTACATAATCTGGACGCTCTTGTGAGAGTTTACGTGTAACAAATGTTAGATAAAGCATATTTTATCTCAAAGTCCGTTAGGCATTGCCTGTGTCTAGACTGAGCTATAAATCACATAGAACTGTGTGAGGTTACGACTTATCTTTCACAAAGGAGTATCTTCTACAATAGCTAACCTGGTAAGTTTACGCCAGTGCTATGTTGTAAACATAGTTTAGGGAAGCTAATACTATTGTTCTGGCTCGGCTGGATGTGATGCTAATTGGCTATTTTGTACTACCTGAACTGTTATAGGTCGTCACAATTTGAAAACTCGATTGCTAGATTATAAACACCACAATTCAAAACACAATATCAAAGACAATTTACAGAAACCTATCTACAAGCTATCAAATTACTTTACCTTGACGAGGAGTTGTGTTCGGAAAACTAACAAGTATTTCTCTTTGTTTCGCAGGTTTAGACAACCGGATATCAAACTCCAGAAGTTCTGTCTCACCGTGAGTATTCTTATTGTTTTCTGTAACCTTTTGTATTCATGACTGTTGCAAGTATTACGTATTCAATTTAATACTGGCATACTGTAGACTAAAGGGCCTCTACCTATAAAGGTAGAGCTACCACTTAAGCCCTAACCATAGGGCTAACCTCACGTGATAGAAAATAGAAAACACCATTTTTCCAAACAACATAGGATTAGTTTTGCTGTAAGATTGATCTACCTTGAATTAATCAGTCGTCGACCCGGTTTACTCGTTGCTTTATTTCCGTAACTTACACTGTAATTTACGGATTAATGTACGTATACTTAGAAAAAGTCAAATTCTTAAATCAAAATGGAAAAAAGTGAGTTTCTGATTTCTGTTGTTTCGGATCGAGACAGTAAAAAAGAGAACACGAATGAAGTGTGAATTTCATACCGTAAATTGAACTGCCAGGATTTTTATCTTACTAAGTTGTGCCGGAGGTTTCGGTCCGAGTTAAAAGCCCATAATTATGTTGTTCCAAATCTTAGACTAAATAAATGAATAAAATAAATAAAAAATAAAATTAGTCCTACTAACTTAATAAATATTTATTGATATTTTTTAAATAAATAAATTTAATTGCTAGTAGTCGCCGTTTTTGACGTAGGCCTCCCCCAGTTCCTTCCAAGTTTCCCTGTCCATGGCCTTTGTCATCCAGTTAGGACCAGCTCTCTTCATAAAGATATCTTGCCATCTCTTCTCCGGTCTACCTCTGGGTCTCTTACTCCTTGGGATCCACTCTGTGACTTTTTTTGCCCAACGGAGAGTAGAATCCGGATAATTAATAAAAAAAATAAAGAATAATAAACAAATAATTCTGGACAATTCACACAGCATTAGCTAAGCAGAGAATGTGTTATGGGTCCTAGATAACCGATATAGTACATAATACATAGATATTTTTACTATACATAGAAAACGACCAGAACACCCGGAACAAATAACTGCAGATCGCACAAATATTTGTCCCAAGGCGGGAATCGAACCCGCAACCTCCTGCGTTCGCAGGCGGACCTTCACCCACCGCGCCACACAGGTCGTCAAAAAAATCAATTCAAAGTTTCAGCCCAATTAATAGTATTGACGATGGTCCATTACAATTCACATATTTACAAAATTTCTTCACAAAATATCAGAAGGATATGAAGCCCCGGCTGCTTACTTTTAGCAGTTCTTTCTTCAGTAGTTGTTTAGATCTAGAACAAACTAAACCAATACAAAATTTCAACTCAATCTGTAGTTTTGGCGATGGTTGTACGCTGTTTACAAAAAAATTCGCCTAAAAATAATCATAATCATTTATTGTGATTTTATGCATACATGTGGTTCTTAGGTGTAGGTAGTGTTAGGGTACATAATGCATAAAAACCCTGTCAGGGCGCAACAATTACATACTTACGCCTGAATACTCAAACGAAACTCAGATTTAAGCACGTCTCTAGTCGTGATTTTTTAACAGTTTTCAATGAAAATGTGCCATAAATTCGTCACTTGAGACGCGCTTAAATCTGAGATGCGTTTAAGTATTCGGGGGTTAGTTTGATATATTAAAGGAATCGAAAATTAGTCAGATTAAGAATATCCACTAGAGGTTATACATACATAATGTTAATTAACAAGAAAATATCAGTAGAATAGGAAGCCTTGGTTACTATCAGTCGTGCTTTCTCTTCTTTTTGTTTGTAACTTTTCTTCTTCTAATTCCAGTGACAGAGTGACCAAGGACCTTGGACTGTCGGAAAGTGATGAGGAGGTGGCAGCGGCCGCACACAGGATAGGACCGTGAGTAGACCTTGAGTATTCAATTCACGTGTTTTCTTAATCCGGGTCCGGTATCACGGGGCGTAGTGTAACTGTAAGGATTAGCAAGCTGAAGTGGCAGTGGGCTGGCCATATCTCGAGAAGAACCGACAACCGCTGGGGTAAACGTGTTCTTGAGTGGAGACCGCGACTCGGCAAACGTAGTGTAGGACGCCCTCCGACCAGGTGGGATGACGATTTGCGAAAGACTGCTGGCAGATGCTGGATGCGGCAAGCTGAAGACAGGGCGCTATGGCGCTCATTAGGGGAGGCCTATGTCCAGCTGTGGACAAATATAGGCTGATGATGATGATGAGTGTAACTGTCGGCGCTGCGATGGTTCGTAGGATTCCCCCTTTTGCCGGCTGGCTAGGCCGGTTGCAAAACGAACGATGATATCTTGGGAATACCTAATTCATTTCATTTGACGAGATGGTGAAATTTCGTCAAGATGGCTGATGTTTGGCCATATTGTTGAACGTTGGTCCTTCAACAATCGGCTTAGGCAATTAATTGAATTGCATCGTTTTGCTATCACCAAAGCCGTTCTACAAACGGACGGATTCTACGATCCGGCCGTTTGTAGACCGGCGCGGCGCGGCGAGATGTACGTACCTACTAACTAACTGCACGAACGCACGCTGTTACACGTTATATTACACCCCGTTACAACGTCCAGTAAGCAGCTTAAGGCGAATTGCTTTGACGTTTAATGACGGAGCACAGATTGTGCATTAAAAAAAAAAACAGGTGTTTCAAAACAGTAAACAGCCATAAGTAACGGAAGACCAGCGTTATATATAGTCTGTGTACAAAATGGTTGACAATGTTACCTAGAGTCGCAAGAAATCTCGCGGTTTCTTTTCTCGGTGCTTCTACCAATTGCATCCTATTCCATAAAAGTATCCCTCCATAATTCATTATGATTTACAATTAGTCCATTGAGTCCAGTTTCGTAATTTAACGACTTTCTAATGTATTCGAACTTACGCTCTCGCCTATAAAAGTCAGTCACTCACGGCCAGATAAAATGATCTTAGTGATTCTTCGTCGGCGTGGATCCAATAATGAATATCATCAATTCGTTATTACCTATCTGTTTTTAAACGTTTACCGCGTTCAGGTGCCAACTTCGGAAATTACCTACCTCTTCGTACGATCGCGGCTTTTAAAGCTGGACTCTTTTTATTATGTTCCAAGCGACACGGTTTCGTAGCTGTCTCCTACGTAAATAACCGTCTTTCACATCGACCTTGGCTATTAATTAAGTTTTTATAATTATGTATGATGTCTTTATGGTATTTATCATATAGGCCCTAGTTAGGTTACTTTGTAAGTAGCCTTGTAATACCTGAAATAAATCATTATTATGAGACTCCAATTGGCAAAATCGCCTTCAGCTACTTATAACCGTTAATTTCTTCTCAATTCTTTACTTGAGTTCAGTCATGATCAATGGCCATGACCACCTTCTCGAAATTGTTTCCGAGTACACTTACCTTGGGCAGACTCTGCAGTTAGGTAAAAACTATTTTATGAAGGAGGCCGAGAGGAGGATTCAGCTAGGGTGGGCCGCGTTTGGTGAACTACGCAGAGTCTTCTTGTCATCCATACCGCAATGCGTGCAAACGAAAGTCTTCAATCAGTACGACAGCTGAGACGTGGACACTCACGGTAGGGCTGGCCCACCAGTTTAAACTCGCTCAGCAAGCTATGGAAAGACCTTAACGCAGAGTTTCTCTAAAGGATAGGATTTTTAACGAATACCTCCGACAGAGAACAAAAGTTATCGGCTTAACTCAAAGAATTAGCAAGCTAAAGTAGACTGGGCGTTATGGCGCCCTTTAGGGGAGGCTAATGACTAATACAGGCTGATGATGTCCTGTATGGTCTCAAAGAATTAACTTGATTTTCTGCATTTTAATTTATACTATACTTAACATACAATCATATTTATTATTTCAGGCCGCTATCCCCAATCGGGTCGGGCAGCCCGTCCTCCGGCAGTTCCTCCCCTTCTGACTCTGAATCGGAGTCATCCTCCGCGGAGTCCAGCGCGCCGCCCCCCGCGCCCCAGCCGGCAGCCCCGCCGCCCCCTCAGACCGCGCCCCCCGCGCTGGAGCCGGCCGCGCGCTCCTCGTGGGGGCTCGTTAACTTCGCGCCCCCTCCGCCGCAGCCGCTGGAGTCGACCTATGATTCGGGGAAGGAGTTGCGGCATGCGCTCGCTGATGTTAAAGGAAAACCCGTAAGACGTGTGATGATTTTATGTACAGACTAAGTCCATTATCACCGCTTGCTCATTCATCAAGGTAAAGTTACGCTTGAGTAACGGTTTTCTATGGCATAAACGTCAGTCTGTCATGACCTACGGAGCTGAAACGTGGACACTCACGGTAGGGCTGGTCCACCAATTTAAAGTCGCCCAGCGAGCTATGGAGAGAGCTATGCTCGGAGTTTCTCTGAAGGATAGGATTCGCAATGAATACATCCGACAGAGAACTAAGGTTATCGACATAGCTCAAAGGATTAGCAAGCTGAAGTGGCAGTGGGCTGGCCATATCTCGAGAAGAACCGACAACCGCTGGGGTAAACGTGTTCTTGAGTGGAGACCGCGACTCGGCAAACGTAGTTAGTGTGGGACGCCCTCCGACCAGGTGGGATGACGATTTGCAAAAGACTGCTGGCAGATGCTGGATGCGGCAAGCTGAAGACAGGGCGCTATGGCGCTCATTAGGGGAGGCCTATGTCCAGCAGTGGACTAATATAGGCCGATGTTGATGATGAAACGTCAGTCTAAGATATATCTATTACTGAGCAAGCTTAGCAATACGATCCTAAGTATCTGATTAATTTTTCCTGGATAAAAAGTAGCCTGCTAAGCTCAGGACATTTCATGATTTTGCCGCTTATTGGTCTGTTGCAGACAAATTAATTAATGCAGCGGTAGTCGACAGATTTTAAATACAAATAAGTCTAAAAGAATTCATTCGTTTTGGCTTCAAGAGCGACGCGGTGCGATCGCGCATAGAGGTTAGCATAGCCACAACAAGAAATGTAAACTCATTTAGACCATATTAATTATCTAAAACATCTCTATAGACAGGATAAGGCCGAGAAATAAATAATGCTGGCCGGTGATAATAATGATGGCGTCAAGAAGTACCAAATGTTGCAGCCAATCTATACCTTGACATTTACGACCATTGAATTAAAGACTAGTTTTGAATGTAAAAGAACAGTAGGCACTTACAACAAAACAAACCTCGTCATCATTGGCTATGTGCAAGCGCAGTGATATCTGATACCCTCCATATTCAGAAATGGCGCTCGTTCCCAGGTGTCATAATACGGTATACAGTAGGATAAGCTTCTCTGTATAAGGCTTGTTGAGCTTGGTAAGCGATTTCTGTACTGCGCCTTTCGTCATTGTTGATTCTCTTTGCCAGTGGTTGAACGTTATTATGTCTTAAAAATGTTTGTGTTATGTTAATTTAACTTCCGTTTGATAAATTCAAAAGAAAACCAAATCTGTAATACGTTTATGAACATTTGGTTGTGTGTGATATATAAATATTTTTAATCGAACTTTACAAAAACTATAGTTTGAAAGCAAACAAAGGAAAACAAATATGATTCGTTTAACACACACATTAAAGCGTTCACGAGTAAAGTTTAATCAAAACACAAATTGCGCTAAAATTATATAAGTAACAGACAAATGGAAAAAGTTTAAGGGTTTTTGAACGCACTTTCTCAAATAATGGATCGTGACGACAATTTTATGCAGAAGTGGATAAACCTGGCTTTGCTAAAAGCTAACCTTCTGAGTATTTTGTCTGATTTTGAAAATATTTTGAGGTGTCATGACCGTTTTGAGGATAGCGAGAATGTGATAAGTGATTTTTATAGGCTGAAAGATTGGATTTGGCAGGCTGTTGGTGCTATGCACGGGAATTTGGTGACTGCGGCTGTTGGGATTGAGGTTTGATTTGCTTGCAAAAAACGCTCTTGAGCAATAATAATGAATAATGTTATTTTTTATCCCAAATCAAAGTTCAATGTCTAAATACATTGTACTCCTTTAAAATTCCGAAAAACTGCAGTTTGTTACAATGACTTCGAAGTCCCTCAGTGGAACCCTTCAGAAATTTCATTTGTAGGTATCATTTCTTAATGCAACCATATTTCCTTCCAGCAGAGTCCGATATCGGAGCTCTCTGACTCGGAGGTGTCCTCCCCCTCCCCCGGCTCAAGAAGGAGGAACAACCACAGGACGTCTACTGCTTCCAGTGATGATGATACTCCTTCGCATCACACGGTAAGATAATAATAGAATCAGAATCGAGAATCAATGACTCTTTTTATCCTCAATACAGTAAATTTACACTTTAGAAAAAGTCAAATTCTTTAAATTATACGTCCACAGCTGAACTAACCAACAACAGTGTTTTTGCCATAATCACCTCGCTTGCCAGGCGGATTGGCGATCGCAGAAGAGGTGTTAAAATTGTTCCCTACATATTTGTGACCTTCTCTATCTAGATTAATAAATAATTAGTAAAACACCGTAGATCTACCATAACTTTACTTTTTTTTAACTAGACTTTATGAATGTACTTGGTATTCTAAAATAAGTATTATTACTTATTTTAGAGTACTATAAAAGTACATTCATTCTAATTGAACATGTTTGTTCTTTTTTTTTGTACGTTATAAATGATTTTTGAACCATATTTGAATCTGTTTCCAGTCATCACCCCGCGTTCCATCCTCCGCCCCGAAACGCGGTCGTCCCGCCAACAAGACCCGCAAGTCCGAGGAGCGTCCCGCCAAGAAGCGGCGCGGCCGGCCCCCCAAGCCCCGGGCTTCGTCCCCCCCGCCGGACAGCGACGACGAGGCGGTTCAGGTGGTGCTTCCACCTCCACCTCCAGCACCGCTGCATGATATGAAGACGCATATCTTTAGGAAGGTAAGTGTCGTGGTAGATTAAACGTGCACCTTTTGTTACTTTTTGTATGTTAGTTGAATAGGAAAACATAAAGGGCCTCTGTGCTTTTGACTTCAACCCCACACATGCCTCCTAAAGGACCAGGTCAGTAGCCCTATATGGAAACACAAATAAATAATGTTGGACAATTCACACAGCATAATCTAGCCCCAAACTAAGCAGAACTTGTGTATGAACAACTTGTAACAGTAAATTCATAACTCACATGAATTTATTGTTCGTGTTTTCAAAGATCGAAACTATTAACGGATCTATAGTTTTTAACTACTAAAGAATCGGCGACAGCTGCTCGCAATTTCAATTCGTAAATTATTGTGTTCCGTAATACCAAAAATGATGACTGAAAACTTGTTGTATTTAGGACATTGTGTTGTTTCTGTAACTAGACAATGTAAGCTATGTTCCTTATCAAACAAAACGTAATTGTTTTACAAATAAAAAGGACGAAAACATGTCAATTTCGACGTAAAAATATGCTTACATTTCGTAATAGGTGTGTATTATTAAGAAAAAAAAACAACCAGGTATCTAGATAAATACTATTCGAATACAAAAAACAAGATGAAACAAGATGGTGGAAATACGCTCGAATTACAAATCATTTTGGTAGTACGTTTGTATGGGCAAATCATCATCTTCAGGCCTCTTAATGTAACAGTAATTCTAACTGTTTTTTTTCTTTGTGTTAAATACCCTAAAATGAACGAAACACAGCATTCCGTTGATTAATTTCGTTTCCACACAAAAATAAATTAACTTCCCCTTTGTACCAACCAATCTTTAAACAAAACCTTTTCTAGGTTTTCACCCCTAAAAAGGGCGATGAAGGCGGCGGTAAGGGCGGCAAAGGCGGTAAAGGGAAAGGAGGGAAGGGTAAAGGACAAGTCACCATCATCGAGGTGACGGCTCCGGAGCCTGATGATGATGAGAGGCGTCGGACGGCGGAGAGGAGGAACGAGGAGGCGCTGGCCAGGGTCTCGCCCCCGCCGGAACCTGAGCCGACTCATAGGAGGCGAGAGGTTAATGAGAGGTGAGCACAATAGGTTAAAGCTTAAGGTCAAAGGTCGACAGAGGATAAATGAAAGTGCCACAGAAATACTGCACACTTCACACATCTTTGTCTAGCACCAAGTAAGCAGAGCTTGTGCTATCAGTATCAGTTAACTGATATACTCCCGGACCATAATCTTAACTAATATTATAAATTCGAAAGTGTGTTTGTTTGGTTATCCTTCCTTCATGTCATAAGCAACCAAACGACTTGATTTTTGGCATAGAGTTTGTTATAAGGATCCACAGTAACACATGCTACTCCTTGTTCTGGTAAAACATCAATTACCCATGGGAGGTTTAGAAATGTAAAATTCAAGTTAAACGCGGGTGAAACCGTTGGGAACAGCTAGTGAAACAGGTCAGTGACAGGTCAGTTTCAACCAACTTTGAATAACATCTCCATCACCTCTCCTAACAAAACGATGTCGCAATTTGTTAATGGCATGGCCAAGGAAGAGTATTCAAAAAAAGCACATATTCCATCGTACATAATAGTTAATTTGCTGCAGGATACAAGACCGCGTGTCGATCGAGCGCACGGAGCACCGGCGCTCCGACGACCGGCACGACAGAACGGCCTCGCGGCCGCGCGCCGACACTGACTCCGACAAGATAACTACAGGTAACCTTAACCTTACTAATAAAACCTTAATGTTTATACAAACTAGTGACGTAACCAGCAGTTCCCAGGCTAGCGAGTTCCGGACCGAATTATAGGATCAGACCTCTAGCGAATTCATCATATCATCGATTATGGAAACCAAGCGCGATCCAAAGCGCTTTTTCGCAGGTCGATAGCGACCTACGAAAAAGCAACTTAAATCTTGCAGAGTTAAATAAATACATGAAATCATTCATTGCAATCAAATGTTCTCAACGCTCCATGCGCCTGTCAATTAACAGAAAAGGCAATGAAATGGTACCAGCTTGATCACAGTTACGAATAACAATGTTATTGGTTCACAGAACGCACCTCCAACGACCGGATAGCCACCGAGCGGACGTCCAACGACCGGATAGCGAGCCGGTCGAGCGAGCGCTCCCGCGACCGGACAACCAGCGACCGGCTGTCCGTCGACCGGACGCCTAGCCAGCGCCGGTCCACGGAGCGCTCCTCCTCCGACCGCTCGTCCCTCAGCGACCGGTCCATGAGCGACCGACTCTCCGTGTCCAGCCACTCCACCGAGCGACGGTCCACAGAACGTCTGTCCGCTGACAAATCCTCCCTAGACAGACTACCGACAGAGAAAATATCCCACGAAAGGATAGCCATGGAAAAGGCACAGGAACGCTTAGCCCACGAAAGGATAGACAGCAAAATACGCTTGTCTGACTCTAAAATGCACGACCGCCATGATAGCAAAACGTCCATCGACCGATTGTCAGAGAGCAAAATGTCGATTGACATGGTACCAGATAAAATGATGGACAGGATATCGGATACCAAAATGTCCATTATACCTGATAATAAAATCTCCATTGATAAACTTTCCATCGGAAGACTGTCGGAAAACAAAATGTCGATCGATAGGTTAGAATCCAAGATGTCTGTCGATCAGCTGTCGGAGTCCAAGATGGCGATCGATCGGTTGGACAACAAGCTGCCATTGGTGGATCGCGTGTCGATCGATAGATCGTATGTGCGGGCGGAAGCGGATGTGGGGTCAGGGCTCAAACCGGGCAGAGGGTCTGAGAGGCTGGAAGATCCTACTTCTATCGGTGAGTTTATTTTTTTGTAAATACAGCGAAATCGTTACACCTAAAACCGAGAGAATATCTCAGTAATGAAGAAATTTTGTCATTATTACATTTCAAATTCAGAGAATAATTGCGACACTAGAGTTTCGGGATATGAAAGCGTTAATAGGAAAATATTGCATCAGTATTTTCTTCACATAAACATAAAATATATTTATTTGCAGCAAAAACACATTACAGTAGGTATATAAGGCACTTAATGTGTAGGTAATGTAACTCTACCTGAGTTACATTATATTGTGATACAATGGCCTGTTAAACTGGTAGAAAAAAGTTATTGCTGAGGGTTTGGAGACAATGTTTTTTACTTAGAGATCACACACTAGGCGGAGCCTGTATCGTGAGATCCGATAATACATCACAATAACCTAACACACAAGTAGCCTCCCTTAAAGTTTAATAAAAAGATACCCTGTTTCCTGACACATCGCTGAAGATGGTCCCATTGATCTTGGTCCCCAACACAATAAATTGCCAAGGGATTCTGTTCTGTAAGACACAGTTTAAAAGACAATACATACTCTGATGTTTGTGCTTACAACTTGCCATTGTAAAAGGAACCCTATCCCCTCTTATAGCGAGTCATCGCGCGTCTTGTTTGTTCTTATAACTTGTCATTGTAAAACAAACCGTATATCCTCCTGCAGTGAGGAGTCGTGCTCGCGTCATGGTCCGCGTGCCTCTCGCCCGCCTGCGAGCGCACACCGCGCGCGCCCTGCAGCGCCCTCGCCGTCCGCCGCCGCCGCCCGCGCCGCCCGCCCCTCACCAGGTATGAAAACCTTCTATATACATCATCATCCTTTTAACATCATATCATATTAACATCCACGTCGCATTTTACTCCCTGCTGGGTATAGAACGTCAGAGTAAAACCCGCATGCCCAGGGTGGGGATTATGGGCTTTACCCCCCATGAGATAAAAGCCGATGAGGCGCTTTTCAGCGAGAGGCTTGCGTGGACCAGTGGATTAATATAGGCTGGTGAGGTGAGGTTTGAGGCTTACATGAGAGCTATTGGTGTGCACGGAAGAGCCACAATGTGCAGCGCAAGAAATCTAGAAAGGCACTCAACAAACTTATACTAACTTCATAATTTTTTGCAGAGCGGAGAAGTAGCGGCCACGAACCACGAGCGGACGGGTGCCTGCACCGGACAGACGCCCATCTACTACTCTTATTTCGAGAGGCTGCCAGCTGACGCGCTTTCTGATGAAGAGAGAGATCACAAGTGAGTTTCTAACAGCCGTCATCAACTCCAAAAAGTCTGCTCGATGTTCTTAGTATGTGTTAATTGGAGTTTACCCAGAGACGACCTCTGTGGCGCGCTCGATTCCTGCCTCGGCACAAATGTTTGTACGATCTGTAGATATTTGTTCCCGGTGTTCTGGTCGTTTTCTATTAATAATTAAAAATATCTATTTATATAATGTATTGTATCATGTATATCAGTTGTCTAGTACCCATAACACAAGCTCTGCTTAGCTTGGGGCTAGATAATGCTGTGTGAATTGTCCAGCATTATTTATTTATCATTACTATCAATCAACCAATGCAATCTTGAATGTTGAATTTCTTTTTAAACGTTACTATAGTTGTGTGTGCACATCAAGTGTTTAATCACTGCTTGATGTATAACTTGGGTAAACCACATGATCACGTAAAACGTGCAATGGACATTTTCCGCATTTTTCCTAGCTAGCTAAATATGTACCTACGACTCGTACATCATGCCAAACCGATGTTCTGTCTACTTTTAAAACAAACAAAAAAAAATCATACCATTTTTAACATACTCTGTAAAACCAAAGATCAAATTGTAAATTTTAAACTACAGTCACACAATAGAAAGAAAGCGTTGCTCCGACATTTTGTGACGTATAACGGTTGCGGGTTCAAGACCAAGTTCGGAGTCGAAAAATTGGTTTGGGACATTATTAAATTTCTTAGAAAATTGTCCCGATGTGGGCCAAGGCTTACGCACTATAATAGCAAAAACCTTAGAATGAAGCAACGCGACACCCCTCGTCAATCGTACTAAACGTAACTCATTGAGCAGGTTTGGAAAAAACTTCAATGTTTCCCGTGTAGGTGGAGCTAATCGGCACTTGAGTCCGAAGAAAGTCCCAGAGTTTTTCGACTCCTACGTCACTTGACCTCGTAACGTAATCAGCAGCGCATCCGGATACTATGGGAGGGTTGTGGGTTCAAGTACCGTCGAAGTCCAAATAAAAATGGGACAGCATGAAATTTCTTTGATCATGATAATGAGAAATAATGATAGTTTTGGGTTGTATATGAATCGGGACCAATAAACGTTTTTCTTTCTTAAATAACAAGTGTCATCTTCCTCTCAGATACTACCTAGAAGAAGCTACCCGCCTGCGGACCGCAGCGGACCGCGAGCAAGAGCCGCTAACCCGCGTGATGCTCTACCACGAGTCAGTTCTATGCTTCGTGCTGACCGGCAGAGTGCTGGAGCTGGAGCTAGACACCAAGGGAGCGTTCACCATCTACCGCGAGACCATCGAGTACATCAAGCTGATACACTCCATGCCGCAGCGGTACCGCGCCTCCCCGCACGGGACCTTCAACAAACTGGACATACTGAGGTTAGTATCATACGAGCTAGAACCGTGTGGTGCTGGCTTAGAAATTGCACCACCCCAACTCTTCCCGTGGGTGTCGACTAAGGGACATACACCGGCGGGCAGCAACGCCTTTTGTAGATGGATCGACCACCGAACTGCGATCCCCAACCCGCATGCCAAGTGTGGGGATTATGGGCATTACCCCCCATGAAATAAAAACCAATAAGGCGGTTATCAGGGGGAAGTTTGTGTCCAGCAGTGGACTAATATAGGCTGTTGAGAGAGTGCTAGAGCGAACCAATGGAACGTGACACATCGCAAAAATGCGCAGAACGTAATTCTAGAGAAAAATTGGTGGCTGGCTACCATCTGGACAGTCGCGTTGATTATGTGAATTTTCATTTCAAACAAAGAGAGCGAGACAGCACATATGAAGCTGTAGCTATCTCTTTCTATAAAATCAATAACATCTTATTTCTTATTTGGTTCCACTAGTGGAAGAATTGGAAAATAAACCACTAGTAAGTGTTTATATGACTTATAAACGAATACATTATTATTTGCATATCTAAGTCTAAATATGATGTGATTTATATACAGGTCAATATTGGATTAGTTATCTAACTAACGAACTAAACATCTATCTATAGAAGCAAGGAAACACATTATCACTTCCCTTATACTAGACTAGTAATAAACTTGTCATAAAATTTAATGAAACTTAGTTTATTTTTATGTTAATAAAACGCCATTTTTCGTATATATTTTTTTGCGACTGTTGTTAATAATCTAATTTAGTTTATATATTTTTTTCTGTGGAAACTTATTTAGCCGTCACTTACACAACATCTTTGTAATTTACTCACCTAGCTGTTAGTTTTCCTAAAATTGTAAATAAATAAATAAATTTTAATTATAATGTAAATTTAATTTGTTTGTTACAGCCTGCGTGTGCAAGCGCTCCTGTACCTGCGAATGTTCAAAATGTACAACCGCGAAGTGAAGGAATACAACAAGATCGTTAACGAGTACCAGCAGAAGGTAACTATACCAGTATAACCAGTTCAGTTCCTTATTTATAAGAAAAAAAATCTTACAAGCCGAGTAGGTACTAACATGTAAGAGAATAATTTGATATGAATCTTATTTAAACCAATAAATAATACAGTGGTGAAAATGAGAGGAATTAAAAGACTAGGTATTAATTTCATTAATTTTAATAATAAAACAATCAAATAATTAGGTTCAGGAATTATCGTAATTTAATTAATAGTAAACAATAAGTAAGATCGGTACGGTAGTAGGTGGAAACAACATTTTACCTGATTGTGTAGCGGAGCTCTGTCTATGCCAGCGGTCGCACTCAGAATGTCATGTCAACACAGTGTGGCCACTTTTATACAGAATGACAGTGGTGGGGATTGAACGTTTCGTTACTCACTTCACGCTTAGTCCGTCGTAGTACCTTTTGTACGAAGTTCGGACTAGTCGTTAATGTTCCTTTTACTAATATATTAAAGTCGTACCAAAATATAATTTTTAAATAAAATAAAATGTAATTACTCCCACATATATACTTATAAATATAGCTTATTAGTACATAATTAATAGTTATTGAAGTAGTCACTAGTAAGTAGTAGACCGCGACTCGGCAAACGTAGTGTAGGACGCCCTCCAACTAGGTGGGATGACGATTTGCGAAAGACTGCTGGCAGATGCTGGATGCGGCATGCTGGAGACAGGGCGCTATGGCGCTCATTAGGGGAGGCCTATGTCCAGCTGTGGACTAATATAGGCTGATGATGATGATTATGATCATCATACATTGCGTATATTATTGAGTTCATAGATAAATGTAAAAAAAAATGGAAATGGTTTACGATTTGCGGTAAATTACTTTTCCGCTAGTTTTACTGCTTGTAGAACGCATAAAAAATTTAAAACCACAAAAAAAATCAAGCCAACTCGCGTCGAACCACCTATGGTACGGATGTTAAAAAAAAGAGATTGTCATTGGGTTTTATGGCTCTCTATGCATGGTCCTTTTTCGTCTACCAAAGGGGATTTCTTTATTAATTGACACGGTCTTTAAAGTTTCTTTGGCATTTTAATTTGACTGACATAAACCAGAATTTATATTACTAACTAACCCTAAACTCACTGCCTTTTCAGTCTGGTAGTACTATATTTATATAGAATTCAATTGAATTACATATTATGTAATTCAATTGAATTCTATATTATTGAGAAACTTCTGATATTGTTATGCTATATTTACTATAATAACATAAAAAATTGGTCAAATATAGTTGTTTGTTTGAATAGGTTAGTACCTATTCAATTGAATTTTACTTTTAATTACCGGCTGAAATTTGTTATAAAACTTACCTGGAAGGGACGTGGTATCTACAGCACAAGTCTCTGACTTAGTGTAGATATAGATACCATGGAAAAAAACTTTAATATACCAAGCTAGTCTGTCTGTAATTGTAATTTCTAAATGTATTTCCACAGTGATTATGCTTGTTTTTGGTCAATAAAAAATATTATTATTATAATTAGAAAACGCCTTAATGCGAGTGTGAATGAATACCATTTTAATGTCAATTTTTATGCATGTTGATCGTTATCAATTTTAATTCGGTGGTGGCTTTTCTATGCCACTTCGTGCACCCCCCACTACAACCAACGTTCTCCCGCAGCCGGCGTGCGCTGAGTCCGCGTCCCCCCTCTCTCCGACCCCGTCCCCCGCGGGGTCGGTGGGCTCCGTGGGGTCGGGGGCCTCCGCGTCCTCCGGGTACTGCTCGCTGGTGCACTCGGTGCCCGCGCACGCGCACCAGGCGTTGCTGCTGCTGACCAAGTATTACACGTTCCTGTATGTCGCGCACGATTTGTGGGAGCAGGCGGATGGGTTCTGCAGGCTGAGGGCTAATCAAGGTCAGTGTTTAAATTATTAAATAATAATAAATAATGCTGGACAATTCACACAGCATTATCTAGCCCCAAGCAAGGCACAGCCTGTGTTATGGATACTAGATAATAGTACATTATGATACAAGTGCGGTAAGTTGAAAATTACAGCCGAGGCGATATTGCTACAAGAAAGCAGATGCTGTAATTATCAAAGCGCACGTATGTCATACGTTTTATAACATATTTGCGAGGAAATAAATAAAACTCGGACTTAGCAAATGTGTTATAAAAATATCTAAAACACATTTGCTCATAAAGGGTCTCTTATTTCACCAATTTCAATACCGTTATGTATCTCATTCGGCTGTAATTTTCAACTTACCGCACTTAATATAATTGTTTCTTAATTTAAAGCGTGCAATATAAGTATTTTCTATTTATATAAACCTTTCTAGACAGGAAGGGCTTATTTCTTAGTATCTCGATAAAGTTTCACATTCGCTGATTTTTTGTTATTTATGTGTATAACTATATAAGAGTATACTCCCTACAGATCTATTCATCGCCGTGGACCGTAAATGCGGTCCTCTGTCGCTGTCCTCCACATTCCGGCACCTGGTGCAGTACGTACGCTACGCAATCACCCTGCTGAAGACAACGGCCCCCCGGGAGTGACATCAGGCCCCCCCTCAGCCCCCCCTAAGGGCCCCCATAGTGTGCACCCCCCTGGTGAACATTGCGCCTAATCTATACGCGAGTCCTGACTATTTGAACGATCTTAAACTTAATTTAAGCGGTAAACGCTAGTGCGGAAGCTCTAATGTTGTATGAAATCAAATGTGACAGCGAATTTACAACCAAGTGGAGTGAAACGTGTTTAAGTGCTATCAGAAACCAATAGTGTTGTATTATAAAGTTCGTCTATGATATTAAGCAATTTTTCACGTGAACAAACTTCTTTTTCATTGTACGAAATCTAGAACCAAGTTTAAATTGTCAGTGATTTTTGAAGAGATAAAGATGTTGGAATTTTTACAATGTGACATGAAAATCCTTGAAATTTGCAAGGAACCAAATCGAGTACCTACTGAGTACTGATTAATCCAGATCAAGGTATTTTTAAATGTTGAACAACGCAATATGCATTTCCAATATTTTTATTTTTCACTAACTTTACTATGTTTTATGACAAAGCCACTATTCTAGCTGATAAGCTGGTACTCAAATCAATCCTATTATGTTCCACATTTTATTAATAATCCTGTCCATGCATAATCAAAATAATGCATAATAATGACTTATAATATATTTCATTAACTTGTTTGAAAACCAACTATTACATTATGTTCCATTTTATTTATGTTGGTCAGGGTGAAGACAAAACTTCGCAGTACATTTTTATGACTTCAATAATGATAACAACTTTAAATTAAGGTCCACTCAGTTATATGCTTGACGAACCTTAAAACACCACACGCCATCTTAACGAGGCATAAGAATTAAAATGGCATCCAATATGGCCGCCAATCCCACATCCGATATGACGGCAGGAGAACTGTCTTTGCATTTTATTCTTCCCAAAATCGATGACCAAAAACAATTGTATATTATGTATGAATTGTAAATAAGCTTCGTTGCTTAGCAACGAATTCGCAAATACAACTACTTTCCTTTCACTGAGCCGTCTCGCTCTAACGTGAGTTTGTCTCGCTCGTACTTAAGGAAGGCACTTTGTATGTATTTAAGTGATAGATTAATCATATCTTAAGCGTTTTTCGTTGTAGTATCTTCCCTTTTTGAGTATAACGTTTTTACTGTCTAGTAGCGGTCTACTGTCGGAACTGCGTTCAAATTCGGGAGCACGCAATACGAATGTTCGTGTGGACATGATTACGACGAAAATATTGATCGGACGTGGGCCAATAGAGAATATTCTCAAGATGTAAGGGATCACAGTAGTACGTTACAATCATGTGTTTCAACTCATTCGCGTATATTCATTTGCTTCGAGTGTCTTTAAGAGAGATTTATTAATTACTATCGTTAAACAATTCTTTTATTTAGTTTTGATGTAATCGATTTAAATTACATGATTTTTTTATTGTTTCAATGTGGTATGGAAAATGAATGAAAAGCAAGTTGAGTGTATATGTTTGAAAGAACAGTTATATACGTCTGGAAATGTTCAGATGAAATGTTCCTATCGTATTAATGTGAATTTTTAATAGAACAATGATAGAGCAAAATCATTTTTAGAAAACAGAACATTTTAATTGAACATATCAATTGTGTTGGGGAAAAGAATTAATAATAATTCAATGCAATAATAGTTTTGCTAGAGATTGTAGTGTTGCATGATCAAGGAACTCCATGATCTCTGAACACATATAAATTCGAGATGACAATAAGGCACAGCTAGGAGAACGCTAGAATCGTTGTGCATGTTACTAAAACATAAATAAATAAATTATTTAAATATAAACAAAAATACAGTTTTATCAAAATAGAACAAATAGATCGACTGTTCAGTTTAATTTTCATAAGAGAAAATGAAGTTCAAATATTTTTTAAATTAAAATTTTGAAGAGTACAATTTGAAATGACTTTCAATCTAACGTATAACAACAAATCGCCGGAACACCAATATTATATGTATTCTTCTCGGTTGTTTATCAAATTTATGTTGTGATTGTATATACATATTATACATTTTGTAATGAATATACATGTTAGTGCCAGATAGGATTTTGTATGAACATTTATTGTATGAAACGGAGCATCACACGAAGGGAAATCACGCGAAATGATGACGTGTCGAGAAACGACAAGATGCCTTGTACATACATAGTTATATAAGAAACGCGTAGTTTTCATTCTATTTTAATTTATATGTAAACTATATTTATAGCTAAGCGTTTAAGGAGATCACATAATAAATGGTTAAGCGAAGGGTGTATGGTTAAGGCCTGTCGTATTTCGTGAAACAGAAACGTTGAGTTTTTTAAATAAGACAATTATTTTTAATAAATTGAATATTGTAATGTTTGTAGAGAGCTTGCAGCGTTCGGTTTAGTAATAAATAGTTTGTAAGTGAATGGTCTAGCAATAACTTGACCGGTGGTTTACACCACAGTTACCCGTAGGCGCGGCGAGCGTTAGCAAGACTACTGCTACATAACGTTTGCGTTACGGCCTTTAGATCAAATTATATGATTTGTCTCCTACACGTTTGGACCTATTCTTAATCTAGATAAATTATGTCCAATTTTGTTATTATGATGCTGTCTTGGGGCAAAATATGGCTTACACTTATCAATACTTAACAATAAATGATGTCTTCCAAATAACATAATTTGATCGAAAGCGCCAAATTTTTGTTGTAGTTATGAAGTTATCATTATTACCGTCAATTTAGTTAGTTGAATACTGCCTTAGAACACGGACATCAAAGAATCGGTACTTACCCGCACAAATATTTATTTTTGTTTTAGTTTTTTTTTATATTTATTGATGGCAATTTGTATTTATTTGAACTTTAAGCGAAGTTTACTTAAATTTGTGATTATGAGTTTGTTGGCTGGGTATTGTTTGCGCATTTTAAAAGATCTGGTTTAAAACGTGCCGTTCAGCCTGATTATGTTATCGTTTGACTTATTTTTGTGTTTGTTGTAAAATGATGTTGGGGACTATGACTGTTTATTACATTACTATAGGCATTTTTTAGTGTTCTGTGTAGTTTTGGAATTTAACGTTCAATCGTTTTTGCTAGGGTTCCTCTATTACAAAGAATACTGGAACTGAAATCTAAAAGGTTTCGCTGAAGTTAAGTACCGGAGAAAACATCTTTTAGCACATCATATAACTACAAATCAAAAGCCTAAATTATATTTTAGTTACGAAAAATCACAGAAGCATCTCTTGCAGAAACCCTAAATTCTTTTTGAAATTATTATTATCTTTCTTTAATTCCATTTAATTATTTTATTTTTGGTTCTGTTTTGTTGCTTTTATTGTTAACATTTGAGTTGAAACGACCTAAAGTGTCATAAAGTGGTACATTTTCGACTATTTTGAATCACTCGCATTATTTAGACGTTTAGCTAATTAATTTAGTCTAATTTATGTTAAAGAAATCTTAATTTTCGAGGGATGGAATCAATTTTTATAATGTTTGTTTTAGTAAAAATATATTCATCGCGTATGATGTTGTAGTACCTACTCTTAATTAAATTTTAGCTGACGTTGAAATTTCGAAAATCTCAAAGTATATTGAGCCCTAAAATTGAGACCAAATTATTGACAAATTGATATTTACTAAGAACAAGTGAACGCTGGATAATGGAACTGTAGGCTATATTTAATTTAGTAAATTGTAATTACTCTGTTTTCATTTTTATTAGAATCTTGTGTTGATATAATATGTATGATTATTTGTTATTATTATTATTATTTCGCGTTAAGATTATGTATAAATTTGTTTTCCTTTAATTTTATTATTTGTGTAAGTATACCCTATGTTATTGATTATAGAATACATTAATTTTTATGTATGATTTTTTTGTTTTTCTTTTTAATCCTTATGTTTTTTGTGAGGGTAAGGTTTTGCTGTACATCGGTATAGAAACCATTATTTACATTAAGCTTAGCTTCCAAATAACCGTAAAACAAATTATACAGTCTATTTGCCTGAAGTTTGTCGTAGGTGAACTTAACTATTAGGTTAAAGTAGGTTAAAGACCGCGCGAAAACCATCGTTTTAATAGTATTTAAACAACCGCCTTAGTCAACTTTGCTAAAATCTGCAGAAATGGTAATCGGCTAGTTCAGAGATTCTTTTGACGATACATCTTTTAGTTTCTGCTACTTTGAATGTATTTTTATTGAAAATTTGCTTAAAATGTATTTACCTTGTTAAGCGACAGAATGTGTCAAACCAAATGATCACTTAGATTTGAAAATCGCGCGATACTAACCCAAAGTGAATGCATGTCCTCAAACTGACCCAATAAGAAGGAAAAATTCCGAAGATTGGTCCAAATTAAATTTTAGAAAATTGCTTAAAACAACCTTCGTCGATGTTAGATGAGTAGTGGGTCATAATTTTTGGAATTCGGGAACAAACTAAACGACTGCACTCATTGTATCAAAAGCGCATTTCAGCACTAATTGGAACTTTTGGGATTGTTTCACGGTAACGCGCCTGATGTACTTCGAATTACATCCGAATCCGAAACCGAAGTACGTCATGCTCAGCGATGGCGCAACTACCTAGCAAAGAGATCGTTTTGAATAAGTTTGACACACTTTAGTGAAAACAAACCAATATGTACTTTCCGGCATAGCTCGGCGGCGAATTGGTCAATCGTTCAGATAAGAAAATCGCAGGATACTGTTGGTTGAGTTGGCTAAATGTGGTGGAAAAATATCAGTTGCGCCTGGCTAGAAAGCAATAGCAAACTAGGAATCCGGACTAAATTTTTTGCTAGTAAATAATTTTGGAATGTTGTTAAAAGCATATGACTATCAAAATACGCCTTCATTCAGTGATTTTTATCAAAAGCATCTACGCTCTTAGTGTAGGACGCATTACGCATTTAGCATAGTTCGATGAACTCGGAAAGTATATTAATTCAGAAAAATCGTAGTGTGAGATGGAATTTGAGTTATGAAGGGTTAGTCCATCTGCTCCTAAAGTAATTCTCCCAGGAGTAATATTTAGGTAGTAGAACTACAGGGTCATACAATACTCCTGCAGGCCAAGCACGGTTGTTATTGTCTAGGGTAGAGTGGACAATAATGGCATCGCATCGACATACATTGCGTACATTAGTAAAGTTAAAGGAATAAATTTCAAATAAGTTACGCATTCGATGACGAAGTGACGTAATTTTTCTCTATTCTACCCTAGACAAGAATCCCCGTGGTTTACTTGCTGGGAGAAATATTTTAGGAGCAGATGGACTAACCTGAAGTGCGTGGTAATCAAGTGTCACTATAATGCTCGTCAATTTATCGTACGGCCGAATAATGTACACCTTGATAATCCGTGTCATAGCTTCCAATTTTAATAGGTTTAGACACGTATTATTAAGGTGTACATAATTCGGTCGTGCAATAAATTGTCGTGCATTATAGTGACCCGTAATAAATTCGTTTATGAATGCGCATAGTGCCTTTAATGATTGAAAAGCAATTTAAGGTGAGGGTGAACTTCTAAGCTCCCTACAAACGTACTTCTCGATTCATTTGGAAACTACGTCCCCGATTTTAATGAAATTTTGTATACATAATCGGAAAAGAAATAGCTATGTTTGTATCGTTTTAATGTTTCAAAATACATAATCATAATTAAGTGAGAATGAATTTTTTTATCCATTTTCATGCGATTTTGTTACTTTCGCTGTCATTTAATGAATGTATTTTGAGAAACTAATACGATACAAAAATAGCTATTTCTTATTTGTTTATGTATGCAAAACTTAATTAAAATCTCGGACGTAGTTTCCTAACGAATCGAAAAGTACGTTTGTAGGTACTTACATTTGTAAAGTAAATTTCCAAGTCGAACTGTGCCGAAACCATACTTAATATTTCAATTAATAAATTAGGTAAATACACTACCTAAGGTGTTTTAAGGCTGCAAGCTCAGTTGATTCAAGGCTTACAGATACCTAGAAACACGTGATACAGGAACTGCCAAAAACCTGATTTTGGAAGTTTTATATCTTCACAAACTATTATCAGTACAAAGATACACACAGATAGAATATACAATTTATACATAGCCAGTCTTACATTGCAACACGTTAATTTGAACATCAGCAGATAAATTGACAATTGCTAAAAACTGGATTGAGAAACATTTCATTCTGGATCCCAACCGATTATGGAAAGAACATGCCCTGACTGCGCTGAGACCTCGCTGAGACCCATATAGGCGCGCCATAGCTACTTGTAGCTTCTAAGAACTTCAGTATGCGCGTGAGCACGCAAAGAGTTACACTAATATTTGTAATTTAAATATTATTGAGCTCTATTTCCGCTAAACACAGGCCGTACTTATAGTAATGTTTTTCGTATAGGCACAAAACGTCCTAGAGCCGATTAGAAAACATGATTTAAAAAAATATCAAATTTAATTATGCTGATCATTAATTACACTTATTTACTCAAAGCTGCCATAGTTATTGTAATCCATAATACTTGCCTAACATTTAAACAATGAAACAAAACAAGTATTTCATAGTGCCTACAAAGTAAATAGCCAACTTTCGCGCGTTTGGTATACGATATAGATTTAATGCGAATAATATTATATTTATGTAGTATATAATGACAAATAGAAATTATTTATCTATATTATGCTCTAGTAAACATCAGCAATTCAGTATGGCTGGTGTAGAAAATCTGTACCGATATTTACCGTCAGCGACAAAATTGCGATGAGCGAAATTGCGTATGGTGAGAAATATAATTAAGGCGAAAATTCGTAGTCAGCTAATTTCATTGCTGGTATCTGTTTAGAGTTTCAAGCTAGCCACGTTTCCTGATAGGGGTGCCAATATATTTAGCTAACCATTCTTTGTTATATACGTTGTCAACAATATATTTATAATAATGTTAAGTTGATAGATTTTTATACAGTTAAAAGTAGCTATTGCATTTTATGAACAAATTTCCACATACAATCATAAAGTTACTATTTATCAATAAATCCGAACGTTTAATATTTGCAAATTCAGCACAGCTTTATTACTGCTGACATATAAAATTTCATCGTAGATGCTCGATTATCCACGATGAAAAATTATTGTGATAGGTATGTGTGGTGGATTTACAGACCTGTAAAAGTAGTAATAGATCAACGTAAGTATATTCTAAACTCAATTCTAAATGGAATCGCTTGTTTACATTTTGAATAAAATATTTTTGAATTTTGCATGTTAATACCGATTTAGGTGTATGGAAGTAATCATGTAAGTGTATTATATCAATAGATTTATTAGAAGGGACACCGCTCGTCGCGGAGCGGGTTATTCGAAGGGATTGAACTCGTTTTATTAATAGTAAATAAAGTTCAAAAAAATTAAATTGTGCCTTAGTGAATTTCCAAGCATTCGGGAATCTCTAACAGTTGGTTAGGAGTATTTCTATAAGCATTGTTAGAATACCTAGTGTCTTCGCAATATCTACTTGCACTGTACACATTGCACAGTAAAGCAGTCAGAACCCTTCTGAATGAAATGCAATAATGATAAAGATTTGTTTTTGATGTTGTGGTTAATATAATAGTAGAGTGGTATATGTCGTAGCAATAAACATAAGTGTGGCAATAAGATTTAGTGCATTTGCTTTCGTGTTTTGAATCAAGATGTATTTTTAGAGTACCTACCCTGTCCGATTCCGCTGTAAACTGCTTTCAACTAACTGATAAGTTCAAATTCTTGAAGTTTTTAAAGTATATTTTATAATTCGTATATAATTAGTTAATAGTTATCGAAACTAAGTATATTGTGGGATCGGTGTTCACTTTATTTTTGTAGCACGCCTTCTATCTTCAGGAGCTCTTGACCACGTCTTTTTGTATAAAATCATTCTGTACATATACACTTCCTCGATTTATATAACTTTGGTCAATATTTAGTTGCCTTATGTACCCCTTCCTTTCCTAAAGTTAATTTACCTCAAACTAGCTTAAGACAAAGTGCCAAGAGTTGCGATATCTCTAAAGTGCAATTCATTCTCAATTATATTATATATCTATTTTATAATCAGCGCGTATCACGGACAAGCTTGTCGTCTCGCTTCGCCAAAGTTTCTACCGTGGGATACTATTGAATCATTTGTTACGCCCCGCTAGGAATATTTTAGATACTTTTATTATTGTTACTAGTCGAATATGTTTCATACGAATCGTAATATTTATCTGTTACATTTTTGTTTGTTGTGTTTGCAGATCGGTTGTTATAAGAAGGTATCCCACGCGTCTAAAGTGAGGAAGACATAATCGAAACGTTTTAACAATAGCGTTTTCTAATTTACTTTTTGTAGTGATGTTTTTTCGATATACGGTAATGAAGGTCTTCATGTTAGTATTGAATTGGTGTGACAGCCTTTTGCGATGGATTTGTTCTGTTGCAAGAGAGCTGATTAGACGATCCCAGACGAGGGATGACTTGTGTCAGTCATTGTTGTGAAATGGTTGGGCCTTTGCTGTAATATACAGCTCTAGCAGTTTCGTTTGTATCGAGTAGAGTTTAATGTAAGGACAAACAAAATTATAGTTATAAAATTGTTTACCAAGCCCGTTTCTGGGCGCTAGACGAAATATTATTTTTCTTAGATCACAATATATTGTATTAAATAGTAAAGTATGATATGGGGTCGGCGGTCGTAAGGGCGCGAGGCAGGCGACTGCGGTCGATTTAAAAAAATGATATTTTTTTACAGCGGCCTCACGGCGGCCTGTACGATTGCGGGCGCCATATTTGTTACGTTTAAGAGGAAATATCTATTGTCTAATCCGAGGTTTAACTACCAACACTTTTTTATAATACAATAATTATAGAAATTATTATTGAACCTGTCGTTTTCTTTTTCAACCCTTTACTACTTATACTTACCTACTTTTTACTACTCGATATCTGGATATCACAAAGGAATCCCAAATTATTTGCGTTCGACATAGTATTCTGAAAAACCAGTATTATATTGGTATTTTGTAAATACGTACGAAAAACTAATTACGTACCTAACCAGTTTCTAGTCAGACTTTGACAGGACGACATCTAATACAAACCTACAGACTTCTTACACGAAGTTAGTCACAGCAACATCCCTCTCTAACAAGCCCTTAATAAGGATAGAGATATTTTAGCAATATAAACTGGTATCTTCACTTCGATCCAGGTAATATCTCACACCGACCCAGCTAAATTCTAACACCGAGCCAGCATAATTCTCACACCGAGTCAGCATAATCCTCACACCGAGCCAGCATAATTCTCACACCAAGCCAGCAAATTTCTCCAACCATATCTACTAGGAGGCCTATGCCCTGCACTGCAGGACTCTACATACGTATAGTATAACACACATATAATAATATCTAGGTTCTACGCCAATCAATAAAACAAAAACTTATCTTTCGTTCATATTTATTGGTCTAATTCCGAACATGTTTCTTCTTCTTTTTCTTTTTGCTGTCGTGAGCGTCTATGAGGTCATCGATCTCCTTGCTGTCATCGCCAAGTCGCTTCTCACCGCTAGAAAGAGAGAAAACGAATGGTTAAGGCCTACGGATGATAATTTATCCATACAAACGTGACGTGGGAGAGCACATGAGAGCGCTCTGGGTTGAACCTGATCACGAGGTGTCGCAGCTCCTGACGGGCCACGGGTGCTTCAGACAGCGACTGAGCAACCGTAGTTCGAGCGACACAGCGGCATGTAGTTGCGTTTACGCCACGGAAAATAGGGATCATGTTCTATAGGATTGTCCAAACTATTCGGAGGGTAGGGGACGTTGTTCGACAGCATTGAGCGTAAGAATGAGAAGCCGTTATATTTTTATAGTCTGGTCAATTCGGAAAGCAATTTTAAGCGGTTTAAATTGTTTGCCTATTATTGACACAAGTTACGGCGCGCTGAGGAGGAGCGCACATTCTCGTCTGGTCATTAAGAGGCAGGTATATGACACCATTTTGTGAATAGGATAGGCATAGGATTTCGCGTTTAAAGGAGCGGGATAGAACAGAGTGGTGTAAGCTCAAAAATCAATTGCTGATTATCTTTTAATTAAGGCGCATACCCCACCCAAAGTGGCGCCGCCACCTAATTTATCTTATTATTCCGTTTAACAAAGGAATTTTAAAAAATCCATCTTCCAGTTTGTGATACGTATCATAAGCTTTTTTTTAATGCCTCTGTAATAGTTTTATTCTATTTAGTTTAGGAAGAGATACGAAAATAGATTTTGGTGGCCACCAAGGGCAACTTCGTATCTCTGCCTAAACTAAATAGAATAAAACTATTACAGAGGCATTAAAAAAAGTTTATGATATCACAAACTGGAAGATGGATTTTTTAAAATTCCTTTGTTAAACGGAATAATAACATAAAGTAGGTGGTGGCGCTAGTTTAGGTGGTGTAAGCGCCTCAAGACATTAATTCAAAAAAATAAGCCGAAGGTGCCCTCGGTATTCTTTTGTTTAATATGGTGATGACAATAAAAAATCTTGTGATTGATGGTTTAGGAGAAAAATTGTAAAAACTAAAAAAACAGATGGTACTTTGCACAATTATTTCTGATATTTAAAATAGTTTTTTTAATTTTCAAATCGAAGGTGGCCTGCCTTGTATCCAATAGATTATTATGTATTTTTTTCAAAGCTTTTACAATAAAGATGACGGAGAAAAATTGTTTTAATATAACCTAAATTCGCCCAATTCACATCTACCTGGGCTTTAAGTCTGTGATGTGGCATGCCTCAGAAGGGGAAGAGTGTTTGAGACATTGTGCGTAGGATTTGTAGAAGCTAAAGCTACCCGAGTGACTCTTCTCACAGTTTCGGTCCGTATAACCGTAAGGTTGGCAGGACCATGGAAAGGTGGAGGGATATTCTCACACTCATAATCCGATAAAGGGGGTCAGTGTTAGGAATCGAACTCACATCTTGACAGAGACAAGTTGTTTCTGCTTGGGTCCATCCAACGCCTTCCCCCAGTCGAGGTCGCTGCCCTTGATCCGGTACTGAGCGAGGTCCTCGCCCATTAGACGGGACAGTTCTTTGCGTTGTTTACGTTCCAGATCCTGAATAAAGAATTAGTTAAATATAAAAAAAACAGAGATTGAATAAGAAAAGCAGATATCCCTTCTATAAATTTTTGACAAAGCAATTTCGATAGTTAGAATAATTTTAATTGTGACTTGGTGACTTGCCAATAGAAATAATTTCATTAATTTCTCTCCTCAAAAGACGACCACTGTGGCGCGGTGGGCGAAGAACCGCCTGCGACGCAGGAGGTTGCGGATTCGATTCCCGCCTTTGAACAAAATATTTGTACGATCTGCAGGTATTTGTTCCGGGTGTTCTGGTTATGTATAATAAAAAAATATTTATCTATGTAATGTATATAATATGTTCCAGTCACCAATCTACATTTTGTTCTTGTCGCTAGGCATGAATACTTACGTATAATAACCATGTAATATGACAAAATCTATTCATATCTTAAGGGCCTGCCTATACATACAACCTCTAATTTTAGTGAAAAGGAGAGACATAGGATATAGCGTTCATAGAAGCGCAAGCCCAAAAATCAGTTTTTACCTTATTATCTATCAATTAATACATAAGTATTTGAAAATACCGAATCATATAAAATGTTCTATACTTCTATACTTCGTATACTTAGTTCTATTACCATGCTCATTATCAAGTTCTCAACTTCTGTTATTGAAAAATTGAAGTTTTATTAAAAATGTACCTAGGTGTCTTATAATTTTTTTTCTATACAAAATTTTTATAGGGAATCGTGTTTTCGAAACATATGATCGATAGAGTAAGTTATGAACTTTACCATACATAAATTAAATATTTAGTTAGTAGTGTGGAAGATATGTCCAGCAGTGGACTGGTGTAGGCTGATGATGATGATGATGTGGAAGATATGGAGATTGACGGAGTTGATTAGAGCTAGTACAGGCCCTTAAGGTACGAATATATTTTCTAGAATCAACTACTTCTAGAAAATAGGAAATTGTTAATTCATTTAAATACTATGAGCAAAAAGTAAAAATAAAACTCAAAACTATCTAAAACTTTTATTACACCACAATAGACTAAAACCAATAACAAAAACAACCAAACCCACCTTAGCAGCCTTAGACAACTCTTCATTCAAGCTCTGTTGCACCGGCACTGCCGAATCGTCGGCAGTCTTATCTTCGATGCCGATTTCCTTAGCCGCTGTGGTTTCTATCACTGAGTTTAGGGTTCCGTAGATTTTCTTGAAAGCCTCGAAGAACTTCGCGAGGATCTGCGAGCCGGGGAGGCCTAGCTCGTTAGCTATGTCGTCTGTATCCTTCATTTGGAAACCCATTGCTATTAGGACCACCTGTAAGTAGATAGGTAAATTAATGTTTTCATTAGGCTCGTATTATATTATATTTTAGAAGCTTGTAAATTCGTAAGAAAATACCCTGAATATTCTATTAAGAAAATTGATATACCTAGAAGATACATAAACAGACATAGCCATAATAAACTTGTAACACCTGACTCAAAACTATATATCCATAGCACAGGTCCAAATAAAATGGCGGCAAAGATTTACTCGTATAATAAGATACCCGACGATTTAAAGAATACATCTGACATTAATTTCAATAAATCATTAAAGGACATTCTAATAAAAAATGTTATTAAGTATACGCTTTATGAATTTTTTGACGATAAGACTATAATGAAAGAAAATAACAATCAAATAACAAATTTAAATTAAAACTAGTATTTACAATAGAAACAATTAAGCTATCTGCAAACTGTTGCAAACAATCTACAGGTAGCTCAACTGATCCATATCAATACCAGTTTGAAGACTATAATTAATGTGAAATAATGTAAACTATCCAGCCTTTGCTACACCCGGACCGGGTATATAATTATAAGCTACCAACTAAGTGTGTTAGAATAGTAAAATATCCATGTAACTACCACCACCTGTATAATTATGATAGCAATAAACGAAATATGAAATATTATCAGCTTGCTCAGTCACCAAACTATGCTTGAGCAACGCATTCTATGCATAAACATAAACGTCACTCAAGCATAAATAAGACTGAGTAAGCTTTTGTAATACGGGCTTTAGGCTGTGTCCCCAGTAAGCAAACTGTGAGCGGCCGACTAAGTGAGTCGCAAATGAGCCGCAAATTTGCGTCGAACTGAACTCACTACGCCCAGCGAACAACCATATCGCCGCCGTCGACTGGAACCGGTTTTGCTGCGAGTCGGCCGCTAACTGAGACAATCGGCGCACGTAACGCTGCAAACTGCGTACAGTGAGCGCAAACTAGCAAACTGTGGACACTCAATTTAAATATGGAAGGGCGTACTGAACCGATATACCGTAAACTCAGTCGGCCGCTCACAGTTTGCCTACTGGGGACACAGACTTAGTGTAGTTATTAGCTTGGGGATAGATAATGCTGTGTGAATTGTCCAGATTATTTATATTATGTTATTATACTTTATACATTATGCAGGATCAGGAACAGAGTAGTTCTGCCAAAATCAACATCCGCTCCCCAATCTATACTTACTTTGGTATTAACGAAACTACATGAAATATTTACATAAAATACACAGTCAAGAATTGCCACTCAAAAAAGTCCCACCTGTTGTATAGCATCCAGCTTAAATTTTGCTTTGCTATGAAACACGATCTCAGCGACAGGCTCCAGTAAGTCCGTGATGAGCCTGTAGTCCGCCTGCTGTCGACAGTAGGCCTCCACTCGAGCCAGGTCGTGGCCTGACAGGTACTGCTCTATCAGCTGTTTTGTTAACGCTAGAAAAAAAAAATATCTCGTGTAAATTGAAAATGTTCTCGATTTATGTGAAAATCGTACGCAATAAATACGCGCGTACGATTTTTATGTGGTTCTTTTTTCAATAGTTCAGAATAGTACGGAAGAGGCCATATCATAGCGGATTCGGAGTAAAAGTTTTGTCGTTTGATCTATTATGAAATTAGCTATTGGAAATTTCATAAGTAATAAAATAACAAACTAATAAACCTAAATCTATTAAACTAGTGTCTAGTAATGGATTTCCATACACTTTTCTCTCCCGTTAAACGCGTGAGAATTAAATTCCATAGTTTTCTGTCCCGCGTGTTTTTTAGTACGCATGCAATGACTAACTTTATAGGTTTTGTTGGGAACAAAAATTATCACATTCTGGTGTAATATAAAAGCTTTTATTAAGTTTCTTTTTTTACCTTTTACCTTTCGTCTTCTCAAAATCGGGGTACTCATAACGGCAAGAAATATATTAACGGTACCAAAGGTTAGGTTAGGTAGAACTCCTTTGTCCGCGTTTGGACTCCTTATAGTCCATTATGCGTTATTTATACTAGCATAGTCAGCCAAACTCCGTCCAGAAGCGCAGAATCTTCCTGGGGTCTTCACAGGCTTCGCGGAGTGACCTCGGCAAGTTGAGGATTTCTGTTCGTTGTGCTGTTATTCTCTCTCATTCCAGGATTACGTGGGCAGCTGATTCGTCGTCGCTGAGGCACCCTCGAGGGCTGTCCGTCGCTCCAATGGTGAAAAGGTGTTTGTTTAGTTGGCAGTGTACCAAAGCGGTACTAACTGAACAGTTTTTTCGTAGAGCGATCAGCCTCTATCTAATAGTCTAGTCTAGAACAGTCTAGAGCACTCACCAGGTTTCTCATACTTCACGTGGTCGTTGACCAACGTCTGTAAAGCCAGGCTTGCGGGTAGTTTCCGCAGACTCCTAGCGAGCAGTCTTGACAGCCTCCGTCTGAAGTCTCCGGAGTAAGCGCCAAGCCACGTGCATTCGCGCAGAGAACGCAGCATTATGCAGGAGTGTTCGCCGGTCAGTTCGTTTGCTTTTTGACTAGAAAATTTATGGTTTTATTAAAGAACAAACTTACATACTATGTTTTTTTAGAATTGCAATGAACATAAAAATTTTATAATTTGGCCTATGAAAATGAGTGACATCTTTTAACTATTTTATTAAGAAAGAAAATAACAATCAACTAATAGAATTAAATTAAAACTAGTATTTACAATAGAAAGAATTGAGCTAACTGCAGACTGTTGCAAACAATCTACAGGTAGCATTGCAGCAGTACAGGTAGATTAAAAAATTAAAAAAAAACTATTTGAAATAACTATTTAATATAAATAATAAATTATTGTGCAAAGTATTTCTGTTTCATTAGTTTTCACAATTTTATCAATCACAAGATTTTTTATGTTCATCACCATATTAAATAGCAGAAGTACCCAGGGCACCTTTGGCTTATTTTTGCAAACAAATGTCTTAATCAATAGATAATCAGCAAAAACTTGATTTTCGAGTTTACGCCGCTCTGCTCTGACCCGCTCCTTTTAAACGCGAAATCCTATGCCTATCCTATTCACAAAATGGCGTCATATACCTATTGCATTCTTAATTTTTTTATATTCCAAAGAAAACTTGTCCTTACCAACCTTAGATAAACAGGCACATATTTCTGTGATTTCCAGAACTTCAGCAGATCTTCAGTAAGGCCGAAACTCGTACCGAGATAGTCTAACTCCTCCGCTCTCACTTCTGTTAGTCTTTTGAGTAGTGTTGGCGGCTTGGACCTGGAACCGATGATATTTATCAACTACTAATTTCTGTCCGCGGCTTCTTTGGCTTCGAACGTGTTGTTTTTATGGAAACGTTTTAATGTTTTTTCTATCTATGGATCTAATTTATAGGATAAAAAGCCTATGTCTAATTCCAGGCTTAGAGCTGCATCTATGAATTTTAGCCCGGTGAAGATATAACCAACATCCGTCCATCCAAATTTTCGCATTTATAATGTTAGTGTGATAGCGTTTGGCGCCCATTTGATATTTTTTCTTTGTGTCTATCCTATACTGGACCACTGGCTGTACACAGCCCTTCCCCTGATAAGCACCCTATTAACTTTCATCATATGGGGGGGGGGGGGGGGGGGGGTAGTGCCCATTATCCCTACGCTGGGCATGCGGGTTGCGGATCGCAGCTTGGTGGTGAAATTTTTCCTGCCTCCTCCCGGATATCCCTTAGTCGTCTCTTACGACGCCCGCGGGTATACTTGGGTGAAGCAAATTCTAAGCCACGCGGACAAAAATGCTATTTTAAAAGAAATTTCTTACATACTGGTAGGTATACCTTATAGGTGTTATGGTTTGTGCTATGAAACCATTCAGCCAAAAAAAGTCTACTACAGATCATATTTATTCAAGGTTTATGGGGAAATGTTGACTTGCCAGAAATAGGAGAACTCCTCAAAGTTTGAGAATATTTAAACAGTTGACCACTATTGTTCTTTATATTTGACTGCCTCGAGATATAGAATAGAATAGAATACTTTTTATTGGCTCACACACACATACACAGCACACAGAAAGATAAAAAAAAAACATAAGGTCCTGCCTCAGCTTAATGTTGCTCCACAGGCAGTTGAGCAACGCTGGTTTTCTGGCAGCCTTGGTGCACGCGTGTCTACACGGCCAAAAAAAAAGAGAACACAAAAAAAAACAGAAAAATATACATACAACTTATTGGATACCTACAATAATAAATACTATTAAAATGGTATGTATTTAGTAGAAATAATTCAAGCAGTTGGTACTTGAATTACTTCTACCAACACTAATACTGTTCAACACGGGATCACATTCAATCAAGATATCAACAAGTATCGTATTTTATTTTAAAAACTATCGTAGTTTGACGAATTCATTACGGATGTAAGCGGGTTAACTACGAACCTTATTTGTGTTGGAAGAACACCAACGTTTCATCCCTTAACGTTGGTGTTCTTCCAACATAAATAAGGTTCGTAGTTAACCCGCTTACATCCGTAATGAAGTATGGTATTATTACGTATAAATTGTACAAACCTAGGTGTGATAGACTCGGTATGCAACGAGCTTCCTTTACCGTTGCTCTGTTGTTCCACATCTTCGACTGCCTCGTCTAAACACGGTATCTCACCGCTGTAGTAAGCCGCTAGCTGTTGTAAGGCGCGTTTGCCGTAGCCCATCTGTATATTGCAAAGATTTATCATTAGATATGTAAGAAGACTTTCATTGCTTCTTTATCATCTTAAGGTTGTTCGCGTCGCGACCGCGACTGGAAACTGCGACCGGTAGTCATTCAGCTTTCGACGATCGCTAGTTCGCGCGGCGACAGAGACAGGAGATAAGAGATATGAGACCGATGACAACAAGTTCGCCGCTAGTACAAAACTAAATGATAACTACAGATCGCGGTCTCCTGTCTCTCTCTTTGGTCTCGGTCTCCGGTCGCGGTCGCTAACTTTAAACTCGAATTTTGCGAATATTGGTCTTTTGAGCGGATTGGATTTTTGAGCAAGAGAAATGAAAAGTTTTTTTATGCAAAGTATAACCGGGTCTAACACTACCTACTGGGCGATCATCTATGATTTTACCTTTACTAGATATCACCACATTTTCTTGGAAAACACATCAATATCAAACTCACGATGGCGTTGGTCATCAGTCAGCTCACGCTGAGCACACTTTGATTCAAAATACGCAAAAAGAAACAAATTGGCGCATGAGAAGTTTTCCTATTATGTCAATATTGTTTATCTTTTATCGTATTAAATAAAAAAAGTATTTTGGATCAAGTGCGCGCAGCGTCGAGTCGCGTTTCGGGATGAACTGATCTTTACCGAAGAAACTAAAGTTATTTTAAATTTTCCTCTGTACTTCAGAAGTGGGATACCTTACTCAAGTAAGGTAATGTCAGCAGGTATTACCTTATTCGATGAGTTAGTAACTTACGTACACCGTTAACCGAGAGCGCAATGCGCGCCATTTTGTTAAAAGAATTGGCGGGGATATATTTCCCGTTCATAAGAGCGGGACAGAGTATGCGTTTTTGGAACGGCGCAATTGCTAAAATGGAGTGTTTGCTTATTTACAAGAAAACTACACAACTTGTGAAAAAACTATCTGAAGTAATTAGTAATAACCTACGAATGAAAACATAAGTCATTTCAATAGACCGCAGTGCCGCAGGGTTCCTAAAATCTCCACAAAAGTATGTGCAATAGAGTGCAATTTCATTATATTTTTCTAACGTATTTTTTTTTTCGTGTTTGCACGTTTGAGCTTATAGAAAAAATGTAGAATTTTATGTAATTGAAGTTTATAACCACGGTAATCCCGTAAGTATCCATAATATTACCTTATCAATTGGATTACATTTTTCTACTAAAAACTAACTAAAGAGTTTTCTAGAAACCCCGTCCACTTCCACTCTCGATACCTTTTGCTACGGCCTATTTGGGTACTATTGTGTCTCTTGAACATTACCTTAATACCTAATAATAAGACCTGAATATGTACACAATGATTGCAATGAAATAAATGAATCTGAATATGAATAAGTACCGAGATGAGATCCTAGTTTGACAACTACAACAAAAAAACAACGACTCTTTAGTAGTAAACTTACTCTTTGATACGAGGGATGCGTGGCTATCCTAACGATTCTGGCGCCCGCGAGCTGAGGAAAGTCCTTGTCGCCGTATTGTTCACAGACGTTCCACGGGATGAGGTCTCCAGCCGCCTTCCTGCCGCGGCCTAGGCTGTCGCTAACTGACCTGTAAGAACATAAACTTATGAATACAAATTCTATTAATAAACGTTGTTATCGCGCGCTGCTCGACGCATACGGAGCTGATTTACTCTTCTGGCTCAGCAAACAGACCGTAACCTGAGCAAGACAGCATGAGGGATGACGTTAATCAAAATTCCAATTATTAAAGTAAGTACACAACCGCAGTAGAGTGCGTAAGACAAGCTGTCTTTTTTCAACTTAATAGAAACATAGTTATATAGGTATGCATACTTAGGGTCTATAGGACCTTATGCTAAACCTTAATGCATACTTTAAAGCTTCTAGGTGTTGCATGCCTCGTTCCTTCCGTGCTAGTTAAGAAATTATGTTACGGCAAGGTGTCTTGGCCTCCGATAAGAGATATTGCCGTTTTTCCCTGTACGGTGCAGGCTCTGCGAGTCATCTACTTGTAGCTCGCGCAGGTCCACTTTCACTACTTTAATTTGGTTCCGTTCGGAACAAAATTCAACATTTAAGTGACTTATAACGGGATATTTATCATGATTCGATTTTTGAGTTTTCCAATATTTCGGCAGTTTCATGCGACATGATCATGGAAAAAAAAAGGAATGAGGGTAGATCGGTATGTCTGCAAATAAAACCCTGATATAGTCTACCCGATTTTGTCCGGATACGGGAGAATGTTCTGTCCCAGCTGCAGGGGACTATGTATGGGAGTATTCTGTCCGTAATACACTCACTTGTGGGAGAAGCTGTCCACCAGATTGGTCTGTTTTAGAAAATACAAACCGTCGGGGCTGTTCTGTCTTGGTTACAGACACGTGTTTGTAATACACACACTTGTGGGAGATGCTGCCCTCCAGACGAGTCTGTAAGACGCACAACACCTTCTTCAGCGCGGAGTTCGCGGCGCCAGCAGTTGCAAGTCGTCGGGGCTGTTCTGCCTTAGCTACAGACACGTGTCTGTGATACTCTCAATTGAGAGTCTGCCCTCCAGACACGTCTTCATGATGCACAGCACCTCCGGCGTCGGCGCCAGAAGTTGATGTCGTCGACGCTGTTCTATCTGTAATACACTCACTTGTGAGAGATGCTGCCCTCCAGACACGTCTGTATGACGCACAGCACCTCGGGCAGCGCGGTGCTTGCGGCCGGCGTCGGCGCAAGCAGCACGAAGAGGCAGTGTGCCGGTGCGTCCGCCAGCAGTTGCAGGTCGTTGGGGCTGTTCTGGAACGAATAGCGTGGTTATCTAAAGCCTGACTTTACCTTCAAGGTGAGGGTGAGTGTGTGCGTGTATGGGTGTCTGTAGCTGGTCTCTTACAAAACCGATTACAACTTCTTCATAAACAAATCGATTGTCATAAAAATTCGAATCGGTAAAGCATTAGGACATGATTAATTGACTGTCAATCGAGCAGTTAAAATAAAATAAGCCAGTGGACGGTGTAAAGTGTTGATTATAAACAAGCCGCAATGTATTACGACATGCCATCCAGACCAGGTGGGATGACGATTTGCGAAAGACTGCTGGCAGATGCTGGATGCGGCAAGCTGAAGACAGGGCGCTATGGCGCTCATTAGGGGAGGCCTATGTCCAGCAGTGGACTGATGTAGGCTGATGATGATGTTGATAATGATGCCATCCAGCTGCGACGAATCCTTAAGGCTTCGGCGACAGCTGCTCGCAACTTCAATTCGTAAATTATTGTGTTCCGTAATACCAAAAATGATGATTGAAAACTTTTGTATTTTCGACATGGTGTTTTTATTCTGTAACTAGACAGTCTATGCTATATTCCTTATCAAACAAAACGAAAGGTATTGTTGTTTTTAATACAAAACAAATAGGACGTAAACATGTTATTTTCGACGTTAAGTATTTTTGCTTACTTTTCATTATAGATATGTATTATTAAGAAAAAAATAACCAGGAATCTGGATAAATACTATTCGAATACGAAAAACAACATGATATGATGATAATATGCTCGAATTACAAATCTATAGTACGTTTGTATGGGCAAATCATCATCCGCAGACCTCTTAAGAACTCAGATTATAGAGCCAACTAATTATTCCTACAGGTTTATAGCCTACCTTGTAATGGCTAGAGACGTATATAGCGACCAGTCGTTGCAGAAATGCCTCAGCCGCTTTGTGGTAACAGAAGAGGGCGTCCCTCTGCACCCGGTAAAGGTCGCAGGCGGCGGGGGGCGGTGCGCCGGCCCCAGGGGAGGGTGTAGGGGGGGAAAGACACAGGAGGGAGTTCAGCCAGGCTTCTATCGCGTCGCCGGCACGGTAACGAATCGGCTCTTCTAGTTTAATCTGGAATAAATCATTTAATTCCTTAGTCTATTAATAATTTTAATAGATAATTCTATTTGAATTGTCTGATTTCTTATGATTTCGATAACTTTTTAAATATATTTTATTTATATCTCTGTCAATAGTGCGCTAATTAACTAACCACGTGTTTATAGTATAAAATTTGACCTGTCTAAGTGCTTATTTTGTAAGCTTAAAGAAATAAACGTTATTGATATTTCAATTCTATTATTTGATTGTAATTTAAGTAAAGAATCAAATCAAATTTCTTGGGATCTTTTATAAAAGTTAAAGAAAGCTGTCTTCTTCACAGTCATTCTTTTTGTCCTTTGGCGAAACACGTGATAAAAATGGGCAGCACGCTGATCTAATAGCGGATTCACACCATTCTGACACACGTGCTTGGCTTGCCGCGGTTGCGCGATGTGCGACGGGTGTATGATTCCGCCAAAAGGCCAAATTGGTATTCGGCTACCTTCTAGACAGTCGCGTCGATTATTCACTACGAGTTTTTCTTTCAAACAAAGAAAGAACGAGACAGCTGCGTTTTTGACGGCATATGAATCTAATGCGTGAGTGTACCAGCGCTATCTTTCCGGTTTCGCTGACCGTCACCGGACAAGAAGTTTAGCGGCAATTTTTTTTTCGCTTTACCGTCTCCAAAAAAAAAAACAACATCAGAAGATTTACTTACAGGCGGTGGTGCCTTATGGTCATTCTGCAGCTGAGCGAATAGTTTCAAAGACAACGCTCGGCCCGTGCCTTCATAGCCAGAGACAGTAGACGAGAGCAGCGCTAGTGGCGCCTTCTGAGCCGCGGCGGAGACGTGAACTAAAGGAATGGCGGCTGCTTCGTCGACTAGGACCAAGTCCGCGGCTGACAGAAGTGAGTGGTCGTCAGGGGTTATGTACTGAAAAGGAGAATATTTGAGATTTTGAGATATGATTACAAAGATAGAAAAAAATTCAAAAATTATATAGATGTTGCATACTAAAAGTTTTGGAGATCCATTTTCAGGGGCGACAAACAATAGAGCGATGCCGAATGCTAAAGCACCCTCTACTCTATAAAAATATAGCAAACATTTGTTTCAAGCATTTGAAACCTCATAGAAAGTCATTGCCCGTATTATGAAAGCTATTGTTCAATCATCGATCTATGCTGCAGAGTAACGTTTATGCTATAGAAAAGCGTTATTCAAGCACTGATTGATAACTGAGCAAGCTACGGGCCTTAAACTAATTGGATTGCTGGCCCGGTGTCGCGGACAGCAGTGCCTTGTGTTAGGGCAGTCCGCAGTCCACCCTAGCGGCTATCATAGCCAGGACGGTGTTGGAGCTAGCCAGCAACCTGCACACCAGTGGTATGGAAACAACATCGCTAAGGCACTGGAATAGCGGGGCAGCTCTAACTCAGCTCCGAGCGTATTGTTGTACTGGGCGCTTGGCTGTATGCTGCAAAAGTTTGAGCATAACAATAATTCCATTTATTTATTCAATGTTATTTATTCAATTACATTAGTTACTTAAATTTACATAAGAAAATAAATAAAATAAAAATTATTATTAGGCTAAAAACTTACATATTTAAATTAGTCACATGAATTATTTGAATTATTAAGTTATACTAAATTTCACAAAATTATTCCATTCCATTGATTTCATTTTAAATAATCATTGGTTGCTCAAACTTTTCCATCATATAGCCTTATCATATCACTCAAGTAGCCATTGAGTTTTTCGTTCTGTTTCCTCACTCCGATCAAAAAGCCTTGGATATTTAGCAATTTTTATTGACGCCATGTCTGCCGTGTAGATTAAGGTGAAATGAGTCCCGCAACCCACGTTTTGACTGCACGGAAAATCAATATTAAGGCAATAAAACACATTTTATTTATATATTTTTTGATGAGCATCAAAAGTTTAGGATTTTAGTTAGTTATGGGAGCCGAAACACGATTGACTCAACTTGACTCGATAGAAAAAATAGCTAAGTTTAGCCAAAATTTTCATTTTTAATACAGAAAACCAGTTTCATGTGCTAGTTATTTATATTTAACACATTTTAATAAAATCATCATCAGCCTACATCAGTCCACATAGGCGTTATGAGCGCCATAGCGCCCTGTCTTCAGCTTGCCGCATTAATAAAATGTCATTCTCATTCATGTCATTGTCATTTAGTTAAATGTCGTCCAAAAAATACTTAACTAAACACTTTAGACAATTATGGTTTTATTTTTTGGCGAAAGAGTATTATTATAGAGTAATAACAAATTAATTAATAAAAAGCAGTGAAATTGCGCGCGGGTCGGCTCTTGCCTCCCTTTCTCGTCTTCACCGCGCGGTATTCACTCGTCCTTGTCTCGAAAAAGCGAACCTATTTCGCCTTAATAAAACTTATGAAATGCAGTCAAAAACAAACCTGCACAGTCTGCCTATTGTTCCGCACAACATTGATCCTCACAATCGCCTTCTTAAAATCCGGGTTCGTCGACCTCACAATATTGTAATCAATATGTTCTTGGTACAGGCAAGCGTCGAGTCCTTTCAGCACGAACTCGAAGAGAGTTATCAAGTTCTCAGGGTGGGGGGAGGTGACGTAGATGTTGACGTAGCCCAGGGCGACCGCGGCGGCTATCGAGAGGCCCAGGCAGGCGGACTTACCGCGCCCTCTAGCGGCTGTCAGGCAGTGTGGTGGCCTGGAAAGATACTCATGTTTTATTTATTGCATTCATCGGAAGATAGGGAGTTCTACCTAAAACCTAACTTAGACGACTAAGGTCTGATTTGAACGTTTACTGCCAAAACTACTTAACTTAGTTTTTAAGTTCAGCGTTGATTTCAAATGTTTTGTTAAAGACAATTAAGCTAAGTTCTTTCGTTAACTGCTTGAACCGGATCAATATTAAATAATAATAATAAATAACGCTGGACAATTCACACAGCATTACTTAGCCCAAGCTAAGCCGAGCTAACATTGTGCGCTAAAATGCGATTATCTTATCTTAAATGGATAGCGGAACGTGCGCACCCTGAAGACGTCCCTCGTTAAAGGATGAAATGCTGGTGTTCTTCCAACACAAATACGGTTCGTTGTTAACCCGCTTACATCCCTCATGAATATTGATCGCGTTCAAGTGTAACGGTGAAATTGGACCTTAGTACGACTCAGAGTATGGTCTAATTTAAATTCTAAGTTAGGGAACTGGGATCTGCACTGACATCACGCATGGGAGTGTATTGTGCATTGTTCTCCTGCATAACCACGAGTACGCTCAATTTGTTGTTAATCAAAATTATCATAATCCATGATAAAAGGTAGTTTATATGAAATACCCAGTCTAAAACTACATTTAGGTTTAATTTAGGCCCGATCATTTTAGTTGTTTTGGCGTGAACCGTTGACCATCATCCAAATTTTCGCATTAAATATTTGTATTGAAGTATTTTATTTTGCAAACCTAATACAATGTGAGATATCTTAAAAAAATCACTTATGCTAGGTATTGGAGCCCCATTAGGGCGAGGTAGCTAAACTAATCACAATTACATAATTATCACAATTATTATGCCTAAATTATTTTTAATTTCTATAATTGCACAGAATTAATAATCTAGAATCTAGGTTGAGTCAAGTTAAGAGTATATTAATCAAATGTATCTTCCATGAATTCTTTAATGTAATAGTACGTTTTATTAAGAAGTAAGTTTATAAGTTTATTTTTAAATGTAATGTGTTTTTTAGATTGATTTATTGTTGGGTTATTATTGTAGATTTTAATTGAACGGTAGTAAAGACTCTTTTGTATATTTCTAGTAAGTATAGGTTCTGGGACAATTAATTTGTCTTTACGCCGGGATTTGTGTCATGTATAGGATGGATGATAAATTGATAAATAAAACGAGACGTTATAGTACCTCTATGTAAACGAGAGTTTACATAGAGGACCATACATTATGGATACTGAATTATCTATGTGAGCTGAAGTGTTATTACCTTGATTGCTTATCAGCCAATGTGTTGATGAGAGCTATCAACGCAGTCGCCTGCTCGTAAGTTCTGCACAACGCCACAAGAGGGCCGGCGGGCGGCGAGTCAGAGAGAGACGCGATTATTTCTGTCAGCTTTGGATTTACAGTCTGAAAAGAAGGTACTTATTAGGGGGCCTCTTCCAAGGCCGTTTTGTGAAAAGGATAGGCATAGAATTTCGCGTTCATAGGAGCGGGACAGAGCCGACCGGGTGTGCAAAAATCAAGATTTTTTCTAATTAAAAGAGTACGGTTCAAGTAATCAAATATTTATTTTGACGAATCTGTTACTTTGCCTTTGCTTTATTTTTCAATACAAAAATCAAGTCAGTAAGTCATAATTGTTTGGGAGAAAGGGGCAAATATGTACTTATCAAAATTGAGATGGTTTAGATATTTTTTTTCATCTAACTTATACAACTAATCAAAAAACTATCTTGGCGCTTTTGTAAAGAGTGAAATGTAATATTAGGTGTAGGAGTATAAGAATCCTAGATTTCATATTTGAACAGCAGTAGGATCTCCAAGATCGTGAAAATGTTGATTTTTTCGAAAGACCAGCCTTACATATATAACATAATAGTGTTAGCGTGGATGACTAGTACAGGAGGGAGGGAGAAACATAAGATATGAGAGAATTTTGATTCGGATGTTGATGATTCATAACCCAAAAATCCGGGGTTGAATGAGATTGAATGGTTTGCTTCGTCGGTCGCGGAGAAAGAGATGACCCCACCACAGTGGATGTCATTTGACTAAGGGAATCAGATGAAGAATAGCAGCTTCCTTCTATATGTATATTTTATACCTCTACTGCGATCCCCAACCTGCATGCCCTAAGCCATACATGTTTATATATTTATTTATATGTATTATTATAAAAATTTGATGTTTTTGCAAACAGAAAAACCGACATCGAAATCCTTTTTTACTTTCACTGTATTTAAGTTTTACGGGACGAACAGTAATCGCTTGGGAATTAAATTTATATGTAACCATCCTAGATTATTATCTGTAAAAAACTAAATAATCAAAATCGGCTTACTATTGAATATTGAAAAGAAATAACAATCGGCCAAGAGTTAGACTGGCAGGCGTACGAAGGAATCCATACCATTATCTACTAAAAGGTAAAAAAATCACGTTTGTTGCATAGGAAGATTAAATATTTATTTTATAATTTATTAAATTCAGAAAGAAAATAACAATCAAATAACAAATTTAAATTAAAACTAGTATTTACAATAGAAACAATTAAGCTATCTGCAAACTGTTGCAAACAATCTACAGGTAGCTCAACTGATCCATATCAATACCAGTTGGAAACGTGCCTAAGACACTGGCTGCATTGCCCCGCTGTTGTTTATTTTATTGATTTTTAGTATTTGTTAAAGTATATCTTTATCTTACATAATCTTACATAATGATGTTGTGATGTCATTATTGTCTATTCTACCCCAGAGAACAAGCCCAGTGGTTGGTCTACAGAAGGCAGAGTGCCGAGAATACTACCGCTAGAATTCGATTTTATTTCCTAGAAGGTAGTCCTTATTTATATATTCAAAGACCAACAGTTTCAATATTATAGGATTACAAATAATTTATTTCATTTATAAAGATCTTTTAAGATATGACAGTTACATAGTTATGTTCCTAACAAAATACTTAATTTATCAATGAAATATACAAAAACTTACTAAGTGCAACAAAAAATTCTCTACTTAAGATTATATAAGATTCACTTATTAAAAAATTGACAAAACTGCAAAATAATAAGCACAAATTTATTAAGGATTATTTATAATAATAATCTTTAACAAGTTAACAAATCGCGAAAGATTGAAAAGTTTTAGCACAAATTTGCGTTGATAAGTAAACTTACTGAAATTCTATATAGAAAGATTAATTTATTAAGACGAATAGTGAGGCAAATGACCTTGGACCTTTCCGCGCGCCTTTATGCAGCAAAGAGTGCTTGTTTTCGGTTCAGCAAACTATGTAGTGCCATAATCAACCAAATAATAGGATCGTCTGCGGTTGGGCGACGTGTAACTGGTCAGGTTTGAATCACAGATTTTGTAGGTGCAAATACGTTTTTACGTTTGATTTCATTAATTTGACTACTTTTCGAAGCTAATGGACCTCCAAGAGGTAGGTATGAACTATGTGAATCACTGTACTGAATTTGGTACTAATCGAATTTGAGACGCCGATAAAAAGTGGGTTCGAAGCCGCTACACATACCCTAAAACTAACAGTATAACAACTACACTATGATTAACAGCAAATATTTGGAACCTCCAAGGGACCTTTCAGGATGTGTGTTACAGGATATATAAATTTCAGAGCTCCACAATCAATATTTTCGTCGGAAAACGGGTTCGAAAACACCTAATTTTCTTGTTTTACTATGCGCCTTAAGTAATAATTAGACTTATAGATATAGAACAACTGAGCGCATTACTGTTTTACTGTTTATTGGAGAGTATTAAGTAAACAATACCCTTTCTAAATTTGAGCTTGCTAGAATTGAAGACACTAGAAAAAAGTTTGTATAATTTGAGCAAGTTCGGTACATAGTGGCATTTTTGACATAATTGGTGGCACGAGTGGGCAATGAGAATAATTTGGTGTTATAGATATTTTCTATGATATTCGAAAAATTATAATAATATAATAATTACCTCTGGTGTAATATTGACAGGTTCAACCTGAGCCGTCTTAGAGGAAATTGGGAGTACTGTTAGTGCATCGTCCAACACCAAGCACCTGGGGTTGTCGGCGAGCGACAGCAGGAATCTTTCGTTGAACCTGTTCACTACTGTGTCGTGAGCTTCAGTCTTGAATCTATTAAAAGAATATACATAATTTTACAATATTGAAAATATACGATGTGGCGCAGTGGGCGAAGGTCCGCCTGCAACGCAGGAAATTGCGGGTTCGATTCCCGCCTTGGGACAAATATTTGTACGATCTGCAGGTATTTGTTTCGGGTGTTCTAGTCGTTTTTAGGGTTTCAAGATCGGTTTTGAAACCCTTATGGTCTCGCTCTGTCCGTCCCCGCTCTTTCTTGAATATCTCAGTAACTACTGCAGCTATTAACTTGAAATTTGAAATAATGATTCATTTCGTGCGCCATTACTGATTTCAAGAAAACAATAAGTATATAAATAGATGAAAATTTAAATGAATATTTTCAGTACAAATTTTGATGTTGAAATTTAAAAAGAGACCTAGGGAGGCAAATGGGATAATAAATGAAAGGTATCATTTAGAAATTTTTTAAAAGGTTTTAAGTTTCATACTTTTTGAAATATTTCAAAAAAAGTCGAAAAAATTTACCACCCCCACCCCTATCTCCGAAGATTGCAGACCGATCCATGTACAATGTATTAGGCGTTTGTAGATATCGTTCTATATTTTACAGGAAAATATAGAGATTTTTTTTTTTCCATACAACAGACCCGTTTTTTTTGCCGCTTTTATAGACAATGGTACGGAACCCATCGTGCGCGAGTCCAACTCGTACTTGGTCGGTTTTTCAATATACAATACACGTTAATAAATTAACAAAAACCTGAACTTAGATTACAAAATACCTGGCATGAACATCCATGGTGATAGAATGCAGCTGCCTTAGGGAATCCATAGACTTTAGCAGAAATATTATGAGACCTCCCCCTTCTACCGTCTCTATGGTCCGCGCCATTAAATTAGGTGTCAGGGCTTCAAAGTCCTGTGAATAAATAAAGTTATTTGATTGAAGATTATTGAAAACTAGCAGCGCCTCGCGGTTTCACCCGCGTAGTTACCGTTCCCGTGGGAATTCCGGGATCAAATATATATGCTATTCAGACTATAATCTATCTCTGTGCCAAATTTCATCCAGATCCGTTCAACCGTTCTGGTGTGGTTGAGCAACAAACATCCATCTAGACGACCTCAGTGGCGCAGCGGGCGAGAGTCTGCCTGCGACGCATGAGGTTGCGGGTTCGATCCCCGCCTCGGAATCGGAACAAATTTGTGTACGATCTGCAGAAATTTGTTCCGTTGGTCTGGGTGTTTTCTATGTATAATAAAAAATATGTATCTATGTATTAGTACAGTTATCTAGTACCCATAACACAAGCTCTGCTTACCTTGGGGCTAGATAATGCTGTGTGAATTGTCCAGCATTATTTATTTTATTTCATTATTTATTTATCTAAACTTTCGCATTTATAATATTAGTGTGATATACAATCTTAGATAAATACCAAGCTATCTTGCCAGCGCGGAGAGTATGCCATTACCCCTAATAAATAAGGTCTTATTATAATAATATAATAATAAAAGTATTTACTCAAAAATGGTTTCAACAGGTTAACAGAGTACTTAAAACTAATTAGGTTATCTCTTAATGTATAAAATTAAATTTATCTATAGTACTCTACCCTAAAACCTAAGTGCTGATTGGGGTGCTATTTGGGGATGCCTAGGTCTAGCCGTGGATTTTTATAAGCTGGCGTTGTTGTTGTCCTTCTAATTCTAATTCTAAGTGGGGGAACTGGGATCTGCACTGACATCTCGCATAGGAGTGTATTGTGCATTATCCCCCTGCCTAACCAGGCCCTAACCAGCCCAGCTCCTTGAAGTACCGGAGCAGGACTTTTGGAGATTGACAGCTTCGTTTCAGCTTTCCTATGGGTGTGGACAGGTTTGATGTCTCTATGAGACTTTTCAATCCCGTTTTCTGTCTGGCCTCCTCTGTGGCCGCACAGTGTACCACAACGTGTTCCACAGTTTCTTCTTTCAGGAGGCAGCCACGACACAGGCTGCTGTCTGTGGCTCCTGTCTTAAAGAGATGGTGTTTAACAGTGGCCACAGTGGCCTGTGATGATACCCACCATTGTTCTTAAGTCGTCAGTGTTGTTGTTCTTATTTTATTAAACAATTTGAAGGTTCTATGTAGGTACAGATAAAACTACCTGTAAAACACAAACTCCGTAAGTTTGACCGAGCATAGCATGACTCTCGGAGTAGTACCGTCCGTGTATAGTCGTCGCCACTCGGAAAGAATCGAAGAGGGACTCTTCGGAAACTTCCAGCTTACCCGCTGCTATTTTCTTGGCTCTTTTACGGCCATGACTGAAAATAAATATAATGTATTTTAAAATAAATAAATAATGCTGGACAAGTCCCACAGTATTATCTAGCCCCAAGATAAGCAGAGCTTTGTGTTATGGGTACTAAATAACTGAATACAATACAATACATAGATATTTTTTATAATACATAGAAAACGACCAGAACACCCGAAACAAATAATTGCAGATCGTACAAATATTTGTCCCAAGGCGGGAATCGAACCCGCAACCACTTCGGTCGCAGGCGGACCTTCGCCCACCGCGCCACAGAGGTCGTCGAATAAATTGATGGGTTGGATTAATGGGGATGGTTATCGACGGATTAGCAAGCTGAAGTGGCAGTGGTATGGCCATGTCTCGAGAAGAACCGACAACCGCTGGGGTAAACGTGTTCTTGAGTAGAGACATCGATTCGGCAAACGTAGTGTAGGACGCACTCCGCCAGGTGGGATGACGATCTGCGGTAGATGCTGGATGCGGTAAGCTGACGACAGGGCGCTATGGCCCTTACGGAGGCCTATGACTAATATAGGGTAATGATGATGTTGATGAAATTGATGAATAAGATATAATAATGGTATCATTGGAAAAAATCTGCGTTATGTAAGTTTTTTTTTTTATTTTAGTTGTTACCGTTAGTTTTGATAATATTTATGCATAAATGTTTACAAAAATATATTTGATTTTAGATCCAAGTATGTCTAGAATTAACACAGGATATTTAACATACACCGGGTGGCGGTTAGCACAGGATCGTGGTGGAAGGCACAAACTGAGGGAGGCCTATATCCAGCAGTAGGTAAAATCTCGCCGTGAATGATGATGATGATGATGATGATGATGATGTCTAGAATTAGAATAATACAATAATAACCAGGATTCGTCCAGAAATGTGGAACCAACAAACCTCTTATAACTGGATATTTACTATGATAAATGTTGTTTTGAGCTATCCTTTATCCATTATAACCAACCATGTGTAAAAATCACTTTGGTTCCAAAAGTTCTATCCATAATACCTACTCAGGTATTTACGATTAAGGTACACATTGACAATCAAGGACCATCGCCAGCCGCCAGTCCCCTTAGTTGTGCGGTGTACTGGAGGATGTATTGTGTGCATGTTCTCATGGAGTGTTTCCAGAATAAAAGCTTTCGTAGATAGAAGCATATTTTTTTTTATGAATCTGCTGACTGTAACATTACTCTAATGAAAACAAATTCGGAAGTATTAAAGAAATTTTTAAAATTGTACAATATTAAGTTAGTAAAAAGTTTTAGAACTGCATGTTCTCATTTATCTAAATATTGTAAGTTTAACCTATTAAGTTTTTTGTTTTCTGTTACTTTGTTAGAGCGACATAATCGCATTGTGGTTGGTAAAAAAATAATATTATAAATCTAATAATCTATATTTTTACATTGCCTTTGAGGAATTTCATATTGCTTTTAGTCATTGTCTAAGAATTCACATACAGAGTATTGTAAGTATACGGTTATCTAACAAAAGAAGCTTCACATTATAACGAAATTTTATTATTTGAGTAGTACTTACTTGCTTATTTGAGTAGTACTTACTTGCTTATTTGAGTAGTACTTACTTGCTTATTTGAGTAGTACTTACTTGCTTATTTGAGTAGTACTTACTTGCTTATGGCTTCATCTTTATTCTTATAACACCAAAGGACTGTAGGTCTTGCTTTAACAGTTGATTTAACCAGCATGTCATACAAAATTGGAACCTGGAATGCACAACATACTTTAAAAGCAGCCTACTTACCACAAGTATTATGGTGGTCACTTTGTGACAAATTATATAAACACTAAAATTTCCTCATTCACTAATTTATTTTATATAATGATATGTGCACGACTATGAAGTTCCCTGATTATTGACAGGTGCATTAAGACGATACCCTGAGCCAAACTTGCGCCTCCCCTAATTTTATTATTTCGTTGAACAAAGTTCATTGCAAAATTTTGGTTGGGGTGGAGTTTATGGGACGCAGGACTTTTTATGTACCTACATAACATATATTTTTTTCTTTTTTAGACAGAATATCGAAGTTGCCCTTGGTGGCCACCAATATTTATTTTCGATATACTGGCTAAACTAACTTAATAGAATAAAACTATTAGAGGCCTTGAAAATAAGCTTATAATAGTTATTACAAACTGTATGATGGATTTCTGAAAGTTCCTTTGTTCAACGTATCATCAAAAATAATATTAAGGAAATGAAATAAATTCCGTTTATTATTTTTTTTTTTAAATAATAAATAAACTCACCTGATCCCTTCCTTTATCGCCAACAAGTAGAATCATCGTACGATGCCCCAATTTAACTCCATTCTCTATCATCACTCTTATACGGTTGTCTATCTTCTTTTTGACCATTTTGAGGAAATTTCGTTATCACTTTTACAAATTATTTCACATTGATTCTAACCTCTTGATAACCTCAAAAACTCGTCAAAAACTCAAACAAAACAACGAGTGAGACTGAGACATAAATAAAAGTTTGGCAATTTTGGCATGTTTAATTCTGCATTTTGACAGCTCATCTGTCATGTGGATTTGACATTGATAAATGGTCAAACCTTCAAACTCACTATCGACACCACGGAATACAAATAGTGGGAAGTGCTGGAAGGGCTACACACTTTGTACTAATGTAATTCAGATTCAGAACCACTGTCGCCAAATCCAACAAACAAGACTTGTTATTTTCTTTCTGAATAAAAATTTCGATTGAGTAAAAAAAAAAAAAAAGACAGGTACCTACGTAGTATTTTCACTACAAAGAAATCTTTATTTTATTGGATATTGAACTCATCAGCAACAAAAAACTCCTTTGAAGAGCGGTATCCTAGATACATTCAGGATTATTATTTTCGGGTCCCGCGGAAAAAATAATAAAAAAATCCCTTTTTATTTTTCACGTTCCACAATGGTTAAATATATTTAGCTAGTACTAAGTAGTTTTACAACCATTTTAAATCAATTAAAATGAACCAATGCAAAAAACTTCGAATCAAACGTCGCTTAATTAATTGAGGAGACTATTGACATTGCATTCTCATTCAGTCTTTTACATATAAAATAGACTAAAAAACGTCGATTTTGTTCGATTTTATAAAAGCATGAGTTTATAGCAAATGACTAAAAATTTACGTAAAACGTAGACAGATTACTTGTTGAACGCAGAATATAAAAAAAACGGAAAATATTTGAATTTTCTGGCATATCCGCCTTACATTAGAACCATTCATTGTTTTATTATTTATTTATAATTTTATTTATTATTTTACCCTAATTAATCCCAAGGTTGCCTGGAAGAGATCGCTCAAAGCGATAAGGCCGCCCCCTATACTTCCTATAATCTATTTATTTCCTTCTATATTTTGCATTTTGTGCTTGTGTGGTACAATAAAAAGTTATCTATCTATTTTTATTGTTAAAAAAAAAACAACAGCCCATAAGAATGTTTTAAACGTTCTTACCTTAATAATTTCTATATCTATGTTCCATTCCATCCATATAGGTAAATACCCATTATATGTTCCGTACCCAAAGGGCAAAACGGGATTCTATTACTAAGACTATGCTGTCCGCCCGTCTATCTGTCTGTCCGTCTGTCATCAGGCTATATCTCATGAACAGAATATAATAAATATTTAAGGGGTCTCGCATCCAACAAACGTGATTTTGACGCTTGAAATATTAACAAAATATTTAGTTAGATACATATTCACTTCAAAAATAAATAGTTATATTAAAATAAAATTAATATTTAAGGGGGCTCCCATATAACAAACGTGATTTTTTTGTGATTTTTTTGATAATGGTACGGAACCCTTCGTGCGTGAGTCTGACTCCCACTTGGCCAGTTTTTTAATGAAGCTAGTTAAAGTAACCATTGATCTTAACTGTTAAGATCAAGTTTAATCGATTCGTGTTGGTTAGGTTAGGAGAACTCTTTTGTCCGCATTTGGACTCCTTTTGGTCCATCCGATTCGTGTTATTAGTACCTACCTTTTATTTTTTAGTCGTTGTATTGTCTAAATATCCCGGCCTTTTTGTTTTTCGAATGGACAATTGGGAATAGGCAAAGTTAAGTATAACTAAAACTAACTTGTTCTGACTGTTGTCATAAGTAAGAATCGAGGTTCAGGTTATTATCTATTCTTATGCTGTTGTTTGCCTAAGCCATCTAAATATGTACAGTGGTGATCATATAATTAAGAACGCTGATTATAAGGGGAAGATTTTTAAAACTCGGACGCAAAACTAATTGCTTGCAATTTTTTTTATTTCTCTCCGTATCGTAAAACTTTTCCATCTCTTCGTCTTCATTGATACACAATGATTAGCTAAAAATAAATAGACAAACTTTTACACTATTTCTAAACATAGTAAGTATTCCTATTTACTGGCTGGTCACGTAATTAAGAACGCTAACTAGTTTATACCTTTACTCAAATTTAAATAGAGAACACTCAGTCGATTTGTTACTGTTTGTATAATTTTGGCGCCATTTAGTGCTTAGAAGATTAAATGTGATTGCTTCTTATGAAAAAACAATGGGAAAAAATTTAAGTTGTGATAAATCTAAAAGGGAAGTAATAATAAAACTTCGCCGGAAGAATTGGTCTTATAAAAAGATAGCCGACCATCTGCAATGTTCAAAAACGATGTTTTTCCACGACGTTGTAATTTGTAAAGCAAGTCAAACTACTTCGAATATTCCACGTACTTATACCTAAACAGAGAAAAACAACTCCTTGAGATGACCGAAACATAGAATAGAATACTTTTAAACATCGTTCGTATGTCAAAACAAAATCCTTTTGAAGGGTTTAATGAACTGAGAAAAGAATATTTTGGTGGAAACAACCATTCAACAATCTCAGCACGCACTATTCGAAGACGTTTGGTAGAAGAAAAATTGCACGGTAGGATAGCAAGAAAGGTACCCATGTTGAAACTTTGCCATTGCCACAGGCAAGCCCGGCTTACATTTGCGAGAGAGTATGAAAACTGGACTGTGAGACAGTGGAAAAATGTAGGTACTTTTTTTGACGAGACGAAAATAAACAGAGTATTTTCTGATGGAAAACGATATGTACGACGTCCCCCGAATACAGCATTCGACCCTAAGTACACGAAAGTAACATTAGACACGGTGGTGGAAATGTGAAAATTTGGGGGTGCTTTTCTGGAAATGGTGTTGGACCTGTAAGGTTGATAGAAATTAGAAGGTAACATGGATCAGTTACAATACAAAAATATACTGGAAGAAACAATGTTACCTTATGCTGAAGACGTTCTACCGGTTATTTGGACATTCCAGCATGACAATGATCCAAAGCACACTGCACGCACCGTAAAGGAATTTCTTACACCGCAATCAGTTTCTATCTTAGACTGGCCAGCTAACAGCCCAGATCTAAACCCAATAGAGAATCTGTGGTTCGAAGTAAAGAAAAAGGTTTCAAATACACAGTGTGGGAATTTAAGATAGCTGTACGACGTTTTTTTAGAAGAATGGAACTCTATTTCTCTTGCGAATTGTCAAAAATTAATAGTCAATGCCTTGCCTGTGTAAAGCAGTAATTAAAAGCCGTGGATATACTATTAACTATTAATTTCAGTTAAAAATGTATTAAATTGCTTTTAAACTTTCTGCGCTACATATCATTGTGATTTTTTTTAATGTAAGTGTCATACAAAACAATTCCCGAGCAGTTTAATAAATCGTTCTTAGTTATTTGTCCAGCTTCAGTACTATTAGAATGTCTTACTTTGGTAAAATAAATAAAATGTGAAACAAAATAGTAGGTAAGCGATTTTATTCTTTATTCCTAAGCCACGTTTCTCTATTAATATGGCTATTATATAACATAACTAGTTGCTTTTCAGAAGGTACACATCCTCTGTGTATGACACGATTTAAATAAAAAACTTCTATAACTTCAAATCGTTCTTAATTATATGACCACAACTGTATATTTAGATTTTTTCTAATAGATTTTACGAAATTATTTGCAAAGTAAGTACATAGGTACCCTACCTACTTATCTTCTTTACGTTAACTTTAGATTAAATTTTCTCGTACAAACCACTACACGAACGCCAGCGCGCCAGCAGTAGGTAGTGGTTTGTACTTTACTCTTTGCATCGCCGCGCCGACCTCATTCGACCTAGGACTCTGACAGGGTTGTAAACACCTTGAAAAACAAGGACAACGCGTTCGGCGTTCGACACCGGGCAGACACAGACACATCGTCACAGCGAGCCATAGACAAGAAGTAGATTGCAAGAGGTAGATTGACGACTATGAATCATAAAATCAATAAATCCCTGCCCTTATTACATCTCATCTTTGTCGCAAAGAAAAGAAGCTTTGTTTGCTACGTATATTGTTTTCTCTTTAACATTCGTGCCTGCAATTTTAGGTAAGGGTCTAACATGAAGTGATTTTTCTAATTTGTGATTTAAGTTTACTATTCTCATATTTATAAAGTGAAATATCCTCCTTTAATAAAAAAGTGACTTAAATACAAGAAGGATATAGGATATAATAGAATCCCAAGAAAAATTCGACAGGACTAAATTTCTCCGAGAAATTAATCTGAGTGTGAGGGCATACACACTATTTTAAAAAATTGGTACTTTTGAATTAAAAGCTCCAAGTAAGTCTTAATACGTACCTATTGTATCATTTTGTTTTTTTTTATAGATGAAATCAGTAGATCAGAAGTAACCCAGATCAAAGAGAGTAGCCAAATTTAAGGCTTTCAATAACAATCAACCACTACGAAATGGAAGACCTCTTCAGCCCCGAACCAACCCCTGGAGGATGGAGTGAGTCTGAGCCTACCGACGAAGAGAGTTCTTCATCAAATGAAACTGAAAGGGACAGATCGGAAATTTTCGCATTTATTAAAAAGAATAAAAAGGCAGCAAATCCGTCTCAAATTGAAATTATAGACAACTCTGCTCAAATTATGGAAAATCCTTTTCAAATTATGGAAAATCCTCTTCAAATTATGGAAAATCATGTTCAAATTATAGAAAATCCTATTCAAATTATAGACAACTCTGCTCAAATTATGGAAAATCCTTTTCAAATTATGGAAAATCCTCTCCAAATTATGGAAAATCATGTTCAAATTATGGAAAATCCTATTCAAATTATGGAAAATCCTGTTCAAATTATGGAAAATCCAGTTCAAATTATGGAAAATCCAGTTCAAATAATGGAAAATCCAGTTCAAATAATGGAAAATCCAGTTCAAATGATAGATCGTCCCGTTCAAATTCTGGAAAATACTGATCAAATTATAAACAAGCTTGCTCCAATTCTGGGAAATCCTGCTCCTGCTATAATAGTAGTAGAAAATCCTGCTCAATTCTATGAAAATCCTACAAAATTTTTTGAAAATCTTGCTCATAATTTTAATTTTGTGCATGACACTATAGAATTGTCGGTACCAAACACCACCGCAACAAAGAAGCGCAAAATGCCCGTGGCTGATCAAAAAACACTTTCTCATTATATACTATGCCAGAAGCTTAGACTACCTAATTGGAGCACTGTCAGATATGCTGAAGTAAAAGACCAGTTCCAGGCTTCTCCAGGCTTTTGTGCTCTAAAACCTAATGACTTGCTAGCAGAGATTACACCTGATTCCAAATACAATGACCATCTTAAGAGATTTGACCTCACTTGCGGTGCAATGGTTAATGGCCTACTACAAAACACGGCGATTTTCCATGAAACAGTTAAGGTTTTGCCAAAAAGTATGCAAAATGAGGTATATAAAGCGTTCCATAGCCAGGATTCGGAGTATAGAAAAAATTCAGATGGATTACTTCAATATACATGTGGACGTCGACAAGAAATCATGCAAGATCGCAGGAAACTCTACAAACCACCGAACAAAATACATAAGAAAGCTTTGTATGAAATCCCACCTTCTGAAACTCACCTTTTTGAAGATGATGCATTTACAGATTTGGTTGCCCAAATGAACGGTATTGAAAAGATGTTTCCTACACAAAAGAAACGTCGTATCGGAAAACACAGATTCAATGAACATCAGGAACATGGAAACCGGCGCAAGATGAGGCAAGCTACAAACCACCAGACAAGTAACCCTGAGTGAAAACTTAAATATTTTTCAGCATTTTTAGAGTTTATTGTCTTATAACAAGCTTATTATGCGCAGATACCTCCTCAACGAAGCGTTTTCCAGAAAACAAAAACCCATATTATGTGTTAGAAACAGATAGCAGGTTCGTTCTATTCTATTCTATTCACTTCCTAAGATTATGGACCATACGCTAGGCGCCATCATATCACACTTTTTAACGAAAACACCTCATTAGTGGATTGTTGGTACTAACTAAATATAACTTCAACCTCCTCTATGCAGGCGGGTCTTAGTCAACATTGAAAAAGTAGATCCAAAACTTTTTTGATCTAATTTTATTAACAGTTCCGTACTAGGATTCTGCAATAATGACTTATTTTTGTCATTTGCTATATTCTGATAAAGTTAGGTTTTGTTTCCACAGCCCATAACTTTGTATTAAATCAAATTTTCGACCGATGTGGTACTGCAGGCGAAGGTCCGCCTGCGATGAGGTTGCGGGTTCGATTCCTGCTATGGGACAAAAAAATGTTGGTGTTAATATTATATTTTGATCGTGGTGTTCTGAGTATTTTCTATATGTATTAAAAATATCTATATGTGTAGGTATTAAGTACAAAATTTATCTAGTGTATCTTCCAGCATTATTATTATTATTATTGTTTTTTGTCTGATAAATTTAGTGTCTCCTTTTTTGTGTTTCTTGCACGTTCATTGCTTATAAGATTTGTACTTCTCTCTGGTGTAAATTCGCCTTTGGTTGAAAACTTTAAAGTTATTGTAGTGTAGTTCTATGTCGTAATCGTAAACATCTACCTACGTTATCAATGTGTTTATGTTTGATTACTAAAATTATTACTAAACCTACCTATTGATATAATTATGAGTATATTAGATTTTAATTATGTAAAATCATTTATGGTTAAACACTTTAAAAATTATAATACCTAGTGTAGTTCTAGTAAAGTACCTAATGTAAAAGTGTGAAAAATAATTAGTTGCCTATCTAATGTATTTGTGATTGGTTGATAAAGTTATGACTATACCTACCTATATATATATAAATATGAGTAAAGTAAATTATGTTTTAATTTAATTGTGTATCATCTATGGTTACTTTAGCACTATTGTAGTGTAATTCTATGTTGTGGTGAATGAATTAATGTTAACATTGTGTAAACATAAGTATTGATCTACCTAATCAATTAATTTCTGATTAATCAATAAAATTATAATTACACCTACCTATTTTTAATTAATACATTTTTCTGAGTAAGTAAATTACGTACGCTCTTAGACATACCGTTTAATTACAAGTCTTCTCAATGAGAATGACAAAGACAAACGTTAATTACCTAACATCATTCCAATGTTAAAATTTAACAGTTGAAAGTAAAACACGTTATTTAAGTTTGTACGACAGCAATGACGTGAAGTAGTTTCTGCTTCAACAAAAACATACCTATATTAATAACACATAAATTTAAATTAGATAAGTTTTTATCTATTTTAGAAATGGATCCATATTGGTTTTGGCTCTATTTCTTTAATCTTTAATTTTGATTTTGTTAATAAACATAAATTTAACTAGTCCTAAGCTACCATAAATTTAGGCTCTCTTTCTTATTTTGTATTAACATAAAAAGTATCTAATTTATAATAAAAACTCCTAAACGCCATTTGTACCATGATTCGATTTTTTAGTTTTTCAAAATTCCACAGAGTTTCATGCACCGCGCCGTCGTCATGATCATGGAATAACTGAAAAATCGAATCATGATAATGCAGGTATCCCGTTTTTTACGACTTATTGTAGGTATGTCATGTTTATTTTTGTGACAAAAATAAAATAATGTTCTATTAAATAAATTAATAAAAATAAGCAAGGTAGTCTATTGGTTCCATGAGTGCGTTCTCTTATCTTGAACTGTTCTGTTGAGTTGTTTTTGAGATTTATCAAACATCCTCATCTTTCACCTTTGTAGTAGGTGTAAACGTAGGTGTAAACCTATTTGTATTAATACCCTGCACCTGTGTTTGCACTACCTAATAAGTACCCCGCTCACATGGGCGCCACACCACCGCGCCATGGCCATAATTCGGCTTGGACATAAAAAATAATAATATAAATTTTTGCCACTCTTGAAACAAATCGTTCATTTGTAAAAAGATAATAGTATTTTTATTGGACAATCACATTATTGTCCAGCAACAAGATAAGCAGAACTTGTGTTAAGGGTAGGCCTAGGCACTAAATATTTGAAATACAATAGGTACCTAATACGGTAACCTGCAATAATTATGATATTTTTATATCGAAAACGACCAGAACGAAAAATTATTTAATTTCCGAGTATGTAGGCAGTAATTGCCAGTATAAAGTCTGTGGCTCTATCTGTTTAATGATAAATAAACAGTCGCAACCGCAAGAAACAAAAACTCAAACTCCGCACGTCGTCGCGCGTCGGCGCCGCCGACGGCGACGACCGAGCGTCGCGTCGGTCGTCGCGTCGTCGTCATGGCTATCGACTGTCTAGCAGGCTTCTCTTGTAATTGTAGTTGGCGACATTTGTTTGATTCGTTTTGTTTCTTTCATTCATGGTTTCATTCAATCATGCAAGCTTGCTTGTTTTGTTTGGTTTGGTTGGTTTGTTACTTCACTTCACTCACAGATCGGCTGTCCCAAACCAAAGCCTAGTAAGAGCCATTTTGAAAAAATTACAGGAGAAGCGAATTAAGCTTTTTTACGTGCCTTTTCAAAAGTATGATATTTGATGAACTATTTGTTCGTGATTAGTTGTTAATAAATATTTTTTTACAAGTAGAGAATATAACATTCGAAAAACTTTAGCGCATACACGTTTTATGAGACTTACTACGTAAATATTTTCATACGGTTATTCTAGATCCAAAATCAAAAACCTAGTATAGCCTCTTACTAGGAATTTAAGTTGGACGATTGGAATAATTGAGCTATTGCTAGTCACTAAAAACCTAGTAACAGTTTTATTTATGTTTGACTGACCTGACTTTTCCTGATTTGACATGAAATAATAATTAAATGAGACATCTTTTTCTGGTCTTTGGCATAAGAAGTTAATTTTTTGACGGTTGTGTCTTTTTTAAGAGGGCGCATTGCGCGTCATTTTGTGAAAAGGATAGGTATAGGTTTTCGGGTTCATAGGAGCGCGACATAGCATGCGTTTTTGGAACGATGCAAATGCAAAAACGCTTATTTACAAGAAAACTACAAAACTTATGAAAAGACTTTCTGAGAGAACCAAGTAATTAGTAATATAATAACCTACGTACGAATCAAAACATAAGTCATTTCAATAGACAACAGGGTTCCTGAGATCTCGAGTCTCGACCAAATTATGTGCAGATCAGTGCAATTTCATGTTTTTTTAAGGTAGGTATCGAGATCGGCTTCGAAACCCTCATGGTCTCACTCTGTCTATCCCCGCTCCATTTCGTGCGCCATTGCTGATTTAAAGAAAAAAAATATGAATAAATGAAAAAGAATATTTACAAATTGTGTTGCTGAAATTTCAATAGTGACCTAGGGGGGCAAAAGGAGTATCAAATGAAAGGTTTTTTTTGTAAATTAGGTAGGCTTGTACATTTGAAAACAGTTTTTGACATTTCTGTAGGTTTCATACTTTTTAAAATATTTTGAAAAACTTTGAAAAATTGACCCTCCCTCCCTATCTCCGAAGTTTGCAGAGCGATCCATGTGCAATGTTTGTGGCGTTCGTAGATATGAATTTATAATTTACAGGAAAAATTTAGAGAAGTCTGTCAAAATGACCATTTTTGAAAAATGGTAAAAAGGGGTGGATTTTTTTTCCAAAAGGGGGGCTTTCTGCCCTAGTTGGGTATCAAATTAAAGGTATTACAGGTAAACAGTTTTTGAAATATCTGTAGGTTTCATACTTTACGAAATTTTGAAACATTACGTATTGAAATGTTTCGAAAATAGTTGAAAATTTTAAGATTCTCCCTCCACATATCTGAAGTTTTTGCTTATTTTCTATTAATTATTCAAAATATAAGCCAATAATATAAAAACTCCACGATTATTCAAATAAAACATTAGTCTGGCATCTATTATCTAGTAATTCGTAAAAATTATTATGGTGTTGTCGCTGATAATTTAGAGATTCTATTATAATTGTTTTTTTTTATAACCAGTTCATTTCCCAAACTTCTATTTGATTACTCGACTTCTAAAGGTTTTTTCCTACCTACCGTATTTTTTTATCTGAACATTTACGTCCGTTACTATAAAATGTAAATTGTTTAAAAATACACATTTAGCTTGATTTTTGCATCAGGCGCACCCTTAACCACTACGCATCGACTTGCTGTGTTTTATCTAAGCATTTTTGATATTGCAGCTACAATCATTACATCGTTTTCAAATTCAAAAACTTAGTAAAAGCCAATCCCAAATTAAAAAATCTATTAAAAGTGATTTTTACAAATTCAAAAACTTAGTAAGTAGAAATTCCAAACTCAAACACCTAGTATGAACACCATTTACGAGGTATTTGAATTTGGAAATGTTACATGCTAGGATTTTGATTTTGTTTTGCAGCGTAGCAAGTGGAGTTACTAGGATTAATGGGTCACGTAGCTTTGGATCTAAATGAGATAGAAATACGGGTGTTTTTGCAAAACACGCGGCTGAACATTCAAGGAACGATGATGCAAAAAAACGCCTTCAAAAAAAAATGGCTCATACTAGGTTTTGGTTTGGGACAGCCGAGATATAAATGGTTAGGTTAGCTTTTGTTGTCTTATAAATGTGAATTCTATTCCCTAAAATTACTGTGATTTGTCTTAAAAATTGTTATCTTTGTGACTGAAATGTATTAATATATTGCATTATTCGACTCCCACTCTTCATCTACACTAAATAGCAGTTCCCGGAACTTTTTTGCTGCTGTAAAAGTTGGTACCCAAGCTGCCGCTACAAATCGGAAAAATGTCTAAATCACAAATAAACACTAAATCCAGCAGCTATGTGAGAGATAAAGAAGCTTTTATGAAAGAGCTTAGGCAGTTCAATGAGAGCAAAAAGTAAGGAAACTCCATTCCATGGTCTTGGCTAACTAATGGATAAATAATATGTAGAACGTAACTGTTTCTTCTGTGTTTCAGCATTACTTTGAAGCCCCCTATCGTAAACGGAATTGAATTAGATTTATATCTGTTTTACTCCTTAGTCCAACAAAGAGGTGGTATCGGGAAGGTATACAATAACGCAATATCTAATCAAATCTCTTGTTCATAGGACCTTATTAGATTGGTTACAACTTCATAATTCATATCTATTTGCAGGTAAATCAGACAGATGTCTGGGAAACGTTTTTGCGACCATTACAGCTGCCTCATCCGTGTATAAATGGATCAACTTTACTGCGCAGGATATATGGGATACATTTGGAGAAGTAAGTTAACAACTTATGTTCCACCATTAATAATAATAATAATAAATAATGCTGGACAATTCACACAGCATTATCTAGCCCCAAGGTAAGCAGAGCTTGTGTTATGTATGGGTACTAGATAACTGATATACGTAATATGACTAATATTATACATTACATAGATAGATATTTTTATTATACATAGAAAACACCCAGACCAACGGAACAAATTTCTGCAGATCGTACACAAATTTGTTCCGAGGCGGGGATCGAACTCGCAACCTCTTGCGTCGCAGGCAGACTCTCGCCCGTTGCGCCACTGAGGTCGTCATTTGACCATTGCACCACTACACCTTAATTCAGAAATAAATATAAAAAAAAATTAGGCCTTTATTATCCAGCAAGCTTAAGGCAAACTTATGTTTTGTTTAGATTTGAGCGAGCCAAAGGACCTCCTGGCCGTGACGATGATCTTGAAATTGAAGAAGAGTTGACGAGACGCGGTCGCGGTAGTCATATGCCTCGAATCATGTTCAGTGGTGGTACATATATATCAGGTAAATTCGTTAAGAGTCTGTTTCATCACTGTCTGTAATCCGCTTTTACTGTAAGTACAATTTATTGAGAGTACAACTTCAAAAACTATTATTTGAAGTGTTCGAAAGTAATTAAACAGACTCTTAGTGTAGATACCTAGAACTATATTATGTGTAAATGGGATTTTTTTTGGCGTGGTGTTTGTTCATTGATATGTGATCATGCATTTCTGGAATGTTTTTCTTTTTGATCATAGGGATTGTGTGAATGTCTTTCTAGGGAAGTTACCATAAAAGCATGACATTATTTTTTGGATTCTTGTATTAATATATGATCAGAATGGGGATAAATTTGGGTGTGCATGAAATTATTTTTGCTTTTTTTTTAAATTTAAGTCTAAGTAAATGCCCATTTGCTGTAATCTTGTTACAGCAAATGGGCATTTCAACATTACCATCTTATCATATTCATTTTCATTGAACCCACACCATCATAAACCAAAGAGAATAACAAACATTCAGTTTAACTTGTAGTTATCTGATTTGTTGGATGGTGTGGAATGTAAAAGTAATTTATAATGGGATATTTACAATGTTTTGATTTCGAGTTATAAATGTCTTTTTTATTATTAACCAGATTCAAAAGTGGTGTGGAAAAACTTTTCTGACTGTCACAATCATGACTAATTTATTATTATTTCACCCACAGCATCCGGTGAAGCCTTGCGTACACCGCAACGTCCTACTGCGACCCACTCTGAACGGCTGGCTTTGTCCTTGCTCTCACCGATGCCAAATGAACAAGATTTTGCTGTAAATGTGTGCACGGTACTAGCTGCGGACCATTCAAATCGGCTACCATTGGCTGCCACCCCTCATATCTTGGACTTTCTGCTGGCACATGCCGGGGTTTATAATCATCGTAAGTGACAAAACTTGCAAACTACTATCGAGATTGACTATGCCGGAGGCAATGCAAAACAGAGTGTGGAAGGACTGGATGGACCGACGACATTGCGGTTGCAGGGAGTCGAAGGATGAAGGTCTATGTACAGCAGTGTAAGTAGGTATAGGGGCTGATGATGATGAACTTTGTCCTTTGTCAAGGTTTGCTGGAAAGGACCCTTTTTAGGTTTCCGTACATCAAAAGGAAAAAAGGAAGCCTTATAGGATCACTTTGTTGTCCATCTATCAACCCTATTTTCTCAGAAATATGTGGAGGTAATATGTAATAATAATAACATAATAATGAGTTGAAATTCACAATAAATAAACTCAAAATTGGGAAATGATTCTAGGTCAAAGACTAGGCTTCCGATTGACCTGGAATCATGACATTTGGCAAGAAGCAAGGTATTATAGCACAAGTAAAGGAAAATATCTAAAGCTGTATTTTTATATCTTTTATGTCATTGGGACTAAATCAGAAAAAAATTGTGAACTGTGCGTCTGGGTCGATTTCTTTGCTTACGAGTAGAAGTTTGTACGGAACCGTTGCGAGTGCTCGCACTTGAGGGTTTTTTAGGGTTAAACTAGCTTTATCTATTACCTCCCTAGTTTTTAATTATTATTTTCATAATAAAGAAAAAACCTACTCTTTTCTAAAAACCATACTTAAACCGTTTTCAGCAAGTCTCCGAGACACGATCGGTCGCTCCTACTTCGAAGCTCGTGGCCGCTATCCAGACGAGTTCTGGAAGCTCCGAGCCGGCGGCGGCGGCGCCCGAGAGCTGGCAGACGAGACCAAATTTACTCAGACTATAGATGGAGAACAACCAGAGCTGATGGTTCAAGCTATGGCAGCGCATAACAACCTGACTGATTGTCTGACGATGAAGAACTATTATGAGGATCTGGAGAAGATCGCTAGCGATTTTGTAAGTATTTACTTATTTTGTGACTGGCAAGTTCACTAAGACCATAGATGGAGAACAGCCAGAGCTGACAGTTCAAGCTATTATCAAGCTATTTTCTGATTCACCTTAAAAACCAACAGGAAAACAGTCAGGTTGTTTTCAACCTGATTATTTTTCTGACGATGTAGGGCAATTATGAGTCTGGAGATTTCGTAAGTACCTATTTAACAATCTTATTAGATTTTTTTTCACGACTACTAAAAGTTTTTTTACTGACCAAATTTTCATATGACGACCTCTTTGGCGCGGTGGGCTGGACAATTCACACAGCATTATCTAGCCCCAAGCTAAGCAGAGCTTGTGTTATGGTTACCTACTAGATAACTCATATACATAATCTAATACAATACATAGATAGATATTTTTTATTATACATAGAAAACACCCTAAACAAATGTCTGCAGATCGTACACACATTTGTCCCTAGGCGGGAATCGAACCCGCAACCTCCTGCGTCGCAGGCAGATTCGCCCACCGCGCCACAGAGGTCGTCAATCAAACAAAAAAACCTTATTGTTCCATGGCTAGTAAACTAAAAAACCCACCAAGTAACTCGAGCTCCACTCTCCCCTGCTGTTTGTGTTAGCGCGTAACACACAAATCAAAAACGAAAAACATTCTGAGATACACTATAATAATATCCTCAACTTCAACAGGACATACTAGAAGACTGGGTGTCCGAACCTTCAGAAGAATCCCAGCTGTTTGCATCTGCACTGGGTGGTGGAGCTCACTGCGTTTACACACAGCGAGTTCTGCAGATTGCGTCTATAATCCGTTCTCTGTCCTTCCATGAGGAGAATGTTCAATACTTGGCCAAGAACAACACTCTTATAAGGTGAGATTTCACTATGGCGTAAGATCCCTTCAAAACTCAGCCCGTGGACTGCAACGGGCTGAGTTTTGTTGCCTTTCTTAGTGTAGGTTCCCTTAGTCAGCTCTTAGAACATCCTAAGAGGCGACAAAAGAAACTGCAGAGGATAAACAGCAGCTTTCTTCTGCGATCACCAATTCGCCTGATAAGCGCGGCCGGGTTCTTTTATGACATTTTATCTAGTTTTACTTAGAAAGTGTGCTATTGAAACAATGTGAGTTGTTGTATAACATACACACCCCGGGAATTCGATCAGCAGAGCTTTATACAAAATGCCAGAACTACCACCCAGCACAAAAATGTGCACACAAATATGGGCTTAAACTCTTACATCATTTATGTACATGTGACATTTTACAGTGACAAAATGGCTTGACTTGACTTGTTTATTTTTGGCAATATGTGTCTGGTTTGTCACTTTTCTGCCAGTGTCTAGTTCAAGGAAATTTCATAGTCATGGAATGGAGGCGGGTTTAATATAATAATATGATCGGTAAGAAAAAAAAAAAAACCAATGTGATTTTACAATAAGAATATAAGAGAATAAAAAAAAAACTATAATAAAATAAAATAATGAGGCCTTACTGCATAAATAAATAAAGTAGTTATTTACAATTTTATCTTATTTACATCAATAAATTTACATAGAAGAAATATTATTGCAGGGTAAAACGTAAGAGAAAGTAAACTTTTTATGGATACGGGACGTGGAATATTCTACAAGCTTCAAACTAGTTCGCGGGCTGTCTGTCATTGCATGATTGTCAATATAGAATTCATCTACATGCTACGTTACGAGATAAAAACCCCAACAATTTTTTTGCTGAGCTGTAGCGGTACTTTTCAGCTGTGCGACAAAGCGGGTTGAGTAATCTTTCAGGCCGAGGTCAAAAGCGTAATTCTTAAGTTGTGAGTCGCAAAAGATGCTTGCTTTCAACCGAAAACTCATTCTGTGGCTAAAATAGGATCGAATCATTTAACGCGATGCACAACTAAAAATTTACGCACTTTTGTCTTTGCTGGTGGTGCTCGGAAGGCAAAAATAAAATTAACTACATCGTTTTATTACGTTATTTTTGTTTTCTCTGCTTTCTAATGAAAACTGTCGTGAACGCAGTTGTGGTCGGCAACTATCTTGGCGGGTCATCATTTATATTTATTATTAGAAAGTCTCAGGATTAAATATATACCTAGAATTAACTTAAGACGAATAGTAAGGCAAATGACCTTGGACCTTTCAGCGCGCCTATATGCAGCAAAGAGTGCTTGTTTTCGGTTCAGCATACTATGTAGTGCCATAATCAACCAAATATAAGGGTCCTCTGCGGATGGGCGACGTGTAACTGGTCAGGTTTGAATCACAGATTTTGTAGGTGCAAATACGTTTTTACGTTTGATTTCATTAATTTGACTGCTTTTCGAAGCTAATGGACCTCCAAGCGGTAGGTATGAACTATGTGAATCACTGTACTGAATTTGGTACTAATCGAATTTGAGACGCCGATGTGGTGGGTTCGAAGCCGCTACACATACACTATAACTAACAGTATAACAACTACACTATGATTAACAGCAAATATTTGGAACCTCCAAGGGACCTTTCAGGATGTGTGTTACAGGATATATAAATTTCAGAGCTCCACAATCAATATTAACGTCGGAAAACGGGTTCGAAAACACCTAGTTTTCTTGTTTTTGGGTTAGTATGCGCCTTAAAGAAAATTTTTGTTACCTTTTTCAGGTTTTTACTGCTCTGCGCGAACTGCTGGGTCGGAACGCTACGGCAGTCGGGACTCGATACACTTGGAAATGTATCAACAGAACTTATCATTAAAGTAAGAGACTTATTTTATTTGTATAAATTTATAATAATGTATGTCATGTATTGTACTAAATTGGTTCAGCTATTTACTGTCTGTGCACTACCACTTTATCTTATATCTTACCTGGGAGAAATCGCTCTCAGCGATAAGGCCGCCTTTTGTACTGTAAATTTATATTTAGATGTAAGATTTTTATGTTATTCATGTATTTTCTCTTTTTTTGTACAATAAAGTGTTAATAAATAATAATAAATAAATTATCTCAATTTTATATTCTACCTACCTTGTATGTGTATAGCTGTCTGTGCTGTTCTTGTTGAGTCAAATAGATGTATAAATGTAATATTCCACAAACAACCTTGAATTTCAAGAATGTATAGAGCATTTCGAAATGTCTTACATTTAACAAGCTTAATATGTTTTAAAAATCCTTTTATAACACTAAGAAATCGAGAACTATTTGATTTACTGCGCTCTAGTCTTGCTAAAAATGACGTCCTCCTCTCTCTCCGAAATATATTGTGTGCCCAGCAGGGTCTATAGTGAAACTAAATACCTACGTAGATTTTAAGCACCATTGTACACCTATAGAATGCAATAAATGATTGAGTATTGAGTATTAAACGATGCGCTCCGTCTGGTCGCTTGGATACAGCTTTGAAGTAAAAACATTAAGCAATAAACTATATTCTTTTTATTTTCTTGTGATTCTTCAGGACCCCGCGACCTGCCTTCTCTCCCGACACGTGCTATCAACCATCCAGGCGGCGCTAGTGTCCGAGGATCGAGCGCGCCTGCTCGCCGCTCTAGAGTTACTCAATAAACTGGCACAAAACGAGCTCAATGAGGACGCGTTGCTCAAGTCTTTGGAGGCTAAGGTAAATTCCTCAACAAACAGCCTGTGACATGCCTTCTCTCCCGACACGTGCTATCAACCATCCAGGCGGCGCTAGTGTCCGAGGATCGAGCGCGCCTGCTCGCCGCTCTAGAGTTACTCAATAAACTGGCACAAAACGAGCTCAATGAGGACGCGTTGCTCAAGTCATTGGAGGCTAAGGTAAATTCCTCAACAAACAGCCTGTGACATGCCTTCTCTCCCGACACGTGCTATCAACCATCCAGGCGGCGCTAGTGTCCGAGGATCGAGCGCGCCTGCTCGCCGCTCTAGAGTTACTCAATAAACTGGCACAAAACGAGCTCAATGAGGACGCGTTGCTCAAGTCTTTGGAGGCTAAGGTAAATTCCTCAACAAACAGCCTGTGACATGCCTTCTCTCCCGACACGTGCTATCAACCATCCAGTCGGCGCTAGTGTCCGTGGACCGCGAGCGCGCCTGTTTGCCACTCCAGAGTTATTCAATATATTCAAATCGGTTAGGCTGTATCAGAAACGCAACCGCAGTAGAGTTGTTGTGTCATACGTCTTGTACATATTCAGAATAGCGCGTCTTGCTACGCTCGCCACATACTGGCACAGCATGTCAATGCGTACAGCGTGGCTCTCCTCGTTCTCCACCCTGTTTGAGTCTAGCAGACTTTAACACAGCTAGCTAACACATGACTAGATCTATCCCGAGTAGTGGGTAATAGGCTATTTGACTACATTGAAAATAAGTTACAAATTGTTTTCATCCTATAGTCAGTGACAACGTTACAAAGCGTAATCATAAAGGTGTGACGTCATCGAGTAGCCATGACAGAGATTATTGTTTTCGCGCCCCATTATTTTATTCAAACTTTAAAATTAGTTTTCACAGCAAATAAGACAGAGTCAAATAGCCTATTCTTCTATAGCATCCTTTCCTGGCTTAGAATGAACGCCGGACGGCTTATGCAAGGCCTTGTTTAAGGGTAAAATAAATGGAAACTACATTCCAGAGCGACATCGAATATTAAGTACGCAAAATATATTAAGTTCGTTCCTTCATATATAATAAACTACGCGTTGTGTCAAACAATGCGAAATTAATATTAGTAGTGTTTTTGTTCGTACAAAAACCTTAACGGTTGTCTTGTCTAGGTCCTCGACCTAGACTTGCTTTTGTTCTTTATTACCCTGAAGGAAATGCGCACGCATATCGCACTGCCACGGGGAGACAGTACGTTTATGTGGGACTCCAACCAACTAAAAACCTCAGGATGTTTTCGCCTTTGACGCTTGTTGGTTGGAACATTGGAACAATTTTCTCTTCCACGAACCCACCACGGCTGCCCGATATCGGGCAGCCGTGGGGGGCGTGAAGCACCCCCTTCGCGAAACGCCAGAAACACGTGACGCGCCGCGACCACCTCGGGGACCTTACCCGCCAAATGGGCTAGCTACTAAAGACTGATATAACTTCTAACTAAATTAACTATTTCAGGTCTACACCGACGTATGCGCGCTTCTAACCCTCCGGGATATAATGGTCTTAGTTTGTACACTGGAATGCGTGTACGCATTGACGTCATTGGGCGACCGCGCTAGCGAATCAGTGGCGCGCGTCCCTGGATTGGTGCATACGTTGGTGTCTTTGGTTACTGTGGAGGTGAGTTTCATTTATCATCATCATCTGAGGGTTTTACCCATTGATATAGTCCTCCCAAAGTCCTGTGCATTTCATTTCATTTGCTTGAACACAATGGAATATTAACCTGCAAAAAATTAAACGCTAATTATGTATTAGTCAATTCAATGCTGCCATCCTTTTTATATTCATCTTTATGAAAGAGACGGCAACATTTTTAGTGCCGTCGAATTAGTTTAGCTTTGGCGACCATTTCCATTGAAAATTGGTAAATTATGGGCTACGAGCTATGCTCGGAGTTTCACTCAAGGGTAGGATTCGCAACGAATACATCCGAGAGAGAACCAAGGTTATCGACATAGCTTAAAGAATTGCTGAAGTGGCAGTGGGCTAACCATATTTCAAGAAGAACCGACAACCGCTGGGGTAAACGTGTTCTTGAGTGGAGACCGCGACTCGCAAACGTAGTGTAGTATGCGCTCCGACCAGGTGGGATAACGATTTGCGAAGCACTGCTGGCAGATGCTGGATGCGGCAAGCGGAAGACAGGGCGCTATGGCGCTTATTAGCGGAGGCCTATGTCCAGCAGTGGACTAATATAAGGCTGATGATGAAATAATGGGCGCCATCTGTAATGTTTTTTCAGTATTCAGAGGCTTGAGAAGTGTGGTGTATGGCACAAACTTGGGGATGACTACATTATGCAAATAGGAAACAGCTTAAATGTTGACATAGTTTAAAAAAAGCGTTTCTTTAAGTACTTTAACTTAAGTAAGTACCTTAACTTTTTATGAAAAGGACAGACATAGGATTTTGCGTTCAGCGAGACAGGGCATAGCAACCCAAGCCTAAAATCAAGTTTTATCTTATTATTTAATAGTTAAGACTTTATTTGAAGAAAAAAACCGAATCATGAAAAGTTTTTTATACTTAGTTCGATTACCATGCTTATTATTAAAATCTTAACTTCTGTGTTTATTGAGAAATAAAGGTTTTAGTAAAAAAAATTAGGTAACGTTGCGATATTTTTTTTGAGAATATGGATGCGTGGAATGGGCAGGGCACCTCTCCCATGAGTCCGGTAACCAGGATCCTAGGTATCTATACTTCGGAACTCTTTCAAGAGCGACACCTTCTACTTGATTGTAAATAAATAAATAATGCTGGACAATTCACACAGCGTTATCTAGCCCCAAGCTAAGCAGAGCTTGTGTTATGGGTACTAGATAACTGATATACATAATATAATACAATACATAGATAGATATTTTTTATTATACATAGAAAACGACCAGAACACCCTGAACAAATGTCTGCAGATCGTACACACATTTGTCTCGAGGCGGGAATCGAACCCGCAACCTTCTGCGTCGCAGGCAGACCTTCGCCCACCGCACCACATTGGTTGTCAACACACATGTAACACTGTAGGTCCGCTGTTTTAGAGACGCCAATGCATTTCATATTGAATGCATTCACACGACAGCCGTGTGGTGCCGGCTTAGAATTTACACTACCCCAACTTTTCCCGTGGGTGTCGTAAGAGGCGACTAAGGGACATACACCGAGGGGCGAGGGCATAAGGAGGAGGCCTGCGTCCAGCAGTGGACTATTATAGGCTGTTGAAATGAGGTTGAGGCATTCATACGAAGCCCCACTCTTGATGCACACTCTATCTTCTGTGGTAAAAATATCTTTTAATTGTTTCACTAGGCTCAAAGCTACGGTCCTAAAGCTTGCATCCTGATGCGAGTCGTGGAGACAGTGAGCGGTCCGGCCGCGATCGCCGCTGTACAACAAGAACGGGAGGCGCCGCCGCCGGCACCGCAGCAGCAACAACCGCAATCCCAGCCGCAGGTAAACTATATTCTATGTCATATATATTGTAAAGTTCATTATGATCCTAGATAATCCCTACGTGATAGATAAAATAACTGAAAAAAATATTAAAAAAATGTTTATAAAACACTATTTATCGTAACTGTTCTTTAAAGCTTTGCTTTTTTGAGCGCTTGTGTCTGCTAAAACAACTGATTAAACGTTCCGTTTTTTGCCATTCCAATTTTGCAGACAGGCGTTGTAAGGTAAATAAATTGTCATGACACCCCTCTGTGATAAAAAGTATATATTATTAATCTGATAATAAATAATAAAAAAGTCTATGATGTCTGGAGGGACTAGAAGGATGCTGTTGCCCAGCAGTGGGATGACAAGTGCAATAATAATTTATCTATATTTGTTTTAGACACCCCAAAAACCAGTACAACAAGAGCAGGCGCAATCGCCTGTAAGTCAAATGCCGACGCCGACCAACACGTTGCAGCAATCACATATACAACAACGGACTGTACAGGTATTAAAAGTAAATTAATGTAAAAAATATTTATTTGCAGCAATAAAAGTTTAACTATCTTATTAATCATTCATTAACGCATTCACTGCCCAGTCTCCAGCCTCTGCGCCGCCTCCGCCGCGCCGCCTCGCTACACGGGCTGCGGATGAACGAGTGCGTTAAGAGCCTTGAAAGTGTTAAGGGGCCTCTTCACAGGCCATTTTGTGAAAAAGATAGGCATAGTATTTCGCGTTCATAGGAGGGGGGACAGAGCAAATCGCGTGTGCAAAAATCAAGATTTCTTCTAATTAAAAGAGTACGGCTCAAGTAATCGAATATTTATTTTGGCGAATCTGTTACCCTGCATTTGCTTTATTTTTCAATATAAAAATCAAGTCTTTGGGAGAAGAAGGCAAATTTGTATCAAAATTAAGATATTTTAGATATTTTTTTTCATCAAACTTATACAACTAATCTAAAAACTGTCTTGGCGCTTTTGTACAGAATGAAATGTAATATTAGGTGTAGGAATCTAAGAATCCTAGATTTCATATTTGAACAGCAGTAGGATCTCAAATATCATGAAAATGTTGATTTTTTCGAAACACAAGCCTTAATCACCAGCAGTTAAACAAACTGGATAGACTTTAAAACCTTTGCATCCGCTTCATCTTTGGGTTGCGGTAATACGATCACGTATCAGTCTTCCGCACCCAACTGAAGTGGCTCTCAATCAGAAAGTGTCGAGATTTGCACACATGCCTTCTTTATAAAACCCTCTGTAACCCACTATCCCCCAACCACCTCTCTGAATCCTTCAACCCTCTTTACGGACCCGAAGGCACGGCACTCGAAACGTCTGCAGCTTAAAACTCCGGATGCCTGCACTGTAGGATACCATAAAACCTTCGCTGTTAAGGCTATGGAATAGCTTTCCCTTCGAATATAGTGAGGCATCTGCAATAAATGTTTTCAGATCTAGAATCTGTAACTACTTTCTTTCGCGAGAATAATTCGGTACGTAATTATATCTATAAATAATTTAAATACTTTATTTTGTAAGTATTATTGTAAGTAGTATATTTATTTTGTTCATATGTGTGTGTATTATATATATATTTCTGGTTTTTTATATTAATTTTTGTACCGTAGCACTACCTATTACAGTAAAATTGGTGTCCACACTAACCCTAAGGTTAGCAGGTAGAGAATGCTATCTAGCATTATGCTCGCCTATCTACAGATGTTGCGCAATAAAGTATATTCTATTCTATACCAAAAATAGAGGAAACTTAACCTTAAATACGTTTTTACATTTTGTGGTTTGCCGAGTTAACCTCGAAGTGATTTTCGCCGGGTTCCTCATAGGCTGAGCCTGTATCAAGAAAACCAGACTGGGGACCAGATTTTTGGTACGGAACCTACAGTGCGCGAGAACGACTCGCATCTTCATCCATCCATCTGCCAATGTAATGATTAAGATATTTCCAACAAACAACATTATGTCAAATTCAACTTTAGTGGAAAAAAGTAAATGAAGTCTTCTTTATATTAACATGGCAGAAATCCAAAGCTGTCGCCATAGCTTAAAGTAAGCTGAAGTGGCAGTGGGCTAGCTTTATGTCCCAGAGAATTGACAAGCACTGGTGTAAATTTGTGGAGTGATGGCTTGATGGAACGAAGATCCGCAAAAGATTGCAGGCAAATGCTGGCTGCACCTAGCTGAAGACGGATAGCGCTGACATTTGCAGTATACAATTACAATACACTATACTACAATAAGCCGCTGACGATTTCTTTTATCGAATTTCCTTTACAATTTTAATATAAAAAAAAAATAACAGTAGCACCTCCTCAAAATCTACAGCCAATAATGTAAGTAAAAGTAAAAGTAAAAAGGTTTTATTTTTGTCACAATAACACAAATTAAAAGAAAAGACAAACAAAGAAAAATAAGTGACAAAAAAGGGGGCATCGCTCAGCATATGTACTGCCTGACGTGCAGGCCTCCCTCTGATAATCGCCTTATTGGCTTTTATCTCATTGGGGGTAGTTACCATCATCCCTATGCTGGGCATACCGGTTGGGGATTGCAGTTCGTTTGTAAATCTATAGGTACTAAGTGGCGCTGCTGCCCGCCCCCCGGTGTATGTCCCTTATTCGCCTCTTACGACATCCACGGAATGTGTTGGGATCCCAGTAGCAAATCTAAAGCAAATTGTGTCTAATTCCAGGAAAACGAACACTTCGCGCTCGCCTGGCTCCGCTCTTCCTACGAACCACTGCCAGCCCACGACAACAGCGCGTGCGACGCGACAGAGCTATACAAATTATACCTTGCGTGCTGTACGAAACTCAGTCGAAAGGGGGTCATTGCTCCCGCGCATTTCCCACGACTCGTCAGGTAAATATGGTCAAGGAAGTCTATCAGTAAAAACGTTGAACATCTCTGAAAGCTAAATCAGCCGGGCTTTGGTTATGCCTCGTCCCTCCAATATAATTTGTCGAGTCGGCTGTCAATTTCTTTAGTGCTATTTATGCCTATCTGCCGCAGTATACTGCCGCCTGTCGTCTCATACAACATATTTTAAAATTATAATAAACAGTTAACAGCAGCGAATTTAAAGTCGTGTTGTTTCGGTGGTTGTTTCGGATGACGTCCGGCGAAGATTTCAATTAGCCCCAACACCAGCCGTGCGTAGGAGTTAAAACAGGCGACTAAGGGATACTCACAAAGGGGCAGCAGTGTCCCTGTAGAACAGATCCACCAGCAAACTCATCGCCAACCCGATGACTGTGGTGATTCAAGGCAAGTCTTCACCTTGGCACGTCCAGCACCTGTTCACAGTCTTTTGCAGATCGTGATCTTACCTGGCTAGCTTCCTACTCCTCCCATCGGTCTTAACCCCACAGAAGCTGCTTCTCCAGTATATAGATAAGGTGTTGTCTGCTCCGGTACCGTTTCTAACTTGGACGTCGAGTGCTTATGTGGCTAGCTAACGTATTACTACTGTTCATACAAACTTCTGTTTCAGGAGCGTTTTCGGCGGCAGCGTCGGTCCAAATCAGTTTACATTGGCATCTGGCGAAACGCAACAGGTGTACGTCGGCATCCGATCGAGAATCCAGAATAGAACTCCTGCACAACCTAGTAATTATATTTTGTTTTATTTCCAGTTATTTTAATACCATTTATGTCTCAGTAAACTAATCTTTAGCGTTGGTTTACTAGTTATTAGAGCCATGAATTAGAATTGACCCATTTTTCAATGAAAAATCGGCTGAACACATAAGGCAAGTATGACGTCGCTCCCATCGGAAAAGTGTGACGTGGACAGCTTTCACTCGCACATCGTAAGCAACTCTTTTTGTTGCCGACAAAATAAAAACAAACGTACCTTTAAAAGTTTCGTTTGTTTGTTACAGCGGGACCAGCATCGCCCATTCTGAAAGCTCAACTGACCATCAAACCTGGAGCGGAAGTGAAAACACCGGTTCAACAACAGGTTATTATTTTAGCTCTATTATTTCATCAACGTGCCAACAAAGACGGGTTTTTCAATCGCCACGCTTGGTGGATTGGTGATCGCTGGGGCCTTCCTTCCTTAGTCCTTGGTAAGTAAGGTAAGAACCAACCACTCCAAGTCGGACCTGGATGTCGTAAGAGCCGACTAAGGGAACCTACCAGAAGAAGGTTAGTAGCTTCTCTGCAATTACGTCTACTGAGAGAACCAATCTGCCTGTCAAGCGTGGTGATTAAGGTGGGTGCGAAAAGACCTTGTAGGTACAAACGTATTTTTAGGTTCATTTGGAAACGACGTCCCCAAAATCAATGAAATTTTGCATACATAATCGGATATAAAATAGCTATCTTTGCACTGCTTATATTTCAAAGCAACAAAATCATAATTAATAATAATAATAAATAATGCTGGTCAATTTACACAGCATTATCTAGCCCCAAGCTGAGCAGTGCTTGTGTTATAGGGGTACTAGAGAACTGATACATAATGAGAGCGAAAGTAATAAAATCGATTAAAATGAATTTTCGCTCTCATTAAATGTTAATGTATTTTGAAAAACAAGCACAGTACAAACATAGCTATGTCATTACAAAAAAGGGTAGTAATAGGAAAGTAGTTACCAAATGAATCAGAAAGTATCGCACCACCTAAGGACAAAAAAGACCCTCGTTAGGGGGAGGTACTTTTAGCAATAAACGTATGAGTGCTGGTTGGAATTATGGCAGCACAGACACAGCGACCCATGAAAAAAGAAGTTGAAGATACAGAGTTTACTGAGTCTTTATTTTATATATTTTTAGCCACAACAAGCACACCTTACAACACCGCTAGAATCCAACCCGACCAATACAACGCTAATAAAACACCTGTTAGCGCATAAAGTAAGCCCCGCGCAACCCCAAATGCAAGTAAGTGCAGACTAACCGTACTAACGGGTGTGAATTGGGTACTGGGTAACGATAGTCATTAAATTTCGCGAGTTTCCGAACTTGGCTCTAAAGCGCTTCACGTCATAGATTACAAAATTACAATTAAAACATAAACAAATTAATTATTTGAAATTAGAACAGTTGAATGCACTGTTATTTTTATTTTACTCCACACAAGTCGCTGAGCGACCATATCGCCTAATTGGTACATATTTACAATATTTTACAAATAATACATTATTTATTTAACAGCTAAAAATAATTACAACAAATATTCACACTTACATCTATTTTCTAATAATCTAACCCGCCACGAGAAGGCATAGTGCCCAGAATGCTGGCAGCATTGTCACGTTGAATGGCAATGCTAATTCGTTGACCGAAATAAAAACCAGCATTCCGATCACCTGTGGACTCTATTAGCAAAAAACAAAAAAAACAAAATGATTTACAAATTGAAACTAAAAACGAATTTCTACAGAAATAACTAAAAGCATTTTTGAGCTTCTGCAGACAGTGGATTGGACAATTAATGTTGCTTAAAATTTAGAGGCTGAGATCTGGCTGCATTGCCCTGCTATATGAAACGCCGTATAGCGATGCTGAGGAGCTGCGCCAGATATTCACCAGCTCTCGTAAAGAAGTGAAATAATTTCATCTATTGTATGAATCCATTTGAATATAGTCGGTTATAAATAACATGTTATTTGTTTTTTTCCGACTTGAGAAGGACGATCATCACTCGGTCAATTGTGGACAGATTTAATAAATTACGCTTTTGTGTGATAATGATCCTGATTTGGACCCAAATTATTCCCGAGTTATTATTAGTATTTATTCCGTCAAGCATAAAAAACAACATAATACTTTTGAAACATCACTACTAGCTACAACAGTTATATACAAATTAGATTATATTAAAACTGAGATAATGTATTAATTTTAAGTTTTATAAAACTTACTAGTGGTTTCTTTTTCGCTTCCTACACTAGTGGACAAAAAATTGAAGCGAATAAAATCAATGACATCATATTTCTTATTTGATAATAATGACTATTTATAAACCTGTTTATAGTATTAAATTTGACTTGTCTAAGTGCTTATTTTATAAGCCTAAAGAAATAAAGTTATTGAGTTTGAGTTTGAACAATTTTGGTGATATCTTCGCCAATTCATAATAGATTTCGATGATTCTTTAGTTGTTGGATAGGGGGTTGAATTTGAGGCAGTCCTATTTAAATTTGATTCTCTAGGTATTGTTATGTGCGCCGTAAAACGTATCAAATCATCAAATGATAATTTTCAGAATCGGTAACAAATCGTTTCAATAACAACGGGCGTACAAGAGGTGTTTTTCGGTCGTTTCATTATTGTGTATTTTTAATGTGTGTTATTGTATTTTAATTATGTAAAATCTTCCTTGATTTTAATATAAACAATTTACCAGAAAATAGTTAATAAAACTTAATTAACCTTAAGATAGCCGCGCTGCAGAGCGAGACCCTCTAGGTACTTTACTACTGTACTTAAAAGAGGGTCCCAAACCACTGAAATGTATTAGATTAAGTAAACGAAATAAACTATTTTGTATTTTTTTTTGTACAAGCACCAAACTAATTAAAAAAAAAAAACGACTCGAATTTTAACTAGATGTCGCCACTTGACACATTATATTGCGAGTGTTTCTTCCAAACCCATTTCGACTATGTAGGTAATTGAAGTTGGTTTATAGATTTTTAAAACACGTCAAATATAGACCATACCTTATTCTATTCAGTCTTCTTTAATAGAGACGAGTTCTGAACGAGACTAACCCCCGAATAACGAAGCATTTGGGAAAATATGACATTTTGTAAGGATTTTGTGCTATAAATCATTTTCCCCAATGCTCCCAAAATAAAAATGAATCAAGTTGGTTTTATCCTGAGTTCATAGAAAATAGTTAGTTTAAAAAAAATTAAAACCATAACCCGAGTCGAACCACCATAACGACGTGGTGACGAATTTTGGCCAGATTTTAATTAAAAACGTTCGGTTATTCAGGGGTTAGGCCTGTTCCATAAAAGCTTGCTCAGTGATCGATCAAAGCTTGAGTAAAGTTTTCTGGCAAAAGCGTTACTCAAGCATAGATGAAAGACTGAGCATGGTTACCATATTAGGACCTTATTGAGGTCAGAGTTATTTAAGCACTGTTTTTTGCTTTCTATATGCAAAGTGTGATATGGTTCTATCAATACGCATTTAGGTAATTGTACAGCTTATAATTCTCTTCTTTTACGTTTAAAGACACTTTATATTCAAAATTTATTTTCTTTTCCTATTGGTAGTTACAATTTTTTTTATTCTATTAGTTTGAATTTTAGAGAAAAGTGAAATCATCGACATGAGTGCGCAAAGTTCTATTAAACACACGAAGGTATCAATATTAATAGACTTAATTCTAACACAGCATGTAGTTTGAAAACAAATTGAAGCAAATTTAATGATTTTTTTTGTAATTAGTCGCAAAGGCATGTCGACTTAAAACTGTAGAACTAATATTTGAGAATCGGCATGAGTTTTGAGCTTTGAAAAGCATGAAAAGATTTTTGAGCTTTGAAAAGGACAGATTTTTTTTAACTCAACTGTCTGAGAGGTTGTGTGTGTCTTCTTAACTCCAAGCTTAGGAATTTAAATATTTGCCACTGTACATTTTAAAGCTCGTATCGGGTCGAAGGATTTTATTAAAATTATAATATCTCTTTCTTAAGTCAAACTGTGTTTCATTATAAGTAACATATTTTTTAGAAATCTTATTTGATTCTTTAGTAATTAAAAGTCGATTAGAGTATATATCGTTATTTTTCATAAATTTATGCATGACACAGATTTATAGTTATTATGGGGCTAACAAATAAAGTTAATATGGTGTATATTTATTAATTTTATTACTAATTACGTTTAACATCCTTAAATTCATAAAAACATTGGCAAATATTGAAAATTTCCTCAAATGTTTTATCTATATTTTTTGATTCAATTTTTTTTTATGTTTAGGTCGCCCAAAGACAGCAAAGTCAACAAGGAAGGGCGAACGTCGTAGTACAAGCGCCTTCTCAGGTAAATACAAAAAATCTATTAATTTCTAATTTTTTAATTTTTTGTTGTTTTCTTAATGCACAAAAAGTTTCACTATCCTTTTTACTAGATCGCCAAGAAAGGAATTGCAACATTTTTACTTGTCAAATTAGTTTAATTTTTTTACACTAGCAGAATCGACACCAATAATTTCTTTTAGAAGATATCTTTATGCAAATGTATGAAATTTTTATCAATGCCTGATTCAAATTAGTGTTTTGTACAAGCATGGTAGCATGGTAGTTTAGTCGGACCAATAAGGTCGTTTGGAATTTTGGGGGTGGATTTTTTGGATCTCGTGTGCTAGTTTTACTTCCAATTTCAACCAAAATACTGGAGAAGGTGCATCAGGCCACTCGTAGCGACATAAGACTGTCTTGCCTACAATGTATTTCATAGATACTCACCAATTGAATCGTTTGGTTATGTTAATCAAGCGCTCCAATTGATTGGTTTGATTCAAGACAGATTTTGAATGATGCTGCGTATCTAAGTAGCGTTTCATTCTAGAAGGTTATCTACTCAGTACACTGTTGAATGGCACTCTAAATTAGGGCTATCGCCAAAATTAATTTTCCCTACGTATAGATAGAAAGTAAAGCTGCTGACCCACTGTGATGCTTGCTGTGCACGGCGCATTTTAGATGAGTGCGTTCATTCGTTTGACAACGTATGTTTCCGCTTGAGCACACAACACATACATGAAAATCAACCCATCACGGTTATGTACAACTGTAGCGCAGCACAGTTTTGACGTATCACATCCGCTGCGTGGTTGCCATATTCGAGCAAGCCCGCGTGTAGCAATGACGTCATTAATCTCGTATTCGTGAGTAGCTTGGGTTGCAGTGTAAGTTATCACATAGGTACATTTTCTTGCAAAGGAAGCTAGACACACGTGTGTAGCATCTCCGTGCGCAGCGGTGGGGCAGCAGCTTTAAAGTCATCTCAAACTATTCAATAAAGAAGTGACGTCAAACATCAGTAGCTTAAGGAGGCGAAAATAGTGGAGGGGGATAAAGGTGAGATTATTATTCCCTCTCTCAGGCAATGGAAGTGGATCCCGAGGAACTGATCAAATGTACTGCGATAACGCCGGTCGGTGTTGCCAGCATTAACCCTGCGGTGCATGATAAGGTAAGTTTTGTAGAACAAATGGGTGTACTAAGCAGAAAAGGGATAGAAAATAATGCTGGACTATTCACACAGCATCATCTTACCCTATAAAACAAGTGATTAGTTGAAATATTTTACAATCGGTCCTCGGTTTGAAACCTTTTTTCGCCAAATGAGAGGGCGAAGTCCTAAAAGATTTACCTAAGAATCATATAAGGAGAGTCACAACCGTTTACCCGTTTGAATGCTTAAGGCGAAGTACGTTCGTATTTTCGAGACAAGGACGAGCGAACACCGCGCAGTGAAAGCGAGAAAGGGACGCAAGAGCCGGCCCGCGCGCAATTTCCCTGCTTTTTTTTTATAAATTTGTTATTGCTCTAAAATAACAATCTTTCGCAAAAAACTAAAACCATAATCCTCTAAAGTTTTTAGTTAAGTATTTTTTAGACGATATTTCGTGCAAATATGTTAAGAAACTAGCAAATGAAACTGGTTTTCCGTAGTAAAAATGCAAAAGTTAGAGGAAACTTTGCGATTTTTTTCTATCGAGTCAAGTTGAGTCAATCGTGTTTCGGCTCCCATAACTTACTAACAAAAATCCTAAACTTTCGATGCTCACCAAAAAAGATTTTGAAAAATTGTGTTTTCTTGCCTTAAAACTGATTTTCCGTCTAGGCAAAACCTGAGTTTTGGGACCTACTTCACCTTAATAGAGGTAATAAAGAGTATCCTCCAACAAAGTATTATTAAAGACTAAAGAACTCAACTCTTGTCGGTGCAATGCTGAAATTTCCTCCACTTCCCTCTTTCCAATGCGGTATCTTACTTCTTTATAAGGCACTAGTGGTCCGCCCCGGCTTCGCACGGGTATATTCTATAGCCTATGTTCATCAATCAGGGTTTACCTACTTAATATTTTTAGATAACAATTTATAGGTACAGGTACTCATCCGAAGTGAACTTCGTTTGTTCTTGGGTTTAAAAAAATACACATATTCAAACTGAAAAAGATCTCGCGGTTAAAAACACCCTGGGTTACGGAAGGAAACCGCAGAACGCCTTTGCTAGATGATTGGTGGGATATTCCATACCCAGTAAGATTAAGGGAAAGGCTTGTCCCAGGAGAGGGACGAAATGGGCTAACAAAATACTTGTATCCTAGAAGGGAGTCACTCTATTTTCGGCTTAGTACACCCGTTTTGTGGCCCATAGTATATTTTTAATTTTTTTTTATACTTACTTTTGCATTATGCATGTTGTGTGTTTGTCATGGTCAATTGCTAGGTAAAATGGTGTTACTGCATGTATTTTAAACCCATTCCAATAAATTCCTAACCTAAGTTTTGTATTGTGCCGTTTTGAGATACCAAGAAAATCTTTTAGAAGGTAAGATTAATCTTGGCTAATTGACAAGTACTGATAATTACTAAATTTTATAATATAAGGACTACAATGAGGCTTCATTTAAATTTAATATTCAACTAACCCTATTTAAAGAATCAAGGTATTAAATCAAACTATAAGTTAACAAAAGAAATCCTTGTTACTACTAAGTAAAACAACGACAATGAACTCAATGTAAACGTATTGTAATTTTATTGTTTTCTTAATTACAGCACCAGCCTGTGAACGAAGAACAACTTGGTAAATATAATTATTTTCTTTCAAATTATTATTTTTGGAACTAAGTTCCTTATCGCACGTTGTGAAAGGGGGCTGGACGGAAAAAAATTCTTACGAAAAGTTGTAACGACACTTTTTGCTATAGTAAGCGTGCGGCGTGCGCATGTTTCTCTGTCTGTCTCTCTTTCTTTCTTATAGAAAGGAACTCCGTTCCATCCGGGTGTCTCTTGACAACTCTCAACTTTTTTTATTTTTGTGTCGGTGAGACACGCAAAACCGCAGACTACACCTGCATGCCAAGCATGGGGACTGTTCTCTAGGGTAGAATACACAAAATGACATTACATCGTTATACATTTCGTAAATTATTGAAGTTAAAGGAATTAATTTCAAATAATTTACGCGTTCTATAACAAAATTACGTAATTTTTCTTTATTCTACCCAAGACAACCAGTACCCGTGCATGGCTGGTTATCCAGATTGACACATTACCGAGGCGATTGGCATAAACATAGAAATTTTCTCTTAAAATTTTCTGGTTCGAATTATGAGTGTGAGAGAAGAGAATGCGCCTGTGTATGTCCACACACCTGTGCACTAAATGTCCTGCGAACCTGGCTGCAGATTCGGCTAGGAGAATATCACATTAAATTTACATAACCGATATATTGTCTAATTTTAGTGCCAAAAGAAGAACCGGTCCAAATCCAGATTGACGAACAAACTCAGCTGACTATCGTAAGCATCATTCTTATATGTTACTAGCGGTCCGCCCCGGCTTCGCACGGGTAGTTATTTTAGCAATAAAGCTCAAATTGACTACGTTTTAGTTACAAATCATTTGTATGGGAAAAAGAAGGGCTATTTTTAGGGTTTTTCCAGCAATAATTCTAATTTTTCTCGCCGTAAAAACCATCCTTGAACTTCAACGAACATTTTAAAAAAAGATTTGGCCAAATTGGTCCAGGCGTTGTTGAGTTATGCGCTTACCAACACATTTTGCGATTCATTTTTATATTATAGATGAGACGTTTCTAAGTCAGTATGCAGACAGGACTACTTTAGTTGAAGAAATTCACAAATTTTTATTATTTTTCGTACTAATTTCTTCTTAAACTAAGTCTAAAGTAAAAAAAAAAAGATGCAAATGTACAAACTTTTTCTTAAACTGTGTCATAAAGGCAGTTTAGTTAGTCGTCAGTTGACGCAATAGTTACTCTCTCTGCAAAGCGCGGACGCGGGAGAAAGTGTCAAACCCGTCAAACCCTACAATGGTAGTGATTCTGTTGGCACAAAACCTAAACTAAACTTGTTGCCGTCTCTTTTTTTTCGATTGAAAGAAAGGTGACAGCAACATTTTTACACTAATTTAGTTTAGGTTTTGTGCCAACAGAATCACTACCAATCATGCACTTCATTGACACCATCCAAACCATAAGTTATTTTCAGAATAGCTTATATTGGTAATGAGAATCCTAAAAAAGCATCATGTACTGTACGCAATAAATTATTTTTTTATAATTTTTCAATAATGTTCTTTATTTTCAAAACTTAGCTTAGCTTATTCGATGTTCATGGCTTAGTCTAAGCATGCCAGTAAAAAAGCCCATCTGTTCCCTATTTGCGGAACATAGTCGAGAAACAAGTAATTTATTATATACAGTCGTGGTCAACTAATTAGGGACTTTCAAGATAGTGAAGAGCAATAACCGGTTATGTACATATAAATATAAAACCATATTGATTTCTCAGCACCTATTATTTGCATAATTTGGTCCGATTATTATGCTATAAATGGCTGTAAATAAAAGAATAAATAAATAGAAAAAAGTATTTAATATCAAAGGTTGAACATGTATTCAATTTTAAGGTATAATTCTGTAGCTGGACATTTAATTAAGGACAGTAAACTATAATGAAAAATAGAGTTAAACAAAACTAATAATCTGCAGTATTATAATATCTTTAACAGCTCCATTTTATTGCGTGTAAAATCAGTACCCAGGTAGCAAAACCTTTGTTAGTAATTACCGCTTGACACCGATGTGGCATAGACATTATCAGTTTCTGGCATGTTTCGACAGGAATGTTTGCCCATGCCTCACAAAAAGCTTCATTAAGTTCATCTAAAGTTGTGGTACGATAAGTGGCAACTTTTTTCTTGATTTCGTGCCAAAGGTGCTCGATTGGGTTAAGGTCCGGGCTATTTGCTGGCCAATCTAGCACCGATACTGACTGACTGGTAAGAAACGACTTGACTGAACGGGCGGTATGTTTCGGGTCGTTATCATGCTGAAACGTCCATATAATAGGGAGATGCTCCTCAGCATAGGGAAGCATCGTTTCCTCCAATATTGCCTTGTATTGATGTTGGTCTAAGTTACCCTGAACTTTCCTCACAGGTCCCACTCCACGTCCAGAAAATGAACCCCACATTTTAATGTTTCCACCGCCATGTTTCACCTGCTTTTTTGTGAATCTTGGATTCATTTCCGCTTTTACTGGACGTCGTACGTATTGCCTTCCATCTGAAGAAATCAAATTAACCTTGGTCTCGTCAGAGAATAATACATGTTGCCATTGGGCGTAGGTCCAATGTCCATATTTACGTGCAAACGCCAAACGAGCATTTCTATGTTCTTTCTTCAACAACGGTACTTTGCGAGCCACTCTTCCGAACAACCCTGCTTCTACCAGACGTCGTCGAACGGTCCTCGCTGAGACACCAGCTCTTTCGTCTGTCCCAAATACTTCGTGTTTAATTACAATAGAGCCTAGAAACGGATCTTTCTTAGCTAACCTGGTTATCATTCTATCTTCTTGCGGAGTTGTTTTTCTCGATCTTTTTGTTTTGGGCACATTTAAAGTTGTGTTATTGCGTCTGACATGTTGCACTGCATTGTATACCATAGTTTTTGAACAATTTAAATGTTCTGCTATCCTTCGGTATGGCCAACCATGCTCGACAACAAACTTCATGATAATTTTTCGTAGTGTTAGATCGCAACTTTTATTTTTGCCCATTTTTCTTCAAAATATTTTTCAAAACTTAAAATAAAAATCCGGATTGCCGCCAAAACTACCACGAAACAATAAGAGAAGAAGTAAAAAAGTATTGAGATTCAAACTTTCAAAATAGAACGCAATATCTCAGTGTCCCTAATTAAATGGCCAGCCAGCAATATTTGAACAAATAGCACTATGATAATCTATCAGCTATACTGTAAAGAGGTTTAATGTTTAAGAAGTTGTTATTGTTTGTATAATCGGGCACATCAATGACTAATTATACTTACATGTAAAAGATATGGAATATTTTTAAGACTCGTTGAAAAAAATAAAAAAAAATCACAATTTGGCCTAACTAGAGATTGTCCCTAATTAGTTGACCACGACTGTATATTAGTCGTAATAAGTCACAAGTAGGTAAGCTTAGCAAGTATTTGAAACTTTCTGCCGAGTAGCTCTGACGAAAAGCTTTTATAAAACATGGAATACTATTAATTAACGTACAATTTCCACCCAGAAGTCCAACCAAAACAAGATGCTAGCCGATTTACTGGAGAAGAAATCCAACCCACCGGTCCAAGTGGTCCAAATGGCCCCACAGATGGGCGCGCCCACAATACAAATCACTGAGACGGGCCAGATTGTTCAAGTCAAGCAGGACGCACCCATGATACAGATCAGCGAAGGCGGCCTTGTGGCTGGCGGGCAGTTCTTCCAGATTAAGAATGATCAAGGTGAAAAAACTGATATATTTAATAGCAGCACCTCGCGGTTTCACCCGCGTAGTTCCCGTTGCCGTGGGAATTACGGGATAAAACATAGCCTATGTAACTCCCTGAAAAGTAAGCTTTCTAATGGTGAAAGTATTTTTGAAATCGGTCTAGTGGTTCTTAAGTTTATTTGTTACATACAAAAATAAAAATCTATAAATCTCTTAATTATCTAAAATATCTCTCTCTTAAATATCTTAATCTTAATAATATTAGTGAAAATATATGTACTTAGGAGGATTAGAAAACATAAGAGCACACAGAACAAATATCTGCAGAACAATAATAAATAAATAAATAATGCTGGTCAATTTTCACAGCCTTATCTAGCCCCAAGCTAAGCGGAGCTTGTGTTATGGGTACTAGACAACTGATATACATAATATAATACAATACATAGATATCTTTTATTATAAGTGCAAGACCAGAACACCCTAAACAAATGTCTGCAGATCGTTCACACATTTTTCCGGAGGCGGGAATCGAACCTGCAACCTCCTGCGTCGCAGGTAGACCTTCGCCCACCGCGCCACAGAGGTCGTCAATTTAATAAACGTTAAATGTGTCGAAACCCACTGATATGATCGCTCGTATATAGCTGAGCGTATACCAAGGTATTGGGACTGATATATTGCTCCTTAAAACATCTCTTATTGTCTCTACACTCAAGTGTAGAGACAATAAGACCTTTTCTTTACCTTAAGACCTTCCTACCTTTCCTTTCAATCAGTGCGCAATCCTAAAAGTTCTATTTCTTTTCCAGGTCAGCTGATCCAATTGAAGAACGACCAAGGCCAAATAATCCAGCTCAAAAGCGACCAACTGCCTCCATCTCTGATCCAATTCAAAAACGAACCGATGCAGATCAAGCCAGAGCCCGTTCCTCAGTTAATTCAGGGCGTCGTCCAGATCAAGTCTGACAAGGATATTGTGGAGCAAGTGGCTACTGATCACTCGTACGTGGAGCCGCCGGCTAAGAAGAAGAAAGTTGAGGAGAAAAGAGAAGTAAGTTCAATTGTTTCTAAGCGGTTTTATTTGCTTGATAGTGTGTTACTCGCACTGTGGTAATTTTCTACGAAAATGTAATAATGCCCCAAAAATTGCTGCCGAAATAGAAATTTTTTGGAACATTATTAAATTTTCGAAGATTGTTGTTGCTTACTTCAGGTGGTTCGTTTTATCTGTATTCTACAAGTAATATGTCTGTACTTGAGTTTTGACCACGACGCGGCGAAGGTAGGCGCCTGTGGCCAGGTGGACAATTCCCTGCGAAAGACTTCAGACAGATGCTTGATAGGGCCAGCTGAATGACGTTATGGCGTCTCAAGCTATAGGACCCCTATGACCGGCATTTGTATATAAATACGGTCTGTAGAATGATGATGACAGATAATATTCGAGCTGGTAGGAAGCACAGCTGATTCAGGTTGTGGTTCAGATCAATACGCAGAAGGATAGAGTAGAGCAAGTAGCCACTGATCAGTAAAAAAGTTGAGAAGAGAGAAGTTTGTTGTTGATTACATAAGATGGATCGTTTTGCGACTGGTTTTTATGTATTCTACAAGTAATATGTCGGTTTTTGAGTTGTGACCACGACGCGGCGAAGGTAGGCGCCTGGCTAACGACCTGCGAAAGACTGCAGGCAGATGCTGGATGAGCCAGCTGAGGACAGGTCGCTATGGTGCTTGTTAGAGGGACCTCTTTGGCCAGCTTAGGGCTAACCTGTATTAACAAAGAATATTACAATAAAAAAATATTCAGGGTGCCACATAACATGTGAGTAAGCCGAAAGAGGGTGATTCTGGACTCCGAGGGGATCACTTTGTGATTTAAATTGCTTTCGATTTGTATTTAGATCTTTTTTTTCAAAAACTAAGTACTTACGAATATTCATAATTATTCATATACAACACGTATATGAATAATTATGAATATTCGTCATTTCACATTCACGCATTCTTGCAATGTTTAATATTACAAAATTTTACAAATGTTTTTTGCTAACTTTTCCAGCAAAACCACTGTTTTGTTAATCATTACAATAAAAATAGGTTAATCTTTTGAAATTTCAAAGCAATAACAATAATGTAAGAAACTTTTTTTAAAAAGAAAAAAGTATTATTTCAAAATGGAAATAGCATCGTAGTGCAAAAGTTCAAGAGACCCCCCCCCCCCCGGTGGTAAAAAAAACTATCTATCTAGAGCTGTGTACTTGTGGAAGAAATGGAGGACATGGCAACAACATAGATCACCTGTGAATCTTCCTGCTTTCGGTCATTTCACAAATATCTTTATTCAAATCTAAACATATATGGTTAATTTGCAGGTAAGTCCACCACAAGAGACTGCGTCAAAGACAGCGGCGAATCTCTACGCAGCACTCGCTGCTTCGGCTTTAGAAGACGAGGACGATTTGGTACGTTGTATTCCCTAGAAATATGACAAACAGAATAGCGCCTGCACACGTAAGGTTGAGACCGCGGGAAATCGCACGCGCCATTCCAACCCGCGCTCCGAAACAAAAAAAAAAATACAAAAAAGTACGTGTAGATGTGCGGGGCTGACAGTTCGATACTAAGACAAAACTTTAAAAATTTATAACGTTCCACGCACCAGTCAAAACTGCAGTCGAAACTGCAGTCGAAACTTTTGTATAATAGTGATGCAAAATACACTTTTCTTTACTACTCCAAAACACACAAATTTTATTGACAAAATATTAAAACTCCTCGCGACGCAGCGCAACGTCATGAGGCGCAGAGCGACACCGCGTGACACAGTGCAAACTTTTATATGACATTGATTCAAAATATAAACTGAAATAGGAACTGCCCTAATCATGTACTTTTCCTGGATACCTAAAGTAAACAAATCGGTTGACAAACATGGCGGATTATGGTTAGATTCGGCCTGTTTTTGCTTTGGCATAGGCTACAGCCTGCTACAGAACACTTCAATGTACCTCTTCTATATAATTTTCAATTTATAAAGCAGTTTTGCTCAATAAATAAGTCGAAAACACGGGGAAAACATAAAAATCTCACAAGAACATCTCCTCACATGTAAACAAAACCGTAGAATAAAATGGCGTCCGTGACAGTAAAAGTACATCGAAACCAGGAAGAGGGCGCTGATAAAAAGAGTGTGTATGCTTTTTCCTAACGTAAAACCACTGTTGTGAGAAAGAGACTGGTAGTCCATTATTGCTTCCGTGTCAAATTGAACAATTACGGCAGTTCCATAGGATCGTTGTTCTGAGCTAAACAAAGAAGTTTGCTAATACCCGACAGCCGAACAGCGAGCCCGAACAATAATAAACAAGGGCCGTGCAGACATGTAATAACTTATGCCATATTTGTTATTTTTTTATAAATTATTCTATCATTTACATTTTTTAGAAACTGGGAGACAAAATATATTTTGTTTGTGTTTTGTGCGAGAAAGAAACGAATATTATATTTACAGTTATACCTGGAATAAGTATTTGTTCCGAGTGTTCTGGGCGTTTTCTATGTACTTAAAGTAAAAATATCTAAGATTGTTTGTTATTTTTATAGTGCTTACTCCACACTCTGGGTGTTTGTATTGTAGTCTGGGTCTAAGATGCTTATTGTATTTTTTATTACATTATTTTTAAATAATTTTCCGTACTGAGGATGGGGCGCGGGTTCAAGACCTGCCAAAATAAAAAAACATGGCAACTTATTTCATTTCTTAAAAATATCTAAGGTTGTATTATGTTTATCAGTTGTCAAATACCTACACAGAACACAAGCTCTGCTTAGTTAGGACTAGAATGCTGTGTGAATAGTCCAGTATTATTTATTTATATTATTATTTGTATTATTTATTTATTATATTAATTATTTGGCAGATGCAGCTGGTAAAGCAAGAGCAGGAAATGCAGTCCACTGTCATTGTCTCTGGGGGTAATGACAACCAGTCTATGGTTATACAGGAGCCTATCATGCAGGTATTTACGTTGGAGTATCATTTGTACCAATTCCGCCAAGTGCGAGTGTGACTCGCTCGCCGAGGGTTTCGAACTTGTTTTAATTAAACAATGGCTATAGGACTTCGCTATCTGGATGAACTGTTTAACATTAGGTACCTACATTTCACATGGATAGCTCTGTAGACTTCGGCGATAAGGGGGGTATTCATTAATTGAATATTGTATATAAGTGCTGAAAGATCCCCTAAAATAAATAAATAAATTGACTCATTTCGATGTAGGTATCCAAAAAAGTTCCAAAAAACCCTAGATTTAAACAAAAATGGTCTGTTAACACCAAAGCCTTTGGTGTTTGGTTAAGCGGAGTTTTGTGAAAAAATACTGATGATACCAGGTTTGAAAAATATTTCCCACGAATATTTTAGGTGCAACAGCCATCGCTGCAGGTCCAGCAACCGACGTTGGTGCAGCAATCCACAATGCAAGTGCAACAGCCGACGTTGCAAATGCAAGGCAATACAATACAGGTACAGGGTATCACATAAAACAGAAGGCCTGCGTATTTTTAAATTATAGTCGGTAGGTTATAGTATGTAATATAATTTGATAAAAAAATTAATTATTTAATTGTATTTAGAATCTTGCAATTGTATTAACATGCACACAGATCCCTGTGCAATCCGACGATCCTATCCATCCAAGGTTGTCTGGTAGAGATCGCTCTTGAGCGATAAGCCCACAATTGTCACATATTTTAACTTTTAAGTTTTGTTTGTTACATTTTTGTTAAATTTTTGTTAAGTGTGCAATAATTATTTTTCTATCTATCTATCTACTTGCATCCATAACATCTAAACTTACACATTTTTTATACGTGTGATATTATCTTCAGATGCAGCAACCGATACAAGTTCAACAACCAATGCTGCAAGTTCAGCCAATGGATGTACAAAACATTATACAATCGCAGTCCGGACAGCTTATTCTCCAAGGTTAGTATTTTCAACTGAGATAAGTCAATAAATAAATAATGCTGGACAATTCACACAGCATTATCTGGCCCTAGAGATATTTCAGTTAAATAAGTTCCTAAAAAATTTCGATTTTGGCAGGACTCGAACCTGCTCCCCACCCTTAGTACGGGTGTGCTCTAACTAACTAAGCCACAAAATCTTAGTCGGTTTCGTCGTAAATCTTTAGGACTTCTTACGGCTCTATCGCTGTTAGCGTCAGAAATTGACTAGAGGGGCTTACGCACTATAATACTAAAAACCTTAGATATATCAATTGTTATTATTTTTATCAATACTGTCGCGGTAGCGTTAAGAGCGAATAAGTATTTTTTCAGTGCATTTTTTCAAAGCACATTTTTTTAAATAGTTGAAGTACCTGTAAATTGTTTTCAACGGTCTACAGTTACCTCAATCGTTTTAATTGTAAATAGTCTGTTCAATTTGTTAATTTTATTGGTTTAATTTTTTTTTGGATTAAGATTTACATACATATAAAAGTTGACAATGTAGTGTGAATATTTCTGGTTCTTATTAGCATCTGCCCGCGGATTCGCACGCGATAAATGAACGAATTTCCTCGTATTTTACAGATAAGTCGATGGGACAACAGCAGCAGTTCATACAGCAACAACCTATGCAGATTATAGCAACGCCTAGCAACGCACAAGGTATTTAATAATAAGAATATATAATAGTAAAGTTAATGTAGTAATTAAGTAATTTTTCTTTCCCATTAAAATGCATTAAAAGTTCTAGTACGCAAAAGTTATATTTCTGGTCCCGGATTTCTTTTTTAAATCAAAATCAAAAAGTCTTTATTTCCATAAATACAAAAATGTACACTTAGAAAAGGTCAAATTCTTAAAATAAAACATTGACACGGAAATAAAGTGATATTTTTGATTTCGGTCACTTCGGTATGTAGACTAAAGTAAAGAAGCGATGAAGAAACCTTTAGCCTGTTAGTTGTTATTTTTCGAGTTGGAGCAAAACCCGTCCCAAGCTTTTTTATGTTCTAGATAATCTGATATTTTGTAGTAAGCCCTTTTGCACAGAAAGGTTTTTACAATTTGTTTGAATTTATTTATTGATAGATTTTGCAACTCACTAGGAATTTTGTTGTAGTAGTTTATATACTAGCTTCTACACAAAAAAAGTTTTTTCAGCTTGAGTACTACAAGTACATGATTAAGACTAGTTCAAGTAAGAAGACTGGCGCTGTAAAAGAAATTAACTTTATTGCGTTGCTATAAAATCTAATTTTCTCAATCCTAGAAAGATATCTGACGCGCAAACAGCGAAAAACCAAATTACACAGCGAAAAACCAAATTACACAGCGAAGAACCAAATTACTCAGCGAAAAACCAAATTACACAGCGAAAAACCAAGTCAGTCTCGGTACTAATAATGTTATTTTTTCCAGGAGGTATAAGCTACATTGCCCAGAACATACCTAGTAACATGATGCAAAAGACTATCATAATCGTTCAAGGGCCGACGGGCGGCGGACCACTTACATTGACCGTACGTATCTACCTACAAAATTAAATTCAATATTTTTTTTAATTAATATTATATTACACTCTGAAATTAAATACCTATTATTGGAGATTTATATTGGAGTTTTATGCTTATTCTTAGAGTTCAAAGATAGTGTAAAGCGATAAGACAGAATGCGATAATTTCTCTTTTCGCGTTCTGTTTTATGTCAACAGAATGAAACAAACGTTGCTTCTCTTGGCTTTCGCTTAAAATTGAGAGATTTTTTTATCTTGAGGGTAATTTTTTTACTGGATAATGGTTTGAGAGCTCTAAGGCCCGTATTATGAATGCTTCCAAAATCCAAACCATCGATTTATGTTTGAGTAACGCTTTTCTATGGCATAAACGTTGCTCAAGCATTGATAGATGACTGAGCAAGCTTTCTTAATGCGGGCTTTTGAGTTTGTCCAGAAAGGGCGTATTCGCCGATATTTTCGTGTGCGTATTACGCGTGACCGTTGCTTCCAGGAGGAATGTACAAACATGCGAATACCATATCAAAACTCTGGCACTCCATTTCTCTTGATACGTGCACTCGCTCTGAAGTTCGCGCGTAAACTGAACAGAAGAATGCGTCTCTAGTATATCTACTCGCGCGCAATACGCGCTTATCAAGCGTGAGTCAAGTGCACGCGATTCATGCGCGTTTCAATCCGCGGCGCTAATTCATCTCGTCCACGCGATGAATTGGCGCCCTCGCTAATGTATATGTATGTATGAATTCGCGCGAAACGTTTCGCGAAGAATTCGTTCCTTCTGGACGAGGTCTTATTTATACTCTATTAACTTCTCTCAATTTGAATAATAACTAAGGTTCGTTTGTTTTTATCTGTGGACTTACCCCCACTATACCTATTCATTATGGATGTAAGCGGGTTAACTAGGAACCTTAATTGTGTTGGAAAATGATAGATAGAGAATACAATATTCATCAACAATTAAGAAAAAAAAATAGATTATTTTATTATTATTTATTGAAAAACACCAACGTTTCGAAGTTAACCCGCTTACATCCGCAATGAATTCGTCAAACTACACCTATGTTGAGTGAGAGATAAATTTTTATAAGAAAGAAGACTTATCATAGAACCAACTGCAAAAACTAAATTTTTATAGAAAAGGTCCACTGTTTTAATTTTGAATTTAGGTCCTAGGTATGCTTCAGGATAAAAAGGTAGTCACGGATAAAATGTTATTAACCTTATGTTTTGCAATAAGGTGAACAATCCGGGCGGTTTGGACGAGGCGACGCTAAACAGCCTTATTGCGCAAGCAACAGAGGCGATTACCCAACAACAAATTATACAGGTTACATAGACTGCTTCTGTATTGGGTGTAACATTCTAACCTGTATCTGTCTCGTTCACTCTAAGGATTAGGCATACTGAAAGCGAGTCGGCGCGAACTTCTAAAGATTTCGATCTTATCATGACCTTTATCTCCACAACGTAAGGACACCCATTTTTATTGTTTAAAAAGTGCACGCAAATACACGAGGGACGTTTTTCGCGCATATCTGTGTTGTCAGAACTCTTGATAACCTCAAAGCAAGAAAACGTCATAACCGATCCTGGCAAAAGAGGTATTAATACATTTAATACACGCTTTTGAATTCGGAGAGTGTTTTTGGCTACATTATGAAGGGCTTTCCTTTCATTTTGCCACAAAAAATAACAACGCATGTAAAGATTTTCAACAAACAAACAAACATACTTTCGCATTTTAATAATAGTAAAGAATATAATTTCAAACTATTAACTAAGCTTCAGAACAACAATATAATTCAACAGACCTTGAAACATGCTCCTTGTATTTGAACGCCAGTTTAACACTATTCTATTAAAAGCGGTGACCGAGTCAGTTTTTAAATAGTGATGTTTAATGACTCATTTTTGAGTAGTGATCAATTCGTTTTATCTTTGAATAGACTATATACTTGCTATTGCAATCGAAATAACCATTTATCGAATATAAACTAAGAAATGTTCTTGAGAACCTTAATTTGTGGATCAATATAAAAGTTGCTGCGATTCCCTTTCAGTGTACAAAACCTTTTGTAAGACATTAGATTTTCTTTTACTTGAGCGAGACAGATGATCATCCTTTTCTTTTTTTGCGATTCACGTACTAATTTTGATGATGCTACTTGGCTATTGGTAGTTTAGTCATCGGCTCACAAAATCATTACTTTTCTTTATTGCTCTAACAGTTTTTTTAGAACACTTTAGTTTGCTTATAGCGAATATCTTATAGGCTGTTTATATTTCAATATGACTTCAGATATTACAAAGGCTGGCGATGAAACATTTGTATAGATTCGCTCTCTCTCCCGCTGTCATTGTGAAGTCACAATACAAAAGCTGCAGTTGAAAAGCATGCTTTGGTTTTATCAAGCACCGCTACCGTCGCCCGCCTCTGTAATCCAGGATAGGTTTCTGTTAAATCGAGGCGTAGAGTGGAGTCTTGTAGGAATTATCCAATCAAATTCGTTTAAATTCAAATAGCGTCATCACGCTGAGCCGTGATTGGTCCAATTGGTTCATTTCAATATGTCTCCGCTCCGCGTCGCTTCAGTGATAGATAACGCATCCTTATAGTCCACATATTAGTTGGTCAAAGGACGGGAAGTGTCCAATACTAGCTAATCAATTAAAGCTGAGTATAACTGAGAAAACAAACAACAGCATTTGTTTTTTTTAAACGATTTGGTCAGCGATTTGTTAAGTAACTTAACACGATGGAACCTAGTCATTGAGTAAAGTTTTTGCCCAGTGCGAGTAACGTACTATAAAGCAAAAAGGTAAACATGTACTTACTAACTTTTTGTAAAAAACTAACATGTTTGCTTGGAAGACAATTTATTTAATTGCAATAATCTTTTATATATCTTTCTGTGAAATGGTATTGTCGCAGAATCGTCCATAAATCTCTAGATTGTAGAATTTCTTTCATCTATGGTCGATTCTGCGTCGCAGAATAGTCTTGAGTCTTGCTAGAGGTGCTATTTGCACGGAGATATTAGCGGCCTGCACAGCACACGTAAGGTTCGGATCGCGCTCCGAAACGTACGTGTAGATATGCGGGGCTGACAGTTCGATCCTAAGGCAAAACTTTTAAAATTTAATCTGTACTTTCTTACATCTAAGGTAAAATGTCAATATGTGTTATTCTGACACGATACCACTGTTATGGGGTAGCGATTAATTTATTTAGTGGTGGTGGTTTTGAACTGTATTCTCATGTAAATAACTGTGTATTTCCTAGAACGCTGGGATGTTGCAAACCGGTCAGCGTGTGATAGTGTCCCAGCCGATGCTGGTCAGCGCATCTCAGCCGACTCCGACCATAGCGGTCGTGAAGCAGGCAATCTCGCAGGTCTACTGTCTTTCTTGCACGCTGTAGGCACGCTATAGGGTTCTAGCTTTACGCGGGGGTTATAAAGTAGCTGTCGTAGATTTGGACCGCACAGCACAAAAATCTGCATCCAAATATGAGCTTAAATTCGTAACATTTGGAAACATTTTACTGTGAGAAAATGGCTCAAGCTTCAAAGGATAGATAGATAAGCAAACTGTCTGTTATCTGATGCCGTCAATATAGCATGCAACTAAAAGGTTGCCTAGAAGAGATCGCTCTTAGCGATATGGCTGCTGATTGTACCATATAAGATACAATTAGTTTTAAACTCCTGTTTAATTTTTGTTTTTATGTATTGATGGTGCAATAAAGTAATATTCTATTCAAAATATTACTAATTAAAGCCCATATTTGTATGGTCATTTTTGTGTTGTGTGGCAGCGGTGCTGGACGTGTGATTGCCTACCTTAGAGGCCATGGCCTGCGATGGAAAGATGGGTGTTAGTGAAGTGCAGAAATGATTATGAACAATTCAGCAATGTTATAAAGTAGTTAAAATAATAGACTGGAGTTTATTTGAAGGCAAGAATAAGTTACCCACAGAAAAGCCATGGCCTCTTTAACGCCATCTGGATCAGCCTTTTCCACGTAGACCTTGCTTTTGTAGATTTGCATCGTTGGCTTAGGGATAGAATCTATGTAAATGTATCTGCTTTGGAATGCACAATCTCTGTCTTTATTCACATTTATGCACTGGCTCCTACTGGCTCTGCTCTGGCCAATTTCAAGGATTGATGTATTGTTATTGTGAGGACGGCGTGGGTGTATGTTAGTTGACGTCAATTGAGTTACGTTTAAACCTTTTATTATCTGTAATCTTTATAGAAAAAGCTTCGAAATAAATACACATTTATCTATGCGATACAAGGCAGGTCTCCTTCGCTTTAAAAATGAAAACAAACCTATTTAAAATATCAGAAATAATTGTGAAAAGTACCATCTTTTTTCTTAGCTACTTCAGTTTTTTTCCTGAACTATTAATCACAAGATTTTTTATGGTCATCACAGTATTAAAGAATAGAGTACCAAGGGAACCTGCGACTTATTTTTTAAATAAATGACCCAATTAATAGATAATAAGCAGTCTTAATTTTTGCTCTTACGCCGCTCTGCTCTGTCTCGCTCCTTTGAACGCGAAATCATATGCCTATCCTTGCCTATCCTAAAAACTTGGAAGTTGAATAGGCTCTAAAGGCTAGCATGAATGTATGAAGCATCTATGTATGTCGTCGATGCAGCTTAATTCTTAATTCTTTATTGCACTAAAAAAAAACCTTATTTAAATCTTATTACAAGAGAGGTATCGCAAAGGCGAGCTTAACCCTAAAAAGAGTTCTCTTCCAGCAAACCTTAATGAGAGAGGGAGACATGTGTGTACAAGTGGGCAAGAGTGCAAAAGATAGAAAGTACCTACACTAATTGCATAAACTAATACATAAAATAATATAAAAATATATGTAAAATACTATAAATCTTTAAATGCAGCTTTAAATGGTTATATGTATATTTATTTAGTTTCTACGAGTGCATGATAAATCGTTAATCGGTGTATTTATTTAGCTGTATTTAGTATTTTAACATTATTTTATTTTGCTTATCATGATCATTTGATATACGTATTTTAATCTAAGTGGCTTTGATGCCATGGTGAAGGTTACCTAAAGTTTTTGTACCCTTTACAAAAACTTTAGGATTTGTAAAGGGATTGATTAGATTTGTCTGTAGTGAGCTATACAACAATTTGACCCCTTGCTATTCAGCCCACTGTATCCCACTTCTGAGCAAAAACTTTCCTTCTTTCCTTGCATAAGTAGTTCTATGTCAATGTTCTTTAGCCTGTAGATCTGTCAGTTGTAGATCTGTCAGCGTCTATAATATGATTATTTACCCACAGAATGCTCCCCAACTAACTCAAAGCCAGCAACCGATAATAACAACGCAACCGCAACCTCACAAGGCTCAGATTGTCAACCAACAAGGACAAATTATCAACCAAGGACAAATTATCAACCAAGGTCAAATTATCAACCAGCAACAACAACAACAGGTAATATAACTAAATAAAAATCATTTATTTCAGTAAAACTTATTAGTATCTTCTACATTACAATACAATACATTTTTTAAAAGTTAGTGAATAAAGGCTATTTATTTTAAATCAAAGTCAAAGTCAATAACTTTATTTCTTTAGGCTTACAAAATAAGCACTCAGGAAAATAAAATAATAAATAACGCTGGACAATTCACAAAGCATTATCTAGCCCCAAGCTAAGCAGAGCTTGTGTTATCTAGTGATAACTGATATACATAATCATCATCATAGGCCTCCCTTAATAAGCGCCATAGCGCCCACGGAGGTCGTTAAATGCTATGCTTGAATCGTATGAACGGTGTTAGGTCCTTTCTGAGGATTACCTTACTAGGCTAGGTCTGTATCGAGGAAGCATAATGTATGATAATTCAAAGATTTAGTTATTTTACGGAATATTATACATAATATTCCGTAAAATAACTAAATCTTTGAATTATTATTAATTATCTTTGAAGTTTAATCATACATGATTAAACTTAAAATACAAACATGAATTAATGCAGCATTGCCATACAGCGGGGCAATGTTGCCAGTGTCTTGGGCACGCTTCCGACTGGTTGATATGGATCAGTTGAGCTGCCTGTAGATTGTTTGTAGTAGTTTGCAGTTAGCTCAATTTTTTCGATTGTAAATACTAGTTTCAATTTAATTATATTATTCCATTGTAATTTTCATTCTTGATAAAGATCTTAACATGAATTTAAACTTTTACTTAACGTTTCTTATTTTTTGTTGATTAAAAAAGTAAAAACATTAAAAAAATTACCACTGTATCTGAACCTAATTTCTACTCCACAGATAGTAGTCACCCAAAAGAACCCACCTGCCCTAATAAGTACGTCAACCGGCAACCAGATAACCGGCCAACACGTCATCGTGTCTAACAACCAGCAGATTATAATGAACGCGCCGCACAAGGCAACCCACAAGTACCCCGCCATACAGCCGCAGCGGCAAACCGTGCTGCATGATACTAAGACTGCCAATGCTGTAAGTAAGGAGTGGTAGAAGAGTAAGCAGCTTATCACCACCAAAAGGATTTCATTATTATTAATATTACTACAAAACATTTAGCAGTTAGGTGATGCCCATATGACATTGAGTTGCAACTCGTTCTACTGGCTCTCAATAGGTCATGGCTGAAAATCAGTGTTTTTGCTTTTTTGACATACTGTAGCACACATAGACACCTTACCTAGTTTTTAATTATTTCATTATTTGTTTTTATTAGTCAACTGGTATGTTAGAATCCAGGCGCGAACCACTTATTTTCCGTAAACCGGAGGTCTCTTTCATTTCAAAATGTCTTTTTTTTATCGCACGAAAACGCAAAATTCCACACTCGCTGAGCTGCTTTTTCATTTAGAAAGGATGATATAAGTAAGTCCTAGATTTTATATTCTTCTTGACACCGAAATTTTGGTTCTCAGAATGGTTTGTTAGTAAAAATGTACAAAAAAGTATAAAATTCGTCCGAAAACTGCCTAAACCTAACCTAAACTAAACCTAACTGCTGTACGCGGCTATTGACAAGACACTGTGTGCGTAAGTGTGAGTGATAATGAGCTTGATAGTGTTTCTATTATTTACAGAAAGCTCAACAACCAATCGTGAGGCAAGTGATCACACGGCAGCCAATCATGGTGGGCTCTACAAAAATTGGTGAAAAGGAGACTATAGTCAATCATCCAATTGCTGAGGTGAGATCAATGATGTTTTACTAAAGATGACGTATATTCATACTGCGCGGTGCTCAGATTTAGGTCCTCTACGACATATGCATACCTACCTCTCGCGTATCCATAGGTTACAACAATGAATGCGACAGATAATACAATACAAATGATATAGAAAGGGATAGCTATCTGTTTAGACTTGCGCTTGAAATCCGCGAGAGCTACATAGATTAGGAGAAATTAATGTTGTTACAGAAGGGACATTTAATGAAACAATTTGTTTGTTTGAATATTAGTGTATAATTTCAAGGAACATATGAGACATTACCTTAGAAAGGTATTATTATTCGTTTGAAACATTCTAAGTAAATGTTTAGTCAATGAAACTATTAACATTGTTCTGAGAATAGACTAACAGATGACAAAAATATTTTATTGTTCAAACAAAACCGCGCGCCCTGCTGATGAAATACCTAAGTATGGTAGCTGCAATATTTATTTTTTCTAAGTTCTTTGGGGAAAGTTGTTAAGTTTAATGGATTGAACTTGCTCTTGTAATATTTTTAAATGAATTTCACGAGTACACGTAAGTAAATATTTACATAGTCATCCATCAGTGAGTGTTTTATCTATAATAATATTATAAAGAGGAATGATGTTTAGTGCTACGCTATTAAAGTAAATTTTGTGCCTACGAGTATGAGATCCCTTCTGAATACTTCTGATTGATTACTCTATGACGCACGCCCGGCGCACGCTATCTGTCCCTATCGCGCTGCGGTTGTCGTCAATATTCTCTATCCCTTTTTAGCATCACTTAAAATATTTGATTATGTACCGATAATTTGCTGTAATTTCGAAATAAAACGTAAATTATGAGGTGTTTTATATACTTACGTGTGGTACGTAACTCCTTCATCCTTTTTTACCTTTGTACCATAGTTTTTGCATTGTCGGAACACACAGCTAGGCATATAAAAAGCACAAAGTCACGCGCGGTCACTCGTTAGCAGCTGTTATTCGACTAAATCAAAATTACGACAATTGTCTTAATTTGGCCGCCTCAGTTTTCACGCGCTAGTGCGACATCTACCTCATTTATATTATAATATCATTGGGTGAGATATTATTTTTTTTAGAATAGGCGAGAGCTTGGCCAACATCTTACTACAGTTAGTGAGGCCGTAGATAGAGGTTCATCACATCGCAGCTGAAAAATGAAAATCGAACTGGGCTCTGGTGTCCTGATGATTTCTCGTGGAGAGACGAAACTAGTTGACGTCTTGCTTTGATAGATTTCTTTTCATTTTGTAGTTGGTGTGGTTTTTTCTTCTACAACGCCTAACTACATTTTGTTAGAGCTTATCGGAGAAAGTTTTTGCGCGGAATTGTTACTAAATATTTTCATCTTTATATTTTGCAATGGAGTTCCGCAAAGTAACGCCAGGATCTATTTTTTTATTTTTTACCTTAATAAAGAATAAAAACAAATTTACTAATCGTTCTTTGGATGATACTGTATTGTATTCAGGGAAACTACGTTTTTTTTGCTATTAACGCTGTCTACACATGTCCCAATTTCTAAGTACGTCGGCGCAGGCGACCCCGTCTGTTCGATTTGCCTCAAAGCAGGACTAAGTTACTGGGCTAAGCACAACTTACCCGCTTTTTGCGCACACTCTATTTGGTTGCAGAGAAATAAATCTGTTTCTGGTCTCTACATTGTTTGTTTTGTGTTATTTGTAATGTATGCCTTAGCTATTTCATTAAGATAGTCCTGTAATGATAGTAAATGAATACCAAATACATAATGTATTTGCTCTCGATTTTTTATTAGGTATGTATTTTGAGTTGTAGGTATCTTTAAAAAAAAATGTGAATTCTAATAGACGGCCGATTTAAATATCACCGTTTTTTTAGGGTTCCGTACAGAACCATACTATATACAACCATACTATATAACCATACAACTTATAGGATCACTTTGTTGTCCGTCTGTCCGTCTGTCAACCCTTTTTTTCGGAAACGCGTGGAGGTATTAAAAATCTGTTAATACCGATGATATCGCCTACCTCGATCAGTACAATTCTATATTCTAGTACCTACTCTGACTGACCTTAATAATGATGTATTTCAGAAAGTGCAACCAGTGGTAGCTAAGGCTGCGTCGGTACCGACTCCACCACCTCAGATGCCAATTTTAGATGACACGCCTTGGATATGCCACTGGAGAGGATGTGGAAAGTAAGCAGCTTAACCCTTCTCATCATCATCAGCCTATATTAGTCGACTGCTGGACATGCCTAATGACCTCCCCTAATGAACGCCAATAACCCATCTCGTAACTACGTAAAATACTTAAATATCATTTCTTGAATTTGATTCCTTATTGCACAAGAAAGATAATGACTTAAACGAGCTTAATCCTAAAAAGAGTCACTGTTCCACTATATGTGTACTTCTTCTTTTGTTAATTAATAAATAATGCTGGACAATTCACACAGCATTATCTATCCCCAAGCTAAGCAGAGCTTGTGTTATGGGTACTAGATAACTGATATACATAATACAACACAATACATAGATATTTTTTTATACATAGAAAACGACCAGAACATCCTGAACAAATGCCTGCAGATCGTACACACATTTGTCCCGAGGCGGGAATCGAACCTCCTGCGTCGCAGGCAGACCTTCGCCTACCGCGCCACAGAGGTCGTCGTCGTTAATTCCGTAACCTTACGTTATTTACGACACGTATGCAATTTTATAAAAACTTGCCATGCTATAAACGGCTGGTTTACTTATTCAAGGTTGTCGCACGGATCCGTGTTGGTTCCCAAGTTGGGTTGTGTGTCACAACCCGAAATGTGCCATTGTTCTCTGCTAGTACGGGGATTGTTGTCTAGGGTAGAATAGAGAAAAATTGCGTCACTTCGTCATCGAATGCGTAAATTATTTGAAATGCATTTCTTCAAGTTCAATAATGTACGCAATGTATGGCTATGCAGTGTCATTATTGTCTATTCTACCCTAGACAATACTCCCTAGGCGACCTGATGTTATATGTTATATATTCGCATTTTATTTACAAAAGATAAGCTTATGAGTTTTTAATTATTTCATAAAAATGTACAACTATTTTTACAGGGGCACCCAATGCAATAGCGTAACCTCCTTTGTCTAAAAACTTAACAATTTTCTAAACACACATTAATTTGCAACTCTTAACTACACACACGTCAAATAATTAATAATTATTTTGATTTTTGATTTTTTGATTTTGACCTTACCAGCACCAGCCAGAGTACCGTGCACTTTACCACCGAGCAAGGGGATGGTCAGGCCTAGCTCATCACTAGACAGCTCCGACACCAGGCAGGAGTCTTCAAGGGGAGCGCTGCACACCGACAGAGTCAATTCCTCTTCACTGACTCCGGCGAGACAACGGACGCGCTCCTTGATCTGACCAATGGATTCTTCTCCATTGACGTCAAGAACATCTTACAACACATACTTGTTTCATGGTTAACCCGCTTACATTTATAATGTGCTTTCAGATCTTTCGAGAATTCAAGCGAAGTATTCAACCACGCGGCGCGCACGCACTGCCCGGACGGAGCGGGGGGCGAGGCACCCTGCCTGTGGGCGGACTGCGACCGCGTGCCGCGCCGCACCTTCGCGCTGCTCAACCATCTCACCGACAAGCATTGTACGCCGCAAGTAAGTACACTAAGTAGTTGCCGCCACATATCTTGTCCGGTGTGTATACTCACTTATACAATAGGCTATTTGACTACATCGAGAATAAGTTCCAAATTGCTATCATCTTAGTCAGTTATACCGTAAAAAAGCGTATTTTGATGGATTTTATTAAAAAATATGTATATTTTAGGTTAAAAAAAAGAATTTAAATTCCAATTTTTTTATGTTCGATCAGGTGATCGAAAACGCCTTTGGTTGTATAACTTGTGACGTCACCCGTAGAACAGATTACAATGCGTATTGCTTTTATTGTTAGGGCGTGGCTTAAGGTGTGACGTCATCGAGTAGCCATGACAGAGATTATCGTTTTGGCGCGCCATTATTTTATTCAAACTTTAAAATTAGTTTTCACAGCAAATACGACGGGCCTTGAAAAAATATTAGTATCATTTGCATTATTTTTTATTTTTATCAGACAATACGTAAGAAAAAAAACCCAATATTAGTCAAATAGCCTATTAATATGCCGCTGACAACGCAACAGGCGAAAGAGATGGTACAGCGTACAGCTCTGTCTCGCTCTTTCATGTTTCATGTTTGAAACAAAAACTTTCAATAATAGCAATCAAACATTAATCAAACTAGCGAGTGAATTGACGCTGTCAAAAAAACTTGCCTCAGCACGAATACCACATGTCGTTAGCTGGCAAAAAATATGAAAAATTCAAAAAATAAATCATTTATTTTAGGCAACATTACCTACTCTAGGATGTAAAATACTTAAAAACCACTACCTTAACATCATTTTCCTATTCTTTCAGGCATTAAAAGCGATATACAACTCGCGCAAGCACGCAGCGGCGGAGGCAGAAGCTAACAAACCTGTCGCGTTGGGATACCCGCCGAACGCGGCGCTAGCGGCGCTCAACAAGCATGCCGTTGATATGTTCAACCCTAGGGAGCTTATGGTGAGATTATCTACTTATTGGTTTTGATCAGAATGTGGACATGTGCCAATTATCACCAACGTCTCTTTCAGTATTCCAAGGATAGCATTTTTTGTCATTAAAGTAATTTATTTAATCTTTAATCTTATGAAAAGCAAAATTATGTCAAAATGTTAATTTGTACAATGAACCCAGATTTCACAATATATAACAATATCGTTGTCTGTCTAGGAAGTAGACAGAAAAAACATCGCGGCGTCAAAAACGAATGAATACAAAATATTTATCACCACTCTCGGTCTAAAGCGGTGACTTTGCTGCTCAAAAACAGTGAGCAAAATTTGGGTTTGCTCACATGTGGAATAAAGGACAATAATTCTATTTGTCTCGGCATTAGACAGAAATCGCGGCGTCAAATATCACGTAAATTGTTAAAGTTAAACGAATTAATATAAAATATTTATCACCACTCTCGCTCTAAAACGGTGATTTGCTGCTCAAAAACAGTGAGTAAAATCGGGGTTTGCTCACATGTGGAATAAAGTCCAATAATTAAACTTATTGAAAAAAATATTCTAAACAAAGATGTCGCTACATTCGCTTAATCCCCTGTACATTCTCTGTTCATTATATTATATAATTTTAATATAATAATCATTGCATTGCACGCATCGATTCCGTCTAAAATTATTTCTTATAAAAATTGCAGCGATCAAACGTGTCAAATGCGTAAGCTTCAAAAATCCCAATAAAGTCGCGAACTTAATCTTAGCTCCTGAAATACAAGCTTGGACAATCCACGTATTTGTATATGTGATTGAGAATGACGTAATATCTCGTACATGCTGTCCTTCTCTGTTCGAATCCTACAGAATTGAGAATGACATCTTTCTCATGTTATCCCGTAGCATGAGAAAGATGTCATTTTCAATTCTGTTCTATAATTAGTAGGTTAAGCCTTAGTCTCTTAATCGCAACTCAGTACGATGCGGTATGCTTAATCGTGCATAATCGTGTGATAAACGTCTAGAGTTATCTTGATCAGACAAAGTCTGCGTCAGAGGTGAGGGGCAAGCGCGATGAAGTGGGGAGTGGGGGCCCACAGCGCGGTGCCGTCTCGCTAAAATGCAGCGTTGTGAAAGTCAGTCGTTTTAAGCCCAACTCAGACCGGGACGGGATGGCAAGAGATATAATTTTTTATCAGTAGACGGACATACTTTAAAAGCCGCGGCATCTTTTCAAAGCATAGCAATTTATTTAATGTAAAATGAAAAGTAAAAAGAATAATTTGGTATGAATTATTTAATACAGTGATGAAAATGGGAGGAATTAAAAGACTGTATTGATTACATTAATTTTAATAACAAAAAGTCAAATAGGTAATTAGGTTCAGAAATTATCGGAATTTAATTAATAGTGAACAATAAGTAAGAACGGTAGAAGGTGGAAACAACATTTTACCTGAAGGTGTAGCGGAGCTTTGTCTATGCCAGCGGTCGCACTCAGAATGTCATGTCAACACAGTGTGACCACTTTTATGTAGAATGACAGTGGTGGGGATTGAGCGTTTTGTTACACACTTCACGCTTAGTCCGTCGTAGTACCTTTTGTACAAAGTTCGGACTAGTCGTTAAAGATCCTTTTATGTTTTCCATGTTAAAGTGGTACAAAAATATATTTTTAAAATAAAATAAAATGAATTGTCTCCTGCATATACAATATAATTTCGTATTTCTATAGCGATACGTTTGAATGTCCATTGGTAAAAAATTAAATCCTTTACCATCCCGTCCCAGTCGTCGTTGGCCATTAGTAGTCTGGCTGACATAAGGTTAATTACTATACTTATTCTGATTGATGACTGCAATGTAATGGTTTCACTATACTAACACTGTTATGTCCGCGGCAGCATCGAGCGGAACTCAGCCGCACTCATCTGGAGCAGCCGGTAAATACTCTGTGCCAAATATCTCTGCGCGCGGCTTAAGTACACAACACACTAATGATGCATGCTACCAAAATCACTATTGCTTATTGATAGAACTGATGTTTACGTACAAAAGCTATGAATATAGCTTTGTTATATGGGCTATAAGGGCCTCAAATCAACTCCGCCAGGTGTCCATAGATAGATAGATAGAAAACACTTTTATTGCACACTTAAAACTAAAAAAACAATTTACACGTAAAACAATTATATCATAAGTAACAATTGGCGGTCTTATCGCTCAAGAGCGATCTCTGCCAGACAACCTGGTATGGATAGGATCATCGGATATACATGGAGTAAGATCTGTGTGCATCGGTTGGTACTACTTAGAACATATACATTATTTACTATGTCCATATCTTCCAAACTATTAAAATGCATGGTAAAGTTCAGGACTTACCTATCTATCATATGTTTCGAAAACACATTTCCATAAAGTTTTTTTGATAAAAAAAAATCGCAAATTTATCTCTCAATTCTTACTAAAACCTCAATTTCTCAATAAATACAGAAGTTAAGATCTTGAGAATGAGCATTGGAATATTACTAAGTATAAAGAACATTTTATTTGTTTAGATTTTTTCGAATAAGGTCCTAATTAATAGATACTAAGCTAAAACTTGATTTTTGGGCTTGCGTTGAGTAACTGAGCTGTACTAGTTCTTGAATATACAAAAAAACGACACTCAAGCCGGTTAAAAGTTTCAGAAACTTCTAAAACGTAAAGCGCCTCCAGCATGCGTTTCTGGAACTACCATGAGTTTTCTTCTTTGATGGAAGTTTTTCTTATTTACCGGAACACCGGCTTTAAGCTCAAATTTTATGTTTACTTTAATAAATCCTTGACCTAGAAGCCCGCTTTTGTACGCACTGCCTTAACCTGAGGCAATAAACTACATCACGTGCCTGAAAAATGCACACAAACCGCGCGTAGAGATATCATGCACAAAGTCCTGTGTGTTTGTGTTGTGTGTCATGCTTGAATTAGTACCATTTGATTGTTTAGCTTTACTTTGTTTTGGTTGCTGTTTTTGGTTTCGTTTTGTATAGCCTTATGGGGTGTATTGTATATGTCGCCGCCGGATCGTAGACTCAGCCCGTTTGTAGCCATTCGGCCAATTGCAATCAAACGCTGATTATATGTATACCTTATTAATTTCACTCGACGAGATGGTACCCATATTGTTGAACGTTGATCGTTCAACAATCGGCATAGGTGATTAACTGAATTGCGCCGTTTTGTAAACGGCCTAGCTATTCTCCAAAACGGGCTAATTCTACGATCCGGCAGCGAATTAAACACCAAAATGGGCGACCCAGTCTATTTATTGGTGGTGCGACATTTCAGTATATGAATATTGTAGCCAGCACCGACATGTTTTGTCAACTTATTTGCAGCTGACTTTGGTGAGGAGTGAAGGCCTCCATACCGCCATTTTGAAATGATTTCATTAAACTGAGAAATAGTATGTTTTATTGTCTTGTTAAAAAAAATTAGCGTGTTTTTATCGCTTTAAGTCTCAGCTCATACAGAGACGAGACGAGACGCGACGCGACGCAGAACGCACTTTGATTCAAAATATAACTTTATTTTATTACGCTAAAAGTACAAATTTTATTGGTATAATGCGAAATCTCCCAGCGGCTGCGCCCTGTGCCGCGCTTGTGTCAATTTATATCTTTTTGCGTTGTAAATAAAAATTATCAATAAAGGCTTACGTTTGCGTTTATAGTAAGCCTTTTTATAAAATCCTTTGTAAAAAGGCTTACTATTTGTAAGGATATGTTTGACTTATCAGACAAATATCAGATTATCTAGACGATAAGAACGCTTGGGATGAATTTTGCTCCAACTCGAAAACTAAAATTCTAACAAAGTAAAGATTTATTGTTCGCTTCTTTACTTTACCATAAAAAGATTGAAGTGGATAAAAAATCAAAGTGATCACTTTATTTCCTAGTTTTACTTATGTAATCTGAGTTTTGTGACGTGTCCAAGAGTCATGGAAGGTCTAAAGAAATATAGATAAAGCTCTTTGAATTTTGAAAAAATAAAGGTATATTTTAAATCAAAGTGCGCGCAGCGTCGCATCTCTGTGAACTGACTCTAACATGTATTCGATTCTTCTAGATCTTTGAAAAAAATCTAAATCAAACCGCGATGTTTCAAATGTTTTTTTTATGCTTTGTGTGCAATAAAACATAGTTTGTGACCTTCGCATGGCAGTGCAATTGTTGTATTTTAATGAATTATGTTGTAATGATAATGTATTTTCCAGGATGAGAATGAAGGTCCAGTCACTAAGAGCATACGGTTGACGGCAGCCCTTATTTTAAGGAATATTGTTATTTATTCCAATACTGGCAGACGGTAAGATATTTTTTCCTACTAGAGAGAGAGAGGGGGAGAGAAAGGAGAGAGAGGAGAGTGGGAGGGGGGGAGAGATTATTATCTAATCAGGCAACAAAAAACAACATTCTTCATCATCACAAAAAACAACATTACCGGCATAGAATAGCACACATAAATTATGCCGGTAAGAGCTTATCTTGTAAGCTTACACTTTTTACAATTTGATTGGCTATTTTTTTATACTAACATAATTTATTTTATTTATATATTTTTTTATAATAAGTAGGTTAGGTAGTCATAAAACAAAGCACTGATCAGGGTTTAAACGAGTCAACGAGTGCTTATAAATATACAATAAGTTAGAACTACAAATAATTCGTAGAGTTAGAAATAGGAATGTGCCCGGAACGAAGGTCTACGTAAGCAGTTTTAAAAAGATCCTTGTTTTTGGCAGTTACGAAGCTGTAACAGCTTAGCTTATCCTCTATCGGAGGAAATTGGGAATCTGTCGCGAACGTGATTAATGTTTTGTCCCATTTTCCTCTATTGTAAATCATCATCATCATCAGACTATATTTGTCCACTGCTGGACGCTAGGCGTGCGAGCCCTCCCCTAATAATTGTACTTAGTTTAATTTGTTTCATTTACTATTTTTCTTGTGCCACCCTTGAGTTGACCCTTGAACTAGTGAGTTGCAAAATCTATCAGTAAATTAATTTAAACAAATTTTCAAACCTTTCTGTGCTTAGGCTAGAAGACAAAAAGATTGGAACGGGTTTTGCTCCAACTCGAAAAATAACAACTAACAGGCTAAAGTTTCTTCGTCACTTCTTTACTTTAGTCTACATACCGAAGCAATCTAAATCAATAATATATCACTTTATTTCCGTGTCAAATTTGACCATTTCTAAGTGTACTTTTTTGTATTTATTACAGTTTATTAGAATTTTTGACTTTTGAAAAATACAAATAATTAAACAAACAGTCCAGAATTATTTATTTATTTCTGGTTTCTAACTATCATTTTTTTTTGTTTCCAGACAACTCCGTTCGTACGAGTCCCACCTATCTTCAATCGCCATAAGCAGCGTTGAAGCGTCGCGCACGATCGCTCAAGTGTTGTTCGACATGAACAACATCTGAGAAACGTACAACGGGCGAAAACCCGTTGTTTGATAAATAGTGAACGCTGAGTGTTGTGAGAAACAATTAACACGTGCAGTGCAAATGTGTGTCCGTGAAAACGCTAATGTGAGCCCGAGAATAAAACAGTGCAAATTAAATAAATAAAACATTTAAAACTATCATGGTTTTTAACATTAAAGTTATGTATAACGGGATTTTTACCATGATTCGATTTTTGAGTTTTCCAATATTTCGGCACAGTTTCATGCGCCATGATCACGGAAGAACTAAAGTCACTGCGAGTTGGTTTTTATTGGCAGACATACCGATCTACCCTCGTTTTTTGTACTACGAATGTTACCACTGCCACCGGTTTCATTTAGGATCGAGTTGCGTTCGAGATCATGGCGCATGAAACCATGCCGAAATATTGGATAACTCAAAAATCGAATCATGGTAAATATCCTGTTTTAAATTACTTTAATGTTAAATAAATAAATATGTATATAATGGATGACATGAACTTCAAACTTTCATAATTCATATGAAGTGTTTCTAATTATATGACCACCACTGTATATCTGCATATTTCTTTTTGTATCTTTGATGTTTTTGTTGTGAAAAAGACAATCGCAAAATTTGTAGACGTGACGTCACCGTTCACCGTATTGTCTTAAAGCTTTAGCGGGATATCTTTTTTGAAAGAAGTAACATTATTTATTACACAGCACACAAACAAAACAACAAACATGATGGTTTTTATTGTTTATTTTTTATAATTTTATTTTGACTGAGAACACAAGCACTTTGAGTTGAACGGTGACGTCACAGAAAAACAGTGTTTTTTATTACCCGAAACTGAGTGCAGTATTATTTTTCGTTTTTGCTTAATCATTTTTAATTTGTGGCTTTATACTTTTTTCAGTAATAACATAAATAATCGATAAATATAAATCTAAGCCTAAAACCTATTGCATGCAAGTTTAACTTGCAAATGTATTTTGAGTGCCAGGTACTTACCGCTAACTAGTATTCACGATACTGTTTCAGTTTACAGGCATGCGCATTCTCGGCTTTACAGTTCTGTTTGCTTTAAGAGGACCCTTCCCGCTCCTACTATCTTCAAGTTTTTTAAATAGAAGTTTGTCGTTTAGAATCTCCATTACATTTGCAAGGTTTCTATCGAATTATTTTCTTTATTTTTACAATTTAAGAGTACATTATGAACGCCCAAAGTTCAGGTAAAATTTGTGCAAATAAGCAAATTTTTGGAGGCTTATACTGAATTTGTTTCTTCAAATTTTGGTTTTTTGTTACAATATAAACCTAGATAATAGTGCACAAGATACCTATTAGTTAAAAGTTTCAAATAAAGATCTGTTACAACGACATAATCACGTACGAGCGTTTGTATGAAAAGTAAGACGGGTTGGCCGCTCTTAAGACTAGATCATGCTATGTGAAAACTGTGCAAATGTGTGCGCAAGAACTAAACATCGTAAATTTTATTGTAACCCTATTTATAAGTGTACCGTTAAAAGTGTAAAGTGTGTTAAAAGTGTGCTTATGAGCCAACATAATAATAATGGTATTTAAAATAGACTAAGTTCTACTCTGTAAAACGATAATGGTATTTATTATTAATGTTAGCTGGTTAACAACGAACCTTCCTTGTGTTGGGAGAATACCAATGTTTCATCCCTTAACGAAGCACTTCTTCCGGTTGATATTCATGTTTGTAAACACGTTCAGAACCTCTTAAAACTGTTAATTTACGCAAACTAAGTAATGATTATTGAAATTGCGTTATATAATTTATTTCGTCTAATATTAAGAAAAATAAAATATTGTACAATGCGTAAATAGTATTAACGCAGCAGTGCTTTATCAGACTTCGTTCGGGGTCCGTTGTGACCCTAACCTCGTGGGGCATCTACTTCGAAAAACAATGGCGATGTATTGAACAAAAAACCGAACTGACAAATCTTAGTTATATATACATACATATGTATAAGGAACAGAGAAAAGTGAACCCATGAATGATAAAGATGACAATTGGAGTTTGATTACTTGACAGCTCTATTATTTTATTCCAAATATATCGCAGTGGCGTATGATACACGGTCAATACTATCACGATATCACTATAATATTGATAGTATAATTAGGCCGTATCATGATAATATCACAGATTATCCAGAAATCTTGAAGTCTATAAAATTTAAAAATATAAAATTAATTAACATTTAAAAGGGATCCCCTTCGGTACAGGAAGAAGCACATCCATAGATTTTAAATTAATGATTACATACGAAGAGTATGAAACCATAAAGACGACTTCACTCTAGTAAATTCAAAGGCAAACTGTCGGTGATATTATCACACGTGTTCATCGTTCACCGTAAGATGTCTGGTTTGTATGTAATTATATACAAGGCAGGAATATCTTAGGCCTCGGTCTCGAATTTTGCGGGCAGCGGGGCGGCGGCGGCGGCGGCGCGGGAGAGGGGCGGGCAACGCATACCTGTTCTCGAAACCAGCGGGCAGATCGCGCGGCACTGTAGCGGTGTAGTGTTGTGTTCGTGGTTGTGTTGTCGACATTCGCAAACGAAATGTCTGAAAATCGGCGACAACATCTTTTTGATTCAAATGTATTCCTAACGCTCGATTTATTGTGGGCAAAAGAAGAAGTGGATCCCTACTATAGGGCAAGGAAAATAAATGGCGAGTTTTATCGAAATTATGAAGAACAGAGACAAAATCCCGATAAATTCTACGACTACACCAGAATGAGTGTAGAAACTTTTGACTATATTCTAGAAACTATCAAGAGTGATTTAGAGTCTGGAATTAATCCAAAAAGTTTTAGAGGTATATCTCCAGCAGAAAAATTATACATAACGCTTGGGTAAGCAAAACAACGAAATTGTAATTTGTAATTGTATTTATTGATAGTTTCAAAAAGGAAGTGTTGTACCTACTAATTTAGTAAATAGTTTGGCATCGGTATTAAGTTCCCAGATACAATAATTTTAATTAAATACCTACTACACACTAATCAGCCTTAATTATTTATCTTTGACGAAAAATATAATATAAAAACGTTTCGTATGAAATAAGTAACATAACAGTTTGTCATTTATTTTAAAGTACAACACTATACTACAATGCAGACGCGCAACGCGGGACGGTCACCGCTCGACTGGAGTGCACCGCTCGTTGCCCGCCCCCGCGCCGCTCCCGCGCCGCTGTTTTCGAGACCCGGTCCATTTGACGATACGCATAAGATCCTGCCGCTCCCGCGCCGCCGCCGCCGCCGCCCCGCTGCCCGCAAAATTCGAGACCGAGGCCTTACGGTGAACGGTCTATATTATCTCAGTTTCAATACTTGGATCGTGATATTATTGACTGTGTAACACTCCCCAGTGATTTTGCGAAGTAGAAGCCCTAATCATTTGACTCAAGCCTCTCCCAGAGAGCCACGGCCTGCGGTGACACATTTTTGTATAATACCTTTGATGAAAGGAACTATAAATGGAGGGACACGTGTCAAAAGTGCAAGGTTGAAACCATTCTACCAATCACAACATGCAAATAGCAACTCATGCACTACCTAGAGTTCCTTACTACTATAGACGAATCTTCGACGATTTACCATTGCCACAGTAAAGCGATTGGATAGCAGAATTCGGTTCTAGGTAAAATTCGAATTGGTAAAGATGATTGAAAATAACCTCCTCTCTCATGATGTCCCGCTTTGATAATATTTGATCTAACATGATTGAAGCGGGACTGCATGAGGATTAGAGTCTTTACCTAAAAGTTATGTTGTGAAATTATACTGGCTGCTAATAGTTTTTCTTTCTCAAGGCCACCGCACGCCGCGCCTGCCTGGGAGAGGCCAAAAGTGCGACTATTATCTTGTAAACAATAAGATGTGTCCACGCCATAGTCATTAATTAACTCTTATGTATATCTAGCTGTCCCGGGAAACTCTTATTTGCCTTTGAATCAGAGATGGCGTTACATACGAAAATGTTTTTGTATGTAACGCCATAAAGGATGAGAAAACGATTTTCTTTATATTTTTTCCTTCGTGATTTTTTCTTATTTTTTATTAGTTGTTTTTCTATTCGGGACGGATACAAATCCAAGAAATCAAAGATCACTAAAATCAGTCCAACCAGTTTTGAGTTACAAATGGTGTAACTGACTTTGTTTTTTTATATACAGTTTATAGATACATAGCCATTGCATTATGTTGTTCAATAGTGTTAAATGTGTGCTATTTTAATATAAAAGGACAGGTTATAGTAGACTTCATGTAACTTAAAACTGCATTTTTATAATAAGGCGTAGCAAAAATTGTATCATAAAAAGTATTTTCGAAATAATAGCGTATTTTGTACCCATCTAAGAACCGCTTGCACAACGTTAAACTGGCTTATTTTTGATTAGTGAGTTGTCAAACCATACAAATACGTTATGTAAGTTAGTTAAGCAAGTTAATCAAAATTAGACTGTTTCTTCATTAACAAAGAAAACTACAGTCAAATAATATAATTAAATTTAAACTAGTATTTACAATAGAAACAATTGAGCTAACTGCAGACTGTTGCAAACATTCTACTGGTAGCTCAACTGATCCATATCAAAACCAATCGGAAGCGTGCCCAAGACACTGGTTACATTGAAATTAGACTTAAATATTGTTGTGCAAGTGGGGCTTATTAACTAACGTTAACCATAACCAATAGTGTTTGTAGATATATTATTGTTTAGATATTAAGGAGGTGTAGAATCTAAAAATAAAACTGATTTGAATTATCATTTTTTTTATTGATCTTTCACCTTTTGTTATTTTGATTTAATTAATTTTGGTGAGTTTATTTAACAGGGCGCAATGCACGCCATTTTGTGAAAAGGATAGGCATAGGATTTCGAATTCGTAGGAGCGGGACATAGCATGTGTTTTTCGAAAGGCACAAGTGCAAAAATGGAGTTTTTGCTTATTTACAAGAAAACAACACAACTTATGAAAAAACTATCTAAAGGAACCAAGACACTAGTAATAGTTTACGAATCAAAACATAAATCATTTCAATAGACCGCAGGGTTCCTAAGATCTCAACCAAATTATGTGCAAAACAGTGCAAACTCACGATTTTTTTATGGATATCCGTTTGATTAATCGTGTTTTCACGTTGAAGGAACCAAAGAAAATAATGTAGAATTTTATGTAATTAACTACGAGAATCTAGTAAGCACTGAGATCTAGTCCTAGTTTGACAAGCAAACACGCTAGGTCCGCCCCCTATGTGACACTATTTTTTTAACGTAGTGGTTTTTGCTACTGCCCAATAGGTATAGAACCTTCCTCAAGTCGAAGTCAGTGAAAAGCGCTTCCATGTTTTCTAGCCGATTTCAGGGAGGATTCTATATTCGACTGTCATAAGTATTTTTTTATGTAAGTATATATTCATTAATTTTGCCGTCAATTATGGACCGATTGTGATAATTATTTACGCTATTGTATGATCCCGAATGGTCCCATGATAGTTATATTCCTGTAAGATTAGTGTTGATCCCGTAAAGCTTAGAAAACAATATAATACTTCTGAACAATCACAACTAGCTACAACAATGTTTGGTTTGTGATATCTTCGTTAATCCTCAATATATTTTGATGATTCTTTTTATGAGTCTTTCTAGGTCGATTATTAGGTCCCATAAAAGTTAGATTTATGAGGAATTTAAACCTATGTGCGCCGTAAAGCGTATCTAAAACATCATCAGATCATTATTTTCACTCACTGGTCTATTGGTTTCCATGACAACGGGCGTAAGCAAGAGGTCGAACGAAGACGAGGGATGGCGGATCGCCTAAAACCAACGAAAGGTGATCTATCTGGGGTACAAGGGAGATCTTGTCTCCCAAGCCAACCTAACCTGCACGTGGTGTACCCTGCTAGATAACGAACTAGGCTCTGGTGAAAATATCAACATTCTCATAACTTGAAAACTCATATTTTACTATTATTTTCCATTACTTGACTGACACTGGCAGAAAAGAGTCCAACCAGACTCATATTGCCATTAACAAAGAATCATCATCTTATCATCAGGTGATCTATCTTGGACTGATGATTTTGTTAGGGTTCTGTAGGTAGGTACTGTACGCAATGGTCCCAACATAAATCCTATTACTAAGCCGTCTGTTTTCCTGTCTGTCAGCGGACTGTATATTATAAGTAGGCATTCAGGAATTTGGAATAGGTAGTATAAAAATCTCTTTGACACACAACCAAATTTAAATTCATATACCTAAACCATTGACTGATTCTATTGTCTACAGACTTGTAGAGAGTAAACTCAGTGATCTCAGTATCAAAGGTGCCTCTCGCATACTCTTTTCTAGTGACACGATGGCGCCAAATGAAGATGATACGCTCATATCTCTTGAGAGTAAGCATCCACCCGCAGGGGTCAATCTCCAACTCCCCGATCCACCGCAAGAGAGTGATGTCGCTGCGGGCACGACCAGCCAGGACGTGCTTAAAGCGGTCATGTCTTTTCGGAGTGGCTCTGCCGGCGGCTTGGATGCTGTGTCTCCACAGCATCTAAAAGATCTACTTTCTGGCAGGTCTGGCCATGCAACCTGTAGATTGTTTGCAACAGTTTGCAGTTAACTCAATTGTTTCTATTGTTAATAGTCTTAATAAAAAAATATTTTTAAACGCACCAAATTATTTGAACGTTATTTTAGTACAAAACGTTTGACATGTCATCTTCGAATAAAATCAATAGGTACAAGTTGATTAATACGCCAGTATTACACAAAATGCGGCTGTATCGTAGCTATTTAACAAAAAACTTTCTTCTCTCCGACCTAAACAACAAAACGCTCAAGATTGATCGCTTTAGTTATGAATTTTGATAACTAAAATAATGGGTCCCGTCCCATCAAGAGCAGCCGCCTATTCTTCTCCCTTAGAAGCTTTTATCTACTGAGCTCATAGAATTTGTTTAACTATCACATCAGCCCGCGCTTTCGCTCACATCGTACATCCTCATCATCATCATCAGCCTACATTAGTCCACTGCTGGACATAGGCCTCCCCTAATGAGCGCCATATCATACAGTCAGCGACAAATTGATATAATCATCTAGAGTAGTCAAAATGATCTAAAAACATAATAGCAATTTGATATACGACTAGGTACTTACGCAGTTCGAATTATCATATTGTTGTAAGCACCCAAGGTGTTGAAATTATCTTACTACTCATTGTTTCATATTTAAATGGGTAGTCAGGGTGTTCAAAATTATCTTAGCAAGCAAAGCTCTCAAAGTTATCTGTGCATAAAATTTACCTACTTTCAAAAAAGAAATAGGTCTAGCAATGCTAGAGTAAAAATTGTAAGGCGAAATACTTTTACCGTTTACGCCGTCACGTAGGCATGGACACACGTGCGCTAAATATTGCCCTATAATAGCATGTGCCGGCCCAAAAGCCTCTCCTCACTCGCGCGCGAATCACGCGCGAAGCCGCGAACCATGAGTGTAGAGCACATTCGCACATTTTTCACGGATTTGTTCGCGCATCGTTTACGTTGTTTGTCAGCTTTTTGTCCCGTCTTATGTTTAAATTATCATTGTTTTTTTTTAATTTGCGTTTTATTATATAATTTAAATTTAATATTACTTAATTGACATTCTGTAACATTGACATTCTTATCTTGAATATTCATAATTGTATTGTGTTTCATTTGCCTTTGTATAAAATTAATTAACGTTAAATGTTGTAATTAGGTAGGTACCTATAATGTTCGGTAAGTATTACTTTTATTTTATTTTTGTATTAATTTGTTATTAAAGTGTAAAAAAATCCGACACATTGATTTTTTTTTGAGAATAAGTAAATGGAAATGAAATAAATCCCTGTTGGTCGATTCGCACCGCTATCCGCGCCGCGATTCTACGACGTTATTCGCGCGCGAGTGGGGAGAGGCTTTAAGAATGGCGTTACGATGCGGGTGTGATCTACGAGAAGGGACTATATGATACTTATAATTCTGTAGTACCTAGGGAGATTGATATTACTTAATAACTACGATCCGCCTGTTAATATATTGGTTCGAAATCAAACCGAACAGAACCTATCTGTCCTGTAGAACCTTTCAGTCGGATGGCCTACTACGTTATAGGATGTCCTTATAACGTAGTAGGCCATCCGACTGAAACGTAGGTAAGTACTTTATAGTAATTCTGTGCTAAAATGTATTACATAGAGTTAAGAGTTAATACAACCTCAAGTTTTTGTGAGAAGGATAGACATAGGGATTTGCGTTTATAGGAGCGGGACAGTGCATTCCAAAACTACGCAACGCAAGCCCAGAAATCAAGTTTTAGCTTTTTATCAATTAATTAGGACTTTATTTGAAAAAAAAACCGAAACATATGAAATGTTCTTTATACCTACTTAGTTCTATTACCATGCTTATTCTCAAGATCTTAACTTCTGTATTTATTGAGAAGTTAAGGTTTTAGTAAGAATTTTGAGGTAATTTTATGATATCGTGTTTTAGAAACGATAGAATAAGTCCTGAACTTTACCATATATAAATTTCAAAGTTAAACATTTAGTAACTTCGAAGGTATTTCGATCTGACGGTGTTGATTTGAGGTATGTGGGCCCGCAGGCTATCGCCTGCAATCATCGCATTTCCCCTTGGCATTTTACTGATATGCCGCGGCTACGGCTGCCGATAGATGCGTCATGCTGCATACTATTTCATATAAAAATTTAGAAAATTTGATGCTGCAGGAAATGACGCGTCTGCTGCGCCGCCAGGGCGCGTACCGTTTTGATTTTTAGAAAACTTGAAATCGTAATCAAAAACAATCATACAATACAAAACAAAATTTTATTGTACGACACAAAAAAAAAAAAAAAATATGCTGGACAAATCACACAGCATTATGTAGCCCCAAGCTAAGCAGAGCTTGTGTTATGGGTACTAGATAACTGATATACATAATAGAGTACAATACATAGATATATATTTTTTATTGTCAGATTATTCGCGACGTTGTTTAGAGCAGACGTGCCTTAATCAATGTTTTAAAATTCAATAAATCACAATTGCTGACTAGTGACCTCGTTATCCGCTTGCGAGTAAACTGTGTCATAGTGAAATCGTAAAAATGTTGTACTACTAAGTTAATTGTTTTGCGAATTTAAAAGAAAAAAAAAACAACATGGATCAAAACAGTCCCTTCAGCCGGAGTAGCAGGATGGAACGCAGCCCGCCTCGGACGCCCGCCTCGGCCTCAGCCGCCCCGCAAACCTTGCCTGCGCCGCGGCAGCCCCCAGACGCCCCACAGCCCTCGTCTCGCCCTGCAGCAGTGCGTGGAGATATTGTCGCTACGTCGGAACTACAAAATTGGATGACGGGCATCAATCAGTGTTTAAATGAGATCTGCACAATCGGCGAATCAAGTAAGCTTAACTCCGAACAAAAATTGAAAATTAGCACTCTATGCCGAAAAGTGGGTCATGAAACTTCGCAGATAGTAACACTTTACCAATCTGTTAAAGCAAAGGCTATGACCTTGAATATTGAAAATCAAGCCCTGAAAGAGAAGATGGACCTATCAGAGCGGCTCCAAAATTTGACAAAAAGTATTGACGAGACCTCCAAACCTTCTCCTGGAAACTCCTCTTTCGCGGACATGGTCAAAAGAGGTACTAACAATTTTATAAAGCCTGTTAATATAAGCTCTGTGGCCATATATCCTCAAGACAACCTTAAGTCAGTCAAGCGAGGAAACCAAAACCTTGGTTCAAAAAATAATCTGCCCTGAGGATATGCAGCTACAGGTTAGAGGTCTGAGGAAAACAAGAAACGGAGGAGTGATAATCAGCACTGAAACGAGGGGCGATATAGAGAAGCTGAAACGGTCTGTACAGCTCACTAATTCTGGCCTACTGGTCGATGAGCCGCAAAAACGGAAGCCCAGAGTCGTAGTAATTGGAGTGCCCTCATCTATACAAGAAAAGGACGTTTTTATTAGTTTATACAAACAAAACGTAGCCGAATTACTGCCTGACCTGACATTAGAAAACTATTTATCATTGATCAAACTGAGCCATAAGTCCGGCAAGAAGGACACTGAGACCTGCAACTACGTGATTGAGGTGCCTGCAGCCATCCGCAAGGTCCTCATAACTAAGGAAAGGGTATTTGTAAATTGGTCTTCGTGCCCTGTCCGGGACTTCACCCTGGTCACCCGGTGCTACAAATGTCAACAATACGGACATGCAGCGAAGTCCTGTCGTGAGGCATCCCAAATCTGCGGCCACTGTGGCGGCCAAGGTCACACGGTAAAAGAGTGCACAAAGAAGAATGAGGAACCGAAGTGCGCCACCTGCATGCACTTTAAGAAACCAGGCAATCACGTCACTGGCTCCGCCGACTGCCCGGCGAAAATAGCGGCCGAAAAGAGGTATATAAACTCAATAGATTATGGGGGCGCCTAAGAGCGCCGTATTTTAAGTACCCCTTGACCTTTTATTCTATTGTAGTTTAGTTTTATTTATATAATGATAAGTAGTTTAATTCATGATCTAGATATTTTTTCCATAGCAGAGTCTAAAGTAAGTGAAGTCGAAAACTGCAAACGTCATCTTTCCTCCTTCAGTAATCCTTTAATTATGCTTACACAAAACATTCGCAGTGTGTTTAAAAACTTTGATAACTTCTCTGTCTTTCAAAAAAGGTTAAATATTAACTGTGACATCATAATGCTAACAGAATGCTGGCTTGCCACACAATATAAAGCACCATTAATGCCGGGTTATACTATGTACCAAAGCACCAAAAATTATAATCAAAATGATGGCGTAATAGTTTATGCAAGGGACCATCTTAATGTCTCTGTCGAAGAACCGAATTTAGAGGACTGTAACAGACTATTGGTTAAAATTGGGTCAGATTTTGCAATACTAGGTATTTATAGACCCCCCTCTTTTAGAAACCTCAGCAATTTTAATGATTCTCTAAATAACACCTTGCAAAATCTATCATCATTTAAAAATGTCTTTGTCATTGGAGATACAAAATACAAAATACAAAATCGTTTATTTCAAAATGTTATATACAAAAAAGTGGCAGGTGTCCCTGGTTTCCATTTTAGTTCAAATTGAACTGTATTACAGAGAACCAGTCTTCCCTCCTACACTTTGTTTGTAAATTAAACTAGGAAACAAGCATAATCATAATAACAACATAAATATACTTATTATCTAAAATAAAAGCTAGCTAAAACAAAGCACAATTAGAGGTAAAAAAAAAAAAAACTAAGACTATGGCTAAATACAAGCAATATTATATAGTATAAAAATAGATATATCAAGTGGGTATGTTGTCTGCTCACTATGTACTATACTTATTAACTAAGGTCTCTACTTTAATTTTATAAATAGATTTTCTGATTGGTCATAATCGAGGTTTTTTAACCATTCAAATATTATCGGTTTCATTTTGTAAGAGGTAAGCTGTCTTGTATTGCCAACTTTTTTATTAAGAGCGTTGTATAAAGTAGGCGCCGTGTAATGGTAGTGCCTCCGTGCAAGGGAGCTGTTGTTACCCGGAACTGGGCATTTATTTATCCGTTTATTGGCCAGAGGTAATTTTGGAATTGTTTCCTTGTGATATCTTCGGAGGCACTGACGTATATAAAGTTTTCTTACAGACAAAACACCACAAAGATTATACAGATCAAAGGTAGAGTGCCTGAAAGGAAGTGACATAGCTACTTTTAAGAGAGCACGTTGTGCACGCTCTAGCTTAATCATGTATGTCTTAGCTGCTCCACCCCAAGAACATATACAATATCCAATAACACATTCGGCTAGCGCTTTATACGTCTGCATGATTAGCTTGTGATTTGCCACAGAACGCAGCTGTTTGAAAATATAAATCAGTCTTCGTATACGTTTGGAAACCATTTCAATATGGGGGCCCCAGGAGAGTTTTGTGTCAATCATAACCCCAAGATATTTTATTGACTCCTCGTCTACCAGATTTTTACAAATACATATAGAGTTAGACGTCAGTGATCTGTTGCAAGGAAAAGTGTGCGCTACAATTTTGTAATTTGTCGGAGGCTTACTAACATCGGTCTTCCTAAAACATAAGTACTTCGTCTTCAGCGTATTCAACGATAAAAGGTTGTCTTCTAGCCATGATGTCACAAGAGCAAGACCTGTCTCAGCAAGTTTACGCAAACTTTCCCAGGAAGAGTGATGGAACAGCAAAACTGTGTCATCCGCGTACATGATTGTATCTGCTTGGACTAGTTTGTTGAGGCAGAGTGGGTTTATGTACAAAGTAAATAGTGTTGGTCCGAGAGTACTACCCTGTGGTACTCCGTAGTCGCAGAAGGCACCGTCACTTAACTGTTCATCAACCTTTATCTGTTGATAACGATTGGAGAGATAGTCTGCAAACCATTTATGTGCAACACCTCTTACTCCAATATTTTCAAGTCGTGTCAAGAGTATAGAGGTCGAGACAGTATCAAATGCCTTTTGCAAGTCTAGAAACACTCCAATACATTTCTCTCCTGCATCCATGTATTTAGTGACTTGTGAAGTAAGCTTGAGTACGGCATCAGCGGTCGATTTACCAGCTCGAAAACCATACTGGTTATCGGCAAGTATTTTGTTTTTTTCTAAAAAGGACAATAGTCTTTTGTTTGCCATTTTTTCAATAATTTTCGAAAATACCGACAAAAGTGAAATGGGCCGATAGTTTGCTGGAGTGTTTTTATCACCTGATTTGAAAATTGGCGAAACAAAAGCTCTCTTAAATATGCTAGGAAAGGTCCCGCAAGCAAAACTGATGTTAATGAGATGTGCAATAGGTTCTGCTAATTCATGTGCGCAAAACTTAATCAAGTTGGAGGATATGTTATCAGAGCCAGGACAGGTGTTTGCTTTCATACCTTTAATAACCTGTAGAACTTCATTAACATCAGTAAAAAACAGTGCAAGTGAATCAGTCTGTGCAGATGTTGCACATCTGGCTGCTACAGCAAGATTCGATTCTGTCGTATCCAGTTTAACGAGGGTTTTACTAGCTAGGGAACTGCCTATCGTGGTAAAGAAAGAATTTACCTCGGTAAGTGAATCCTTTGGAGTACTTTTTACGGTAAGTAAATTAGTACATGCAACTTTAGGTTGATTAAGATTACAGATATCTTTTATAGTCTTCCATGTGCTTTTAATATTACCACGTGCTTCATCAAATTGTTTTTTGTAGTAATCGTTTTTCAGTGATTTTAATATATGATAGCAGTAGTTCCTGTAATTTACAAAATTTGTACGTAATTCTGAGTTTTTTGGGTCTTTTTTAGATATTAGCTGTAGTTTGTTTCTTTTACGTATGCACTTAATTGCCTCATTTGTGATCCATGGTTTGAGTTTTCGGTTTCGGTTCGACATTTTTTTAGTTTGACTGTTGGTAGCAACAGCTTTTTGAACTACACTTACTAACATAGTTGCGGCTTGGTTAGCATCTTCTAGCTCGTAAAACTCTAGCCAATTTTGCTCTGATAATGTTTTTTTAACTGCGCGATGATTCACTTTTGTTTTAACCTGTTCCAAGCTCTTGCGAGACACATTGTTAGCTACAATTGATAGTAAAATAGGGGAGTGATCTGTCAATTCATTAAATACGAACGATTGCCAATTGCTGTTAGTTCTAATCATAAAGTGGTCAATACATGTTGTGACTCTAGTTGGAAGATTAATGCATTGCGAGAGGTTGTGTGACGCCATTAGATTAAGATAGTCACCAGCAAATGTTGCTACACTAGGGTCTGGTAAAATGTTAATGTTTATATCACCCGTAAATATTACATTATTTTTACAGCGTAGGTTTTTTAATAAATTATCTAGGCTATCTAAATAACGTGTTGGATTTCCAAAAGAGGGTGGTCGATACGAACATATTATTGAGTATTTGTTGTCTAAAACCACAACAAGACCATTTCCATCTAGCAATAGCTCTTCCGTTGCTGTACTGTGGAATATTTTGTTTACATATACAACCACACCGTCATTTTGATTGAGACTGGCTTTAGTATAGTATATATTATAGTTATGTAGATTCGGGGGTACATACTGCCTAGTCCAGCATTCAGTCAGCACTATGACATCAATTTCTATTTCCAAAGAACTAAGGAAAATCAGAAATAAGTCAAAATTCTTATGTATGCTTCTTATGTTAAGAGTAAGAATATTGATCCTTTTACTGGCATTAAATTGGGTTATAATTCTTTTACAATCTATAATATTATCTATGTGCGCGCAGGGAGTTGAGTCACTATCGATATCCTGCAATAGGTCATTGTTTAGTAAATCTACCATCTCTTAGAACGACTAAAACATTCAATGAATAAATAAACTAAGGGATTAACTCTATTTTACATTAAAGAAAATTAAGTGACTAGTTTAAACAACTGTAAATAAAAGTGGAAAATAGATACAGTCATACACTTAGTCTCAAACTATACAATAGAAATTTTTGAAAGAAACCCTGAAATGTTATTTATAATTAGAGCTAAATTTAGAATTGTGTTCTCTATAAACATACAAATTTACAATAGTTATACTCGTCTTTCTTCTTACTGCAGGTTAAGTAAGTCCTGCTCGCATGTGATGCGAATGGGTACCGAGCCTTCCGTTGTACGCAGAAGCGTTTTCCCTGATGCTCTCCAGCAAAACGCGTATCCTTTAGCTTTCTTCAACTCCCGTGCCAGGTAATATAGCCTGCGTTCGTTGCTTGTAAGATTCTCCGATATATAGATCCGATTAACCGTGCCTCTGAGACCTAGCAATCCAGTGCAGAATTTGTCTTCACGGTGCTCTTTGTTGTATTTTGTGAAAGAGCTCAAAACTTTGTCTCTCGCGAAAACAGTTGTAAAATCAACTATAATAGGCTTGGTGCTCGATCTAGTATTAATGCGATAGATTTCTTTTATTTCTAAGTCCTCTATCTTGACATTCAATACCTGCGCGGTTTTAAGGACAATATTTTTCAGCTCCTCTTTGGTCTCTTTCTCAGTCTGAGGTATATTCCTTAGCTCTATGCTGGTTTTTTTACTGTGTCTATCTAGTGTCTCAATCTTACCCTCCAGAAACTGTACGTGGGATTTATAGTTCTTTCTCTCCTCTTCTAAGAAATTCAATCTCTCGAAAACCTCATCAAACTTCTTTGACATATGGTCCATAGAAAGTTTCACTTCATTTACTGACGTTAAAATTGCAGTAAATTTTGCGTCCTGATCTGTTCTAAAAGATGAAATGAGATCAAATATTTCCGACTTGGTTATATCGTCGCTTTTACGTTTGGCGTTGCGCTGGGCGCGAGATATTAATATCAACATTCTTTCTGAATGCTCCGACTCAGGAGTACAGGACTACTTAAATATATGTGCTTTTCATGGTATGCTACCCGCGCATAATCTTCCAACACATCAATCTGGATCTTGTTTGGATCACATCATAATGAAATCAAATTTTCCCTCTCTCTCACTTGTTATTAATTCATCAATAACCGATCATAATGCTGCCCTACTAACATTAAATTGTAAATTACCTAAACTAAACAACAATCGTACTTGTTCCAAGGTTAACATGCAAAAAATTGAAGATGACTTACGTAACGTAAACTTTGACCCAGTTTACGATTCTGCTGATCCGCAGTTAGGCATGACTTTTGTTATTGAAAATATACAACAGGCAATAATTAAAAATACGAGGCAAGTTCGTTTGAATAAAAAGAACTTTAACATAAAACCTTGGATCACACCGGGTCTCATTCGGTGTATGAAACACAGAGATAAGTTACATATTAAAGCCAAATCAAATCCCACTAATTCTGTTCTTCAGTTATCATATAAGCGATACAGAAATTTCTGTAATAACATTCTAAAGAAAGTAAAGATCAGCTACGATAAAATGACACTAGAAAAAGCCGGTAAAAATAGTAAAAAGATCTGGGAATGCATTAAAACTGTAACTCATTCCTCAAAGCAACGTGAGTCACCTTCATGTTTATTGCAAGCTAGCTCGACACCGCTTGAATCTGCTAACATTACAAATAATTTTTTAAACGTAGGTAAGTGTTTAGCGGATAAAAGTCACTCGCAATTTCCTATTACTATTAGTGAAAATTTTACTAGCTATTCCACACTAACCTCGTTTGCTCTGCTTAACACCGATGAGACCGAAATTGATAACATAATAATGAGCCTTAAGGACGATTGCGCAGTTGGCTGGGACAATATATCTGCCAAAATAATTAAGCGAAACCGAAACATTCTTATCCCTCCGCTGACACATATTTTTAATAAATGCATGGAGCAAGGACATTTCCCCAAATGCCTAAAAAAAGCAGTGGTTGTACCAGTCTATAAATCTGGCGCTAAAGATCAAATCACCAATTACAGACCAATATCCCTGCTTTCTGCCTTCTCCAAAATACTAGAAAAAATTATAAATAAACGGTTAGTCAAGTACTTAGAGGAAAAGTCTATTCTTTCCAAAATGCAATTCGGGTTTAGAGCTAAGGTTTCTACTGCAGATGCAGTTCATCACCTTACTCACCACCTTGAACAAGAACTAGATCAGGGTAACCACACGGTTGGAATATTTTTAGACCTAGCTAAGGCCTTTGACACCGTTTTCGTGTCCATACTATTGCGCAAGCTTGAAACACTTGGCATCAGAGGCACTCAGCTAAAACTTTTCTCGAGCTACCTCGAAGAACGCACTCAGTGCGTTAGGATAGGCGATGTTCTCAGCAATGATCAGAAAAACACTGACTTTGGTGTCCCCCAAGGCAGTGTTTTAGGGCCTACTTTATTTTTGACCTACATCAATGATCTATGCAATTTAAAATTAGATCATGGCAAAATCGTATCATATGCTGATGACACTGCTTTACTTTTCTCTGCGGACTCTGAAGATGAAGTGTACAAGTTCGCGCAACATGGATTCAATATTGTAAATAAATGGCTTCAGCACAACTTACTAACTCTTAATGCAGATAAGACTAAGTACATAAGATTTTCGATGCGCAAACGGCCGTCAAACGAAGTTATCCCAAAGTTATATGCGCATTATTGTGTTGGTGCTGATAGTGATAACTCATGTGTTTGCCCTACCATAAATAATACAAATAAAATTAAATACCTTGGCGTAACACTGGATGAGTCACTCTCTTTCAAACCCCATTTAGAAGCTTTAGTAAGTAGAGTCCGCAAACTGATTTTTGTGTTCAAAAATCTACGCCGTATTGCGGATCGAAAACTTATTATACAAGTTTACCGGGCCCTTTGCGAATCCATTTTGACCTACTGCATTACATCATGGGGTGGAGTAGGTAAAACATTATTAATAACTGTCGAGAGAGCCCAAAGAGCGATACTTAAAGTTTCAACTTTCCGTCCTTTTACTTTTCCTACAAATCTTCTCTTTGAATCATGTGGAGGAATTGTTTCCTCTGCGTCGACCTGGCTCTGCGTCGACGCTCGGCTCGCTCGACTCAAGGTCATTGGTACAGTCGTCTCGGTAGTAGGAATAGTACTAGCCATAGAGCAAGCCTCTCGCCTTAGCCGTCCAATGCGCTACTATTCGAAAAATTTGACGATAAAAATAAAGATTATGATAAAACATATCTCTTTTCAATTTAGTTTTGAATTTGATCTATCCAGCCCGTACCTACATAAAAATAGCGACTACATCAATCCTTAAGTACATTTTAAATAAATTTTCATTTGTCACATGTTTGATGTTCTCACCTAACAATGTTCAAACCATAGACATAGAATTTTTTCACTACGTTCATTCAATCTAAGCCTATGGTTCAAACTAAGATGAGCACTCCTTAAAGATCTTACCTCTGTGTGAAGTGGGTATATTATTAGCTTCTTTATACTTTGCATTGTCTAATAAAAGCAGGTAAGTAGTAAGCAGGTTCCAGGGTTGGTAGCATCTCTCTCTCCCACATACATCTGCCTATTTCATTCACACCTATTGTTTAAATTACCGAGGATTATCATATCAGTTGACCATCAACCCTGGAAGGGATAGAGACTGTGATACGCATAGTGGAGTGTCTGTGCCATTTCCTGTATTTATGTAGTCGTGGATTATTCATATAAAATACGTAAGTACATACTTTACATTGATTTACTCATGGATTTAAAATGTACGGATGTAATCTCAGTAAGAAAATAAACGATGAACATAATAGTCTGTCCATCCCCTGTACGTACACGTACACACTCACACAATGTCATCATTTTGTCCATCGTCTGCCATTGCAAACTTAATAAAAAATGAAAAATGAATGAACAGACACGTAAGCTAACCTAATGACTAGACCGCCACTGCTGTTGTTCAAGTTGGATTCGGTAGGATTACATCCATACAATTGTAAATCCTTGGATTTAGTTACTATTATATTTTGTGATCAAAAATTAATCTAAATCAAAGATCACAGAATTTAACTAAGTCATCGAGTTTAATCTTATTTTTTGTATACTTACTTCAGTCTATAATTTTTTATAAAAATACCTATTGCAATATAATACAAATAAAAATATTAAGTAACTAGGTAGTTATTTTGCACTCTGTTTTTTATTTACTGCACTTCCCAATTTTATTGATTACCCTATGTAATAAAATCATTGAGTTTCAATTGAACTTTATTTGTTTATTAGGAAAAGCACAAGAATAGAACCAGCCAGATGAGTTGATCGTTATTAAAATGGACCTCGTCAACATTATGAACATTTTGGAGGGAGACGAAACCGATAACATAAATTTAGATAAAGGTTTGAACAGTCTATCAGATGAACCTGTCCTACAAAATGAATACAGAAGCAATGACAGCTGGTATGATAACGCATATGTACTATTAGATCTTGATGAGCAACATTCAAGCAACAACCAAAATAATATCCAAGACACACACCTTGAGCCAGAACCTAAATTACTAATAGATCCTGATCCTGAGCTACATGTTCTGAACAGTTCCCAAAGTGATAACCAAGACAATCAAGATATAAACTCGGATCCTGAACGCAGTTCTAATTTGGTTAGGAGTTTCTTACTCACTAGTATTAATAAAACCACGATTTTAATACCAATATGTTCTTTCATTTTGAACTGACTGTACATCGACGCAGAGGCAATAATTTGCATAATATTTAATTTGCATAACAATAGATTTTTATTGTCGACGCAGAGCCACGTCGACGCAGGGGAAAGCATTCATGTGGAGTATTATCAGTTCGACAGTTATTCATAATGAACATAATACTAAAACAACACGCAGCCCTTCCATATGTCACAGAAAGCACTAACAAAAGAAGGAAAAATAATGTTTGCCCCAAACAAAGCCGAAGACATGCTTTTTCAAATAAATTTTACAGTTTCCTTGGTCCTTTTTTATACAATAGATTAAATATGTTAGCAGATATTTATTCTCTAAATTATAATAGATGTAAGGAAAAACTTAGAGACACCCTACAATGTTGGTCATACGATGACACAGAAAATTTATTTACTGTTCTAAAGTAGGTCACTTATTACAAGCATATTTATTATTAAAACTAGTTTAGAGCCATAGCATAAGTAATTTTAAAGTAAGTTTATTGTTTTTATAATAAATAGGGTTTATTGAATTTCATCTTTATGTAAATTGTCAGCACTTACTTTGCCTGAAAAACAGGTATTAACCTAGTTCAGGTACATGCATTATCTTATCCCTAAAATAAATAAGATAAAGTACGCTTTGTAATCTATTTAGTCCTAAGTTATTCATGAATAAAATATTTTATTTTTTATTTATTTTTTATTGTACATATAAAACGACCAGAACACCCTGAACAAATGTCTGCAGATCGTACACACATTTGTCCCGAGGCGGGAATAGAACCCGCAACCTTCTGCGTCGTAGGCAGACCTTCACCCACCGCGCCACAGAGGTCTTCAAATAAATCAAGAAACGGACATACCCAGACATTAAACATAAAAGTACAACGGACAGCCTTATCGCTTAGAAGCGATTTCTTCCAGGCAACCTTTAGCCTTTGGCCAACCTTTTTCAATCATATATTTGCGCATTACGTATTGAGATTCCTGTTTGATATTTATTATTATGGGTAGGTAAGTTATGTTTGATAGTAATTATTATTATTAGATACCTATGTGTAAAAAAACACCTAATCTTTATATACCAGCTGTGAAAGTTTTCTAATAGCGACAAAAGGCTCTTACTGCTACCAAAGGACTCGCTCTACTGGTTTCTCGTAATTTGATTGGATAGACGATCACAGCTCTTTGCCTCTAGGATTCTTGTTTTACGAGAAATTTTGGTATTCCATAATAGATGGATAGGTACTATTCACAGACTTTGTATTGGCGGCTGCTTACCTTTAAATCATCATCATCATAAACCTTTATTTGTCCACTGGCGGATATAGGCCTCCCCTAATGAGCGCCATAGCGCCCTGTCTTCAGCTTGCCGCATCCAGCATCTGCATGTAGTCTTTCGCATATCGTCATCCCACCTGGTCGGAGGGCGTCCTACAATACGTTTGCCGAATCCCTGTGATACTATTCCATATTTGCTTAGGTATTTACTTTAAGTACCTATTCTCTTCAAGCGTTCTTTTAAACAATTTGCATATTCCTCGAAAAATTCTTACGAAACGGTCTTACCTCCCTACTCTTCAATAAAACGTTCCAATCTTTTCCTACAGTTAAACAAAAGTTTCCTGCATTGCCATCTTAAATGAAATCCCAAGTCGGAACAAAGAAAGACTTTTGATCGATTGCCAGCGCGCGATCATCTATCTTCATTTCATGCCGTTGCTAGCGGATCTTGCGGTTACAGAGAAATGGACTAAGGTGTCCGTAACTAAGTTTATTTTTACGTAGGTTACCGTCTACCGTTATTACCGTCCAAATCTACCTATTTTATATTCTATACTTTATTAAAGTTTTTGTAATCAAACCGCCCATATTAACGTAAAATTCACTGTGTTGCCGTGTAAGGTGTAAGGCGCATACCATACGAAATTAGATTTTAGTGGCCACCAAGGGCAACTTCGTATCTTTGCCTAAACTAAATAGAAGAAAACTATTACAAAGACATTAAAAAAAAGCTTATCATAAACTGGAAGATGGATTTTTGAAAATTCCTTTGTTGAACGGAATAATGACATAAAGTAGGTGGCGGCGCTAGTTTGGGTGGGGTTTGCGCCTTAAACTTGTCGAGGCTGAGAGCCTTCATTCAATAAATAATGCTTACAGTTTAATATCTGAAACTCGACTCCAAGCAAGTGAATTTTAGTTATTTGTGTCCTGGTTTATTTACCAGGCAGGTAACATTCAGAATGGAATTTGACTAAGGTGTCTAAACTATTTTTGCCTCATTATTATCATACCTACTGACCGGTGGCGGCGTCACGGGGCGCGGGGGGGGGGGGGGGGGGGGGCGTAATGTACCTTGTTATTGTTACACAGATGCGTTAGCATCCCTAGTACCTACATCTGTGTTACACAGGGAGCGTTCCAGAATTCAGTACGGGGCCGGAGAAAGAATGCGCTGCGAAGAAATGTAAACGAGCAATGATTGTCACTTACGGCTAACTTATTATGCTCTCTGAATACCTACTAATCAATCAATCAATCAATTTATTTATTGCATGAAATACATGTTAAAAAAGTTGTTATATTAGAATGGAATGTCACAATGTAGGTATTCTGCCCTAATGGGCGTGCAATGTCTTAAAATTTACAAAAAAAAAAACAGTTACAAATTCTAAAAATAAATAAAACATAATAGGTAGTAGGTACATTACGCCCCGTTACAACTGGTCAGCAGTAGCTAGGAAGGTACCCACCATAAGATGTGTCGTAAGAAGGTAGTAGATAGACATAAATTTTCGTTTGTATTTTCTTTTAGTAGTATGGACAAACGGTGGATAAGAAATAAGTTCCGAAAAAAAAAACGACGGGAATGGAACCCACGCACCGCCAACCAAACTCGTAGGTACTGAGGATGGCGACCTTCAGTACGGACGAAGATATCTTAAAGATACCTAGAGTGCGGGGAAACCTTAGAAGCTGGATAGATATAAGGATAGAAGTAGGTAGGCACCTAGGTATATCAATTGATTCCAGAATTGGTGTTTTGGCAAACAATCGGATATCATCATCCTCAGCCAAATTCGACCTATTCTTAGCTGAAAGGACAAACACGACAAGGAACCTCTCCCGTCATCCGTCGGTCAAACATGATTCCAAAAAAAGAAAAGTAAACACGACTCGTAAATTGAAATCCCGAATTTTACCCATTCTCACCGCTTGGGTCATAAATCCTATTCTAAAGCGGGAAAATTTATTGCCCTCACATTCTAAGCGTCAAAACCCAAGCACAATGGACACTACAGACCCAATTTCGTGACAGTGGACAATCAATAAATCCAAATCAGGGGCGGACGAGCGTGCTGCTACCCTTATCAAATGTTAACCCTTGGTCTGCCCTTAACTGCGTTGCCGGGTTGGTACTTCTGGAGTGCCCCATTTCACTTAAGATCCACTAACTAAACAGATCAGATCTACCAGCCTATAGGCAACTGGCATTATTTCTAACATATATACTAATCAGAATCACACTTTAGATGGATGTTTGTTGCTCAATCACGCCTGAACAGCTGAACGGCCGAGTGATTACGGTAAAATATCCCATTCCCATTGAATGGGCCATCCGGGGAGAATCGTTATAAACGATTTCGGTTGCCAATATGGTACCGTAAAACGTGGCAACTTAGCCATATTTTTGGACAAAAATCTCAATATTTCCCTTATAAACAGATGCATTACAATATTTGTTTTTGCATGGCATATAATAGATATTTGGCTAACATTGTATGCATGTGTCATTCTAAAAACCCTATTCAATTAAAGCTTACAGAGTATTAAAAAAATAGGCAGAGTTGCCAAAATTTTGGCAACTCTGCCTACGCTCAGTATTTCTTTAATTTTGCAGTAGAATTGTTCGCCGGGTGAAGATACTATGGAGATTTATGTATATTTTGTAACGCAAAGACCAGGTAAGGAGAAATCATTACAGAAAATGGCAATACTGACAGCAGGCAAAGTTGCCAAGGAGTTTTGAAAATTTCCATACAAATACTTCCTAATGCATAGGGTTGTCAAAAACAAACACGGAAACGAGAATCATCAGGTATATTTATGTAGGTAACAATAAAAAATATTTTCTCGCCTATCCTTAATTTTAAAAAGACACATACTACACACGTACTCTAAAAATGGTATGGATTCATCACAAGTCTTAAAAAAACATAAAAAATTCTGTGTCAACCATTATCTGCAAAGTAGCCTATGTCTGCTCCTAGGATAACATTTACCTCCCTGACAAATTTCATGCAGATCTATTCAGCAGTTTTGGCGTGAAAAGGGCAGACACACAGGCAACAGACAGACAGAGTTACTTTCGAATTAATTTTTTTGTAGGAATAGATTCATAGAAAAACATGCATCTGTAGGTATAATAATGATACTTGTAAGTAAAAAAAAAAAAAAAAAAAAAAAGTAAGTATTTTTTTTTATTGAATACTTCGACTATAATATGAATTTCGCGTCATCTTAAAGCGTAACTAGTCTACTTAGCGACTAGTGACCCCAGTTAGTATTACTTTCGTCTTGTTTCAAAATATTGTAGTGCAATAGGTACCTAGGTACGCAAGATCAATAACGATCATGATCATTGATTACAATGCGTAATGCGATTGTAATGCGTGTCACTGACAAACAGTAATAATTTGATTGTTTTGAAAAAACTAAAAACTGACGTTAAATTCCTACGTATTTATACTTTTATTTAAGTTTTTCGGGATAAATATTTATTCCTCGGGAATGAAACTTTTAAAATGACTGCTTCGGGTTCATTCTCCATACAATAGCAAAAGAATTAACAACAAAATCGGACTACGACTATGTAAAAAGTTATGCGTGGTCATAAATAAAAAAAATATACATACGCGTCGACTTGAGAACCTCCTTTGTTTTTCGTCAGTTGAAAATAAGAGGTTCCATAGTGGCGATTTTTGGGAGGCCTAGGTATATGCTGTAGACTTCATCAAGATAAAACTCGATGATGATGATGATGAAGTTTTAGTATTTAAATTTTTGACAACCCTAGCGTGTTTGGGGTTTTGGGGAAGTTGCCATCGAACACACTCTATTTTCATTACTTTGCTGATATTTCAATAAAATGAAGAAATAGCAATACCTGGCATCTACAGACATGGTCCTAGATATTTTCTGCGTAAACTATCAAAATTGCACTAACCTGAGACCTGCAGATTCTGCTCTGCGACCACAATTTGGCAAGAAATTTTTATGCACGTGCTTTCACCACTTCGCTTAGAATCGCAATATTGGAATAACTATAAATGCTACCAGTGTGAAAAATATAACAAATGCTACCGAAAACTACAAAAAATATTCTCCCACAAAAAACAAACTTGCGTAAGGATAGAATTTTGAATTATTTAGAATTTATTCAATTTTTTTACTGTATGGCATAGTTGCCAAAGATAGGCGAAGTTGCCTCATTTTACGGTACTAAAATGCATACAACTTTCTGGCTAGAATAGGGTCGACCGACAACGGAACTTTTAAGTTTTAACGTCAACGTCAAGATATACCAAACCTAAGTAAAAGTCAATTGTTAGATTACTCAAACTTGCCTTTTGTTAGATTTCAGCAATTCTCATACAAATTTACCAACCGATAATACACTACGGTAATGAAACATAGTCGAGCAAAAGTCACAGTCAAGTGTGGGCAACATTAGTAGGTATATAGGTACCTACCTATGACGCTTTAATCAGTAACATAAAAGTAAAAAATACAATTCAATTGAGTTTTATATAATTGTGATATATTGTCGTTGACAGGTTTATCGAAAATTGTTTGTATTTATTTTTGTAACTTATGTGCTAGAAACCGAAATAACTTACGCCCAGTCTCCCCCCCCGGATGGCGATCCATTAAATGGGATATTTTACCGAAATCGCTCGGCAGATCTGGATGAAATTTGGCACAGAGATAGATTATAGTCTGAATAGCACATAGGCTATAATTTATTCCAGAATTCCCACGGGAACGGGAACTACGCGGGTAAAATCGCGAGACGCTGCTATTGTTATAAATTCGAAAGTAACTGTCTGTCTGTTACCTTTTACAGCTAAACAGATCTCGATTAAATTTGGCAGGGAGGTAAATGGGATACCATTTACTTCGTGTTACTTAGTGTTTGTTTTTTACGGTACATTTTGTAGTGTTTGAATGTAGGTACCTACTCCACATAAAGCTGTATGACTGCATGCACCCCGTCACGTATTTACGGTTAGTCCATCTATTGCTCCTAAAATATTTCTCCCAGGAGTAAAACATGTCCATGTTAATGTTCTGCTTAGCTTGGGGCTAGATAATGCTGTGTGAATTGTCCAGCATTATTATTATTATGTATTACTACTGGTAGGTACAATTCAACATGCTCTATAATGTCTAAATTATTTCTTTGGGACTTTTGGAAACAAAAGTGGTTAAATGGAGCATAGTCTCACCCTATATTTACATTAAATTAATAAAATACAATGCGAATCCAAATATAACGCACAAAAAAAATACGGCTTGTCCTAACGAAACAGGCGTGGCGGCCGGCATTGCCCCGCCATCCCACGATTAGCATTAGTGCGGGGTCCACGCATACAAATACAAAAGCTTCGACGTGCTTAGTTTTGTAGATGGAGGTGGAATTCAGTTTGCATGATTTAAACAGCACTGAACAACTTTCGAGTGATTTAAATTTATTACATTTTATTTCCGAATGTTTAGAATGTCCTCCCCAAAAAGAATAAAGATAAAGTAGGATAAACAGAAAACAAAGTCAGTAATCAAAGTAATAAATACCAACGTTTATTAAAAATGTAAATTTTACTTTTTTTTAATATTTTTGCATGGGTCGCACGTGCCTGATGGTGCCTCTGGTGGTTTGCATTTATCGCTGGGCTTGGACTTTCCGCCGCCAGTTATAGTTTTTAGGCAACTGCCCCCTCCTCCTGTTGCAAATTTCATAGAATCCATTCCACTACGAGGTTTCTTATCGAGGCCGACGATCAGTCGTTTTAATAATGATATGGCTTTACCTGGGCGCAGGTCTTTCGGGCAAGCCAAACTGCAGTTTAAAATTGTATGACAGCGGAATGCTTGGAAATCATCACGGAGTTCATACATACGCGCCTCGTGATCTTGGTCTCTCGAGTCGATGATCCAGCGGTAGGCGTGGAGCAGCGCGCAGGGTCCCAGGAACCGGCGTCCGTTCCACCAGTAGCTGGGGCACGATGTGGAACAGCACCCGCACAGCACGCATTCGTACAGTCCCACCATCTTCAAACTGTCCGGTATACTCTGAGCGTATTGATTCATGCCTATCTTGGGGAATCCGTTCTTTCGAACAAGGTATGGTCTGATGCTATCGTAAGCGTTTAAGAAGTGTGTCATATCAACAACCAAGTCTCTAATAACATACATGTGTGGCAAGGGATGTATATCGATTGTTTTTCCGTTGGGAACCTTGGTGACGCACGCCAGACAGTTGTGTCCTTGTAAGCAGACCCCGCACGAACCACAAATGCCTTCTCTGCATGACCTTCTAAAGGTTAACGAGGGGTCCATTTCTTTTAGCTTATGCAACACGTCCAGCACCATTTTTCCACATGTGTTGATATCGAGTTCATAGCTTTGCACGAATGGAGTCTCTCTGGTCTTGATCCCTGCGAAACGGTAGACTTTGATAACTCTTCTATCAACCTTCTTAACTTCCGGTGCTGGTTTTTTGGCGTAGTTTCTTATTATTACAATGGTTACTCGATATGGTTTCTTGGCGAGAAAACGAAACATGTTTGTAAACAGATAAAGTGTGCAACATTTGCTAAAAAACGTAATAAAAGATTTGCTAATTTCAAAATGCTGATCCTAAAACTGTCTAAAATCTATCAAAAAATACTGAAAAAAATATTTAAATTTCCCATGTGTCAGATTGAACTATTGATAGAATAGAATAATAAAAATTATGTTTTCTATCCACGTAGGTTTTACCTTCTCTGAATAGGTACTCCATGAAGCTTGTAAACATGGAGGAAAAAGTTTAGGGCGGAGTTAGGCTGGTAGGTACTTAACGGCAACCATTTGGTTTAATTTTCTTTAGAATATAAAACTTTCGCGAATATTTTTGCGATGTAAAAACTTGTAGATATAAAAACTTTAAACAAAATTTTGCATGGAGGTTTCTTCTAAGACGTAGCCGTAGCTAAGAACGAATTTTTGGAAATTCGTATTTAAAAGTAGTTTGAATGGGGTCGTTAACGAGTAAAGACGATTTATAGGATTTTTCATAATAACTTTCAATCGTAAAGGATTGTTTATTGCCGGCATCAGTGGTTTTATTCTCTTTGGCCGGCATAGTTTATATGAAAATAATAATAATAATAATAAAAACAACATGACATACGGTACAATTATTTCTGAAGTCCACGTGAGTGAAATCGCAGGCGGGTCAGCTAGTTTATTATATATGGAGGGTGCCATAGCAAAGATACTCTTGCTCATAAATAATTGATACCTATTTTTTATACCTTTAATATGCCTTGCATACCTATTAACATATTATAAGGTGGTGGATCTCAGTGTCTGAAACAAAAACATATAATTTTTTTACATCTAAATAACAGATGGGCGATTATATTTTCTAGGCCGAAGCATTTATAGAAGCCTTTATAGATTTTTTAATATTTCTGTTCATTACCTACCTACTATCATAAAAAACGCTTAAATCTTGATCATAGAACATTTTAACTCACCTCACGATTGGTTTAATTCGGTGAGTTGGAGTAATTTACAAATGGATTCCATAAATTACCCGGTGGCTTTTACTGGAGTTTTTAACGGGTTTTTATTTACACAGAGGTTAATTAACTTGGAGATTTTCGAGGTCGTGGGATTAAGGTAATGAAGACCTCGGGACTTTAATTTATCGTTAGTCAGAAAGAGTTGTTAGGAAAGATGGATAAATCAGTGTTCGTCTGTGTGTAGTGACTTGTAGCTCCTGAATAGATAAACTTTGATTCTGTTTTTTGCTTGTAAAGTGACTTCTTCGAAAGTATTCTAAGTTTTGTGAAAATTGAGACGTTCACATGTTATACTCGTTCAAAATTTTATCCGCAAATTCAATAAAATATAGTTAAAAACTACAACCCGACTACGTAAAAGTTATAAACAAGCGTTCAAAGATCTTCCTTATAAATATTGCATCAATTCATTATTGCATTTTCACACTCGGTAGTGGGAGGTACATTATAAGACTACTTGCTGGAGTGTGTAGACTTGTGTCGGTCTTGCAGGTCCTGCCTGACTAATCTTATGGTGTTATTGTACTTCATAGATAAACAGACATAGGTACCAAGTACAAAATAATTTAATGATTTGTCTTTAAAATAATTACCTACTTAGTTTTTGCATGGGCTCTTCGGTGTGGGCTCCTCTTTTTCTTTAGATTTTGGTTTGGGCAAGCAACTTTGTAAGCCATCGCCACTCTGCATCTTCATCGGGTCGATTTCTGGCCGTGGTTTTTTATCAAGGCCGACGATCATTCGTTTTAATAATGCTATAGCTTTACCTGGATTCAGACCTTTCGGGCAAGCCAAGTTGCAGTTTAAAATTGTATGGCAGCGGAAAGCTTGGAAATCATCGCGAAGAGCGAACAAACGTTTGTGGTGGCCGTCATCCCTCGAGTCTATGGTCCAGCGGTAGGCGTGGAGCAGTGCGCAGGGTCCCAGGAACCGGCGTCCGTTCCACCAGTAGCTGGGACACGATGTGGAACAGCACCCGCACAGTACGCATTCGTACAGTCCCACCATCTTCAAACTGTCCGGTATACTCTGAGCATATGCTTGTTGCGCACCCTTTAAAGGATTCTTCCGCATCAAGTAAGGTCTTATGCTGTCGTAGGCGTTAAAAAAGTGAGTCATGTCCACCACCAAGTCTCTTATAACGTACATGTGCGGTAAGGGATAAATTGATATCGTTTTGTCGTCAGGAATCTCGGTGACGCATGCCAGACAGTTGTGTCCCTGTAAGCAAATTCCGCACGAACCACAAATCCCCTCTCTGCACGATCTTCTGAAGGTTAACGTGGGGTCCATTTCTTTTAACTTTTGTAAGGCATCTAGGACCATTTTACCACATGTGCTAACGTCGAGCTCATAGCTATCAACCGTTGGAATTTCACCAGTTTGGATTCCACCGAACCGGTAGATTTTGAACACTCTGCGAGGATCGACAGTTTTCTTTGGCGGTGGAGGCGGTGTGGTTTCCTTGGCGTCACCTTCTTTGGCTTCTTTGTCACTTTTTTTCTTTGCGCCTTTGGGTGGGCAAGGGTTGTTAGAATCAATAATGTATTTTGGAGGTGGATGCGGAGAAAAAGGTGTGGAGTCACTCTTTTTAGCGCTATTGGGATCGCACGGGTACTGGACTTTGCATAAGCTTTCACCTTTTTTTGGAGGTGAAGATTTTTCGGAGTCTTTATTTTGGTCGCATTTAGGGACACTTGGTTTTTTGGCGTCAGTAAAACACCTGATTATGGTTATTCTACGGTATTTTTTCACTAGTAAACGAAACATGTTTATAAAATAGATATGGGTATAAATTCCTACAAACAACTTAACTAGCCTAGCCTTGAAAATTATGGTTTGTCATTTGTCACATGTGCGATGATCACATTGGCTTCGATATCTCGATCTCGATATACGTAAGCTGTATACATGTGAGCAAATCAAATAAATCTAAATCTCGATTCTATACATAGGTACGTGTTTATAATAACAACATTTTCAGAATGCTGTTGGGCCTACCTCGTTACTGCAGTGCATCAGAGACGTTTGCTAACACCTCAAAAATCAGGAGGCAAAAAATCGAGAGGCATCTCTTATGAGCATAATGAAAGGAAGTAACAACAGCATACTCACAGTCATATCTGAGAAATATAATATGACTGTCCAAAATGGCACCACTGGTTGAAATTACTTATTTACTTATAGTAACCTTATAGTTTACCATATACGCTAGTCTCACACCAAGGTTTGGTGAGAGACTAGCGTATACTCTTTTAATTGCATCTTTTAATTCTAAGAATTTGACATTTTCTAAGATTATTGTTATTGCATTTACGTAAGTAAAGATTTTATGATTTTTGACTCTTTATGATAATGTATGAGCATTATGTCACCCGCACCACTCTGAGTAATTACGGTCGGCCTACAGTGAATAGTTTATTTGGCAAGCCTTTCTCATCAGTGAGGTATAGGGTTCGTGAGATTGGAAAACATCTGCAATCACTTATTTTAATTAAGACTATAGGTAATAGGTACCATAGTAGCATGCTAGCGAGCATACTCCACGGTAGCCAAATCAAAGGAGTTTACGAAAACCTTTCTTCATTTAACTAACAAATTGCAGTTTAAAGTTCTACTCTCGTTTGGAGCCTGATCAAGGCTCATTTTTTCGAATCCGGTAGACTCGCATACGCCCTGATTAGTGTCTTTACTAAAACCGACCCCAAATTTTTGTCAAAAAAGAGTGTAGGGGTTAATTTATGCTTTTCATCAACCTACCATGCCGAAGGAAATAAAAGAAAACTGGCCAACTTTATAAGTTTACTATTGTAATTTCTATCGTTTTTTTACCTTTTTTGTACCTAGGTAGGTACAGGTGTCTTTTCATTAATGCTAAACAATAATTACTAACTACAGACCGAAGAACAACAACTTCTTCATACTTTTATAAATTGTTTGCAATAAGCTAATTAACTATTCTCATGTAAGTGACTGTGTCTTTTTTGAGAATCATTAAACCTAAAAGGTTTAGGTTTACCTATGCCAGATACAGTATGGCATAAAACTAATTCCTAATTTCAACATACACTACCATATTGTTTGTAAAAATACCAACTCTTTGGGGTCGCTAGTAGTATAATATAAGCGGGACTTATATTATACTAGCGACCCGCCCCGGCTTCGCACGGTAAGTATATTATGCATGTTTTAAACATAAAAACCTTCCTCTTGAATCATTTATCTATAAAAAAACCGCATCAAAATCCGTTGCGTAGTTTTAAAGATTTAAGCAGACATAGGGATATAGGGACAGAGAAAGCGACTTTGTTTTATACTACGGGTTTATTTTTCGGGTTTTCAAAAAATTATCTGAGCGTCTGCTCGAAGCGACGCGTGACCCGAGAGCTGGTGAGTATCTGGCACAGCGCATCAGCATTGCTCTACAGCGGGGCAATGCAGCCAGTGTCTTTGGCACGCTTCCAACTGGTATTGATATGGATCAGTTGAGCTACCTGTAGATTGTTTGCAACAGTTTGCAGATAGCTTAATTGTTTCTATTGTAGTTTTAATTTAAATTTGTTATTTGATTGTTACTTTCTTTCTGAATAAATATTTAGTTTATTATATAATAAAATTTATACTATGTAGTGATATCGAGATTACTGTCTATTTAGAATGCCTGTATGTCACATAATCGCCCTTTTCCTAAAACGATATTATTGACGGATGTTGAGATATTTACTCCAGATCACCTCGTCAGTGTATCTAGCAAATAGAATTTAAATTAACGTCGTTCCAACATCCACGAACTAGTTAAGTCGTACCTATGTATATTGAATTGGGTTGTGGCTTACATAGCTCTTTGAGATTTAGATTAGTTCTGCAATGTATGTTATCTATGCATTAGATTCTTGGTAGTTGGGTTTGTTAGATTCAGTAGTTAGGGATAGGGATAGTCCCTTCTATCATCGTTGTTACGAAGATTGTCCTAGAGAGGTATTTATTTATTCTTTATTGCACGAGAGAAAACAAAATACAAACATAAAATAGTTTTCGCCGATAAGTGAGTCACAATAACCATAACCGCTTGTCTCAAGCAACCAAAACACATTAATATCATGTAATAGGATATTGGATATCAAATAAAGAAAAAAACATATTTCCGCTTTCATTTTGTCCATGTTTATGGAAACACATGCCATGTTAATAGCTTTGTTTACTTCCGGTTGTCAGGCTCTATTTTTCGACTTGGACGAGCATTTTTGAGTTGATTGTCTTTTTTTCAAAAGGCCTCGAGAAACTTTTTTTAAAAGACGTTTATAAGGAATACTTTTAGAACTCAACAGCACTGGCAAGGTGGGTTTTGTCATATTAACCATTTTAATAGGTGGATTGGTGAACGTAAAATACTCAAAAGGAAACTTCAGCTGTAATGTTCCCTCAATCGACTCTTACGACATCGAGGGGTCGATTCTAAAGCCGCGGCCTGCCATGGCTAATACTTACGCCGCAATCAAAGTACTCGAAGTAAAAATATTATCAACATTATGATCAGCCTATATAGGCTGATCATAATGTTTGAAATATGTCCTATGTCCAGTTGTGAACTAATATTAGTTCACAACTGGACATAGGCCTCCCTAATGAGCGCTAAAGCGCCCTATCTTCAGCTTGTCCCATCCAGTATCTGCCAGCAGTGTTTCGCAAATCGTCATCCCACCTGGTCGGTGGGCGTACTACACTACGTTTGCCGAGTCGCGGTGTCCACTCAAGAACACGTTTACCCCAGTGGTTGTCGGTTCTTATCGAGATATGGCCAGCCCACTGCCACTTCAGCTTGCTAATCCTTTGAGCTATGTCGATAACTTTGTTTCTCTGTCGGATGTATTCGTTACGAATCCTATCCTTCAGATAAACTCCGAGTTAGTTAAATCATGCTCTACAAAAATTACCGCCGTCCACTCTAACTATTCAAATAGTCTGCTAACTTAGGACACTGGTATTTGTCAGTTTGTCTTTTTCTACTGACATAAGTCAGAGGGAGAAATAACACTGCTTAGGTATTGTTTTAAGAAAGTGTACCAATATGAATAAGGAGGCACTTCCCCAAAAAGCATTGTCGTGCTGAAAAATACGATTCAACCGCGAAAAATAACATTACTTACGCGAAAAATTTGTTGTTTCAATACCTACAATGTAAACGTATTCCAATTTTCATTTCTGTTATTGTATAAAATTCTGTTTTCAGCTTGCAATTTATTCAAATTCATTTTAATTTATTCTCACAAATTGAAATCTCTAGGGAAATAATTCTAGTTGCATACTTCCGACGAGACCGACTACGAGAAACGATATTATTTCGGGCCGAGGTCAAGTATGACGTGACGTTAATCGTTTATTCATCGCCACCGTTACCGGAACGTGTCCGAGAACGAGATTTAAAACTAAAAACCAGGCACCGTGTGACGGCGGCGTGTGGACAAGGTCAAACGTGTTTTGAATCGCCGGCAAATCGGTCCGTCATAACCTCAGATCGGGTCGAAATAATCTTATTTTCGGCGGCTGGATGACGGCACAGCAGTGGAGAAGCGGCCAGAGTAAAACGTAAGATGCATAATTCCTAATTCAATAACGTTTATTTCTTTAATCTTACAAAATAAGCACTTAGACAAGTAAAATTTAATACTATAAACAGGTTTATAAATAGTATTTTTTCTCAAATAAGCAATAAAGTGTAAATAAAGTGTATATAATATGTGATAAAAATTCCCTCCCAAGGTAGGGGGCATCTTACGGTGAACGGTCTGTACCCTACTTCGGCGCCGTCATCTAGTTCACGGTGACGTCCCGATGACGGCGGCGGAGGACGAACGACTCGTAAGCCAGAAAGAGAAGGCAGTATTATAAAAATCGGTCCTACCCAAAGATCCTAGGATCCTATGTTCCGTAGGATTTTTTTGGTCAGCTGACATCTAGTAATTACGTTTTCATTAGAGTGATGCAGCTTGACTCCTAGATTCCTGTAATAAATCAAAACAAAGAAAAACAAGCTCTACATTCATCATGTTAAAGCGGATATTTGATCGCATTAGGGATAAAACGGTTTACCATAAAGGATAATGATGTTGCTTATACCCCTGATTGATGACGAGGTGAGGTTATGGAAGGATATTACGAAACGTCAGATTTAAATCAGTTAAGTACCGACTCTGTAAGCTAAAGACTCACAAATAACGTAGCTTTCTATTGGTAAAATAATTTTTAAAATTGGTTTAGTTTATTCATTTATTTAGGTATTTATTTATTTATATTTATTTATTCTAGATAATGCTGTGTGAATTTTCCAGCATTATTTATTTATTCAGAGGTTACCCCTTACAAACTCGCAAACTTTACCTCTTTATAATATTAGTAAAGATGACAGCCTCGTCATGGTGTCACTGTTAGATCATTTTTGGTTCAATGGGACAGGATGAAAAAGGCGGTCATCTTCTTCTTCAGTCCCAGTTTTTGTCTTCGCGACTTATTTATACAAACATGACGCCTAGTTGCAAGGTGGGTAGACGATATAGTACGCGTCGGGGGGTGTCAATGGAGGCGGTTAGCACAGGATCGTGGTGGATGGCACAAGCTTCGGGATGTCTATAGGTACTCAGCAGTAGGTAAAATCCGGCTGTGGATGATGATGATGACTTCACAGATTCAAGTTCGGACTTTTTGACATGAATAATTTTAATAGTTTATGGCCGAAAAGGGTAAACAAGGTACATACATAGGAAATATAGTCAACGTTCGTTGAAGGAGCGTTTCTGTCACTTATTCTTTATATTTAAGACTGGCGATCCGCCCCGGCTTCGCACGGGCTTATTATATGGCCTATGTTCACCAGGGATAGTGTAGGATTCTAATAGTGAAGGAATTTTTAAAATCGGTCCAGTAGTTTTGGAGCCTATTCAATTCAAACAAACAAATCTTTCCTCTTTACAATATTAGTATCATCATCATCAGCCTTTAATAGTCCATTGCTGATATATATATACAGGGTTATTGGTAAATTAGTAACACTACGTGAACTGCAGTTTCTGCCCATCATCACAAACACGTTTGTGAAGACGCCAGGTCTTAATTCTCAATCTAAGTATTGGTAATAGGTACTCCTCTCAATTCAATAATCGTTTGTTAAAGAGGTGTTATTTGAAACTTAACTTAAAATTGGCTCTGCCCTGAATCAACAGTAGTTATGGGATTGGAAAATCGGTCTTTAGTAACTCGTGAGGCCAAGGTGTTTTTTCATATAATATCAGAGGTGATTTCAAATCTTTTTTAAGAATAAAGACTTGGCGTCTTCACGAACGTGTTCGTGGTGATGGGCAGAACCTGCAGTTCACGTAGTGTTACTAATTTAACAATAACCCTGTATATATATTAGTATAGAAGCAACTAATACAAAACTATATTTTACAAACACCAATTTTACAAAAGCAACTTAAATTTAAGTCTTGTAAAAGAAGTTCTATCTATAACTTATGAAAATGGATGAAATATTTTTAACCACGTAGCTTTGAAATTAAACTATAAGTTTTCAGACTCATAGATTCAAGTTTTAAGAGAACAATAGAATAAAAATGAAATACTAGCGATTTTGGGAGCTCTCAAGCAAAATAATATGGTACTTAGTAGTTTTGTTTTCTAACTCAAAGCAAACGGAATAACAATTGGCATGAGAAGAAACGTAATATACCTGCAGCTTATCCGAAACAAGTCCACTGCTGGAGGCAGATATTTTTAAACTCACGCGATCTGAAAACATAATTATTAATACTATTTAACGGGTATTTATCGCGTTTCTTTACCTATTTCTCCTGACGTTTCGACAGGTTTGCCCACTGCCGTGGTCACGGGATGACTCATAAAGTAGCTCATAAATAATAGGCTTCCCATACACGTACACCGTACTTTTCGATTCATTTGGAAACTACGTCCTCTATTATAATGAAATTTTGCATTCATAATCGGAATAGCTATGTTTGTATCTTTTCAGTTTTTCAAAATACATTATCATCATTAAGTGAGAGCGAAAATTAATTTTTATCCATTTTCAAACGATTTTATAAATTTCGCTCTCATTAACGATCTATCTGACAACCTCTGTGGCGCGGTGGGCGAAGATCTGCCTGCGACGCAGGTTCGGGTTCGATTCCCGCCTCGGGACAAATGTGTGTACGATCTGCAGACATTTGTTCAGGGTTTTCTGGTCTTTTTCTATGTAAAATAAAAAATATCTATCTATGTATTGTGTTATATTATGTATATCAGTTATCTAGTACCCATAAGACAAGCTCTGCTTAGTTTGGGGCTAGATAATGCTGTGTGAATTATTCAGCATTATTTATTTATTTGTATGGGAGCTTATAGGTTTCGTCCCACCTTAAATACTGTTAGTAATTATATGCTGGAGATAGGCCTCTCAAAATGTACCTCGTGTGTCGTTCAATGTTAGCTTTACCCCCTCGTATGTTCTAAGTCTCGTAATTATATCAGTATTGGTTTTCTTTTTTATAAAATACAACTTGCTACCTTCAATAAACAGAAAGATTCTAGTTTTGAAATAGTTATAGATTCATAGAAATTGTCTTCAAACGTAACCTTTTTTACGTTGGAAGACAATAAATAAGAAATATTAGTTTCACAATAGTGTACTTATATAATATTTTATTCATTAAAAGGTTATGAATTCATAGAATTTGCTTCAATCGTAAAAGGGGCGTAAGCTAACAATGAACGACACTGTACACTGTACAGTGTACATACGACCTTTAATAATTATTACCTCGGTAAATTTTAATAAGTAACGTTCTCAAGCTCACAATGTGCATTTAAATTATAAATATATTCAATACGCTCTCAAGCCACCTGCCATAGCAGCTACGTTTCACGCGCAAGATTGATTTTTATAAATTTTTCAACATTTTGTGAAGAACAAACATTCATCTATGGATCTAAAGATCCAAAATATCGCAATTATACCAATATTAGTGCCGCTTCTAATGATTTGTTTATAGCATCTGTGAACAATGATGCTTTGATGATTCGATTTCAATGAATTTCAATTTGTTTATTAAAACCAGACAACATTACAGAGTTATCTAATGCATTACGTCCAGGACATCGACTTGCTTGGTATATAGTAAAAAAATATTACACAAATTGATCCACCTAAAATTAAATTATAAATAATAACAGAGCCTACACATTTGTCGAGCGAGACCCTAGGCCCGTGGGGTACCGAGGCTCTCCGGGTTTTCAAAAAATTATCTGAGCGTCTGGTCGAAGCGACGCGTGACCCGAGAGCTGGTGAGTATCTGGCACACACAGCGCATCAGCATTGCTATACAGCGGGGCAATGCAGCCAGTGTCTTAGGCACGCTTCCAACTGGTATTGATATGGATCAGCTGAGCTACCTGTAGATTGTTTGCAACAGTTTGCAGATAGCTTAATTGTTTCTATTGTAAATACTAGTTTTAATTTAAATTTGTTATTTGATTGTTATTTTCTTTCTGAATAAAATTATAAAAAAAAAAACTAAGAGCATGCAATTTACAATCTATGATGATTTCGTTCTGTAACGACACGGCTCGGCTTACATGTGGGTGTCGTAGATTTGATTATGCAAAAAATATTTTTTGATATTCTTCATAATGTACAATTTCACAAGATAAACCTTACCTCTGAACAAGGTAATAATGTGGGTTAAGAATAAACGAACAAAGACTTTAGCTAGAACAAAAACAATCTTTTAATGTACCTATATAAATCTTGTTTAATTTCTACAAACAGAGATAGATCAACGAAATAACGCTCTGTCTGAGTGAATGCAGGATTAAGTTCAGGAATAAGTTCAGATTAGATCGCAGATCGATTTGCGGTACCCAACCCGCATTCCCAGCGTGAGGATTATGGGCATTACCCCTATGAGATAAAAGCCAATAAGGCGATTATCAGGGAGAGGCCTGCGTCCAGCAGTGGACCATTATAGGCTGTTGAGGTTGAGGAATGGAACCAAACGAATACTTCGTTTAGTATTAATCCACCTTTAGAAACCGATAAAGCCCAGTTTTAATTGCACAAGAGGCTCATAAATTCCAATAAACTCCGGAAATATTATCAGCACTAAAGGGACATAACATTCCTGAATTTCCAAACACAATCCAACATCGCGGTCCCAGAATATTTCCGATCTATTTTGACCTATTATTCCGATACTGACCGAGCTATTTGATAAACAATGTCTAAACAATGTTATTCAAATAGTTAGCCTTTCGGTTGTGGTTTGCAGAGATTGCCTTGTTACATAAAGAGGATTTATTGTAGTTGGTTTGGCTACTTCTTGTATGGACCAAGTTAAACGCAAATATGCAATAATGAGTGCACTTGTGTTTGCAAACACTTGTGCCCTACAAAATGACCTGCGCATATGCCTAGTCGTCGACACTGGCTGTGGCTGAAATTCGACTAGGACAATATTATACGCAAAAAAGTATGGTTGTGTTATACTATTTAATAACATAGATAACGCTTATAAAGTTATGAATTTACCTATCAAGAATGCTTGATTATACACCAGAAAAAGTGAATTACAAAATGACGTTTTCTTAATTTTTGTTGCGTTAAACTACAACGTTACAATTTTCATTAATGTAACAAAAATTAAGTTATTCCGGACTCATCCCACTGGATCTAAAATAGGACGAGTCTGGAAACACAAATTTAATGCTGAAAACGTTCCTGATTCCTTCCACTTTTTAAGGCATGCAAAAGCACTGTCGACCACACACTTTTCATGTAAGAAGCTTATTTGCTTGAATCGTTAGTAAGAATTTATTTCTAATAAGGTACCTATTGTGTTTCAACAATTGCATAAGATATTAGTACAATGGATCTTATCGCTTAGAAACGATCTCTTCCAAACAATCTTTAGTAATTATTTACTGGTCAGATTGAAAGAAATTTTATATTTAATTGAAAGAAAAAATACTAAATTGTATTCATTTAATTAATAGCTAAGAGATTCAACAACCACATGCATAACAACACTCAAAATAAACTAAATTAGGGCCCTGTCCTGATATGCAGGTTCTTAATACACTGTAAGCACGACATTTCTAAAAATCATCTTTAGGGGTACGAAGTGTAGTAGATTATATCCATGTACCACAAGCCTGGATCCAAATGACCAAATCTACAAGCGGATGCTAGTCACGAAACACACCGAATATTCCTTATATGAACAAAGAGCTGTTATAATGTATCACTTTCACTTTTACTGTTATATTAAATCAGCAGCGTCAGGAATACTGGATATGGCAGCGCTACTGGCGCTAGATTTGTTTGTGATTATAACTAATTCTGTTTCTCACTCACACTTAGCAAGTCAATGTAATTACATTACTCTGCGCCAGACAACATTTATCTAATCTGTGCATTAAAGTGCTTGTAGAATGCACGAGGGAGTTTGTAACAGCTCTACTAATCTAAGAAAGGAACAGTGTATAAAAACTTTATTTTGCCATGGTTAGTGGTTTACGGTAATAGTGAGCGTTGAAACAACAAACCGTTTTGTTACAGATAACGAGTCAACCGTTTTCTTTTTAACGTAAAACTAGTTGATTCTATCAACTGGTTATTTCATACAACGACATACGCGAAAAACACACGGGCAGATTACCTAGTTGATAATTCTATTCAACTCCTCACTCAAACGAACAAAATTAAAAAAGGATTTTTGTTATAGTGCCCGCACTCTGGGCATCTCTAAGAAATGAAATAATTTCCCAAAAATTTTCGACTTCGGCGGGACTCGAATCCGCGCCCCACCACACTTACGGGTGTGCTCTAACCAACTAAGCGGTTACGTACTAAGGATGGACAAAGAAAGCGACCAGAACACCCGGTGTTCTGGTCGCTTTCTTTGTATAAAATAAAAAATTAGTATGCATTTTACATTTTTCACATTGAATTTTGTTATTTATATTTTGATTATTTTTAATGAAACTCATGTTAAAGGTTAGCTATAGAAACCTATTTTTAAGAATTTTTGCATGTCAATGTGTTTTCGTGAAGTATGTGACACTATCCTAATGTTTTAAGACCTTGTATTATAACCATTCCTGCAATAAATGAATTGAATTGAATAGTAAATATCTATCTATGTAATATTTATTAGTTATTATTGTATTGTATATTATGTATATCAGTTATCTAGTACCCATAACACAAGCTCTGCTTAGCTTGAGGCTAGATAATAATGTGTGAATTGTTCAGCATTTATTTATTTGTTTAATTAGACTAGTATTTACAATTGGTACAGTTGGGCTAACTGCAGACTCTTTCTAACAATATAGAGGTGGCTCAATGTAGAGTCTGTAATATCAGAGAACATTTACAGAAGCCGCCCATACAAGTAGGTAGGTAGCGTCATTGTTGGCATGTTCTTGGCATATTAAGCGGTATGAATAATTTAATGCGCTCGGTCACAGTGAAAATCGCAGTCCACTTGAAAGCAGCTGGGTCAACGGGTTATAAAGATTAAAGATGTTTATTTGCACGCTATAGATTTTTTTGGAGATATTATAGATTTTTTTGTTGGTCTCCCAAAAGGACTTGTTTATGCTGTATCGTGTATTCTCCCCGGGATACCCGAACAAGGCGGTGCCTGGGAACGTATGATTCGCACCGTGAAGACGACCCTGAGGGTAGAAGAGATTTCCAAAACTAATCAACAGATTAGTTTCGGAAATCTTGGGTTCATATTCATCTTGAACTGTTGTTAAAGATGAATATTAAAAACATTGGAAAATTGACGAAAACTAACTACCCGTCTGAAGCCGAGCGGAGCGCTGGTATATTATAAAGGCCCTCGTCGGTCTATGCCGGGAATATGTCGTGAGAGTTTGTTAGGTCAGAAATTGTAAAAAAATGGTAAATACCCCAGCTATCTACACAGTCCTATGGCCATAGTTTGCAGCTCTTGTTTAAGTTCCATTTGTGAGGTAGAACAGCACTTAGCGGTTAGCAGAGCTGCCACTTATGTTTACTTTGTTACAATGTAATTAGGTACTTGCGCTTTTATGATAAGGTTTAATTTCAAAGTTTAATAATGTTTGCTATCATAGATTTTCAAGTGAACAAAAGCTTGAAGACTAATTTAGTTAGATAAAACATTGTTTCCTCTCCTCAACTCAGCAGCTAATGGTCCACTGCTGGACGCTGGCCTCCCCTTGATAATCGCATTATTGGCTTATATCTCCTTATAGCTCATAATCCCCACGCTTGGGGGTTCGCAGTTCGGAGTAAGTAATTACAAATTCAGTTAAGTAGGTACTAATCTAAGCCTATATAAAACCTAGTCTGCCGTGGGTGTCGTAGGTGGCGACTAAGGGACATACACCGGGGACGGATAGAATAGATCTAACACGGAACTGCGATCCCCAACCAAACCGCATGCCCAGCGTTGGGATTATGCGCATTACCCCCATGAGATAAACAATCAGGGGGAGGCCTGCGTCCAGCAGTGGATCATTAAAAGCTGTTGAGGTTGAGATCCAAAAATTATTTCAATTAGATTAGATTGCTCAGCTGTAGCTATTATAGGCTTCCTAGATTTTATGTTGCCCATGAGAGAATCCGTGGCAAATACCAGTTACTTTTTTGATGATCCAAAATCTGCTGTGTGAATTGTCCAGCATTAATTATTTGTTTAAAAGATATTTGAAAGTAATACGTATACCTATTGGAAAAAGTATAAGATAAAAGTTATCGCGATTTATGAGGCATGGAGTGGGTCAAGAAGGCTTCAGAGGGGCTTAGATAAAGAGCTGTTGTCGGTTTTCAAGAGGGTAAGTTGAAGATCAAGTGATTTCCAAATACTCTATTGATATTGTAAGATTGGTATCTCTGGTTTTTTCGTAGGGGCTTTAAAAGGTTCAGCGAATACTTCCAACGTAATCTTCCTAAGAAATAAAAGTTTGTAGAAAAATAATGTTTCAAAAACTTTTTCTAAAGTGGCCGAAAGTTCAGAGACGTAAAGGAGTTCAGGTTCAGTTCCGGGCTAGTTTTTGTAACACCTGAAACCTATTGGCATGTCAAATAATAATCATAAACATGATTTTCAAAAAACAAAATAATAAAAGAGAAATATACAGGGTGTTTGGTGGAGGGTTAAACAAACTCGGTGGGTGTGTAGATGGACCTATTTGTGAAATACAAATTGAAGGAAAAGACCCTAACTGTTTACATTTTTTTTAATCCTGTTTTTTGTATTTTTTTAAGATTTTCCGAAATTTTACCTCTCTACCTCTAGAACTTTTTTTCGGAACGTGTTTTCTAGTAAATTTTTTACTCGCTTTTGGTCTCAGATGTATCTTTCGTCTTTTGAAGGCATTATTTATTTGAAAGAACGAGTAAATAATTAGTTATAAGCTCTCAAAGTTAGAAAAAGTAAAAAAAATAATCAAGAAGGACAACTTTGCATCGTTTTAAAAAAATAATTCATAGCGATCGAGGATTTCAAATGCTTTTAAAAATTTCTCTAAACATCGCTTATTACAACGGTATACCACATGTAGCCGAAAAGTCTACAAACTTGTCAAAAATTAGCACTTAAAGGGAAAACGGAGTACGGCAAACATCGCACCAAACGCGATTTTCTGTCAACGTCTGGGCAGGTGTGATTGGTAGACATCTCATTGGACCTTACTACTTACCGGACACTCTTAACGGGAACAATTACTTGGAATTCTTGCAAAATGACCTCCCTGAATTGATGAGCAATGTGCCGATATTTCATGAAGATCGACCAATAGTATTTCAAAATGATGGGTGTCCGGCACACTATCGACACCTACGTCGGATTTCTACTGTAGTAATACGGAGCGTTATCTCGTCTTTCATCTTTGCAAAAGCTGCGTCAATTCTTTCAATCAATTGTGCCTTTGTTTGTATTTCTTTTTCGTAAACCAGCTCTTTTGCACGTCCCCATATGCTAAAGTCAAGAGGAGTGAGATCTGGGGACCGTGCAGGCCATGAGATGGGACCAAGCCGTCCAATCCACGAGTTGGGGAACGCGTTGTCTAGGAACTCTCTCACTGTGACTGTGAGAAAAAACCTCCCACAAATATATAACAGAGAATAATTCCATTTTTTTTGATAACATCCGTTAAAAAGAGGAATTACTCCATTGTATAGAACAATATCCCTCGTTTTCTTACGAACACAAGAACTTATCTCGACTCCCCGACTGCGGGATTATTACACGGAGTTATTAAGCCAGCAGGATTCAGTTTAATTAACTTCTCTACTTCTAATTCTGTAAGCCTGTTTATTCATTTACAACTTCTATTTTTCGTGCGAAAAGGAAAACCAATACACAAATTTTACATTTTACGCAGGAATCAATGTAAACTGGAAAATGTAAGTCATGAGTCATGACTTATTAAGTAGGTACACATATTTGTCATGGGTTTCCATGTAAATCAATACGCTACTTATTTTGTAGCATAAAATCATCAGTGTATTAGGAAATCAATTTATTAATCAATATTTATTAAAAACCGTGGGCCGAATGTGGAGCTGAAAAGTAGGACGAAATAAGATTTTTTGAAATAAAATTTATTGCGACGAAAGCAGATTTTGTCATGTGGGCCGAACTTCTTAGGGACGAATATGGCATAAATAAAAAAAAACATGTTACACTATTGATGTCCTTAAAGTTCTATCTAATAATTCCCATGTTTTGAAACCAAAAACCGACTTGGAATTCCTTAATTTTACACTATTTTTAAGTTTTGCTTGAAAAAATATATTCCCGTAGTTGTAATTATTTTTTGCTTTATTTTTTGTGCCCAAAAAAAAACGAAAAAAAAATTACAATATAGGGAAAGGAATACGAATATTCTGACACTATACTATTCCCTATTTTTTTTAACACTATCTTCGGATTATATTTATTATAATCCGAAGATAGTCTTAAAAAATTCAAATACTAATTCGCCTTCCTCCAGAAAATCGAATAGAATATTTTTAATCTTTTCATATTTAACGGAGAAATCGATGCAAATACAAAAAAAACGGCCTCCTTTTTTCAAATTCAGTTAAACTGAGAAATCATATAAGGACAGAAAAACAGACAATAACTTTTACCTATTTATAAAGCCATAGGTTCCAAACACTTTCAAAATCAAAACAAAACAATATCTTCTACGGAACTATCAGAAATGAAATAAAATCGCGTGCCCAACACAAAAGGTAATCCGAGCTTATTCCGAACTTGCAGGGGCATTTCGCATTTCCATAACATTCCTATGATGCTATTGTGGTGCACAATTACCATGACAAAGCTTTTCCACTTGCGCTTTGTAAGGCTGTCTTTACACTAAGGATGGAAACTTAAACAACAAGGCCTTGTTGTTCAAGTTTTTCGCTCGCAGATTAAATAATATTACTTCGTAAATGATCATGTAGACCTACTTTACGTGTCGTGACGACCGATGTGGCGCGGTGGGCAGGAGGTTCGATTCCCGCCTCGGGACAAATAGTGTGTACGATCTGTAGGCATTTGTTCAGGGTGTTCTGGTCGTTTTCTATGTACCTATAATAAAAAAATATCTATCTATGTAATGTATAATATTACGTATATCAGTTATCTAGTACCCATAACACAAGCTCTGCTTACCTTGGGGCTAGATAGTGCTGTGTGAATTATCCAGTATTATTTATTTATTTATCTCAACCTTACCTCAACAGCATATAATGGCCCCCACTGCTGGACGCAAGCCTCCCCATAATAATCGCTTTATTGGCTTTAATCTCATGGGTTGTAATGCCCATAATCCACGCTGGGCATGCGGGTTGGGTCAGTTTGGTGGTAGACCTATTCTGCAAGAGGCGCTGCTGCCCGCCCCCGGTGTCTATATATTGCTACTCGAAATTGTACACGTGCTCTGGAGAAATAAAAATTGAAATCTACCTAAACTCAGTGTTTTATAATACAAATCACTCCCAAACACACCAACGCAAACATTGGTTATAGTATATATATATATATACCCTATAGTCTCCTGTACGGCATCCATGGAAAGAGTAGGGGCGGTGTAAATTCTAAGCCTTCACCACACGGCTACAATATGATCTTAGGTTGTTAGTACACAGGTATTTGTTGATTTAGCAAGGAAAAACATTAGCAGACTGTTATCAGGATTGGCGGTGCTACACCTCCGTGCATCATAAAACACGCTAAGCCGTTGGTAATGCGCCTGACCTCTCACCGGTCGTGTCGGTCTGCCGCTGTCACATTGGATTATGAGAGTAAGGGAATAAAGAGTCCAACTGTGGGTGCGCACACACTGACGTTTAAAAACTTCAGTCTTCCATTTTGTTTTTTGTGTTGGTCACCGCTAGGTTTACCTTCTTCTTCAAAAGCCAGCTTCTAAGGTACAAAGATATCTATATAGTTTTTAAGTGATAGTTTAACTTACTAGTGGTTTATTTATTGCTTCTACCACTTGTGGACATAAAAATATGTGAATAAAATCAATAATATCTTATTTCTTAGCTTTTTTATGCTTTATAGTGCGTTTTTCGCATTGGCCAAATATTCCACGATGTCCTAGAAATTTTCTATTTCGGTAGGATATAGTTAAATATCTTTTTCTTATTTGATAGGTAATAATTACTTTACTATTTATATAGCTGTTTATGTATAAATTTTGACTTGTCTAAGTGCTTATTTTCTAAGCATTAAGAAATAAATTTATTGCATTTAAGTTTATCACAAGGAGGTACAAAAATTAATACAGGATATCAAGTATGTAGTGACCCTTAAACTTCAAAGCCACATTAGAATTCACAATCTTCACACAAAGAAAACAAAACACAGTGGTGTTGTGAACTGACCAACGGTGGCGCCGGGTTTATATCTTCTTGCGATTTTATAAGTTTCTACCCATAAATAGATTTTATGATTTCAGAATGCAATATTTTGTATGTTTGCATGAAAAATGTTGCCTAATGTATTTGAACCTCTGGAGACAGGATCGGATCTACCTTACTTTATAAATGTTTTTTTATGTATTTTATAGAAATCCTAGTTTCTAGAAGGCCTGCGGGCTCGCACGCGTTGTTTCTATGGAAACATTTTAAGGTTATTTTTATCTCTTTGGAACTGAGTTATGAAATTAAAAGTGGCCTGTGTATTCCACACCTAGAAATAAATACTGATAGTTAGTTATAATTTGTCATCCTGTTGTTTTTATGTCTTTGAAATTAGTTTTACGACCTCTGTGGCGCGGTGGGTTCGATTCCCGCCTCGGGATAATGTGTGTACGATGCAGACATTTGTTCAGGGTGTTCTGGCCGTTTCCTATGTATAATAAATAAAACGTCAAGTGCGAGTTAGACTCGCGCATCAAGGGTTCCGTACAAACTCTTTAGCAAAGAAATCAGTCAAATCCAGACGAATAAGGCACAATAATTTTCTGATTTGATAACGATTATGACGTAACTTATTTAGTCCCTCTAACTATTGGCGTCTCGAGACTAAATAAGTTACGTCCAACCCTAGTGTAACAATGTACTATTTTGTATGAATAAACCACAAATTTACGGTTTTCTGATTTTTCCCTTTACTTGTGCTATAAGTCATTGCTTCTTGCCAAATTTCATGGTTCTAGGTCAACGGAAAGTACCCTACAGGTTTTTGGTCCATGGCGAGATTCGAAAATTATTTTTTCTGTGAATATACTAAAAATTTACGGTTTTCGGATTTTTCCCTTTACTTGTGTTATAAGACCTAGCTTCTCACCAATTTTCGTGGTTCTAGGTCAACAGGAAGTACCCTAAAGGTTTTTGGTCCATGGCAAGATTAAAAAAATATTTTTTCTGTGAATAAACTACAAATTTACAGTTTTCAGATTTTTCCCTTTATTTTTGCTATATGACCTTGCTTCGTGCCAAATTTCATGGTTCTAGGTGAACGGGAAGTACCCTATAGGTTTTTGGTCCATGGCAAGATTAAAAAAATATTTTTTCTGTGAATAAACTACAAATTTACGGTTTTCGGATTTTTTCCTTTACTTGTACTATAAGACCTTGCTTCTCACCAAATTTCATGGTTCTAGGTCAACGGGAAGTACCCTATAGGTTTTGTGTGCATGTGATTCCCTTGGAAAATTGAAAAAAAATAGACATAAACAGCTGTAACTTTTGATTGCGTTGACTTAGAAGTTTGATTTATGTCGAGGCTTCAAGAGGTTACGAGCCTGCGTATATGATGTGAATATCAACTCGATAACCCTACGCGTTTCTGAGAAAAGTGGGTTGACAGACGGACAGACGGACAGACGGACAGACTGACAGACGGACAGACGGACAGACGGACAGACGGACAGACGGACAGACGGACAGACGGACAGACGGACAGACGGACAGACGGACAGACGGACAGACGGACAGACGGACAGACGGACAGACGGACAGACGGACAGACGGACAGACGGACAGACGGACAGACGGACAGACGGACAGACGGACAGACGGACAGACGGACAGACGGACAGACGGACAGACGGACAGACGGACAGACGGACAGACGGACAGACGGACAGACGGACAGACGGACAGACGGACAGACGGACAGACGGACAGACGGACAGACGGACAGACGGACAACAAAGTGATCCTATAAGGGTTCCTTTTTTCCTTTTGAGGTACGGAACCCTAAAAACTACACAAGAAATAGTATTTTATGATAACTCTTGTATATTAATTTAGAGCTGGCACAAAGAAACTGTAAAAGGAAATTCTTGAAGCAACATTACCCGGAATAATAAAAATTCCCCGAATATTCAATACATCAATCTAAAAAGTTGCCCGAAAATTTTCGCAACAACACGTATTGGTAAAATATCAGCTTCAAACTTTTGACAACTGACCAACTTTTAAAAAATATTGTTTTGTACTCTATTGCCTTGAGTTTAAGTAGCAATTTTGCTGTAGCTTTGTTTTCTAATTTGGTTTTGTTGGAGGGTAGCCAAATATTTCGTGAAAGCGTATGAAAGTTTGAGCCTAGATATGGCAGTAGCCGTCTGTGCTCCGTCTGTTTATCATTTATTTAAAAAAAAACATCATGCTAGAAAAATATACGGCAAAGGCGAACTTAACCCTAAAAACAGTTCTCTTCCAGCAAACCTTATTGGTCCTTGTTTGTTTATCATTAATATAATTATTATAAAAAATAATAAGCAATCGAATCGATAGTCTAATATCAACACATAATACATAATATAACAATAGATGTGGAACTCAAACGAAGAACAAAAACGATTTTTTCAAAAATCTTTATTTACTAAGGAGGGTTTGATCACAGTGATCATGTCAAACGACGATTGCATATAAAAGCTGTCATTGTGGCAATTTCATTATGAACGTTGTTAGTGGGTTAAGATGAAAGAGGCTCGCTTTTGCAAGACAAAGACGAGTGGGAAAGAGGGGCAAGAGCCGCGGAATTACTAACCCGCGCATAATTTTAGTGGTTTTTTTTAATAAATTTGTTATTGCTCTAAAATAATAAATACTCTTTCGCAATAAAATAAAACCATAATCGTCTAAAGTATCGGTAGTATCGATAGGGAACACGTAGACGAAATTTCATTTAAATAAGTAACATAACTAGCAAATGAAACTGCTTTTTCCGAAGACCTCTGTAAAAAAGAAGATTTAGAGGAAACTTTTCAACTTTTTGTATGTAATCAATTTTGTCAAACGTATTTTGACTCCCATAACTTACTAACAACCCTAAACGTTCGATGGTCATCAAGAAATATTAAACAATTAGTGTTTTATTGCTACAAAATTGATTTCCCATACACTCAAAACGTAAGTTTTGGAACTCTTTCGTTGGTTTTCGTTTCGTTTTTTTTAAGTCGTTGTGGAGATAATGCAGTGTGAATTGATAAGCATGATTTATCAATTTTCTTATTTTGTTTTGCTACATTTTTCTTCTGAAATCTAACGCCGTAGCTTGCTACGTCGTAGCGCTACGCCGTAGCAATCTAAGTCGTAATCTGCCTGCCGTCTTAACAAGCTTTGCTTAGGTTGGGGCTAGATAATGCTGAGTGAATAATTCACTCGCAGCATTGTTAAGCATGATTTATTTAATAACGACTGTTGACGCCGAACTGTTTCCGAACGGATCAACCTTTCTGTTTTAGAACGAATATTCTTCGACCAATAGAGACGCACGAGTACTGCACCAATAAGCGCACCGAAGCGCTAGCGGCGCGCCTATCAGAAGGTCTGTTCATCACGTCATGTTTTCACTCAGCCAATAGAACACCGCAGCCAGGGCGCGACATCGATTAGAACCAATGACAAGGGCTAATTATCACGTCAAATTTGAACTCTAAACGACCAGCCACGCACGCGGAGAATGACAAGAAAAAGATTGAAACAGAAACCCGACCGCCATAATTATTGCGCTAACACAACTTCTTTGTTACCTTGATTGTCTAAAATTCTAAACCACCAAAAAGCCATGTAATTTATTGAAAACTATAAAATTACACCCAAATTCAAGCAATCCAATCTTTTAATTAAAGTTTTGTTCAATAAACCGAACAAAAAGTGGCGACCGTGATAGGACCTTGAACGATATACATCTGAGCCATTTTCAACAGGTCCAAAACATATAAAACCCCAAGGGAGAACGGGAAGGAGCCTCACTGGGGCTCGAAGAACAAAGGGCGAACGCGTTCGGCATTCTCGAAGAGGCAGAACGAGCCCCGCGGTCAAGGAACTTACATCATAACCAATTTGCGCGGCGCATGGAGGTGCCTACTTCTTGGAGCCGCCTACGCAGCTGAAAACACAGCTGAGGATCCCGGACACCTACCTCTCTGCTTGCCTGTCATCCTAAAGTGAGCTCGTTCCTGTCATTTCCCTCTTTTCTCCCCTTCTTTCTGTGATATGCCTAGTGTCTTTGTTTCTAAGTGTTGGGTGAATTTTCATAGCGCGTGCTAAATGCCTACTAAACTAAAGTGCCTACAGAATTAGCGGAACGCATATTGCCGCTCAGTTATCCCTCGTTTCACTAGCCTACCTGTGCTGTGCACGCGCCTATTGTACTAATACTGCCCGATAATCTTACCAAAACGTGCATAAATTTTCGCAGTAAAGTGTTTCGCAAACTATCAAAACTATTTCGCACGTATTTGTGACTTTCTTGCAATCAATTATACTGTACAACAGCGTCAAAATATCCCAACTAATTGCACCTTATTGCAGTATAAATGCAGTCCCATGCTTTCAGTTTACCACTATCAGATGTTTAGTATTTCGACGTTGATTCCAGCGTAAGCGGGTCAACGACCTCGAGCGCGCCTTTGTTCCTGCTGTCACCTGAGTACCTTTCTGCGAGTACCTGTGGCTCAGCTGTTCGTGTGCATTGCTGACGAAGCGTCCGGCCTACCCACGTCCCGGTCAATGAAACAAGGAGCGTATCGTATACAAACTTAATTATCTACTTGGTGTTCTGATACTTCTTCGCAATGACTTCTGAACTAAGTTTTAAAGAATTAACTTCTAGGCGTAGTTCCATCAAGGGACGTGTTACTAAGTTTAAAACATATCTAGATTTATTAACGACATTTGATAGCATTTCCACTATAGAAATAAGCAAGCTTGCGATGAAGTTATCTAGAATAGAAGCGTTATTCACTGAGTTCGATGGATTGCAGAGCCAAATAGAAGTACTTAACGAGTCAAATCAAGAGGTAGAAGTAAGCACTCGTGATTTAATTGAACAAGAGTTTGATAATTGCATTTCCATTGCCCAAGATTTCATTCAATCACATAGTACTCCAAAGCTCGATGAAGGCAATACTTCTAGTTGTGCTCATTCTAACAGCTGTCATCATCATGAACAAGATGCTTGTGGTTCGCTAGGTTTCAAATTACCTACTATAACTATACCTAAGTTTGATGGCACTTATAACAAATGGTTGGAATTCAAAGAAGTATATTCCTCGCTGATACACAATAATTCTCGAGTTCTAAATATTCACAAATTTCATTATCTCAGTTCGTATCTGGATGGTGAAGCTGCTCGAGTAATAAGCAACTTAGAAGTGTCAGATAAGAACTATCATGAGGCTTGGTCACTTCTCTGCAATCGCTTTGACAATAAGAGGCAACTTATCAACAATCACTTAAAATCACTATTTTCTATTGAATCAGTTCGCGAAACTGATAAGTCTCTTAGGTTTATTATTGACCATGTAAGCAAGAACCTACGTGCCCTCAGCACACTAGGACTACCTACTGACAAGTGGGATGTCCTAATCATTCACATTCTAGTAGCAAGGCTGGACAACGGTACTGTCTTCAAGTGGGAAGAACACCGTAACAATTTAACTGAAATACCGAATCTTGATAATTTCTTTTCATTTTTGAAAAATCGTGCTGATGTTCTTGAAACTGTTAACAGGAATAGAACTGACAAACAGACACACAACAGGCCAATCTCAAACAATCCTTATCAAAATAAGCCACAAGTAAAATCTATGGTTGCTACGTCTAAGGAGGCTACTTCCTCTTCACCGCGGCACTTTGAGTGTGCAGTGTGCTCTGGTAAGCACCGCATTTATGAATGCACAAAATTTAAGTCCCAGACGCCTGAGGATAGGAACTCCACTGTGGCTTCACTAAAATTGTGTACTAATTGTCTAAGATCTGGTCACTCTAGTCAGGCATGCAAACTTCCCGGTTCATGTCGCTCGTGTAAACAAAGGCATAATTCGCTGCTACACTTGAAGGATGTCGTATCTTCGGATTCTAGCCCACCTAAATCTGTGGTCATGTCTACCTTGTCGACTTCAGATGTTTTATTATGTACCGCTAAGGTTCGCCTAACTAACCCTAATACCAATGACACTGTTTGTGTTCGTGCGTTGCTTGACAGCGGGAGCCAATCGTCATTTATCACTGAAAGTGTTAAACTAAGACTCAACTTGACTCCTCAGCCATCGAATGTCAGCATCGTAGCCATCGGAAATAATACTCTCAATCTAAATCCCGAGCGATGCGCTCTCAAACTACAGTCTATGTCAACTTCATTCGAAGTAACTATGTTGTGTTTAGTATTGAAGACTATAACGGACGATCTACCAAGGCATCCCTTCAATACTGATTCACTAAAATTAAATAATGTTATACTTGCAGACCCCAGCTTCAACGAACCATCCCCTATTGATATGCTTATCGGCTCAGACCTGTTTTGGGAGTTGATAGGCTCCAAACAGCAGTCTCTAGGAGTCAACAACCCTACTCTTCGGAGCTCTAAACTCGGATGGCTCATTGCAGGTCCTACGCCTAATCAAAATCAAGTTCCACCTAAAAGGTCACTATCTTGTAATTTTCTTTTAAAACATGAAAAGCATACAGACCTCGAACAGGAACTAACTAAATTCTGGGAACTTGAGACCGTTCCCATAGCTCAACCTCTTACTGAGGAACAGAGGCTGTGTGAAAAATTCTATCTCTCCACTTCAAATCGAGAAAGTGATGGCCGTTTTTGTGTAGGAATTCCACTTAAGGAGGGAGTAGATTGTCTCGGCGAATCCTACTTTGTAGCTAAAAAAAGGTTCGAAAACCTTGAGTCTCGGTTTAGAAAAAATCCTGAGTTAAAAAAAATGTACTCAGACTTCATCCATGAGTACTCAGACCTTGGCCACCTTACAGAGTCTGCGGAAACTAAACCTACTGACGCTTATTTTCTTCCTCATCACCCAGTCATCCGAGAGAAAAGCGAATCCACTAAGCTCCGAGTAGTTTTTAACGCGTCGGAACCCACCACTTCTGGCTTTTCGGTCAATGACCTCCAAATGATAGGCCCTACAATTCAAGATTCGTTATTTAACATTCTACTTCGATTTAGACAGTACCGTTTTGTCGTTACTGGAGACATAGAGAAAATGTACAGGCAGGTGAATGTGAGGGAATGTGATCGCAACTTACAACTAATTCTATGGCGCGATGATGAGGCTGAAACCATGCGCACTCTAAAACTAAACACAATAACTTATGGTTTCGCCAGTTCTAGTTTCCTCAGCACTAGGTGCATTTGGCAGATTGGCGAGGAATGTAACGACTCTAATATTAAGACTATTATTCAAAACGATTTTTATTGTGATGATCTCTTAACTGGCGCCAATAATGCTGAAGAGTTACGTTACATTCAACGCACCGTCTCCAATGAGCTTGCCAAAGGTTGCTTTCCCCTAAGAAAATATCGCTCAAACCTACCTGATCTTCTATCCAACTCGGAGTCTTCGGAAGACTCAACTCTAATCATCAGCAATGCCGCTAGTACACTCGGTATCGGCTGGTGTCCCCAACACGATTATATAAACTTTCCTCTAGACTTTTCATCAAACAATAAACTTACGAAAAGAAATATTTTGTCTGCTACGTTCAAAATTTTTGATCCCCTCGGCCTATTGTCTTTGTGCACTATTAGCGCAAAAATCCTACTTCAAAAACTATGGGCCGAAAAAATTGATTGGGATGAACCTGTCCCCCACTCTATCCAAAATTCTTGGCAAAAATTCAGTCACCAAATCAGCACTTTGTCGTCTCTTAAAATTCAAAGACAGGTCCTAGCTAATAACCCAGTTGAGGTTGAACTTCATTGTTTTTGTGATGCTTCACAGATGGCCTATGGAAGCTGTATCTATCTTAGATCTGTAGACAGAGATGGTCAAGTTCATGTTAACCTACTATGCGCCAAGGCTCGGGTAGCTCCCATCAAAGCTTGCAGCATCCCGCGCTTAGAACTATCTGCTGCTCTTCTAGGAGCTCAATTAAGTACCGCTGTCAATGAAGCTTTGAGGATCGAGCTGAAACGCTCTGTGTTCTGGACCGACTCCAGTGTTGTGCTTGGCTGGCTAAAAGCCCCTAACAAAACTAAAACGTTTGTAGCAAATAGAGTAGCCGCTATAGGTGAACTTACCGATTCCGACTCTTGGCGTCATGTTCCTACTTCTCAAAACCCAGCTGATCTTGCCTCGAGAGGCGTAGAACCGAAAGAAGTCAATAACTTGACTTTATGGTGGCACGGGCCATCGTTTCTCAAACAAACCGAGTCTGCTTGGCCAACCTTTTCTATAGAACGGAATATGGAGCTACCTGAATTAAAAGCGATGCCCGCTTTGGTGGCGGAGGATGCACCTGCGGTACCTAACTTTATGCAAAAATATTCGAAACTTTCTGTCCTACAAAGAGTTGTAGCCCAAGTGTACAGATTTATTCACAATTGTAAAAATCCAACTAATAAGCTAACGGGAGCTCTACAAGTTTATGAACTAGACAAGTCCATAACTGCTCTCATTAAAATTGCCCAAAATGATCATTTTTCAAAGGAGATCCTCTCATTAAAATCAAAAAAATCCCTTAAACCAAATACTCATCTCTGCTCATTGAGCCCATTTATTGATGATTCAGGTGTACTTCGCGTAGGAGGTCGCATAGATACTTCTTCCTATCCCTATGAAAAAAGACACCCTATTGTTTTAAATTCTAATCATTACCTAACTAAACTAATTTTTCAAGCTGAACACTTCAAACTTTTGCATGCTGGTCCTCAGCATATACTAGCTTCAGTCCGAGAGCGCTACTGGCCCATCGGAGGTCGAAGGCTCGCTAGAGAAGTCGTACGGCAATGTAGTGTTTGTCGTAGGTTTAAGGGCGAAACCATGACTAATATAATGGGGGGTTTACCCGCTCACAGAGTAGAGCCAGACTTCCCTTTCAGTACTGTTGGGACCGACTTTGCCGGCCCTTTCTTAATTACAGACCGTAAGGGTCGAGGGTGTAAGATAACAAAATGTTACCTATGCATATTTGTTTGTTTTCGTTACAAGTGCCTTCACTTAGAAGTAGTTAGTGAACTCACCAAAGATGCTTTTATACTTACCTTAAAACGATTTATTGCTCGTAGAGGAATGCCTACGATGATTTATTGTGACAATGGTCGCAACTTTGTAGCTGCCGCTAAGGAACTAGGCAACTTTCTACAATCTAATAGTGACTCTATTTGTGACTTTGCTGCCAGTCGGGGCATTGAATTTCGTTTCTCACCAGTATACGCTCCTCATTTCAATGGCCTGGCCGAGGCCGGCGTCAAGTCAGCAAAGCATCACTTGTATCGCACTTTAGGTCAATCTCACCTAACCTTCGAAGAATTGACCTCTGTATTTACACAGATAGAAGCTATCCTAAACAGCCGACCCTTATGTCCTTTGAGCCCATCGCCTAATGATTTCCAGTCCCTTACTCCAGCTCACTTTTTGATTGGCAGACAAATGATGGCGATCCCTTCTTCGAGCTATCTAGACTGCGCTACGCACCGCCTCAATCGGTTTCAGCGCCTGGAGCAAGTCAAGCAGCACTTCTGGAGCAGGTGGTCCTCAGAGTACGTCGCTGAGCTTCAACAAAGAAACAAATGGCGAGTGAAGTCCCGAGACCTCAAGCTTGATGACCTAGTTTTAATTAAGGAAGCTCAAACTCCACCCTTATGCTGGCGCCTTGGAAGAGTCAGTCGTCTCTATTCGGGCCCAGACCACACGCCTAGAGTAGCTGATGTAACGACGGCAAATGGCACTGTAAAGAGAGCATTAAATCGACTGGTCTTACTGCCTAACTCTGAAGAGAATGAATAAATTAAAGTTTGAAAGCTTCACTAGAGCTTTCAACGGCTGGGAAGATGTTGACGCCGAACTGTTTCCGAACGGATCAACCTTTCTGTTTTAGAACGAATATTCTTCGACCAATAGAGACGCACGAGTACTGCACCAATAAGCGCACCGAAGCGCTAGCGGCGCGCCTATCAGAAGGTCTGTTCATCACGTCATGTTTTCACTCAGCCAATAGAACACCGCAGCCAGGGCGCGACATCGATTAGAACCAATGACAAGGGCTAATTATCACGTCAAATTTGAACTCTAAACGACCAGCCACGCACGCGGAGAATGACAAGAAAAAGATTGAAACAGAAACCCGACCGCCATAATTATTGCGCTAACACAACTTCTTTGTTACCTTGATTGTCTAAAATTCTAAACCACCAAAAAGCCATGTAATTTATTGAAAACTATAAAATTACACCCAAATTCAAGCAATCCAATCTTTTAATTAAAGTTTTGTTCAATAAACCGAACAACGACAAAAGTACTTATAATAAATAACGCTTATGTCAACTTAAACAGCACATTCGTTCTCAGTAGGTACCAACGTGAATTTCAACCAGATAAATATCTTTCCATTTCCAAAACGAAACGTTTAATTCCACGCATCACATTAATATGATTTCGGGAATGGTGGACAGTTTTATTTTATTTTCCTCGTGAAAGAGTTTCATTTCGCAGCCGTCGTCCGCTCGGTAAAGCAATTAACGAATGCCGAATGCAAATTGAGCTGGCGGTATTAACAAAATATAAAAACAACAGAAATCGAGCTTGTTTTGTTCACTAATAAAACCTTATTTAAATCTTGTTACAAGAGAGGTATCGCAAAGGCGAGCTTAACCCTAAAAATAGTTCTCTTCCAGCAAACCTTAATGAGAGAGAGAGACATGTGTGTACAAGTGGGCAAGAGTGCAAAAGATATAAAGATAGAGAAAATACCTACACTAAGTGCATAAACTAATACATAAAATAATATAAAAATATATGTAAAATACTATAAATCTGAATAAATACCTAATAAATATAATAATGATTCTATATTTATAATAAATACATAAAATACTTACTACATCGAATTCATGAAGATAGGTAATGCTCTTTGACTTTCGCTTGAAGATGAAGAGTGAGCGGCTAGCACGAATATGATGAGGGAGAGAGTTCCATAACCTGACCGAGTCGACAGTGAAGGAGCCACCTGCACCATAGCGGCTGGAAGAGTGTCGAGGAAATTTCAGGAGAAGGGACAATGATGTTCTACAGGGTTTATCAGTTAGTTGGAAATGTAAAAAAATCTTGTCAAGTGAATAAGTTAATAGGTTGTATATACGCATGTGACTTCAAAAAGGTGATAATTTTTATTTGTATTCCCATTGAAATAGAAATACATTAGTTTATTTATTTTTGTAATTATGATGTTTTTTATTGTAGTGGATATTTTAAGACTACGTATTTTTTGACGCGTCTTAACTGATTTTTCTAACAAATAGGTACTCTATTGTCAGTGTCGTGAATACTATGTAAAATGGCGTTATCAACGTGACGCTGACTGTACCAAATTCTGTCAAAATGAAGATTGTAGCTACTGATTGTTTATATACTGTGGCTTGCAGAGTACCATAAACCAGTATAATCTACTTCTAGTCAGATGCAAATTGGAAACAATATAGCAATTAGAAGATCAACAATTAGAATTAAAGTACTTGGGTACCTAGAGTATTCACCATTAATTTAAAAATGTTCTTATAAAAGATCCCTAATAATTATCCCATCTAAGTAAATAATGCTAGGCATTCGACAGATCATTTTGTCTCGGACCGGCAATCGAACCCGCAAGCTCCTACATCTCAATCGATTATGCTCACCGCGCTAGCGTGTAGGCTGACTTATTAATAACAAACGATTAGTATAGGCAAGAATTGAACCGAAAAATATGTTCATAAAGGTTGTCGCATACATAGGCAGCTCGGGAACCACCCCACACAACAGCCCCACGCCTCTCCGTCTGCAATCATGTTTCAGGCTGTCAACGCGGTGACTGCTAGCAGCAAGTCGTGCTGTCCACGCGGTGACTGCTAGCTTGACAGCGGGTTAAATTGTCTAAGCTGCTAGCAGAAAGTCGTGCTGTCCACGCTTGCTTGCCAAAAAGACCCAGCGAGCGGTTGCCGCGGTTACAGCACGTGGGCTACTCGCTTGAAGCTTGCTGTAATAAGCAAGGCCAACATGCTTGCAGCAACTTTGCATACTGCGCTTCCATTTCATGCCGTCAATGTTGAATTTAACTAGATTACGAATTGTAATAATAATAAAGACCTCTGTGGCGCGTTGGGCGAAGGTCCGCCTGCGACGCAAGAGGTTGCGGGTTCGATACCCGCCTTGGGACAAATATTTGTACGAACTGCAAGTATTTGTTCCGGGTGTTCTGGTCGCTTTCTATGTATAATAAAAAATATCTACCTATCTATGTAATGTATTGTATTATGTATATCAGTTATCTAGTACCCATAACACAAGCTCTGCTTAGCTTGGGGCTAGATAATGCTGTGTGAATCGTCCAGCATTATTTATTTATTATGTTCGGTAGCAGTGTTTTAAGATTCATTTAGAAACTACCCCAGAAAAAAACAAATAAAAAGGGCACACCGAAGGAAGTAGCGAAAGGTTCCGGATCATCTAAAGGCCACAGGCTACATTAACCAGCACAATTTGCAATTCCCTGAGCAAACAAAATCCATTATTTATGAACCCCTAACATAATGAGTAGGATTCCTAAAGGCGGCTACCCACCGAGTCTATCATTTGCAACGGCTTTGCTAGGAATTTGAGCTTTAGTGATAAGGGTAGATTGACCACTTATGTGCGACGTCGTTTGTCGTCTACGGCGATTTTTCTATGTACCTGTTTCACTGTCGTATAGCAATTGTAGTTACAATTACAATACAGTCAATCAGAAAAAAAATTAACTATAAAAGTATGCTGCGTGTTAAGCATCATTTATTTACAAGAAAACCTTTTGTCTGGTTCTGAGTAGCTAGGTCGATTTTGTAAGACAATATTAAAAATTTCCTTTTCATCAAAACAAACAAAAACATTAGCAACTGCAGAGTTATGCTATTTTTTTTGTTAATATATTAAAATGATATTAACCTGCTTTTAATTCATATTTCATAGATATAGAAAGAACCTATTCTTTACATAAAACACTTTTGTCGTTGATACATTACGACCACTCAACGAAACCTCCTTCGAATTCCCTAGAGCCTAGAGCTAACAATATTTGTAAAATAGTTATTAAAATGGAATTAACCTACTTTGAACACTCACGGTAGGGCTGGTTCATCAGTTTAAAGTCGCCCAGCGAGCTATGGAGAGAACTATGCTCGGTGTTTCTCTGAAGGATAGGATTCGTAACGAATACATCCGACAGAGAACGAAGGTTATCGACATTGCTCAAAGGATTGGCAAGCTGAAGTGGCAGTGGGCTGGCCATATTTCAAGAAGAACCGACAACCGCTGGGGTAAACATGTTCTTGAGTGGAGAGCGCGACTCGGAAAACGTAGTGTAGGACGCCCTCCGACCAGGTGGGATGACGATTTGCGAGCAGATGCTGGATGCGGCAAGCTGAAGACAGGGCGCTATGGCGCTCATTAGGGGAGGCCTATGTCCATCTGTGGACTAGTATAGGCTGATGATGATGATAATGAACCTACTTTGAATCCTTATTAAGTACATGAAGACAGGATCGACTCTTTTCATAAAAACACTTTGGTAGTTGATACGGGCAAAACGCCACTCAACGAAACCTCCCTCAAAATCCCTAGAGCCCTGAGCAAATAACGTTAACGTAGTGACGTTAACGTAACGTAGTGTTACAAAGACGAACATTCTCGTTGTAAGACGTCCTGAAAGCAAATGGAACTAATTTGTTAGGTGCTGGAATCCACTCAATTGGGTCCCGAGTCCGGCGTTCTTATATTGCCGAGATCATTTGCTACTCAAGGAACCTTCGGAATTGGTTGGTTCAGTTACAGTGGCGTTTGTGATGTGGTAAATTTCTAAATGTGACGGTGACGTCACCATGTCATGAAGCTTTAGCGGGATAAAAATTTTGCAAGAAAGAAATACTTACAGGAAATCAGAAAGAAAAATATTCTTTGCGCACAACACACAAACATGATGATTTTTATCATTTATTTGTTTCTAATTTTATTCTGATTCAATGAACCGAAGCACTTTGAGTTGACAAACTGAACGGTGACGTCACGGAATAGGGGCAGCGTTTTTATCACCCGAAACAGAGTGCAGTTCTTTAATTCGTTCTTTCCTTAATATTAAAAAAATATAGTGTTTTATTTTTTTGGTACAAGCTTTGTGTTACGAGATTTTGAAATGCTGGAACATGTTCGACGAAGCTCGTCGGGTCATAGCGAGCCTTTATTTGCTTGTGGTATAACAAACGTCTCAATGAAATGGGTGATCGCAGTGTAGCTACCACAAAATATATTTTATATCGATATCGTTATCTTTGCATACATTTTACTTTGACGAAATGGCTTTTCGAGCGGTCCGCGAGCTGTCTGTCTGTCATTTGCCGTCTATATAAAATGTAACGAGTTAAAGCCCATATTTGAATGTATATTTTTTGTGCTGCAACGGTGCTTTTCAGGAATGCGACAAGTTGAGTAGACCCTTCAAACACAACTCGTTGTAAAAGCTGACTAAGGGATCATACACGACGAATGGCATCAGCTTTTTAACCAATTCGCCTGCCAGGCGTGGGGATTATGATAAAACCCTAATTTTTTCACACGTTCAGCTGTGGACGCACAATACCCAATAACATGCTAACAACATTGCATGCTAGTGTCATAACTACGTAATCTCATGTAGGGTGTACACGGACTTCGAAAATGCCTCGCTCAATTCACAATCACCCGAACCCCAACAGGCGCTTTTGGGGTGTGAGTGGAACAGAGATCCCCGGCTGCGAAACACCCCGTATATCCAATTGTTGACAGTTGCTGGGCCTCGGTGACCACTTGCATACAAAGTAGCAGTGAACGTGTTTAGGCCGGGGTCAACATGTCCACAGATATCGGATTCTAATTAACTATCTAAACTGAACCTTATATCACTCAATATAAAGATTGACTTCGCTTTACTTATTACATTGATGGGACAATATCCTTGCCGTAAATTATTCGTAGATACAAAGAAGTAGTAAGTACAAAGGTTCTTTGTATTGTCACACAAGTTTTATAAATGCAAAAGTTTGGATAGATGCATATTTGTTACTTCAAATATCAAATATCAATAACGTTTATTTCTTTAGGCTTACAAAATAAGCACATACACAAGTCAAATTTTATACTATAGACAGGTTCTAAGGATTTTTGATATAGCGCTTACCCGCACTCTAGGCATCTCTTTTTGGGAACTTATTTCATTTCTTATATACAGTTTTATAAACAGTAATTATTAACAAATAAGAAACAAGGTGTTATTGATTTTGTCCACTTCAATTTTTTTGTCCACTAGTGGAAGAAGTGGAAAATAAACCACTAGTAAGTGTAGGTATATATGCTTCACGCCAAATCTACTGAAAAGTGCGAGTTGAAAATTTTCATACATTTACCTGGTAGGTATTTAAAACAAACGCTACTATTTATCATATAAATCCGTTTCCATGTGATAGAAATAACGATTTCTATAGAAACAACACGTGTGAAGCCGCGGACAGAAACTAGTACGTTAATAGTGTTGAAATAGAAAGGTCGACTCATAACCTCACATTCTCAATCATAAACAATAAAGGTTCATTGCTCTGAATTAGTATTCGAAGTTAATTGTGTTCTCGGATGAGATTGGAACTGAATAAATAATCTTCAGTTAGGGGCTTTAGGGGTTATAATGGAATGGTTGCTGAAGTTCTGGTATGTTTTTGGTGGTGACCACGCTGACCACTTGTTTCAGAGTTGATCAGTAACGAAAGCTACCCAGTCATCATATCAACAGACTCTTTGAGCTGTTATCGGTGAGCACAGATTTTATTATGCATATTGACGACCTCTGTGGCGTGGTGGGCGAAGGTCTGCCTGTGACGCAGGAGGTCGCGGGTTCAATTCCCGCCTCGGGATAAATGTGTGTACGATCTGCAGACATTTGTTCAAGGTGTTCTGGTCGTTTTCTATATATAATAAAAATATCTATCTATGTTCTGTATTATATTATGTATATCAGTTATCTAGTACCCATAACACAAGCTCTGGGAGTAGGGAATAGAGCCAATGCCGATAGGCTGTAGCTAGTGGCCATTCGATGCTGTATTACCGGAGAGAGTTATTACAGTTGACAGTCACATTTGGGCATGAATAGTCGAGGAGAGAAAAGCGGTCGTTCATTCAGGATTAGTTAAGAATTGTACGGACTGGCCGATCCTAAGATGTTTTGCATAGTTTGCCATGTCTGTAAAAGTGTCAGTTACCTTCCATATTTTATTTAGCGTTTTGCAGCGCCCTTATCGGATTCTCAGAGGAAAAACTTTTCATAGTATCTCAGCGATCCATTATTTATACTCGATTAGATAACGTGATTTCATGCATTTTGGGATAATGACCTTAACAAGTCAGCGGTAGTAAACGAAAACTTATACCACTTAGAATTGTGCAAACATGACATGGATTAAACATTTCTAATAAATAATTTTATTTTTGGTTGTTCTACTGACAATAAATAAATAATGCTGGACAATTCACACACCATTATCTAGCCCCAAGTTAAGCAGAGCTTGTGTTATGGGTACTAGATAACTGATATACATAATACAATACATTACATTGATAGATATTTTTTATTATCAAATTAAACTATAAACTATTTGATTGTTAGTTGAACTACCAAAAATAAAATGATGAATGTATTGTTTCCTAATATATGATAATCGATTTTGTTAACAAAGAAATTGATTTTGTAATTCGTGGACGGAGAAATAGGTTTTTTCACGACGTCTTGAAGCTAAATTTATAACAGGCCGATGCATTGTGAGATCTTTTTTGGCGTCAGAAAAATAAATCTTAAAAAGTCAAAGTTTGTGTGATGTAGCTAAGAATGCGCCCGGGGAAGGTGTTATAATATCCCCGACTTCCTGGTCTCTTTAATTTTTTAAGACATTTAATTTCATGCCTTCTTACTTGTAAACTTTTCTGATAAACTCTTACAATAAAAAACTCTGTAATTTTCTAAGATAAGTAGGTTATTTTAGCTTGTTCTATGTTTCTAGTACTTAGGTTGTGAATAGATACCTCTATTTAGTTCGTGCAAGCCTTTATATATCCCACTGTTTTCACACATTAAATTTCATATTTTATTATGTTCTTTCAAATACATTTCCCCAGTACCCTAAAGTTAGAGTTGGTCCAATAAATCAGTCCGTCTGTAAAACGCAAAATGCCGTAGTACCCACTATAGTCTTATAGGTTCCTGTCCATTGAATTCTATTGCTTTTGGCTCCCTCTGTCCGTGATCAATGCTTCTGATGAACGTGTAATGCCTTTGTAGGTAACGGGGCGAAATCTGGCCATTGAGTGTTGCATTGCATCCAACTAACGAAATGGTGAAAAGCTTCAATGTTACCAACGAAACAGTACCAGCGTAATTTGTAACGCGAATAAATAAATAATAAATCTCCTATGCATTTCTACTTTCCTGGTACTTTGAGATAGTTAAAAAATCCTTCGAAAACAATGGTAATCAAGATTACTGCACGAGAAGTGCGGCCGACAGTACTTTTGCTACTTTTCTGTTAGAAATCTCAAAACGGGACGATTCAGGAACGTTTTCAACATAAAATTTGAGTTTCTTGACTCGTACCACTGGATTCGGACCAAAGTGGGACGATTAAGGAATAACTCAAATCAACCACGCACGTCCATTGTTTGACATAGGTCTCCCCTATACGACAGTTAGCACTACAAATAGCGGTGTTAAGCCGCCTCCACCCATCGACTCCCTGCGTCCGATGCAAAATCGTCGGTCCATCGAGTGGATGGTCTCCGAATATAGGTTAGATTGATTAATATAAAGACTTACCCAAAAAAAGGAATTTATTGTTTTCAGTGTTCATGTGTGTATATTTTTAAGTTGATGTATGGAAAATCCTTCGTAAACAATGGTAAGTTGGGGATCGCAGTTCGGTGGTAGATATGTATATTCTTTATCTTATCTCATCTCATCTTATCTTATCTACGGGACCTACGGGAAGAGTTGGCGTGGTGCAAGTTCTAAGCCGGCACCACACGACTAAGTTATTAATTAACTAAGAATTAGTTTATTTCACCATCACTTTTAAATGCTTTAACATGTGAAGTGCCAGATGCTTATCATGTAGCTGCCTCATACATTTTCTCGAAGACCTATCTTTTTATATTTTGCTTATTAAGTTAAATAGGCTCTCTACATTTCAATGTAGCCAACTGTACTAGTGAAGTAAGCGAACCGGTAACAGTTCAAAATAACTTATTGGCGAACCGGAAGACAGTAATCTTGCCAAAGCTGCATACTGTTGCTGCCTCGCGTGCAAATGCTCGTGCATTAGTGAATGTTCTAGGCGGGGACGCATTTACACAGAAAGCAGTCAGATTATACGTAATATTCCGCACTTTTTAACACCTTTTTACAAAAAAATTGTCTCAAGGGGAGTTTGAAAGTATTATTTACGTTATTTTGTTCAAAAGTGCAACCAACGACCAAACAAACTTTTCTAACTTAACATTGCTTTAATTTTAGCTTTACCCAACACAAATAAAGTTCGTAGCTAACCCGCTTACATCCGTAATGAATTCATCAAACTACGATAGTTTTATAGTGAAATTAGCTTAACCCATATAATATGTGTGGGTTAAGCTAAAATTAGCGACGTAGTTCCTCAGGAACTACTTCGCAGCGCAGTACAATACCTAGGAACTGTCGGCCATGATTGCAAGGCTTTAAAAGACAAAGAAATATATTTAAAAAGTTTATTTAAATAACAGCAATAGACACTATCAATTACGATCTGCAGGTATTTGTTCCGGGTGTTCCGGTCGTTTTCTATTTATAATAAAAAATATATATCTATGTAATGTATTGTATTATGTATATAAGTTATCTAGTACCCATAACACAAGCTTTGCTTAGCTTGGGACTAGATAATGCTGTGTGAATTGTCCAGCATTATTTATTTTTATTTATTTATTACAAAAGTAATTGACTGAGTCAACACCGGTTTCACAATACAATCTGAGTTCTATGTAAACATAGAACTAGACGAGGGAGGCATACACTCTTGATTTATCGAGGCTCCAATGGATTCCTGCGCGGTAACGCTTGAATAACCCATTTGCTAGGAAATACACTACATTTCACACACTCCGGGTGGCAGATGGATTGGCTTCTCGACTGGTATGGGTTGTTCTTAGGAAGCATTCTTCCGTAGACAGTAAGAATGAATTCGGAAACGACCATTTCGGGTCATTCTCCGTTTCGCATTGCATCGCCGTCGCCACTCCAGAACCTGAACTCCCTAACGGTATCGGTTCTGCGAGCTGTATGGCCTGCCCATCGCCACTTCAGCCTCTTAAGAGTGCGCCTAATGCAAAAATCAAGCAAATTGTGTATTTTTAAACCCTTATCTATGGTAACAAACTTAAATATTCTAATTTAAAAAATACGATAGGTAGGGGAAAAACTCATAGAAGTCGAGTAATCGAATAGAATTTTGAAAAATAAACTGGTTTCTTTACATAAAAAATTACAAAAATCGCTTTAAAAAAACTGTTTCAATTGAAATGCTCTAAAGTATCAGCGACAACACCATATTATTTTTTACGAATTACATAGCCAGACTACTGTTTTATTTAAGTAATCGTGTAGTTTTTTTATTTAATGCTTAAATTTTGAATCATTAATAGAAAAGAAGCAAAAACTTGATTTTTGCACTGTCATTGCTTTACTCTGTCCCGCTCCTATGAACGCGAAATCCTATGCCTATCCTTTTCACAATTTTTTGCATAAGGCCCGCTCTTAATTCTGAGAGCTATGTCGGTAACCTTGGTTCTTCTAAGGATTTCCATATTTCGGATTCTATCACCTGGAAAAACTCCTTCCATAGCTCGCTGAGTGACTTTGAGCTTATGCACGAGTCCTATAGTCCGGGACTATGTCCCATCTGTCAATGAAGGGTTCCAAAATGAACATTCAGGGCACGCAAATAGACCGATATGGGATTGTCAGGGGAGGCCTGCGTTCAGCAGTGGATTATTATAGGCTGTTGAAATAGAAAGTGTAGAAAATAGACCAACTGCTGAATAAAAGTATTATTCAAACTGGTTGAACCTTTATTGGCATAGTAAGTATACGTAAAATTTTATTTTATATATTACTGGCTGACCCGCTTGCGATTTCATTCACGTGGACTTCAGAAATAAGTACCGTATGTAATGTTGGTTTCCACGTAAACTATGCCGCCAAAGTTATATGGTAACCAATCCTTTACGATTTTAAAGTTATTATGAAAAATACTATAAAACCTCTTTATTCGATTACGACCCCATTTAAACACTTTTAAATATTGAACTGAATTTCCAAAAATCCGTTCTTAGGCTACGTCTTAAATCTGCATGCAAAATTTCACCTTCGTAGCTCTTCTGTTCCTGAGATTTCATGATTATGGCAGTGAATCGCCTAACTTTGACTCCACGTCATTGAACTTTAAGGTGTGATTTTCTAAAAACACTGAAACACGTGTCTGTTTATTTTAAGTCATCTTTCTACGTTACAAATTTTGACGGGCCCACAGATACGTACGGTTCTAAAGTTATTATAGAAATGACCTTTGACCCCATTTTAACTACCTTAGAGTACGAATTTCCAAAAATCCGTTTTTAGCTTACCTACGTCCTAAAAGGAAACTACATGCAAAATTTCAGCTTCGTAGCTCTTGTAGTTACAGAGATTTCTTGATAATTATGTCAACCAGTTTTCTCTTCTCTGTTATAAATACCTTTAGATTTTCATCCTTTTCTGGTAACTTCAAATGTGGTATTGTACTTAGGTATCTCACGTTTCTTCCTTCAAGCAGCGCGCTCAAATTACTAATCATCTTTGCAAAGATTTATTAAAGGGCCTCTCGCTTGAGCTACCCTACTCTATATTTTTACTAGAATCATCACATCTTTCAACTTCACCAGAAGCAGTAAGAATAGTCAAAAAATTATGGAATATTTTCACAGATGATCGCAGTGAAGTGGGGTACAAGGGAGACTCCAAGATCTTGTCTCCCAAGCCAACCTAACCTGAACGTGGTGTACCCTGCTAGATAACGAACTAGGCTCTGGTGAAAATATCAACATTCTTCATAATTTGATAACTCATATTTTACTATTATTTTCCATTACTTGACACTGTCAGACAAGAGTCCAACCAGACTCATTTGCCATTAACAAAGAATCATCATCGCAGTGAAGTTGTTTAAGCTGTAGGCCCATTTCAACACCAATTTATATTACTGATTTATTTTTATCGTATTTACACGGAAAGCGGATACCGAGTCGATAAATCGACCTCAGTGGCGCAGCGGGCAAGAGTCTGCCTGCGACGCAAGAGGTTGCGGGTTCGATCCCCGCCTCGGAACAAATTTGTGTACGATCTGCAGAAATTTGTTCCGTTGGTCTGGGTGTTTTCTATGTATAATAAAAAATATCTATCTATGTAATGTATAATATTACGTATATCAGTTATCTAGTACCCATAACACAAGCTCTGCTTACCTTGGGTCTAGATAATGCTGTGTGAATTGTCCAGCATTATTTATTTTATTTTTATTTTATTTATTTATAAATACAGTGTTTTCAGCAATTTCTATAGAATCAAAATTTTTACTGCCAATATCAACTAATCATGGTCACAAACATTCTGTCTTACAAAAGCGTACCACAACGTTTTCATTCAGGTTTACGAGATATTCAAACCGGTATCAATAAGTCGCTTGGATTTCGCGCTTGGTTTTGCGCGGTTTTCGGTAATCCGTCAAGTATTTTGAGAGTACGATTTCCGTGCTTGTATTTCGCTACCATATCGGATAGTGAAACCACGTTGGTTCAAACATGCCTTTGTTTAGAATTTATTGAACCTTGCTTACTGTATAAACCTAATTCTTCTGTGATTGAATCTGTGGCCGCGTCATATTCCCAAAGTCGGCATAATCTGACACCCAGCTGTAATCTGGAGGCAATGAAGCAAAATTAGATGATAAACATTCGAGATTGTTTTGACATTATTAATTTAATAGGTTACTTTGTTCTCTTGTGCGGTTGTCAATATAATTTTGTAACAAAATTGCTTTAAACTTGGTTTTGTAAGATGTGGTCTTTTTTGGGTTTTTACACCTACCACCATCTTTAAATCTTGTAAGGGAAACGTACTCCTCGATGATTGCACAATGTACGTACATAATATATACCACAGACAATTCTAGCTGTGTCTTATATACCTGTGGTACAAACCTAATTTTTCACGGAAAGTGTCAATGATTTCATAAATAACCATAAAAGCTCCGACACACAATCGACACCCATAGTTGTTGTATTCTCTTTGCGCCACACGACGAAATTCGTTTTGTATTGAATCAATTATTGTATTATAATTATTGTCGTCGCTTGGGGTGTTACTAATGTGATATAAGTCATAGAAAATGCATACTAGTAAGTTTGTTTCCGACATTATTCTCGAAATTATATGTATATATTAGAACCTGCCATAATAAGTAGACAGAGACCGACAGAGAACTAAGGTTATCGACATAGCTCATAGGATTAGCAAGCTGAAGTGGCAGTGGGCTGGCCATATCACGAGAAGAACCGACAACTGTTGGGGTAAGCGTGTTCTTGAGTTGAGACCGCGATTCAGCAAACGTAGTGTAGGACGCCCTCCGACCAGGTGGATGACGATTTTCGACAGACTGCTGGCAGATGCTGGATGCGGCAAGCTGAAGACAGGGCGCTATGGCGCTGATTAGGGGAGGCCTATGTCCAGCTGTAGACTAATGTAGGCTGCATGATGATGCGATACTATCAGGTGTGGGTCTCGAATTTACACGCACACAAAATACTCACACTCTTACTCAGACTTGTTCTTACAGTATACCTAGCTAAATACAATACTAAGAAAGTATTTCTTTAATACAAAATTGTAGTCACGTACAAAACAAAAGGCAGGTAAGTTTCTAAGATTCTGTTATAATATCAGATTCCAGCAAATTAAGGAAGTTTCGAGATACCACATGGATTACTCTGATTGTAACTTTGTTATGAGAATTCCTTTGTGGGAGTTGTTCAGGCGTATTCGTATAACATCGAGACAGGTAGGTATCATCATCAACATCCCATAATGGTCCATTGCTGGACATAGGACTCCTGTAATACGTGAACGCTAAAGTGCTCTGTGATTTAAGTAGGTGAATAAAACGCTTTCATCTATTTACTTTTTGTTTTCAACCGCATCCAGCACGTCAGCAGTCTCTCGCCTTTGCTATATATCGTCATCCTAAGTGGTAGGTCGTATTACACTACGTTTGCTAAGTCGAGGTCATCATTTTTAAGAACACTTTTACCTAGCCCAGCGGTTGAAGATTCTTCTTGAGATACGACTAGCCAACTGCCTTCAGCTGGTAGTTCTTTGAGGTATGTTGAGGCAATTATGGGTAATTTTAATTATTTGTGTATACCTTGGTCCAGGCAATTTGGTAGATCTTCTAAAAAGAAGTGATCAGAAGTGGTCAATAGTCTACATTGCAATTTTTCCAAGACTAGAAGAAATCCAAGCATAAAACGAGACGGAAAGAGAAGTCAGTAATATCATCAGGTACGATATATTTACTAATAAGAGTGAGAAAGATATAAACTATACATTATTGAGTTTCTCTATAAAAAAAATTGTGCTAGTCAACCTTGTAAAATGAAAAAAAAAAACAACCGCTTTGGAATTAAATCATATCGTAGGTTTTTATTTTTCTCTGTCATCTAGACTTTGCCAACGAATCACAGCATATGCGATGGAAATAAAATCGTTCAAAGCTGGGGCGCAATCCTGTCATCCAATCGCTTCACTATGACAATGGTATTGTCATAAAATGGCCAATTAGATTTTTCGGAAGAAAGAAACTTTAGATAGTGCGTGCGATGCTGTTTGCATAGAGAACTAACAGAATAAATATAATGCTGAACAATTCACACAGCATTATCTAGCCCCAAGTTAAGCAGAGCTTGTATTATGGGTACTAGATAACTGATATACAAAATATAATACAATAACATACATAGATACATTTTTTTATTATTATACGTAGAAAACGACCAGAACACCCAAAACAATATCAGCAGATAGTACAAACATTTGTCCCAGGGCGGGAATCGAACCCGCAACCTCCTGCGTCGCAGGCGGACCTTCACCCACCGCGCCACAGAGGTCGTCTAGAATGGTTCTAGATTGGTTTCAACCTCGTCACTTTTGACGTGCGTCTGTAGTTTCTTTTATCTGCGGTCATATACCAAAAGGTGATGTGAATTTGCAACAGTCCCATTGTCATAGTATACCAATAAGTTTAGCAGAATTGGGCTTGCTATTCGCTTCACATTTGCCTATAATAGGTACGTCTCGATATTTCAATATCGATAAAGAAAGTTTCTGCTCCATTACATTTCAATCAACTTCTACAATCAAAATTACCCGTGTAATTGCACTGCCAGGCAAAGTTTATTGCTTTACAAGAAACATAATAACGAGCGCGTATATTACAATATTGTTACTGAATAATAGAAGAATATTGCCAATATGTATGTTATGTAGCTATAAAAGTTCTAAGTGAACTTTATTTCACTCGCAAATTCATAGCTCATATATAAGAAGTCGTAAAATATAATTTTACGACTTCTTATAAATACTAGTTCTATTTTGTGTAATTTGTTTTAGGTTTCTCTGAATGCACTCCGTAAGGCTAGATTTTGTTTTTCTACATATACATTTTTAGAAGTAAATAGAATAAGTTCCATATAATTTACTTCATATGTAAAAGTTTAGTTTAGTTAAGTCTATGATTATCTGTATATAGCCACCTAGCACTTACATTTATATTGCCGTGCCCTTGCAGGGTGCATGCTGGACTTTTTATGTTTATAAGACCTATTGTACACATGCAAGCAATAAATCTTTGAGTTTGAGTTTGAGTTTAGATTGTTCGCTTTGTGTTATTTGTAAATAGTTTCTATGGAAACGTTTAACCTAATTCTATTCCTTGTATAATATGGCGCCCACTGCGACCAGCGTTTTCGTCAAGTTACGCGCGCAACTTGAAAATGTTTTTTTTTGTGGTTCATCATTATAAAATCTAATTGAGACGCTTTTTAAAAATGATAGGATATTTTCTATCGGATATTCTTTGTTTTATGATAGGAGTAATTCCATAATATTACGTGTGATGTTTACTTTAATTTAATTTTGCTATAGGATATTCCTGTAATTATAGTATAAGATTTGAATAAATACTAAGTACCAAAATTGTGACTTTCTTAGTTAATTAAGTTCATTAGTCCTTTGTTCGTAATTATTTATTAGCTCACAAATAAATACTTATAAAACTTGTTTTGAATGGTTACCCATTGTTTCAAGTAAATTTCAATCAATACGGAAATATAAAAAAAAAAACTTTCGATATAATAAAGGTAGCAAGCTGTTTCATTTAAAAACAATAGATTTCATCGGTATCCATACTTTTATTATAAAATAGAAAGTAACTCTAAAGTAACTTTTTTTTATAGTCAATATCATCTACGAAGCGAACTTGAAACGTAAAATGCGAATTCGTTAAACCACAATCTCACCTGATGGAAGGTGAAGATGTGGCCGGCGGTGTATCACGAAGTTCTAGGAGATACCTATTCACTCTTGGCTTGAAAAGACCCAGATCCGGAAAAACCGACAAAATTCAACTCTGTTTGTCTAGCTGTCACGAAGCCGAGGACAACAGCTAGAACTCACATACACACAAAGTCGTGTTAGTAACTAAATTTAATGATCTTTGATTTGTTGGCTTGTCTGCGTTCCGAATAGCAGAAAAACTAATTAGACATACAAAAAAATCATGAATGAAAACCATGGCCATTATCCGAAGTACCGTGGCAGCCGCTGGTCACTCGAAGTCCAAAATGTTCGTGCATTCCGACCACATCTTCACTGAGCCACTCGCTCGTTACGCTGAGTGCTCCCAACTTTGGCTGGTCATTAGGTAGGTACAGTTCTGCAGAGATATTTGTTAAATGGCCGAAATTTACACTGTAAGCCACAATTACATATATACTATATTCTACCCACGGCTTCGCCTTCAGTTGTTTCTATCCCATAGAAACTGATTTATGGAAACATAAGCTTTTTAAGCTCATGTTTAATTCCAGGCTTGTAGCTACAATTAATTTGATTTAAGCTCAATGTGTTCAGTAGTTTTGGCGTGAAGATGTAACAAACATCCATCCATCCAAACTTTCGCATTTATAATGTTAGTGTGATGAGTGTGAAGGTGGAGTCCACACTAAAATTTGAATTTCCTATACATCCAGAACGTCTGTCATCTGTTACTTTATCACACCTAAAGGGTTTTCCAGATTGTAATGTCATTTGGCAGGGAGGTGTGTAGATCGTCTCTCGGGGATGGATATAAACTTTTCTTTATTTTCAAAAAAGGTCGAAAAATACTTCAAAAGTCTTTGAAAATACCGTGAGGCTATTCAGGGTTAAAAAAGACACTAAGCTAAAAAGACACTCAGCACTAAGTTCCACCTACTCCAAGCTCATCATCTTATTTTAGTCGAGTATATATAGGCCATACATAGGCCTATGAATAGAAGACATACATAGGCCTCCCCTAATGAGCGCCATAGCGCCCTGTCTTCAGCTTACCGCATCCAGCATCTGCCAGTAGTATTTCGCAAATCGTCATCCCACCTGGTCGGAGGGCATCCTACACTATGTTTGCCGAGTCGCGGTCTCTACTCAAGAACACGTTCACCCCAGCGGTTGTCGGTTCTTCTCGAGATATGGCCAGTCCACTGCCACTTCAGCTTGTTAATCCTTTGTGTAAGTAAGGTTATTATTATTTACAACTAAAAAAAATCTTTCATATCAGGCAAGAAGCTTGTATCCTGTAAATATCAGGTAAGTCCTTGGATAAACAAAAACGCCTCCCGAGCTCAGAAGAACTATTCTATGGAACTGCCGTATTGTTCAATTTGACACGGAAGCAATAATGGACTACCAGTCTCTTTCTCACAACAGTGGTTTTACGTTAGGAAAAAGCATACACACTCTTTTTATCAGCGCCCTCTTCCTGATTTCGATTTACTTTTGCTGTCACGAACGACATTTTATTCTACGGTTTTGTTTACATGTGAGGAGATGTCATTGTGAGATTTTAATGTTTTCCCCGTGTTTTCGACTTATTTATTAAGCAAAACTGTGATATAAATTGAAAATCATATAGAAGAGGTACCATGAAGTGTTCTGTATCAGGCTGTGGCCTATGCCAAAGCAAAAACAGGCCGAATCTAACCATAATCCGCCATGTTTATCAACCGATTTGTTTACTTAGGTATCCAGGAAAAGTACATGCTTAGGGCAGTTCCATAGGATAGTTCTTCTGAGCTCCCGAGTGACCAAAAAACGTGACAGCTGCTTGGCATTAATATGACATTTGAGAAGCGTTTGAGGTTTGTGCGCAGTACCACCTTAGAAAACTCGTGGACGGAGGAAATCAACCCCCTTCAACCTTGATCGTTGAGAAAACCGAACTGACGTAATGCGATTCTAAACTTCAGATAAAAATCGCATAAGGTTTTACGGCAACAATCTTCTTAGGTAGACTGTATTTTGTCTAAAATACCTAGAGCAGTCTACATGGTTTTATGATAATGCCGAAACTTTTACTTTTTAAACTAAAACTTGCAGTATAGCTTTTTAGTGGTGTAGTTAAAATTATATGGAGTTCTTATCTACGTTTAACTTTTCTACAATGCACAGTATTATGCATACATTATTGTCAAATCATGTAAGTTTTTACATGAGTAAATTACGATATATTATTTTAACAACAGCAGTTATAGGCGTTCTCTCGACTCGCGCATCAAGGGTTCCGTACAAACATGTACTCGTAAGCAAATAAATTAACCCAAACGAACAGTTCACAGAAGAATTAATGATTGTACCTATGTAAACGGAAAGTTTAGGTACCCTATAGGTTTTTGGCTCTGAATCAATAACTTTTTTAGTGAATACAAAACAAATTTACGGTTTTCGGATTTTCTCATTTACTTACTTGTGCTACAAGACTTACTACTTGTTAATTTTCATGATCCTGGGTCAATAGCAAATGAGCGTTGACAGGTCTACATGCGTAGTTGATCATGACTTCCCAATGATAAACTCTCTTCTTCCATGTGTATCAAAATCCATGATTTTTTTTCTAACAATAAGAAAACACCCTTATTTACATAAGGTGTTTTCTTTTTTGGAAAATGCCTTGTTGTGGTATAGCTATATAACATCTGTAGTCATAAAATTATTGCACTTTACTTAGATCATCATCATCATCAGCCTACATTAGTCCACTGCTGGATATAGGACTCCCCTAATGAGCGCCATAGCGCCCTGCCTTCAGCTTGCCGCATCCAGCATCTGCCAGCAGTCTTTCGCAAAACGTCATCTCACCTGGTCACAGTCTCCACTCAAGAACACTTTTACCCCAGCCGCTGAGAACCCATAACACAAACAGAACCCATAACACAAGCTCTGCTTAGCTTGGGGCTAGATAATGCTCTGTGAATTGTCCAGCATTATTTATTTATTATGTTTTGGATTTCTTACTATCTTAATATTATCGTATTCACATTGACCAAGATACACTCTTGTATTACTAAACCGAAGCAGCCATGCATGAAACCTGCAGCAAATTCATAGTGAAATTGATCAGGTTTCTAAGAGAGCTTATGAATTCAATATCCCAGGTCTTTCAATATCCGTATGCAATAGTCTGCTGACGTAAGCTGATTTAGTTACTTATATTAAAACTAGCAGTCGTTTGCCATAGTAAAGCGATTGGATAGCAGAATTCGGCCCCTGTATCGTTGTAAGCTGCCCCCAAGAAGCTTTTATCCTGTAGTGATATAAGCTGCCCCCCTAGCACGGGGATGGTTTTCTGGGGTAGAATAGACAATAACGACATTGAAAAAGAAGGAGTGCGTTTCAAATAACTTACGAATTCTATAACAAAGTGACGTCATTTTTTTCTATTCTACTCTAGATAAAAATCCCCGTGCTAGGGGCTGGTCGCGCGTGTGCTCGCGAGGTTGCGCGACCTTTTTGAGCTTTTTAAGGCGCGACCCTGACTCATAATAGCGGAGCTTCCTATTTCTAGTCCGTTATTATTAGGGTTTCACCTTGGAATTCCGGGAATTATAGCTGGAGTATACCTACGCCTTTATTTTGGCTTTATACACGTTGTCTCAAAAAGTCTCTTAATTACACAAAATATCGATATTGATGCGTGAGTTATTCAAGCTCAAATGTCACAAATATTTTATTAACTCCAATGATGTTGACATCAATACTAATATTATAATGAGAAAAGTAACTACTGTTTTTTACATTATGCCTGATGAACATAGGCTATAGAATATACCCGTGCGAAGCCGGATCGGTCCGCTAGTCTATTATAATCATCCTTCATTTCCTTATTACCTTACCTGGGCTTGTCACAAAAATTCAAATTACATAAATGTAAAACTAGGAAATAATTATTTACTCCTTACCGTATGCGGCTCTTTTTCTCTAAAAATGCAAAGGAGAAAGCATGGAAATCAGATTGAGGAGAATTGCTTAAGGCCCATACCGGACCCAAAGTGGCGCCGCCACCTAATTTATGTTATTATTCCGTTTAACAAAAGAATTTTCAAAAATCCTTCTTCCAGTTTGTGATACCTATCATAAGCTTTTTTTTAATGCCTCTGTAATAGTTTTATTCTATTTAGTTTAGTAAGAGATACGAAGTTGCACTTGGTGGCCACCAAAATCTATTTTCGTATCTCTTCCTAAACTAAATAGAATAAAACTATTACAGAGGCATTAAAAAAAAGCTTATGATAGGTAGGTATCACAAACTGGAAGAAGGATTTTTGAAAATTCCTTTGTTAAACAGAATAATAACATAAAGTAGGTGGTGGCGCTAGTTTAGGTGCTGTATGCGCCTTAAGAAATATTTTCTAGTGATCATGTAAGCGAATGTGTAAACTAAACGACTAGAAATATGCGAGTGTGGAAAAATAACTTTATCTAAAAATTATTTTCAGAAATTTACCTACCGGTAGTAAAACGATAAAAGATCTTACAAAAGAATCTGTCTTCCGTAGTAAACTTAAAGAATACCTTATTTCTAAATTTTAGACAATTTAACCCGTGTCAATTCTAAATGTTATTACTCTGTTGACGATTTTTTTAATGATAAATCTAAACTAGACTAATTGACATTTATATCGAGTTATTAATGTAATTGTTTTTATTCTTTTGCTTATTGTCATTGTCTTTAATATCAGACTCTATGTTTCTAAACACGTAACAATTTATAAATACAGTGCTGCGCCCTTACAGGGTACATGTACCTACCACTAAGCTAAATAAATTTAAGCTGAAATTGTATATAATGTATGTGTATGCAATAAATAAATGAAATGAAATTAAATCAGAAAATTGAAAATTGGGAAATTGTTTGAATGGAAAAATCGCTTGCAGTAAAATTCGATTTTGGGGAAGATACTACCACACTCTTGCTAACAACACCCGCTAGGATGCAAAGCCGTAAAGCTATATTAAGTGGGCAGGGTCATTCCACATAAATCTTCAAAGTTTTGTCTCCCACACGGTCCCAGCAAAGCCAAGTTGGACAAACTGCCGAACTGGGTTATAAAGTAACTACATATCCCTAAATTGAGACACATGGACAGATAGGATGTGAAAAAAATAGGATACCAACTTGTGTGAAAGCTTTTTATGTCACTGAGATAGAAAGCTTTCACACAACGTCGTACTTTATACGCAACTGCGCAAGTAAGAGGTTATATTTTTCATAATTCAAGATTTGAAACTCTATTAAGGCGCATACCCCACTCAAAGTGGCGCCGCCACCTAATTTATCTTGTTATTCCGTTTAACAAAGGAATTTTTAAAAATCCATCTTCCAGTTTATGATAACTATCACGAGTAAACTTGTTATTGCTCTAAACTAATACTCATTAGCAAAAAATAAAACCACAATCGTCAAAAGTATTTTTAGACGATATTTCATTAAAATATGTTAAATAACTACCAAATAAAACTGGTTTTTCGAGGTAAAATTAAACTTTAGAGAAAACTTTGCAATTTTTTTTATATCGACCAAGTTAAGTAAATGATACTCATGAAAAATATTTATTTACCAAATTGTGTTTTATTGCCTTAATTTTTTTTCCATACAATCAAAACAGGGGTTATGGGACTCATTTCACCTTAACTGCATTATTAACTGACTTCGAAAAGTAGAGGTTCTATCGAACATATAACCATTATATACCATTACAAGGTACTGATTAAATTATGTTTTTTTAAGAATTTCGATTTCTATATCGTCTATGAACTGATTTAAATGATTTTTGCAGTAGGATGATCCCAAAGCGTTCTTATCAAAATATTATTTCCGGAGGATTAACATTTATCCCACAAAACTTAAAAAACATAGAAAACTAAGGATTCGAAGGCGGTTGTTGTTTTAAAAGAACAAATTATCACGAAATAGATGCAAGCAGAGGAAAAGAGAGTTTCATAAGGGTTAAAACGCGTAACTTATAGTAACTTATTATACTTGAAAGTATATAATGTGTAACCCTTTTTCGTTTCACAGGGTTCCTTGTGAAACGGAAAAGCGTCCATGCGGCTCCATACAACAACATGGTGACACCGCTGTGTTTGTGTGCGCAATTGCCTATAACCTACTGTGTTCGCATATTGTTTTAATGCTATTTTTAGAGAACCCTAGTATGTATTTAAACCAAATTTATTATTTAAGACATTATTAAAATAAATAAATAAATAATGCTGGACAAATCACACAGCATTATCTAGCCCCAAGCTAAGCAGCAGATCGATTACGGTAAAATACCCCATCCAAATTTGACATTTGAAAGCCCGTAGGATGGCCTTCGAGCCTCCCATCCATCCAATTGTAAATAAAATAGCCGTCACTGAGACGATTGCCAGTCCCAGCCGAAATTGAAGCCCATGAATGAATGAGATGAATGCTTTTGACAGTAAATAGAACGATTTTGACGTAAGGTTGTTTTCTTTTCATTTGACATTGACATACTCTAATTTCCAGTTGACGCCCCCTGCCACCTATCGATTTATTTGGAACTATTTTTTTTCTTTTTAAAATGCTAATAGAAAACCCCTCATTATGATGTTATAAAAGTTGATATTGCTCGCATTCACATTAAGATAAAAAATTAAATGTAGGTAAAAAATAGATAAATAAATCAACAAAAAGAAAAAGGGCAAGAAAATGTGTTAAACTGGCAACATTTCACTGAAAACTTCTAACATGACAATGACAGTTCCGATGCATGTTCTTGATAACGTTTCATTGCCGCAATTCTGACTCCAAAGACAGTAACATAACCTTCATGATATTTTTATTTAATGTACCCTTATATTTTCTTAGGCAACCCAACTATTAAATGTTTCAGCCTTAATATTTATTATTTCAACACAGACTATGAAGCCCCTAACGTACGTGGAGAAGAAAAGAGACGTTTTCTAAAATTTGTTAAATCATCAGTTTTAGGACAATATTTAGGCAAAATCGAAAACGAAACGTAAAATGGGGAATCCACTTTGTTCACTCCGTGTTCATTCACATTGACCATCCAGCCATAAAATTTAGTGCAATTCTATTTGTCCCATCGATGGAATCGAACCCAGTCGCCCATCCATTGATCCATTGAGAATAGCGTAATCACTCTGCAGAGCTTGTGTTATGGGTACTAGATAACTGATATACATAATAGAGTACAATACATAGAAAGATATTTTTTATTATACATAGAAAACGACCAGAACACCCTGAACAAATGTCTGCAGATCGTACACACATTTGTCCCGAGGCTGGAATCGAACCCGCAACCTCCTGCGTCGCAGGCAGACATTCGCCCACCGCGCCACAGAGGTCGTCTTTGATTAAAACATAGTTAATCTGTCTGTCTATAAATTATGTCTATCTACATTATCTATCCTACTTAAAATGTGATTTAGTTTAAAATATCTACTGAATCACTTTTGTTTTCTTGTTTAGGACCATTATTTTTTTAGAATTGGCTCTAGAAGTGCCAGTTCATAAAAATAGCACGAACATGTGATTGTTTTGAAAAAACTTAAATAAGACTCGGATATCCTTTAAAAACCCAGTTTCTTTTTAGTTTTGCGTGATAACTAGTTATTCCTCGGGAATGTACCTTAGGATTTTTCTCGAACATAGAACCCCTCCTTTTATACGCAATCGATTAAAAATGTGTTTTTCTTCCTTTTGCCAACTGAGTTATTAATTTTTAACCTTCACAAGTTTTATTTCTGCTCCGTATATTTGGCACAAAATAGCCATTCCGCTTTATTTACAAACGCAGGACCTAATTTATGTTATTTATAAACGCAAAGGCTTATTTACGAGCATAAAGATAGAACAAGGGTATATTGGTCTGGACTTTTATAGCTTTGGTCATGCTTCGGTGCTTTATACCTTCGATATTGAAGGCTCTTCCTACGTGGCTTTGTACGTTTTCCGCTTGAGGGTGGAGTCGGCCAGAGTAGTATAAATCTTATTTCTTATTTCTTTATTGGTAAATCACAGCTTTACTTAATTAAAATATGGTAATACATTTAAAACTTTAAATTAAGCCATAGAAGATTTACACCTTATTACTAGGTAAATATTAGGTTTGGGATTGATAAAGTGCTCTAATTATACTAGATATCTGATACATTCTTTCAACAAAGGTTAACTAGATTGGTAGGTATAATAGTAAAGGTACTGCGTTGTATGTGTTTGTGTGTAAGTGTGCGATTGCTCTTCCGAGGCACCAGTCTCTTAAGAGTTTGGGCAACGTGGGAGCAATCTCTGTGTGTGTGTGTGTTGTTGTATTCATGTGGTAGAAGGGAGGGAGGGGTTATTGACAGCGATGTAGTTTTTTAACGTCCAATTTCAGGGAATTCTTAGACAGATGAAAAATGTCGAGACTAGAGTATTCTTTGTTACAGAGTCGAGCTACTCGGCTCAGAACAGAGTTTTGGGTATAGTTTGTACTAACATGGGGAACATAAAGGAGGGGTGTGTGTCGTGTTCGGCTTATCATGAGATTAAATTTTTATCAAATCTTATTCCAAGAATAAATGTAGGTATATCTAAGAGTTATTCCTTATTATAAAAATCCATGGAGTAAAAAAATATCAAAAAGTATTTTAATGGTAGCTGCTAGAATAGCAGCTGTAATTGAATTTCAGATAAAAAAAGTTTCAGCCGTTACTTTGCGGAAATCCTTTGCAAAATATAAAGATGTTGTTTAAATTGTTTCTAAATATTTTCATCTTTATATTTTGCAAATAAATTTCAATTTAAAGTAAAAAAATAAATAATTGGATAACATATTCGTTCACCATTAATAAATTAAATCTAGATTAACAATACTTAATATTGGCTACTCGATGCTTACGATGGAAAAACGCAAAGGTCACTTGCGCATCCTCCATTATATTCCTGATAACTTGGTACTTTGGATGCACAAATCTGCTACAATAGTGTCGTCTTGGCAGTTTATAGTACATTATGATACAAGTGCGGTAAGTTGAAAATTACAGCCGAGGCAATATTGCTAGCCCGACCCATAGGCGAGGGCTACAAGAAAGCAGAGGCTGTAATTATCAAAGCGCACGTATGTCATACGACGTTTTATAACATATTTGCGAGGAAATAAATAAAACTCGCACTTTCGAATAAATTTTGATACGCTTGTAAGTATCTATCGGTCGATTTTTCGGGAAAGAGGCTTAGAGTAGCCTTTTTCGCTGCCTCTGAGACTTCTGGCGGTGTTGAATTAATAAATTCATCATTACTTGATCTTTAAGTAAAAACAATACAGCGAAAAGTAAAAGCTCGCGGAATAATTTTTACTTGTCCACAAATAGCGATGCGCGCGCATCAGCGCTTTTTTTAAGGCAAAGGCACAAAAACAGCCAGTGTTACTAATAAAGTAAATTCATATTTTTGTGTTTTGTTACATATGAATGGTTGTAATTTATGGTCAATATTAATTAAATTAAAGAATCAAATATTTATTTATTATATTTTATCTCCTAAAAGTTTAGGAGTTAATTTTATGCATAAAATGTTGACCACTTTTCTGGCATAAAAACTCTTTGCTAAGATTTAAAAAAGTACCGTTCGTTTTAGACGGACCATCTTGATAAACCATAGACATAGACTTTTTTAAAACGTGCGTTTTACATTACATTACCGCACTAGAGCGTAATGAGATACATTACGGTATTGAAATTGGTGAAATAAGAGACCCTTTACGAGCAAATGTGTTATAAAGGTTATTTATCTGACTGTATAAAACCATGTTTATAATGCGCGCGCGAATTGACGACAAAATAAATAGGTAAAAATGGAAGGTGCAAACTCGTGCGCACTCGAGATTTTCATTCGAGCGAGTTGACGAGTAAGTTCTATATTGCTGCGAGTAAGTCCAAAGTAAAATTATAAAGTAAAATTATAGGATTAGTTACTCTCGTATTCAGTCGAATCTACCCTTAAAAACAATATAAAGGGTATTGGGGAAATGAAATAAGTTGTACCAAAAGCAAGTTATTATAATAACATGTTTCTGACTGCGGCTTCATACGCGTTGTTTCTATGGGAATGTTTAAAGATTATTTTTATCCCATGGGAACTGATTGGTGGGTAAAAAAGTAGCGTAAATTTGATTCCAAGTTTATAGAGACATCTATGCCATATTTCAGCTTTTTATTTCTGAGAAACTTTTCTACGAATAATAAGAAATTCAGTACTATGTAGTAGGTACCTTTTCTTTTTGGTGACTCTATCTGAATCAGAAAACCACGTTCATGTAAAACCCACAAATTCACACATTTCTCTGTTTGATCAAGATGCCTTAACACCCAAATTTGTATCCTTAATCAAGCGCGGATAATTTAATACCAATAAATGATTAATTCTCGTTTAATTTAATCAGACGGACGAAGTTTCTGGAACTTATTTATTAGTTACCTACAGGGCGCACCGTGCGAGACTGTGAATCTTAATACAAGGTAGATAGAAACAGATGAGCAAGTCTCAGTACTGACCAGAGTTTTTGGAGCGATATGTAACGTGTTACAGCGAGCGTTCGTTCAGTCAGTAAAGGAAAGAAAGCGTACGCAACGAGCAAAGAGACGATTTTTAGTACACCGTGTACACGTATCATGCTCGTTGCGAATGCTACATTACGCTCCGTAACACTGGACAGTAACCTCTTAGGAATTTATTGTGAATTGAACCAGGATCACATCATAAAGTGAATTAACTAATAACCTTTTATACTGCGAGGAATCAGCCTATATTAGTCCACTGCTGGACATAGGCAGCCCTAATGAGCGCCATAGCGCCCAGTCTTCAGCTTGCCGAATCCAACATCTGCCAGTAGTCTTTCGCAAATTGTCATCCCATCTGGCGGTTGTCAGTTCTTCTCGAATATGGCCAGCCCACTGCCACTCTAATCCTTTGAGCTATGTCGATAACCTTAGTTCTCTGTCGGATGTATTCGTTGCGAATCCTATCCTTCAAAGAAACTCCGTGCCTAAGTTGTCTTACTATTACTTATTTACCGTGCTATCGTGAAGTTTTCCATGCACGTCGTGGCTGAAGGTCGAGGCGGTACCCGTAGCTCCTTAGATTCCTGCGATTATTGGATTATTACGCAATTCAGCTTTTACGTGCTCTATTCTTTAGGGAATAAAGGTCAGTTTGGTGTAAAGGTGTGAAAATAACTAGCTCTTTTCGTTGGTAGATCATTTTGAAGTGTTGAATTTTCAAGTGCGAAATAATTTCGTGTACCTTTATATCCTGTACATTTCTACCCGCCTGGTACTTTGAGTAAGATAAACGTTGTTCAATATGATCCATATAGAATCAAAATACTATTTTTAGGTACCTTATCTCCTTGCATTTCTACTTTCCTGGTACTTTGTGTGAGATAGTTAAAAAATCCTTCGTAAACAATGGTAATCAAGATTACCACGAGAAGTGTGCGGCCGACTACTTTTGCTACTTTTCTGTTAGAAATCTCAAAATGAGACGAATCAGGAACGTTTTTAACATAAAATTTGAGTTTCTTGACTCGTCCCACTGGATTCGGACCATAGTGGGACGAGTCAGGAATAACTCGAGTCAAAGATACCATTCAAATTCAAGCATTATTATTTTTAGCTTTTACACGCTTCAGCTTTGACACGCATAATCTAATCTCCACAACGCCGTAATTTCTTGGCAAATCTAACTCACAAATAGACGATCACTACTACGGCCGGGAGAGAAGGGATTGTGGATCCCTTCTCTCCCTCGCAGTTTCAAAGGTTATTAGTAATTTTTTCTGCTGCATTTTCAACCCATTAATATTATAGGTGCAAATACTAGGCATCAGTTCCACTAACGCGTAATGTGTTCTATCTCATACAAAGAATAATAGGCCACGTCGTGCCGCGCAGTTTCGTTGTAGTGCCTGCTGTGCGATTACTGTAAATTAATCCATTAAATGTATCCTCACCCGGGGAGACTGGGTATAAGCGATTTCGGTTTTCATCACATGGTACAAAACAAATACATAACATTTTCTAGCAGGATGGAGAAGACCTGTGACAAAACTGTCAACATCAAAATATCACGAATGACAAATTAAATTTTAGGTAATATTTTATATACCTACATATATTTTATATTAAGTCAATTAATGTTAAACCTCACACTTGACCTTGTCTTGCTCAACTACGTTTTATTACTCCGATATTGAAATTACTGATTGTAACTTTGAATCAAAATTGTTGTACTAGATCAAAAATAGTGGAGTAATCTGACAATTGACTTAGACCTAAACTAAATACAGCAAAAATAGGTATATCATAGGTTATATCTTGACTTTGACGTTAAAAATTTCGTCGTCAATCGGTTCCATTCTGCCAGAAAGTTGTATGAAATTTTTAGTATCATAATGACAACCGAATTTGTTTATGTCCATTCTCCTCGGATGGCCCATTCAATGGGAATGGGAGACGTTTGCGTAATCGCACAGCAGTGACTCTTAGTACGCTCGTACCATAAGAAATAAAACAATTTCGTATAAGGTTTCAGGTAAACTTATTATTAAAAAGATAATTCTAAAATAATGCTAATTACATAGAAACCCACCTTCGTACCTACAATAATAAAGCCACGAGAATAAAGCTAATATTTCAATTTTAATTAATTAATTAACCTCTGATTAATCTTACACTCGATACCAACGGTATTAAATTCCGAAAATTCTCATAAGTCGGTTAACTCCGTTGTAAATTAATCAAATATTTTGTGGAAAAGCAACGTATCCCGGATAAATATTCATTGGGTTCCGTATTAAAGGATCGCAGAAATATCTTTGAATTATTCATCTAGAAGATTTCAGCATTGAATTGAGGGTGCTTAAGTTGTGTTTTGATGAATTTTGGTCGTTTTCACAACACGTATCAAATATGAAATAAGTCTACATTCTTATACCAGGAGGATACATAATAATATTCCACAGTAGACTAGCTTATATCAAATCTCTTTTTATTTTGCTTTTCCCAGACCTCTTATAATGATAATTATAAATGTTGCTTATAATAAGGGTTTGACATTGTTAATTGATTAACAGAGTGATTTTTATTAACGTTATCGAAAAAATTAGATTCCTTCTAATTACGTAAGTAATTCAAAATGATTGTAATTTTTAAGAATTGTGTAATTGTAATTTGTAAGTCTTTAAGAATTGTGTAATTGTAATTTGTAAGTCTTTAAGAATTGTGTAATTGTAATTTGTAAGTCTTTAAGAATTGTGTAATTGTAATTTGTAAGTCTTTAAGAATTGTGTAATTGTAATTTGTAAGTCTTTAAGAATTGTGTAATTGTAATTTGTAAGTCTTTAAGAATTGTGTAATTGTAATTTGTAAGTCTTTAAGAATTGTGTAATTGTAATTTGTAAGTCTTTAAGAATTGTGTAATTGTAATTTGTAAGTCTTTAAATCTTAAAAATTACAATCAAATAATAGAATTAAATTAAAACAAGAATTAATCATTGAAACAGTTTGCAGATAGCTTAATTGTTTCTATTGTAAATACTAGTTTTAATTTAAATTTAAAGTAAAGTAAAGTAAAAAGGTTTTATTTTTGTCACAATAACACAAATTAAAAGAAAAGACAAACAAAGAAAAATAAGTGACAAAAAAGGGGGCATCGCTCAGCATATGCCCAGTAGCGATACATATCGCTAATGAGCGCTGGTTTTATGCGACTCCCAATGTGCGCAAGCAGAGACTCCGCTGTGATTGTTATTTGATTGTTATTTTCTTTCTGAATAAAATCATTGAACAATTAAGCTAACTGCAGACTGCAAACAATCTATAGGTAAGTATCTATAGGTGATCCATATATCAATACCAATCGAAAACGTGCCCAAGTCACTGGCTGCATTCCCCCGCTGTATGGCAATAAGTATTGATTATAAAAAAGTTTATGGTGAACCTTCTTCGTCCAAATAACAAAAAGTATATCACCGGAGTCTTATCATGTCATTTAATATTGTAATTACTCAGCAATCTTTCTCAGTGTTACAGCAATCTTTCTTCCTGAACAATCCAGTTTACTTATTTCTCTACAAACACCAACCTTCACCGTTTATTTTATTTATTACAAACATTCACAAAGTCAAACCTCGATAAAGCTTAACTTTCATTATAGCGCTCTACTTCTTTAACTAGGTCAGGAGAGCCTTTATCCTTGTCATTCCGTGCGCTTACTACGTAAAACTATATTGATTTATTTATCGTAGTGTAACGAATAAAACAATTGTCAATCAAAAATGTCGACATTGAATATCAACAAACTTATATCCCATCTTCCTAGGACTTCCGTGAGGGCTGGTGCGGCGGCAGATTTAGCAGAAGATCTCAAGAGGCGCAAATATGCAGGTCTCGACAGAGCCTACACATTTGCTCCCCTTGGAGTCGAGACCCTAGGTTCGTGGGGTACCGTGGCTCTCCGGGTTTTCAAAAAATTATCTGAGCGTCTGGTCGAAGCGACGCGTGACCCGAGAGCTGGTGAGTATTTGGCACAGCGCATCAGCATTGCTATACAGCGGGGCAATGCAGCCAGTGTCTTAGGCACGCTTCCAACTGGTATTGATATGGATCAGTTGAGCTACCTGTAGATTGTTTGCAACAGTTTGCAGATAGCTTAATTGTTTCTATTGTAAATACTAGTTTTAATTTAAATTTGTTATTTGATTGTTATTTTCTTTCTGAATAAAGATTTGTATTAGGATAAAAAAAACAAACTTATAGAATAAATACAGGTCGGCACTGAAAAAAGTAAGTATTACTCGCTTACAATATAATTTAGAGCACTTCAAAGACATTTTCCACCGTCCTAGACATGGCGCCATATAAATCTTTGGCGCGATGTCCACAGATATCGTGATTGTCAGGGTATTCAAAATGGCAAATTTTAAGAATATACTCTTGTTTTATTATTTATTTTATGTAAATTTGACGCATGTGGTCTGATTTGACTGTGGTGTACTGTTGGAATGGGACACGAATTAGAAAAGTTTTTATTTAATTGAAAGACTCAGAGACAAACTTAGTTTTTTTAAAGATAAAGATAAAGATTTGTTTATTTGCTTCAACATAATGTACAGTTGTAGGTCTTAAATATTATAGAATGTTCCAATTATGTTCTACCTTAGGCATGCAAATATTAAAAATGTATTGTATTAATTAGGTATAAGCTTCATAAAATTAAATTAAGGTCACAGTTTTAGATTGTCTATTAAAAAGTCATTAATATTATAATAGCACTTATTTACTAATAGTTGTCTCAATTTAGCTTTAAACATGTTCTCACTAAGATTTAAAAAGGACTTCGGTATCTTATTATAAATTTTAGGTGCCATACAGACTACGCTTTTTTGTAACAGTGCAGTTTTGCGCCTAGGCATACAAAGTCTGTCGTTATCTCGTCTGTTACGTTCCGAAAAGTCTGCGAATTTTAGGAACAGATTACGGTTTTTCCTTACAAATAATGCAACTTCGAGAATGTATAGTGACGGAAGTGTAAGAATTTTATGTTGAATAAATAGTGGTTTGCAGCTGTCAGTCATAGGTATGCCGAACATGGATCTAATAGTTCGTTTTTGCGCTTTAAATATAATATCTTTGTCAGTAGAGTTACCCCAGAAAATTATCCCAAATCTGAGTATAGATTCTACTATCCCGTAATAAGCCGTCAGCAGTGATTGAGTATTAATGGTTTGTGATAGTTTGTATAGAGCATATGCTGAACTACTGATTCGTCTGCTTAGCAACTCTATGTGACATTTACAATTAAGTTTATCGTCAATTTGAATACCTAAAAATCGTGTAGAGTCAACTTTATTAACATTAGAACCTTTGAATTCTAGATTAACATTTGATGAAATTTGAGCTCTTTGACTAAAATGAATTATATTTGTTCTATTAATATTTATTTTATATTTTAATTCAATCAAAGTGGAAATCTGAGTTTCACTTTTCTGAATTTTCACTTTTCAACACTTTGAATGGCGAAACCCCTGTATGTCAACTTCGTTTGTTTTTCAAAGTAGACCTTCTGAGTTTTCATGGAGTATTAGGGCGTCGTCAGTATATCTAGATAATAAACTACCTAAATGTTCACACGTAGGTAGTTTAATATGTTTCTATTAGCAAATTCATATTTTAAGCTTTCTGTATCTATTAAGTTTTATTATAATTAGTTAAGCTGATAGCAATCCGAATTAAATAAAAAAAGAAAATTTCGCTGCACTGTACCAACTGTTACGTTGAAAGCTATCTACAAAACCAAGGTGTAGAATAAATCGACGCTTAGTTCCGATGCACTGATTTCCCGCCAGAGGGCGCGTTTTCATCCCCCGGCTGCGATTGCAGTATTTTACCCTTTTCGTCGTGACATTTGAAAGGATTATGTTGTAAAGAACGTGCAAAGGTTTCGTTTTCACAGACGACTGGATTTTAAATTCGAAACGTGTGTGATTTACCGTGTACAGAGAATGGAGTTTTCGTGTTAGTAGAATGCAGGTTAGGTTTTAAAAGTTTGAGTGGTTCGAATTGGAGGTACACCTGGAACAGATCGCCACTAAGCAATAAGGCCGCCTATTGTACTTGTCTCATGTACCTAATGTTTTTTTGTAATGTTCTTTTTCTGGTATACAATAAAGTGTTTTTGTATTGTATTGCATTGGAGTGGAACACCGGGGGGCGGGCAGCAGCGCCTCTTGCAGAATAGATCTAATACCGAGATGATTGTGGGGATTACGGAGATAAAGCATCAGGAGGAACCCTGCGTTCAGCAATGGACCATTATAGGCTGTTGAGGTAAGGTGAGGTGAGCAAGCTCACACTAGACTTCATTTTGTACAAACAGTAAATTACTTGCTTTTTTGCTACTTTTACAGGTCAATTTCTTAAACAGGTTTTTGTCTCCTTTTTTCAGCTCTTTATATTAGTAGAAGGAACCCCAAAACTGCAGTCTCACCAAATGTACTTGATTTTCAACTATTCACTCTTGTGTTTTCAACTATGCATGCACCTAGCACAGGATCTCGTAAACTTTCCTGGAACTTCGTACCACAAAGGAATTTCGTGCGCTGAAGTAGTGTAAAATTTTCAGCATATAAAGTTTTTATAGGCTCTCTTGAGACGCTGCGGCCCGCCCCCGGTGTATGTCCCTTAATCGCCTCCTACGACACCACAGGAATAGTTGGGGTGGTGCAAATTCTAACCCATCACCACACGGCTTAGAATTTGCACCACCCCGAGTTTGTTCAGCCGCTGATAATAAGGATTCAAAGTTCAGGTCAGGGCCAAAAGCTGTTTTTGGGGGTTTTCTAGCAAGGAAAAGTACGCACAGTAGCAACCCGGAGTTATCAGGAAGTTGGGTGTATTACACCCCCGTGCCGTGGAAAACACGTCGAGCTGGTCCTGCGCCTGACCTCTCCCCGGTCGCGTCGGCCTGTCGTCCCATCAGTTTGTGGGAGTGAGGGAATAGAGAAAGAGTTCACCTGTGTTTACGAAACACACTTGCGTAGGTACCTATAATATACCGTCTGCACTTGTCTATTTAAAAAGAATAAAAAATATGACTTCAATTTATAACACTCTTTAACCCCGTAAGGGTTTGACCCGAATGTTATATTCCTCGGGTTTTTAAATTAAAAAGAAGTGTATCTTCGTTAGCAGGTAGGAGTGAGTAAAACTCTCTATGATCTAAAGACAAGTAAGTCTCAGTTGAGACTAGCCGCCAAGGTCGAAATTCGGCTTGGAGGATTTCATCTTTTAGGTTCCATTTCTAAATTGGGTTTAATACATTTGGTTTTGACGACCTCTGTGGCGAGGTGGGCGAAGGTCCGCCTGCGACGCAGGAGGTTGCGGGTTCGATTCCCGCCTTGGGACAATTGTAAGTACGATCTGCAGGTAGTTCCAGGTGTTCTGGTCGTTTTCTATGTATAATATAAAATATCTATCTAAGTAAGTGTTGTATTATGTATATCAGTTATCTAGTACCCATAACACAAGCTCTGCTTAGCTTGGGGCTAGATAATGCTGTGTCAATTATCCAGCAGGAGTACAAGACAAACCATTATCATCATCAGCCTATATAAGTCCACAGTTGGACATAGAACAAAAAAAAACGATAAAAAAAGAACTCAAACGCTTTAATCAAAATCATATTTATTTTCACGGTTCAACAAAATAAACGTTGTTCATGTTCCATGATGATGAATATAATTTTTTTGCTGTGTGGTAGTGGTGTGGTCCATATCTGCCACAACCTGTAAGCAATAACAATATTGAATTTTTGGTTTTTATTTATTTTTCTAAATGTACTACGGTTAACAAAAAATATTATTTGCAATGGTACCATCGATGTAATGGAACGACGGCAAACAATAATTGCCACAGTACCATTGATGGTACTATCTAATGGTACCACGGTAAATGAACGGCGTAGGTAAGCATTTTCTAAAGCAAAAATACAATGTTGTAGAGTTTATTAAAAAGGTTCCAATTTCATTAGTCCCCGCATACCGATGTGAGATCGTCTATATTCAGCAGGTAATTCGTACTTACAGTCCTGAAAAGGACAGGATTTAGGACGCAGAGCCAAGCAACTGTTACCCAATACATTGTGTAGTACTCGATCGACTTGGTCTTAGTATAAAAACGTTGTCGAAGCGTAAGTGGTTTTTTCCTCCAATAGGATTCATCATCATCATCAGCCTATATGACTCCACTGCTGGACATAGGCCTCCCCTAATGAGCGCCATAGCGCCCTGTCTTCTCAGCCTGCCGCATCCAGCAGTCTTTCGCAAATCGTCATCCTACCTGGTCGGAGGGCAACCAATAGGATTAGTTGAAAGTTTATATTTTGTACCATACCAAAAAAATACCACAATGATGATTTGTATTTTCGATTTTCATTTAGGAAAGAAAAAAAAGTTCCAAATATCTCGATAGGTGGCAGGGGGCGTCAACTGGAAATTAGGGTATGTCAATATCAAATGAAAGGAAAACAACCTTACTTCAAAATTGACCGATTTGGAAAAGTCAAAGTTTTCCTTTCATTTTACATTAACATACCTTATTTTCAGTTGACGTCACCTATTGATATACCTGGAACCATCGAAAACCGCTCAATGCCAACAAAATGCGGTTTCATGCATATCCTGTTACTGGTTTTAATCCAGTCAATATAGTTTTTTTGCATGGAGAATGTTGCTTTAGATCAGGTTTCGGGGATTCTGGTAAAATATGATAGATACAGTGATGAGCTTGTTCTAACTAGCCGATACGACGTTCTGTCTAATCATCGTTTTAATTTTAAGATTTTGTGGCCATTTGCATCCTGTTAATAACTACATTAATACATTTTAATACAGCTAGGTACCTGTGTACCACAGATCATTAAGAATCCCCGATTTTAGATGAATTTTAACCGAGTAATTATCGAATATACTTTTCAAAATGCTAATAAACATGAAAAGAATGAGCAAAACTTAGTGATTTTTTGCATTTAGGCCTTCTATCGATAATCATAAAAAGAAAAAAAAAGATAATCAGAACCTCCCCTAAAACTGATAAGATATACTAATTAATTATAGTTTAAAGCTTTCACTGCCTAGCCTCGGCAGTGCGATCCGCAGGGGCGCGCCGCACCGCTACGTCACGGACCCGGAGATCGACTTTTGCGTCTTGGGCCATGAAAGTGTTAGTTTAATAGCATTCATAGTTTAAAATCTGCGTTAAAACGCTTTTGTACAACTTTTTCTCAGCTTTTTCACAACTTTTCTCAGCATTTTTTAATGCCACCTCAAATATTTTTTTATATTGGACTATTATTTTTATGTGGTTTTCGCAAAAGGAAAATTGTGACATTGGCTAGTGACAATACACTCGTTAACTATTTAGAACGGCTGTCAGTGAATTAATAGGTTCGTCATAGAGAGACGACCTTTACTCACAAGAATTTCTATAGATTTGAAAGGATTCTGTAACAACTGTGAAGAAACGTTCACGTCAGTTTCACATGATCGTTCTGCACATTTTATTCAAGCCGTAGGTTTGGTAAGAAACTAGTACATAAATAAAACATTTCGGTTAAACCTTAGGACAACTAAAATAAAACTGGACCTTTTTGTGATTGTCCAAAAAAGGTTTTGAGATTCCTTTGCTACTCGTTTCGTAGATCACACTGTGTAGATAGGTTAAGTTCCGAATCAAAAGTAACGAAAGAAATAAGGTTTTAAATTATCACCTAAATAAAAAGGAGTAAAAATCCCACGACGCTGGGCAAAATAGATTTTTTAAGCCCACGTATTCTTATTTCAAATCTTTCCTTTTTTCATTGCATTTGCTGCCAGTTACATAAAAAAATCCGTCGAAATAATTTGTTCCATTAAAAGCATATATAAAAATCCGTTGGTAACCGTAAATGCACTTTTCATTTTATTTTCATTGACATCAAATGAATTTATTGCTTGAGGTGCAGCGTGAACATGGACAGAGTAATAAATAGATACCGAGCATAGAATTATTTCATAGTATGGAATCCATACTAATATGATTTTATGCGAAAGCAACTCCTTTTTTATGTCAGACTGTGTACGGGACACCGTTGAGTTATATAAATGATAAGAAGAGATTTGATAGAGAACTCTTATATTATTGATATGATAATTTGATAGTTGAGCACGCGCCTACCATGATGAGGTGAAAACGTGAACTGATGAAATAAGCTAAGTGGAAGGCGAATGTAACAATTGACCTTAATAATATCGATGATTTTACAATAATTACCTAACTTATATACCTAAATGCACGGTTGCGCTGCACCACCGTCGTAAAATCTGTTATCGGCATGACGTCATAAATTGGTAATCTCTGATTGGTGTTCAACGTGTCATGGCGGATTGCTGTGTTTTATAATTTTATTTTACAAAATTATAGAAATAATCTTTCAAAATAAAAAATATCTTTTACGTGTTTTGTTTTATAGCTCAAGATTAGTTCAGTAATTGTGTTTTTTAGTTACTGTTTTCATCACTATTCTCTATATTATAGGGTATATAGTCTGAAGTTGTTAGTCCAAGCCTAACGGGCAGGTTTAAAAGCTTTAAGTGTTCCCCTGGGTTGCTGTGATGGATCGCCCCAAGCGATCTCCTGCTAACCGAGTAATTTACTGGCTATAGAGTTTTAATTTGTAATACTAGCTTTAATTTGAATTAAAGTAGCAAAAGGGTCGCCTCGATACGTGCGTGTTACGTTACAACGTCAATCCACGCCTACCTTTGAAAAAAGCGTTTTCTAGTAACGAATAAGCGTAATTTACGAGTACCTTAGAGCTCGAAATATAGCGTGGATGTTTCGAGAATGAATGGAAGTTGTCATTTTGTTATGTCCAAGTATGCGTGGTCTATATAAACCCTGTGTCTTTTCTATGTTTGATAACAAACTCAGACTCATAGGGCCCTCTTGCTAGTCTAGTCGAACTATTTTAGACCGTATATTTTTTAAAGAAAACGCCTCACTTTCACTTCAAATTCAACTGAAACCCATACCATTCAAACCCATAGATGAATAAAATGCTCCAATATAATGTATGATCCTTAAATATTTAGCGTCATAAATTAGGTAATATCACGTCATTTTAGGATACCCTACCCTACCTCAAATGGAAAAAAGGAACCCTTTTAGGATCAGTTTGAGTCCGTCTGTCCGTCAACCCGCTTTTCTCAGGAACGCGTGGAGGTATCAGGTTGAAAATAAGATCAAATAGAAAAGTAACCTTGTAATCTTAAAGCCGTGATATAAATCATACCTATAAGTCAACGCAGTCCAAATTTACAGCCGTTTATGTAAAAAAAAAATTGACAACATGCTTTCAAAACCTATAGATATTTCCTGTTGACCTTGAATCATGAAATTTGGCTAGAAGCAAGGTCTTGTAGCACAAGTAAAGGGGAATGTACGAAATCCGTAAACTTGTAGTCTAATCACAAAAAAAACTTTGTATCTCGCCATGGACCACCTATAGGTACCTACCTCCCGTCGATTTAGAATCAGGATTTTTGGCAAGAGACAAGTCCCATTAATTATTATTAAGATAAATGAACGGAACCCTCGTTGCCTCGTTGTCACACTTGACGTTTTATTCGACTTTATATTTCTTTTGCTGGTTTAAAACCTCTCTTCCTTCCTTCCAATAGGGTGAATATTGAATATCGGTAAGGTACAATTTTTTTTCGTGCCCGTTTATTTTTTTGATTGCAAACTCACCTGATGGCAAGTGGCAATTCGGTCAACGTCAATGTATCATGGAGGTCTAGAAGCACATATTCACTATTGTCTTGACGAAACCCAGTTGTAGTTAACGAATAATAAATATATAATAAACAATACTGGTCAATTGACACAGCATTATCTAGCCCCAAGCTAATCAGAACACAACTGCTATGGGTACTAGATAACTGATACCTATTCATAATGTAATACCAATTCATAGATTGACAATGGACACGCTTCCGGCTGGTATTGATATGGATCAGTTGTAGATTGTTTGCAACACTCTGCAGTTAGCTCAATTGTTGCAATTGTAAATACTAGTTTTAATTTAATTCTATTATTTGATAGATAGATAGATATTTTATTAAACATAGAAAAAATCTATCCGGAAAAGAAGCACGCAGCGAGTTCTAAACCTAAGCGATACGAACGTTAAAGGTAGAGGAAAACCGCTTAGAGAACTTTAAAGGTTTACTTACATTAAAAATTCAATTTGATACTTTGGTCTTACTTCATGATATTCTTTTATCGATCATTTTCCATTAAATTCATACCCAGAGGAATGGGACAGATAGATTACAATATTTGATTTAAGCTTTGCGATTTAAATTGCAATGCATCTCCAGCTAAATCGACTGGATATTTCGCGGTAAATTATACTCTAAGTCTCTAGCAATAAAGACAACTTTTAAGGAGCTAGCAAAACTTTGAGAGAAATTTTGGACGTAGGATATTATATGAATGTATATTCCTTTGAGAAAGAAAGTTATTTATTTGTTTATGGTTAATCTTTTCAAATAAATAAATAACTTGCTTCAATACACTTTTAATATTGATTTTAAGTATACAAGATTATTTTTACAATCTAGCCATAGAATTGGCTAATGGATAAATTAGTTTTAACTTATTTTTATGAATACATACGAGTATTACCCAAACACGTCCATTAGCACTTTTCTTATTGTCTCAATACTGAACCAGAAAAACTTGGTTCATGTGTTCTTTAATAATAAATAATATAAAGATAAATAAATAATAATAATAATATAAGATCTATAAAGATCTTACAAAACTACTAATAGAGTCCACAGGTGAACGGAATGCTGGTTTTTATTTCGGTCAACGAATTAGCATTGCCATTCAACGTGGCAATGCTGCCAGCATTCTAGGCACTCTGCCTTCTGGTGACGGCTTACATTTTTAGAAAATAGATGTAAGTGTAAATATTAGTTGTAATTATTAGGTCCTTACATATGAAATTGGCGTTTTTCGTACTGGCCACTTTAATCACAAATTTCTCCTCTTTGGTAAGGAATTCCAAATTCAAATTTGTACAGCTATAGACTCATGTATTTGTGCTTCGATGATCGTCATTCATTTGTTTTTTTTCTTCTGTTTTTTTCTGTTTGCGTCACTCATTTCACAAAATGGAAAACGAATTGACTGAAGCAAACCGGCAAACGCGCGTCGACTGCTGCGTTACATTACTAAACCGGCACAATAATGAAGGTATTTTAAACCGAATCATTACCTGTGATGAAAAATGGGTTCTTTACGATAATCGGAAGCGCTCAGCGCAATGGTTGGATCCTGGCCAGCCAGCCAAATCCTGCCCCAAGCGAAAATTAACCCCAAAAAAGTTACTTGTAAGCGTTTGGTGGACTAGTGCCGGTATTGTTCATTACAGTTTTCTCAAATCTGGCCAGACTATTACGGCTGATGTCTATTGTCAGCAATTGCAAACCATGATGGAAAAGCTAGCGGCTAAACAACCTAGGCTGGTCAATCGCTCCACGCCACTGCTGCTTCACGACAACGCTAGACCACACACTGCGCAACAGACGGCTACTAAATTAGAAGAGCTTCAATTGGAAAGTCTAAGACATCCTCCGTACTCCCCGGACCTTGCTCCAACAGATTACCATTTTTTTCGAAATTTGGATAACTTCTTGCAAGGGAAAAAATTCAACTCCGATGGGGCAGTCCAAATCGCCTTCAAAGATTTTATTGATTCCCGTCCGACTGGTTTTTTTAGTAAAGGGATCAATGAACTACCTATAAGATGGCAAAAGTGCATAGAAAATAATGGTTCATACTTTGATTAATTAAATATATTATATTAAAAAATATTCGACTTTTTGTTCCTCCCATACAAAACGCCAATTTCATATGTAAGGACCTAATATTTTTCGCTGTTAAATAACTAAAACCAAAACTCAGTTTTGAAACAATTATAAAAATTAAAAAAAAAAAAAAATTAAGTATTCAGATGATTTTACTATCCATTGCGTTAGTTGGCTTAAAACTAACTTTATGATGTCACTATAAATGATTATTATTACTGCATAAACTAACTCAAAGGTTTTGTTCCTTTGAACCTTCTCATTAGGTTAGTGTTGTCAATCTATTTTAATATTATAAAGAGGAAAGATTTGTTTGTTTGAATGGAATAGCATCCAAAACTACTAGACAGATTTGAAAAATTCTTTCACCGTTAGAATACTACATTATCCCTGATGAACCTCGTTCTCCTTGCTTCGATCCCTGATGAACATAGACTATAAAATATTTCCGTGCGAAGCCGTTGCGGACCACTTGTATAACTGATAAATATAACAATCCAACTAGAATCTTATCTCGGATGGCAGATTAGAAGGTTTAAGTTCTACAACTATTTCAGTGTTCGATTGTTGTTTTCAAAGCGCTTTGTTCATTTCTAATAGTAGGTAAGGTCTCTACGTAGATTCACAACAGCAGCAGGCCAATATAACCCCTATTATCCCAGTCTAATGCCTCCAATGTCCAACACCTTAGTATAAAGACGTGTGGACGCGATAACGACCAATTTCCGATGGACATCGCGTTTAAATTCCCAATATCCGGCCTGTCAGCTATTCAGTGCTTCTTTTTCTCGTGTGAAATGGCTTTACAGCGTATCGTGGTAATTGTAGTCGAGGCATTATTTTGGTTTCTATGAAATTGGAGTTTTGAGCTATTTTTGAGGGCTTGTGAAGAATTGAGTTGTAGGTGCTCGAAAATCATGTTGAAGTGAAGCGTATTCGAAACTCGATGATGTTGTAAGCGAAACGAAAAATTTAGTGAATTCTAATTAAGCTTCGAATTTAGCAATGCTGAATTTAGTTCTGCTTGGATCTTGAAGGAAAACCAATAAGGCGATTATCAGGGGGAGGCCTGTGTCCAGCAGTGGACCATTATAGGCTGTTGAGGAGGATCTTAAATTAAATTTAGGCCATGTGTTATTTCGTATCAAATTTGAGACTTGACATGACAACCTTTCTTGAGGTTGGTAGATCGAAAAAAAAATTTAGAAACTCGTCTAAAATACATTTTATATATTGCAGGATTCAATGGAATGTCCGTCTACAGTCAATATTCTTATTATAGATATTTTTCCCATATAAAATATTCTAAAAGATTTTTGAATTTAGCTTTTTACTTTATAGTGCATTACTCGCAATGGCCAAATTTTCCACGAAAATTTAATTATGTCCCAAACCTATATCCTGCCGAAATCGAAAATTTTTGGGACATTAAATTTTCGTGAAAGATTTTTGTTTTGTTAATATTTGGATACAAGGGTCTTTGAACGTTACACTTTTCATTTCTCCTATACATATACGTAGGCACCAACATAGAAGAGCATAAAACTTATTGGAGGAGGCCTTTACCCCCCCCCCCCGAGGGGTTCCCGCCTTGCCGGGGCGGGGGGGCTTAGTAATCGCGGACTGGTCACCCGCGGTGAAGCTAAGAGGAACCCATGGGGCCCTGCCAACGCAGAGGGCGAAATGGCCGGCCCCGGGATGGACCGCTCCTCTGGGTTTTGCGCTCTAAGCCCAGTTGGAGTGGTAGTAGGTTGCGGTGCTGTATGGGCGGTGCCGTGACTGAGGCGGGCGGCTGTGCTGTATGGGCGGCATGGCCGCAGGGAGATGGAGGCCGCGGCGGGAGAGGAGTGCCGGTATTGCGGTGCGCCGCTTTCCCTGCCTTCCGCGGCCTTGGCAGGGTCGCCACCGTTTGATGGCGGACGCGGTGGGGTCGCAGGGGAGGAGGAGTGTCGGTGTTACGAGGGCCGCTCTCCCTATCCTCTGCAACCGTGTGGCAGGCGACGGGGCCACTTGACTGACCAATTTACTTTAAAATAATACTTTATTTTGATAAACATGTCGTTTAGCTTCCATATGGATGCTGATTCAGCCGATTTAGTTAATGGATATTAAGAGTTAGACTGTAGGCTATCTAAACCTGTGACTAAAATTTGAGTTGTATGATCATTTTTTTTTAAGTTAATTATTGAAGACATTAAACGGGATTTTCCCAAAAAAACACAAATATGGAAATATCTCAAAAATAGTTAACTTTCGGATAATACAACATGGGGTCAAAATAGTTGCAAATGGCCTCCCCCATCACCCCCTTAAAGGATCCGGTCTAATTTCCAATAACCCTGTATATTATAACAACAAGTAAGCGTTAAAATAGTAAATAAGAAGAAATGTAGCATGGTCAAATAAAGGCTTTTTTATTTATTTATAAATATACGTACTAATATTATAATGCATGTAATATTTGCTAGTTTATGAGTTCCAGTTACAGTAAGGTACTTTATTAGGTACCACTATGCTAAAGAAATTCATATATCACCTTTTTTGCCCACGTTGCCAACAAAGTTCATCAAGGCGCGGTGGGCGAAGGTCTACCTGCGACGCGGAAGGTTGCGGGTTCGATTCCCGCCTCGGGACAAATGCGTGTACGATCTGCAGACATTTGTTCAGGGTGTTCTGGTCGTATATATATATATATATATATATAATAAAAAATATATCTATCTATGTATTGTATTATTATTATGTATATCAGTTATCTAGTACCCATAACACAAGCTCTGCTTAGCTTGGGGCTAGATAATGCTGTGTGAATTGTCCAGCATTATTTATTTATTTATTTTTTCAAATCGTCCCATTACATTAAGCAGGGTCGATAGAAGTCGGCTGAGAAAGGTTGTTAGACCAAACTATATGCGTGCCGACGCGATATTTCAACATACAGACCTTTCAATATGTTTGGAAGTTCAACTAGTCTTACAAAGATGAAGACAGGGCTTTTTAAAACTTTTGAAGACATTTCAGATGTCGTCACACACGAAACTATTTTGATAACACTAAAAATGATGCCATCCTTTCGTTTTGATCATTATGAAAGGAACATCAACATTTTAGAGCTGTCTTATTAGATACCTATGCTTTATTACCTATAGAGGCTTTCAGAAAACCTATCCCCAACTACTTTATAGGGAAAAAATCCTGAAATACTTAAATGATTTCTAGGTTGTAAGGCTGGTAGCCGATGGAAGTTAAGTGCATATAGGGATTTGTACAAATTTGTACGAAGTAAAGAAATCAACACAGTTGACAATAATTTTCTGATTTTGTCATAATTACCTTACTTATAAAATACGGTTTTTTTCCTTTACTTGTGCTGTAAAAACTTGCTTCAATGGGAAGTACCATAAAGGTTTTGTGTGTCTGTGATTATTTTTGAAAAAAAAATGGGCATAAACAGCTGTAACTTTTGATTGCGTTGACTTAGAAGTTTGTTTTATATTGCGGCTCCATGAGGTTACAAACCTGAGTACCTATATGTTGTTAATTTCAACTCGATATTCAATGCGTTTCCGAGAAAAGAGGGTTGGCAGACAGACAGACGGACAGCAAAGTGATCTTTTAACTGAATTAGTCTAAAATATCCTTAAAAACAACTTAAATTGGACGTAGACAAATTTATCTTATGCATCGCCATCCGATGTTTCCTACATTTGGTCGTAGTATTGGTTGCGTGGGAGGGCTCAGTTTGTTTGTGGCTTAAATATGTCATGTCTATTTTTTACTCCAATCTATGCTGACAGTTGATACGTAAACCTTGAACCGTGATGTCATAACATAAGGTTCTTTTTCCTATGGCTGTATTCTAAAAGGGTCACGGTTTTCAATTGTACAGAAAACTAACAATTGCTAGCCTATTTACAGAATCCATTTTGTCTAGCACAAACTGTTTTATTCGAGATGGAAGGAATGGTAAAAGTGATGAGAAAACAATATTTTCACGGGTTACTGGGGGTATTTTGTTCCCACTACTGTCGGAGATGTTATTTTTACGTTTGCATACACGCCCCTCTATACTCTGTTAAGCTGGGTACTGAGCGGTGTTACGAAGCGTACTGTATCATTGACAGAGAACATGATACGCCGTCTCGTTGCTCGAGCGTCTGCTTTCCACGTACTGACTTGCCGAACGTTCGCTGTGTAACAACGTCACATTACGCCCTGTAGCACCGTCTAGTCAAGACTTATGTACTTTCTCAGAACCTCAGCTGCGTTCTATTCTAAACCTGATAACAAGGGACATTTGACAAAGGTATGACATCACGGATGTGTCACCATTCTTTCATGGCGTAACGTAATAGGGTAGAAGGGGGCAGGGGGTGACTGATTGAGCGATTTACATTATGAATGTGGATTGTGGAGCGTCTGTCGTTGGATGCTAAATGTCGTCATTTATCAGTTATTAAAAATCGGACAGTTCTTTGAGGACTGATTTTCAAGGAAATGGTTCTGATAATATTGACAAAATGTCTTTGACAATGTTGATTGAATAGATTGAGTTTGTATACCACCCACAATTTAACGACTTCGAAATAGAACAAAGTAATTGTATCAATCAATGAGTTCCTAAGAACAAAACCCTAAAAGAGCAAAGTCCAAAAGAAAAGGTAGTGGCCATGAAAGATTTTGCCCACCTTGTAAAGGTAGGTATTCCATACTGGATGGTTGTTAATAAAATTATAATGCTTAATAATACCTACGTGTATAGTAGTCTGACCTCGTAATGTTAAAAAAGAGTTTATTACATATGATAATTTGAAATCTTGGAATTTTTACTGGGGCTACGTTGTTGAGTTGTAGAGATTTATTTAAACCCGTTGAAATATGTATGTTAGCCCGGTTCAGCCCACATGTGTCATACATGTGTCTATCTGGACTTTTTTATTAACCCTTTTATCCCACGATGGGCTAAAAGGGTCACTAAAAAGCCCTTACCTAATTTACAACTCGATTATATAATGTAAATACTTTGTTACCTTACGGCCTAAACAAGTCGTCATTGTGTTTTCTAAAAAACACTCCATGATATAAGTTCGCAATTCGCACCAAAGTTCATTCATGTAAAACGAGGAAAAGCCACCTTCATCCAGTATCTGATCCCCTATGATTGCAGGATTCTAAAAACATTATCTCTACACGATGGTAATTTTACTGTCTATAGTCGATAAAAACACAGTACGGATAATTCACGTCATACAGTAGTGACATTACGAAGGTTTCGTCGATTTATTTGACTGTCTGACAAGGCGAGGCCGAGGCCAAAGATTTTAGTAGCCTTCGCGCAGAGGCTGCCTGTTATGGTGGCCTGATTTAAGATAATTGACAATGCAAGCTGTACCGTAGATTTTTGGCAGAACTGGCAACGCTATAGGTACATACCAGTATTGACTTGGCGTGCGACATTTAAAGCACATTGATGACAAAGCAATTTTGACCAAGGAGATCAAAATTGCTTTGTCAAGAAGATGAGCTCCATTGGTATCAATTTGGATTAGTGGAGCCACCTCTAGATAGTTGGTACCAGCCCGCAGATAGCTAACTATTTAATTTATAAATAAAATATTAATTTTATTTTAATTTATTACAATACTCATTTGTCTACATGTAGCAATTTTATTTCAAGCGGAGCGGAACTGGATTAGCTTGGCGTAGGACAGTGTGGAGTAGCATAAAAGTTTGGAGACCCGACTTGCCCCACGGCCTATATTCAGCAGTGGGGCAAGTTGGGTTGCGGATGATGGTAAAATGAGTAATTTTCATAGCCCTAGACGCATACCCCACCCAAACTAGGGCGGCCACCTACTTTATCTTAATTATTCTGTTTAACAAAGCAATTTTCAAAAATCCATCGTTCAGTTTGAGATACAAAGAAAAAATCTTTAGAACTAACATTGGCTTCGCCTTACTGCCTTACATCTTTCCTACCCCATGCTGAGGCACGCTGAGGTGTGCGGGATCTAGCGAAGCGATCAAGATAAATTTACACTTTTCCTCTTTCGAAATTTCGATCTAACCGTAGACTGGCGTAGAAAATTATTGGTTATAGAGCCGTTCTATACATGAGCTTTGCCTCGCCATGGCGCAAAAAAATACTGGAACGCAGTCGGTTGTTTGCATCCTCGTCATGAAAATGATGATTCTTTGTTATCATGTGTTTGGTGAGACATAATTATGCCAGAGTAAAGTTATGGAGAAATAATTGTAAATTATATTAGTTATAAAATTATGAAGATTGTGTGATTTTTTCACCAGAGCCTAGTTCATTATCTAGCAGGGAGTACCACGTGCAAACTAACCGGCACCTCGTGCAGGTTTGGTTAGTTTGGGAGACGAAATGTTCGAGTCTCCTAACAACCCATATTTGTCATATGCTGTAAATACTCGTATTTATAACACATACGACGAGGATGCAAATAGTCTAATGGTATCAATTCAGATAAAATACTAAAACTAAACTAACATGATAACACTAAAATTATTAAAAAAGTTATGACTTTTGACACTGGCTGTAACTGTGTGACAATGTGTCATTTTGACTTGTGTTGACGATTCCCGATATCCACGTGGTCTCAAGCTTGGCTCCCTTGGCAGGACAGATTCGGATCCCTAAGGAAATTTGCCCACACGGTGAGACTCCATAGGCTGAGAAAACGACTACAAGGCGAGGTTATACTAGACGATGATTTTTTTTATAGATCAGAGTTGTTGGTAGCTGGAATGGTTCCTTAACTTAAGCTACATAGAAATGCTTCAGTCGAATATCACTTTAGCTAGAATTAAAATGAGATTCGGATCGTTAATAACATTTGGTAGATAGGAATAGGTGATTGATGAATAAGAATAATAAGAGAGAAGAGAGGAGGCTATGTTAGACCAGTGGAAAATCAATTCATGTTTGGGTTTAGATTGAAAAAGTTACACGATTTTTCTGAAATAACTTAGTGACTTGTCGAATTTTTTTCTAAAAATCTAAGCCGTCACCAAATCGCAAATTGCCCAGAATACTGGCAGCATAGTCACGTTGAATGAAAATGCTACCTTTGTTTGAGTTTTGCGACTTAATAATAATAATCTTACGAAAACAAAACTTTTACGAGACCACCTTGGAAATAATTCACAATTTGAAGCGGGCTTGCCAAAGTAGGGTAACGTGTTTTTGAATTTACACCGCCGCTCGGCAAACGTTAGTGTAGGACGCCAGGTGAGATGACGATCTGCTTTAGACAGGCAAGTGCTGGATGCGTTGATATAATTTTCTATACAAAACCAAAATATCATAAAAATCGGTTTACAATTACTTAACTGAAAGCAACGTCGGTGAACACCATAAAATGACAACCACAACAAGCATAGCACCTTTTTTAAAGACAATAATTAACTTACACCATGTGTGACTTGCTTGCTATAATTCTGTCTCCCACAAGAAGCAAAAAGGTAAATATCACCACGGCTTGTGCTAATGGATGTCATAGTCGACACTTCCTTGAAACTCAATATGCGGACGTGAAAGTGCTAGGCAGCTTTCGATCTTATCGACATGAAGTTCGGTTATGGTTTGTTTGTGAATTTGAATTGGAAATGTATTTTTGGAACGATGTATCAATATTTTAATGTACATGTTCGTAGAGGGCCTACGCTATAGAAAAGCTACGTGCTACGCCGTAGAAGCGCTACGCAGTAAAATGCCTACGCGCCGTCTCAGACCTGCGTAAATCGTGGATGAGTTAGGCTTTTTTCATTCTGCAGCGTGTCAAGGGTCGTCTGCAGTGCTGCCGGTTGAGTTGGGTATTTCGCAGTGTACTCTGGCTCGACTGGGCTGAACGTGTATGTCATGAATATAAAGTTAGTTTTTTTTTCTCAGAGACGCCTTGCCAGCATTGCATCCATATAACCTTCGGAGCATTTGTTGAGTGGTGCATTCCTATCGCTGTATTTACAACTACAAGAGGATAAAAAATACAATTATTTAAGTATGTTAAATTTTCATTTATTTCACCCAAAATCCGTCTCTCTGTTGTACACACCGTTATCTATACAGCAGGTTTTGTAAGTCTCAAATAACAGGCCTTTTTTGGAGTTCTCTTCTTCTACGCCCAACAGCGAAGCTCACACTGGAAAACTGGCCCACTCGCCGACCGGCACACGCGCAAGTCAAACATTTGCGACGATCGGGCGACTCGAAAAACGCAACTGCGGCACGCGGCACTGTGAAACCCGCCTAATAGGCTTTATACAAACTGCGTCAACTAGATGCTGAAAAATGAAGCGGACCTTGCGTTTGTCTACGTGATAAAAGAGCTCTAATACAAAATAAAGATTTCATTAATTCAAAATGAATAAAAAATCTATATTTTATGGACTTAGTGGATAATGTTACATCGGTTTTGAAAAGTAACTTTCGTAGATACTTGAGACGCTTTTAACTCTTCGCCCATCGATCCACTTGGGACACATTGATCAATTTCTACCCACTGCCATTGATTTAATCCCACATTCTCAGATATTCAGCACTGGAGAGTCAATAGCTTCACATTGTAGCCGAAGTTTTACAACCGAAGTTTTGTTACGATTGCGAAAATCCGACATGCTTGCCAACACTGCTACATTTTGTACGACTTCAGGCTATTCTTGTGCAAATAGAGAAATATCTCTAGATTTACCTACCAAGGATTTATTAGAGATATTTATGTCGTACTATGTTATCGTCATTCATCTATTGCGTCATATTAATATTGTGGTCATATAATTTTATGAATGGTTCCCTATAGCGAGATGCCACACGGGCGCTCCCGCTGCGCTGCGACGTCGAACGCAGTGACTTCAACGCAATGAGTGACGACGCAACGCAACAGCTTCGATATTCTAAACAATACAGCGCTCTCCTGCGTCGTCACAGCGTCGTCGCACTGCATCACCCCTTCCCGCCTCGTCTCCCTCACTCCTTGTGCGCTGCGCGTGCGTTGTTTCGATGCACATTGTTTCAGCGCACCGTGTGGCATGCCGGGCAGATTTGTATGTAGAACTACGGAGCGTCAACGCTGCGACATCGCAGCGACAGCGCCCGTGTGGCATCTCTCATCCGTAGCGTGTCAATTTGAAGCGAACTTTATTCCATACATTTTCTTTGAATTTGGATAAAACCAAAGTCATAATCAATGGCGAAAATTTTCTTCATTTATATAATATACTTTATGTTTGCATTACGAGTAACTCATTGCTGAGTAAAATTTTACTTACATTCCTCGTATTGTTGAGCAACTGTAGGTTTAGAGTAAAAGCAGAAGCAAAATCTTCCTTTAAATATGTAGCCCAGTCCAGCGAGTTTCTTGGAGTATTTTGTAGCGAGTGACAATATTTCCATGTCAGCTGTTCGGTTAGGTTGACAATTTATGATAGATTTCAGATCGCAACACTGTTGCCGAACTGCTTAGTGGACGAACTGCGTAGGTTCTTGATGAACCGTCTATTGGGCGAAATGCGATTTAGGCGAATTGAATCGTTGAAAGGTGTGAAATTCAGATTTGTAAAAAGTACCAAAGGATTAGCAAACTGAAGCGGCAGTGGGCTGACCATATTTTGAGAAGAAACGACAACTATGTTTTTTTAAAAACAAAAACGATACAAACATTATGTAGCTCTTTCTTTTCCGATTATGTATGCAAAATTTCATTAAAATCGGGGACATAGTTTCCAAATGAATCGAAAAGTACGTTTGTATATGGGCTGGCAAGGGTCTCCGTACGGCTCTTAAATATCCCTAAATATCCTTTTTTGTTGTAAAAGTCTCAAAGTCTGCAAAATTATAGTCGACCTACTAGGTGCATTCAATTGTAGTGCGCAGTCCAACACAATTCCTTGTCTCATTCGAATGCAGGAAGTATCACATGCCCGAGAAATGCAGAAATACTTGTCCGGCACAGCAGATAAAAATGAACTTTGTTTATATTTTCTTTAAATTGATTTGATTTTTGATGAAAACCGTTCCCATCATTTCTTTATTCCCATATCATAACACACGCGCGTGTGTGACCGATGTCTCAGTGAGTATGAGACTGGTTGCTTATTATTCTAATTTGTGTTTTTTGTAGCGATTGTACAATTTTCATCATCATCAACTTATTTTTAGTCCACTGCAGGACATCATCATCATCAACATCAGCCTATGTTATTCAACTATTGGATTCGGCCTCCCCTAATGAGCGCCATAGCGCCCTGTCTTCAGCTTGCCAGCATCTGCCTGCAGTCTTTCGCAGGTCGTCATCCCACCTAGTCGACGGGCGCTCTACACTACGTTTGCCGAGTTCCAGTTTGCACTCAAGAACTCGCAGTTCACTTTTCAAATTTTTAATTATATTTGTTGGTATTGTAAAATAAGTAGTCATGTGATTGTAATCATTTTACAAATATCTAGTAACTAAATAAATTAATAATGCTAGATAATTCACACAGGATTATCTAGATAATCCTGTGGCTGTCCAGTGTAATGATGTCCTGGGGCTATCCCCAAGCTAAGCAGAGCTTGTGCTATGGGTACTAGACAACTAATATACATAACTACTAAAAAAATACACAGATGGATGTTTCTTATTAAAACTAATAGAAAATATACAGAACACTCGGAGCAAATACCTGCAGATCGTAAAAACAATTATTCCGAGGCGGGAATTAATCCCTGCGTCGCAGACTGACCTTCATCCGCCGCACCACAAAGGTCGGTACTTATATACTTACTTATATTTACCTATATAATTACATCTTATAGTAATTCTCAGCCATCTGTACCCTCTTAACGGTAATTCATCATCATCATCTTTAGCCTATATTAATCCACTGCTGGACATAGGCCTCCTCTAATGAGCGCCATAGCGCCCTGTCTTCAGCTTGCCGCATCCAGCATCTGCTAGCAGTCTTTTGAAAATCGTCATCCCACCTGGTCGGAGGGCGTCCTACACTACGTTTTCCGAGTCGCGGTCTCCACTCAAGAACACGTTTACCCCAGCGGTTGTCGGTTCTTCTCGATATAGGGCCAGCCCACTGCCACTTCAGCTTGCTAATCCTTTGGGCTATGTCGATAATGTTAGTTCTCTGTCGAATGTATTCGTTGCGAATCCTATCCTTCAGAGAAACTACGAGCAAAGCTCTCTCTCTCCATAGCTCGCTGGGCAACTTTGAATTAGTAGACCAGCCCTACCGTGAGGGTCCACGTCTCAGCTCCGTAGGTCATTAAGGGGAGGACGCACTGATTGAAAACTTTCATTTTCAAGCATTGCGGTATGGATGACGAGAAGACTCGACGTAGTTTTCCATCGGAAATTCCAGTATTCTATTTACTTACATATATTTGAAGAGTAAAATGCAATCGATGTTCAATCTTTTGAGAAATTGATTTCGCTGACGCGGAGCTCAATCCCATAGGTTCTTAGAGACTTATCCAAGTAATTGGATGTGCAGAGCAGTTTTCGTTCATTTGCCTTCATTTGTTTTGGCATTGTCTTCTCTAAAACATTTCCACAACGGACACAAACTTACATCTTTATAATTCTTTTTAGTAGAACTAGAAAAATCTAAAACCATACTATGTCAAAACCATCAAAAATCCATCCAAGCAAAGCCAATTTTTATCTGTTCAAATAAAGCTCTTTTTCAATCACCAGAGCAAATATTCAGCATACATATCTGAGCAAACTAAATCACTAAATGCGCAATAAACGCTGTATTCCATAATAAAGCTTGTGTACCATAAAATTCTAGAGAGTATAGCTGGAATAATGTTTGGTGCAAGCTAACAATCAAAGAGAAAGACTGCTGAAGAATGATGCCACAGCTAAGCTGTTAATTTTATAGCTTTTTTAAAATTCGCGTTTTGAATGAATGAACACTTTATAGTACAAAAAACATGAATATATTTTTATACCTAATTTAAAAATATACAGTACAAAACGCAGGCTTATCGCTGAGATCGATTTCTCCCAGACAAATTTGGCAGCGTTTTGTTATTGAGAAATCTTTGTATAATCTTTGAAAAATCTGGAAAGGAAATCTTTGAGAAATCCACAGATAATAAAAAATACCTTGGAATGTGGTCGTTTTTTCGATTAGGAAGTGAAAAAAACACTGGTAGATGTTTTAGTTCACGAAAAATATATATACATAATAATATAAATACAATAGATGACGTACATTCTGCTTTTTAATTATGTAATACCGAAAAATATAGGTTTTTATATAAAACGACGTAAATTGTTTGATTACCATGAGATTGACAATGACGTCAGATTAGATTCAAACTGAGCGGGACAGCATGAGAGGTGACGTCACTATCAATCCCATTCCTAAGTACTCAGGTTATAGTTTTGTATCGTTCTAAACTTTTCCAGACCTATTTTTGCGAGGTTTTGTCTTTTGTTTTGAGCTATAAATTTCACACAGTTTTCATTTAGGGAGCAAATGAAAACTCGGCAACAATTTACGACACAAAACTAATTGGTTCATATTTCATGCTAGAAAAGTTTATGCTTGTGTAGTGAATATCATTCCGAGTTTTTTGTTTATAATTAGATGCATGACTGACGGCATCAGATAACAGCCAGCTCGTGGGGCACTCGCTTACTGCCACGAAGCTTGCGGTTAGCAATGTTGTTACTGAAAAATGTATATAAATTAAGTTTAACATGGTTTGGTGAAATTGGGTCTAACCAACCCGTCTAACCGAAATTGGTCAAAGCATGATAAGTATTTAATGTCTTGTTAAATCAATAAACGGAATGTTAATGTTACTGAGTGTCCCACCACACGCTAATGGGTGATTAAATAACGTAACAAGACGTTAAATCTATTGACTGCTCTAGAGGTCCGTTAAAACAATAACAGACTGTTTACTTATGAATGTACTTACTGTCAGTGTCACACGCTTATTTTACAGTAATCAAATTCACACTGGCAGAGACTTACAAGTGACGTATTATACGACTAGGGAGATTGTTGCTTTTTAGGGCATCTAATGACGTCAAGTACGGACGTTTCGATTTGGTCGTTTTAAAATACGTAGGGTTTAGTAATGTCTTGTTATTTTTTCTCCATATATGACTTTTGGTAATAAGTAGGTACTTATTACTTGGTTCCAGTATTCAGTTTTGTGGCTATTCACAAAACTACACAACTTATCAAGAAGATAAGTTGTGTAGTTTTGTGATTAGTTGTTTCACTTATTTTATTTGTTTGAGTTCTATTTCTTAGTTTAACTACTGTATTTTGTCTAAGTTTTGTAAGAAATAAAAAATATGTTCTATTCTATTCTAATAACTAATAAGCAAAAACTTGTATTCTACGTTAACGCCATTCCAAAAACGTATACTCTGTCCAGATATGAGTGCAAAATCCTTTGCCTCTCCTTTTTACAAAACGACGTGAATAGCGCCCTCTTAATCTCATTTTCGAATGCTTATTTTTCCGCTGAGTTGTAGCGGTGCTGGATGTATGTTCTTTACATTTGTGCATCAGCTATTTAGGTTTGAACTGTGAACAGACATTTGCTTTGCGTTTTCGTGCTTTTATACGGTTCTTCATAGATATTTTATTTGCTGTTTCGAATCGTGCATTTTAACGGCGCGGGAATTAAAATCATTTTTCGTTCGTTTTCGAAATTAAACATTTTATTCAACGCTGAAAACGGATTTATAAGTAAAACAGAATCTTTTACCAGAAGAGCTCACTGAAAGACAGCAAGTACAGAAAAAACAAGAATGACACCAAAAGAAAACAGGCATTTCAGTGATTCGAATAACTGTTCTACACATTTTCCTCCAACATAAAAAAAGGTTACCATAATTTACTAACTAGGAAAAACCGTACATTCTTTATTAAATAAAAATATTTTTCTACTTGATGAAAAATAACTATTTATTATAATTAAGTATTATATGTATAGTATAGGTAAATTCCTGCCTTTCTTAAATTTTCTAATTTCTCTCCATCCAAAGGTTGTCTGGAAGAAATCGCTTCTAAGCGATAAGGTTTTGTTTTTTTGGCATTGTATTTTTATGTTTAATGTCTATGTCCGTTTCTTGATTTATTTTGTGGTACTCCACAAAATATAAATTACTTATATAGAATTTTGTATTGTATTGTATTGTAAAACCTGCGTTGATATATCATAATTGAGAGAGAAAATATACCAACGGTGGTGATTCTTTATGGTACGCTATCCAAACTTTCTGTGAGAGCCGAAAATGTTTCCTGGACATGAGTTACGAGCTGAAACAGTCGACCAATAGCAAGCCAAAGACGGTAAAGTGCGAAAATATTTTAGAAACTTACCCTAACGCTTTGCTAACATTTGCCCAGGAATATTTTCATTCACCTGAATAAATTTGACCCGAGTCGCAGCTGGCTCTTATCACAATAACATTGTAAATGCAAAAGTTTGAATGTATGTTGCTTAATTTTACACGCCAAAAATAATGAACGTATCGGTTTGTTTGCATAGCAAAAGGTAGAGATCGGTAGAAGATGGAAACGAAACGTAATTGTTACGTCTCACGTTTCTTTGGGATTTGCGTAGTTCGGGTTATTACAGTTTTTTCCCCTAGAATCTCCCCTAAGGAGTAAAACTAAATATATATAATAATATATATAAGCATTGCCATTCAACGTGGCAATGCTGCCAGCATTCTGGACACTCTGACTTCTGGAGACGTCTTAGATTTTTAGAAAATAGATGTAAGTGTAAATATTAGTTGTAATAAATATGTGTTCCAGTTTTTCCCCTTGAACAAAGTTTATCAAGGAATAGATAATTGATGACTATCTAGAAACTTTATTCAGAAAGAAAATAACAATCAAATAACAAATTTAAATTAAAACTAGTATTTACAATAGAAACAATTAAGCTATCTGCAAACTGTTGCAAACAATCTAAAGGTAGCTCAACTGATCCATATCAATACCAGAAAATTTATTTTTCAAGGAATAGAAGATAGAATACACTAGAATATAAAACAGTGAGAGGAAAATCTGGACTCTTAAAAAATAATTAAGTTTCCATGTTTATCCTTTATGGAATATTTGTCAAAGGTGATTACTGTACTAAATCCTATAGAAAAATTAGACTATACGATCACGTTTCTATCTATACCAACCAGACAACCGGACTAGGGACTTTGGATGGTTTATTCCCATTTGTCACCCTGATCTGTCCCCCTTACAATTGGGAAAAAAGTTCTATCTGTCCCACCGTTACAAATAGGGTGACTTTTTTTAATTAAAAAAGTTCTATCTGTTCCCTCGTGACTAACAGGGGGACCAATAACCTTTTTTCCTATTTGTCCCCCTAAGGGGACTGATCAGGGTGACAAATAATGGGTAAAAAAAACCCTTTGGATGAATGAATACTAAATATTAAAACAAATATTTAATATAATGGTTAAACGTTTCTATAGAACTAAACTAATTTAACTAGTAACTAATGACTAAAATAACATTTATTATCAAGGAAAAAACAAAAAAAAATATTACAAACAACATATTACTTTACATCTATTTTCTACAACACTAAGCCGTCACCAGAAGTCAGAGTGCCCATAGTGCCCAAGCTCTCAATGGCCATTACATATTTTTTGTTGACTTTTAATAACGTGTTTCTTTTTATCCCGAATAATCTATAAGCGTCGCCGCGGGCAAAAACTAGTATACAAATATGTAGATCGATGCATGCTGTAATATTGGAACCTGGCAATACATTGACTAGTAACGAGGGATACGTTTTACTCAAAGTTCTATCTGTTCCCTCGTGACTAACAGGGGGACCAATAACCTTTTTTCCTATTTGTCCCCCTAAGGGGACTGATCAGGGTGACAAATAATGGGTAAAAAAAACCCTTTGGATGAATGAATACTAAATATTAAAACAAATATTTAATATAATGGTTAAACGTTTCTATAGAACTAAACTAATTTAACTAGTAACTAATGACTAAAATAACATTTATTATCAAGGAAAAAACAAAAAAAAATATTACAAACAACATATTACTTTACATCTATTTTCTACAACACTAAGCCGTCACCAGAAGTCAGAGTGCCCATAGTGCCCAAGCTCTCAATGGCCATTACATATTTTTTGTTGACTTTTAATAACGTGTTTCTTTTTATCCCGAATAATCTATAAGCGTCGCCGCGGGCAAAAACTAGTATACAAATATGTAGATCGATGCATGCTGTAATATTGGAACCTGGCAATACATTGACTAGAATGAATACATTATTATTTTCTTCGAGTTTTCCTAGATCCTAGTTTGTCTTGATAAAGTCGAATTTGTAGACGACTATCGAGAAAAAAATATTGTTGCAGTTTTTTTTGTTGTAAGAAAACTTTAAATTGGAAAAATATCAATTAGTTATAAGTATTGATTCGGTTCACGTGGACAATAATTAGGTTAGGTTAGGCTAGGTTAGGTTTTTTTCCTATCTGTCAGCGGTTCTTATTTCTAGTACAATTTTGCTAATGTTATATTTACATATATTATTTCGGCATTGGGTCTGGGTTTTCTTAAGTCTTCTGTCTTTATTTATTTTAACATTCTTAACTCATTTTATGTTTTACATTTTTATGTTATTAACATTTTTCCTTTGTTTCATTCATAGATTAACATTTATTATACAGTTCATTTAAAAATTTTTATCTTACGTAACATGAATGCTGTTAAGTATATACATATACAAAATATCTTACAACATTGATTATTTATTTGTTTCTTTTTATTACTTTGCTTATCATATCTGTCAAACATAATTTATGACAAAAAGGATACATTATAAAAGATTAAAAAACTGCTCCAAAGTTGGCACTCACACGCCACTGTAAAATGCATCTAAGTTTTACGAGTTTAAGCCCATATTTAATAAAATAAATGAATAATGCCGGACAATTCACACAGCATTATCTAGCCCCAACCTAAGCAGAGCTTGTGTTACGGGTACTAGATAACTGATATACATAATACAATACATTACATACATGCAGTTCATGTGGTGTTACTATAATTTACCAATAACCCTGTATAGATGTTTTTATTTGAATCCTTATTTTTATATTGTGCGACAGTGTTGCTGAACGTGAGAGCGTAACAACCGTTACAAATAATCAGTAGTACAAAACCGCCGACCACAAACATAAACATCTCAATAAGTACGGTCACCTGAATTTATAATAATAGGAATGGATACTCCACAGGGCCCCATAAAGATTTCCAATTGCTATGGATCCCAATGCTATAAACGGAGGTAGAGTTGTGGAGGATGCTGTATAGTCCGGCTTTTTTTTATCAGATTTCATAATTTTTATTTACATATTTATTTTAATTTTAAATTTTGGGCCGATTTTAAATTAGTACCATAACACAAGATCTGCTTAGCTTAGGGTTAAAAGATGCTGTGCGGGGTCAGCATGTTTTAACCCTAAGCTAAGCAGACCTTGTGTTATGGTACTAGATAACTGATAATATATAAGTAAAAAAGTTTTGTCTGTGCCACCGTTGCAATCTCACGACTAACAGGGGGACAGATAGAAAATTTTCATTAAAAAAAAAAGACTTTTTAAATAAAAAAGTTCTATCTATTCCACCGTTGCAAATAGACAGATAGAACGTAAAAACTTGTCTAAGTCCTTATTTTTGTAAGCCTATAAGATTGAAAGTTATTGAGTTTGAGTTTTTTTAAGTATATTGTTAAATGTTGTTTTTTTTCGATTGTCGGATACTATCCTTCTAGCAGCATATTTTTTTCTATTTCCACGAGTAATTGCAACGCGTCTGCTCGAGCCCCGAAACTACCGTAGTTTTTTAGAAATATATTTTATCAGTTTGATACGAAAACTTGGTAGACATTTTATTTAGTAGAGTTTTTTAACCCCAGGGTGTTGTATCCGTAGCGACTCCGAATTCTGCTTACTAGAGCGTGAAGAACCTACTGATTTTGCCCAATGATCTGTAAAAATATGACGTCACATTCTCAACTCTATTCCCACAAAATTAGGGTTCGGTGTTGAGTCAGCGGAACCGGTCCCTTTTCGCTTGAAATATGTATTTAAGTTTCGCTCTGCAATATCTGCTTCTAATATCGAAGCTGCCGTCTCGATGAAATTGATATTTCAATATTTTCAGGCAGATTACCATTTCATTTCATAAATTGAAGAAAATTTATTTCAAGGCGAAACATTGACAGCATTGAGCTGCCCAGTACTTAAATGCAGAGGCTTATTCTTGCAGTAATCTTATTGAAACCTTAAAAAACGAAGTAAGACTCTTATAGCTTTCGCCAAAAATGACATGCTAATAAAAGCTTGTAAAAAAGGAGTTTTTGGAGACCATCGACTGACCGTCGATAGACCAACGATACTGTCATGATCACAGAGATTCGATGGATGGAGGCGGCTCAGGACCGCTAATTGTAGTATCGTATAAGTAGGCCTATGTCCAGCTGTGGACGTGTGTGGAAATATGATAATGATGATGAAAAAGAGCTGTAATTTTAAATTTACATAAACCTTCTGCCTCTCACTGGTGGTCAAAAAAGTAAATTAATATATCTTTTTGTGACCACGTCCAACTGCCAACTGACAAAAGTCCACAATAAACGAAAACTAAGCAAACAGCCGCCAATTCTGTGTTTATTCAGCAGCTTATTTCATTTTAAAGCCTCATGTAATTTATTCATTTCAAAATAATCCCACACAATCCTTATTAATAAATATTAAAACGGTTTATCAATTGCCTAGCCTAATAATTTGATAGTGTTTTACGATAAAATAACTTTATCTACAAAACCCAGCTATTACAGCTGTGATAAGTACAAATCATAATTAATGTAATCTGATGAGGTAATGAGTAACGTTAAAGACATAGCTCAGCTTGATCTGTGTCTTTAACTGTTCTATGGTTAAAGAGAAAGAAAATACGGCTATGTTGTTCCAGTGGAAAATATAATCATGTTGTTGTAAATTTTGGGTATACATTGAACGAGTGATAATTTCGAAAAAACTAATTAACGACTTCAAGTTGCTTAAAATTATCTATTTAAAAAAATTATAAATTAAAAAAAATTATAAATTATGATTATTAAAATGTTTTTTGTTTTCAAACGGGTTTTCAAAAAATTATCTGAGCGTCTGGTCGAAGCGACGCGTGACCCGAAAGCTGGTGAGTATCTGGCACAGCGCATCAGCATTGCTATACAGCGGGGCAATGCAGCCAGTGTCTTAGGCACGCTTCCAACTGGTATTGATATGGATCAGTTGAGCTACCTGTAGATTGTTTGCAACAGTTTGCAGATAGCTTAATTGTTTCTATTATAAATACTAGTTTTAATTTAAATTTGTTATTTGATTGTTATTTTCTTTCTGAATAAATTATGATAAATTTAAATTAAAACTAGTATTTACAATAGAAACAATTGAGCAAACTGCAGACTGTTGCAAACAACCTACTGGTAGCTCAACTGATCCACATCAATACCAGCCGGAAGCGTGCTCAAGACACTGGCCACTTTGCCCCTCTGTATGACAATGCTGATGCGCTGCGCCAGATACTCACCAGATCTCGGGTCACCAGACTAGACTCTCAGAATTAACTTAACAATAAGGGTGTTATTCATTATTAATGTAACCGGGTTAACTACGAACCATGTTTATGTTAGAAGAATACCAATGTTTCATCGCTTAACGAGGGATTTCTTTAGGATAAGAGCAGTTTTACTCACGCGAGTTCCGTGTCCCTGCGTGAGGCTGCGTTCAATAAACTGCAGATCTAAAATTAGTGCGATAAACGGTGTAACTTATTTATTAATAACCGGCCTAGCCTCTTAACTTCTCAATGCGCAGAGCGCACAGTCAAGCTAACCAAATTGTTCACTGAGTTGTTTACAGTGATTAGAATTCACGAGTTATCGGGATCTAAATATCTTATCCATAAATCCAGATATCGTCATTTTTACTACTCCGAGACTATAACAGAGATTCTTGAGTAGACCATTAATGACACGGATTTTGATAGTTATGTCCAGGTTTCTTCGTTTTTGCAGCATCAACAAAAACGCTTCGACAGCCAAAACATTGGCTCTTTCGTACCTTGAAACCTTGAACTATGCTACTCAATACGAAAGAGCCAATGTTTTGGCTGTCGAAGCGTTTTTGTTTTTTGTAAAGTTTAAGAATCAAAAACTAAAAACATCCATCCCATTCGTTCATTGCCCGTGTTCCACCTGCGTAGTCCACCTCGGTGGAATAAGGAAAAAATAACTTACTTCATTAGTTTTCAAATAACGGTTTGACAATGCGCGAAACTTTGCAAGTTCTTGGGCTTATTAAATTAACACTTTCATTGCCCACGACCCGCATGTCCATCTGCAGGTCCTTGCACCACCGAGGACGTGAGTGCGTTAACATTAATGGATTTTTATAACCAATCAATTTGTAGATAAGTCATTTAATTTAGTTGAATGTCAGTGATGGTGTGAAAGCTATTCAAGGTTTTTATTCATGACACTCACGAGTACATACGGCTCAGCCATTATTATTAAATTTACCCCTTTATGCAACACCCGCTGACATAAAACCTGATATTTGCGAGGTCGAAATTCTGCTTCGAAATGGATTTTGATTTATTCACGGTGAATTTAGATTTCGGTTTAATCCGGCGGAAATTCGGATATAGCGAAGATAAATTCACCCGTGGTGTTTTGATTTTAATCTCAACCAATGTTTTAAAGTAACGTTTGTAACTTTGTAATGTACTTTGTTTGTACTTTGGTATCCGAAACTAAAAAATAGATTCTTCTGAAAGTACTTTCCTTTTGGGTTAATTATTTTTTGATATCCAAGACATAGAAGAAATATGGAACTGAACTAAATATGATGCACAGTGGGTGAGTGTTTACAGGAAAGAAACCTGAAGAAAACTGACTTAATTATCTACTGTGATGTCAATTTGTAAGTACATAGGCGTACATAGGCGTACTCTCTAGAGGGGTAGTATGATTCAATTAAATAAATAAATATTGCTAGACAATTCACACAGTAAGATGTAACAATTAGGTATATTATTGTTACATTTTTATTATCTTCAGTCCTCTATACATATAGAAGACTGAAGAAGGCCTACTTTTAAATACGAACTAAGAAGTTTCGGGTGACGTATCGCTTGAAACAACCAATTAAACAATTAACACCAAGTTGCGTCGGATATGTCACTAACTGCGTTTTGGATATATTCTAAGAAATAAAATGTCAGAATCGTTTTTAAAGTAGGGATGAAAAGAACAGATCGGCTAGGCTCTACGTCCGTCAACTTCGTAATTCCTTTTACAAAGCAGACCATGAAATCAATGACGATATGACAGACGATAGCTGAGTCGAGAAAGAAGTTGAAATTACTATGAGTCATTCAGTTATTTTTCTACTGGAATTCCGTCCGTATTTTTTTTTAGATGCTGGGCTAATAGAACATTTTTTTCTCCCAATATTTTTTAAAGAGGCGTATGACCCACTGTAAACCAACCCATGAACAGTCCTCGATCAGATAGTAGGGCAAGATTGCACCAACGTTCACAATCTTGAAGGTAAGGAAAAGCTCTGTCATAGATGACGCAGTAGTTAGAATTTGTTATTATTCTAAGTATTTTGAGCCTAAAGTTTGTTTTTGAAGTTCATGACTAAATAGGAATTTACAGAGCATTTCGTGCAGTGACTGTGGCAATAAAAACAATTAAACTTCACAATTAAAATTGGTCAGTAAAACTACGTACCTACAAATACAAATAGTACAAATAGTATCGCCATATTTTTTAAATGAAAATACTTCAGTTGTTTGAATTTTATTGTCTGTTTTTAATTAAACAAAACAACTATTTGTTTACGAAATTCACATGTTGATGAACTTAGAAATATTAGGCGAGACATTTTTACTAAAAACTTTTACACTGTTTTAATTTTCACCTGTGGTCGCACCCACGCAAAAGTAAATCCAAAATACCTTTAATACCAACCAACAATAAAAGAGAACCACCGATAACTTATAAATAAAATAATATTAAAAAAGCTTTAATTCCCTATACCTATTTAACATTTTTGAATAAAGATTCTTGTTAAATAACTTAATAACTATAAGATAAAGGAACTAAAGTGCTTATAAACTATTTTAAATCTAAGTTTGTGAGTTGATCTAATTGTAGATTTTTTGCAACAAACTGCAGTCAGCTGAATTGAATCAATTGTACTTGTTCTAATTTGTTTCTATTTTTTATTTGATTGTAATTTTCTTAGTGGATAAATTATATTCTCTTAAAACCAAGCAAACTTCAAACTTTCGACCAGGGCGGTGAAAGCATCCTCTAACACGAAAATTATTAGAGGCTACATAAACTTTTCATTTGATGCAAAATGCTGTAAGCGGCGTAATTTTACGAGAGCTACTCAACCGTTATATTTTCAATCATAATAAACTTACCTACTGACGATCAAGATACGAAAAGATCCGCAACAAAAATAAAGGTCCCGAGTAAATAAAACTCCCCAAAAATATTCCCATTCAAGACCAGAGGAGGGATTACGTAACTTTGTTCCTATTCAGTTTTGACAGTTTCATTCAGTTACAGACTGAAGTTACGCCAATCGTTTCTGGTAACTCGAAAACTTGGGGTCGGTTCCGATTCCAATTGTCCAGGGTTGCAATTTGCAACTTTAAACATATGCTCGACCTTATTTTATCGTATTACGAAGAAAACTCTTACTTAGGTGCCTACTTATCTAACGTTTGTTGCAATTTATACATTTTTAATACCTTTTTTAATAAACTTTCGGCCTGCATTTCGTACGTATTTTCTCGACAAAAAGTAGTCTCCAAAGTAATAAAGAATAATCAAAAAATAATTATAATAATGCTGAACAAACCACACCGCATTATCTAGCCCCAAGCTAAGCAGAGCTTGTGTTATGGGTACTAGATAACTGTTATACATAATATAATACAATACATAGATAGATATTTTTATTATACATAGAAAACGACCAGAACACCCTGAACAAAATGTCTGCATATACACACATTTGTTCAGAGGTGGGAATCGAACCCGCGACCTCCTACGTCGCAGGCAGACCTTCGCCCACCGCGCCACAGAGATCGTTAAAAATGTTATAATAAAATTTAAAATAAAAATGGATCTAGAAAAAAATTTATAATAAAATAACCTGGTCAGTTCTGTTTTTTTGGTGTCTTTGCCCTAAGATTAATTTCACAACCTCACATTTTCACAAACTCTCGCCTTAACACCTTCATTGTCTAGACCCACCTTATCTGTCTTTCTTTCGAGTCTTTACGGATACTGCGACAAAGACTGCCGCCGCTGAGTGTGGGCAGTGAATACGTTAATAATATTAGCAGGTTATCATAATTTAGTTGTTATGTTGTGTACGTTTTCTATTTATAATAATAATATCTATCTATGTAATATTATGTATATCAGTTATCTAGTACCTATAACACAAGCTCTGCTTATCTTGGTGCTAGATAATGCTGTGTGATTTCCAGCATTATTATTATTACAAGTGCAAACTGATGGCATCAGTGTATACGTAATAGAACTATAGGTATCCTTTTTAATAAGCCAATTTGTATTCAGTCGCGCACGATAGTGAATTTGCGGCCGATGGGAGCGACCTTGTTTGGTAGGGACACTTTGAAGTGCCACAACGTTACGGTAAAATGAAGGTCACTTTTGTTTAGTGGTGAGGACATTGGACATTTTTGTCCATTGGACATTTTGTCTTTTCGAATCGCCGAAAGGGTTATACTTACTTGATTTGTTTTTGATTGCGGTTTTGTATTTTTTTTTGCTGGTCGTGCGTCTCGCGTACAAGAAGAGACAAAATAGAATTAAGAAGTAAGGGGACCAATTAAGCAAACGACAAATATTGCTGTAAAAATTGTGATCTTTGCTCAACTAGTTCATAAAAAACTCCTCGATTTAAGGCGCATATCTCACCCAAACTAGCGCCGGGTGCGGTACTTTATGTTATTATTCTGTTTAACAAAGGAATTTTCAAAAATCCATCGTCCAGTTTATGATACCTATCATAAGCTTTTTTTTAATGCCTCTGTAATAGATTTATTTTATTTACTTTAGGCAGAGATACGAAGTTGCTATTTTCGTATCTCTGGATTTTTGAAAATTCCTTTGTTAAACGGAATAATAAGATAAATTAGGTAGCGGCGCCACTTTGGGTGGGGTATGCGCCTTAAAAACAAATGTTAAAAACCGAAACAAACAGTTGCGGAATAACCCATTTTAATTTTAGGTTGGAACTCTGACGGATCCGTTTATTGTTTACTCTATTGAAAGGTATGGACCGAATAATGGTTATTTCAGCAAAAGGGCTCAGAAGTTTTATAAGTATTCCAAGGGCCTAATTGAATTTAAGTAAGGGCTTTTAGTAAATTCCCGCAAAAGGCAGCATACCGGAGATATTTTGTCCTGCGTATTTTTAGTCCGGTTAAGAGGGGCTATCTCGTTTATAAGTTCCATTTACCTGTGAAATTTCATTAATAGTGTCCGGTGCCAGGCTTAAAGCGGAATAGTGTACAGTGCGCGGCCGGTGGTTAACTGAATTTGTCGTTGAGATACTTTTATCCGTATAAAATCTGGTTTTAGGAATAGTAAGGTTTAACTTAGGCCGGCGACTGACCGGAACACTTCTTTTCGTACAATCAGTGGGTACAGATCGGCATGGCGTACGTAAAACTGCTGAAACGTTGGTAAATTTTAAGGTTTTACAGACGTTTCTATTCGTTTTCAAAGTTACATATTACACTCTTTTTAGTGTCTATAGACACAAAAAAATTTGTCTATAGTATAGACCTTCGTTTGACCATTATCATAATTAATCTAAGCAGGTAGCATAATAATCTTATTATTAGTAAAATCATCTACAAAGTATGTAAAATATCCTTAATTGTGTATTCTACCTTGTGTGTGTATGTCTGTCTGTCTGGGCTGTTCTTGTTGTGTCAAATAAATGTATCTTTATCTTTATCTATATAATCTCACTTGATAGAAAATAAAGATACAGCCAACGATGTATCACGAAGGTCTTGTTATATATACCCGTATCTTTTCACTCTTGTCTTAAAGCGGCCCAGGTTGTAATTGACGTGTTTCGTGCTTAGTGCACGATTTTAAATTACCAAGAACAACAAAGACTGTGTAAAATAACATGACAGCTTAGAAGATTAGAAGCAGAAGGCGAAGGTTCTACAAAGAAAGCAATCTAACGCAGACGGGTCTAAAGCTGCGTTGACACGATCAGAGTCTGCTCGGACTGGACTCGTTGGAGTAGCTTACTCGGATACTCGGATAGCTAGCTTTATCGTAGGTAATAAGTCTGCAAGTATTATTGTATTTTTTTTCAAGTGCCACCGTTTTTGTTTTTCTTACATAGTTCTAGTCGCTAGTTCGCTAGTCCATCCTAAGGTTGCCTGGAAGATATCGGTTGTAGCGATAAGGCCGCCTTTGTACTTCGTCTACCCGTAGTATTTATTTCTGAACTATTTTCTATCTTGGTGTGGTACCATATCACCTCACCTCAATAGCCTATAATGGTCCACTGCTGGACGCTGGCCTCCCCCTGAATTTTTATCTCATGGGGGTAATGCCCATAATCAACACGCTGGACAACCGTGTTAGGGATCTCAGTTCGGTGGTAGATCTATTCTGCAAGAGGCGCTGCTGCCCGCGCCCCGGTGTATGTCCCTAAGTCGCCTCTTACGAAACCCATGGGAAGAGTTGGGGTGGTGCAAATTAAAGATTTTGAGTGCGTTCGAATGGGTTGCCACAATAAAAGTTGCGTCTGATTTAGTATCCGAGTCCAGTGATCGATATCCGGTCCGAGCAGGCTCGGCTCGTGTAAACGCAGCTTTATGTGAAAAAGCGCCTGTCATAATCTTCTCTTTGTGTTCTACGGAAAGCATTAGGTACGTTTAAGAGTTTCATCATTGACTGACATTAGATATCCTTAGCTATTGAAGACCATGCGGGTAAATGATGACCATTTGGTTAGTAGGGTCATCATATCAATGATAGGCGATCTAGGACCTTTGTAAGATCCAACCTTATTTGACCTTTAGAGCTATTAGTATCTTTCGGCAGAGATTACCTAGTAATCTTTAGGTATAGTTACGTATAGTTTTCGAAGACATGGCGTTGATAGGTAATCTTAGGAAAAGCTTACTATAGAAATGATCCTATGAATTAAGGTCTTCGGCGTTGATAGGACATAATTAACTGTATCCAATCTGTGGTTGCAAAAGCGATTGGTTTTTTTTTCAAAAGAGAACTTACTCATTTCTTTTTGATAAGTGTAATAAACTATCTCTCGCTCTAAAGTAAATACAATAACTAAGTAACTTGCCGGAACTTGTACGTGATAATGGGCAGAACCTGCAGTTCAGGTAGTGTTACTCAGACTTTTTGCAACAGTCTGCAGTTATAAATAATAATAAATAATAAATAATGCTGGACAATTCACACAGCATTATCTAGCCCCAAGCTAAGCAGAGCTTGTGTTATGGGTACTAGATAACTGATATACGTAATATTATACATTACATAGATAGATATTTTTTATTATACATAGAAAACACCCAGACCAACGGAACAAATTTCTGCAGATCGTACATATATTTGTTCCGAGGCGGGGATCGAACCCGCAACCTCTTGCGTCGCAGGCAGACTCTCGCCCGCTGCGCCACTGAGGTCGTCCAGTTAGATCAATTGTTTTAATTATAAATACTAGTTCTAATTATAGTGAATTTATTACTTACTTAACGTTCTGGCAAGACATTAAATATATATGATATACGTCAGCAACCTATTTAAAATTGTGTGTTATAAAACGCTTTCAACATTTTAGCAACAAATAATTCATCCAAAACTTTTGCGAATTACAAAATTAATTCCAACAGCGATAAAGTTACAATGAAAGTTTGAAACGCGCAAACTGGAGTAGCGCTGTGGTAAAATATAATTTTTGTTATATAGGTTTGTCCAATGCGTCGCCTTCAACTTTTTTTTTGTGATCATAGCGTTAACATTTCAAATAGTGTAGTAGGACACCGATAAAAAATATTCAAGGACTGAATCAATTCATACCACATCATATTATAAATGCGACAATTTTGATATTTAAATTGCACCACTTCTTGCTAAAACTACTGAGTGGATAGACCTGAATTTTTATAAAGATATTTCTTCTAAACACTTTACCTTTGGCCATGGGACTTGGAGGCCAAGTACCTACTTAAAAATCCTTTATTTTTAGAATAAGTAACAATTAATTCACCGATATTTTAGAAAAGGTTTGCTTTATCCGGTTATCGAACCCGCTAAAATTTAAATAATTATACCTACCCTGTATTTTTAAGTTATTGAATTTTTTTTTATTTACTTTACTTATTGTGGAGTAAATCAATAGAATCAAATCTGTCTCGTAAGTAATGCATATTAAATATTGCATGCAGTCTTCCTTTAGACAGTGTAAAATGCCAAACATAAAAAAATCTTTTTGCATTTGTGTGAGGTATCCATTCTATGTCCATAGACTTTAGCCTATAGGTAGTATGCTCTATATAGGTTGAATGTTTATGGTTCCGGCTCCGTCTGCATGGCAGCTCGGACTTTGCCTTTGTGAGTGCAATGGAATGTAAAGTGAAAGTAAAGAATTAAAGTGTCTCGTATCTAAACAAAGTCTTTAATTAAATAGATATATTACAATTTAGGCCTCTCATTACCAAAGCAAGTTATTCTGAAAATAACTTGTGGTTTGGTAGAGAGTGCTTCCCTTACAAGAATTCACTTGTAAGAAATCATGCCTCATACCTCCTGTTTTTTTTTTTTACTTAAAAACTAGTTATACAAGCACAGTGCGTAGAACTGTATTTAACCTGTATTGTGAGAGGCTGGAGCTTGCTATAGGTTTTATGAATATTTATAAGCTGTAGTTAGCTCTAATTTTTTTATACACCGGAGAAATGAAGCATTATTTCTTTCAGTAAAACTTCAATATTTCTAATACTTACCCTACATGTCCCATGGCCATAAGACACTGTATGAAAACTACGTTGTATCGTGAAAAAACGCAAGCTTAGCCGCGCCAGAAGCCTAACCAATTAGACTGTCACTTAACATAATTTAATAAACACAAAAAAGCTTACAAGTCAACAATGCAAAGAATACAATAAAGAAAGTATTCTCATTGTACCAGACAGAAAGTATTCTACCCTTATCACTCTGCCACGATAAGTTATCAAAGAAAATCCTTACAAAGTCCTAAAACCTTTGAAAGTTAGGGATAAAAGTTTAGAACTGGAATTAGGCAGTCGACCTCTATCCGACATTATGTGACATGGCTCTACGGTTAGTTAGTTATCTTGTGGGCTTCCTATACAAAGGTCTCGGATTCGATTCTTAATTGAAAAGCTTAAATATTAGCTCGGAAAGGTAACTTTTTGTTATGAAAATTCGTGCTTTGAACTGTAAACTGTTTAATTTTGATGTTTTATTTAATCGAAACTTTAAAGCATACACAGCTTGCAGAAAAAATGTGCTGCCAAAAACGACTGCCAAATAGCATTGGCTTAAGGCTAGGTATTCCAGAGGTATTGTGATTTTTAAAACCATCTAAGACATAAAATATTGTGTTTTAAAATCTGAAAACCGGTAAGTTCAGTCAAAGTCGCATTCAGTTACAAGAGCTATTAAACTTCACTCTATAGAAAAGCTTAAAGTTACCTCTTTTTTAAATGTTAAAAATGACTTGATAAAATTATGATCTATTAATTATAAATATGTTTTTCATCATCAGCCTATACCAGTCCACAGCTGAACATAGGCCTCCCCTAATGAGCGCCATAGCGCCCTGTCTTCAGCTTGCCATATCCAGCATCTGCCAGCAGTCTTTCGCAGATCTTCATCCCACTTGGTCGGAGGGCGTCCTACACTACGTTTTCCGAGTCGCGGTCTCCACTCAAGAACACGTTTACCCCAGCGGTTGTCTGTTCTTCTTGAAATATGGCCAGCCCACTGCCACTTCAGCTTGCTAATCCTTTGAGCTATGACGATAACCTTGGTTCTCTGTCGGATGTATTCGTTGCGAATCCTATCCTTCAGAGAAACTCCGAGCATAGCTCTCTCCATAGCTCGCTGGACGACTTTAAACTGGTGGACCAGCCCTACCGTGAGTGTCCACGTCTCAGCTCCGTAGGTCATGACGGGTAGGACGCACTGATTGAAAACTTTCGTTTTCAAGCATTGCGGTATGGTATAGGTACTGTACTATGTTTTTATATAAACAAAATGCACGAGCGAGGCGGCTTGGCAGCTTGCGGAGGAGCCTAGCCTTAATTCAGCCTTCATAAGGTATAAGAAATGGTTTAACTGCTTTTTGCAACAGTAGAACTCATTTTTTGAATTTGTACAGCATTTCACGTACTTTACGTCTATAGCAGAAAATATTTTAAAAGTATTGCTTAATAACTTACAATTAACATTATTAATAAGGCAAAATCTCAAAAATTACCCAATTAAAAAGCAAAACCACTACTAAGGGACTACAGAAGTATATTAAGGGGAGAACGTTGTTTTTGACCGTTACGTTGCATTTTCCTGTCGAAAACCGCATTACGGGCCGTGACTGGCGTGACTGGCATAGACTGGGCCACTTCACCCCACGCTCCCCTAATTAGGATATTGTTACCAGTTAACTGAAATATGACGTTGCATATAAAACCTACACATCTAAGCCAAAAGTCACAATGAGACTTTAAAATTGTTTAGATTTTCTTGAGTTGTTGAGGTTCTTCTACATTATTAACATTTTTTTTGTAAGTTTTTTTGTACACACATTTTTATATTGTATCGGAAATATTCTACATCAGTAGTGAAAATTGAGAGAGGTGATGAAGTTACAGTTTTAAAAATTATCTAAGCGTCTGGTCGAAGCGACGCGTGACCCGAGAGCTGGTGAGTATCTGGCACAGCGCATCAGCATTGTCATACAGCGGGGCAATGCAGCCAGTGTCTTGGGCACACTTCCAAATGGTATTGATATAGTTCAGTCGAGCTACCTGTAGATTGTTTACTGCAGTCTTCAGTTAGCTCAATTGTTTCAATAGTAAATACTAATTTTCAATTCTAGTATTTGGTTGTTATTTTCTGTGTTAATAAATTTGTTACAGTACTGATTAGAGTAGGTACGTTGTACAGGGAAATTGAAGCGATTTTGTTTGATAGCAGAGTTAAAATGTGTACTCAAAACCCGGACGTAGTGCACCAGTTATTAGTAAAATAGGGATGATGACAGAAACTAAAAATCACAAAAACTTTTTTATTATGAACGAGATTAATTATTACTATATAAAATAAAATTACAAAATAAAGCAATCTGCCATGACACGTTAAACACCAATCAGAGAATACTGAGTTGTGACGTCATACCGTCACACACAATATGTGATGTAAAGGCACAGAATAACTATGGTAAAGACTTTCTTCTCTAGACATTGTTATGGTCATTTTGTCACAGATATTCTTGCATCAGTGACGTCATAGAAAGACGCTACTAGTATAATAGCATTTTAGATCAAAACTGCAGTGAATTTTTAACAGATAATTTTTTTCTTTAAATCCGTTTTGACAGAGAAATGATTTTTTTTGTATTCACTAATGTTTATAAACATCTCGGAGTAGTTTCTCAAAAGCAGTAATTATCCTATTTCTTCCATACAATTTGGCTATCGATGATTTGCCTCTAGAGTGTGTGTTCAATGTGTGTTTTCACACACATCATCCCGCTATTATGCCTATATTTCCTTACAATGCTTTCTTTAAATGACTATCGATGTCTAAACTTCACATGACGACAATTAAATCACTGAAGTATCCGACGAAACGTTTTTGTCGTTTTTATCAAGGGCTACTTTACCCCAGTTCCCTAATTGGCATATTGTTTCTGGTTTATTACTGAAATGTGACGGTGCGGATTTTGTAAGTCGGGTTTGCTTTTGATTTCTTTCACAAAAAAATGACAAAATCGGGATGAAAATAATTAACAATATAAAATTTTGCAAAAGAGTATATTTTGCATACGGCAAGCTGAAGACAGAGCGCTTGGGTTCTCATTAGGGAAGGCCTATGTCCAGCAGTGGATTAGAAATTATAGGCTGATGATAATGATTATGGTGAAATATATGGCGTACAACCGGTGTCCCTTCCTATAAAACTGTCAAAATCCGCTCCCGCTTCAACTCCTGGTTACTGAAAACACAGCCAACAGTGCCCAACTATCTGCTTGTCAAATTTTACTATAACCCGTACTGCCCATCGGCCTTTTAGGTGTGAAACGATAACAAACAGATATAGGCAAAAGGGAAAATTTTTCACGAAAATTTAATAGTGTCCCAAAAATTTTGGATTCGGCTTTATAGTCGTCAGAGGTCCCAAAGATTTTCGGTTGAACCGACTAGTGGTTTCGTGGCTTAGATGGTTAGAGCACACTCGTACTGAGGGTGGGGCATGACCTTTGTTAGACATGACATGAATATTTTTGTGGATTATCTTGTAAATTATCCTTATTTTCGCAATACGATATTAAAAAAAACATTCAACATGTCCCCACCTATCTACAAAAAGGTTTCTGTTTATCTGGCAACCTTATTTGTGTAGCATTGAAAAGAGATTTTTAGGGTTCCCAGATTCCTGATAATGGTAATAATGGGGTCGATTGTAGACGTTTCTGAACGTATTTTATGTATGTTTATAGCGTCGTGTTGAAGCGAAATGTGTCTAATGGTATTAGGGTGCTTTATGAGCGAATATAGTATAAAAAAAAATGTTAGACCATTCACACAGCATTATCTTGCCCCAAACTAAACAGAGCATGTGTTGTGGGCACAAGATAACTGATGTACATTACAAAGATAGATATTTATTATTATTTAGAAAAAGACCAGAACTCGCGGAACAAGTACCTGCAGACCGTACAAATATTTGTCCCAAAGCGGAAATCGAACTCGCAATCTCCTGCACCGCAGGCGGACCTTTGCTCACCGTGCCACAGAGGTAGTCAAAGCAATGCTTACGTACAAGTAAATACTCGGTCATGTAAATTGCTTTCCGACCAAAAGCTTTCAAAAATCGAGGCCATGAATGTGACGTTTGATGGACACCGAAATATTTTACACGAAAAATCCGGTTTAGGTACTAGTAAAATAAAAGTTAAGTGACGAATAATTCAGTTTGCATCGACGAACTGTGCAGGTAAAAAAACTGAAGTGAATTGTTTTTTTTAAATCATTACATATTTCATCCAAAGTTTATTGATTTTGAGAATAAATTTGAAATTATCTTAAGTAAACATTATAACAAAGATCTTTTTTTAAGGCGCATACCCCACCCAAAGTGGCGCCGCCACCTAATTTATCTTATTATTCAGATTAACAAAGGAATTTTCAAAAATCCATCTTCTAGTTTATTATACCTATCATAAGCTTTTTTTTAATGCCTCTGTAACAGTTTTATTCTATATAGTTTAGGCAGAGACACGAAAATAGATTTTGGTGGCCACCAAGGGCAACTTCGTCTTAACTACATAACCTTTAAACCTACACATTTAATGGAGTTTTTATTGTTCTGGGAACCAAACCTTTCACTAACAAAAACCAAATAACTTACTAACAAATACGTGGACGAAGTACCTTTCAATTCAATCAATAAGTATTAATTAATTCATATCAAAGAAAACGTGTTTAGAAGGCAATATTTTAATAGAACCAATATATTTTTGTATCTCATTTTTCCACTCATAAATCATAAAAATTCCAAAATATGGATACGGAAAATCCCAATTGTCAATACAGCCCAATTTGATTAATGTTACTTATTCAAGCCACGACCATATAGCTCAAGAGACCAAAAGATATTATTTACATCAAGTCGAATCTTTGTTGCGCGATTCTGCGAACGTACTATAAAGAACTGTAATTAAATTAAAAGCAAGGCTACCTCAAGAAACGGTGTTTTATATTCATTGTATTAGTCGTTTGAGAATGGTAAAGCTTAAAATTTCCTATAAAAAAATTTCAAATAAAAATAAAAATAAAATTCTTTTAATTCAGATAACGGGATCCATAATTTGTTAGTAGCAAAAATCACTTATAATTAATGTTAGTATATTCAAAGAAAAAAAAAAAGTTAAAGTTTGGCCTATAGAACTAGATAATCAGTCCTTGTTTGGACCTGTCAAAAACCCTGCATTATACCGTGTATGACGGTAATCAAATCAAAAGCGTGGCTATCTCGGGAACCAAAATTTGACATTTCGTTGTGATTTATCAGTCGTTTGAGAATAGTAAAGCTTGAAATGTCAACCGGGTATAAAGCTATTTGTCAAAAACATGTCGGTCTTTGTTTGATTTGATCCTTATTTTGAAGTATATAGATTGGTCACTCATTCGACAACCTCTAAACTGTTCGCACAACGAACAGGAAACTTTATGAAAATTTGTCTTTACGATCGTACATAATTTGTCCCGAGGCGGGAATAGAACCCGCAACCTCCTGTATCAGTTGAACTTCTTGTAATTTTTTACGTATTAAATGTTTCTCTTCCTTAAATACCTATCTCGTTTTATACATACTTATTGAAGGATGAGCATTTATAATTAACCTTTATCTTTTTATTTAATAAATACTTTTTTTACCTTAGTTTACTCACTTTAGTCTTGTCAAAAAGATTAATTAGTAAGTCTTATTTGAAGGTACTGTAGGCGGAGATATGACGTTAGAAACAGACCGCATACCTCGCACTACAATATGAATCGCGCAAGATTGTGAGCGTCAATTCAGGGCAATTTCTTTTTTCATCTCGCTAAGGGTGCAATTACAACGGCTTCTCCCACATCCGCTTACCGAAATCATCCTAAAGCCGCCAACACACTGCTGCGGAAAAAACTCCAAATTAAACGATGAGGTTCCATTTCAAAACTTCTTCTCCTCCTCCAGAAGACGTCTCTCCAAAAGCTACTCTGAGGCCGAATTAGGCTAACCAATCACTTTAATATGACAATGGCGTCGTCGCAGAATTGTCCATAGACGAAAGAAACTCTAGATAGTGCGTGCGGTGCTATTTGTATGGAGAGATTGATGGATTTTATTGGTCTCACCTTCTGTAGTTTCTTTCTCACTCTCACTCTCAACAGCCTATATTACCAATGCCAATATACTCTGGAAACCTGATAAGCGTCTTATTGGTTTTTATCTTATAGGGGGTAGTGGCCATAATCCCCACGCTTGGCATACAGGTTGGGGATCGCAGTTCGGTGGTAGATCCATCTACAAAGAGGCGCTGCTGCCCCCTGGTGTTTGTCCCATAGTCGACACCCACGGCAAGAGTTGTGGTGGTGCAAATTCTAAGCCGGCACAAAACGGTAGCTCCTACGATACCCTGGCACCACACGGCTTCTAAGCCAGCACCAAACGGTAGTTTCTTTCGTCAAGGGTAAAATTTCGTTTCTTAATTAAATGAGTTTTGAATTGCGTGAAACTATGTAGATGTCATTCATAATGGAACGTTCACTCAAAGTTACCTTTTGAGTCGCCAGGACACTATTGAATATTTGATGCTTTGTTGTGCATATCGAATTGCGAGAAATACATAGGTACCTACTGTCTGTCAACTTTTTAAAGTTACACCAATTTTTCTGCGCAAAAGTGAGATGTCTTCATTTTTGTAGGCGCAAAAAAAATCTAGCCAATCATAACATAACGCTCTGCCTATGCGCGCGAATCTTGTGTGTTTGCTTTTAGCTTGGCCATGCTGGTAGCCATCTGCACATAGCAAACACACGTCGCGATCTTCACAGTCGCGAGTCGTTATTTGAGTGTGTGATACATATGAAAATACGTTGGTCCTTTTTTGTCTTCCCGTATACCTACATAGGTATAATATGGTCGACATAGCATGAGCCACTGTTTTTACGAGCAAGATATCATGAGCATGTGTTTTTGTTGACTAAAAATCTTAACGCAACGTACTTAAGTCTATATTTCAACGGCGATGGTATTCGTATTCAATCGGGTTGAACTGGTCCTTTCTGAGCAGACAAATTTCGCCGATATGACCTATTTAAGAAGTCAAACTATACCTGTGAATCCTGCATGGAGTAGCTTACCGTGAGTGAGGCTATGGAGTGACAGCTTAACTTTTTATCCGCAATTACCTTTAAAATCTAAAGGTACGTCCAAATTAAGTACCCAAGGAAAATATGTTATAAAATATAGTTATTTTTAATATGAAAGTGCTATAACTTAAAATGTTTAATAATGTGTTTTATAACATGCTTCTTACGGGCGGCGATATACATATGTAAATTTGGAGTAGTTGGGTTAAATTATCTTTTTTAAAAAATTCTTTATAAAAAGCTTCGAGATAAATAAATGTTTTTCTATACCGACCAGGGAAATCCTCTTCTTTTCAAAAATGAAAAAACCATTTAAAATAGCGTAGTACCATCTGTTTTGTTAGTTATTACCATTTTTCTCCTAAATTATCAATCAGTAGATTTTTTATCAAGAATACCTGGACGCACCTTAACGTACCAACTTAGATAACAAAAGGTTCTAAAATACTCAAGACAAAATTATTTTATGTTGTTATAATTCGTTATAGATTGTTCTTGCTGGACATTCGTGTCCAGCAAGAACAATCTTGTCAATTTTATTGTATTTCGACAAACTCAATTCCTCTGAAAAACGGAAATGAAAGTCCTTAAAAAATAATTTTGCAAGATGTAGCATTTTACGAGTTCCCTGTTATTAATTTTTCAGACGAAATGAGAAAAAACACAAAGCTCAGAGGTATCTAAGCGTAAAACATCATTCCAACGCTCATTACGCGATATTATAAGAAACAAGGTTTATTAACTTTTTAATTATAAGGGATCATAGCCTAGGTTAAATAAAGGAGTTTGAGCGTTTGTTTGTTTTGCTGTTACAGGGAGGAGACCAGGAGAAATTATTAGAATGTCAGTAGTTGAATCAAAGTAATCAAGTCATAGTAATCATTTTTGTGATGCATTCCAACTGAAAATTTTTCGACCTTTACTAAGGAAGAGTGTAAATTGCATAACAGTTTTCCAAATTTACATAGGTTTCATACTTTTTGAATACATTTAAAAAAAAGTCGAAAATTCGATCGTTCCCCTATCTCCGAAGTTTATATTTTACATAAAAATATTATAGGATACTGTAAAAATAACGCTTTTTGAAAAATGGAATAAAAATTTTATTATGTAAAATATACCTCTAGTATTCGTACAAAACATGACCACAAAACTTAAAAATATCATTTCCAGTATACTATTACGGACACTTATACCTAAAAGGGTTGTAATAAGTAAGTAAGTAAATCATTTATTTGTCACTTAAAACACACACATACAATTGGTTTAATAACAAACTTAAAATGTTTATTCTTCCAAAAGACTGTTAAAACCACGAGCAAGTTCAATACCGTAGCAAACTTACAGCAAACTTAAATTATTCATCTAAAAGAATACTAAACTAGCGTTTTTCTAAGAGTTATAATCGGGTATATGCGTAGATATTCTGTATTTGTATATTATGTAGTATTCGAACAATGCTGCGATAGCTTTCGAACTTCTCTGGACTGATACCTATTTTGAATTATATTATAATTTATTTTGTTATATATCAAGTGTAGCCGTGTGGTGCCGGCTTAGAATTTGCACCACCTCAACTCTTCCCGTGGGTATCGTAAGAAGCGACTAAGGGACATACATCGAGGGGCGGGCAGCAGCGCCTCTTGCAGAATAGATCTACCACCGAACTGCGATCCCCAACCCGCATGCCCAGCGAGGGTATTATGGGCATTACCCCCATGAGATAACATAATCAGTTTTTGTTATGTTGTATTTATTTTTTCTTTATTTTTTCTTTGTATACCTAGTTTTAACTGTAGTTATTAGTACCTAGTATGTAAGTCTTAAGTATCTTTGGAAAAAAAAAAATATTTCTCTTCCTCTCTCTCTCTCTCTCTCTCTCTCTCTCTCTCAGTGGAGGCCTGCGTCCAGCAGTAGACTTTTATAGGCTGATGAGGATATTAAGTGTAAATATTCGTTGTAATTATTTATTGCTGTTATAAAAATGCTGATACCTATTTATAATATTACCTATAATATGCCGTGCATACTAACATAGTATAAGTTTTGTACTAAACATAACACGGATATGTCTGAAAAAAAAACATTTTATTATTTTTAAAACGATTATTTGTCGTTCACTACCGAAAAAAATATAACACTAAGGAAATGAATGAAATATAATTCTGCACTCAGTTTCGGGTGACAAAAACGCTACCCTTTGTCTGTGACGTCACCGTTCAGTTTGTCAACTCAGTTTCTGCAAACAAAATAAAATTAGAAACAAATAAATGATAAGAACGTCATATTTGTTGTGTGTTTTGTCTAATAATTAATTTTCTTTCTTTCTAAAAGAAATCCCGCTAAAGCTTCATGACAATACGATGAACGGTGACGCCACGTTTAGAAATTTTTCGATTGAGTCATATAATATCTACTTTTCATTTTACATTTCAGATTTCATACAGCACCGGTTTACCGAATAAATTAAATCAATAAATTAAATTTTAGTGCGTTATCGTAACCAACGTGGACACGTTTAAAAGTCGGGTGTTAACTTAAGTATATTCTTTACTAGCTGTTCCCCGCGGTTTCAACCGCATTAAATTCGAATTTTTCATTTCTAGGGGAATTATTCCCGTAAATCTCCTATGAGAATTTGATGTTTTACCGTGGCAAAAAGTAGCCATGTTATTTCTCCATCTTTTCAACTCACTCTTTGCCAAAAATCAAGTCGATTGGTTTCTTAGTTAGGGCGTGAAAATAGACAAACAAATAAACAACAAACACACCTTCAAATTTATAATATTAGTTAGGATAAGGATATTTCTAAGCTAAGTTTAACAACTAAGTTTACCTACCAGGGTGATAAAAAATATGGCCGATTGACAGGTGCGTTATAGTCATAGGCTGCGAAAATGTTAATACATTGACGGTCCATGACGCACTGTCATGAAGTTGTCAGCATATTGCTGGCGCAGCGCCGCGCCGCCGCCGTCTCGCCGTGCCGTGTCGCCGCCCCCTTACAGGTTTGCTGGCGATGATGCTGGGCAGTAAAAGTGTTAAGCTTCAGGCTGTCCCTTACTTTACTACTCCAAGCGTTTACCTGTAAAGTGAACAAAAATAAAATAAATGTTTTAAAGGCAAAGTGAAAAGTAAACACTGAAGCGAGCTCAATTTTTAAGTAGAGGTTTTGCCAACGCTTTGTGGACGACATAAGAAAAGTTACACCTATTTGTGCCTTCTAGGTACGAAAAGTCTGACTATTTAATTTTGAGACCGGAAATATTCGCAAACTTTTTAAATGGTTCTAAAGTTAAATGACAACATGAATTCTACAAAATAGATTGTCTATAATTATGTTGTGATCTTGTTTTATTTCACAAGTCCGAAATTAGAAAAAATACGCTAAAATATGGAGAGCATACGATGGGTTTATCCCTGATCATTTTACCTTACGGACAAATTGGTGGTGTGTTCTCCTTGCCGAATTTCGACCACAGTGGCCAGTCTCAACGAAGACTAGCCATGGTTCGCATGATATGTCATAGTGTTCTAGTGTATGCGCAAACACAGATGCACTCTCCTTTCCCTTACTCTTATAATCCGATAAGACTGTTTCAGACCGACATAACCGGAGAGAGGTCAGGCGCAAGATCACCGGCTTATATGCTTTCCGAGGTACGGGGGTGTAACATTGCCAAATTCCTTATTCCGGGCTGCTTCTGTGAATTTTTCTTGCAAGAAAAACCCCAATAACAACTTTTGGCTCAACCCGGGATTTGAACCCAGGATCTTCATTATCAGTGGTTGAACAAGCTGACCGCTAGACCAAAAATATATATGAAAAAATAAATAAATAGATACTAGTTGATAAACTAACTAAACCTCCATACAAACGTAGTTTCCGATATATTAGGAAACTAGTTCCCCGTTTTAAATGAAATTTTGCATACAAATACATAGAAATAAACTTTTGCTCTCATTTAATGACAATTTTATGTATCTTGAAAACTAAAACGGTAAAAACATAGCTATTTCTTATCCGATGAGGTATGAAATGTAACGCTTTATTGACTACACCCTTTTTTGAATTTCATTGCAATAAAGGATGTAGTTTCCAAATTGAATCGGAAACTACGTGTGTATGGAAACTTAAAGGTTTGCACCCATCTTGAGAATGCTTATAGAAATTCAATCAAGATATTTTTGACACTCGGCATCATCGATGCAATGTGGACAAAGGTCCGCTTGCGCATAGGTAGCGGGTTCGATTCCCTCCGCAGGACAAATGTTTTTATGATCTCCGCATAATTGTACCGGGTCTAAATTATATTATGGGTTAAATTATATTGTCCTACGTATTGTCACCCGGTAAGCTAATAACAAACTTGGCTTATTTTGGGCCTGAAATTACTTTTTTATGAAGTCACAGATAATTCAATACTAACTCATAATAACTATCTATTCTTAGGTTAATAATACTTTCTAATCTTCATACAAGATCCAAATAAAACGATAAGTTATTCTAAGAAGTTGTAATTGGGAAAGAATAAGAAAAATAAGAGAATAGTTTTCTTATAAAAACAATCGGTGCCTTTTTGTTAAGATATTTATCGGATCTCTTTCGGTAAGCATGAGTTTCCGACTCAAGGTTGCTAGTTGAAACTTTCAAACTGCTTATAAGTACAACTTTCTAATTCAGTCTTTGCTGAGAGTTTGCTTACAAAGTTGTTCGTTTGTAAAGTTTTCCTCGAGGAGCGACGCTGGTAGTTGGTCTAATTTGAGTAGTTTAATGTAAAAATACCTACAGCTGATAAAGTTAATCTCAAACATTTATACGTGGTGTGTAACACAACTGTGATTTTCTACAAACTTTGATCCCACGCATTTTATAGGTCAGTTAAGTACTTTCTTATAAGTCGGATAATTAAAGATTGGTATTGGATGTATTGGTCTCTGGTCTCTTTCATACATCATATTAGTCAAAGCAGGGCAAAATGAGCAAAGTGGTCATTTTCAATCACGAACTTATTCAACGCGACTTTTCATCAATAAAAACTGGAAGATGGATTTTTGAAAATTCTTTTATTAAACGGAATAATAACATAAAGTAGGTGGCGGCGCTAGTTTAGGTGGGGTATGCGCCTTAAGCGACGGTACGTGCCGCGCGTCAGTGCTGGATGCAGTTGCAGGGCGGTCGGCGTCGGCCGTCAGCGCCACGCAGTCTTCATGATTGATGCCTCCGTCTGTCTGGTTTTGATGTCACGCTGATTATTGCCAGTTTCTATAGAACTGGTTTAGAATAACGCAGACCACTCAGCGCTTCTTCGGTGAATGGTGTGCGCCAAGCGTCAGCGTTGCTGATCGGTCGGTGCTGGCCTTCTTCCACGCGCCGTCTTCAGAGAGCGTTTTCAGCTAAGTGCCGAACTCTCAGCGCCGATGATCAGCTTGATACTAAAACCACCCTAAGACACGGCTTCGCTGTGTGTAGATTTTGCCATTATCTTTTGATATCTGTAGACTAAGGGCATTCATGTTATTACCAAGATAATTAATGAACGGTGGATTTCATTGGCATTATTGATGAAAAAGTTTATGGTTACTTGTGCTTACCCCGCCGAAAAGGTCTCGAATGAGAAAATATCTGCCACGATAAATTATTGATGACTTTCTTTGTATTGGGAATGTTCTTTATGTGGCTTAGTGGCAACACGTAATTGTTTTTTTTATTGTTTTTGTGGGAGCTAGATTATCTGTTATTTCCTTATACTTGGACTTGCTAAGTACCTATGCTTCTTATTTCGGTGGTCGTTTGGGATTTATTTACAAATGCTTTTCTCAGCCCATTCTGAAGGTCTATAATCTAATTGTAACATAAATAACTCTAAATGGATCAATCTATTAGAACCATCGCACACTTCGTTTGAATAAAGGTAATCTAGAATTCTAGGAAGGAGGTTTCTGTAGTGATGTAGTTATAGTTAAATATATATAAACTATTGCAATATTTTTTATATTTTGTATATTGTTACCTATCTAAGATTTCCAGGATTTCCAAGAGTTGTGTGGACAAAAAATTTAGGTGAAGAATAAAATAAATTAACCTTGATCTGCATTTATTTATCTCTTCTTGTTATATTCAACTGTTTTATATGTATATATCCTAATTAACCTTATTACAACACATTTGATAATCATTTATAGTTTTATATTTGACTTGTCTCGGAGCTTATTTTGTAAAGCAAAAGCTACGCGATAAATACCTGATAAATCATCTTTAATATCTTATTTTGTGAGTCAAATAGTAACATAAATATTGATATCCTATTTCTAGTTAACAAAATCAAATTTAAACCGAAATTTAATACGGTTTTGAACTGTGTTTATTTTTAGCGGAAAACAATCTATAAGTTAGGTCATAAAGGTGATGTGCGATCGATGCAACATGATCAAATTCAAACCGAGGATAAATTTGCTTTAATAAATGAAGAAATGACTTTAAAATGATCCACTATCCTTGTTAACTTTTAAACCACAATTCAAACCCAATTTTTGCACATACCTGTCAGTTAACCGTACTCTGAAAAAGTAAAAAAGTAAATTCCAACAAAACTAAAACTCTAAATCCCTTTGGATGTGATTCGAGGCGCATTTCAGACAACTGCAGTGTCGAGAAACGTGACAAGTTAGACGTAGGGTTGGGAAACAGGCTATCGATGTCGATACATAACTTTATTATTTCATCGATCAAACTTAACTCGTCACTCATAAGTCATAACAAAAGTACTCATACAAGTATGTCCATTGGTGAACGTGCTTCCTCGTTCGGGGCAAGGGGGGCTTTTTAATAACCAAGATTAGCAGATTCGTGATCGCGTAGCCGGCACTCACTACCAAACCACAAGTTATGTTCAAAAAAACGTACATTTGTAAAGTGAGCCCCAAATAAGTGTCATATACTTTTATTGCAATAAAGTTTTTTTCGGTGTAAGTATTGAAATTAATAGACTGTAGGAATCTAGTATCCTTCCTCGGGTAAGTTGGAGGGATCGACGCAGAGCTATCTTTATAATATTAGTAGGAATAAATTACATAATATTCACATAGACCCGAATAAATTACATAATATTCACATAGTACACCTAAAAATTAAAAAGTTCGTGTAAATCAAATAAGTAAGTACCAATAAGGTTTGTCTAACCAAGCCCTAACCAGCCCAGCTCCTTGAAGTACAGGAGCAGGACTTTTGGAAATTGACAGCTGCGTTTCAGGTTTTCTATGGGTGTGGACAGGTTTGATGTTCTATGAGACAATTCAATGACGTTTTATGTCTGGCCTCTTCTGTGGCCGTGGTTAGGCAGGGGGATAATGCACAATACACTCCTATGCGAGATGTCAGTGCAGATCCCCACTTAGAATTAGAAGGTATGTCTAAGTGTCGGTAGTAAAAGCGTGGAGCCATACATAAAAAAAAGAAAGAAGTCTCAAAAAAAAATAAGGTTACTAAGCAGCGCTTGATTATAAGAAACACGTTTTTAGTGGGTACGTCTAGGCTAGACGCTTTAAAAGTGTTCAAACGTTTTTATCGATAAATTTTCCTATCCCTATGCAGTCGTGTGCAGCAGTGACCTCGCGACGTCCGGAATTAGATTTGTAAGCTATCACAACGCCCAGCCAGCACACAGCTCACCCGGATATTATGCTTCTAAACAATGACCGGATAGGTACCATTCTGTTTTAACACAATTTCTAGACGTTTCACACAGCATCCGTAAATATTGACGGCCTCTGTGGCGCGGTGGGCGAAGGTCCGCCTGCGACGCAGGAGGTTGCGGGTTCGATTCCCGCCTTGGGACAAATATTTGTACGATCTGCAGGTATTTGGCCGTGTTCTGATTGTTTTCTATCTATATATATATTTATGTATTGTATGTATTATGTATGTATATCAATTATCTAGTACCCATAACACAAGCTCTGCTTAGCTTGGGGCTGGATAATGCTGTGTGAATTGTCCAGCATTATTTATTATTTATTGTCAAAGAATATGCTGTATGTATGTAGTTAGGTAATTACGGGAGTCGACGTAGCGGGAATCGACGTAGAGGGAATCGACATAACGGGAACCATTCGTAACGAAACGTACCGCATTTGGAGAACTCAGGTGCATTGTTTGGTTTTGACATACGAATAGAACTGAAAAAGGAGTTTTCGAAAAATCAAAAGTTGAGAGGTGTCGAGGAATGGAACGAAGGTCCTTTCTATAAGAGAGAGAGAGAGAGAGAGACAGACAGAGAAACATGCGCATGCCGCACGGCTTACAATAGCTTACTATAGCAAAAAGTGTCGTTATAACTTTTCGTGAGAATTTTTTCCGTCCAGCCCCCTTTCACAACGCGCGATAAGGAACTTAGTTCCAATAAAAATCAATATATTTTAGGTTTTCGATAACGGTCTGGTGACGGTGCTGGACAAACGATCGACGTCACGTCATCTTGAACTCGGCGTGAAATTATATATGTGCACTACTCATTGACGGGGTTTAGTGGGGTCATTGGGAATAAAAATTCCCAACGTCCGCATTGACTTGAGTAGAGTCACCACCCATTGATGGAGAGTTTGGAAATATAGTTAGAAGGGTGCTTGGAAATTTATCGCTTATTATCCCTATGAGTATTATGTTCAAAAGCATTATTAGGGTCTTGTGATCATAATGGTTTCGGCAGAATATTATCAGCGCCTATCTACTTCAGAGTAGTAAGGCAATCATGCTGAGTCGAGACCTTTTTGCTGCTGTAACACAGCAGTCAGTCTTTTTATCACTTTTTTTTCTTCAAATTATATTCTTATGTATGTTTTGTACTGCAGCAGCAAATAAATAGATGTCTATGTCTATATTCATTTACAAATACCTTACGTTACTACCTTAAGGCGAAGTAGATCCCAAAACTCAGGTTTTGCCTAGACGGAAAATCAGTTTTAAGGCAAGTAAACACAATTTTTTAAAATCTTTTTTGATGAGCATCGAAAGTTTAAGATTTTTGTTAGTAAGTTATGGGAGCCGAAACACGATTGACTCAACTTGACTCGATAGAAAAAAATCGCAAAGTTTCCTCTAATTTTTGCATTTTTACTACGGAAAACCAGTTTCATTTGCTATTTACTTAACATATTTGCATGAAATATCGTATAAAAAATACTTAACTAAACACTTTAGAGGATTATGGTTTTAGTTTTTTGCAAAAGATTGTTATTTTAGAGCAATAACAAATTTATAAATAAAAAGCAGGGAAATTGCGCGCGGGCCGGCTCTTGCGTCCCTTTCTCGCTTTCACTGCGCGGTGTTCGCTCGTCCTTGTCTCGAAAATACGAACGTACTTCGCCTTAAGTTATAACCATAAGCTTTCATTCTGTTTACAATAGTGATACGTACATTACAAACGCACCTAAATCTGTCTATAGACAGTAATCCTAATAAAACAAGAAATCTGTATTGTTCAGCTAACGAGCGCGTTTCCGTATCTTCAATCCATCAAAGTCAGTTGCAGTGACAGCATCGTATCCACTTTAGCGGTTATTAATAGATCTACTAAACCAGATTAAGATTATCGTTATAGATAATGAACATTTGAGCAGTTCGCTTAAGGACCTTATAAAGAAAGCTTGCTCAGACATCGATCTATGCTTAAGGCACGCTTACGCATAGAAAAGCGTATATCAAGCATAGATTGCCTGAGCAAGAAACTAGCGCCGCCACCTATTTTATTTTATTACTACGTTGAACAAAGGAAATTTAAAAAATACAACGTACAGTTACCTATTATAAGCTTTTTTAACGCCTCTGTAATATGTAATATATAACTGGATATTTGTTGTAAACAAAGGGATTAAAAAATCAAAAAAATATTTTTGAAACGTTTTATGACTGGTTTATCATATTTAGAGCAAATCTATGGTGTTTTGCTTTTTATAGCTTTCTGCATTCATCATTTCATTCGTTTGTCGTCTGTTCGCACTCGAATTTGAACTTTTTCATTGCGTAAAATAATTGAAATGCGTGGAAATAAAGTATTTTCACACATATCTAACACGCATCTTCTAAGAGAGATGTGAATTTTTCACTCTGATAAGAATCCGTCTCATTCTGATCGCGTGCGGGCTATACCGATAATGATACCCAAACCATTACCGTACAAGTAAAAATCTTTTCTGCGTCGCAATTCGCTGTCAGCCTCGAAGATTAGCTTCAGACCTCGCGACGATTTATCAACGGATTAGTCGAAAGATGGATCTTCACCCGCAAGAAACCAGGCGACGGTCGGTCCTGTTTATTCGCCCAATAAAATACATTATTTTGATTTTTGGACACCTCAACTACCCTCAACAGCCTACCACTGCTGGAACGCAGGCTTTCCTCTGTTAATTGCCTTTTTATCTTCTTGGGGGGGGGGGGGGGGTGAAGCCTTTAATGCCCATGCTAGGCATGAGGGTAGCAGTAAAACAAAGATAGCGTATTTACACACAGCCGCAGGTGTAGACGGGTTGACAATACCAATGATTTTTCAAGTTTTCTTATAGCATAGATTGGGTTTTTGTGATGCCGTAGAGGAATGAAATTGTAGTCACGATTTAGTACTTACCTAAATGGCATGAGACCGAGACAAAGATTTCGATTTAGAGATTATGCCAGAGCAGCGTTTTCTCGAACGCGATATAAGATAATATTTTCTAACAAGATTCTTTTCTAATCGTTTTCACTTTCATCAACAACAGAAAAATTTACTGGTACAGTCAATTAACGTCTAGGTTTCTAGTTTTTGGAGTTGAGTCTTGTTTGTGAGCAACAGTCTGCTGTTATCTCAACTTCTTCAATTGTACCTTAATACTATGTCTAATATCAGATACCGTTAGTGTTCTGTGTCGTCCGAAGGAATCCGAGTGTTCAGATGGACATCCCTAGCTCTAGTAGTAGCTCTAGTACTCAAGTGATCACGTGACCACGACGTTGTGTTAAGCTGCTGAAACTTCGGAAAAAAATGTTTAGTAAAAGTTTTTCTTTGCTTAGTATAATTTATATTTTCTCTGTTATTTGAATATATTTGACGAAATCTGTGGCGCGGTGGGCGAAGGCCCGCCTTCAACGCAGGTTCTGGGTTTGATTCCCGCCTCCAATGCCCGCATGCCCAGCGTGGGTATTATGGGCCCTACCTCCCATGAGAAAAAAATAACAGGGGGAGGCCTGCGTCCAGCAGTGGACCATTATAGGCTGATTAGGTGAGGAATATGATTATCTTGCTAGATAATGCTGCGTGAATTGTACAGCATTATTATTATTATTATGTCATTATTTTTTTCAGTTTGTTTTTTTAGTATCTCTCCTATGTAGTACAGATAAAAGAAGCAAAAAAAATATTGTAAGTAACAAAATTGTTTACTTATTTTATTGCTTTTTTTTCAGTTAGAGCTAAACCCGTATAAGGCAGTTTTATCTCTTGGTCAGTTATTTAAGAGTTTAGGCTCGAAGCCTTGAGCAGACGTCCATAGAAGAAGACTCTTATCCCTATCAGTAGCACCCGTTTCGAATTGCAATCAGCACTGCAGTAATTAATATTAGATTGATTGGGTTTCCGCCAGACGCGCCTTGGAATTAGTTTTCAGTGTCTACAACTAGACGACTGATTCAAGGTTCTGCAACGTTCTGAAGCGCTTTGAGTTATACTAGGTTCTGGAATCTAAGATATTTTAAGTTAACAAAGGCATTTGTAAATAGGTTAATAAAAGATTTACTTCATAAATACCATAGTAATAACAGAAAAGAAAAAGGTAGAAATTCAACTACGAACAAAAATACAATCTTCAACAATGTATAAACTTTGCGCTATGATGAGAAACATAGGTTATAGAATATACATATTAAGGCCTTATACAGAAAGAAAGCTGGAAACTTATAAGCGCTTACCGGCGCTTGACAGCGCTGGTCCGTTCTACACAATGGAAGCAGGTTGTTTATTAATTTTAAATGGCAGCGCCCAGTGCTGACCAGCGCGTGTTGAAGCTTGTCGGAACTTGTCGGCACCGTTCAGTGCTTATCGGCGTTCATATATTTTCATGCGCGGGTTACCAGCGCTGTCATGTCAAGCGCCGGTAAGCGCTTATAAGTTTCCAGTTTGTTTCTGTATACGGCATTATCGTGAGAAGCTGGGGCGGACCGCTATTGTCTAAATAAATTTAAGTAACATGTATTCTACTCTTTTCTGTTCATTATATCTCACAAAAGGATGTAAATAGCTTCATCGCTTCGGCTTGAACGAGCGCCTTTTCACCTTTATGGCAAAATGTAGTTTTTTCTAAAAAAAAATGCATCCGGTAGGTGGTTTTTATGAGCTTAATATTTTTACATTTTCTTAGCAGCAGTATTTCAAATAAATAAAATTTTAAAGTATTGTACCTACTGTGATTGTACTGACGAGACAATTTTGCTGACATAATGTCAGCGATTTAATTATAGTGTTGTTTTTGTGGAAACATGCTGACGGTTCCTCAACCTCAACAGCTTATAATGGTCCACTGCTGGACGCAGGCTTCCCCCTGATTTTTTATCTAATGGGGGGTAATGCCCGTAATCCCCACGCTGGGCTTGCGGGTTGTAGATGTAGTTCGTGGTGGTGGTGGAGCTATTCTGCAAGAGGCGCTGCTGCTCGCTCCCCCGGTGTATGTCCCTTAGTCGCCTCTTACGACGCCCACGGGAAGAGTTGGGGTGGTGCAAATTCTAAGCCGGCACCGCACTGGCTACGAAAGCAGTCCCAAAATACTGGTTCTATGCGCGGCCTAAAAAAGTAAAAATGGTCTCTCATTTTTAATACATTGTGCAAAGTTACGTTGCATTGACACGTTAGCAACTTACACTGCTTTTAGTATAACATGCCTAAAGTTTTGTCAGCTACCTTCAGATGTTAGCAGCAAAGTGCCGTCTGTAGGAGCTTTTACTGAAAGTGCCTGAAAGATTAAGCTTGAAGCCGCTTTATTCTGTCCTCTTTCGGTTTTTAGTTCAGAGCGGTTTAGTCCTAGGCTAAATAAGAATAATTAGATCACTCTTTAGAAGTTCTTCATGTGCTTAACTAATACTTGTAATGGTATTTAGTTAGGTAGTGCGTAACCCATCATCATTATCATTATCATCATCATCAGTACCAGCATATGTTAGTACATGGCTGGACAAAGACCTCCTCTAATGAGCACCATAGCGCCCTGCATTACTCCTCATACTTCGGGAAGTTTCTTGATTTTCAACGTGTCGTCGGTCACTTGACCTCGTAGCGCATTTCCGTAATGCGGGGTCCAAGTTTCGATTTTTTTGGGTATGATAAATTTGTGGTTCTCATTATTTTGTAGGGGTTCTAGGCCACTTCGATACTTTGACATCCAAGTGGCGTGACACCGAGCAAATTTTTTTGTATCCGCTTTAAGCGTAGGCAAAAAAAATGTATTTTTCTAGGATTGATAGTCCTAATTGAAATAAATAAAATAAATAATAAGTAATGCTGGACAATTCACACAGCATTATCTAGCCCGAAGCTAAGCAGAGCTTGTGTTATGGGTACTAGATAACTGATATACATAATACAATACAATATATACATAGAAACATATCTTTTATTATACATGGAAAACGACCAGAACACCCTGAACAAATGTCTGCCGATCGTACAAACATTTGTCACATACAACGGTGACTCATAAAAAAACTGCCTGTCTTAGTTTAACAAGCGACTTACTAAACGAACCTGTAGACCAGGCGCACTCGTTTCAAAATGGCAATATCTCGTCTGAAAACTGTGAGTGACCCAGCGATTTTACAACAGGCTGTATCACAGTGATGGGCAATGAGCTTACACTGCGATATTTTGCAGCTAAAATTGCAACTTGCAAGATAAATTGTTGTTCTACGAAATAAAATATGGTTGATAAAAGCTTTTATTGAAGTCCAGGAAAAGACTTTTGTGTGGAGGAAGTTTTGGGAGAAAATACCTAATTATTATAATATTTTAAGCATACAAACTCTTTTCTAAAGAGGTCTACTACCTCATTATAAAAGAGTTTGTTTGCAAAAGTACTTACAAGGTACTTAGGCTTACCTCACACTGCGAAATCTCACCACGAGGTTTTCCACAGGATTTTTAACATTTATTAATGTATTCAGGCTGCAATGTTGTTTCAAATCTGTAATAATACAAAGGACTTTTAATCCAAATATATATCAGCTATAACGTTGTCATAGGAACCATGCGTGCGAAGCCGCGGGAAAAAACTAGTAAGTACTTAAAACCTTTTAGCTACACTGACGAACGGAAGAAGGGTATTTTTCCATTAAGGTCCGGAAATGACTGAATATACCACGTGAATGTAAAGAAGAAAATTAATGTTCTTCAAATGGCTTCAAAGGTTGTCACAGATCTAGACTACACCAATGCCGCACAGCACAAAATTGTGCATTCAAATATGGGCTTTGACTCGTAATATTTCGATGCGTTTTCACTTTGAGTGCGCCTAATGCAAAAATCAAGCAAATTGTGAATTTTTAAACCCTTGGTAACGAACTTAAATATTCTAATTAAAAAAATACGATAGGTAGGGGAAAAACCCATAGAAGTCGAGTAATCGAATAGAATTTTGAAAAATAAACTGGTTTCTTTACAAAAAATTATACAAAAATCTCTTTAAAAAAACTGTTTTAATTGAAATGCTCTAAAGTATCAGCGACAACACCATATTATTTTTTACGAATTACATAGCCAGACTACTGTTTTATTTAAGTAACCGTGTAGTTTTTCTATTTAATACTTAAATTTTGAATCATTAATAGAAAAGAAGCAAAAACTTGATTTTTGCACTGACATTGCTTTACTCTGTCCTGCTCCTATGAACGCGAAATCCTATGCCTATCCTTTTCACAATTTTTTGCATTAGGCCCGCTCTTAAGACGTTGCTAAGAGCCAAACTAGCGCCGCCACCTATTTTATCTTATTATTTCGTTTAAAAAATCAAATTTCAAAATGTTCAACGGGCAGTTTGTGATACCTAAACTTTGTTTAATGCCTCTATCATAGTTTTATTTTGTATAGTTTAGGAGGAGATGCAATATTTGAGTTTGGTGGCCACAAAGTGCAACATCGTATCTCCTCCTAAACCATACAAAATAAATCTATAGAATAGAAATACATTTATTTATTTACTATGATAAAAAAATTAGAAGGAACTTATGAACTTATGAAGGACTTAGAACTATAAAAATCCTTCAAAACCTGTATGTGTGTAAGACAGGTTATGAAGGATTTTGTTTACTATGATAAAAAAAAGCTTATAATAGGTATCACAAACTGCCCATTGAAAATTTGGAAATTATCTTAGTTCAACGAAATTATAAGATAAAATAGGTGGCGGCGCTAGTTTGGCTCGGGGTACCGTCTTAGCAGAATGCTTGCGGGTCACTCTAAGCTTGCGGTAAGCCATTTAGTGACTGTAAAATGTATAAGATAAAATAGGTGGCGGCGCTAGTTTCCCTCGGGGTACCATCTTAGCAGAATGCTTGAAGATTTTTAGCTCAGCGCAATTAAAAATGTTATTTCGCTCAATTTCTTCCTGTTGGTTTTATTTTGCAAGGTTGTTTTTATTCTTGTTTCTAGGAATAAGACCTCATTTTAAATGCTAATCTGCGACTTCGGATGTTATTTTCTCATTTACGCACGAACTGGTGTTTTGAAGAGTGCTTCAAAGAAATTGAAGTAGAAAACCTTGAACACGTCTCCAAATAAAAATATACACAAAATATTTTTGATTATATCTTTAACCTTCTGAAACACCACACTGGAAAGCCGGTGGTTGGGTGTTTTTTGGGTGTTTTTAACTGCCTCGTGTATATATGAATCACTTGAAAAAAACTATTTTAAATAAATTCAAATACAAAATAAATATTTAAATAATGCTGAAAAATCCCCACAGCATCATCAAACCCCGAGCTAATTAGCTCGCTAAATAAAATATACCCATAACACAAGCTCTGTTTCATAGTCATCTAGTGATGACTAATATATGTAGGTACTTAATAGAATATGTTATACAGGGTTATTGGTAAATTAGTAATACTACGTGAACTGCTGGTTCTGCCCATCATCACGAACACGTTCGTGAAGACGACAAGGTCTTCATTCTTAAATAGATAAATCACCTCTGATATTATCCGAAATAACCCCTTTGCCTGGGACGCCACGAGTTACTAAAGACCGATCTTCCAATCCCATACCCACTGTTGATTCAGGGCAGAACCGATTTTAGGTTAAGTTTCAAATGAAATCTCTTTAACAACCGATTGTTAAATCGAGAGGAGCACCAAATACTTAGATTAAGAATGAAGATCTGGCGTCTTCACAAACGTGTTTGCGATGATGGGCAGAAACTGCAGTTTAAGTAGTGTTACTCATTTACCAATACCCCTGTATCGACAGATATTTTTATTAAGTATAGAAAATACCCAGAACATGTTAGTATCTTAAAAATACGCTTTGTCTTCGAATGTACCTAAATTAGTTGTTACTTATTTAAGTTAAAGAAGACAAATAAGGCTACAAAAAAAAAGTAACCTACAAGTACTATTACTAAACACGAAAATCAAAGATTTCAAGTGAAATTCACGTCATAAACAGAACCTCGATTATATTTATTTTTACAATAAACTATCAATTTGACGACCTCAGTGGCGCAGCGGGCGAGAGTCTGCCTGCGACGCAAGAGGTTGCGGGTTCGATCCCCGCCTTGGAAAAAATTTGTGTACGACCTGCAGAAATTTGTTCCGTTGTTCTGGGTGTTTTCTATGTATAATAAAAAATATCTATCTATGTATGTATGATATTACGTATATCAGTTATCGAGTACCCATAACACAAGCTCTGCTTACCTTGGGGCTAGATAATGCTGTGTGAATTGTCCAGCATTATTTATTTATTTATTTAATTAAATTTAGATTGACACTACAAATAACATTCGTAAGTACCACAATAATGAAAACCTATTAATAATTATACCTACAAAGGTAGGATTGGGACCAAAATGGGCGGACTCGGCCCATTTTGGTTCCAATCCTACCTTGAATAACTCGATTAAAATTAAGGCATGAATAGGTAGGTATGGCATGATTAAATTCAAGATTCGTTTGCTTTTTCTTACACCCAAACGACACCGTTTCGCATGATGATGTGACGTGCGACCATCCGGCAAACACCCGTTTTCCGACAGCTGAGGCCCTAGTAAGACGTACAAGTCGTATCATCGTATTATCTTTCGAATACTGCCATCGAATTAGAGCCCTTCCTATACATTGAATTACTAGATCGAGAGGTTATCGTAATATGACAACGATCCAAGATGATGATGATTCTTTGTTAATGGCAATATGAGTCTGGTTGGACTCTTTTCTGCCAGTGTCAAGTAATGGAAAATAATTGTAAAATATGAGTTATCAAATTATGAAGAATGTTGATATTTTCACCAGAGCCTAGTTCGTTATCCAGCAGGGTACACCACGTGCAGGTTAGGTTGGTTTGAGAGACGAGATCTTGGAGTCTCTCTTGTACCCCTCTTTTCTTACAATCTCAATGACAGTTTTCTTAAGATTTTGAGTGATTTGTTGCACTTTGACATGACAGCAGTCGTGTTTGCGGCATTGATGTTATAAAAGTATGTAGATAAAGCATCTTCAACATAGCTAGGTCACAAAAATGGCTTCAATTAGTGCTTCAAAGAAAAGTAAGAAGATACGGTGAAACGTTTCACTGGGCACTTGCACCGACTCTAAGTATTTCTTTTGCATCCTAGATACCGTACCAAGTCCGATTCAAGCACAATAGTCAACCATAGAGGTAAATTAGGCTCACTCAACAGTTATCTTGATTTCGAAAATATAAAAGAATCTATAATGTATAATGTGAGTTGATAAACGTTATTACAACTTCAGTGCTTTTTTGGTTACACTTCGTTTGTGTCTACTATCATTCTTAGCGTTTTTGTGGAAGACATCTATGGTTCTCGATTACGTTTATCGAACTTTTTGTATTAAGGCGCATACCCCACCCAAAGTGGCGCCGCCACCTAATTTATTTTATTATTCCGTTTAACAAAGGAATTTTCAAAAATCCATCTTCCAGTTTGTGATACGTATCATAAGCTGTTTTTAATGGCTCTGTAATAGTTTTATTCTATTTGGTTTAGGCAGAGATACGAAAATAGATTTTGATGGACACCAAGGGCAACTTCGTATCTCTGCCTAAACTAAATAGAATAAAACTATTACGGAGGCATTAAAACAAGCTTATGATACGTATCATAAACTGGAAGATGGATTTTTGAAAATTCCTATGTTAAAGAGATTAATAACATAAAGTAGGTGGCGGCGCTAGTTTGGGTGGTGTATGCGCCTTAACTCAGACTAAGGCCTCAGTTCCAATTGTTCCAGCACATTCTTGAATATTTTTGATAATTAGACAACTCTGTCGCTTTCTCCCGGATAACGCTAGCTGGAGCATCTATTTTATAATTTCAATTATATAGAGCATTGTTTTAAAAAAATTTAAAAACTCATCTTTTAGGTTAGAAGAGATCTTATATTTTCGATTAAAACCGTTGCCTCGTAGTCGTTCCCCAATAATTCTCCACACTTCGGAGAATTATCGCCCAATTAGGGCGAAATCGAGTAGGTAATCAGATTAATTTCGTTTTCCCTTACATTCAATTAAAATAGTTGGAAACATCGAACAATGATTAAAATGTTGGGGATTCTGTAATGAGCTTATTCTGCCTCATTTTACTATGGTTTGTGTATCAGGAAAGATAAAGATTGGTGGTTTGTGAGTTTTCCAATTCCTGCTTTTTTTCCCTAAAAATAGCGATGTACTATATAATTTAAAAACTAGAAATAAACATAAAGTCGCTGTGCCCACAACTAGGCTACACAAGATTAATGTATCTTTCAAAAGGCAATGTATACGCTTCTACAACAAAACTCCAAGTGAGTTGTGAATGCCAGACGCTCTAATTTTTTAATCCAGAGATCCTCGTTTCTATGTTGAGCAAATACAGCAAAGTTAAATCTAAATCCAGTTATTTACCAAAACAATCCTCAGAGAATTTCATTCACGAAGCTCGACACAGATGACATTCAAGGCTGTCACATACCATCCCAACTTACGTCAATCACTGCGTCCTTCGAGACTCCTTCGGGGCTCCTTCGTAATTGCCTCAAATTAGCCGCGTCTGCGGCAGCCCTATTCTGTTAATGGTGACAAAAAAAGATGGCTTTTTGTCTCATTAGTTATCAGTTTTGATTAGGGTTATCACTGGTAGGGATGCTGTAAGGCTTATTATGGGACGAGGTTCTTTGTTGGGTTTTTCGCTTGGACGTGGAATTTTCTTAATAGGTAATTACAATAACGGTTGTAGGAGCAGATTTAGACAGCTTACAACGAAACCTGTTTTCGACAGATTTACCTACACGCGCGTGCGATATTTTCTTTTCATTGTCACATAATATGTAGGTGACATCCATGTATCCTAACTTTGTATTGTATTAAATGCCTGCCTGTTATTAATCCTTATCTTGGCACTTAGTGCGTTTCTAAATAATAATAAATAAAAAGTGTGTGTTGGTATTGCTTGGTTGCCTTCGGCCGCTTACAAAACCGGAGGTTCGTAACCAGTTGCGTTAAAAGAAATCTTCTTTTTACGATACTAGTTACTCAAAATAGGTTTTTTCATTATACGATACTGGTTTCGACATACTTGGTACATCATCATCATCAGCCTACATTAGTCAACTGCTGGATATAGGCGCCATAGCGCCCTGTCTGCAGATTGCATTTTTTTAATTTTTTCATGCTTGGTTTGCTCATCAACGTGAATAAACTCCTTTTAATTCTATTTCCTTTGACATTTTTTAGGCTGGCATCCCAGAATAAGACACGAAACAAAATCGGCTTATATTGAGCCACGGAACAGAGTCGATCACGTTAACATCCGTATTGATCCTGTTCATGAAAGCTTTATGGGTTCTTCAGATCCAAGAATGATTTGTAGGAAAAACATAAAAATAATGAGATTTAGCAGCTACGGTTTAAAAAAGTTTTACGGGTTTAAACTTTGTATTTCGGTTAAAAATTTCGATTATTATTTGTGAAATCCTGAATCTAACTTTTTGTGAATTGGTTAACACCATTATAAATTAAGCCGCTGGGTAAAAAAACCGTAAATTATTATATAAGTTACTAAAACAACATACAAGTTAGGATAAAATGGTTAGTAAAATATCAAAATATTAATAAGTAATAGTAGAATAAAATAAGAATAATAAAAGCTAGAGCCTTTTTCAAGTTAATTAATGTAAAAGATATGCTTAGCATATTTAGTTACATAAAAATCATTGCTTTTACAATGATAGCTATACGAAATATTATTTTAGGATGATTATTCATTATTACAGAACATTGATCCTACCTATCAATTAAGATAGTTAAAATAAGAGTTCTTATTATGAATAAATAAATAAATAATGGTGGACAAATCACACAGAATTATCTAGCCCCAAGCTAGCAGAGCTTGGTGTTATGGGTACTAGATAACTGATATACATAATACAATACATTATTAAGATAGTTTTTTTTATTATACATAGAAAACGACCAGAACACCCGGAACAAATACCTAAATTATGAGCTATTCAAATTGATTATTAAAGGATTTTTTCATAAATCCACTTCTAAAACTAACTGTTTTAAAAATGGATTAAGTGTTATGTTTATATGGCTGCAAGCTCATGTAAAATAAGATTTAAATAGACATAATACATCGTTTAATAAACTCCAATTATTCAATGTTTACAAAGCTTAATTACATCTTGCACAAAATACCAAAACAACAACTCGTAAAACTCACCTGACCGAACCAAAATACACCGCAAATAAATCTCGGTTCCCCGTGATTAAACCTGACCGGCGCTATCCAAGAAAATTACCCGTAAAACCAAACTCTAATGAAATTGACGGAGACATCGACTTGGCCAATTTGATCAATGTTGATGCCTTTAGCCACAGTACGGTGGTTGTGCAGAAAACACAAAACCTACATTAAGAGAGCTAGAAAATACGAAGGAATATGTAGTAGAGATAACTTTTCGCATTAACTTCAATGTAAATATTGGAATGCATAAAAAAAACAAATTTAGTCCACAGGTGTTTTTATTTCAGTCAACGAATTAGCATTGCCATTCAACATAGCATGCCAGTATTCTAGGCACTCTGTCTTCTGGTGACGGCTTAGATTTTTAGAAAAAAGATTTATGTGTATTAGTGGTAATTAATATATTCTGATAATATAATTTTCTGAATAATTCCAATAGCATTTTTCTTAGACAGCGGGAGCGCAATTAAAAAACACGATTTTTTCCTTTACCAATAAAGGCAGTTTATGTAGGCTAGGGAGCATACTTTTGCTAAGGTTTGCAACGTGTTCCAAACATAACAAAACATTCCAAAACTTGTTGCAAACTTACGAATCGCCAAAACGCAAGCTGAAATAGACTGATAATAACATACCCAATTCCAGTATCAACTAGGTACTTACCTACATAAAATGATGTTTAGAATAAAAAAATAAAATCTGTAAGGTTATTTCCTAATACACTTACATAAGTAGGAAAAAAATGTGCCATTTGGTTATCCTCATCCTTATTTCTGTTGTAACGCATGTTATTAATAGCTGTTGTATAGCTTTTACCATACCTACCCGTCGTTCAATGTATAAATTTTTATGTAATCAAAACACACTTTGTACTATCGCAAGATTGGCTCACTAATAGCGCTCCGTTACAAACCTCTGTGGTTTTTTGGGTGTTAATATTATTTTTATTTTTAATACCTAATCTTTAAGTTGATAAATAAATAAAAAAAATGATGAAATGTATCTGCAGAAACATTTTTATATTTAATTAAATGGATAGATAGATACCTAGTCCATAATACAATTCAACCCTTGAAACTCGCTACATCTTCGAAATGTTGAAACTTAGTTCTTGTTACACAACAAGAAGCAGGCGGTATAGCTGCCTGTTGTTTAGGATCGATGCAAATTAAACTTTGTTGTAATCTAATTCGGGTTCAGTTTCAATTGATAATGAAATCTTAAGAAAAGTTTTACAGAGAAACCGGTAAAAAGGATTAGAAGAAAAGGTTAGTTTCAGGATGACTGATTGCTGAGGTAGATTTCATGACAACACGAAGTAGTTTGGCTATAATTTCAGATTCAGATTGATAATAAGGTAGTTATTTGAGAGTATTATGATTTATATCTTGCTGATTTAAGCGTAAAAGTTGACAAAGGTAAGTGACGATTTCGGTGGGCAGTTGGCCGAGTTTTATCAATTAAATTATCAATTATAAATCAAAGGAATTTTGTTCATAAAAGCTGTCATAGATCTGCCACCACATTTAAATGAAAACGTAGTAACGTAATCTTACAAGTAGCTCTACTAATAGATAATAAAGAAGGTACAACTAGCTAAAATGAAAGACATCTATAGATAACTGTCGGTCGTCTTTTGTTTTGTCATAGTAGTGACTACGGTGACGTCACAAATCAATCAGCAAAGTTTACTTAAACTAAGAGCCTACCGTGCCAAAAATTGTTAAGTAATTAGTCAGTAAAGTAATTAGTTAGCAGAATTGGGCTCCTGGTACATAATATATATTTCTTGTATGCGGTCATCAAATACCAACTAGCGATTATTTCACCACTCTGGAAAGAATCTTAAGCATAATTAATGGAGATTTATGGGCTGATGTTGATTGAGAGTAATGACAGATTGCCGACTTTGACAACCATTGCCCACAAATAATTCGTAAGTGATTGCTATAATTGAAAATAGGGTAGTTAATTAATCTTATCTGTTAAGTGATTTGGCAAGATATTGCAAGATGGCCTAGTCTTTACTTGCCAAGTCAATAAATTCTAGGGTGTATGTATATGCCTAGCTCTACAAGCCAATTTTCCTAGCAGATGAGAGCTGTCTAAATAACGACCTTCGTGACGAAACGGTTCCCGGCTAAGGCCTAGGATCTGGGCTCAATTTTCGGGAAAGGTGAATTTGACTTGTGTCAGGTAAATAATTAAAAATATTACAGTAAATATTAAATATACAGTTGAGTGTCACAGACAGATTTGACTTGTGGTGTCTGTCTGTGGCATACAGGAAAATCGATTTAGTTTATATAGATTTTTTGTTTAGATGGGGTATTATAGAAGAAAATCTAAAAAGATATTATTGAAATAGCTTAGGCAAACAGCAGTGTAAAATGTTCGTTATTAGTTTAAAATAACTATATAAATTTTAAAATTCAATTCAACGTTTTCAGTTTTTTTTATCAAATTTTAATCACCATGATATTGCGCTGTAGTTATGTTATACGGCTGTGTCAGCAAACTAAAGATTTACTGTCATCAGCAACATCAAAGCATTTGTTCAGGTCTCGCATCCAACCTACGTCATGACCACAGAGCAATAGGGCTATATGCAATGCAATGTTTTTAAACTTACGCGATCTGAACACATAATTATAAATACTATTTAACGGGTATTTATCGCGTTTATTTATCTATTTTTTCCCGACATTTCGACAGTGCCGTGGCGGCATATATGCAATGCACTGTGTTCAGCGTTCGTCAAGTTACGCGAGCAACTATCTTCCATAGGCGGTTTTCTATGCCTATTAGCAAGTCTAGATCTACATCTAAGCAATTTCAGCTTTCAGCAACGTTCAGTAGTTTTGGCATGAGGAGGTTTAAGCTATCGTATTTATAATATTAGTGTGAAATGTGATGTGATTCGCTTGTAAGTTGTTGGTTCTTAATTTCCTTACTGTTACTAAATAACATAAACATCAAAATAAATAAGACCTACAATCCCCTCGTTATCTTAACTAGATGGATATTGTTAATCGTATTTGCCCGTAAGAATAACGAGGCACTAAAAAAAGTTATAAAGAAACTAACTCTTGGTTAGGAAATTTACTGTCGACTTGCCCTCAGCTTGGCCTCATTTCTGTCGCAACTTGGCCAAGTAAACAATTTAACTCCACTGAACTTTCTGATAGGTGTCCAATCAATTGAATTAACAAACAGTCATTTTATTAAATAAATAAATAATAAATTCTTGATAATCCAGACAAATTTATGCAGTTGGTGGTGGTTACACAGTTCGCGGATATCGTAAGAGCCGACCAGAAGAAAAGCTTCTTTTTGTGTATGCTTAACATTTTAACTGCCTTCTTTTTGATGCCGCAATAAATAAATTATCGATCTATCACCGATCAGCCTGCCAAACGTGTTATGGCAAAAGCTTATTTAAGGGAGTTGGTTTTGTCAAAGTTACTTATGCCACTTTTTGAGACGCTTTTTTATATCAATATTATAAGGATAGTTCCTTGATCACAGAGCATAGAACGCCTATTAGCTAAAAAAAAAGCAAAATTGGAGAAGAAAATTACTTTGGAAAAAGTATTAGACAATTTGCATAAAAACCATCTTATTGATGAATTTGTTCTGATTCATGGTAAGTAATTTTTGTTATAACATTGTTTGAAAACACTAATTAACCTACATGTGGTTCAAGCAATAAATATTAACAAAGGTTTATTTTTTCCTTTTAAGGTCAACCTTCAAACCTTTGTGTTCTTCTTTTCCATTACACTTTCCATACAATGTTAAGTGTACAAGACAGCAGTTCTGTCTGTAATTACTGGTAGTTACGAAGGCATTAAAAACATTTAATTTAAGAGAAGACACCATCAAACCAACTTTAAAAGCGCAATATTCGAAGGAAAGTGACACTTAAGTACCAGAGGGCTTGTTTACGACTGCTCATTGACACCTAGCTTATTAACTTGAATTATTACTGCTGTTGAAAAATGTAAGCATGGAAATAAATTACATTTTAGGGTGATAAATGAAGCAATACTCCTCTCTATGTACTATGTCAGAGTTCTTGGAAATGTGAGAATCATTTGTATTGCTACTTGGAAAGTATGAAAAAGTTAGCTGTAATCATTTTATTACCGCTAGATACTATTAAATATAAGAATATTAAATATTTGACATTGTAAGACCGTCATACAGTACTGGCTGGTTAACTCAGAGGATTTAGTATTGAATAGGAATGAAAAACAAAAGAAAAATAATCAACGTAAGCCAAAACTAAAATAGAAAACAGAATACACAAACGCATCTGATTTTTTATAAACTCAAAAATCGAATCATGGTAAATATCCCGTTATAAATGACTTTAATGCATCTGAATTAACCAGCAAATGAAAACAATTAACAGCCAGTCACCAAACAAGAAACACATACTTATAGCTCTATTTCTATACATGGTTACCTGATTGTAACTTAAATAATATACATATATAAGCAATCCAAAAGCTTAACCTCGCTGAAAAAAGTATGGCGAGATATGATTAACATTTAGTTTATTGACGTATTTCAAGATTAGGTGTGCTGTGTTCTTAAGATGTATTCGTATTTACAATCTCCTTTCTCGCATCTCGCATACTATAGCTAAGTAGCTAGCTATCGTGCAAGGCCTATCAAATAAGATCATGTTTTAACTTCATAAGGAAATTCAATCAGCACCATACACCATAACAAGCCTACCATCCACGCCAATAATTTACCACTGGATTCTCAAGGTGCCTCCCTCGAACCTTCCCCAAGTAATGGCGCAAGTTAGGTAGTAAAATCATTTAATGGTCGTTCCCAATCGCCTTCCTTTATAGGCCACTTAACTTTTTAATTTATAGACTGTACTTAGTTGCCACACATGATAAAGGGAGCTTGACTGAATGTTTACTTCAAGACACGTTTCTTTATTTGCTGTTCAACGTGTTTTGGTTATAAACTTTTTATTAAGCACTCATGTGACTCTCCATGGTGTTCTACAATTCTTAAAGCTGCAATTGTACCCCGTGCGTCCTTTGGATCATATCGCAGGGGCTGGAGATAGTGAATGCCATATATAAAGTGCTATACCTACGTACTTTCACCACCCCTGATGCATTTTTCTTCAACAAAGTTCTTTAGGACTAACCTTAACAAGCATTTTGCAACGACCCGAAAGCTGATTGTTGTTTATTTATTTATTTATTTATTTATAAGGCAATACCAAAATACACATAATTAAACATTACCATAACAATCAAATTTTTTTTTGTATAGAATGTGTGCTTCTAACAAGCATGCACAACATTTGCTAAAATTGTTGTTGAATGATAAAGGTTCAAGGTACAGAAAGTGTTCGCCAAAAGAATTAAGGGCGTCCCTCAATCTGACTGCATTTTTCTTCTTTACGATATAGAAAGGCATAGGATGTTGCCAAAAGAATAAGTATTCGTATTTAATACAGTTGCATAACGGAAAATTGCACAAAAAAATGCTAATTTGATATTTCACAGCTGATTGGTATAACTGAATAGCACGTCAGAACTGTCAGTTACAATACAGCGTTGAATTAATTAAAATGAGCACTCATTTCGGGCCATATTAATTTGCGATAATTGAATGCATTTGCATACATACGTTCAGCAATATTATCCGTAAGGAAATTATGCACCGGGTAGTTAATGTAGGTATACCTACAATAAAGGAGAGATATAAACACAATAGGCAGAACACTTACAAACACACAGACAGGAATTAATGGACGCGAATACTGCTTTAAAGACCACGATTGCACAACAAATCGCAGGGAAGATCACCATTAAGATGTCTTGACGATATCCAATAAAAACATGATATCTTTAAGACTATCTAGAGTGGAAGAGATGATAAGAGACATTTATCCAGAAATGGATTTATGATGGCTGAAATGATGATTATGACTTATGTAGAACTGTGGGGTCGTGGTCGAGCAATACAACTCAACCTGAGGATGCCATAAGATCCGACTAAAAGATCCTACCAGAGAAAGAGCAACAGATTTTTCCTATGAATTTATCAATAATAGGTGCAATGTTATTATGTCGTACGGTTGTGTAGTCAAACCAAAAATCATCAACTGTCAACAGCAACATCAGCGCATTTGTTCAGGTACCACGCATCAAAGTGACGTCATGACTACATAGCAATATGTTGTCTACTGCGTCCAGCCACCGTTTTCATCTAGGTACGCGCGCAACGTAAAAATGTAAATTAAAAAACATTTTTATGGCAATTGTCAAATTTTGTATTTAATTTTTTTTCTTCTTTAGTGGATCATTAGAAAAATGATGAAGAAACACTGTCTTGTCTAGATGGCAGTGTCTCTACGCCGTAGTGCCTCTACGCCGTAGCACCAATACGAGGCAGTGCCTCTACGCCGTATAGCCTATATGCGGCAACGCCTCTACGCCTTAGCACTAGTACGAGGTGGTGCCTCTACGCCGTAGAGCCTATATGCGGCAACACCTCTACGCTGTAGTGCCTCTACGCCGTAGCACCACTACGAGGCAGTGCCTCTTCGCCGTAGAGCCTATATGCGGCAACACCACTACGCCGTAGAGCCTCTACGCCGTAGCACCACTACGCCGTAGTGCCTCTACGCCGTAGCACCACTACGAGGCAGTGCCTCTTCGCCGTAGAGCCTAATATGCGGCAACGCCTCTACGCCGTAGAGCCTACATGCGGCAACACCTCTACGCCGTAGTGCCTCTACGCCGTAGCACCACTACGAGGCAGTGCTTCTACGCCGTCGAGCCTATATGCGGCAACGCCTTTATGACCTAGTGCCTCTACGCCATAGCACCACTACGAGGCAGTGCCTCTACGCCGTAGAGCCTATATGCGGCAACGCCTCTACGCCGTAGCACTAGCACGAGGCAGTGCCTATACGCCGTAGAGCCTATATGCGGCAACGCCTCTAAGCCATAGTGCTTCTACGCCGTAGAGCTTATATGCGGCAACACCTCTACGCCGTAGTGCTTCTACGCCGTAGCACCACTACGATGCAGTGCCTCTAAGCCGCGTCGTAGCGACTCCACGTGCGAGTAGTGAAGTTTATATAAACCTTATTGGACCCATGTAATACTTTGCTTGTTTCTATTCTTTGTATGTATTAGGCTGTGTCCCCAGTAGGCAAACTGTGAGCGGCCGACTGAGTTTGCGGCGTATCGGTTCAGTGCGCCCCTTCCATATATTTTAAATTGAGTGTCCACAGTTTGCTAGTTTGCGCTCACTGTACGCAGTTTGCAGCGTTAGGCCGTATACAGAAAGAAAGCAGCGCTTGACAGCGCTGGTAACCCGCGCAGGAAAATATATGAAAGCGCGGCGATAAGCACTGAACGGTGCCGACAATTTCCGACAAGCTTCAACACGCGCTGGTCAGCGCTGTTGTATATAAACAAAAGCTAATAAACAACCTGCTTCAACCTGCTTCCTTTGTAGAACGGACCAGCGCTGTCAAGCGCCGGTAAGCGCTTATAAGTTTCCAGCTTTCTTTCTGTATACGGCCTTACGTGCGCCGACTCGCAGCGAAACCGGTTCCAGTCGGCGGCGGCAATATGGTTGTTCGCCGGGCGTAGTGAGTTCAGTTCCCCACAAATTTGCGGCTCATTTGCGGCTCACTCAGTCGGCCGCTCACAGTTTGCCTATTGGGGACCCAGCCTTATAGTGTTTCTTCACTTCTCATTTATGTTCTCTGTTTTTGTAAAAAAAACTAAAAACCTATTGTTGTAATTTATCTATTAGGCGTTTCTGGATACAAATAAATGTATTTTGTTCTTTTTTTGTATTTTTTTTTTTCTAGTGTTCAGTACTAGGTACTGAGAGGTTTCTCAGGTTAATTATTATATCTGAGCATGTTCTACGCCCTCACTTTTAAAAATAAAAAAACTCAAAGAGCCAGCACCCTCATTAGCATATCGTAAAACCCGAGAGACAGGTAATCGCAGAATTTATTTCGCGAAATGAGCGCCAGTGCGTGTCGCTTGACATTTCATAATAGCACTTGATGAGAAATGTCAGAGATCCGTCAATGACACCCACACAAAAAATCCCCCTCCCCCTCCACAAAAAAGCCGTCTACTCCCAACCTTATGTTGTAAAATACAAGGTTGAGATTGAGGAGGGACGTTTTAATATCTTCGCAGTCGATGCCCGTGACGTCATTTGCAAAGCGGTCGAATTTTGCAGAAAGCTTGTAGACCGAGAGTTGTTTCAAAACTTATCTCAAAATCAAATCAACAATGTAACGCTCGCCAGTTCCATCTCTCTCACTCTCAACAGCCTATAGCCGTTTTATATTTACTAACAAGAATAATAATTATCTGTCTGTAAGATAGAATTGTGCCGTGTGGTGCAGTTTAGAATTTGCACCACCCCAACTCTTCTCGGCGTGGTTGTCGTAGGAGGCGACTAAGGTACAAACACCAGGTGGCGGGCAGCAGCGCTTCTTGTTGATGGATCTACCACCGAAATGCGATCCCCAACCCGCATGCCATGCATGGAGATAATGGGCATTACCCCCATGAGATAAAAACCAATAAGGCGCTTATCAGGGGAGGCCTGGGTCCAGCAGTGGACTATTATAGGCTGTTGTGTAAGCTAAAGTCTAACAAGTTATTTGATTTACGTAAAATTACTGCTCTTGATATTGTACATTTTCTGCACCTAGCTCTTGATCTACTCGTCCTGGCGCTCATTCAGCTCAACGATATTGTTATGTATAAGCACTGGCTTTTCTGAAAATGTGTATAAAAGAGATTGTTCCTCGTTGGAGTGTGGTTGTAGGAATGCGAGATTTCGCTTTTTTCATTACTTTGGATTAAATGTTTTTATTAGATTTTTTGAGGGGACAGTCGTATTTACACTTTTATTAATTTTGTAAGCAGGTTTTCTTAAACTGCTTTCTTCATAATAATCTTACTAGATATAATACTAATCAAAATTCAATATTTAAAGCTTTTTATTTTTGAGATTTCTTAACTTCGGAAATAAAGAGCCCTGTAAGGTTTAGATGTTTTACTGCAAGAGCCATGGCCAAGCCGGGAGCTTGGACACGTCACAAAACTCAGATTACATAGATACCTAAGTAAGTAAAACTAGAAAATAAAGTAAATACTTTGATTTTTTTGTCCACTTCAATCTTTTAAAGATAACATAAAGAAGCGAATAAGAAACCTTGTTGTCAGTTTTCGAGTAGGAGCAAAACTCGTCCCAAGCTTTTTATCGTCTAGATAATCTGATGTTTTATAGTAAGCCTTTTTACAAAGGATTTGTTTGACAATTTGTTTGAGTTTATTTCTTGATAATTTTTGCAACTCACTTGAAATTTTTGTATAAGCGTATACCTTAAAAGATACATTAATTTTGTGTAGCCGAGTTGTGTGCATATCGCGATTATTCGTATATCTAGTATTTAAATTAAGTATATCGCTTTTATAAAGCCAAACGTTTGTAAGTTGTGTCGTTGTTGGTCAAACTAAACGTAGGGTAGAAATTTTGCACATTTTAAAGACCTGAATCTGTGACAACATATAGGGTACTTTTATTCCAAAAACGCGTGTAAAGCGTTTTAGCTGAGGGCATACTCGAAGTTTCTAATTTGTTTATGTATTATGTAAGTGATTTAAGAGTTTTGCTTGTCAACGAACCAGAAACTTCGATTTTAGGTTTCTGAGGCAATAGGCCTGGTTTCTGATCATTCAATAAATAATCTTCTTCAAGTTTTTATATGTTTCATCCCATAGGGAATTTGAATTTAGCCTTAAGCATTTATATATAAAAAAATAAAATAAATAATGCTGGACAATTCACACATCATTATCTAGCCCCAAGCTAAGCAGAGCTTGTGTTATGGGTACTAAATAACTGATATACATAATATAATAGAATACACATATAGATATTTTTTATTATATATACATAGAAAACGACCAGAAAACCCTGAACAAATGTATGCAGATCAGAAAAATGCCTGTATTAAAAGGAAATAGATGTATTAATTATATTAAAATTAAGACATTATAGCTAGATTACATGCCATAAATATTTCATCAGATCTACATTATAAGGGTCGGAAATATAAACCTATCTATCCAATAAATTGAATTTTCGAAAACCCGACCAAATTAAACATTCTCAAAATACCTTCACGACCTACGCTATCAGAACCTCATAATTTCTCCTGGTTATTAAATTCTAACCTCAATTTTCGAAGGAAGCTTTCTATAGGCTCTGCTGATTAAAAACAAATCTATTGAAATATACTTTATATAAACAACATAGGGTTTGGTTTGCAATGTGGGAGTTTCAAGGGACATTTTCATACTATGTAGGAATTCGTTGAAGCGGCTAACTAGAAAAGTTTTTATTGGTGTTTAGAAGGTTCTATGGGTAATTGGAATTTTAAGTGACGCATCCAGTTAATGGTGCGCTGTTTTAACTGGGAACTACAAGCAAGATTTTCACACACGTCCACGGCTGAACAAAGGCTTCCACAATACGATGCCACAATAACGGTCCTGAGCCGTCTCCATCCATTTAAAGATAAAGATCATTGATTTGCATAAACACGACGACCTCTGTGGCGCGGTGGTCGAAGGTCTGCCTGCGACGCAGGAGGTTGCGGGTTCAATTCCCGCCTCGGGATGTGTGTACGATCTGCAGACATTTGTTAAGATGTTTTGGTCGTTTTCTATGTATAGTAAAAAAATATCTATCTGTGTATTGCATATGTACCTATATCAGTTATCTAGTACCCATAACACAAGCTCTGCTTAGCTTGGGGCTAGATAATATTGCACACAGCATTATCTAGCCCCAAGCTAAGCAGAGCTTGTGTTATGGGTTCTAGATAACTGATATACATAATACAATACATTACAAACATAGATATTTTTTATTATACATAGAAAACAACCAGAACACCGGGAACAAATACCTGCAGATCGTATAAATATTTGACATAAGGCGGGAATCGAACCCGCAACCTCCTGCATCGTAGGCGGACCTTCGCCCACCGAGCCACAGAGGTCGTCAGTTACTAAAATAACGTAAAACGCACGGTTAACAACTTTTTAAGACATGTTGTAAAAAAAAAAAAAATTAGATTAGATTATAATCCCTGTTAGCTGGCAAAGGTTAAGGTTTTTTTTTGTCAAACAAATGCGAGCAAACAATTTTGGCAAACAAACTTCGTGCGAGTCTCCTTGGTCAACATTTCCATACATATTTTGAAGTTTCAATTTCAAACTCATTAAATAACTCTATTTTATTTATTTATTTATTTATATTTATTTGGGAGACAGACAGTACACAGAAATATAAAGAGATACAATAATATTTTTCATAAACCAGTTAAGTCTCCACTAAAAATATTTAAGTATACATATCAAAACTAGTGAACAGACTACACAAACAAACATATAATGTGGGAACTATCTTAAAGGAATGAATTTAAGCAAAATGATTAGATGGAATATCAAAAATTAACAACGTTGAAACATTTTTCAAATAAAAGAGGATAAGACTTAATGCGAAAGGAAAAAAATAATTAATACTAAGTGAGTTCAATGCTGGCGGCAGCAATGCCTACAATACTTTTGCGAAACAAGATGGCGTTTGAGTTGAAAATATCAGTTTCGTTGAAATATTCTCTATGGCTTGGAGCAATAAAAAATACTCGATGGATGTATCATAAAAACATTACCGTTTGGGAATAATAAACATTTCCCCCAAGGGAGTGAAATGTGATTGAATTTGCAAAATCAAAATATATAACGTGTAAAAATTTAACAACGAAGAATTGCATGTGATCTTTTTCGAAATTCGAACTAAAGTATATTTAGAAAGCTCGTAGAGAGTATAAAAAGTACAGTATTCTGTCAGTGTATGATTTGTCTTTCAAACATCAATTACGAGCTGTCTTTAAAGCTGTCTTCGTCTTAGGCGTGATTGTGTCCCTCTCGCACTCAGAGTTCTAGTAGCTCCCTCGCTTCGCTCGTGAGTTATTTTAGAATCCCGAAGTGCGCTCGGGCACGCGGTCAGTCTCAACGAAGACTAGCCATTGCATCACAGTGTGCAGGACATATTATAACGCACCAAGTACATGCACAAACATAGTTGTAACCTCCATTCTCAGAATCAGTTGTGACGGCGGACCGACACAACCGGGGAGAGGTCAGACGTAGGTCCACCGGCTTAACGTGCTTTCCGAGGCACGGGGGTGTTACAACGCCAATTTCAACTTCGTAATGTAAGCACTCTTAAATTGTTGACACGAGATCGTTCAAAGATAAACAAATTCCCGATACAAAAACCATTATTTTAAAGCATTTTTATTGATACCACGTTCAGCCAACAGCGATGTTACTCTCGCAGTCACACAAACAAAAAGACCAATAACCGTTCGTGTTACAGCTAAACCGATCTGAATTGGAAATTTGTCGTCCGTGTGGCCACCGCCTAATATGTCAACCGTCACTTTATATAACGGTGTAGCTGGGGCTTAACAGTTAGATCAGTTGTCAAATAGCTGTATTTTCAAAGTACCGAAATGACAATTATAAAATATAAACCTTGTTATTTCGGTACTTTGAAAATACAGCTATTTGACAACTGATCTAACTGTTAAGCCCCAGCTAAATATAAACCTTAGGGTACAAGGGAGACTCCAAGATCTTGTCTCCCAAGCCAACCTAACCTGCACGTGGTGTACCCTGCTAGATAACGAACTAGGCTCTGGTGAAAATATCAACATTCTTCATAACTTGCTCATATTTTACTATTATTTTCCATTACTTGACACTGTCAGAAAAGAGTCCAACCAGACTTATATTGCCATTAACTATAATATAATATAAACCTTCATCATCATCAATATAAACCTTGCCAGAAACAAAGAAGTGAAGTCAAGTCAAATTAGAACTTGTATTCATAATTGAAATAGTTGTGTTAACTGCAGACTGTTGCAAATAATCTGGAGGTAGCTTAACTGATCCATATCAATACTAGTCGGAAGCGTGCCAGATACTTACCAGCTCTCGGGCCATCAGTCCTATAGAAATTGTATTCTTTAACTCATTTTTATTTCTATGGGATCACTATTTTTTGTTTAAAACCTCTTCCAGCAAAAAGTTTATGGTATAAATACTGAATAATAGATTCAGGAACATGAATTGTTTTTTTAGTTTTTATAAACACCAAATTATTTCAAACAACAAATAAGATACTCACCAGCTCTCAGACAAGCTACCCATAAAATTGCATTTTTTATTTTATTTTCATTTCCATGTGATCACTATTTTTCGCTTAAAACCTCTTCTAGCCACAATTTTCAACTATGTTAGGTATAGGTGCTAAATAATTATTTGAGAAAACGAATTGGTTTTTGTAGTTTTTATAAACACAAAATTATTGCCAACAATTAAAAAGTGATCTAACAGTTCTCACCTCGCTAGCGGTATGCCGGTGTTGTATTTTATTAAAACGAACTCTGACGCGACGGACTCTCGAATTAAGTCGCGCATTTTTGGGGTTTTTCTCTCGAGCTCTGTTTCGTATTCGGAAATGGTAGGTGTCTATGGAGCTTTCTGTTCTCAGCTACTATTTATTACGTGAATAGATTGAGTAAGTGAAGTCTTTGAACCTATTTGTTTCTAAAGAAAAGGGAAAAGGTTATTTGATTTAGGTGTATACTCTACTATTCTATAAGCGAAATTTCAGCCCGATCTGTTCAATAGTTGTGTTGATCACAGCCTTTCGCATAACACTTGTATTATAAACTAGACTATTAAAGACTGTAAAGTTTGGCCTTAGAATCAGAGATGGCGTTACATATGAAAAACTAGCTCGCGATTTCCCCTACGTAGTTCCCGTTCCTATGGGAATTCCGGGATAAAATATAGCTTATGTGCTATTTCATATTACATTCTATCTCTATGCCAAATTTCATCTAGATCCGTTACGCCGTTCTGGCGTGATTGAGCAACAAACATACATCTATCCATCCATCCATCTAAACTTTCGCATTTGTAATCTTAGTGTGGTGTATGAGAAAACGATTTTCTTCATATTTTTATTCGGGACGGAGACAAAACCTGAAAAATTAAACATCATTAAAATCAGTCTAGCCATTCTTGAGTTATAGTACGTTACAGTAAGTACTAACAGCTTTGTTTATGTACGTATTATATATTTTGTTTATGTATTAAAAAGATGAGAGAGTTTGCATGTTTGAATGTTTGTGACCTCTTCACGCCAAAACTACTGAATGGATCAGGCTAAAGTTGCATAGTAATGTAGAAATGCAGTGCAAAAGCAATGTAGTGCATATCTGAAATACAGGACTTTTTATCCTATCAGTAGTGCCATATCTGAAATACACAGCTATTTATTAATCAGTTCCCATGGTATAGAAATAACCTTCGACTAACCCATAGAAACATAGCGTAAGGAGCCGCAAACAGAAATTACTTTTTTATAAACTCTGTAAGCTTCCTTTTTAGATTAGCTAGTATGTATTTTTATTTACTTTTTCCTCATTTTGTCGTTGGCCCTTTTACGCATACTTATGTTGCTTTTATGTTGGTACTACTTATAAAAGCAAATCCTGCAAGAGTTTAAATACCCTCAATTCCCAACGTGTTCATTACAGCCCAATTGTGCCAGTGCAGACTAATTTAGTTCTAATCGACATCTAAATTGGAATCAGCTTGGGGCTAATATCGTGTGCTGAATTATTCGACCGATTCCACGTGATTTCCCACACGATACTAATTAATTTACATTTAGGGTTGGTCTATGATTTGAGCTAAATTAGTGATAGACAAGCTATTTTACTTAAATTTTACTACAAACACGTATTTTTTTATTTAAACGGATAAAGGCTTTGTTGCTTTGCGGCCACATCGTTCCGTCAAGATAACAAAAATCAAATTTCAAAAATATATCAAAATAGTTTGATTCTCGTAAAATAAGATTTTGGACCACTTAATATACTATTCCAAAAAAAGTTTGTAGGGATGGATAGATGTAATTTTTTTACACCTTTTCTAGATCTAGATGGAATAACACATAAGTAACACAACAGCCTATAATGATCCACTGCTGGACGCAGGCCTGATAATTGCCTTATTAGCTTTAATCTCATGGGGGGTAGTACCCGTAATCTCCACGCGGGTTAAAGATCACAGTGAGTGTTACATCTATTCTTCAAGAGGCGCTGCTGATCCCCGTTGTATGTCCCTTAGTCGTGACCCGCGGGAAGAGTTGGGGTGGTGCAAATTCTAAGCCGGCACCACACGGCTGCAACACATGAGCTACTTTTAATTCATAAATTAGTTCTCATGAGATAGAACTTCTAACGTTTTCATAGAAACAACGTGCGCGTTGTCGTGGCCAGAGACTTGTTAGATAATAATCGTATAAAAACTAGTAGTTTTAAAAGAATGACATGCTTGAATCTCAAAACATGAAGCTGCCACCTAGGATTTAATTTACGATCATCATCATATCAGCCCATACACGTCCACTGCTGGACATAAGCCTCCCCCATACGATGCCACAAAGAGCGGCCCTGAGCCGCCTCCATCCATCGACTCCCAGCGACCGCTACGATGTCTTCGGTCCATCGAGTTGATGGTCTCCCAACACTCCATTTCGAGTTGTATCAATTAATTATGATTGTATGGTACAGGTAACCGATTTTTTTGATAAAAAGCACGCGCAAAGCTGCTGTCTGAAGCTCGGCAATAAGTATAATAATTATTCGCTGGCAAACTTTTATTGTTGCAGCAGTGGCAAAGTACCAGCCGTATATTTACCCTCATCGTCTAGTTCCGAGGGTAAAGTGGGAAAAGTTTCTGATTGACCGGAATACGGCAAACAAAAGTACTTCTACTCTTTGACCAACTTCGATACATGTTGATTATTTGTTGTAATCACGTCGTCAAACAACAAAGAGGAAGCTTGTAAGGATTGTGATCGGCAGAAAAGGAAAATATAATAGGGATCTACAGTTGCAAGCAAATAGCAATGTATTTACATTGCTATTTACTTATTTTACACAAAACGAATTAATATAATTACCATAATAGAATCATAGACAATTAACATAATAGAATCGGATATAGCATTGGAAGGTAAACCAGTTATAGACATTTATGTAATAGTTATACCTACTTTTCTCTGATTTTTTAGTTGATTTAGTCAACTTGTGATATACCTCATAAAATGTAGGTAAATCCTTTATTGGCTGTAGGTTAAGATAGTATGTGACATTAAGTTTTTCTCTAAGAGCTGTGGATTTTGTTAATAAATAAATAAGTTACATATTGCTAAGTTTGTTACGAAAGAAAATAACAATCAAATAATAGAATTCTCTTCGTCCACTAAGGTGGATCACGGGCAATGGATGCAAAATACTCAATCCACATTAACAATACCTACAAGTATAATGTTCTGCATGAATAGCATTTAAGTGCAAGCTGTAATCCAAATTATCGAACTGTTAGTTAACATATGCATTATGGTTGGCAATCAATTACTATTCGACATTATTGTAACAGCCCTGGCATTGTTTGCTAAGTTATTGATACAGATGTAGCTATTGTTATGTATATTGAGCAGATGGTTTACATTATGCCTGATTAGTTTTAAGGTATTAATGGCAATCTATGTAAGAAATTTCACAGAGCATAGGTAGCTTACCTACTATTATCTAGGTTATACACCCAGGCACTAATTTCAGCAAACGTTGCAAGTTTAAGTTTCCATTGTTGTTCGGGTTTTATAAATAAAAATATCGTCACATTACGTTTATTTTAAGCGTGAAGGCATTAAAGCGGAAACCGTAATTCTTCCAGGCAACCTTTTTATTTGCTGTGTAGCTTGTGGTTTTGGGGTCACGGTTGCCCTTACCGTTGGTCCCTTAGTCATCTCTTACGACACCACGGGAAGAATTGGGGCGGTGAAAATTCTAACTCAAAACCGCACGGTTGCCATACTGGGCCAAATTATTGTGATCGTAACTAATTATGTAAGTCATGTCATTGAAGTTTCGGAAATAATAGGCATCCTGATGCATGAGTTAAAAACTGCAGCTAAAAATTAAAATGGAAGAAGAAAAGAAGAATTAAACCTGTCTAGCAGAGATAAACGACAGTTCAATCCTCAGTTGTCACTTCTACATGAATATTTTGCTTAATCCAAGTTAAATTCCAACATTTTCGTTACAAAGCAGTCACGCTACATTCAACTTGAATCACAATTTTCCAGTCTTAAAAACAAATCACCCGTAGGCACCCAAATTCCAGCGCTAAGTAGACGCAATAAAACTGAAAATCACCTGAGAACACAGAGATAATACGTTCTCATAATACCCTCGTATCTTGAAAAACATGAGCGCTCAAAGCCTACGTTTGGGAGATTTATCCTCGCAGTATACAAAGCCTTCTCTATAGGGATCTGCCGTATGCTGGCAGCTCATTGAAAACAGCTGGATAAAACTGGTTACACAATAAAATTACCAGCCTGTTGTATACCTTATGTCGTACAAATAGAATTCACGACACAATACCATAAGAGTTAAGTACAATGACGCTTACCGGACTCATATGATGACGACCTCTGTGGCGCGGTGGGCGAAGGTCCGCCTGCGACGCAAGAGGTTGAAGGTTCGATTCCCGCCTTGGAACAAATATTTGTACAATCTGCAGGTATTTGTTCCGGGTGTTCTGGTCGTTTTCTATGTATAATAAAAAACATCTATCTATGTAATGTATTGTATTATGTATATCAGTTATCTAGTACCCATAACACAAGCTCTGCTTAGCTTGGGGCTAGATAATGCTGTGTGAATTGTCCAGCATTATTTATTATTTATTTATTATTATAAGAAAGTCTAAGTCTTTAATTTTGGTATTCATAAAATTTTATTCATTGCGTAGTCTCACAGTAAGCGCCTAAAGGCCTGTTTTACTATCTGTCACATCTATTCATCCAAACTTTTACAATTATAATACAAGCATGAATGAACCAGCTGTATAGTCCTCAGCTGCATTAGCACGGCTGAACGGAAACAAAGGGTGTGCACATCAATTTCCCGAAGCGTTTGAGGGATTAATTTTAACGAGTTTAAAGTGTTAGTTTTGAATTTATATAATTAGTTAAGCTAATTGTTGTTTATGGTTGAAGTTTTGATTGGATTATTGGTTTAATTGTATTAGGGTTTGGAAAAATGAGGTTTAAATTAAAAGCACAAAGCTGTTCATTTTTTAGTAATATTTCGTGCTTTAGTGGTAGATCTAGTCTGCAAGAGCTGCAGATTTCTGCTTGTCCCCTCGGTGTATGTCCCTTAGTCGTCTCATACGACACCCACGGCAAGAGTTGGAGTACTGCAAATTCTAAGCCAGCAACACACCTGAAAACTACTTCCTGAAAACTAGCGTAGGAATTAGCTTAGCCGAATGCTAAATAGGCTGAGGTGGGCCTGACTGAACCTTTTTTACCCCATTCATTTTTGATGTTTTTTTTGACCAGTTTTATCTCTAGTAATACAGGGTTATTTGTAAATTAGTAACACTACGTGAACTGCAGTTTCTGCCCATAATCACAAACACTAAAAATTAACACACTGAACAAAAACACTGAAAATTTATAGTGTTTATAACACTATAAATAACATATATGTATACGTATAGTACCTAGTATGTAAGTCCGTGTACTTTATTTTTGGGTAAAAATAAATACTTATCTTCTTTCTTCTTCTTCTTCACACGGCTGCCCTCGAACCGTATGCCCAGCGTGGGGATTATGGGCACTACCCCACAGAGTATGAGCTAAATACATACGATATTATCAGGGAGAGGCATGCAGTGGATTATTATTGGCGTTGAGGTGAGGTGAGGGGAGAGATATATACAAGTTTTAATAATTATTCTCTCTAGCATGAATAGAATACAGACCCATTTAAGAGAAAGAATATATAATGTGTTAATGCTACATTTACATTTCCTATTTTACGACGGTAAATACATACGTATCGTGCTATATGTTGGTAAATTATAAAATAGCCTATTTACTGTTTTAATTTTTATTTTAAAATAAAAGTACATACAACCTTCTAAACATAAATAAATAATAAATAATGATGAACAATTAACACAGCATTATTTATCCCCAAGCTAAGCAGACCTTGTGTTACGGGTACTAAGATAACTGATATACATACATAATACAATACATTACATAGATATATATTTTTTATTATAAGTACATACAAAACATCCAGAACACCCGGAACAAATACCTGATCGTACAAATATTTGTCCCAAGGCGGATGGATATCGCACACGCAACCCCTTGCGTCGCAGACCTTCGGCCCCTGCGCCATAGAGGTCTATATCCAAACTTTTGCTTTTATTAGTGTTAGTGTGTTTATGTCAAGTGATGTGATACAAAATGGCTTACATTTTTTTCAAAATACAAGAATGAATGTTCGTCTACCCTTAACCTTCGGTGTGGGTTGCGTTTAATGAAAGACACAGGAATGCACATGCACTCGTGACTTCATGGGAGATTTATGGAATTCCATAAGAAATATTTTTAATAACCTCGGTTATAAATACTTCACGGCTAAGCTCTCAGGGTTGAAGACAGAGGGCGTACAAAAATTTATAATTGAAATATCAAGTATCAATTTATTAAACAAGTTTACCTCTAAATAAATAAATAAGGCTGGACAATTCACACAGCATTATCTAGCCCCAAGCTAAGCAGAGCTTGTGTTATGGGTACTAGATAACTGATATACATAATACAATACAATACATAGATACTCGTAGATACTTTTTATTATGCATAGAAAATGACCAGAACACCCGGAACAAATACCTGTAGATCGTACACACATTTGAACCTCCTGCGTCGCAGGCAGACCTTCGTTTACTGCGCCATAGAGGTAGTCATTTAAAAAATATTTTGGAAACTAAGTACTCGATTTTATTAAAATTTTGCAGTCACAATCCGATAAGAAATAACTATTTATGCACCGTTTTAATTTAACAAGTAAACTCTGTGGCTCAGGTAGGTCGCAGGTTCAATTCTCTTCCAAAATAAATAAATTAAAATTCTTTTTTTTTTTATATTAGGTTCCCCGAGTGCGATAGCTTACGCACTGTATTATCAAAACCTTAGCTATACATAATGTAGGTAATGCAGGTGCTTGCCAATCTCAGTATGCACGTTAATAAGGCTTATCACTCAGATCTGTAATCAGCGGAATGCGACGCAGTATTGACTCATGCAATGTTAATGAGTAATGACTGGCCGTTGTGAATGTTAAATTATCGAATGATGTTCATGTAAACAGCGAACAGATGAACTGGATTGAATGACTGTAGAGTTATGCTGGATAAAAAATACAAAATTCTTTAAATGGTAATCATTGAGTTTGAATATTTTTTTCAATTCTTTCGAATAAACAAACGTCGTAGGTGCTTGCCGTGCTTTTTACGCGCTCTCTCGTTTAACCACTCAGGGATTGCGAGGCCCAGAGTGGGCCAGCAAAATTTATACACTCCAGTATTGAGAGGCCCATGCCGGGCCCCAAAATGCCTCAGAGCGCGCCATTTGCAAGTTTGAAGGGTTAAATCTATTATTAGTGAGAATATTTGAGAGAACATTAACATTTACATTAATGTTTCGCATATAACTTTGTAAAATGCCTATCACAAATATTTTTCAGTAAAAGCATTTTGTGCAATTATTACAGAAAACAATGAAAATACTGTGTAATTTAAAAACAATAAATAAATGTAAGAATACTCGGAAAGATAAAAAAGTATGAAATTAAAAAATAACACTTATTAACAAATTGAACAAAAGTTGATTCCCACGGGGTCCAGAATCACGCTTCTTTCGGCTTAGTACACGTGTTATTTGGCACCCTGTATATCCCATGGAAACTGATTTTTGGGATGAAATGTTGCCTATGCTTGAATTCAGGCTTATAACAATGTATTATCTATGCAAGAAGTTGTAGCGTGAAATGGTTAACCAACAGCCAAACATCCTTCCAAACTTGCGTATCTCTACTTTTAGTGTGATCTAGCTGACTAACCAGAGCCCTATCTTATTACGACACCATGGTGGCGCCAGCAGTCGCGTCACCGTGCGTGGTGTCTTGAGATACCAAGAAACACCAAAACAAACACCACCACCAACTGCCTGGTGATGGGAGATGGATGGAGAGTTAGACGCCAAATAGATGCAAATTATTAGTTGTGCCACCAGCGGGTGATTTGATTACCGGCAACAAATTTGGTTGCGCAACCAAGTTGATATTTGATTTGATAATTTTTGTCTTAGTACTTACCCGCTCGCCGTGGTGCCGGCTTAGAATTTGCACCACCCCAACTCTTTCCGTGGGTGTCGTAGATAGCGTCTAAGGGACATACACCGGGGGGCGGGCAGCAGCGCCTCTTGCAGAATAGATCTACCACCGAACTGCGATTCCCAACCCGCATGCCCAGCGTGGGGATTATGGGCATTACCCCCATGAGATACAAAATCAGGGGAGGCCTGCGTCCAGCAGTGGACTATTATAGGCTGTTGAGATGAGGTGAGGGCTTACCCGCACTCTGGGTATCTCTAAGAAATGATATAAGTCCCCGAAAAATTTTCCCACCGAAATCGATAATTTTTGGATTTTTTTTTCATTTCTATTCAACTGTTCATATTTCGTTGATGGCGCAACCAATGGCACAACAATGGTGTCTTAATGAGATAGGACACTTAATGACAGATGATACTAATAATGCTAAACGTTTCACACGGTATTATCTTGTGCCGAATTATGCACAGCTTGATATATAAATCAATCCCTATAAAGGGAATTTCATTTATTTCTGAAGTTATTAATATTTTTTGCGATCTTCAGCGAATAAAATTTTTGCTACAGTGTTTTCCGCAAAGCGTAAACCATTATCAATTAAAATACTTGAAATTTGAAAAAGTTTAATGCTAGTTTTGGAGCATTTGGCAATATTATATTTATTTTTAAGAATAAAGATGTGCCAAAATACTCCATTAAATCGTTGTTTGTTGTAACATGGCTTCATAGGATACACTTTATAATTTGCGGGAATCTAATTTATCACTGATTTTGCAAATTTTTTCCTCCTGCAACGCAGAAATTATTTAAAATGCCACAAGTGTATTTGAATTTTGCAACAATTCGTTTCAGATTTCGAGTATTCAACTTGAAATCTCATTCGAATCCAATCCGGATAGACTCTGCATATGGCTGACGTTGTTCCTTGAATTTATCTATAAGCATAAAGTAAAAACGCGCCACTGTCACAAGGATTTTTTAAGTTTTTTACGTAACGTATTCACGTTTGATTTTTTTTTGAAACACATAAAAAACCCGCCTGCACTTACTCCACCGAAAACGCACTAACTTCTTGGGTCAGTGCTTTTTACTACAGAAGCAGCTTGACTATATTTTTAATTATTGTCACATCTTTTGTGGGTCTCAGGGTTGTAGACAGGACCAAAATAAATCATGAGCCATTCCACCTATTCGGTTTAAAGAATGTATTTTATCATAATAACCATTTTATAGTCTAATAAGTTTCTATGTAAAGGCTAGTGCGTTCATGTTTTATTAAATTTGAGTTATATTATATTTGATATTGTAGTACCTAATATCAAATATCATTCAATACAAATTTAAATTTACATGACTCTTGGAAAGCTTCAGAAATTTCGAACGACATAAATATCGCGCCGTTTGTGATGGAAACCCTAGGTACCGGTCCTAGGGAACACAAAATATACAAAGACCTTACAAAAGTTCTCACACACAGTCCATGTGATGGTGATCGGAATGCTGGCTTTTATTTCGGTCAACGAATTAGCAATGCCATTCAACGTGGCCAGCATTCTGGGCACTCGCCTTCTGGTGACAGCTTAGATTTTCAGTCAATAGATATAATTAGTGAGTCTATACTAGTTGTAATTGATTTATTTTGGTATTTTAATGTTGCTAAATAACATAAATAAATGAGACTTTAAAACAACGTTTTTTTAACTCTTAGTTTTTTGGTCACTAAAATTTTTATAAATGTAAGTAATAAGGTGAACAAGAAAACAATACGACTTAGAATATAAGTATCTGTAAAATTGATTGGTAAATAGATTGCAAGCGATCTCTGTAAAAAAAAAAACTCCAACTTTAAGGTATGCATTTATTTATAAGTACGCGTTTGAGTAAGCTCCTCCATTTTGTAATTTTATCTGTACCGCACTGGTCTCTTAATATAATTGCAATTTATTGCTTAGATTGATGAAAACAATTATTTTAAAATAGATAATTCAAATTGTAATTGAAATACAATCAAAGTCAATATGTATTAGTATAAATATATATTTTTATGTAGTCTATTATTCTAGATATTTATTAGGTTTATGTAATAGTTATTATTTATGTATTTTATTATAATCATGTATGTGTAAGTAAGTATTGTATACAGCTTCCTACTATTAGTTTAATTATCTGTAATATCCGATGTTTGTTATTTGTGTACACTTTCTTTACCTTTTCCAGCGCCTCTTCTATAACTCTAAGGGTTGCTGGAAGAAAACTCTCATTAAGGGTTAAGCTCGCCTTTGTATATAATCTATTAGTTAAGTTCTTTTATGTATTTTTTGTGTAAAATAAAGAATTAAAGAAATACAATACACAGGTCCTAGCCACCTCAGTAGTATTAGAATTCGTTCGGTCGTTGCGCACAACGCCGTAGCGAAATAGTCAGTACCACGTAGACACGCTGAGGAGCGAACGTGTTACGCTACGTACGGAAGCGCTACGCCGCGGTTTTTTAACCTTTCAGTCGGTACGCGTGTGTTTTTAGTTTGTGCTGTGTAAGTGACTTGTGTTTTTTGAGGGATTTTTTTGGTGAGTGGATTTCTTTTTTGGTTGTGCTTGTATTTTTTGTTTTCGAATTATTTTGTAATGTAACCAACCTATTAGCTTGATGGGCTTTAATTACTTTTGAAGCGCTTTAAAATACAATTTTAGTTTTTTATTAGCAAAACCAATTAAATTTAGTTTATTTCATTTTTACCCCTCTACCAACGGAAGAAGGTTATCATAAATTTACTTAGTTATTTTTTCTAGAATGAAATTAATGCCCCTCTTCTTTTAATTTTTTTCTCTTTTTTATTATTCGATATAGTTAATGCCCAGACATATAATTTTTTACCATAACAAAAATAGTAGTCGATGGTATAGCCCAGCAGAGGACGTTACATAAAAATTGGTTTGTTAATGAGGTTAAGGTATTTTTTTCTAATAATTTAAGCATAGGATCGAAGAAGCCGTTTTTTTACAATGGGATTTACAAAAAAAAACTTTACATTTCCATTATTAAAATGAATGTACTTAGAAAATGTCAAAATATTTAAAATTAAACACTGTAAAAGTAAGTGGTGTTTCTCCAACTGTCGCTACGATAGGTAGACTAAATCAGAAGCGACAAAGAAACCTTTAGCCTGTTAGATGTTATTTTTCAAATTGGAGCAAAACCCGTTCCAAGCTTTTTATATTGATGACCTCTGTTGCACGGTGGGCGAAGGTCCGCCTGCGACGTAGGAGGTTGCGAGTTCGATTCCCGCCCTGGGACAAATATTTGTACGATCTGCAAGTATTTGTGTCGGGTGTTCTGGTCGTTTTCTATGTATAATAAAAAATATCTATACTATGTATTGTATTATGAATATCAGTTATCTAGTACCCATAACACAAGCTCTGCTTAGCTTGGGGCTAGATAATACTGTGTGAATTGTCTAGCATTTTTTTATTTAAAATTTAATATTTTATAGAAAGCTTTTTTGCATGGAAAGTTTTAACAATTTATTTGAATTCAGTTATCAATTGGAATAGTAATAAAAACAAAAAAATGAGCGACGAAATAGTATAACTGGATCACTTACAGATATCTCTGAATCGACAAACTGGGTTTCAAATCCTTGACGATATCCATATCAGAGCCATTCCAATCTTCAGGAAATTCGGCATTACTTCGTATTTAAGTACGTATACGTACGTGAGTTAATTTGATAATCGGAAACGCTGATTTGAATGTAGATCTTGGAGAATCTCAAGAACCGAGTTACGACTTTTCACTTTAGAGAATCATCATCATTTTCCTGTATCTCTGCATCCTCGGATGTTCTATGAATTATCGTTTATATAGAAAAAAAGTACTTTATTATAAATTATGAGTAATAGTACCATCAATTTTCATTTCTTTCAACTAGTTGAATAGTTTAGTTGATTGGAGTGAAATGAGAGCACTTATGCTATGTATTCGGTAAGTAGAGGAAGCGGGAGCGGCAGCGGTTTCTCAGTTTTTAGAGCAGCTGCATTCTCCTTTGAAATCTGTCGAAATTCTAAAAAGGGTATTTGATTGAGTCCTTAATTCACTCATTCTTAATTCAAGTCCTAAATTTCAATGCAATAAATCTATTTTAAATGTCTAATTTGTTTTATTTTCTGGTTTAGTAAATTCCCTTGCTATACAATTAATTTTGTTCACAAAATTTCAAATCTAAAAGATATTTTTTATCTTTCATGTAAGTTGAAAAATGACCCTATACAATTTTAACTCATTTGACCTGAGATAATTTTTTTCACCACAGGAGGACAAACTTTTTGGAAAAAATTAGCAAAACATGTTCTTCATTGTTAATACATTTCATAAAATAAACTGTTCTTTAGGCATAAAAATGGCAGTTAGTATTTGATAACACAGTTATCAAAGTATGCTATTACAAAAACAGTTATTTTTTATAGTCATAAGACCGTTGTTCGACCACAATCTCACCTGATTGTAAGTGAAGATGTGGCCAACGATGAATCAGGAAGGCCTAGAGTATTTCTATTAACTCTTGTCTTGAACAGACCGCTGTTGTAAATTAACCGGAAAACAGCAGCAGGGAGCGTGTTCCAAACCCCAGCGGTACGAATGATGAAGGTGGAGAAAAACCGCTTAGTGCTAGTGAACGGTATATCCACCAAGTAGGCGTGGTAATACGCTGTCGTCTGCTTGTCCTGGAGTGGAAAGGGGATGTAGTTCCTGTGAGCATTTTACGAATTTTATCCTATAAAAGATTGATTAAATTCCTTGATTTGTAACCTAGGTATTAAAATGAATGGACTAAATTATTGTAAATTTTTAGCCTGTTTCCAGGCTAAAAATTTACAATACAATACACAATACAGACTTAACATCGAACCATTTTAAAATATGTAAAGAAAACCTAAGTTTATTGAATAGGTATTCAGTAAAGCCATCCACAGATCTACAATATGTTATCTTCTACACTTTGTGGAGTATTCTATAAAGACACATCTGCCGAACGGAATACGAATATCTTTAACCGTTTCCAATTTGCACATATTTTTTCAAGCGGAAAAATCCATTATGCACGGTGGAAACTTGTATCTATTCTGTCATCGGGAATAAAGTACGAAAAATATATTTTCGTACAAATATTATACTTATCTCTCTCTATTCTCAGTATGGATTTACTATTTATTGGAGCATTCTGGAAAGGTGGAGTTCTTAAGACAAACGGACATTGAGCAGTTTGTCCGTTACCTCAACAGCCTATAATGGTCCACTGCTGGACGCAGGTCTCCCCCTGATAATAATGGTTTTCATCTCATTGGGGTAATGCTCATAATCCCCACGCTGGGAATGCGGGTTGGGGATCGCAGTGCGGTGGTAGATCTACTCTGCAAGAAGCGCTGCTGCCCACCCCCGGTGTATGTCCCTTAGTCACCTCTTAAAACACCCACAGGTAGAGTTGGGGTGGTGAAAATTCTACCTGCTTGTTCGCTATCTGGCGTTTAATGTATGTAAAGTCATGTCTATAACGACAATTCTTCCTAATAAATAATTTGAGCTATTTCTACATCATTAAAGTTCTATAAAAAATAATTATTGAACCCTCCTAGCCTGAAAAAGATTAGACTGTGTTGAAAAAAAAACTAAAAACCAACTTCGTATCCCTCAACTATAAACAGTGTTTTAAAGTTTTGCGGGACTAATACTGACCCCTCTGAATATTTTTTTTATAGGGCCATATCAGATCATATCATAATGAAGGATAATGATCATACCCATAATATAAATAGAAAAAAAAACAAATAATTCAAATCGGTCCTTAGTTAACGGAGAAATCACACAGATAAAAATACATATGTACATATAGCCGACCATAGAACCTCCTCCATTGTCGAAGTCGCTTGAAAATTAAAACCAACAATAACTTAAAAGATAAGCATCAACAGCATGCTTTCATTGGGCTTCTAATGGCAAAGAAATTACTGAAACAAGTTTTCACTTTCCATTAAAAAAGTGAAATTAATTTTGTCTGTCTGTATGTTATGTTTCCACGCCTAAACGGCTGAACAAATCACAATGAAATTCGGAGGGAGGTAAAAGTTATCTCGAGACAGACTTAAGCTACTTGAAAAGCGCGTGTAAAGCCATGAGCAGAAGCTCGTAAAGTACAAATCGACTTTGCTTGAACTAGGTTTCAAGGATTTAGTAAAGAAAATTAAAAGTGAACGTTAAATTAGAAATTCATGGCGTGATACACTCTCGCGTGTTCAGTGTTGATTGGTAGGTGCTCAACGAAGAAAGTGCTATTCAACACTCTTTCTTAATCACCGTTCTAATTACTAATTGCCGACTTGAAGCTGAAACATACTTGAAGTGTACTTGAAAAGGGCTTGAAATGGGTCAATGTTGCTTTGAAACATTGGAATTCTTAATAAACGTCAAGAAATTCTAAATTTGAAAATAAAACTGGGTTAGTTATAGCTGAAATTTGCTGAAAAGACGTTCTAGAAAATTATGGCCTACTTTTTTTAATATCGAAACCGTGGGCAGAATTTTGATGAATCAAATTATGAAAGCTTAGCATGTTAAGCTGAAAGCTGAAACTGTCCTATAGCTGGCCGGATGCGCTACGGGTGCTCCCGAACAGCTAATGCTGTAGCTGCTAATGCCACATTGCTTTTATCCCCGTGGCAGTTGTAACCTTGAATCCCTCCTCAATTTCCTATCCCATTTTCCCCTCTCACATGTCTACATCTTCCGACTGGCTAATAGTATAGTGCAGCCTAAAAAGGCACAGCTAAATTCTGTGACCGCCGATCAGCAGAAACGTCGGCATTACAAAAAAAAACTGGACTGTGACCCTCAACTTTTATGCCCAGCGTGGGTATTATGGCACTAATAAGAGGCAATAAGACATTTATTAGGGGAAGCTTACCTAGATGGACTGTTATAAGGCTGGTATGCCTAGCGTGGGTATTATGGTAAGGTAATAAAGCACTAATAAGAGGCAATAAGTCATTTATTACTCCCGTAATAAATGACGCCTCCCGGCCTACCTAGATGGAATGTTATTAGACTGGTGTTGTTGTTGTAAAGTGTTTCACTTCTCTTCCTTCTTCCTGGTTTTATTGAACAAAAACATTTTTATGGGCAAAGTTATACAATTCTAAAGTTGTACAAAGATATAAAGTTCGACTCGATTAAGAGGTTTAAAACGTTTTCCCATTTTTGGATCTACCTCTACTATGGTATTTTTTATCTCGTGGTTATTTTTTTGGCAGGACAAACGGAACCCTTACAAGTATTTCTTGTTAGCATTCATGTTATTTTGTAATAACATCGATGAATCATCGCAAAAGTTGTCGTCAAACATTTTAGAAGTTTTTGACAGGGACGGGCTGACAACACAATAACTTCGTAACTTTAGGGCGTTACCACGTTCATGGATGACGTAACGGTAACGCTGAGTCATCAGTAACAAAGTTGTAAATTCCACGAACATTTTTGTATAAATTTTGCCGGCTCAAGGCCAACATCCACAGCCTTGGGTGAAATTATATCGAGACATACTAAATACATTGACCTATTTTTATATTCCTTCACAAATATCTTATCTAGACTGAATTTTGTCAGACAATTCATAAAACTTTTCCAATTTTCTTTTTTGTAAAAGAAAATTGGCCTTGAGCTATGGCGTCGCTGTTTCACAAATATTCACCATAAAACCCCATAGCTTCATGGGTGGACACAATTATTTTAGAATTTATGGCCTTTAAGTTTCTATACAGGCCTTAAATTACCATAAACAGACGCTGAATTAATATTTTAAGCAACAATTTTGCTAAGATTTAGATACTATGCAAGAAATGCAAAAACTATTTTATCAAGAAACAAATTGAAAAGTACCAACTTAATAAGAATTTATTGTGCTACAAAATTTCTCACATCTAATTTACTTAGGTCGTGTCTGTGGTGTAGTGTCGTACAAAGATTTTAAACTGATACCAAACTAATGAAAAGTAACCAAAAACTAGCAAGTAGCTCTCAAAAGTCCTGTGAATCAGAGGTCTATTTTAAATCGCGTTAAAACAAAATTTAACGATGGCTCTCCAATCTAGCTCGGCTCTCAAAGGCTAAGAGTGTGATTTGAATCAAATAACTCTAGCTTGGTACAAATCAACGTTCCTACAAAGAGTTTTCTATATTTTGGGAAATTGATTTATTATTTCATAAAAAGTACAGCTATTTTAAAGGAGGCACCCAATACAATTAGTGTTTCTGGTTTTAATACTCAAAAATTCATAAAACTCACTAAAGCTTCAAATTTTCTACGTACATACACATACTAATCGTAACACATAATTATTAGAATACATCACTTAATATCTTATTAATTACGACGTCAATTAAAAACCATAACATTATTACTTGTTCATTAAGATAAATAAAAAAATCGAGGCACGGCTTAGTATGAACAAGAGCTAAATAAAAAAATTGAAAAAAAAAATTGTTAAATATGCAAGTGCTTTATTAGTGATTTTAGTTTTAAGCCGAGTTTGACTTTTCTGTTAGTACAGTGATAAACAAATAACAAAACGACAAATTACATTTTGTATACTTAAACACTTTTTTAATATAAATTTCCTTAAAATGTAATCCCTCACCAGAAATCTCAGTAAGATCACAGTGGACTCTATGAGAAGGGTAAAATCTCTATTGGACATCTAAAAGAAACTCCATTTTAACTTTCTTTCCCTCATTCCTCTTAATATGGAACTATGACATGGACCCTAACAAAGCCCTTAACTTTGATAACTAGATTAAACATAATTAAAAGTTACCTAGCTCCCTTTACAGACCATTTCTAAGCCGAAAGGCAGGAATAATAACCCTTTATTAGGGAAAGGTTTTGATAATAACTATTAGGTACGTTGTTTAATTAACTTAATCGTAAAAAGGGATCGTTTTAATAATATAATCGACCAAAAGGGTATTAATGAAAAAAAAAAACATGATGGATTTGTTTGGCGGATGATGTGAAAAATATCTTTATTAAGAAAGAAAATTACAATACAAATTAGAACTACTATTTAAAATTGAAACAATTGAGCTAACTGCAAACTGTTGCAAACAATCTACAGGTAGGTAGCTCAAACGATCCATATCAATACTAGTCGACTGCTGGACATAGGCCTCCCCTAATGGGCACCATAGCCATATGTCCAGCAGTGGACTAATGTAGGATGATGATGAAGATGAATACTAGTCCGAAGCGTGCCCAAGACGCTGCTGGCTGCATTGCCCCGCTGTATGACAACGCTGATGCGCTGCGCCAGATAGGTGCTCAGCAGCTGTTGGGTCACACGTCGCTTCGACCAGATTCTCAGTCATTTTAAAAAAAAAACCAGGATAGCTTTTTTGTCCCACGGACCTAGGGCCTCGAATCCATGGAGTGAGAAAAAGATGAAAATAGAGAAAATATTCCTTTTCAGCATAAATGTCTACCGCTGAAACATGTCTCACCCAAACAAACGGGATTTTTTAATATTCACTACGCTTGGCAGCTGGATTGGTAATCATAGTAGAGGGAACACTGAAAAGCCACTGAAAAAGCCAGCTTTTCTTCCTCTGATACAACTACAGACTGAGTTGGGGGGTCTGTTCTTAGCCACGGCTTCCACGATTCCCACGGCCGACTAATCTGATATTCGCTCACGCCAAAATTCAAATACGATGGTGATATTTTTATAAGTTATTTAGAACTAGTAGTTGCCCGCGGCTTCGCCCACTCTTTTTAAGTAGAGTATATATCTCCCGGGAAACCATTTACCTCCTTTAAAAATCATAATTCTTCTATACAACAATGGTAACAGAAAACCCTACTTACCATACTGTTAATGAACCTTACAAAACTCTGGCAAAAGTAAAAAAATTGTATAATATGTTCAATTTCGCCGTGAAAATTAACTGCAAACAGAAAAATTAAACAAACTTGTTGTTTGTTAACCAGTCAGCAGAACTGCATCGGAAATCGTTTATTTGCTGTAAACTCAGATTATATCGTTGCGACCCAAATTGAACTCTATTAGTTTAAGCAGAAAGATTTGTTTACTGTGGAAAAATAATCAGCAGTTACTTAAAAATGCAGTGAAATAATAGAATTAGAATTAAAACTAGTACTTACAACTGCAACAATTGAGCTAACTGCCGACTGTTGCAAATAATCTACAGGTAGCTCAGCTGATCCATATCAATACCAGTCGGAAGCGTGCCCAAGACGCTGTCTGCATTGCCCCGCTGTATGGCAATGCTGATGCGTTGCGCCAGATACTCACCAGCTCTCAGGTCACGCGTCGCTTCGCAGTTGCATATTTAAGTTGTTATTATAGTGACACGTAGTTTTTTAACGGTTTCTTGTTAAAATAGAACGTTATATACTTCCATTGTCATGATTGCACACGGGGTCAACTGGTGTAGTTCACCCTATTGGACAAAGGGAAGAAAATAATTACCGTTGGTCACCAGCATCTACAAATGATGACACCAGCAAGGATTAACCCTTTCAGTTGATAGCGAGTTAAATTGTCTAAGCTTTAATAGTTTTATTTATTTATTATTTATTAGACACACAAAACAAACTTTGGTACAGAAACGTCGTTTGCTACTTATAATGTTGACGACCTCTGTGGCGCGGTGGGCGAAGGTCTGCCTGCGACGCAGCAGGTTGTGGGTTCGATTCCCGCCTCCGAACAAATGTGTGTACGATCTGCAGACATTTGTTCAGGGTGTTCTGGTCGTTTTCTATGTATAATAAAAAATATCTATCTATGTATTGTGTTATACATTTATTATGTATATCAGTTATCTTGTACCCATAACACTAGCTCTGCTTAGCTTGGGGCTAAGTAATGCTGTGTGAATGGTCCAGCAATATTTATTTATTTAATAATATAAGTTGTCTTAGGTGAGTAATAAAACTAGGTAGGTACTATAACATAATCTCGAACTTAACATAATATTTGAAAAAAAAATACAAACTCATTGTAAAATAGGAATTTAGTAGTTACTAAATTGTATTAGTTACTAAAACTAGTAAAAAAAATCCAAGGGAATCACATGCACACAAAACAAGGGTTCAACTTCCCGTTGATCTAGAATTCTAAAATCATGAAATTTGTCAAAGCAGCAATGTCTTATAGCAGAACTAAAAACATGGTCAAAAAAGGGGATTTTTTTTCAAAAGGGGGTACCTACCCATGTGGGTTCTCAAAGGAAAGGTATCGTTTCGGCCATTTGAAATTTCTGTAAATTTCATACTTTTTGAAATATTTAAAAAAAAAACGAAAAATTTACCATTCTCCCTCTTCCTATCTCCGAAGATTGATGACCGATCCATGTACAATGTATTAGGCGTTTGTAGATAGGGATCTATTTTTTACAGGAAAATATAGAGAAGTCTGTAATAATAATAGTTGTAAAAATGGTCAAAAAGGGGGATTTTTTTTCAAAAGGCCTACCCATGTGGGGTATCAAATGAAAGGTATCGTTTCGGCCTTTTTAAAACACTTTTTGAAATTTCTGTAAGTTTCATACTTTTTAAAATATTTCAGAAAATTGATTATCCAAATAATGGGCAAATGTTTGAAACGAGGGTTTCAAATGCGCGCGAGTTACACTCGCAATTGGCGGATCTTGTTTTATCTTTTATTTAATTGTGACCAAATCCGGCTCATCCTGTGAACTGTAGGTACGTCTGGGTCGATTTTTTTGGTTACGAGTACGAGTTTGTATGGAACCCTTGATGCGCGAGTCTAAGTCACGCTTGACGTTTTTATTATAAGTTTTACAGGACAATATAGTACAAATATGATTACAAAAAAAACTCTAGAAATAAAATAAGTTCCCAAAAATTTTCAATTTCGGCGGGACTCGAACCCGCGCCCGACCCTAACCTACACCATACCTACTTATTTCATTTCTTAGAGATACCCAGAGTGCAGATAAGCACTATAACAAAAACCTTTACATTCGAAATCGTTTGAAAAAATTATTTATCGGGTTTTTATCGCGTACTTTTTGTACCTTTTGCTGTTTTTTTATACCGGTTAAATAATATTTAATAATGACAAATCGCGAAAGTTTAAAAAGTTTTATAAAAAGATAAAACACACAACCGAGATGCTTTCTTCTCCTTTTTTCGAAGTCCGTCCGATAAATATATCTTTAACTGTACACCGAAATGTTATTAAGTAAGATTCTAAAAAAGTCTTCTCGCCGACATTTTTTACTTTTCAAAGAGCTGAACCAAATTTTATTCATCAAAGAACACGATAAGAGGGATATCCAATTTATTTTATTTTCAATTTTTCCCCGAAAAGATATCTGAAAGGCTTTCTAACAGAATTATTTATATTTTCACGACTAAAATAATTTCCCGGAATAAAGCGTTATTAATGTTGGAACGGGCAGATAAGTCATTCCCTCAAGTGGAAAGGGCCTAAAAAGACGGTCCTAAAAGCCCCCCGGTTGTAGACACAGTATTTTGTGAAAATAAATATTTTATGTGGTTACACATGGTAAAGTTAGGCCTAATTGAATTATTGACAGGTATAAAATCTACTTCTAAAAAGAAAAAATAAAACCTGCCAAATACGAGTCGGTCAGTCTTCGGTGCTTGAGCACTGAAGACTTACAAACAAGCGAGCGCCAAATATCTATTGATTGCAATGACTTTAAAGTTTATTATTATAGATTTTAATTCTATTCATCCTCGACTCGGTAAGTGTAGGACGCCCTCCAGCCAGGTAACTAATAACGATCTAATAACGACCTGCGAAAGACTGCAGGCAGATGCTGAATGCGTCAAAAACACAGGGTGCTATGGGGCTCATTAGGGAAGGTCTAAGTCCATCACTGGACTACAATAGGCTGATGATGATAAATGGATTGCAAACCCGGGTATTCAATTTTATATTCCACTTGGTCCTGATCAAAAAGGGTTTAACGATAATATAAACGGACAAAATCTGATCTATTCATATTTTTTTTGTATTATTATCGTACAAAAAGTACTACCAAAAACCAATCAACTAATCCATCTATTAGAAATAAACAAAACACTTGCTCTAAATAGTTTGATTCGCCATAAAAATATACCGCCAATAAAAATGGCCGCCATAGTTTATCCAGAATGGTTATAGCTTCGGCAATAGAATTTATTGGGTAAGGTAAATCTGTTTCATTGCCGGTTTATTGGACTCTTCATGATTTAAATCATTACTGGTAACGGAAAATATAAACGTTGGTCACGGAAGGGTTATCAGTTAAACTCTGCACACATAAATCCAACTCCGCAACCGCGCAGCTCAAAGAAAACTAGTATTGAAAATGGGCTTAAATTCGTTAGCTTTTAGATACAATTTACAGTAACATTAAGGCTTCTCCCAAGCTTTAAACGAGTTGTCCACGCACTGTCTGTCATCAGATGCCGTTAATACGAAATGCATCAAAATGTTACAAGTTAAAGCCCATATTTGATTGTATATTTTTATGCTGTTTGGTAGACGTCTAAAGTGCGAAATAATTTTCTATACTTTTATATCCTGTTCATTTCTACCCGCCTGGTACTTTGAGTAAGATAAACGTGCATATTATGCAATCAAAATACTATTGTTGGGGACCTTAATCTCCTATGCATTTCTACTTTCCTGGTACTTTGCGTGAGATAGTTTAAAAATCCTTCGGAAACAATGGTAATCAAAATTTGCACGAGAAGTGTGCGGCTGACAGAATTATTGGGACGAATCAGAAACGTTTTCAGCATTAAATTTGAGTTTCCTGACTAGTCAATAACTCGTGTGGTTCACAGTCGTGATATGATACGACAATATTATACAGGGACCGCCGGAAGACCAGCATTGCGTGTATTTTGTCTACCAGTACACGTAACACCCATCCTGGGCTGGTTTCTAATTTATAGCTACAACCCACACACAATACCTATCTAATGTACTAGTTTTAAGTTTTTGTATAACTGTGTGTGTAGTTGGTTGTAGTAAAAAAAAAATTTTTTTTCTTTACATTATTGAGAGATTTCCAACAACAAAAGTTCAAAGTAGCAAAAGTGAGTTTGGAAGTAGGCAGGAATTTATAGAAGAAGATTTTTAGAAGCCTCTTAAATTCCTGCTACGAGAAATTAACCAAGCTTTGGAAAAACTTCTCTGGCATGGATCACTCAAAATCACTGATAAAAGCCTTCGATAAACGGTACACTAACCAAATCCTAGCGCTAAACAATGATAAAGTGTAACCTTCGCATCATAACAAGAGCCCTAACTGGACACTGTCGCCTTAACAAGCACATGTTTAAATTGGGGCTAAGCGACACAAAATCCTGTAGATTCTGTGAGGAGGCGGACCAAACGCCTCTCCATCTGCTAGGAGAGTGTGGAGCACTGATGCAAAAACGTAGTACTTATCTGGGAAAGCGCCTGCTCGGCCCAGACGAGCTACGAGACTTCTCCCCGAAAGAAATCCTTCAGTTCCTAGCAGCTGCAAGGGTAAGTGGCGAACTCTGAACGCCGCAGCTTTAGGGGAGTACACATAAAGTGGCGATCATAATTGGCCCATCATGGCCACAGTGACACGAAAGTCACCAAGAGCAAATACAAAAAATAAAATAATAGGAAGTAGGCGAAGGGCCCCATGCCTCTGATATCTCGCTAAGCTGTTGGTCTTGCGCCTGACTCTCCCTGGTCGTGTCGTTCTGCCGTTCCATTGGATTAAAAGAGTGACGGAAAAGAGAGTGCACCTGTGTTTCCGTACACACTTGTGCTATAAATGTCCCGTGCACGGAAAGTTTTTACTCAGACTGACCTTTACGGCTGAAATTCGGCCTAGAAACATAATTACAAAACGACTCAAATTGGCAAAATAGAGGTACGATTCTTATGACCTATAAATTCTTAGAATTTTCCTTACGTAAAGTTAATAAAACAAAAACATTAGAATAGTGAAAACTTTTTTATGAAATCTTAAAATTACGTAATACAACTTTAATTCAGCTAGAAACAACTTTCACTGCATTCAATTATGGAGAATACTTACAAACGGCTGATAAAAAACAAGCAAAGTGGTTCACTACAATCCTAACTTCAGCCGCTCATAGATTAAATCGGGCTTGATTTCTTCTTTATACCTACGTTTTCAGTTTCAGGATTTACATAAACACTAGCTTCAGCTTGCAGTTTCACTCACGTTTTTCGTGGACAGAAGTATAGGCTGTGTTCTTCTGGATGATCTTGAATCTTGTTGAACAGGATTCTTAGCTTCTTTGAGGTCAAAAACAATCCTTAGTATTTTCACTTTCATTTACGTTTTTCGGGATAAATACTTATTACACCTATTCCACATTTGTCCTAAACCCTGCTGCGCACAAAATAAGCAGCAAAACCTAGGTATAAGTGTTGCATCCTAATATGTGTTTTTCTGTAGTAGATTTAGGATAAATAAAATTACTTTCATTTCATTTCATATTAGTATGGATCGGTGTTTGGTATGATTTTACGACACGAATATTTTAGTAGCTAACAGATCATAAAAAAGAGATCAATAATATTTTAGTAAGAAGTCGTAAAAAGGAACTGATAAAGTATTTACTTCGCAGACGACCTCAATAGTGTTATTTGCGAAAATATTTTCTCTTAACGCCGAAAACAGTTTACGAATTCATCAGCTCTCATCTCAAATCTAATAAAATATCTGAAGAACGTAAATACACCAAAGGAATCGATATTTTTTATGTGGTTTGTCCATTTTTTCATCTTATTTCCTTTTTGCACAATATTACGTAGAAGTCTCGTAGATATTATGTAGTTTGGGATTAATATTTACCGCGTCTTTATGCTATCCCACTTAGATCATATTAGACCATAGATGATCTAGCGGAACAGAAATAAAGAGACTTTAATTTTCAGTCCTAATTTATATCTGCAAATATAAGTTTTGTTTTCTGCGTGTTTTAAGGATCTCGGTCCCGATCTCAAAGGTCTATCTTGTCTCTATCTTGTGATCGTCAGTCGATCTTTTTATCTAGTAAAAAAAGTCATTAACTCCTTAAAAAGGCCTTAAGGAGGCCTCCTTAAAGCCACGCTCCTAAGACCACGTTAATGGAATCAATCTAAGCTGCTAATTAGAAGAATATCAATTTAAACAATCGAAGCAACATGATCTCACGTCTTGAACCATTTTCCTCTATTACTTGTTGTTGAATTTGTTAGTCAGGCTGATGATGTCAGCTCAATAGTAATTGATAGGCAAGTGTCACCTTCTTAATTGAATGAGGACTTTTCTATGATACCCGAGACGCACGATATGTTGGTGAGCTAAGTGCAAATAGAAATGAGCGAGGAAATAGCACTGTGTATATCATGATCATCATCAGCCTATTACCACAGCTATTAGTCCACAGCTGGGACATAGGCCTCCCCTATTGAACGCCATAGCGCCCTGTCTTCAGCTTGCCGCGTCCAGCATCTGCCAGCAGTGTGTATATAGGAAAAAGTAACCACAGCTATTGCATCACTCATTGTATTAAAAGACTTATATGAATCATTGGTTTGGGTTCCTTGTTTCTTTTTACGGGTCATATGATTTGTGGTGGCACTTTCCTTTGACCCAGTTACTTACCCCTTACTAATATTTCATAAATAGATATTAATACATTTTATTTTCTCACTTCAAAAATTACATTCATAAGCGTCCTATTATTCATCGTAAAAAATTCTTTTTCGTTGTTCGTTTAGAAATTTATTATTTTCCATATTTCTTTTCTGAGCCTTGAGATCGGTTTGATGATAGTAGCGAAATGTCTCTTAATGTTCCATTTTTGTATGGGATTTTCGTACTACACATTCATGATGTTGATGTTAGCACAATAGAGACACTGCTCTAATGTTCATAACATAATCAAGATAGTTTCAAAACTTCAAACTTCCCGATGTCGCCATCTAGTTCGGTTCCAAACAATTACAAGATGTCAATAGTACATAATTCCAACAACCCCATTATTCAGACAATTCCCTATCTCTACAAAATTTAACGTTCCATTCTGCCTCTCAAAGTTAAAATTGAAACACAATAACCCAAATAGGGACGGCCTCGAGGCAGTAACATACGTTAAAATTTAATTTATGTGCCGAAAAACGTTTGCAACCTGGACCCGAGCCAGATTCAAGGCTTGCAAACGTATTGCCAGAATTTCAAGATGCCCCTAACCACATTGTGGATTTGGCTTTGAAAAGTATTGATGTTCGTGTTGTTGCTAACTCAATTTACTTTCTATCTAGTGTTAAAAACCTTAAGCATCCATTCATACAATCCATAATATCCCATTGCCTACAACTAGGCTACACAAGATGAATGTATCTTTTTAAACGCTTCTACAACAAAACTCTAAGTGAGCTGCAATAATTATCAATGAATAAATTAAAACAAATTGTTAAACATGTCCTTTGTAAAAAGGTTTATTACAAAGTATCAGAATGTCTAGTCTAGAAGATAAAAAAACTCGGGACGACTTTGCTCCAACTAGAAAACTAACATTCTAACAAGGTAAAGGTTTCTTGTTCGTTATTTTTACTTTAACCTAAAAAGATTGAGGTGAACAAAAAAATAAAGTGATCACTTTATTTCTTAGTTTTACGTTATGTAAAATTGAATATTTGTGACGTATCCAAGAGTCATGTAAGGTCTAAATCTGTTGATGTTTATCCATTCTAAGCTATTTAAAACCTCAATTCTGATTCGCCAAGTCATCATAATCCACTCACTGTGCGAACTCGCAAGTTGACATGGGGTGAGACGGTTAGCACAAACTGTTTAGATCAAGCGAATGAATCGCAAATTATATCTTCAACAACAATTTTCACTGAAATCTACGAGCACACAATTTGTTTTAGCCTTATATTGGAATTTAGGCGAAAATAGACCTTATACTCTGATAAAACGCCGACAGACCGTGAAATTTTTTCTTAAATCGGATTACGAACCCGAATTTTTTGAGTTGCGACCCTCGCCATAAATATTCTCTTGAAGGACGCCTCCATTGTGTGTACAGATACATATTTGAATGTCAAACACCTATCTTTGTTGGGGAATGGAACGGATTTGCGGTTGTATTTAATCCTTTCATTTCACGAATAAGCACGAAAATAAGCAAAACACGGTGAAGTATCTACAAAAATAAGATATTCTATAAACTTCATTTAGAAAAAACAAAATAACATATTGAAACAAGACGGATCCCAAAACGTGTTTTTATCTCAGACGTTTGGCGCAGATATTTTTGCAAGTGATTTTAAAAAATCCATTCTGGCTGCGCTAGAAACCATTTTCTTCTTCATAATTCAAATATTGTTGCAAGCTTTTGAAAGATAAGACTGAACTTCCGGAAGATCCTTAAGAATTTGTTGTATTCAGTTTTCTGTTAAATATTTTAGAGAGCGTCGCAATACCTCATCAGCATCTTAACATTATACTTTATACCCTTCGCCATTTTTATACAAAATACAGTTAAGATAAGAAAATTTAATATTTTGTACAAGGTTGCGACGTTTACCGAAATGTAGACAAAGTTTTGGTTGAATTTACATTATATTTGCGTTTGGGGGTCGGTTTGGCGACAGGTGCGGGTAAAGTACTATCTGGTTTCTTACTTGTACACTGACACTTGGCAAACTCTAGTAGCTACCTACCTTACATGAAAAGACACGCTTTTAAAGTAAGTTTGGGCAAAATAAAGAAAAAACACCGACATTTTTACTGCCTTTCAAAGTTTGAAACATTTTACAACTTTTGACTTAAATAACTGCCAATTATGTGGGGTTTTCATTTAGCAAAATTTAGTGACGCCTTTCAAATGACATGCTGCAGACATTTTTTTAGTTAGGCACTTACTTAAAAATGACTAAATACCTACCTACTATCGTCATTTCATTTAATTTGACTATCATTTAATTTCAATCTAGTAGCTATATCGGGATGAATGAACAAGTATTCATCACAGAACTTTCGCCTTTATAATAATAGTGCGATAAAATTGATAGAGCAGCGAGAAAACTGCTTGTAGACAATAAACTTGGATTGGAAGACCAATCCAATCCCACTTTGAAGGTCACAACTGAAAGCTGATGCTGACAGTATTACTTCACTAAATCTTCCCACAGAATAGATATCATCGATAGAACTTTCTCGGTTTAATGGGATTCACTAGAGGAAACGGAACGATATCGGATATTACAATTTCATATTTAAAGTACATCGTAAGTTTCCGCTTGGATTGGAATCTACAATGTTTTTGGTTTATAATGGACCCCATTTTCAGTTACATATACCTAGAATAGGTTGCGCAATTCATTTTGCAAAACTGGATTTAGTGAAGTTTCATTTTCATCCATTTTCAAGCATAACTTATTTTTCAACTAATATTCTTTTGTACCAATATAGTTTCTAAATAAGAATTAATCACCGCGCATCAGCATTACCATACAGCGGGGCAAAGCGTCTTAGTCACGCTTCCGACTGGTATTGATTGATATGGATCAGTTGCAGGAGGTTGCGGGTTCGATTCCCGCCTTGGGACAAATATTTGTACGATCTGCAGGTATTTGTTCCGGGTGATATGGTCGTTTTCTATGTATAATAAAAATATCTATCCATGTATTGTACTGTATTATGTATATCAGTTATCTAGTACCCATAAAACAAGCTCTGCTTAGCTTGGGGCTAGATAATGCTGTGTGAATTGTCCAGCATTATTTATTTTATTTATTTATTTATTAGTTTTGCTACCTATAGATTGTCTGAACTGAACAGTCTGCAGTTAGATCAACTGTTTCAATTGTAAATACTAGTTTTAATTCAATACTACTAATTGATTGTAATTTTTCTTTGTGATTAAAGTATTTTATAAATAAATGCTTTTTATTTTTACTCTTGTCAAATACGTCGGGAATATGACTCAGATAATACAACGATCCTCTCTCCGTTTTAGAACACGAACCTAAGATTATTTAAAATTACGCATTTGCTCCCCTTGGAGTTGAGACCCTAGGTCCGTGGGGTACCGAGGCTCTCCGGGTTTTCAAAACAATATTTGATCGGGTCGAAGCGACGCGTGCCCGAGAGCTGGTGAAGTGGTGATTATCTGGCACAGCGCATCAGCATTGCCACACAGCGGTGCAATGCAGACAGTGTCTTGGGCACACTTCCGACTGGAATTGATATGGATCAGTTCACTAACTCAATCAGTAGCTCAATTGTTTCTATTGTAAATACTAGTTTTAATTACTTGTTTATTCTATTATTTGATTGCAATTTTCTTTCTTAATAAAGTTTTATTTTTAATACCGAATACAGCAAATTCTATAGGAAATTTCAGCTAAGTATAGATATGCCTATACTTAGCTGAATTTTCCTATAGTTAAGGGTGCCTAAAAAAACAGGAAAATGTCATAACAGCATCTTGTGCTAAGGGTGAAAAAACAGCCGACGTTTCCCTATCCCTTATCCTTACAGGAAATAGGCGTGCCTTGATGTACGAGGTGACGCGTGTATTTTTATGTGAGGATCGTCCTTGTAGAACAGTACCTACAGCAAAATTCATATTAAGTAGATATTTTTTCGCATAACAAGATTTTTTTGTATTGATAAAATAAAGTAGTACAAGCTGTTGATAAATAATCTACAAAAGATTCACCTTTATTGTTATCCCTTTGAGGCTTAGAATATGTCAAAGTTTTTTTCGTAGTCTATATTAGAGTAGACCTGACACAATCTCACCATCAGGTGAGATTGTGTCAAACGAAGGACACCCCTTTCCATCAGGAAAGTGACAATGTGACCGACGATGTATCACAAAGGACTAGGAGATACCTATTAACTAATTTCTTTGAAAACTCTTCTTTTGCTTTGTTGTTTGAAAGAGATTTATAACATAAAACCGCCAATAGTCACTTGATGTTTATGTGTTTCATTTGTAAATTGTTTTTAGCCTAAGTGTACAATAAAAGTATTTTCTATCTATGTCTATCATAACACAATTGAATGACAATAATTTGAAACAACAATTTAATCTATTTCCGTACAATAATCGATCCGTATCATTGTCTGTCTGTACGAATAGCGCAAAAACGTACGCATTGTATGACCCATTGTCAATGACGTCACCTCGCGTGACTTTTATTAATAACACCGCAACACACTGGTGTATTTTACAGAAGGAACACTCATAAATGGTTAAAATCAAAGGCACAGAGCAAACTGGGACTTTTTGACTTCTCTGTAACTTAATTTACGCAGTTACTTACTTTTACGTGAATAGTCCTACGTTTGACCACAATCTCTAATTATGATAAGCGACGATCTGGCCGACGACATACCACAGAAGTTTATAAGACAACTATTCAATCCAGTTTGTTGTTGACCGGTACATACAGGCATTTGAAATCAAATTAATTGTAGTTTAACGAAGGAGAAGTCCAGAGTTAAATTTAAAAACGCATATTGCACATTTCGACTATGCCTTTTGATGTTGATAAAATTGTTTTTACTGGTTTTTGTTTACAAAATTAAAGGTCTATTGAAATTTAAACAGTAAAGTTTTGAGTGACACTTCTGAAAAGTAAAGTCTTGGCTATACTGTGATAACACGTATCACGTAGACCAACAAAGGGATGGGAAGGAAAACAGCGAAGGATGTAGATAACTTATGGCTTGGAATTTAGTATTTTTATGTTTCGCTTTTATTCTTGGCACAAACAACACGACAATGGTTTGGTGATGTTAAAAACTGAGATAAGGTTTCAGATTTAATTATACCTAATTTCTGAGATACCCACGGAAAAACCTCGTATGCAAACAAACGGGTTATCACCGTTTCTCGTTATTTCCAGAACTTATAGTTTATGTTTTAAATAAATAAAAAATATCTCTTACTGGACAATTCACACAGCATTATCTAGCCACAAGCTAAGCAGAGCTTGTGTTATGGGTACTAGATAACTAACATACGTAATAAAGTACATTACATAGATGACCTTTTTTATTATACCTGCAGATCGTACAAATATTTGCCCTAAGGCGGGAATCGAACCCGCAACATCCTGCATCGCAGGCGGACCTTCGCCCACCGCGCCACAGAGGTCGTCATTTTTATTCACTTATTCTTGTGGATTGATAAACCTATCACGAAACGAACCTTTACAGGATGATACTACTTATTTTTATAAATAAATAAATAATACTGATCTATTTACTTGCATTTTGTACTTGTTTTATGGGTACCAGACCAGATGACTATAGATGGTTCAGTAATAATAATATGTGCTACCTGTAGATTGTTTGCAACAGTTTGCAGATAGCTTAATTGTTTGTATTGTAAATACTAGTTTTAATTTAAATTTGTTATTTGATTGTTATTTTCTTTCTGAATAAAGATATGTACTTAATACATAATATTATGTACATTATCTAATTGACCTGGAACGAATCGATTTAATCAAAAATTGGTCAAACAATAAATTGACTGTTAACTAATGTATGTAGGTTCTACATTACATAATTTACTAACCACGGGACATAATTTTTCAGACGTTTCCGAAGCACTAGTACATAAAAAAATTATTAAGGCAAAAATTTTATTTAAGTTTATCAAACATTTATAAATAAAACCGTAAACTTCCTTCACGTGATTTATCACTATCAAGTTTATTCAAATCTGGGCTATATCCGGTCCTTTAGACCGCAAATTTACGAAGGAAGCCGCAGAATATATTTCAGTTCTTATCTCAAAGCATACTGTTATTTATGTAGAGTAAATATTGATATAATGTGTAAATACAACGTTAATTTTATTTCTAATTTAAAACTAAACATGCACAAGTTTTACAGTGTTTGTTTTTATTGATGTTTATTTTAGGGGAATAATATGGTTGGTTGTAATTTAATGGGTAAAGCCCAGAACAGACGGTGCTATAATATATATTAATATAATAAGCTATATAGCAAGCTGCTACTAGATGGCTATGCTGTAATATATTATTATATTTTTGCACTCATTAGCTCTGCGGCTGTCATGTCATACCAAAATATATCGTGCTATATCTGTATGTTATGTTATGTAACGGAATGGTAAATAAATAAATACTGAAATACTGTAGTTGTAGATAGTTTGGTGACGTAATAAAATAATATAAAAAATAATCGCGCCTGTGGTCACTCTACAATTAGGTACTATAGAAAATACACCCTTAATATACCTTGCTATGATTTACAATGTTGTATTACAACTATGTATGATGATGATGATTCTTTGTTAATGGCAATATGAGTCTGGTTGAACTCTTTTCTGCCAGTGTCAAGTAATGGAAAATAATAGTAAAATATGAGTTATCAAATTATGAAGAATGTTGATATTTTCACCAGAGCCTAGTTCGTTATCTAGCAGGGTACACCACGTGCAGGTTAGGTTGGCTTGGGAGATCTTGGAGTCTCCCTTGTACCCCAACTATGTATTTAAATCGCTTCATTTTTGATATTTATTGAAAGAGACTACAGATGGTGGGGTGCGTGTCAAAAATATAAAGGTTGAAACAATTCTATCAATCTTTGGCCTGAATATTTTTATGAAATACAATTCACTTAAATGAGAAAAGAAAACTTGTAAGCACTTATAATTAAGTATCCATTTATATTTTAGCTCGCGTGTGCTTGCTTACCTATAAAAAAAATCGATAAGTATGATTTTTTTTACTAAAAAACAAAAAAGAAAATAAATCAACTTATTATACAAATACAAGAAAAGAAACTAAACTATGAATAAACCAGCTAGACAAAGCAATGTACCTAATAAGAATTGCTATTTTACTATAAAAACTATCGTAGTTTGAAGAATTCGTTACGGAATAAACAATAATAATAATGCTGGACAATTCACACAGCATTATCTAGCCCCAAGCTAAGCACAGCTTTTGTTATGGGTACTAGATAACTGATATACATAATATAACACAATACATAGATAGATATTTTTTTATTATACATAGAAAACGACCAGAACACCTTGAACAAATGTCTGCAGATCGTACACACATTGTTCCGAGGCGGGAATCGAACCCGCAACCTTCTGCGTCGCAGGCAGACCTTCGCCCACCTCGCCACAGAGGTCGTCGGAGGATGTAAGCGGAACGCGTGCGTCTAGAACCACACTCACGCTGAAGAAGTCCCTCGATAAGGGATGAAACGTTAGTGTTCTTCCAACACATAAGGTTCGTAGTTAACCCGCTTACATCCGTAATGAAGAATTGCGATGTTAACCACACACACACACATACAACAATCACACAATATTTCCGCGCAAATAGCACCACACGCTCTATATAATTTCTGTCATTTATGGATGATGTTGCGACCATAGCACTGACTCTATAGCTATTGGCTAGCAGAATATGACCCCTGCGTCATGACTAGGCCAGGCTGGCAGGCCTGTCTCCGTGAAGACCTCCTTTACCAAAATTCTGCTAGGTGGACATTATTGCTATTATTGACCTCTGTGGCGCGGTGGGCGAAGGTCCGCCTGCGACGCAGCAGTCTTTGGGTTCGATTCCCGCAACCTTGGGATAAATATTTGTACGATCTGCAGGTATTTGTTTTGGAAGTTCTGGTCGTTTTCTATGTATAATAAAAAAATATCTATCTATGTAATGTATTGTATTATGTATATCAGTTATCTAGTACCCATAACACAAGCTCTGCTTAGCTTGGGGCTAGATAATGCTGTGTGAATTGTCCAGCATTATTATTATTGTTGTTACTTTGTTTTCACCTACGATTAGCAGCTTAGTGGTGTGATGGTAAAGAATCGCACCAAAGTCAGTATTTTATGGTGTTTATTAATTAAGGTTATACCTGCTTAACTTTCTTTTACTAATAACGTCGGAACATAATATAAGGAGAAGATGACTGAATACTAATAACAAATGAATGATCCAATCTTGATTCATTAACTTCTCGCGTTAATTAATGAAGGAGCGGCTCCATGAATAAGCGATGCAGACCCTGAAGGAGGTACCTAACCACGGTAAAAAGATAAATGTTTCGCAGAAAGCGAAATAATTGAAAATAGTCTTTAAGGTGGCGTGGCGATATATGACGCCATTTTGTGTTCAAGATTTTGTTGATTATCTATTCATCATCATCATCAGCCTATACCAGTCCACTGCTGGACATAGGCCTCCCATAGCTCCCTGTCTTCAGCTTGCCGCATCCAGCATCTGCCAGCAGTCTTCCGCAAATCGTCATCCCACCTGGTAGGAGGGCGTCCTACACTACGTTTTCCGAGTCGCGGTCTCCACTCAAGAACACGTTTACCCCAGCGTAGCAGTTGTCGGTTCTTCTCGAAATATGGCCAGCCCACTGCCATTTCAGCTTGCTAATCCTTTGAGCTATTGATTATCTATTAATTCAGACATTTGTTTGCAAAATAAGCCAAAGGTACCCTGGGTGATCTTCTATTTGATATGGTGATGAAAATAAAAAAAATGATAGCTGAGGAGATTTTTTTTAAAAACTAATAAAACAGGATTGTATTTTGCATAATTATTTCTGGTATATAAAGTAGTTTTGCAACTCATTTTTAAAAAGAAGGGGATTTGCTTTGTATCAAATAGGTAGATTTTTAGGTAAGTATTTTTTCAAAGCTTAATAGAGATAGATAATAAAAATGAAGAAGAAAAATTGTTTTAATGTAAACCCAAATTTGCCCATTTCGCATCAAGCGCCGCCTTAAGGTTTTCTCAACAAAAGGCACACCGCTCCAGCACCGTATCCGCACAGCACCCATTCGCCTACACCTCAAACCGTGTCAACCGCAAGCTGGCCAGGCGCTGTCCACGTGGTGACAGCCAGCAGCAAGCTAGCTGTCCACATTCGCTGAAAAAAAAACCCTATAATTAATGTATAACTAAAGAAAGAATATTATAATAGAATAATAGAATTAAATTAATCATCATCATCAGCCTATACCAGTCCACTGCTGGACATAGGCCTCCCCTAATGAGCGCTCGCATCTTCATTGGGGGGTAATGCCCATAATCCCCACAGGATCGCAGTTTCGTGTTGGAATCGTTCTGCAGGGGACGCTGCTGCCCGCCCCCCGGTTTATATCCCTTAGTCGCCTCCTACGACACCCACGGGAAGAGTTGGGTTGGTACTATTCTAGGCTGGCACCACACAGCCACAGGCACAGAATTAAATTAATACTAGTAGGTATTTACAATAGAAACAATTGAGCTATCTACAAACTGTTGCAAACAATCTACAGGTAGCTCAACTGATACTATCATTACCAGTCGGAAGCGTGCCCAAGACACTGGCTACATTCCCCCGCTGTACGGCAATGCTGATGCGCTGTGATACTCACCAGCTTTCGGTTCACGCATCGCTTCGAACAGACGCTTAGATATTTTTTTGAAAACCCGGAGAGCCTCGGTGCCTTACGGACCTAGGATCTTGACTCCAAGGGGAGCAAATGCGTAGGCTCTGTCTAGACCTGCATATTTGCGCCTTGTATATTAACTTGCTTCAAGCGAGTGATCCATTCCATCCGCGTCTACAGTGCGCTGGCTACTCGTTTGAAGCTTGCGGTCAGCAAGGCGTCAAATAACGAGTGACTTGATTGCGGTAAGCTCGGTAATTGCGCGCTGGCTGTTATTTTATGCTGTTAATTAGTCCTAGTAATTATCTAGGTAGGTACATAAACAATTTTAATCTTCATATAATCAAATAAATGTTTTAAACAAATAGGTAAGCAAACTAAGATGAACATAAAAAGATACGATAAGTTCCCATAGCGCTTTCTCAACAATAGGCAAGGCATATTGTCAACCAAACGCAAAGATGCACACTATATTTTCCAATTTTATGCAATATACCTACTTAATAAACATGGGTTTTTAAATGAATGGTCTGTATACCCAGTGAAGAAACAAGAGAGCTTTGCTGTAGTCTTAAACACAAAAGAACGTCGTTGTAAGCACGCGAAATACGAACGCTGCGCCGCCGCCGGTCTGCGACTAGAACTTAGGTGACCTTATTGGACCTAATTTGAGCTTACCACTTTCGAAGCTTTTCGAAAGTGGTAAGCTCAAATTAGGTCCACAAAGGAGGCCAGATGGCAAACGGTATTCAAATGTCTCACAGAGACATCAAACCCACAGAAAAGCTAAAACGAAGCTGTCAATCTTGTCCTGCTCTAGTTAAGCCCTGGTTAGGTGGGGGGATAAGAGATATCAGTGCAGATCCCAGCTCCCCCTTAGAATTAGAATTAGGACTATATGCATTACATGAAAAGTCCTGTTCGACCCATAGACATAGAATTTTTTCACTTTCTAAGCCTACGGTCTGACCGGATCGCGCTCTCTTTGACTATACATACCTAAAGATACCTCGAAATAAAAGATCTTCTCTTATCTAACCAATAAACATTCCTCTCGCGAAGTATCTTCACAATAATGACCTCTCTGAGACCACAAATCACTTTCGTGACGTTCGAATATTTCGGGAAATTGTTCAGCCATGATTTACGACAAAATAGTCCATTTTGTTATTGTGAAATTTATCTTATAAAACTTCTGTTGGTATAAATCAAAGATCTAGGAATCTATGGATACACCTTAACTAAAAAAATGCGTGTGTACCGTATTCAGATTTGCTACAATGACAAACCTGGTACATAACATGACAGTATAAAACCATAGAGCACTACATCACAGTAATATAATAAATGCGAAAGTTTAGTTATATGGATGATCAAAATCATGATAGTCAAATTATGTAAATTACAACGACATCAAGTGTACCAATAGGTACCTACGGTGGATAATGAGATGGATAGATGGATGTTTGTTGCTCAATCACGCCAGAACGGCTGAACGGAACTGGATGAAATTCGGCACAGAGATAGATTACAGTCTGGAATAGCACATTTAATAGCTATTTTATTCCGTAATTCTTACGGGAACGGAAACTACGCGGGTGAAACCGCGAGGCGCTGCTAGTCATATTATAAATGCGAAAATTTGGATATTTGTGTCCTCTTCATGCCAAAACTACTAAACGGATCGGGCTGAAACTTTACAAACTGGTATAAATATCTAGGCCTGAAATAAAACTAACGCTACTCTTTATCACCATAAATCAGTTTCCATGGAAGAGAAAACATCTTCGACGAAACGAGTTTGACATAAAACATGGTCAAACTAACCTCGCCATGAAAAAATAACCTTTCATAATACCTTTACGATTTAATAATATATTGACTTGTAACTTGGCATTATTAATAAAGAACTGTATTGTATTGTATTGATGGAGCTCCTTGGTGTATTAAAGGGGTCTTTTTAATTTATTTTTTAGTTTTTATAACACAACTGTTTGAAAGAAAGCACCTTTTTTACCTATTTACTATGCAGTACCTCCCTTATACAACTTGCAGCATGTCGTTGTGAATTAAGTCCATCATATTTTTATGACATTACGCCAAGGCACGTTCCGAAGACGTGAGTAGATGTTCTTTCTAGATCATAGGGATTAAATTCGTAATTTCTAAACCCAGAGAGAAGCAATTTGTTTTAAAAATCAAAAACAAAATAATACGATTTTCTACGTTTAGCTGTAGGTATATATATTTATTTAAGTATGTTCGTCGATAAATCGACGATCCTGGATAAAACCAGGAAGTCTATGTGCTATTCCAGAGTATAATCTATCTCGGTGCAAAATTTCATCGAGATCCGTTCAGCCTTTCTGACGTGATTGATCAACAAACATCCATCCATCCATCTAAATCTTCGCATTTATATTATTAGTGTGATGAGTTAATATTACATGTTATTTTTTGAACATAAAACAAAATAATACAACAAATTACACTAGTCATAACCGTAACCGGTAACCGTGTTCTAGAGTGGAGACCGCGACTCGGCAAACGTAGTGTATGAAGCCCTCCGACCAGGTGGGATGACGATTTGCAAAAGGCTGCTGGCAGATGCTGGATGCGGCAAGCTGGCGCTATGGCGCTCTTTAGGGGAGGCCTATGTCCATCCGTGGACTAATGTAGACTTATGATGATGATATTAGTCATAGTAGTTATGCACAAATGAGCAAAAACTAGAGAGCTGACATAGATTAAAATTAATAATAACTATTTAACTTCTTGATCATAATAATAATAAGCAGCCGGTGATCTACCGTTTTGATATATTTTTTACTGTTGAATAGTTTTATAATATTATATTTCCTAAAATAAATAAAGTCAAAAAGGCATTGTCCAAATGATTTTTATAAAAATATCACAGTTATACTTAATAAATTACGTAGGTAGGACACAGCCTAACCTGTCGACTGATTCAGGCTCGAACTATTCACGAGTATTGCACAAGCTCTGCTTAGCTTGGGGCTAGATAATGCTGTGTGAATTGTCCAGAATCAAAGTATTTTATATTCGAGTTCAAAAAATAAACATGGTAAATATCCTGTTATGAATGACTTTAATGTTAAAAACCGTGATAGTTTTAATTTTTTTGTCCAGAATTATTAATATGATAATGTCATTAATAATTCTGGACAAAAAAATTAAAACTATCACGGTTTTTAACATTAAAGTCATTCATAACAGGATATTTACCATGTTTATTTTTTGAACTCGAATATAAAATACTTTGATTCTGGACAATTCACACAGCATTATCTAGCCCCAAGCTAAGCAGAGCTTGTGCAATACTCGTGAATAGTTCGAGCCTGAATCAGTCGACAGGTTAGGCTGTGTCCTACCTACGTAATTTATTAAGTATAACTGTGATATTTTTATAAAAATCATTTGGACAATGCCTTTTTACAGCAGCCTTAGCAATTTAATAATTTATTTATTCAATTTTATTTATTTTGACGATGCCCATTTGAGTCATTCGTCAACTCACACCATCTAACTTGTCCCAACTTGTGTGAGTTGACGAATCGTAAAAAAGCTGTACTCTTCGTTCTGCAACTCACACCACTTTTACTTTGGGTGAATTTTAGTACACTCAACCAAAAAATTGTTAGTGAAATAATAGAAAAAAAGGCATATTCAATAAACACATTTATTTGGTCATTAATTAAAGTTACATTTGTACGCAAAAAAAACACCATAAAATAATCAACAACCGATATTTACTCACATAATTATTACATAGGTATAATTTTAACTTGATGTTTATGTTAGTAAATTTTAATTATTCTTGTTAGTCATAATAATATACAAAATATCCTTATTATACTTAAATGTAAATAGACGTAACCAAGTGTGCCTTGTGCTCCTACGGCGAATAAATATAATGAATATGAATATAGTTATTAAAAGATTTCCTCTGATCGCACAGCTTACACTAGCTTACACAGCACCGTAATGTATAACAGCCTGTCTGTACGAGTTTCCCAGTGACATTTACATTTTAGTAGTTTAATCTTGGTTCTTTCATATTCTTGCCTCTACATCGCCGGTGAAGCACGTTCAATGGACGTGCTCATTTTTCCCCATTCGCAGAAAGAATTCGATATTTCATTTCGAAGTTAACCCTTTACTTGATGGAACAATCTCTCCACGGAAAATCCTATTTTCATCTGTCTTCCGATCAATATCGAAGTTGTTTTAGAAGAAGAATAGATCAAGGTAACCAGTACTCCGCTGTTCATCTGGTATTTGGAAGCCTGCCTACGTCTACAAAAACAGATAATTTTGTAACTGATGTTTCTTATCGACATAATTTTTCGAAATAGACAAATAAAAATAATTATTTGCATAAAAGAATAATAAGTAGCATATATATATAAATAATCTGTACAATGTGACAAACGAAAGTATTTATTTCAAAATCTATATCTTGATAATTTTATAAATTAGGTTAACACATTTTGGTCGTTGAGTATAAACAACGTTAACTTAAATCCGATTGCAAAATCAAATTAAATTTAATATTTAAATTCAGATGGCAATGCATCAGATAGCGGAATGATAACGGCTATCATTATTTAATTTTATTTATCGAAAAACTATCACAGTAAACCATCCCATAAACTTAATACGGGCAGAACGGCTAGAACGGGCCGAACGTACATTTTATTATCGTCGGTATAATTTTACCGTTATTGGGCACTAAAATGTATGGGAATTCCATTAGGAAGGTCTCTATGCCTGGAATCCATATAGCAGAGGAAATGTCCTACGTCTAGTTATAGGGATGCTGCGGAAGAACAAGCCTTCTTGGCTTAGCGAGAAGGTTGCGTTCGATTTTGTTCTATTCTTGTCACGAATGATCGCTTGGGTCGATAGCGGTAGATTGTTTTGGGGTGTGCTTGTGGTGGATGCGGGAGCAAGAATAGATAGATGCTAGAGCGAGTGCTGAAGAACTTTTTGGCAGTTTTTAATGGAACTTTAGCCCGTCGTCGTGGCCTATTTTTCCCTAAACTTAATAGACAAGATTTCTGAAAGCATCTGAAACGCGGTACGGCCCGGCCCGTCTCCAAGTTGGCGAAGCTCTCTGGCTGTCATTATCAAGCAAAATTACACTATCGGCATTTGAGCTAGACTAGACCAAACATGGGATAACGGACCATAGATAGGTCCAGAATAGATATTAGGCCATAGTATCATACATAGTTTGATGATGTTCATCCTACCCGTCATGCCTACGGAGCTGAGACATGGACACTCACGGCGGGGCTGGTCCACCAGTTTAAAGTTGCCCAGCGAACTATGAAAAGAGCTAAGCTCGGAATTTCTCTTAAGGATAGGATTCGTGACGAATTCATAAGATAAAGAACCAAAGTCATCGCTCTAAGAATTAGCAAGCTGAAGTGGCAGGCCAAATATCGCGAAGAACCAATAACAGCTGGGGTAAACGTATTCTTGAGTGGAGACCACGATTCGGTAAACGTAGATTAGGACGTCAACCGGCCAGGTGGGATGACGACCTGCGAAAATCTGCAGGCAGATGGATGCTTCAACTTGAAGACAGGGCACTATGGCGCTCATTAGGTGAGGCCTATGTCTAGCTGTGGAGTAATATTGGCTGACGATGATGCTGATGACACGCTAAATAATTTTTCTTCCCACTGGGGCGAATAAATGTATGTAGCTGATCATTCATGTTTTTTTTTGATAATCCTTGTTTACAAGGTACCTATCTATTTACATTTCATTTTAAAATTTCAGTATCCATGAGTAATAATATTCTCCATTTTTCCAGACCTGGCTATGATCTGAACCACCATGGACTGCCCATTTCGCCGCGCGGCGTCCCAGCACCAGTTCGCCAATGGTGGCGCGGCCCAGAAGCCCGAGTTCCGCTCCAGGCAGTCTTCCTTCCACCTGCCAGGTCCTGATGATGAAGGGAGGAGTACGCTTACGCTGAAGAACTTAAGCGAGGCGTTGCAACTGCTTACGGCGCCTTCGGTAAGACTTTCACTGCTGGTTATTAACGTCAACTGCCACTAGGGGAACCACAGAACTAGACACCAGTTCTGTGGGGTGAACGCAGTTTCGAGATTGATTAACAACACACACACACATTAGACAGAGTTTCGTCAACTTGGCGGCTGGCCGTTTTGCTGTGTACACTAACACGCCCGTGTTCGTGTCATAGAAATTCATATATGTGCCAACTTTCATCTCGGTGTTGAAGATACGGTGCAATTTGGCGTTTTTATTAACACGTGTGGAATCACACAACATTGGTTTTCCAAAATTTTTTTCGCCTTCATACAAACCTCCATACCGGGCCAAATGAGAAAAAATGTTTCATCATCGGTGCGAGCAAACTCGTAGTCTTAAAATTGAATGGAGATTCACTTTTCTGATAACGTAAGTATTCTATGATCACTAACGGAGGTCGGTACACTACCGTAGCTATCACACAGCGATCTTCTATTAAGAATTAAGTCGTAAAATCATTAAGGCGCATACCCCACCCAAACTAGTGGAAGGAATTTTCAAAAATCCATCTTCCAGTTTGCGATTCCTTTGTTAAACAGAATGATTAGATAAATTAGGTGGCGGCGCCACTTTGGTTGGGGTATGCGCCTTAACGGCACGCGTATTGAATTTAAATTGAAGATTCATTCTGAATGGGATATCGTAAAATCATTATCAGTTTGTGGCAATAAACTTATATGTACTTACAGGTTAGTGATAACTAGCGGTCCGCCCCAGCTTCGCACGGGCATATTCTATAGCCTATGTTAAACAGTGATAATGTAGCTTTCTAAAAATAAAAACACATCTCTTCTCCGCTTTGGTGGGGTCTGGGCCCTAAATTTAGGCCCAGCCCAAATTTAATGTAGTTAATTACGTAATAAGGTAGTTCAAACAAAATAGCTCCAGTATGCTGTTTGAGTTTCATCTGTTAGCTCTCAGCAAAATTGGTTCAATGGAACGAACAAATTAAACAACTTAAATTAATACGCGCAAAGTTAATTGAAAATAATAAGTTAATATTAATACTGGTGCGTTTTCTTAGGTCTTTATAGAAAGTTCTCAAATAATGAAGTCGGCCTTAGTTCCGGATGCATTAGATGTGAGTAATGATAATGAGTACACTAATTTTATAAGCACGAAAGTTTGGAAGGATGTAAGTACGGTTGTTTCTAGTCTACGCCATAACAACAAAATGGATGGAGCTGAAATTTTGCATACATTTAGGTCTAGAAACTAGGTAGATATTAGTAGAAACATAATTATTTGGCACAAAACAATAAATAACATTAGAGACTCCATGGACTATTTGTAGCATCGTAGTTGTATGTTGGTGCTAGCTGGCGGGAACTGCAGCCTGTAGGCCAAGCACTTCAGCACTGTTCTCTACGGTAGAATAGATATCCGCATCAGCATACATTGCGTAATTTTTTTTAAATTTGTTTATCAAACTAGCGATCAGCCCCGGCTTCGCACGGGTACTATATTATGCATAAACCTTTCTCTTGAATCACTCTATCTATTAAAAAAAACCGCATCAAAATCCGTTGCGTACTTTTAAAGATTTAAGCATACATAGGGATATAGGGACAGAGAAAGCGACTTTGTTTTATACAATATAGGCACTAGGCTTGTATCTTGTTTGTAAAGAGAGTACTAGTTATGACTAAATAATAGTTTTATGGACGTAAGTAGGTACATTATGGTAAGTAAAAATTAATACAAATTAATTAACGTTTAAATTGACTTGGACGCATAGAGGGTGGTGACTGGTGAGGTGAGGACAAAATATAACAGTATTGAAGTTGAAAGAATTAATTTCAAATAATTTACGCATTCGATGGCAGAGTTACGTAAATTTTCTCTATTCTACCCTAGACAACAATGCCCGTGCTTGCTCTACTGGTCAACATTTGTAATACAAAACGTGCTCTATGCCTAATAATAATATAATAAAAATAACACTTTATTACACTTAAATAAATAACAAATATAAACCTTATATCTTAATTTAAAAACTAACAGAACAATAGGCGGCCTTATCGCTGAGAGCGATTTCTTCCAGGCAATCCAGTAATGTCATCTTGGAGGGTTCCCTTCCAGGTCTTCGGCTTTCGAGAGCTTAGGTGTAGGTTTCTAAGATAGGGGCTGATTGTAATTCGGTTAAGTGGCTCAGTAAGAATAAATGTTGCTCAGTTGTGGTCTCCGTGTTTTAGTTTTTTTGGTTGGAAGTAACTTTGTATCTTATTGTAAACTAGCAGTAGCTCACGGTTTCACTCGCGTAGTTCCCGTTTCCGTGGGAATTTTAAGATAAAATATAGTTACGATCTGAAAGGTAAGCTTTCTAATGGTGTAAGAATTTCTTTTCGAAATCTGTCCAGTAGTTTTTAAGTTTATTCGTTACATACAAAAATACGAATCTTTCCTCTTTAAGTGTAGATTTGTACACATAAATTTGTACCGGTAAGTCAGTGCAGGCAATGTAAATGTACAATAAAAAAAAGAATACAGATGTACAATCTAACATTGCAAGTTATATCGAACGGAACACAAAGAGGTAGGTACGTAAATTTCTAACTCGTTCTCTTACACTGTTATGTATTTACTGAATTCATTTAAAAAAACCTTAAATCAGCCTATCTAGCCTAGTCAAATCAGCCTATATTAGTCCACTTCTGAACATAGTTCCAGCAGTGGACTAATATGATGATGATCTAAAAAACTATAACAAAGTCCTAATTGTTTTTCTACTAAATAAATAATGTAATGTCATTAAAATAAACAGACGAACTTTTTATTTATTTAACAGCAAAAAATAATTACAACTAATATTTACACTTTCATCTATTTTCTAAAAATATATTTAAAAGAAAGATTTCCCCCAAAGTCGAGGTTCTGAAAGATATATAATACCGGATTTCCGGTGGTATATCAATTCAATACTTATTTATATGTTTTATTCAAACACATTGATTCCAAGACTTTAATATTCGCCATGCTAGCTGGAGGCGTGAATAAATTCTGTTATGTAGGTTATTTTATGCATAAACAGAAAGGATCGTTTTGTCAAGGGCTGCTGGTGTTACAGCGGTAAAATTTATGACGAATTTATAGATTTTGGTAAAGTTGGAGAGGAAAATATTTGCAAAAAGTTTTTAAATTCGGTAGTGTGTTGGTAGCATCGGCTGCCAGCACTTCCTACAGCTATCCACCGGTTTAGATGAGAACGATATAACTGTGTTAGATTTTATAATGTATTGCCCGCCAATATTACCAATCTTGGCGAAAAGGCATTTAGGACCATCATCAAAAAGCACCTCACTGAGAGAGCCTACTACGACATAAAGGTTTATCTCTCAGATCACAATTTTTGGAAAGACATCACTTAGACAACACTACTTTTTTGTTTGATGAATATATTATGTACCTACCTGTTATTTTAATTTACTCGTAAGACTTTCTTAAGTGCAATGTAACGTGCCTATGAGAAATAAATAAATGAATATGAATATTATGACGATAAAGTTAGACACGCTAAAATTTACCTTATTAAACGTACAGCGTTACAGCCATGTCCAGAAATAGACTAATAGAGACTGATGGTGATAATGATATTTGCATCATTATCATCATCAGCCTATATTACTAATGTTTGCATAAGCTTGGAACTGGATGTTGTGTGCATTGTCCAGCATTTAGCTTTATAGTGCGTTACTCACAGGGGGCAAATTTTCCACGAAAATTTAATAATGTCCCAAAAAATCGATTTTGGCAGGAAAATATCCAGCATTTATACGTCCCGCCGCAAAAATTTAACCCGCGACATCCTGCGTCACATTCAGACCTTCGCCAACTGCACAGTGAGGTCTTCCATAAAACTTCTTTACCTATCCGGCCCGATACCGGACCGGTCACGGGGCGGGATGACACCTACTCGATTCATCGCTCAAAGTGCTTATCAATAATCTGACATGTGTCTGAAAATCATGAAAAGGGTTTCTATTTGAGGGACTAATCTTTTATTAAATTTGGAAACGTTGTCACTTACTATTTGGTGTGTAGAATTTAGGGTTTTTCTTGTTATTGAAATAATATAATGTTTTATAGAGACCACGACTCGGTTAATGTAGCGTAGAACGCCCTCTGGTCAGGTGGGATGAAGTCCTGCGAAAGACTGCAGGCAAATGATGGATGCGGCATAACTGAAGACAGGGCGATATTAAGCTCATAAGGGGGGGGGGGCTTGGTCCATCTGTGGACTAAAATAAGCTGATGATGATGATGACTGGTTTTGTAGGTCTTTAACAAAGAAAATTGCAATCAAATAATAGAAACAAATTAAAACTAGTAGGTATTTACAAATTAAACAATTGAGCCAACTGCAGACTGTTGGAAACAATATACAGGTAGCTCAACTGATCCATATCAAAACCAGCCGGATGAGTCCGCAGGACGCTGGCTGCGTTGATATATTTTTTACGAATTACACAGCCACACTTAAGTTTTATTTAAGTACCTAAACGTTTAGTTTTTCTATTTAATGCTTATACTTTGAGTAATTGAACTGTACTAGACTATATTATACTGTACTAGACTATATTATACTGTACTAGACTATATTAATAGATAATAATCCTATTCTTGATTTTGCACTGACGTTGCATTGCTCTGTGCTCATATGAATGCAAAATTCTATGACTCCTTTTCACAATATTTTTTGTGAATTACCTTCCTTATTAGGCGCGCTCATAAGGAAGGTAGGTAGGTATTTATCATTGATGACTTCATTTCCCATCTTTCCGGAGAACAATCGCTTCATTAACTCGAATAATTCCGATCTGTATCGTTCGTTCCACTACGTGATTGCGGTGCCAATTGGATCATTACAATTTTATCGGTACGTTTAATTGTTTTTACTGTTCTTAACTGCGTTTATTTTTGAGTAGGTAGGTTTAACTTTGCAATCTAGGTGGTAGAAAAACCTGATGTTTTTTCAAAGATTTAATTGTGAAACTTTCAATGTCGTCTGGCGACTTCTCAATGAATACATAATCTACTACATTAATATTATAAAGAGGAAAAAATTGTATTTTTAAATGCAACTAATAAACTTAACAACTACTGGACCGATTTCAAAAATTCTTTTGCCGTAAGAAAGTTTCGTTATCACTGAGGAACTAGGCTACCGTAAGAAGTAAGTGCGAACCGCTAGTAGGTTATATGCATATTATGCATGTAACTTCAGAAAACTGATAACTTTTATTTGTATTCTCTATTGATAAAGATCTGCATATTTATTTAAGTATTTATTACGTTTTTATTGTTAAATTTATTCATTGAAAATAAGATATTTTAAGACTCAATCGGAAAACTTCTAAACGTGACGTCACCGTTCACCGTATTGTCAAGAAGCTTTCAGCAGGATATCTCTTTTGAAAGAAAAAAGGAAAGAATATTATTTATAACACACATCACACAAACGAAAAACATGTTTTGACAAAGTGAACGGTGACGTCATAAAAAGACGCTTATATGACGGATCCTGGCCCAAAAAAGTAAGAAAAAGTATGAGGCTTCCGTCATGCGCATTCTTTACGACCGAAGCAGGGAGTGTCAGCTAGACTGCATTAAAAATATACAATCCACCGGTCTCGATAACCCACTTATTCCCGGCCTCATCAGCTAAATTAACTTTGTCAGTTGTATTTTCAAAGCTTTGCCATTGGGTACACTGGAAGCACTTAAAGCTGTTTGAAGCCAGTTTTAATTAGTGTCACAATAAAGCCTAGTATTGAATGACAAAGATAGCGCAAGGCAGAACTTAATTGAATGGGTGTTTTGTTGATGAATTTATGAGTTTTGTGAGCTCTGTAAAGACAAATTTCTGAATCTACGTAAGTAGATTTGTTTTAAATTTCTTCTAGATGAGCATACATACCAATGAATGCTCATTTGTGAATTGTCTAGCATTATATTGTTATTATGTTTATGTTTTTCATTACTATTTGTTTAAAATTTTTAGGAGACGTAGACTGAACCATAGATAAATCAATCGAACATCAGGGCAAGTTGAACCACTACTAGAATATTTGCAACAATCTGCAGTTAGCTTAACTGTTTCAATCGTTCTAATTATTCAATAGTTCTAATTAGTTTTTTTAGTTGCAATTTTATTGTATGTGATATTGAAGAACTCGAACGTTCAGTTAGTTTTGTTTTAAATTTCTTCTAGATGAGCATACATACCAATGAATGCTCATTTGTGAATTGTCTAGCATTATATTGTTATTATGTTTATGTTTTTCATTACTATTTGTTTGCCATATAATACTGACCTGTTTCTTTTGGAGGCATGCATAGAGCCTATTATTATTATTATACACTTGATTTATTAAAAATCTATTTAAAATTATATTTTTTCTTTAAAAAACTCTATAATATCAAAATGTATAGCTCCGGCCGCAAAGCTAGGCAGCAGGCTAGCAGCCGGTGAATATGCCTGCAATGAGAGGAAGTTCCTGAAAGTATCGACGGTCCAGGAGTACCTGACCGGTATTCCTGGAGTACCGTCTTTTGGATCTGGCCCTTAATCCAACTTCCTAGCGAGAGTCTCTTGAGATGTTGATCGAGGCTCTTCGCTATTACACCGTTAACCGAAACAACTATCGGGGCGATGCAGCGACGGTCGTTGAATCTACATCCCATATTTTGACAACCTCGTTAGCCAAGTCGTCGTTAGCCAAGTCAATATATTTGCTAATTTTATCTTTTTGAGCTCTAAAGATGTTTACATCATGTGGAATGATGATATGAGCAAGCACCGCCCTGCGCTTTAACCGATCTATCAGTACAATATTAGACTTATTTGCAAGAACAGTCCTGTCTGTAATGATATATCGGTCCCAATAGAGCGTGGCACGGCCGTTTTTGAGAACTGTACCCGGTGTGGTACACACCGGCGTCACGGTAGGTACTTATAGCACGGAACTTCAAGACCAGTAAGGCCGTATTGGAGAGCAATTTGCTGGTGTATAATTGTGGCTAATTGGTTATGTCTGTGTAAGTACTGAGAATTAACAAGGTGCGAATAACCTGAAAATATAATAAAAGCCAATGAGGCGCTTTTCTCGGGGATGCCTGCGTCCAGCAGTGGATTAATATAGGCTGTTGAGGTTGAGGTTGAATAACCTGAAAGTATATAACGGACGGTCTCCCCAGGAAGATGACACGCTCAACAAATATCGATTGTGCTATCTTTCAAAATATACTTTCGGTAATTGTTCGACTTTACCACCTGATTCATAATTGCATAGAAATCTTCTGTTTCCCCAATGCGGTCACCGAAACGTAGCCAGTTTACTGAGCTAATTAGCTGTGGATCAACATCAGGTTCTGTGAGAACATTGTATAATCTACAATGTAGCTCTTTGCTCTAGTCTCCCAAATAGCCTTCCTGTCATGAATGCTCATCACGTAGGTTTGCACCAGTTCTCTATTATTATTATTATTAATGCCGAACATGCTACCACAAAAGTGTAATTTCCCTATCAATAAAATGAGAAAAAAAGTGAAATTATTTAACCAAAAACCTAAATTAATTAGTTTATTATCTTGGTAGTTGTACTATAATGTTAAACAATTACTTTACTGAATTGCCTTATATTGAAATTAAATTAATAATTCTAGACAATTCACATAGCATTATCTAGCCCCGAGCTAAGCAGAGCTTGTGCTATGGGTACAAGATAACTGATATATATATATTATTGATGTGTATTGAATAAACTCATAAATCATTGATATGGATCAGTTGAGCTACCTGTAGATTGTTTGCAACAGTTTGCAGATAGCTCAATTGTTTCTATTGTAAATACTAGTTTTAACTTAATTCTATTATTTGATTGTAATTTTCTTTTTTAATAATACTGAAATATATATAATTTTTTTTTTCTTTTTTTTTATTCAGAAAGAAAATAACAATCAAATAACAAATTTAAGTTAAAACTAGTAATTACAATAGAAACAATTAAGCTATCTGCAAACTGTTGCAAACAATCTACAGGTAGCTCAACTGATCCATATCAATACCAGTTGGAAGCGTGCCTAAGACACTGGCTGCATTGCCCCGCTGTATAGCAATGCTGATGCGCTGTGCCAGATACTCACCAGCTCTCGGGTCACGCGTCGCTTCGACCAGACGCTCAGATAATTTTTTGAAAACCCGGAGAGCCTCGGTACCCCACGAACCTAGGGTCTCGACTCCAAGGGGAGCAAATGTGTAGGCTCTGTCGAGACCTGCATATTTGCGCCTCTTGAGATCTTCGGCTAAATCTGCCGCCGCACCAGCCCTCACGGAAGTCCTAGGAAGGCGCGAGTGTGTCGACACATGTAGCGTCCCACACAATATAGGCCTCCCCAACTCCCATGGGACTAGAGTCATGCCGTCAGGCCTCTTACCATCGTCACGCAACAGACCATTCGGTTCGAGAATAGCTGGTACGTTAGCGGTGGTAAAGGCCCGCCGGATGATGTCGTTCAGGCTGGCATGACGAGATATCCGACCGGCAGCCCTAGTACACGATAATCCGTGATGACCGAGCTGTTCGACAGCAGTACCGCACTGGCATTGATGAGGCGCGCAACACCTTGCACCCAACCGAAGACAAGTTGCGACACGGAAAGTTACGGGATCCAATAAAGTGCCAGTGTTATATGAAGGAAGTGCTTGCAACCAATGTCCTGACTCCCATTTAGAAACGGCTAGAAGACGGGCACGATCTGCAGAGCTGGAGCACGTTTGTAACAAACAATTCCGTGTCAACTCACACAGAGGCCCGTCCCATTGCCGTTGGGACAAAAGAGATTTTGGGGGAGCAGCATCGGGGCAAGCACTATGCCAAGCAGATCGAGCTTCGTCTAAAAATGAAATTTTGAATGAAATTCCAGGTATAACCAAATGAGAGGGCTTTAAATTTTTTTCAACTAAGGAACTAGTGCTGTAGACAGAAGACAAGAACGCTGGTAAGGCTACACTTGAAATTTTGCGTATACCTAAGCCTCCCAATTTTACAGGCAGGGAGGCCTGCGACCATGCCTTGTCATCCAAATATATATTCAAAACCGATGATAAAGTATTCTTTATTATGTTGTCTAAGCCTTCCAAGAGCTCGCTGTGTTTCCACAGTTGACAACATCTCAAAGAATATGTAAATTTAGGTACAAACAGGCAAAACCGAATAATTGTAAAAGCCATATGGCTATTAATTTTGAGAAGTCTGTCTGAAGTTCTGTTAAAATTTTGAATTTTTTCATCTACAAATGGCTGAAAAGACTCATCAAGAATTGGTGACCCAAGGAGTCGAATAATATATTTATACATTAAATATAGATACATACGAGTAGTAACATAAAAATAATTTATGTAACTTCATTCAAAAAGATGTCAGAATGGTTCGAGTTGATAACGAAGGGCTTTTGCCAAACACTGCGCTGGTTTTCAGGCTAGGTACTATGATGGGTAAAAATCTGCCAAAATGTAGTACATTTCATTAAGGCTCGCATAAAGAAGACATGTTCAACTATTTCCATGTTAGAAAAGATGCCAAAAAGATGAAAGTTCCGCAAAATTTCGGGAAAATCCGGTAAAATCCGTCCGGAAATTGATGTTATCATTATCAAAGGTCGCCATTACACACAATGATTCGCAATTTGGAGGGATCCATTACACCCTCAAAAGACCAAGATGGCTTACTTTCAAAAGATGAATCGCTTCAATAGGACCTCCACCCAATTTCTCCTAATTAAATTAGAATATACTGACACGAGCTCTTTCAAATTGTACTTTACAAGAATTTTCGGATACGTTACTTCAGGGTTTTGTACCTACTCCGTACAATCAGGTGGTACAACAATATGCTTTTGTTGTATTTTTCTTTACAGTAACTAAATCACCTAATCAAAAACCCTACCAAAGTTAAGGCTCGTGAAGTAACTCACTTTTTACCCCATTTTTATATTCCTTTCTAACTCTATTGTTTTGTTTTGTTGTTTAGTTTTAAATTTAGTTATATGTAGTATCTACCTAGTATGTAAAGTCTGTATAATTATGGGTAAAAATAATATTTTTTCTTCTTCTCCTTCTTCCGTGGGGTTTTTGATGATGATAGGACCAATCTCCGCCTTTTACACATGGAGGTCTGGTTATTATTTTGGAAATAGTACATATTTGTCAAACCATCTAGCAACTGGACAATTCAGGTATTTATATAATATATAAATACCTGAATTTTACAACATAAATATTATTTATAAAAATATATATATTTTAATTTATCATGTCATTAATAATTTATATAACAGCAAAAAATAATAACAACTAATATTTACACTTACATCTATTTTCTAAAAATCTAAGCCGTCACCAGAAGGCAGAGTGCCCAGAATGCTGGCAGCAGTGCCACGTTGAATGGCAATGCTAATTCGTTGACCGAAATAAAAACCAGCATTCCGATCACCTGTGGACTCTATTAGTAGTTTTGTAAGATCTTTATAGATAACGTGTGTCCCAGGACCCCAAGGACCTAGGGTTTCCACCCCAAACGGCTCAAATAGGTAAATAAGTTTATATAAATACTATTTATATTGTATATACCGGCTTTACAGTCTCGAAAATATTTTCGAGAGTGTAAAGCCGCTGTCACCGGGATGTCACCGAGTGTTATATACATTATAGATATTATCGGACCGAGTTTAAAGCCCACAACAGACAGAGCTTTAATATGTATATCAATATATTAACCTATATATATTACGGTATAGCAAGCTACCACAGACATAACTATATTAAATAATTTTGCACTCATTAGCTCTGCGGTCGTCATGTCTTACTAGGTATACCAAAATATGGTATATCTTTCGATAAATTAAGGTGACGTAAAACACTAAATTCTGTCTCAGATGGTAATAAAAATCCCATAATCGAGACCGCTGTTGGAATACCTAGCCTTATTAAAATTCAGCGTCATGATGTTCAATCTCAGTTATCTACAACGAATTACACAGCAACCACCATAATTTATACTAATAAAAACCTTGTTTTATATAATTTTTACTCAAATTTCCTTTTGTCGGGCTGAGCAAAGTAATAAAAGAATTGGGATGAATTAGACAGAGAGAATTTATGATTTTCCTCAATTTAATTACCAAAATTGAAGTTCAAAAGGCATAAAAAAATCGCAATGTTGTCGGAAGTTTAACAAGGAGATTACTCTGGTCGAAGAAAGAAAGAGATGGATCGTACGAAAGCTGTGATATTTGACTTGCTTGGAGACGTAGACTGAACCATAGATAAATCAATCGAACATCAAGGCAAGTTGAACCACTACTAGAATATTTGCAACAATCTGCAGTTAGCTTAACTGTTTCAATCGTAAATTATAGTAGTTCTAATTAGTTTTTTTAGTTGCAATTTTATTGTATGTGATATTGAAGAACTCGAACGTTCACTATCTTTGTAACTGGGATATGATGCATTCCTTCGCAGATTTCTAGGTTATTTTGTAGGAATACTTAGTAAACTCTATTTATATAAGAAATCATCCATAAAATTTCCTAAAAATTAATATCTAAAATATGATGTACAAGTAAAGTTACACGAAAGGAAAATTGGGCGGAGAGAGGTAAATAAATATAAATAATGCTGGACAATTCACACAGCATTATCTAGCCCCAAGCTAAGCAGAGCTTGTGTTATGGGTACTAGATAACTGATATACATAATACATTATATTACATAGATAGATATTTTTTACTATACATAGAAAACGAACAAAACACCCGGGACAAATACCTGCAGATCGTACAAATATTCGTTCCAAGGCGGGAATCGAACCTGCAACCTTCTGCGTCGCAGGCGGACCTTCGCCCACCGAGCCACAGAGGTCGTCAAAAATGTTTAGTTAGCTGCATACTGTTGTGAACTATCTAAAAATAGCTGCTTTGTCGTGCATAGGAAATAGGAAAATAATTTACGATTTGCGGGAAACTACTTTTCCGTTAATTTGAAGGGTTTTGTTTTACGACTAGTCGTAAAACAAATCTATTATTTTAGTAAAGTTCACTGTCAGAGGGGTTCATTACTTAGAACGCAGAAAATATTAAAACGCGTAAAAATATTTCATTTCCGTGCCAATCCGTGTCATATTCCAAGTCAAAGAATTGGAAACCTCATTCCGATCCAATTAGAACAGTCCAGCTGATCTGTTGTAAGAATTATTTCATTACGAGATTCACCCTTAACCCAGGAGTGGTGTATACCTATTGGATATGAGTGGACGGACAGTAACTAGCCATAATGTATTATTAAAGCGAAAGTTTGGATAGATGCATGGATGATTGTTTGTTACTATTGTTACTTCTTTACGCCTTATTTACTGAACGGAAATTAAGCATAAATGTATCTCTAAGATCTTTTTACCTAAAAATCAGTTCCCGTCGGAAAGAAATAACCTATAAACATTACCATGTTTATAGGTTATTTCTCGCTCACGCGAAGTCGCGGACTCTTGTCCAGAAAATACTTTACAATAACGTGTGAATATGACCACTACCTCTCAGGATTAGACTATCAAATGACTGAACAATAGGCCGAATATCGGCAAATAATCCCACTGTCAGATGTGATAAATTGCCAGCTATGAATGATTTTGATTGATTATTCCGTTTACCGATTTATGTGGCCTAGATATGTATGTATATCTAATTTCGGTGTTTACTGAAACGTGAGTCATGTTTTGTTTTACGATTGCATTATACCTAATACCTATTTGCAACTTTTTTTTGTCAGTATTATCCAGTATAATTTATGTGTAAATATATTGAGTTAGGTAATTTGTAATATTTATTTATTTATTTAATATAAATAAGTTTTTCATTATTTTGTTATGTTCATGTTTATTTTATGTTTGGTAAACCCCCTGCCTTTCTTTTATTCATATAATTATTTCCATCTAAAGGTAAGAGAAGAAAGGTAAGAGAGGAAGAGATCGCTTCTAAGCGATAAGACCGCCCATTGTACTTGTCTCATGTCTTTTTGTAATGTTCTTTTTCTGGTGTACAAAACTGAAACCGTTCGAAACTGAACCCACCCTGAATGTTTGGACCTTCATTTTTGTTACACCTGTAAAAATAACCCTAAATAATCTCCATCATTTCAGGTCGTGCCCAGTTCAAAGTCTCGTGGTTCAAAGGTATTGCCGAAACTCTCAGTCTACCCTACGTTTATACGCGAAACTCTTTTATGAAAACAGTTTGCGAAACACAAATTGTTTTGTAGGTAGCGGAGAATTCTATTCAAAAGAATTCCTGTTGGAATTGTTTGAGTTCTATTGGCAACTCACTATCAACAATAGATTGGTTCGCCTTCAGGGAAATGAAAATGTGTGTCGCCGAAACACTGACAATACCTGTTAATATAGACTCTATTGTAGAGTATGAATAATGTGTTTTGACACTTTGGAATAGCCCAGTAGGCAACACTGAATCTGTCCTTCATTCGGTTAAAGATAAGTGTACATCTTGAAACGAAAGATGATCTACCTTTAAGATAATGACATCGATCAATAAAGGTGAATTGAATGACTGTGGTGAGTTTGAATAATTCTGTTACCTATATCAAAAACAGATCAACATGTATTTTCAGTGGGATTTTTGGAAAGTAAACAAATTTAATATGACTGATTGAATGGAATATAATTTTTATTATTTGTAAAAAAATACCAGGATCTATTAGAATTAAATGCAATAAAAAACATTTGCAACTAAAACTTGATAACAATAAAAGAATGAAATTGACAGTTATTATTTTAACAGTTTTTTTTCTACCGTGATTCAATGCATTCATTTTTTCATTTAAGTAAAGTAAAAGTAAAAAAGTATTTATTACAGCAAAAGACATATATAATTACATCAAGTGCACATCCTTAACTATGTTTTTTTAAAAAAGGTATTGTATTTAGGAATTAGGAAGATAAACGAAAGAGTAACAATATTTATGTCATTTGCAGACATCTATTAATACCTAGTAATGAAGTTGTCTGTTGATTTATTCACTAATAGTAATATGCCTATAACCTTATAAAATACCTGTAATTCTATTAATGTAGGTCAAAAATTATAACACAGGGAAACCCGGTCTATTATTCCCTTTTTAGAAGGTAAAATAGCAGAAAGGCTTGCCCTCTGGGCATATTATTGCGGTGTTAGATTACACCCCTGTTATTTATTCAGCATTACCGAAGGGCAAACGCTCTAATTAAACGAACGCCAAACTTTCCCAGTATTCAAACTATGCCAGAAGCGACACTGAAAAGGACAGGGTCGAGAAAAGCTCCCTGGGGAAGCCTTCGATTTAATAAGAGAATTTAACCTTTACTTTGATAAAGCTTTTTGTTTTTGAGTTTGATGTTTTAGTTCTAAATTTATTAATTCAATGTTGTATAACGTAGGAGAAAATTTAATTGAAAAGTGTTTTCACAGCGTGTTTTAATTTTTGTTATTAGTTGGCTTATGAGTACATAAATAGGTAGATAAAATAAATCTTTTTGATAAAGTGAAAACTATTAAGTATTTAATAAGCAATATGTAGATTCTTGTTACAATTTATTATTATGTTCTAACATCATCATCATCATCAATGGTCTCTACGCCATCCACAAAGGATGGCTTATGTTCTGTCTCTGCGGATCGACCCGCAGATAGTAAGACTAGCAGAACTATATATGCGCCGTGGGCAACAAAATTGTTAAAACATTAAAATCGTATCAAGTTCTTAAATATATGATGAAACAAAATAATGTTTCATACATTATTTTGTTTATAAGGACTGTCCTACGGAATACCGGTACTCGAAATACCGGAGAACGGTATTTAGAAAGATCAGGAAACCGCACAACGAAATACCGAAAGTACAGCAGGCCGCAAAACGGAATACCGAAAGCACACAACTTCGAAAAACTGTAGACCGAACGATCACAATCTCGAATGAACGCTATACCGAAAGATCATCAGGTCGAAAGAACGCTATAACGAAATTTTCTTTAGGGTTGTACGTTAGTTTTCTCATACCAACAACAAAAATATTTTGGAAACTTTTCAGTTCACTCCGCAATTATTAGTTCCAAAAAATTATAGGCAGCATTGGAGAGTTCCGTTTGTGTCCTTGGATCTATCCAAAAGATATACCTACTATACATTTCGTACTGAATACACGGACTGTTTCGCTTTCATCTTCAAAGTGACCAATTAAAAATTGATCACCTTCGACTTCGGTATAATGTTCCGGTACGGTAAAATCCTTTAATGTTTTTGGGCAAAGCTGTTTCTCTTTTTGCCCTTTCTCTATGAATGACCATGCGCATGGCGTCTTTCGATGGCATGAAGGGAGCTGAGGTCGTTGGCCAGTCCTGTATCGGTTTTTGTATTATCTGCCCCGGTCGATCAAAACTCTCATCAGCTTTTTTATTAGTGACGGGCGTCACTAATAAAAAAGCTGATCAAATCATTTTCACGCTTTAATTCATGATCGGGTTCATGTAAGTGTTCAACAGCATTTACTCTTGTTAAAAAATGGTTGGCTCCGTCCTTTCTTGTAACTGCAGTTGCGCCACAGTTACCACGTGCTTTTTTGACGCAGTTCCAATTATAAGTAGGTATCTGTGTAGTTCTTATTGGCTGCGTAGAGATACCGACCGTATATTAACAAATCTTTATTTTTTCTTGATTTTACAAATTCACACAGCTCCATTTTTTTCTCGTCGTAGTAAGTGTGCATAACCAATTCAATTCAATTGAAAAATTTTAATTTGTGATCTTTTTTCATTTGCTATTATTTGACCTTATTTTGAATACCTGACAATAATATAACTCACTTTCAGTGGAGGTGCAAATGAAAGGTTGACACAAAATCTAAAAATTTGATGACAGCTTTTGAAACTAAAACTGCCATCAGTACGTGACAGTTTTAGTTACAAAAGCTGTCATAGTAATTACTTGTGCGAAATTTCTGTTTCATGCCGTAAATTACAGGTATATAAAGACTACGTTCTTTACCCAAAACATTACAGGTTTTCACCGTTCCGGAACATTGTACCGAGGTTGAAGGTGATCAATTTTTAATCGGTCACTTTGAAGATGAAGGCGAAACAGTGTACGAAATGTATAGTAGGTATATCTTTCGGATAGATCCAAGGTCACAAACGGAACTCTGCAATGCTGCCTATAATTTTTTGGAACTAATAAATACGGAGTGAACTGAAAAGTTTCCAAAATATTTTTGTTGTTGGTATGAGAAAACTAACGTACAACCCTAAAGAAAATTTCGTTATAGCGTTCTTTCGACCTCATGATCTTTCGGTATAGCGTTCATTCGAGATTGTGATCGTTCGGTCTACAGTTTTTCGAAGTTGTGTGCTTTCGGTATTCCGTTTTGCGGCCTGCTGTACTTTCGGTATTTCGTTGTGCGGTTTCCTGATCTTTCTAAATACCGTTCTCCGGTATTTCGAGTACCGGTATTCCGTAGGACAGTCGTTTATAAGAGAAGAGATTTTAATGGATTACATCGAGTGCGAGGGCTTACACACTAATAATAAAACATTTAAATATAAATGATTTTCAAAAGACCACTAATTAGGTGAAATTACACAATATTGACTAATATTTTATAGCCATCCTAACGAGACCTACTTGATTTGTGACGGCCCAAACCCCTCAAGCTATAATATTCCAAACGACATTACCCTAGCAATTTCGGCCCAAAATTATCTTACATTGACCCAATTTCATTACCCATCTTGAGGATTGTCTGTTAGTGTAATCAAAACAGCCATCCATTAGAAATCTGATACGCAATTTCATGCTGGTTGACGCCATTTTTCCTCAACTAGCCCCTTAGGAACAGCACTTAAAGTGTCCTGTTACGTGACAGGGACAACAGTACAAATATCTTCTTTTTTTTGGGACATTTTCGTGATATTTGTTTTCCGATAAATTTTCTCGAATTTCTTCAGATGTTAGCTCTCGGTAAAGTATCGTTTACCACGTTGGGAGACTATCATTTTTTTATCATGTTCAGCATCACTATCAAAAACCATCAAATTTTCTAATGATTTGTCCTGGAACTTTCTTGATTTGATTATATAGGTTCCAGGAAATCATGGATTTGTACACTTAAATTAGAATCACAAATCCATGATTTCTTGGAACCTATAATCAAATCAAGAAAATTCCAGGACGTTACTCGTCAGTAACGAAGGTGAACTTTACTTGACCGATCAATCTGACATTCAGTATAAAACCACTCACTTTTCCCAAAACTACTTTTAAGTAAATTCAGTATTTATTTACCTTCTTACTTAGTTCTGACATCTCAAAGAAGTTTGTGATAAAAGCTTTTGATTAATTTCGATGGACACCTCCATTTGTCACGGACAAAAACTTGGCCTCGCGAGCCTTAAGGCCGGCCCTGAATGTCCATCATGTCACGTAAAGAAATGGAAGGTACTATCTTCTTTGAGAATGTTAACTTTGAGGATGGAAGTGAAACTTAACTTGCTTGCAGTCAGTTAAGAGTTTGCGAAGAATGTCGTTGAAAATCAACATAACCTAATCTGTGACCAAGTTATTCCCTTAGGACTAGCTCTAGCTGCTGCTAATCTTGAAATTTATCGTCTTCTGTACTAGTCTTGTGCTTTCTAAAGTCTTGCTGTTTTTATCCCACTCTATGTAGGGACACACAATCCATCCCTCTTTACTTCCAGCTTTACAACTATGAGGTTTGCCGAAAAACATATTTTCGGACTAAATTAAGACTTGGAATTATTGGGACTAGGTCATTTGGATTGGATGGCCAAATTACAATTCGTCTGATTTTGTCCGAGAAAATTGCTAAAAGGAGTTCCAATTCTTTACAGCCAGTTATTACTTCCTGCGCCATGGTCTTTCAACCATGAAATAGGGTGAAAGTCAGTATGTGAGAGGCGAGGCGAGACATCTGATGTCGTTGTCATAGTAACTGCGTTTGAAAATGTCCTTTTCGAATCAAGCGGTGCCAGATCAAACATGATTTCTTACTTTGGCTGATATTTTTTGGGTTTTATGTGACAAGGAAATTATATGGGATGCTTTTTGTGTTGTTATCCTTGTTTATATGATTTATTTTTGCTATGGCAAAGAAATATGGGACAGCAAGATTTTACCCACGCACAGGGGTCTTCATTCTTGTTTTTCCTGAATAAATTGTAGTGTTTTTCGGATTGAAATCTTCTTCTTTTTCTCTGCTAAAAACATAGCAATTACTCCTGAACATGTTGAATTATAATCTATAATATAATAATAAAAGTATCTGTAGTCAAACTAAATACATCTAAACATTTTATTTACCAATTTTCCTGTGTCTTTCGCAGTTCTACTCGAGTAGATAGGCACTGTAAACACCAACCCTTAATTTTGCACCTCTTTAACACTCTCAAAGACCCTGTTTACTGTCAGTTGCTTAATTAAATAAGAGCGAGTTCGTTTAAAGCATTAGCAGAGTGTTTTCTGAATTCTTAGAACAGAATATTAAAACGTAATTGTCGGGGAGTTGGACAAGTCATGACATGATGTTATGTGATTGAGAGATTATGGTTGGCAGTTCACCTACCTATTGATTAGGTAGGTACTTTAATAATGTTTGTGAGAAAAAAGTAGTCAAAGTCAATGTTATCGGTCTATCAAAATTTTCAAATAAAGAATAGAAAGACCAAAAGACTTGACTTATGGTAAACACAATGGCCATCATCAAGTCCAAAAGAGCTGAAATTTGTGTGACATAACACAAGTTGCTTATTAAACATTTTTGCTTTCTATACACTTTTCATATATACACTTTTATTGCTTACGCACGTATGCTGGGCAGTGAATACGTTATCTACGTACAATTAAACTGGAAATACTCAGAACCGGAAGAAACATTACATTTTCAGATTATCCGTAAATCATTCTCGCAATATTCTACGTAACAAGGCGTCCAGACCTTCGCCAACTGGCCTACAAAATTGATCAAATTTTAAAGAACAGTTCACTCTAGTTCTGCAAATAGACTGTAGGAATCTCTAAAAATATCGCCGTATCGACTAGCGAGGCTAGCTGCATCGATAGGGCTTCATGTCCTCAACAATACACGTATTATATATATATATACTTGCTACAGTATACTGGTACCTACTAGAATATCCGGTTAACATTGTAAACCATTTGTGTCAGGAGGTAAATTAGGGCGGATTAGATAAAACATTATGGGCATTACCACCATGAGATAAAAGCTAACATGGCAATAATTATCAGGGGGAGGCCTGCGTCCAGCAGTGGACCTTTATAAGCTGTTGAGGAGGAGATAAAACATTGTAAATAAATAATTAATGCTGGAGAATTCACACAGTATCATAGCCTAGCCCCAAGCTAAGCACAACTTGTGTTTTGGGTACGTTATGTACTAGACATCTGTTATATGTACATATAGATATATTTACTTATCACATTGTATAAACATAGTTAGATATTTTTACTATACATAGAAAATACCCGGAACAAATATCTGCTGATCGAACTAATAATTGTCCCGAGGCGAGAATCGATTGCAACCTCCTGTGAGGCGAACCTTCGCCCACCGCGACATACGATTTAACGACCATTGACAAGATTAATTTTAATTAAATCTTCCATTACAAACTTCGTTTATACTACACCTATTCAGAAAGCTAATTGTTCCTGTTCCAAATATAACATAGAAAGTTCGTCATTACAAGCGTACTAAAAAGCGGAACGGAAAAATCTATGGAATTTCTTTTGTCACGCGTTTAGCGTTTGCGAAATCCATTTCTAATGTGTTATTTCTTTTTATTTCTGAAATAACAGCCATTAGCTATGGTGTTTTCATAATAGGTCAAACGACAAAAAGTTTTTTACGAATCCGCCGTATGATTTGGCCTCTTCCGTACTATTCAGAACAATAAATGAAAAAAGAACCATGTGAAAATCGTACGCGCGTATTTATTGCGTACGATTTTCACATAATTGGTTTACATTTTCAATACCCACGAGTAATTTTGAAGGTTTTTCCTCTTAGGTGTAGTATAAAGCAGTATGTATCACTCGGGAGAAAGAGCGATTCCTATCGTGTGTAATAAAGCCCAACAGGAATCAGCCACGATCTCACCTAGGTATAGATGTATTATTGTAATCGTTCGGCTAAAGACGACCAACATGGCCAGGCCTTAATGTAATGTGAGCTCCAACGACGAAGAAAATCTAATTTATTATTTTGTTTGCAGAACGAATGTCTACATGCGGCCGTCTCGTCCCTTACGAAGAACCAAGCGGAACACTACGATAAATACAATTGCCTGTAAGTATCTTAATCATCATTTTTGTCAGCCTTTCCATTACTCCAGCTCCAGTCCTTTGTCTCTGGTTTTACGACTCCACTGTCGGCCAGCTACAGTTTTTATGTCATAGGACCATCGTGCTTTGGGTCTCTCGGATCTCCTGCTTCCTCTCTCCAGTAAAGGCCTGGAACAATAGCGCACAGCAATTATAGTACATTACTGACCAGGTCAGTAATGAGTGGGTTGCTAGCCGCAGCTGATGATGGCTGAAAGCGAAGCATAGTGCAGGCCCAGGCCAGGATGTTTGTCAAAATATTGAACAAATTACGTTTGACATTTGAGTAAATTATTTTGTACAATTTATGTTAGATGTCGCATACATTTAGTCCTCATATCATCACAATCTTTTTTATAAATTTCGTTATTATTTCAATGATTAATAAGATAATGTTGGAATCTTGAAATTTGAATTAATTTAATTTAATTAAAAGCCTTATTTTATTTGTTTACTTTAAAGGTATTTGCAAAATTTTTAGAACAAACAGTTGAGTTATTTGCAGTAGTTGGTAGTTCATCTGACAGGTTTCATATTTCAATAACTTTATTTAGAGTTATTCCTGACTCGTCCCACTTTGGTACAAATCCATTGGGACGAGTCAAGAAACTCAAATTTTATGCTGAAAACGTTCCTGATTCGTCCTACTTTTCAAAGGTTTAAAATAAATAAATAAAATATAAGGAAATATATTAATATACAAGACAAGAACTCAATGTACCGGAAAAATTGTTGTCCAAAGTTAATGATCAGCCTACTTATCCTTATCCATATAAAGCTCATTTTGCAGCAGTTAAACTCAAAGGGCGTGCTTAATTCTGTAATTACATTCTTACTTGGTTGGGTTATATTATAGCAATACAACCTCCTAAATTGGTTGCGTTTACACTTACGTAATGGTTGTAATTAAGCATAATCGTGTAACCCCTCAGGTTTTGGTAAACTGAATTGGTACCATAAATTCGCACCGTACCTATTCATTATCGTCATCATCATCAGTCTATTTAAAAAGACTTTAAATACCATCTACTATATTTTATTAACTTATATACTACCCTTACCTAACTTTTTTCCTCCTTTACGTATCTTGTATTTTTTTTATAATTTACCTAATTATTAAAATCTTAAGGTATTGTAGGTACTCGAGCCTATATTAATTATTACGTTATTATTATTAATTACAGTTACGATCATAATTATTCAACTACAGTCATGTAACAATTAGCTGTTTATTTGAGTTGTCTTGTATTTTTGCGCATGCTGTGGCTATCTGTAATTTAAAGTGCACTAGATTGGACTAAAAGGCTCAGTAGTCCGGTGATCTGTAATGATCAGCATCATTGGACTGATAAGACTAAAAAGTCTCATCAGTCCGATAATCGGACTACTGATACTAGGCCAGTTTTTTGGTTCTATCGTATAATTTTGTGATCTCGTGTTAAGTCTAGTTGGTTTCCTAAATAAATAAATATTAGTCCACAGCTGGACATAGTACCTATTCATCTACATCATCATCGGCCTTTACTGGTCCACTGCTGGACATAGGCCTCCCCTAATGAACGCCATAGCGCCCAGTCTTCAGCTTGCCGCATCCAGCATCCGCCAGTAGTCTTTCGTAAATCGTCATCCCACCTGGTCAAATAAAATTAAATGACCTACATGTTTTTCCACTACTGGCGTGCAAATAGGAGAGGGCACACTGCAGATTTGTCACTAATGTGATACGTCTTTTCTAAAATTTCATTCAATCATTACATTACAAAAAAATATCAAATAAACTTGAAATTAATTATACATTTCAATTGGTAGGTAGGTATATAAAATCAAAATTTGTCAAGCAGAAAATCATTAACGCTATAATAACATTTTTCTATGAGTACATTCTTAAGTCTATTTTTAAATACATTCAAAGTCTCAGAATTATTGTTGTTTTATCAGTCTACAGCATGATTATACTATATTATATTTTGGGTGCCATACCTAAAACACTTTTTCTTATTAGGGCAGTTTGTGATAACAATAATAGACTTTGTACGCACCCGTACAAAGTCTATTATTGTTATTGTTACGTCGATTACGTACCACTACTTACTTACGTACTTACATGAAATTGTAATCTTTCAATCTTAGACGGTCCCCAATAATCCCAAGGTTAAACTATAAAGAATACTCTCCAACTAATTATTAGATCCTATCCCACTTCTGACATATTCACCAAATGCCACCAGATTGAATAAGAATCACTTTGTACCACCAACGTTTTAGCGAAAAACTTTCATCGTTCTAATCATGAGGCTTTTTCCAACCATAAAGCACTGCCCAAATTAATCCAACACCGCTACCGCACAACACATAAAGGTACATGCAAACATGGGCTTCAATCGTCATTTTACAGTTACAAATTAGCTTTTTTCTGTCATCTAATTCTCCAAGAATTTTTTCGTTTTAGTTTTTTAACTCTAAGTCCACTTGTAAAATATATAAATAAATCTATGAATCTAATGCCGTATTTATAAAATTCACCTAAATATTACTTTCACGCCTGTATTTGAATGCACATTTTTGTACTGTATAAATAGCTTTCCGGCCTTAATCTGCGGTGATCTTAAACCTCTATCCGTATATGATATTCACCTCGGCCCAAAGCCAGTTTATGCCTTATGTTACCCACTGTCTTTTTGATGTCCTCGACCCATCGTACGGAATGCTTAGGCACGATGGGTTGTTTCTAACTCCCTGACTTGGGACTGACCTTGTCCCTCATTATCCAGTGAATCCAGTCCCGGCTAAAGGTTAAAAGGTTCAGAAAACATCGAATTCAATCTGCTCCGAGTTGTCCTTTCCTGAGCCTCGATAAACGTTATTGTCTTCGTTATTGAGCTAGGCAGCTTTACGTTATATCGCTTAGCTTTATATCGATATAAGAGAATATAATGACAATTCTAGTCTATTTCAGTTTATTTCACTGTTTCAGGAAATTCATTCTTTCTTCTTCCTTTTTAGGGTTCCGTACCTCAAAAGGAAAAAAGGAACCCTTATAGGATCACTTTGTTGTCCGTCTGTCCGTCTGTCAACCCTCTTTTCTCAGAAACGCGTAGAGCTATCGAGTTGATATTCACATCATTACACGCCGGCTCGTAACCTCTTGAAGCCTTAATATAAATCAAACTTCTAAGTCAACGCAATCAAAAGTTATAGCTGTTTATATTAATTTTTTTTATTTTTCAAGGGAATCTTGCATGAAACATGCACACAAAACCTATAGGGTACTTCCCGTTGACCTAGAACCATGAAATTTGGCAAGAAGCAAGGTCTTGTAGCACAAGTAAAGGGAAAAATCCGAAAACCGTAAATTCGTAGTTTATTCACAGAAAAAAAATTATTTTAATCTTGCCACGGACCAAAAACCTATAGGGTACTTCCCGTTGACCTAGAACCATGAAATTTGGTGAGAAGCAAGGTCTTATAACACAAGTAAAGGGAAAAATCTGAAAACGGTAAATTTGTAGTTTACTCACAGAAAAAATAATTTTCGAATCTCGCCATGGACCAAAAACCTATAGGGTACTTCCCGTTCACCTAGAACCATGAAATTTGGAAAAAACTAAATAAGTTACGTCATAATCGTTATTAAATCAGCAAATTATTGTGCCTTATTAGTCTGGGTTGATTTCTTTGCTGAAGAGTAGGAGTTTGTACGGAACCCTTGATGCGCGAGTGTAACTCGCACTTGGCGTTTTATTTCTTTATATGTTCATCTTTTTTGGGATACAACTAAGTTCGTGTGTTCTTCGTCCATCTTATTACTGTTATTTTCTTTACTTTTTCGGATACAAATGGAATACCAAAGTGCACTTATATACTAACTACATAAGCATTTAATGTACCTAGCGCCGCCACCTACTTTATCTTATTATTCCGTTTAACATCGCACAGTTAGATACCTATTATAACCTTTTTTTAATGCCTATGTAATAGTTTTATTCTTAATTCTTCTTTTTTGTTATATTCTATTTAGTTTAGGCAGTGAATCGAAAATAGATTTTGGTGGCCACCAAGGGCAACTTCGATTCACTGCCTTCGTCATAAATTAGCAAAAGAAGAAAATGTTCCATAAAAGAACTGCTTTGATTCCACAGTACATACTCCGTTATTCTCAAAGGTATCTACGTGGAAGGAGAAGAAGACGTTTTAATCAGTTAATTCTGCGAAGTGTATTTAGAGCGTATTTGTCTTGATTTCTTGTGGAAGAGGCTTAAATTACAGTATCTCGTGAAATGCTTTGTTCTTAACAAACGGTTTTGTAATGGGCTTCAAAGCGGCACGTTTTGTTTTGTTTGTTATGAGTTTCTTTGAATCCTTTGACTTTTGTAGTCGATGCTTTTCGCCTTTAGGCTGAACGTTTTCGTCGAATTTTGTGGAACAAACAACTTTTGGGCTTTTTATTACCCAAATAAGAATTATCTTATGAACATACATAATTATGTACATAGATTTTTGCTTTAAAGTACTCGCATTGAGACAATTTTCTACGAAAATTTATACTCCCGAAAAATTTCGATTTCGGCAGGATTCGAACCCGCGCCTCACCTTCAATACAGGTGCGCTCTAACCAACTAAGCAATAAGATCGAATACGTGCTTCGACGAAAATCTCTGGGACCTCGTACAACTCTAGCGTCCTTAGCTCCAACTACAGGGGAAAGATAAAAAGTTATCCAAACCTGCTCAATAACTAAAGCTACGTTTAGAATTGCTTTATTCTTAGCTCTTCTTTTATAGTGCGTTACTCGCTTTCGGGAATATTATGTACATAAATGATTAATGAATTATATTTGTTAATGTATTAATTCCCAGGCATTTATACTCCCTAAAAATCATTACACTACAATAATAACCTACTAGCGGTCCGCCCCGGCTTTGCACGGGTATATTTTGCTTATATAGCCTATGCTCATCAGGGATAATGTAGGATTCTTATGGTAACAGAATTTTTTAAAACGGTTTAGTAGTTTCAAAGCCTATTCATTTCAAACAAACAAATCTTTCCTCTTTATAATATTAGTATAGATCGCCTCCGTCGAGGAGGAAAATAGTATTCTCACCACGGGCAGGAAATAAGAAACCTCAGATCACATGTTTGTCAAGACATTTCTTATTTTCCTGCCCTAGGTGAGAAATGTACTTATTATTATCCTGTGAGCCTTTTCCAGTCAACCAAGACAACAAAGTCGATCATTTTGTTGCTAGGTCCTAACCCAGCAACAAAATGGCAACCAAGCGGGCATTGTGTTACCAGATAACTTTTGTTACAGACGCCGACTTCCAGATGACGTGAAATCCTGCAGAAACTATGCGTACCTCCAAGAAATCTACGAGGCGGTCCGAGCTACGGACAGTGAGTTATATTTCATATTAACTACCCTTTGCAGTGAGGACATAGCAGGATCCAGAGCAAGTACACAAAAGATTTTCAAAATAATCTGTTCCTCTACACGCGTTTCGGTCTATACGGATGTACGAGTAGTATGGATATTAAAACTCAGGTTACCAAGGCGCGCTTCATAACGCCTTGTGTGTTTTATTCATTCATTCATCATCAGCCTATACAAGTCCACAGCTGGACATAGGCCTTCCTAATGAGCACCATAGCGCCCTGTCTTCAGTTTTTTTGCCTTGTGTGAATTTGATTTTAATTTAGGTGCAAACCTCTATACCCTATACAAACGTACTTTCCAATTCATTCGGAAACGACTTCCCGATTTTTTTTACATAAGTCGTCATAGGTAACGTTACCAAAATTAGCTGAATATTAATAATTCTCTAAGTTTGATGACTGACTGTACCATCTACTTAATCATCATTATCAGCCCATATGAGTCCACTGATGGACATAGGCCTTAATGAGCGCTATAGCGCCCTGTCTCTGGCTTGCCGCATCCAGCATCTGCCAGCAGCTTTTCTCAAATTGTCATCCCACCTGGTTGGAAGGCGTCTTACACTACGTTTGTCGAGTCGCGGTCTCCACTCAAAAACACGTTTGAACCAGCGATTGTCGGTTCTTCTCGAGATATGGCCATCCCATTATCACTTCAGCTTGCTTAGAGCTATGTCAATAACTTTCGTAACTCTGTCGGATTTATTTGAATCGTATCCTTTAGATTTAGAGAATAGCCATGGAAGGAGCTATGCTCTCAGTTTCTCTGAAGGATTACCTAATTCTTCTGCGTAATTTTTTTATAGCAGTTAAAACTCAGCTCTTTCTGAGCACCCTAGGGAAATTCCTTAATAATTCATAGCACGGACACGAAACTTTGTTAGTAGTTGAAACGCGTCGCTAACTTCTTCTTTTTTAAGGATGTTTTTAATTAGTCCTTTCTTCTCTGGTATTAAAGTCTGTTGATAAAGCCAACAACAGATGGGACTGTAATATATTATTATATAATATATATTACAGTAAGCTAGTTACGGTATAGCAGACTGCCATAGACGATGGCTACGCTATAATATATAATAGTTTTGCCCTCATTAGCTCTGCGGCCGTCATGTCTTACTTTACCAAAACATAACGTGCTTTATCTGTCGTCATATTTTGGTGAAGTAATAAAAATATACGTCATAGCTGCGTCTGTGGTCACTCGCCGATTACTATAGAACATAATACCATACTATGATTTATTTTAATAAATATGCGATGGCTTTAAGAGCGGTATTTTAAAATGAAGCCAAATCTAAATTTGTTTATATTGGAAAGTCATATTTCTATAACAAACGCACCGAGGCTGAAACTAATAATTTATGATTCCCTTTAAAAATACGCATACAACCTCGGACACCTTATGGTGGTATTTCATTTCCCAACTATCTTTTTTCAATGTTCATTTGATGAAATAAATTGGAAAACTTCATTCAATTTACTAGCAACACCGATATTTAACCAAATATTATATATACTAGTTCCTGCCAGGAACTGCGTCGAGCATCGTTCTATGAACACTTTTAAAGGTTTTTTTCCGTGTCTGTTCGAAACTGATATTTTATGGGTTATACCTATAACCCAGTAAGTAGCCTATATTTTATTCCAGGTCAAGAACTACACCTATGCAAAATTTCAGCACGATCTTTTGAAAAGTTTTCGCGTGAAGAAGTAACCAACATGCATCCATCCAAGCTTTCGCATTTATAATATTAGTATGATGTGATGTGATTTCATTTGAACTCAACTACGCAAATTACCTACAGTCGAATCTTGGACCAGGATATTTCACGAGTGGAATGGGCAAGGTATCCGTCAAAGTAACTTGATCAAATGTTGGGCATTGAAATTGGACAAAGATAGTGAACGAGTGGCATGCCACCCTGAGTAGGTAAATGTATTCAAATGGGAATGGAACGCAAATACTTCGTTTTCAATTTAGAATTTATCCATTCGAAGTATGAATTTGAGTCGGCATCATGTTTTGATTTATAAACAAATTTTATTTAAATTTAGTTTTTAATAAGTGAATTGTGTGAATAATAAGTGTAGTTTTTAAAACAAATTAGCGGTAAAATATTTTTTTATCTACGGATTTTAATATAAATTATATATTTTTAGTGATGTGTTCGAAAATGAAAGAGTTGTAGAAAGAAATAATAGCCTTGTAGTACTGATCCGCCTCTTGGCTTCGAAAGCGCATACGTACTCAAAATTTTGAAACGTTTTAAAATTTTTGAATTTGATGAATATAGTGGATATACCTTTACTTTTAGAGTAAGAATAAATCTTTAAAATTAAGTACATACGTCTGAGCATATAACTAGTACCTAAGAGAGGTACCAAGATGAACAATTTTGATATAATTATTGTGCATCTGCTCAATTGCTATCAAAATAAATCGGGTTAGTCATGTTCCTGAACAAAGAAGGCTTTACTAAATGCTGTACCAAGTGTGTGTATAAAGTACAAGAATTCCCCTCTTTTTTATGTTTATTTAAGGAAAGAGTCCCTATCAAGTAGCAGCTTTTTGGAGCCTACTTACGTCTGTGGGTTTTGTGGCGCAATGTTAAATATTGTGCAATGGAACTCGCAGAGTAACTTACAAAAACTGAGGCCTATGTCCAGCAGTGGACTAATATAGGCGTCAGCCTATATTAGTCCACTGCTGGACATAGGCCTCAGTTTTTGTGATGATGATGATGAATGTCAAGTAAGCTAAAATTGACCAACAAACTTCTTACCTAATCCCTGAACCCATCTACAAGCCTAAATCTCTTCCTGTAAATTTACTTATTTTGAAACCCGTCTCCCGACATTTGTGTTTCTTCGCATAACAATAGATTTTTCCCGACAGTTATAAAGGGCGTCAACAATGAGAGTTAATTTAGATTATGAACAAGCCGCCTCCTCAGAACCCTTTTCAGGTAAAACCTCCTAATGGACTTTTATTTTGATTCGTCTTTCATTAACTTCGCTATTCTGATTTTGTTTTCCTTGGCTTCTTATGAATTGCGGGAAAATTTCAAGTAACCTAGATGGTTTTTGCTTTTGTGAGGTTTCGCTTGGTGTTAGTTTCAGGTTACTAACCGGCGTCGAGAATTAGCCCAGTCGGGTTAGAGTTTAACATTGCACTAATTACCATCGCGACAATAATTGCATCAGCCTTTACGGGGGGTCCTCAACCTTATTAGCCTATAATGGTCCGCTGGAGACAGGCCTTCCCCAGATTTTTTTATATCGTGGGGAGTATTGCCCATAATCTCCACGCTGGGCATGCTGGTTGGAGATCGCAGGTCGTTGGTAGATCTATTCTGCAAGAGGCGCTGCTGCAAGTCTCCCGGTGTATGTCCCTTAGTCACCTCTTACGACACCCACGGAAAGAGTAGGGGTGGTGCAAATTCTAAACCGGCTCCACACGGCTAGGTGGGTCAGTGGGGACAGCATCAGAGATGCCGTCATTTTCAATCCATTTCAGAAGAAAGACTCGAAGGTTACTTCACACCCACCAAAAATCGCTCGACATTCTTCAGCGATTATTGTATAAAGGTAGCAAATATTTTTTAACACCGAATCTCTGTTGCAGGTGTCAGCACAAAAGACTTCATGGCGAAACTAGGAGAATATCTAATACTAACAGCTTTCTCTCACAACTGCCGGCTGGAGCGAGCGTTCAAGTGCCTCGGCACGAATCTGATCGAGTTCCTCACCACGTTGGACAGCGTTCATGATGTATTACATGATCAGGTATGATGTCTTGTTCAACAATACTTGTTTTCGAGCGCGCGACTTTGACCCTGACTGTGACTGTGACCCTTTGTTTATATGGAAACATTTAAAGATTATGTTTGTCTCATGATAACTAATGGGATAAAAAAGTAACCTATGTTTTATTCCAGGCCTAGTTTTACTTTCGTATTAGAACCAGCACAGCCATCTTTGATATTCTCTTTTAGATTTTGATTGCCTGGAATAAATAGCTTTATGCGAAAAAGCCGCCAACTCTTTTACCTTTTATTAAACTGTTATGATATATTATTTCTAAATAGAGCGTTACCTATCTAGGCCTGGAATAATAATGGGATGTTTGGATGTGTTACCTCTTCACAAATAAGTACCTACTGAACGGACTGACTGATATTTCGAAGAGGTACTTAGTTCTTGAACTGGATTAACATATAAATACTTTTATCCAAAAGGAACGCATGCGAAGCTGCGGGCAGAAATAAGTATTTTTGTAAAACTAAAGGTATAATCCGTCTTTCAAAAGACGCTAACTCAGTCCTGATAGAGCGCAACCTTGAGAACGAAAATGTGATCCCGCTTTCAAAGGTTGTGCTGACGTCATGCTTCGTCATTCCTACCTTACCTCATACCCCACCTCATATACCATAGATTTTAGTTTAGTGTCGTCTATAGCACTAGTATATTTTTTAAAGCGGACTTTTTTAAAATAACAATATGGCACGAAACGCATGTAGTCCAAGATAAGATTTCCGTTCATTTTTCATTTGTCTATAACCATAAATATGTGTTTCTTTATTTATTTCTATTCATAATGACTATGTTAAATGAAAAAGGAACATTCATAAATTCAACGTCTTCTTTACATTTCTGTTTTAAATTCTCTGATCCAATTTACTTTGGGATTAAAAAGCTATCGTCTCTTAATTGAAACTAACTTTTTATTTATTTATTTTTACCATAAACAACTTGAGATTTACGTTTAGATACATAAATTGGCGTACGTGTATCAAATATCAATAACGTTTATTTCAAAATAAGCACTTAGACAAGTCAAATTTTATACTATAGACACGTTTATAGATAGTAATTATTATCAAATAAGAAACAAGGTGTTATTGATTTTGTCCACTTCAATTTTTTTTCCACTAGTGGAAGTAGTGGAAAATAAACCACTAGTAAGTGTATATAAATTTTACAAACTAATATAATATTTGCATATCTAAGTCTAAATATAGTCTGATTTAGATACAAGTAAATTTTTATATATAATTAACTAAGCTTAACATTATTTCCATTATACTATCGAGAATTTCGAATCTCGTTTCATTCGTCGGCGTCGGTACCTCTTTGAAGCCCGATTACTCTGATTAGACAGGCATACAAGGGATGCGGGCTCGTTTTTCTTCAAATGCTTGCTAGAACAGTTTCTTTGATGAAAATCAGTCTAAGATTTGAGGGTGCATTTCCGGTGGCAGATTCGAAGCGATGCTGATTATTGGCAACATTCAAAGGATATCTTAATTCAGAGAATAACCTTTATAATTCAAAACTTCTATACGTGGAAACTGCTTAGCAAATTATAGATGAAAATTATTTAGTAACAATTCCAAGATCTAACAAAATTTAGTTCGCGTTGTAGAACAAAAAACCACACCAACTACAAAATAAAAAAATCTTTTAGTTTTTTTTTTTTTTTTAATTTTTTTCATTTTGTAATTTGTGTGGTCGCAAATTAATGCCTATTATTTATCTTGGAACTACTTAGCTTAACTTTTTAATAATATTTCAGTTCAAAGGCTTTTTGTTTCCCTAAGATAAATAAATAAAATGTATAATGATAAAAATACTTCTATTACCTACAGAAAACGTTTCCTAGTTAATTTTGGAGTTTATTTATGTTTATTATTTAGTTTAGTCCACGCATTAGTTTTGTTTGGCTTGATGAATTAATACTATAATTTTTTATACACACATCATTATGTCAGCTAGATAAATATCAAAGCTTTCGCTAGTCCGTATATTTTTCGAGCTGATCTTAAAATAGCATCACCATTTTTAAAAAGAAGCAATGTCGCATTCTTTTATTCTGTTAAAGAAAGTAAATGCGTGGATAGATCATAATGGAATATCGTTTTAAAATATTACGATTCGACATAACCTTTCATGAGTCTAGAAGTCGTATAGTCGTGAAGATACAATAAAGAAAAACAATATTGAATGCCTGAAGAGAAAATGAAAGAAAAATATTGGTTTTAAGATTAAGGCGATGGTATGTGTCAAACTGCCGTTCACATTTGGACTCTCCATAAAATTTCCTATAAATTAGCATGTAGATATTTTGACGTTGTAATAAATTACTTAAATGATGTACGTGTAATGTTGGAGGAAAAGTTAAATTACGATTAAGATTTAGATCGGCGCCCAGGGAGTCGTTAATCTATATTCGATTTACTGGCTAAAATATATAGAATAAAACGACTAGCCTTTAAAAAAGCTTATAATATGTATCATAAACTGTACGATAGATTTTTGAAAGTTCATTTTGTTCAACGTAGTAATAAAATAAAATAGGTGGCGGCGCTAGTTTCACGCATACCACCGCCTTAAATTAAGATCATAGATCCAACATTTATTAATGAAACTCGTTTTTCCAAACAGGACGACGACCTCAGAGACGAAACAATGGAATACGAAGCCAACTTCGTATGCACGACATCACACGAAGGGAAGATCCAACTGCATCTGACAACAGAGAGTGAGCCAGTCGCATATCTTCTCGTTGGCAGCTTGAAGGCCATTGCACGAAGGTTGTACGACACTCAGACGGATATAAGACTGACGAGCTATTCTAATGATCCTAGGAGATTTAGGTGAGTCATTACTCGATTAACAATCATTGTTTCACTATTGGTGAGCAGTGGCAGTGGAAGCCGTGTTATGCCGACTTAGATATTGCACCACCCCAACTCTTCAAGTAGGTGTCGTAGGAGGCACCTATGGTACATGCACCTGGACACGGGCAGCAGAGCCTCTTGTTGAAGAGATCTTCCCTGAGGGTTATGGGCATTAGCCTCCATGAGATAAAATCCAATATGGCGATTCAGAGGGAGGCCTGCGTTCAGCCGTGGACCATTATAGGCTGTTGAGGTGAGGAGGTGAGTGGAAGTGGAGAATGGCGGGAAAATTCGTGGAAGATCACATTTTTAGTGAGTTATAAAGCAAAGTTTGCTGGCGATAATCGCTTACAATTCGACCAGTGTTTATTTCAGTAAGCATAACGAAAAAAGCGATTTTATTATTTCGTGTTATGCAAAACTTTCTATTTCTTAGTTAAAAGCAAAATCGCTTTGCTCTGCTTCTTTTAGCAATTCTCCGCACCGAACCCTTTTACGAAAATCGTATGTCGGATTTAAAAATAGATCAACGTAAACCAGGAAATATAAACAACAACTAGTATAACACATTGGTAAAATAAGTGCACACATAGGATCCGTTTTTACAAGAACGTTTTGTTTTATCTGTCGCTTTTTGAGACATTAGTATCGTTTAGGTATGGCCAAAAATAACTTGACAGCATTTCAAATTGGTGCCGTGCTAAGCGATCGAATTAAAGAGGTCATAAATAAGGCGCAAACGTTTATAAACGTTTGCGGTTGTTTTTCGCCAATTTTAAACATAAATGTTTAAAATTGACGAAAAACAATAGAACGTTCTATGAAACATGTAGGTAGTATGTTTTTTTTGTATGTTCACCGAATAAAGACTGATTTGAACAATTCTTTCGCTATTATTATAGAAAATAATCCTGAACTGCTTCGATATTTTTTTATTCCTGAGTGAAAGAAGGAAGAAGAATTTTTATTTGTACTGAAAAACTTAAGAAACAGTGTTCGCACTAAGAAATTTGAAGTCGGTTCAGTTTTTATAAAAAAATTACAATATAAACCTGTCAAATTATTTGAGTTTTGGCGACATCTGAATTGACACCACTATCGGATGGATCTAGAATACTCGTTGTGTAAAATCACACTTACAACTACAAAAGCAATCACCGAAAACAAACGTTACTAAAGGATAAACCTATCCCGTAAAACAAACTGCCCTGAGTAGATGATGGAACTGGGAACTGAACAGAATTCACCGTACAATAATATTCTATTGTTCACTTACAATATTCTAGTTCCTGCATAAGTAATCCTACATCCCTCTTAAGACTGCATAGTTTCATAACAAATTATCTGTAAGCAACTTGCGGTTTCCATGAAATTCAGTTTAATCCTCTATGTAGATGCATATGTAAGTCACTTATCTACTATAATATAACTTGGTAGTCTACTACCAATTTAATTATTTGGCGGCTTTTGCCATCACTGTAGTAATTACACTGTAGTAAGTGCGCACATTGTGAACTCATGTATACTCTAGTATTAGATGTACTTACTACAGTGATGGCAAAAGCCGCTGAGTAATCAAATTGTACACAAGCTTATTTATTTGAAAGTATACGAGGCGTAAACGTTTATAAACACTGACGGTGTTCAGCAACTTATGTTGTTGATTGTACCGAGGTACTTCACTAAATTAATAAGCTGCATCATCACATCACTGATGGCGATGACTCGAGCACAAGTGAATAAGAATTCCTGGAAAATTCGTGGCACAGTAAATTATAATTGATTTCTATTTTATACGAAACTACTAAAGGTATTTCGGTCGTATCGTATTGTTCAAAATATTAATGTGAGATAAAGCAGTGTTGAAAAGTGAAAGTTAAAAGTGAGAGTTCAACTTTGGATTTAATAAGCGAAATAAAACGTCAAGTGCGAGTCGGACTCGCGCTTGACGTTTATTAATATATTTACTATATTATATATCGTTTATTATAATTTATTTTCAAGATCACAAATTCTGCATATGTAGAGAAATAAAAAATATAATATAATAAAATTTTACAGCTCTTTTTGCAATTTTTTTTCTATCAAGAAAATTTTATGGAATCTTGTTTTCGAAATATATGATCCTGAACTTTACCTATATAATATATAAAATTCAAAGTGAAAAATTTAGTAGTTTGGAAAATATGGAGATCTGACCGAGTTAATTTGAAGTAGTAAAGGCCCTTAAGTATGTTTATTTAATTGGGTCTTATCATTGCAATCAGGTTAACCCAAATCAGCTTTATTTCGCGGTTATTGTTGCCATATTGGGCAATAGAAAATGATAGCACGAAATTCAAAAGCATTTGCGGTTAAATTAACAGATTTCTACCGAACCGATTTTCACAAAATTAAACCAGTGGTGCTTTTCAACCGATCAAATAGATACCTATCAAGTGAATAGTAAACAGAATCTATTTGTGAGCAAATAATAAAACAAAGTTGCTAGGTAGGAACACGCCTTTACTTTTTTACTTATACAGGGTTACTACCAAATTAGTAACATACGCGTTTGTGCAGACAGCAAGTCTTAGTTCTCAAACATGGTATGGGTAAAAGATAAATTCGATCAATAATTGTTTGCTAGAAGAGAGCCGCTGACTGTACTTGCTTGTTATGGCATTGGTTGGAGCTAATTTGGGTGCATGAAATTTTATTAAAATATTCCGTGGCATTGTCTGTAAAGAAATTTGGCATTGAGTGGGACTAACCCGTTTTATTTGAACCTTAACTGAAGAACCGCTTTGCCCTGAATTAGCATAAAAACATAATGCAACATAAATATTTATTTCTTTAGTTCTGGTCGTTTTCTATGTATAATAAAAAAATATCTATCTATGTATTATACTGTATTATGTATATCAGTTATCTAGTACCGAAAACATATTAAGCTTTGCTTAGCTTGGGGCTAGATAATGCTGTGTGAATTGTTTAGCATTATTTATTTATTTATTCCTTCAAAGATTAACTATGTAGCCTGGGTACCTACAGTACTAGTTCTAGTAATTATTTATGGTAAACATTATGCTCTAGTTGGTAGGTTTTTTGTAAATAATAATAAATAAATAAATATAGAACTAGGTAAAAATTAATAACTGTGGTTATTGGAGTGTCAGATCAGTCTTTAGTAACTCGTTGGGTTCCAGACAATGTTTTTTTTTCATGTGTATCAGATGGGTTTTTAAGGAATCTAGACCTGAAGTCTTTCCGAATGTGTTCGTGACTATGGGCAGAACCTGCAGTTTACGTGAAATAACCCGCTTTTTGCTCATGCCTAGTGATCTATTTTCGTAAGTTAGGTGACATAGATGTGACATGCGACCTTTACCTTAATCTATTTGTATACAGCTGGTCGACTCAGATATTATTTGTGAGTTTATTAGTCATTCTGGATACTGGGATCTTCGCTCATATCTATATGAAGTGGACAAAATCAATAACACCTTGTTTCTTATTTGATAATAATTACTATCTATAAACGTGTTTATAGTATAAAATTTGACTTGTCTAAGTGCTTATTTTGTAAGCTTAAAGAAATAAACGTTATTGATATTTGATCATTCTATTTTCGTCGTTTTATGGCTGCATTTTGATGAAGAATAGAAAAAGAAAATAAAATGAAAGATTAAACAGTACTAAAACTAAGCCTGGATAAAGAATCTAGAAACTTGTCCTTTGGGTATTATATTCTCTGCCCATGCATGGTTTGAATATTGTACTTTTAGTAAGGGAAAAAGCACTTGCTAAGCCTAGAAGTAAATATCATTATCATATCAGCCCACGCACGTCCACTGCTGGGCATCAGACTCCCAGATAGCGGTCCTGAGCCGCCTCCAACCGCATCCATCGACTCCCCGATTGCTACAATGTTCCCGTCCATCAAGATGGATAGTCTTCCAACACTCCGTTTCGCGTTGCGTCGAAATAAATATAATAAAAATTGAAATAACCCAAGTCCTCTTTCAGGTATGAAATAAACGCGATACCACTACACCAGAAGTCGAAAGAAGAGAACAATGAGGTTGTCAGTGAAGCTGTGACGGTAGCATCTTCGAGCAAAGTGACAGACCTGAAGATCGGTGTGGCCAGCTTCTGCAAGGCCTTTCCGTGGCATTTCGTCACTGACAAACGCTTGGAGCTGGTGCAGTTAGGTAAGTTGTGTATTTAAACATAGAAAATTGCAAGTCTGCAGTTTCGGTCATGTCTGAGATACTGACAACGGGATTAAAAGCGTACATAATGGTTCAGTAAAGATCCAGACTGATATTGCGAAGCTCGTTTTTTCCAAACTTGAACGATACAGGTCGGAATAAGCGTAAACAAACTTTACTTCGAAGACAAGCACCGAAGAAATGCTGAAGACTTTTTCCTCGAAAGTTTTTTTTTTATTTTATATTTTTCGTTTCTTTTTTTTATAATAACTAGCAGCGCTTCGCGATTTCACTATAAAAGATAAATTAAAATAAATTATATTCTATGTACTATTTCAGACTATAATCTATCTCCATGCCAAATTTCATCCAGAACCGTTCGGCCAAACATTCATCTATCCATCTGTCTAAACTTTCCCATTTATAATATTAGAGTGATTAAAATAGTATTCAGTGTATTATTAAAAATCAGGGTTTATCCAGGAATCGAACTCATCAAAATCTAATACATTACTTTGTGCGTTTTATGAGTCCGATCGATAGTGCCAAAATTATTAGGAGAAAACTATGCCTTACATTGCGCTTTTAAAATGAAGATAGAAATAGAAGGAACTTTAACATGTTTAATCAAAAACTTTAAAACAATTTTTTTATGTTTTATGCAGTATGTACGTAGTATACTTACTAGTATATAAATAGCAGTGCAATGTAACTTATAGAAAATCATTTTATAGCCAAGACATTTTTGAATAGCTCCGTAGAAGAATCATCATTTTTGGATAAGGAGAAACTAGACTAATAGTATTTTTTTGTCATATCCTACTAGTAATTAATTTACAAAAACATAATGTAGGTAAATTATTAAATTAGAGGTATAAAACTTTCTAATGTATAAAACAATAAAAAAAGTAAAAATTTCATGCTAATTTATTTAGACAAACGAACTGACTAACACTCATTTTATAAAATGCTAAATTAATAAAACCTGAAATCGAAAAGTACCGTACTTACGTTTCCGTAATTTCGGTAATAAAACAACCAAAACTTCTAACTAGAAAACAAAATAGACCAATCAGCAACTACAACCAAATAAAAAGGTAAGTAAACATTAGCAAGCATGTTTACAACTCCAGCAGAATAAAACTGTAATAGACCTCCTTCAACAAAATTGACCCATTAATGTTTATCGGCAAAACAAAGTATAAATTAACCCAAACACAAACTTGCCTAATAGAAAACAAACAGATAGCGCAACGAAAACATTCGGACAGTAAAATAGCTGTTTTATTACTGATTTTATAGCAGACTTTGCCTTTAGCTTTGCTTGTAGACAAACATCAAGTAAACGTATGTAAAAGAAAGGAATTCAAGGTCGACCATGACACCGAGCAGTGTCCAGTACATTATTTTTGTGTGACTTTAGTCACTGTTTTCGCATGCTGAAAAAACTATAAACTAAATTTTAATTCCTGAATAATGTTAATGGTATAGAAACTAGTTTGAAATCCGGACACTTCGATAACTCGATCAAATTTTTCAAGTGGCGACATCTAGTTTTAATGAGTCTAATTTAGTTGCCATGTAAACCATTTGCTGCCAGTAATTGTGAAAATTATCATGTGATGATGTTTTAGATACGTTTTCTGTGCCTCTATAGGTAATCAATCTTTGGGGCCTATTCAAAATCATCTTATACACAACAAGGAAAGAATCACCAAAGTCTGTTAAGAATTGCAAAGATAATACCAAAATCTTCATAAAAACAAAAAACCATCTCTTCTTCTAAAACTTTAAATCTTTAGCGCAGTCTAATATTAGTTGAATAGAACTCTCTTCTTAGGTATACATTACATATTATTCATAATATTACACTTTGCTAGAGATTTAAATTTTAGAAGAAGAGAGCGATTTTTGTACAAAAAAGTATTCATCCACTCACCTTAAATAAAGTATCTTTATTTATTTTACACTTGAATCTAAAAATATTGAATTCCTGTGAAAACGATAAAATGTTAACATCACAAAACACTCAGCACCTCATTGCCTATTCAGATAGAAATTAAAATTCAAGGTTCGCAATTAGATTTGAAATCCAATTTCTTTGAAGGGCCCTAACCTCGCCACAGAGTATTAACATAAAGTGTATATATTTTTAGTAGTTTCCGCCCTTGGTTTTGCGCGTACTTTAACTGCATATTGACGCCTTTAACTATGAACAACCTTTGTGGAGCAGCGTTCGAAGGTCCGCCTGCTAAGATGAAGGTTCAACTCCCGCCTCAGAACAAATGTTATGCACCAGATATTTTTTTGGTGTTCTTAATGTTTTCTATGCATAAAAAATTTATTTGTAATGTTTGAAATGAGCCGGTGGACTCCCTATATTTAATATATCACTTGTCTAGTGTCTTAGCTTGGGGCTAGAAATCGTCGGTGTGGTGCGAGAAGTCACTAAGTGCAAAAAGTTAGTTGCGAGATAATCACGATCAAAGTTTTTTTGATCTTGAAATCGGTGTAACTCGTTAGGGCTTATAGTTACAAAAATTATTTCTATAAACAAAATATAGATAATTTTACCATACACCCTATAGTTCAATAAATTATGTAAATATTTTTATGGTTACTGAGATACTTAGTAAAATGTAAGTTAGTTAATTCTAACAAACTCAATAAGATGGCATTATTGTTAGTTAATTAACTTTTCATGTTACTTAAGTAATTATTCTTGGTATAGCTTTGTTTCAGATAGCAATTAGTGACTAATGTTAAAGGTGAGTTCAAAAGAATAAATACAATTTCAACGTGAAAACGAGAATATAGTTATTTAAAAAACAGCATGAACATAATACAAAATCAAAATAATTAAAAACATCACTAGAAAACAGCATAATACTAAGACTAATGTTAAAGATGAGTTGAAAAGATAACATAGGTACAATTTAAATGTGAAAAAGAGTTAGGTAGGTAATTATTTAAGAACATGAGGTCCACGCTCCGATCCTAATCATAATCTATCTTTCTACCTACATCATGGCGGGCACTAAGAAGTTTCAGCAGCTTCTCAGGAATAGATTTGTTGCCGTGGAACCCATTGATGACGCTGACGAGACCCTACACAATCTGGTCGAAACGTTGAGAGACGAGAGCATCAGGTTCTGCAAAATGCAGCGCACTGGCAGAAAGTCTAAAGTCTCAGATGAGACTCTAGGGCTGATGACAAAAAAAAACGGGAAACCACCCAGGCGACTTCGTCAGAGAGGTCAGACCTGAACAAGCAAATCGCAAAGATGGTGCGGCGTGACCTTCGGAGCTCCAACACACGTTTAATTGAAGAAGTGATAGAGCGAAACCGAGGATTCAAAGTATTCACTCAGCAGCTTATCAGGAGCCACCTGACGAAACACGCTGAGTGAACGCACGATGGGAGGACCGTTTTGTCGAAGCCGGAGATCTTAGCCGAGATCGAGGATTTCTATGGCCATTTATACGCTACGCTGCACATGCTCCTCATGCCCAACGAAATGACCACGATTCTAGAGCCACCCTGACACGCCACTATACCGACGAACTGACAGACATCAGTCAAGACGTGATCGTGTTGGTTCTGGGGCAGCTTAAAAATGGAAAAGCCCCGGTGAAGACGGAGCATCATCAGAGCTTTTGAAAGCCGGAGGAACCCCTGTTTTACAAGAATTACAAAACGTCTTCAATGCCGTCCTTCACAGTGGAAGAACTCCAAAGGCATGGAGCGGGAGTTTGGTGGTGCTCTTTTTTAAGAAGGGTGATAAAACCATCCTTAAAAATTACAGGCCCATATCGCTCCTGATCCATGTCCATAAGTTGTTCTCACGAGTGGTACACACAGTGAGGAAGATTATACAGAAGTCCGAAGAGTATAATCAGCCCCTTTGTCTGGCCTTTGTGGACTATGAAAAGGCCTTTGACTCTGTGAAAACCTGGGCTGTTCTGGAATCCTTACAGCGATGCCAAGTAGACTATTGTTATATCGAGGTGCTGAGATGTCTTTATTATACCGTCACCATGAGTGTCCAAGTACAGGAGCAGCAGTCTGAACCTATCAAAATCAAAATCAACTGCACAGAGGAGTGAGACAGGGGGATGTAATATCCCGAAACTGTTCACAAGCGCGTTGGAAGATGTGTTTAAGACGCTGGACTGGGAAGGTAAGGGCATCAACATAAACGGCGATTACATCTCATACAATACCTGCGACTTAGTCTTCATGGCGGAGTCGGTTGAGGAGCTGAACCGGATACTGGCCGGCCTAGCTTTAGCCTCGCGACGCATCGGTCTTGGCATTAACTTGGATAAAACCAAGATCATGATCAATGGCCAAATTGATCCGGGACCGGTCGTCGTACATGGTTACCTTCTCAAAATTTTTTCGGCGTATTTACTTTGGGCCGACTCTGCAGTTGGGTAAAAACAATTTCGAGAAGAATGTCAAGAGGTGGATCCAGCTAGATTTTCCGCGTTTGGCAAACTACGTCAAGTCTTCTCGTCATCCATACCGCAATGCTTGAAAACGAAAATTTTCAATCAGTGCGTCCTACCCGTCATGACCTACGACGGAGCTGAGACGTGGACACTCACGGTAGGTTAAGGTTGCCCAGCGAGCTATTGGAGAGATGCTCGGAGTTTCTCTCGGTTTCGCAACGAATACAACCGACAGAGAACGTTATCGACATAGCTCAAAGGATTAACAAGCTGAAGTGGCAGTGGGCTGGCCATATTTCGAGAAGAGTCGACAACCGCTGGGGTAAACGTGTTCTTGAGTGGAGACCGCGACTCGGCAAACGTAGTGTAGGACGCCCTCCGAACGATTTGCGAAAGGCTGCTGGCAGATGCTGGATGCGGCAAGCTGAAGACAGGGTGCTATGGAGCTCATTAGGGGAGGCCGTTGTCCAGCAGTGGACTAACTATAGGCTGATGATGATGATGATGATGACGTGATTGAATCCAAACATGGACGCGGGTGAGCGGGGATAGCGTGAATGTAGCCACAAAACAATATCAATTACTAAATAAGTAGCAATACAGATTTAATTGACGTACTTTAGTTAGGTTTCGCAGAATGTAAAGACCAAAAGATGCGCGAACACCTTCATTAAATATTACTTAATATCTGTTAATGAATCTTACCGGACAACAGAATTTCATTTCATTTCTAGTTTTTTATGTGCAAATAATAACTAAGAGCCATTATGGTAGATCGTGTCAAATAAAATTGTACGCGAAATGTCACTAAGTGACTTTAATGAGCAGTGCAGCCCCAGTAATTGAAAAATATGGTAGTAAACGATTTAAATAAATTACTTAAGTACCCTTAGTTCTTTTTTGTAGACAGATTTTTGGCTCATCAAGCAGTTAAGTAGTTTTGACATTCTTGTATTTCCCGAAATTAAAAGAAAAACAGCTCTTTTACCTTCTCAGAAGGTACATAATGGGTGTAAAAATAGTTTGGCATCATTAAGTCATTTTAGCCAAAATTGTTAGTTAGTGACTTCTCGCACCACAACGACGAAATGAATTGTCCACCATCATTTATAATAAACTATAAGTTTCTCACCACACCTATCCATACTTCATTGTCAGCCTATACCAGTCCACTGCTGGACATAGGCCTTCCCTAATGAGCGCCATAGCGCCCTGTCTTCAGCTTGCCGCATCCAGCATCTGCCAGCAGTCTTTCGCAAATCGTCAGCCCACCTGGTCGGAGGGCGTCCTACACTACGTTTGCCGAATCGCGGTCTTCACTCAAGAACACGTTTACTCCAGCAGTTGTTGGTTCTTCTCGAAATATGGCCAGCCCACTGCCATTTCAGCTTGCTAATCCTTTGAGCTATGTCGATAACCTTGGTTCTCTATCGAATGTATTCGTTGCGAATCCTATCCTTCAGAGAAACTCCGAGCATAGCTCTCTCCATAGCTCGCTGAGCGACTTTAAACTGGTGGACCAGCCCTACCGTGAGTGTCCACGTCTCAGCTCCGTAGGTCATGACGGGTAGGACGCACTGATTGAAAACTTTCGTTTTCAAGCATTGCGGTATGGATGACGAGCATCCATACTTATACTTAAACACCCTAAGTCGTCGGGAAAAGTCAATAGACAGACAGACAATCATTCACATTTTTAATATTAGCCTGGAGTTATGCATGAATAATGGAACAGACGCTTGATAGTGTATTTGTAAGTCGTTATCGTTTTATTTGTTAAAATGGAAATTGAAAAAAAATTACGAGCTTTTTACGTTTTATGAGAGTACCGGAGGGAGTTTCTGAGACTGGAGCTCCATATGGGACGTGTTTCAGACATGTCTCTTCTGTTTTCCATTTATTACAAACCAATGTCATCAAAAATTTACCATTCATGCCTCTTGTGGATAGTTTTCCAGTAAAACTTTTTTTTTCTTATTTTCAGCTTTATTTACATTTTTATTGTCAATACACCTTTCGTTTGGTCACAATCTCACCTAGAAGATACCTATTCTCTTTTGACTTGAAGAGACCCAGATTGTAATTAACCGGAAAAGCAGTAGCAGGGATCACGTTCCGAATCCCAGCGGTACTAAATGATGAAGGCGGAGGAAAACCGCCTATATATTTTCAACAAAATAAGAAAGAGAGAAAACAATAGACGATCAATGGTTCGTTCGTACGTAATGATTTGAATTTTTGAAGGTGCTTGCGGCCAGCATCTATGTAATTCTTAGAATAGTTTAGGTTTTAAACGTCCAAGGAGGTTGATACCAATACAAATACCTCACTATTTCAACCTCCTTGCACGTTTAAAACCTAAACTATTCTAAGAAGGATTTTCTTCTACTTATCCTAACACTTTAACAGCTGAAGACAGGGTGCTATGGCGCTCATTAGGGGAGGCCTATGTACAGCAGTGGACCAGTATAGGCCTATGATGATGATCCTAACACTACGAAGGCTCGTATCCAGGACAATGCCAATATACAACTATAAGTTTTCCTTATTATTTTATTTTTGATGGTCTGACTGACAAATGAATATGTTCTAATGCTTTAACGATTCGATTTTGAATGACATTCAATTTTGTTTACGAAGAAGTTGAAATCGATTTCGTTATCGTTGTTCAACATTTTGTTTTATTTACAGTCTTCACTAAGGCGTATAAATAACATTATTTTTGGTATTAATTCTGATTCCAAAATAAAGTCATTTCGATAGTCGCTGATAGTATCTGGCACAGCGCATCAGCATTGCCAACATACAGCGGGGCAATGCAGGCAGCGTCTTGGGCACGCTTCCGACTGGTATTGGGATCATTTGAATTACCTGCTGATTGGTTGCAACAGACTGCAGTTAGCTCAGTTGTTTCAATAATTTATACTAGTTTCAATTTAATTCTATTATTTGGTTGTATTTTTTTTAGTTAATAAATCTGTTTTATCTTTTTCCTTCAAAATATTTTTTTCGTATTATGTAATTAGATTTATTTAACAGTCTATGTCTAAAAATATCTTGGAGTAGTTTCTCAAAATCATTTATAATTTGTATTATCTTTTTGAAATTTATAACAGATGAATTTGTTTAAAAAAGCTTATTAGAAAAACCCTACTTTTATTTGTTCCATCAGGAGGCGGATTCATGCGTCTCTTCGGCACGCACCTAGCTTCAAACGGGTCAGCGCTCGGAACCTACTTCAGACTGCTCCGGCCAAGGGGAGTTACTCTGGACTACCACGAGATCCTGAAGAGAGTCAACACGCCTTTCATGTTTTGCTTGAAGATACCTGGATCTTCACCGGCTGAGGTAAGGTTTCACACATCTATAGAGTTTCACTTTAATCAGAGGACCTCTGTGGCGCAGTGGGCGAAGGTCCGCCTGCGACGCAAGAGGTTACGGGTTCGATTCCCGCCTTGGGACAAATATTTGTGCGATCTGCAGGTATTTGTTCCCGGTGTTCTGGTCGTTTTCTATTTAAAATAAAAAATATCTATCCATGTAATGTATTGTATTATGTATATCAGTTATCTAGTACCCAAAACACAAGCTCAGCTTAGCTTGAGGCTAGATAATGCCGTGTAAATTGTCCAGCATTATTTATTTAATAATCAGGCTAACCTTGGTGGTCGATGCTATGCGTAATAATCGACCCCTCTCTAAGATAGCCTGTGGATGTCGTCTAGATTAAGTTGACTAAAAGAACCTAATAGAAGAAGGTAATCTTCCCAAATTAGTTTTTATTTTAGTTGAATGATAATTTGGGAAGATGGCAAATGCCATGTGTGGCCGTAAGATGTATCTACATATAAAATCTGAAAATGTTTATCATAAAACCAATGTGACTAATGGACTCTTATTATATCTAATAACGGTTTTAAGACCTGTTAATGAACCTTTGCTCTATTTCTCAGTTCCATAGCTAGGTATGACACTGCCGTGGTGCCGGTTTAGAATTTGCACTACCCCAACTCTTGCCTTGGGTGCCGTAGGAGGCGACTAAGGAACATCGAGGGGCGGGCAGCAGCGCCTCTCGCAGAATAGATCTACCACCGAACTGCGATCCCCAACGCTCATGCCCAGCGTGGGGAATATAGGCATTACCCCCACGAGATAAAAAATCAGTGGGAGGCCTGCGTCCAGCAGTAGACCATTATAGGCTGTTGAGGTGAGGTGAGGTATGACTCTGGGGAACCTATAGCAATAAGCTGCTACTGTGTTGCTACCAAACAACTACAAGTACAGAAAATACAGTTTCAAGACTCGAAACAAACTTTCTCTATTCTAAGATCCAACATCCCATCTTGTTAATGGAGTACCTACTTAATGTAACTATTTCGACGCTGTACAAAACTAGCCAGCCGGTTGATAAGGGTAACACAGATAATATCTTGTGAATCCCACATCCGTAGGCGTGTCTACTCATGTATCACCCTTCCTTTGTAGCCTACCAAACACTACGCTCAAGCACTGTCTTTGTAGTGAACCACTTTAGTTGTTTACATAACATTATTACAACGGACACAGGAATTATTTGCCTTGAGGTCGTTTGAGATGTGCAAATATTTTGGACGGCCTCAATTTGGTTTGAGTGTTTGCTAAGGCCCTCACGGCTGAGTTTGGAAAACGGATTTTAGATCTAGGTTACAGGTTGTGGGTATTTTGCGTGTCGTTGGATTTGATTCAGAGAATAGGTATTAGCTTAAAAACAAGAGCTCCTGTTGGTTTGTATTTTAGATCTAGGTTGCGAGTTACATTCTGTAAGGATTTTTAGTGATTGTATTTCAAAATCCCAAAACCAGAGAGATCAACCAATAAAGAGTCTAAATACATGCAAACGAAGTGTGTAAAAAAAGAATATACCTTATATACAAATCTGAGCAAAAAACCTCATAATTCCAACATTTTTATTGGTACAAATCGAAATTATTTCACAATCAACTAAACAAATAAGAAATTGTTCCATAACAATAGGGTAGTTAATTAAAAAGACAAGCTTGTTGTACAGAACAGGAAAATCTTATTAAAATCTTTTGTTTGGCAACTTTTTTACAACCGTAATCGGCTTGAATATTGAAACATCAACAGTTATATAAGTATGCTCGTATAGGAATTCCCGAAAATTCAGAACAGAGTTTCAGTCCATTACCATTTGTGCTGATATGAATAATTACAATATAAAATGAGATCCTTGGCGAGTACTTCTGAGACTATTACTACTGCATTGAAATGACTGACCCAATAATGATCAGCAACATCAAAATTATAGTGAAGGTACCTCTTATGTCTGCCAATAGGAAAGGCGAAATATAATGAACTTGTTAAACTTTGCAAGGAAAAAGTTATTCCTGCTCAATTCCGGAATTCACAGAGATACCTTGTTCTGCATCCGCAAAAGATACTTTGCTAGATTCAGACATCGTAGACGTGGAACCTGATGTTGCTAAAAATTATTGGGTTATTAGTATTTTGGGGTATTTGTTTATTTCCCTATTTTTCCAAAGTTTCAGTAACTTAGCGCGCTCTGCCTACCAGACATCAAATCAAGTCATGTTATATTATTAGAATGGTGGATGCTTGAACACCGGATCTTTTTCCGTAAAATGAGACCTACCCCTCAAGAATAGGGTGGATTTATCTTGGGAATAAGCGACTGTTCATCTCGAAATAGAAAACACGATTCTATAAGGCAACCTAGACTCGTTCGATAATTGTGGAACTGCAATTGTGTCACACTTGACGTAACCAACTAGTTACTTAGAAATGTTATCATAATGATAACCAAGCATGTGTTTGAAATTGAAAATAGGTGTCCATACTTATTATACTCAATGATCAAATACAAATCGTGTAATAGCACAAATACACAGGGTGTAGTAGGTTATAAAATGCACGAAAATACCACAAAACACTTTTAACACGACAGTAGAGTTAAAAAGGTTTATGACGTATTCATTTGGTTTTAACAATACTAATAAGGTAATTAAAATGTGGTTACAATTAACATTCCAAGCAGAAAAGATTATAAAAAGTAAACAGTAAAACAGTACCTATTTAAGAACTAGACATTTATGTAAGTATTAAAAAAATTGCATGTTTAACAAAACTATGAAATGTCTTTCAATTCATAAAAGGTGAAAATGGGCTTGGAAGGATAGCGATTTGCTTCGATAGCGTAATCTTATTTTCAAGGGGCAACATCTAATTAAAATTCGAGTTTTATTTAGTTTTATGTGATGAATAATGAATGACAGGGATGAAAAGACGAATGAAAAAAAACAACTACACAAAAACGAAAGAATTATAAAAATTGATGATAATTGGCGAAGATATCACCAAAAAGTTGTAGGTAGTCGTGATTTTTTAAAAGAAAAACGTTGTGTTTTTTAATTTCATGGAATAAATACTAATCCTTCGGGAATAAATTATTTAAATGAAAGCCAAGGTAGTTTTGGAACACCATTATAAAGGTGACTACAACGCTGGTCCCCTGTGACATGGCAACTTGTTCATTACCTAACTATGTAGATAACTTAGTAATTTAATCTGTAACCGAAGCCCAAAGTAATGTACACAAACTCGCCCAAAGCTCCTATCATATCATCTTAGCACCTTCACACCTAACTTTCAAAGGTCGGGTCGAAACGTATTGTCATAACCCGCTTATCAAGACCAATTTAATTTGCTCACCCAAGCCGCAGGTAACGCAGATAAGCAATCGGCCGAAATTGATTGATAACAGATTGCTAGTGACAGGTAGATAATATTGGTGTAGAGTCGACGACGAAATTTGTTGAGCGGGGTTTACGTGTGCTGCATTTTGAAAATTATATAAAATTGGGTAAATCGGCCTTCATTTCATTTTTCATTTTCTGGTGGACCCAAAAGACAGTAAAATGCGACAAGAAGAACAAAAAATCATTTATACCATTTATTCTCCTCTTTGATTTTGATGACGGCGAGTATTATATATGTTTGTGCTCAAGTCTTGTAACTTGGTTTTATATACCTGATTAACCAACGTGTAGGACAGCTTATGTCTTTCTTTTCGTAATTGAAGCTTACATGGAGGCCCAAGGCAATTTTCCTCAAATGTTTAATCGTGGACTTGTATGTTATACCTAAGTATAAGAAACAAGTCCACAAACGACACATGACCACACACATTCAGCATTGACCTTAAGTGTTAAGAATAGATAACTCCAAGAAGGTCATCTTTCAAGACTAGAATGTAGATTTATAGTCGAGACCTTCGTCATTCATCGTCAGCCACTATGAGATGTGATGGTGGCCAAATTAGGTACCAATAAAAAAAGGTTTAGCCGGTTTGATCGTTGAGTGTGCAGGTATTAATTTATCTTTTCGGTAAAGAAATTAGACTAAAATAGATAGGTACCAAAACATTGTGTTGGTATTTATTTTTGGTCTCGTATTGCTCTACTGGCCTGGTGACCTACTAAAACAAAGCCCATAGTAAATAGTGTGACCGTAAATTTTCAATATTGCCTTTATTTCCACTAGGAAATTGCCCGTATGAAAATTGAACTCTTAAGACAAAAGTAATAAGAAAAGAATACCACACAGTCAGATCTAAGGCACGTGAGGTACCGAGGGCTTTCCGGGGTTTGAAAAAAATATTTAAGAGCCTGGTCGAAGCAACCCGTGACTCATCAGCAGTGCTGTACATCAGGGCAATGCAGCCAGCGTTTGGCATTTCGACTGATTTTGATAATTATATGAGTTGAGCTGTTTTTTACTGACTTCAAGGAGGTTCTATATCCGGCGGTATGTTTTTTATGTATGTTCCTCGATTTCTCCGTCAATTATGGACCGATTGAGACCGATTGTAATAACTCATCCTCTACGCAAGTAAAGAAAAAATCCGAAAATCGTAAATTTGTTAATTTACGATTTTCACAACAAGACTTTACATACTTCTTGCCAATTTTCATGATTCTGGGTTAACGGGAAGAACCCTATAGGTTTTGTGTGCATGTGATTCCTCTCCAACCGCTGGGTTTTGTCGCTTGGTGCGTACTCTTGTAGCCTTCTATCCTCTATTACGTATTTACGATTTTCATTATAAATGCAAAAGCAAGTGCCGGGAAAATTATGGTAAAATTAATAAAATGAGAAAACGTTTTATCCTTATAAAATCTTCTTATTACAAAAGCTAGTCATGGTGATTAGCGTAAAAACGTTCCTTAAAGGCATCTTGTTTTAAAAGTATCCGAGTTAAGAACTTTGCTAATGAACGCAGTCTTCAAGTTGGAAGAAACGAACTATTGTAGCGAGTTCGAAAAATATAAGACGGAAAGGTATAATTACATTTACAGATGATTATTATGTCATTTTATTTATTTAACAGCAAAAAATAATTACAACTAATATTTACACTTATATCTATTTTCTAAAAATCTAAGCCAACACCAGAAGGCAGAGTGCCCAGAATGCTGGCAGCATTGCCACGTTGAATGGCAATGCTAATTCGTTGACCGAAATAAAAACCAGCATCACCTGTGGACTCTATTAGTAGTTTTGTAAGATTTTTATAGATAACATGTGCCCCAGGACCCCAAGGTTTCCCCAAACGGCTCAAATAGGTAACCTCTAGTCAAGACTAGCGTATTTTCGCCGATTGAGGAACTCCGCTGATGTTGCTGCGGAGCCGGCCCTTACTGATGTCCCTGCAAGATGAGAAGGTGCTAGAGTAGATACCCTAGCACCTACCCCACACGTATTTATTATGTATAATTTTTATCTGAGCAAGCGACGAGTAATGAAAAGGTTGGTATATGGTTGACGATCGAACGACGCGATCATCGCACAAAGAAACTAAAAGCGACGAACATAAACAAAAGTGATTTGTTTGAAATTATTGGTGGATGATTTCCGCAATCATATTGTACGTGGGGAACGTAAACTACGAGAATCTTTATTTAGTAACATCGGCGGCGAACCGGTATCTATTTCTGGAGCATACTGGCAATCACATCAATAATTTACCCATATATTCTCTTATATTCTTATATTGGGTGGACAATGTTGCTGCGTCTGGGCTTGATAGTCCACTAATTTTTCAGACACCGCCATGAAGGATCCTATCCAGGTCCTACGCTGTTTGGGGTTTTGGAGAAAACTGCTTCAAGTTTCCAGCTATTTATTCTTCTTACACGACTGTTTTCTGTGCGTGCAATCTGCGATCATATTGTTTGTGGGGAACGTAGGCTGCTAGAATTTTTGGTTAGTGGCATCGGCGGCGAACCGGTATCTATTTACTGAAACACACTGGCAGTCACAATAATTTACCCTTATATTCCATATACAAACAACAGGTAATCTCAAAACTAGCAACTAAAACAGACAAAACGGCACAGAAATATCCACATGAGATGTTTTATTCAGAAGTTCTCATGCAAGAGCGTGAAGACGTTGTTTGCTGAGTGGAGTGACCCGGAAACATGGACGCAGTTTGTGCAGGAAACTGGCTTGCGGGTAAAGTTGTAAAACTATCATAGTTTGGTTATGCAAACAAGGGATTCTTCAAAGGGGAAAATTGAAATTGATATTTTTTCGATTCCAGTTTTCCCTTATTGGGATCTACAGGAGAAAAAATTAGAATTTAATTGTTTTTATAACTGATTTTCCCTTAGGGGGCTTTTAGGGGGGAAATTAGAAAAGGCCAAAGTGTTTTAAAATTGTCAATACTGTTTTTTTTCACAAACTGCCGCCAAGATTCTAAGCCACATCATGCAGCAAATAGTGTCTGCGTGCACTCTTTCATGGGTACCAGAAGAGTTGATTAGCTCTCGCGCGAGGAGTACACATATCTTATACCAGACAGCTCAATTAGCGACCAGTTCCTGCAACTTACAATACCTACTAACTACATTGCAACCCTAAAATCATTCATAACTGATTACTTACCACAGTTTCTTACCAATATTAAGTTATTACAAAAGTCTCGCGTGAAACGTGGCACTAAAAGTATTTCCAACGTCACACGAAAGTCAGAGCTTCGTGATTTTTCATCAACGTCATTTATTAAGCAGTTTATACTCGTATGTAATGTGAGCAAGCTCACGTAAAATATACCTATACCATTTTAATTGCGATGTCGTTGGACTGCCCCAATTCTTACTCAATATAGGTCGCAAGTAAGTTATTCAGGCCACAAGCTTTCTATGTAAATGCTACCCAGGCTAAGGAGCTTTCAGCTACTTACGGAGTTACGTGAATAATCTTAAGAATTTCAAGATAATTCTTGGAAGAAATAACTTTGTAAATTAAAAACTTAGTGATCTTGCATTTGAATATCAACTGTCTGTACGTCTACCGTGAGTTTTATCGATCTATACTCGCTAGCGACTGTATTTAAAAAAATGTATGAAAACTTTTACAGCGCCTCTAGCGGATAGTTGGGTACTAAAATTCGCAGTATGAGTCACGTAGATAACTATGCTACGTCACAGTGTAGTAAAGTATACTACAGTCTCTGTAGTTTGGGCTTTTTTTGCATAGAATTTGGTACCATGAGTTACAAATTTGACAGGTGTCATAGTATTGCTACTGTAGTAACGTTAGTTAGTTAACTATACTATCTACGTATTTACGTATCTACTGTAGTAACGTCAGGCGATCTAACTATGATAACTCATGGTAGACGTATAGAAACATATTTCGAACTCCTTTCACATTTCTTTCGGACAGCACGATCTAAAATCACGCGGGACGTTTAACTGAAAGTTCAACTAATTAAAATCGCGAAGTACTTCTGAACGCAGCTAAACCATCGGAATAATTTCTTACATAAATACTAGGTATCGATGAAATGTTTGGTGCTTTCGGCAGCGCTCTAAGATACACTTTACAGAGTTTATTTGTCTTGTAACTTGTATCTCAGTGCGCTTATTGACTGAACAGTGTCGTCGAGACGAGTACACAGGCGTAAAGTCAACTTTAAAGCGACACGGTACTAAAGTGCATCTTTTTGCAGCCCTAGCACTTACCTGTCTTAAAACTCCGGTAAATTAAATAACACTTGCCGTGCCGGTTACGGTGTAAAAACTGACTCCTCCAACTCATCTGGTAGATAAATAAATAAATAATGCTGGACCACAACACAGCATAATGCAGTCCCAAGCTAAGCAGATCTTGTGTTATGGGTACTAGATATTATACATAATACAATACATTACATAGATAGATATTTTATATTATACATAGAAATCGACCAGAACACCCGGAACAAATACCTGATCGTACAAATATTTGGCGGGTTCGATTCCCAAGGCGGGAATCGAACCCGCAACCTCCTGCGTCATAGACGGATCTTCGCCCACCGCGCCACAGAGGTCGTCATAAGTAGATGTTAGGAAACAGCTTCCATATGTATATTTATACACCTTTACTGTGATGAGTAACGGAATTTATGTCAAAACTCATTGATGACAAGTTCAGCATTGGAAATACTTGTGTTAAGGGAAATAAAACGAGACGAACGATAAACTTTTTTATGCTGAAAACCGAAAAAGTCTTAGCATGATCGATAACCAAAGAAACGCTCCAAGAGCAATTTCCTCCTTCCGTCACCAAGTTAAATAAAAACCTTTTATACTTATAAATCTACTGCCAAGACAAAGTGAAAAGAAAACTTTTCTTACTAGATATTAAAAAGCGACTTAGTGTAAAGTTTGCCTCGAGTTCTAAGGCTACGATCATTTTGCACTATCTGGAATAGAGCCTGGGGAGCCTGGAACCAGTTTTAAAGTTCATCCAGTTTAAGTTATACTTATTTATAGAGTTAGTAACTGACAGCATGAACAGAAATGAACCAGTTAACTTAAGAGCGGGCCTAATGCAAAAAATGGTGAAAAGGATAGGCATAGGATTTCGCGTTCATAGGAGCGGGACAGAGTAAAGCAATGTCACTGCAAAAATCATGTTTTTGCTTCTTTTCTGTTAATGATTCAAAATTAAAGCACTAAATAGAAAAACTACACGATTACTTAAATAAAACAGTAGTCTGGCTATGTAATTCGTAAAAAATAATATGGTGTTGTCGCTGATACTTTAGAGCATTTCAATTAAAACAGTTTTTTTAAAGCGATTTTTGTATAAATTTTTATAAAGAAACCAGTTTATTTTTCAAAATTCTATTCGATTACTCGACTTCTATGGGTTTTTCCCCTACCTATAGTATTTTTTTTATTATAATATTTAAGTTCGTTACCATAGATGTAAGTAAGGGTTTAAAAATACACAATTTGCTTGATTTTTGCATTAGGCGCACTCTTAACTTAAACTTGTTTTTAATTTACACGTACCTAATAAGGCGCATACCCCACCCCAAACTAGCGCCACCTACTTTATCTTTTTATTCCGTTTAATAAAGGAAATTTCAAAAATCCATGGTTCAGTTTGTGCTACCTAAATAAGCGTTATTTTAATGCCTCTGTAATAGTTTTATTCTATTTAGTTTAGGCAGTGAAACGAAGTTGCCCTTGGTGGCCACCAAAATTTATTTTTCATTCACTGCCTAAACTAACTTCCTTTTCCCTAAAGGATTGCTTAGTCTTATATACATGTAGGGGTCTGGAATATGGATGTCTTTCACTGTAAATAAAACTAACTGTAGTAGTAAAGTATCAAGAACTTTTAAGGAATAAAACTTAGCGGGATGGATTTTGGTGTTTGCCATTGACTACTATCTCAGAATGCGTGTTATAAGGTATATTTTTATGGTAAACCATTTATTTTTGTAGTTGTATGGCTAACCTGACCTAACCCAACATAGCTTTTACATCGAACAGGCATCGGAATTATGATGTAGACAAAGTCAAAATTAACAAGCCATTTTTCCCGCAGGGTCTGGAGCTCAAAGGTCAAATGGTGCACTGCCCCGAGTCGGATTCCCTCCTCTTCGTGGGCTCCCCATTCCTGGACGGACTCGAAGGCCTGACTGGTCGGGGTCTCTTCATATCAGACATTCCACTTCACGACGCGACCAGAGACGTCATTCTGGTTGGGGAGCAGGCACGAGCGCAGGTATATAATAGGATTATTCTGTCCGTCATTTTGGTCATAACGTCCGGAACAGAAGGACTTCCTTTGACAGGTGGCTGTTGATCTGCGAAAACAGACGCTGGATAGGGAGGTAAAGAGGGAAATTACCAATTCTGGCCTGTGTGAACATCATCCGGTGGAAAAATATTGTTCTCTTCATTCCTGGACGGATTCAAGACTCTGACTGGCCGGGGACTCTTCATCTCTTATATTCCACTACACTATACGACCTCAACAGCCTATGATAGTGCACTGCTGGACGCAGGCCTCCCCTTATTTTTTTTCTCATTGGGGGTAATGCCCATAATCCCATGTTGGGCATGCGGGTTGGGGATCGCAGTTCGGTGGTAGATCTATTCTGCAAGAGGCGCTGCTACCCGCCGCCCGGTGTATGTCCCTAAGTCCCCTCTCACGACACCCGCGGGAAGAGTTGGTGTGGTGCAAATTCTAAGCCCTAGCCGACACCACACGGCTAGACACTATACGACCAGGGATGTTATAATAAGTAGGCCGAGGAGTGGGAGAACAGGCTCGAGCACAGGTAAGTTGTTGAAACTCCCTTGTATAGTTGTTGAAACTCCCTTGTATAGACAAGGGAGTTTCAACAACTCACCCTATTTAGATACCAAATTGGTCCATTATGCCTTATTGGTTCTTGAGCTCAGGTATTTATGAATGATTATTTCCAGCTCTGATCGCATGTGGTCAAATGGTATGACGATCTGCTAAATACCGCTGGCAGATGATGTAGCAAGCTGAAGACAAGGTGCTATGGCGCTTATCAAGCCTATGTCCATCAGTAACCAGCCAAATTGATGATAATGACCTTGGCGTGTCCCGTTCTCGCGCTCGCCATTAGAAGACAAACTATGGTCTAGCTGGTCAAATCTGCGCCCCTAGCACGGGGATTCTTGTCTGGGTTAAAATTAAGAAAAATGACGTCACTTTGTAATAGAATGCGTAAGTTATTTGAAACGCACTCTTTCCACTTCAAAAATATACGCAATGTATGGCGATGCGATGTCATTGTTGTCTACTCTACCCTAGACAACAATCCCCCTGCTAGGGGGAGGAGGAAATAAAATAACCAGAATCTTTAGTAAAGGAAATGAGAAGAAAATGAAGTATAACTATGCTAATTTCTTTTAGGATGGACTAAGAAGACGTATGGACAAACTGAAGAACTCGATAGAAGAGGCCAGCAAAGCTGTGGATAAGGAGAGGGAGAAAAATGTCAGCCTTCTTCATCTGATATTCCCTCCTCACATCGCGAAGCGGCTTTGGTTGGGTGAGCGAACCAAACAAAACTATCATGATTGTTGTGTCTGAAGTTCAGACCACATATAAACAAAATACGATTTTAGCCGACAATTACGCAACGACCTACAAATGCTGCAGAGATATCTGTTAACAGATGTAGCGCTCAATTTTCTGGCGCAATGCGTTGTTTTCTTTTTTTATTATTATTGTCTTGTAATAACAATATAAGTACTGACAGCAACACAAGATACAAAGATAGAGAGTCTTTTTATTAGGTTCACACACAAACAGGACGGTAAAAGTTACAAGAGAAAAATACTTCTCATAATTAGTATTTAGGTACCTACATTTAATTATCTAGTACATTATATAGGTAAGTATGTTTATTTATAACACATGAACAGAAAATAAAGAATACTAAAATGGCTTGATTCTTCCAACACAAACAAGGTTCGTAGTTAACACGCTTAGGTACATCTGTAATGAATACTAAAATGACATCTAAAAACCAAAAATAATAATAAGCACCTTCATACTAACTAATAGTTCACTAGCCTTGGTAACAGGTAGGTAGTCACCTAGGTATTACTAAGAGCTAGGGTCTTACACACGACACGACAGTCGACAGGAATTTAGACTGTCGGAAAGAATAGAAATTATCATAAGTTTCTGTCAAATTTCTGCTCCATAATGTCATAAGCTTAACCATTACTTTTGAGTGCCATCCTTAATTTTGCGACAGCTATTTTTGCGTAATATTTGAACCTATTTTGCAGTGTTGGTAATAGTAGTGATATAAGTGGTAGAATTAAAGTTGCCCAGAGAGCTATGGAGAGAGCTATGCTCGCAGTTTCTCTGAAGGATAGGATTCGCAACGAATACATCCGACAGAGAATCAAGGTTATCGACATAGCTCAAAGGATTAGCAAGCTAAAGTGGCAGTGGGCCGGTCATGTATCGAGAAGAACCGACAACCGCTGGGGTAAACCTGTTCTTGAGTGGAGACCGCGACTCGGCAAACGTAGTGTAGGACGCCCTCCGACCCGGTGGGTTGACGATTTACGAAAGACTGCTGGCAGTTGCTGGATGCGGCAAGCTGAAGACAGGGCGCTATGGCGCTCATTAGGGGAGGCCTATGTCCAGCTGTGGACTATTAAAGGCTGATGATGAAGTGGTAGATTAAGGTGAAGTACGTTCGTAATTTCTAGACAAGGACGAGCGAACACCGCGCAGTGAAAGCGAGAAAGGGACGCAAGAGCCGGCCCGCGCGCAATTTTACTGCTTTTTATTTATAAATTTGATATTGCTCTAAAATAATACTCTTTCGCAAAAAACTAAAACCACAATCCTCTAATGTGTTTAGTTAAGTATTTTTTAGACGATATTTCATGCAAATATGTTAAGTAACTAGCAAATGAAACTGGTTTTCCGTAGTAAAAATGCAAAATTTAGAGGAAACTATGCTCATCAAAAAAGATTTAAAAAAATTGTGTTTTCTTGCCAAAATATTCTTGTTTAAAATTGATTTTCCGTCTAGGCAAAACCTGAGTTTTGGGACCTACTTCACCTTAATAATCCTTCTTCAATCAGTACCAGCATTATCGATCCAGGTCATGTTGGCAATCCTTGCTATTATCTACTGATCTAGCAGCAAATTTGATCTACATAATAATTATATCACCCGTCTGTCTACACCGCTGTTACAATTATATAGATCAAATTAAGATTGCTTGCAGTATCTCCTCTGAACCAATATTAATAGTAATACTATGAAATGTAGTGCTTAGATGATATCGCACCTATAACTGAAAACCAGCGTTGATCCGCCCCAGTGGGTTCAACACATAGCTGAGTTTGACGCTTTTTGACCCATGCTTGGGCAGCAAGGATAATCACGAATAAGTTCACCTGGAATGTTGTACCCATCTCTTATTGTGTTTGCTTGTAGTAGATAGATATAGGTACCATTCAACGTTATGTAGGTAGGTACTTATATTGTAAGCTGTATTCTGAACAAGTATCTAGTTTCATCATCAGCCTACATCAGTCCACTGCTGGACATAGGCCTCCCCTAATGAGCGCCATAGCGCCCTGTCTTCTGCTTGCCGCATCCAGCATCTGCCAGTAGTAATTCGCAAATCGTCATCCCACCTAGTCGGAGGGCGTCCTACACTACGTTTGAAGAGTCACGGTCTCCACTCAAGAACACGTTTACCCCAGCGGTTGTCGGTTCTTCTCGAGATATGGCCAGCCCACTGCCACTTCAGCTTGCTAATCTATGCTATGTCGATAACCTTGGATTCTGAACAAGTAGGTATCTAGTTTATAAAATAGTTTTACCAAGTGTATAAAATCTAGTAAAATCATCTATCTACTTAAGTATCTATGTAACATTTCCTCAGTTTTGTATTATACCTTGTGTGTATATGTCGGTCTGTGCTGTTCTTGTTGAGTCAAATAAGTAAAGTATTTTTATATTTTTTATCTTTATCTATAAATATTTCAATTTAGTGAGAATTGATTGTCTGTACACAGCAGATTGTCAAATTGTGAAGTGGATAATTGACTCTCAGATCGCTGAAATAGCATAACACTAGCAATATAGAGCTGATGTGAAGAGCAGTGCGATATTGCTCTCCAGCATATTAAAATGGTTTGATATTGCTGCTTGAAATATGAAGCCATAGTTTCTAAAGCTGCAGAATTTTAGAAAAATATGTTAAGGTTACCACCAGTTACCATGGGTTTTTAAATAACACATTTCACACGCATCTGCGCGTGTGAAGTAATTTTTAAGATTTTCATACTAAGTGCGATGCGTTGTTTTTTTGTTGTTTAAATAATTATGAAATGTACGGCCTTTTCTAAATTACCAATAATTAAGAAACCTAAATAATCTGCTTAGCTTGGGGCTGGATAACGCTGTGTGTATTTTCCAGAATTATTTATTTTATTTATCCACTTTTAGAACCAATTCTATGTGTATAATTAGCAATCATTAGTAAAGGATTCGATTATTTGCAATAACCATAACATCCCACAATTATCTACTATGTATTGGGGAGGCCAATGTCCAGCTGTGGATTAATATAGGCCGATGATGATAATAATTAGCAAAATAAATCCACAACATTTAATTCGCTTGAAATCAACAGAAAACCATAATTTAAGTAGTTTAAACAAAAAAGCGTTTTCTTCCTATGTTTTAATTACATACCATTTCTCCCGTATTAACAAAGGGCTACACCCTATTGTATTCTCCCTACAGCCAACAGTCACGTCTTAAGTGATTAATGAGTGAGTGTGTGGGCCACACACGGTGTATCGACCCGATGGGGTAATTCAGGACTATCTAAATATAGAAGTGGGTAAATATTTACATTTTCAGAAGCAGCTGATAAATTCATTGCCTAGTTTATTTTTATTCGCTTATCAAATTGATTAGGGCAGTTTGTAAAGAAAAAACTATAGGCTGATTTGTGATCGATTAATGTAGTAAATTAAATAGGTTTTTTTTTAATTGAGCTGTTGTTTTTTAATTGAGCAAAGGCAACACCTCTCGTAAAACGAACGTTAAGAAACTTTAGTCTTTAAACAGGTTTGGATATCTTGAATGTTTCCCCTGTAGGTGGAGGTAGCAGCCGTAAGAGGTCCCAAATATTTTCGAAGAGACGAGTATTGGATTTCGTGGCTTAGCTGGTTAGAACACACCCGTACTGATGGTGCGACGAGGGATAAAGTCCCGCCGAAATCGAAAAAAAAATTGGGAACTAATTTAATTTCTTAGAAATTACCCAGAGTGCAAGACCTTACGCAATATAATAGTAAACCTAATAAAAATGATATACTGTAGTGAACATTTTCGTAGTAATTTACGCTTTTGTTATCAAGGCCTAACTCTGGAAACCCCACCTACTGGAATATCACGAAAAAGCTTCACCGCAGCACATTCAAAATATTATAATTATATTTACACTTACACCTATTTTCTAAAAATCGAAGCTGTCACCAAAAGGCAGAGTGCCCAGAAGGCTGGCAGCATTGCCACGTTGAATGGCAATTGTGAACTTTAGCACTAGATAAGATAATTTAAGTGTTAACTAAGTATTGTACGTTTCACACCGAGACAAAATACCCGCATGTGTCTGTAAGAATCACCAGCTTGGATCTCACGATACAGGCTCCGCCTAGTGTGAGATCCATAAGTAAAAACATTGTCTCCAAACCCTCAGCAATAACCTCTATCAGTTTAACAGACCATTGTAATACATTATTATGAAACTCTACCTGCCTACCCATTAAGTTAAATACCTACTGTACCTAATGTGTTTTTGCTGAAATAAATATATTTTTATGTTTTTTATGTTTATGTTAATGCTAATTCGTTGACCGAAATAAAAACCAGCATTCCGATCACCGTTATATTAATGTATATTATTAATATTTTGAATAAACGAGAGCCAGTCCTTACTCGCGCAATATGTATATGTTATGTATATCAGTTATCTAGTAGGTACCCATAGCACAAGCTCTGCTTAGCTTGGATAATGCTGTGTGTATGTCCAGCATTATTTATTTATTTTATTAACTAACGTGACATAAACGTGATAAAAATTTATGATAATGATACAAGCACACCTGTCTCATAAGGTTGTTCCTAGAGATTACAATCACATTGCGATCTGCATAATATAAATTGAGGCCATTATGTTTAAGTGAATAATGTATTGGTAGGATCTGAATTGGCTTTTAAGGACCTCGGTTACTTAAACATCTGTCAGTATTATTTTAAGAAGACTGGGGTGGAGCGACAGAAATAATATTTAACTATTAATGTAAGTGGGTTAACTATCAACCTTGTTTGTGTTCGAAGAACATTCATGTTTCGTCCCTTAAGGAGGATTGACTACCTCTGTGGTGCGATGGTCGAAGATCCGACGCAGGAGGTTGCGGGTTCGATTCCCGCCTCGGGGCAAATATTTGTACAATTTGCAAATATTTTTTCCGGGTGTTCTGGTCGTTTTCTATATATACTAAAAAATATCTACCTGTGTATTGTAATGTTATATGTATATCAGTTATCTAGTACACATGACACAAGCTCTGCTTAACTTAGGGCTAGATAATGCTGTGAGAATTGTCCAGTATTATTTATTTATCTATTTTTTGTTATAGGGAATAATCGAATCCTCCACTAACGATTGCTAATTCTACACATGTAATCAAAACAAAATTCATTTATACTATAGCCATATAATAATCCCCAACACGCATGCCCAGCGTGGGGAATATAGGCATTACCCCCCATGAGATAAAAATCAGGGGGATTCCTGCGTCCAGCAGTGTACATATTATAGGCTGTTGAGATGAGATGATATAATGATTCTAATTGTGAATGTATTTTTCAATTCAATCCAGAAGTTTCTGAGCCTATTCGATTCCAACAAACAAACAAATCTTTCCTCCTTATAATGTAATGATTATATATATACTTCATTTGAGTTAACACAGAATGCGTGGGCGTAAATGAGTCCCACGTTACTAACCGTGGTATCAAATATTACACATACCCGCCCACTGAACTACGCGCAGTGATCCAATTTCACTAATGAATTTGTGGCCGAACGAAACTAAGAGTACATCACAAGATGAGTCGTAAGGACTTAAGAACAATGGTGGGCATCATAACTGGTCATTGTGAACTGAACTATCATCTATTCAAGACTGGAGCCACAGACAGCAGCCTATGCCGTGGCTGCTTCCAGGAAGAAGAAACTGTAGAACACGTTGTGGTACACTGCACGGCCACAGAGGAGGCCAGACGGAAAACGTGATTGTCGAATGACATTGAGGTATCAAATCCAACCACACCCATAGAAAAGCTGAAACGAAGCTGTCAATCACCAAGTGTCCTGCTCCGGTACTTCAAGGAGCTGGACTGGTTAGGGCCTGGTTAGGCCGGGGGATAATGCAAAATACACTCCTATGCGAGATGTCAGTGCAGATCCCAGTTACCCCCACTTAGAATTAGAAACTACATCATAAACTTTGAACAATTTCGTTTGTTTTACAAGTCTGCAGTAAAGAATTAAAGTACGGTCACGTTCGTTACGGAGATCAACTAAGATTGTGCTTAAACATAAATTATAATAACGTAACTTCTTTCATCAAGTTATAAGTTTTAAACAAGTTATCCGAAGCAACGGAACATCTACATATTCTACACTGTATGAACTTAAATATGTGTAAAAGTAAACTATACGCAGAAGTTTTAGTTAATGAGAAAATTATTACTTTGGTTATCAAGCATAGAACCTCAGTAGCGAAGCGCAGCAGGCGTAGGTCCATATGTAACGCAGGAGGTTGCTGGTTCAATTCCTCACTCGGGACAGATGTTTGTATGCATATAGTGTCTGCAGTTATTGTTTAGGGTTTTCTTGGTGTATTATTATGTAGGCATTTCATAACAAAATATTTATACAGGTTGTCCCGTAATAAGTAGATAACCTTAAAGGTGCTTCTGCAGGGAGGCAATTCCTATCAGGCACAAAACCAAAAATCTATAAAAGTGGAACGGCGTTTGTTAGATACTTATATATTTTTTTAACTTGGAGAAATTCGTATCTATGTTCACATAAATGTAGGTTTATGATAATTATCATAATAACATTAATGATTCTAATGGTGAAAGAATTTTTCAAATCGGCGCAGAGTAGTTTCGGAGCCTATTGAATTCAAACAAACAAAGAAATCTTTCCTTTATAATATTAGTATAGATAGCATATCCACCGTCTGTGGCAGCTATACCGTAATATAGGTATAGCTTACTGAATTAATTATATATTATAGCTCCGTTTGTTGTGGCTTAATCCAATGAGTATGCTTTGCGAGATTAAAAGGGTTGACAAAAGGGAAGTAACCCGTGGTTGGCACTTCTGGACTTGAAGTGACTTCCGTGAAGTTTCGTGTAGCATTGCGCCGCATGCCATTTTATCTAGCTGATGCATGAAAACTATATTTCATTTGCATTTACTATCAGGCGAGAAGATAGAAGCAAAAAGCCACGACGACGTCACTATGCTGTTTAGCGACATTGTCGGATTCACGTCCATCTGCGCCACCGCTACGCCGATGATGGTCATCGACATGTTGGAAGATCTGTACAGCGTGTTCGACATCTTCTGTGAAGAGCTGGATGTTTACAAGGTGAGGGGAACTATCAAATCTGGTATTGCTCGTACTGCTTCTCCTGAATCGTTAATTCTTGGCACAGTGGATCGAGGTTATGGTGATGGGGTCCCTTGAAAAGAAATGCTATACCAACTTGCTTCCAACGTTCAGAGCAGTGCTGCAGTGCTGAGAACTGTTACTATATTGTTAAATGTGGGTTCGAACTAACAATTATTTTTTAAGAATTTGATCGTAATCCTGCCTTTGGCGCCATAGGTATTTACCTCATTCAGCAGAGGGGGGAGGGGGGACTTTTGTACGGTTCCCGTCTAAATGTTCGAAGTGCGATCCTGATGACTACGACTGTAAAGCGCCGCCATCGACCCCCGTTGGTTACATTGTGGGGGCAGTCAGTCATGGGGGACTTTGTGATGAGGACCGACCATCGACTTTATACCCAGGTATAAAGTCTAGGGTATAAAGTCGATGGGACCGACCATCTGGTGGAAGAGACTACACGAGACTTCTTGTTCTCCATTCTGCCCTGGACCACGAGGCACTCTATTGACCATTTATTTCATGCCAAGTGCCCAAAGAACTTCAGTGTTCTTGTTTGCACAGTCGAAGATAATCTTCTTGACACAATTTTATTATCCTCTTTTTAGTAACTATAATATTATTTTAGTGATCCATTCCATTCAGTAAATCAATATGCTTGTGAGATCACCATTGATGGCATCATCTTTACCATAGGTGGAGACAATAGGCGACGCATACTGCGTGGCGAGCGGACTTCATCGTAAGATAGACACGCACGCGCCTCAGATCGCGTGGATGGCACTGCGTATGGTAGAGACCTGCGCACAGCACTTGACGCATGAAGGAGATCCAATCAAGGTAAACACGTCAGCCTCAGTCCATTCATCATCATCATCAGCCTCAGTCCACTGCTGGACATAAATCTTTAGATAATAAGCGCAGTGTCCACCGATTTCTCCAGTTATCAAAATAAACAAATTTTCTGTTTTTAATCATTTATATCAGTTATATAATAGACATAACACAAGCTCTGCTTTGCTTGGGGCTGGATACTGTTTGAATTGTCCAGCATTATTTATTATTGTTATTTATCTATTATTATTCTTATTTACTTGATGCAGCTCTTTTCTGAACCGCCATTAACTTTCTTTCATCTACTAGATGCGCATAGGCCTCCACACTGGCACAGTCCTCGCCGGAGTCGTCGGTAAGACCATGCTGAAGTACTGTCTCTTTGGCCACAACTGCACGCTCGCCAACAAGTTCGAGTCTGGATCCGAGCCTTTGAAAATCAACGTCAGTCCTACCACTTATGAGTAAGTAGTTTTATTTCACTCCACAAAACAAAAAGCTCTAACGCTGATTACCACATAGCCTAATTTTTAACATATTCACAATATTATACAAATGAAAACTTAAAACTAATCTCAATAGAAATTGTAAAATTTGCGGGCCAACGTAGATCACGTTTGACTGGTTTATAACTATGACCTGACTACTAAGGTCCGGCTTCTTATAAGAAAAACATAACCATAACCACATTTGTTTTGTACATACCTTCTCTTCGCATAATAGGCATTAATTGTACATTGACTGATATATACTCCTAAGTTTGTTTCAACATTTGCTCCTTAAGTAAAACCTTGTGTTTGACGTTTTCAGCTTAACTAGATTATGTTTTACTAAGCATAAAAACCATCTTCCAAAGAACTTACAATAACCTTCCACTGATAGCTTCAAATCCATGCCGATATCTACTCACACTTAATAAAGTTCCTAATATACGGCACGAGAGGCAAGCCCCGAGACCAACGGGGAAAAATCGCTTCTCGAAATTCCAAGTTAGTATAAGTTATGATAGGTACTTGCGATCCATTAGTGAGAACCCTGAAAGGGTTTTCTTTGCAGCGTACCCGACATGCATTTTTAAAGATTCGGGGTAAATGTAGGCGAGAGGTTTTAGTGGGTTAAAGTAAACTAGTGAAGGGAAATTTGGTGTAAACTGTTGATTTTAAGACCGAAAGATATTCTGGAATGTATAAAAATGATTTATTTATACATATATGAGTTTTAATGGTTTGCTAGGAATTTATCTAGACTCACCGTACCGTACTCTTAACCGTGTAATATATTAATATCATATTTGCCATATAGGTAACAGGTGACATAAATTTATATTAAAAAGATTTATAATAAAGCTTTTATATAAAAAAAATACTAAGTAGGTACACTAGAACGTCTAAAGTAATAGAAGAAAAGATCCTTGCAAGACAGAATATAGTATCACTTTTTAATAAGAGCACTATCAATACGCACTATGATAGATAATTTTCTATCTATTAAAAAACTTACCTTTCGCAAAATGTTTGAAAGAATATCTGAACAAAGATTAATTTGATAGACACCCCCGCAAAAGCCCAGCCGTACTCCAAAGTTAGATAAATCCTGAAAACTTTCAGCACTCTGCGACCCGTCGCGAAAACAATGAATCACAAAGTCAAACAAAAAGTAGCCAATAATAGCCAGTCGCTGCAGAAAAGCTAAGGCATTACAATTCAACGGTGTTTAACTGAGGATACAGGCGACTGGGCCCACTACAAAACTGGGACCGCGGTCCCAGTTACCTGATCTATAAGTATACCTAATTAATGACAAAATTTAAGGACACAGGTTTTGTCGTCGAAGATGACGATCACGTTATCAAATATAAGCACCACAAAGATGGAAACTAAAGTTCATAAATAAAACGTTTTAGACTATTTAGATGTGTTATTTTCAGCTATTAGCGCTTAGCTGTATTTATTTTTTATTTATATTTATTTGGAAGAAAAAAAGCAGATAATCAGTAGAGCGCCAGCTTCGTAATCAGTTTTTGAGAAGTTAAAGCAGCATTTTTTTTCATAACATCTATATTTTCACAAAAGCAAACCAGAAAGAGAAAATTGTTTTCTGTGAATCAAACAGAAAGCCTTTTTTATAGCAAACAAAATCAATATGTAGTGATCTTTTTGTTTTACAACTACAAAGTTAGATACAGTTAATTAAAACCCTCCCCATGTTCCTCTTCCCTAAAAGAAAGCGCTATACGGTTTTTCCCGGAAAAAAAATCACTCAACTGTGTCCAATTTCGTCTAGCCTCAACTCGTTCCGAAGTAACAAAAACTTTTTGCAGGTGGCTAATAAAATTCCCCGGCTTTGAGATGGAACCTCGGGACCCTTCGTGTCTTCCAAATTCGTTCCCCAAAGACATCCCAGGAACATGTCATTTTCTCCACAAGTACTCCCATCCTGGGACCGACCCGGGGGCTACACAGGTAAGCCTTTATCATCATTTTGAATTTCACCCTTACCACTAGTTGTACAGGGTCCATATTGTGTTCATTGAGGTTAGTGAAGGGTAATTTTGACACGACGGGTTTACAAAGTTGGTTGAGCTTGTTCCTTGCGTTTACTTCAAATTTAGTTTGATTATAAGGTTTGACTTTGTGGCTTTCATTTCTTGGATACATTGTCTCTAAAAGTCTATAATCAACTATATTTTTTTCATTGATTTTTAGAATGATTCTGAATAGTGAACTTTGAAACCTATACAGTAAATATAATGTTCTCAATTTCTTTCAACAGGTAAAACATATAGAAGACGCGTTAAAAGAGTATAATATAGGTCAAACTAAACCCAGTGACAGTGAAGAACCTACTTAGTTATGAAATTATGATATATATTTTTAAAATTTAATATTCCTGATTGTAAGCTGGGTCACACCCTTCTCTATTTAAAAGATCTATTGACAGCTTGGATTATTTTAAGCACAGTTGATTTGAAAATAAATAATGGATAAATATTCATTATCATATTTATATCTGCCGTAGCTGTGATTGTTTATTTACTGTGGCGTAACTTTAATTTGTAAATAGACGTAGAATGTATGTATGTAGCTTATAATATTTATAATGTACATTTTCTTGAATCTCTATAAGGCAATGCAAATAATAATACCAAAGTTCATTATCCTAATAGATGTAATAAACTTAAAACTATCGAATTTTTATAGATGTGACTAATAAATAAATAGTGATCTATGTAAAGCTTTACTATCATTATATTATGTAAGGAAATGTACATAAGAAAACCGGGATAACTACGACTTACATAGTTAATAAAGCGTATGTATATGTAGATAATGATAATTACGAAGATGTTTGCTTGTAGTTTCAAATCATTAGGTAAGTATATAATATGATAATAAGGAAATTGTTTAGAATGAAATTTGTAAGCTTTTGACTTTGAGAGAGAAAACATGTATAGATATATAATAATTTCATTTAAATATTAAAGCATACAATCCGGTTTAATATCTCTAAAATATGTTTCTATTTTTAATGTTAAAAAGTTTATTCCAAGTTAAATATACTTTATTTTGTTGAATGTTTTAATGTTTTTAGTATAAATAATTAAGTGTTTTGTTATTTTCTTTATTTATTTATCATAAGTACAGTTTATTAATTATACTAGTTATTTTTGGCCACCAAACACTTCAGCTTCATTAGATTTATATAGCATCTTAAATGTAAGCCTTGTAAATAGGAATATTTACCAAAAAATGACAAAAAGCGTATGTTCTAAAGTAGATAATGTGCTAACTGCATCACTATATAACTGTATGATTAATAATATAAGTATAGATGGTGTTTCAAAATGCATTTTTATGCTTGTATAGTCAATAGTGTGTTAAATTGTACTATTTTTATGCAAATTAAATAATGAGCATTTTTAATTAAAATTTCTTTTTTTATCAATATAAACGAAATCAAATTAAAGAGAAATTAGAACTAGTATTTACCTTTGAGCTAATAGCAGACTGTTGCAAACAATCTACAAGTAGCTCAACTGATCCATATCAATACCAGTCCTTAGCGTCCCCAAGACGCTGGCTGCATTGCGCCGCATTTTAAACAATGTAGTTACTACTGTTTCTTCTCTCAATTCTTTTTTTACTTTTCTTGTGATTATTTTGTGTATTTTCTCTTAGACCTTAATTAAGTACATTGTTATTAATTATATTCATTAGTTTTCCTTATTGCTATATTGAATGCGGTGTTGTGATTTAGCAAATTTAGTGTTAAAATTATATGAAATAAGGTTCATATTGCTAAGCTTGATTATAGGGCACATATCGCTTAGAGTAAGTGTTTGCATTTTCATCTAGTCACAAGATTAAATATAGTTTAATATTGTTTGTAATTGTTTTTTAATATCGTAGTATTTTAGGCATAAATTATAGTTCAATGTAGGTACTATATAAACTTGAGGATTTTGAGTTTGTTTCCTATAGTGAAAAATGGTCTACTTTAACCATTTTATAAAAAATGACACTGATAATCAATATTTTGAATAATAATACAAATATTAGTAATTAAATACCCTAACAATTGTTACTATTGATATCAAATTTCGATTAAATTCTTCAAGTGAGTAGAGACTATTATAATTGTATTAAAAAATTTAAAAATAATAATATGCTATTTTTCAACAGGCAGACCAAATACATAAATACCTAAATAATAACTTAAAACTTAAAAATATCTTAAAGGTCAAGAAAATATTTTCTCATTTAGTATAATATCGAACTGTAGATTATTTTAGAAGCGTAGGTCATTTCATGTTTTGCTAAGGTGGCGTTACATAATAATTCTGTATTAAATTAAATAATATATAACGCGTAGTATATAACTTGCCTAAGTCCACGGCCTTCTACTTAGATGTTAGAATATTCACTGAACTTTCTAGTCTTGTAACTAATATTTTGTTAAATTTTGGGGAAAGATGGTTATTCTGAAAATATAGGAAAATATAAGGACGACCTCAGTGGCGCAGCGGGCGAGAGTCTGCCTGCGACGCAAGAGGTTGCGGGTTCGATCCCCGCCTCGGAACAAATTTGTGTACGATCTGCAGAAATTTGTTCCGTTGGTCTGGGTGTTTTCTATGTATAATAAAAAATATCTATCTATGTAATGTATAATATTACGTATATCAGTTATCTAGTACCCATAACACAAGCTCTGCTTACCTTGGGGCTAGATAATGCTGTGTGAATTGTCCAGCATTATTTATTTATTTATTTATATATATTATTATCATTTTTATTTTACATATGTTGAAATAAAAAATAGAAACAAATTTGAACGAGTATTTACGAATACCAGTTGGAAGCGTTCCGAAGATGATGGCTACATTGCCCCGCTGTATAGTTGAATGTTTTCAATGTCTCTGTTATCAGTAACCTAATAATTGTTCAGGTTTCTATTCACACTAGCTTTTATTCAGTTTAACACAGTCATTATGACATGGAAATTTTTAAATATTCTTGAAACTTTATATAAACATACGACAAATGCAGCATAAAAGTACAAAGCAATATAAAAGTTCATAGTAATCCAAAATCCATAACGAAATTATATATTTTTATAAAACATATTATTTTAAAACTTGATTTCATTTTGTGTACATGATTTCAGAATAGCCTCGATATTTTCATTTAGAGCTATATGTATGTAGATTTGAACTTCACGCTATATATATTTTTATTTATAAGTGTACAATATATTATTTTGGGGTGGTTTTTACAAAAAACTTTAACTGTGAATGCACTGTTAGTGAAACTATGAATAAAACGTTTCTTTTGTAATTATGTGTTTCATTTGTAGTTATTCCTTTCTAACTGTAAAAGTAAAAAATACTTATTTTGCCATAATAGAGATACCATAGAAATAATAAATATATTTTTTTAAGAAAAATGACAAAATCGGCCTCCGCTCAGGATGTTCAAAAGACAAAAACAACAAAAAAAAAATATCATCGTATAAAATTACTTAGGAGGCCAATAGGAGGATCCAGCTAGGTTGAGCCGTGTTTGGCAAACTACGTCGGGTCTTCTCGTCATCCATACCGCAATGCTTGAAAACGAAACTTTCAATTAGTGCGTCCTACCCGTCATGACCTACGAAGCTGAGACGTGGACACTCACGGTAGGACTGGTCCACCAGTTTAAAGTTGCCCAGCGAGCTATGGAGAGAGCTATGCTCGGAGTTTCTATGATTCGCAACAAATACATCCGACAGCGAACCAAGTTCATCGACATAGCTCAAAGGATTAGCAAGCTGAAGTAGCAGTGGGCTGGCCATATCTCGAGAAAAACCGACAACCGCTCTGGGGTGAACGTTTTCTTGAGTGGAGACCGCGACTCGGCAAACTTAGTGTAGGATGCCCTCCGACCAGGTGGGATGACGATTTGCAAAAGACTGCTGGCAGATGCTGGATGCGGCAAGCTGAAGATAGACAGGGCGCGATGGTGCTCATTAGGGGAGGCCTATGTCCAGCAGTGGACTGATATAGGCTGATGATGGTGATAAAATTACTTATTCCATTACCTATCTATTGACCTTATAAAAATCTATTTATAATAATATGAAACATAGGTATCTATTTATCTATATATAATTTCTCGTAATTACCATTCTTATATTATCCTTCCAAAGTCCTGTGAAGTTAATTTGTTTCCAAAAATATACAAATACAGGGTTTTTTTATATGAGACGAAATAAACACGGGTTCAAAATAAAATAACAATGCTTCAAAAATAAAGTGCAAACGAAAAGCTTACCTACAAAGTAAATTGAGTATCATGAAACTTTGAAAGTCGAGCATAAATTACGTTGAAACAAGTTCATCTTTTACATTGAAACCCGAAAACAATCGTAAAATGTCTTTATTGGCGATGAATTTGAATGAATTCATTTGAAACTTGTATTTTACTTTACCACTGAATGTCGCCTGAATTTTATTGTCTTTAACAAGTAAGACTAACTTTCAAGACTACGCTTTGAGGGTTTCTACTGTAACTCATCGAGCGACTTGCATAACGGTTCGTAAACGTGTTTAACTAGCCACAGTAAAAAGTTATTGCATAATAGCTATGATATCTATATTTTGTTCTAGAAACATAGATTTTTGTAAAGAAAAGAATCACACAATCAAAGAAAATATTGGTGGATTTTTGTGTATGACGCTTTACGTAGCGCTTTACCATATAAGCAAACCGCAAAAGTTTGAAAAATAGATTGGGTTTTGCTTTCATTCGTCTGTCAAAATTTTTCTAATATTATTATAAATGCGAAAGTATGTATGGATGGATAAATGTTTCTTGATCTATCACGCCAGAACGGCTGAACGGATCTGGATGAAATTTGGCACAGATATTGATTATAGTCTGAAATAGCACATAGGCTATATTTTATCCCGGAATTCTCAAGGAAACGGGAACTACGAGGGTGAAACCGCGAGGCGCCGTTATTAATAAATAATTATTAAAATAAGCGTTGTTGAAGTTTGTGGTTTCAGCGATTATTTTGTTTTCTTGTTGTTTTTGTTTTCGTTTTCATTCATACATTTTTGACATAAATGGATTCTAAAACCATGTGTTTAGGTAACAAGTGTCGTATACAAGTATCAATCTATCATCAAGCAATGTTTTACAGAGACGTCCCAAAAAGTTGCGATTTCTCATTTAGAACATGTCATAACCTTGAACTGAGGCACTGAGTTTTTATATAAAATGAGGACAAAAACAGGTCAATTTAATAAAGTTTTTATTACTCTACATGTTTATTAATTAGATTCTTCGCATGCATGCCTTATAATGTCGGCCAGGGTCATGGCATTCTGCGACGCCTTTGTAAATGTAAGTATATTCTCGAGCAAACTATAGTCTATAAATATTATAGGAAAACTATTTTATTGACAGCATCATGTTTGTGTATAAGTAGACACTATTATGCTAACGATATTGATGATTAAAAAATGAGTTCATGTCCGTCAAGGTAATATCGAAAATGTTACGGTCAACAATTGAACTTAAAATTTAAAATAAATTTCAAGAATGGTTTTCAAGTGGGATATTAAAGTAAAGGCGACAAACTTATACAGTCTTTATTCTTAAAATTTGAAAAACAGGCCTCCTGATGAGTCTTTATTTATTAATATTTCATCAAATTTTATATATTTATAGGATTACAATAATACCGTGTGAAAATAACATTTAAAGTTGGATCATTTCATAATATTTGCGTTTTATCGTTTGGAAAAAGCTTTCTTAGTAGTTCAGGTCACATTATACAGCATAGAATTCCACTTATACGCGAGGCACGCCTCACGTTATTATGGTACCTATTTGACAAAATATAATTGTGGGTACCACCTAATCATTAAAATAGTATGGAGAATCCAATAAAAAAAATAAGATTACTTCGAAAGGAACATCACGTCCCACCATCGTCCTACCTAAATAAATAAATAAATAATTCTGGACAATTCACACAGCATTATCTAGTCCCAAGGTAAGCAGAGCTTGTGTTATGGGTACTAGATTACTGATATCGGTTATGGATAAAGATTCTTTATTTTCTCAAAGAACATATAATACAGTTCACTTAAAGAGAAAAACAAACATGTACTTATATTTAAGTACCTATCTACTTGTTCGTATTTAGCTCGTGTGTGCTAGTCTTACTTATCTACGTAGTACAAGAGAAAAGAAAACATTATAATAATACAATACATAGATAGATATTTTTTTATTTTATATAGAAAACGACCAGAACACCCTGAACAATTGTCTGCAGATCGTACACACATTTGTCCCGAGTCGAACCCGCAACCTTCTGCGTCGCAGGCAGACCCTCGCCCACCGCGCCACATCGTCGTGCGCGGTACGCGGTACTCTTAGACCCGAGTTCGCCAACACATGGTTAAATTATAAACAGTTGTTTTAAAGTTTTTGACACACATTTTCATACATTAAACGTCAAAGTTAACCGATAAAGCTGCCTAATTGTCCGATTATCTTTTCTTTTTATTTGACCTTAAGATGCCCGCGAGGCTGGTCGCCAGTGTCTATTATATTAACACTAAAATTTATTCAAGTTAATTTATTATAAAATAAAAATTGAATAATAATTAATAAAATAAATGAAAATAAAGAAAATAATTTTATATTTATATTAATTGGGGAGAATAATTAGAGAGATTTTTATTTATACCTAAGACTTAATATAAGTATGACCTTTGACTACTTTACTGCTCTTTTAAGTTACGATCAACGTTGCATTCTAGAGCAATCGTCATTGTTGTCCTTTTTTAATTTCTGAAATTCAGTCAACCGTAAATCGATCGCTGAATCGATTCGATGAGTTTTCAACACAATCTTAGTCCACAAGGTTCAGTTTTCATTACTTCTGATTTAGTCCCGTCCCTTGATCCAGCCAATTATTGTGATCCGTCAAACCCAAGAGCAAATAGGGTCGAGTATCGCTTGAATCCGTTAATTCAGTTACAAAATGTAATTAAGCAGCCATTAAACGGTCGATTAGCCGACAATTGTAAGGACAAATTTGCGAAGGTGATCTAATCTAGTTTTATTTAAACAGGGAATGGGTTTTATGGTGCGAAACTTTTGAAACGGCTGTATTGGTTATTTATATTAATATTATTTACTTAATTTATAATATTACTAGCAGCGCCTTTAACAGTTTAGTTTCCGTTTCCGTGGTAATTTCGGGATCAAATATAGCCTATGTGCTATTCCAGACTATAATCTATCTTTCTGCAAAATTTCATCCAGATCCGTTCAGTCGTTCTGGCGTGATTGAGCAACAAACATCCATCTATCCATCCATCCATCCTTTTAAACTTTCGCATTTGTAATTTTAGTGTGATGCGTATAGTAAAATAATAAAAAAATCTATAATTATACACACAAATTTTTAAATTTTTAAGAAAAACGACGGAAAATAATCCTGCACTCAGTTTCAGGTTATAAAAAACGCTGCCCTTCATCTGTGACGTCACCGTTCTGCTTGTCAACTCAAGTGCTTCTGTTCCTTCAATCAAAATAACATTACAAACAATAAATAGTAAAAACCATAAAATATATATAATTTTCTTTCTTTAAAAAGATATCCCGCTAAGGCTTCACGTTAATACGGTGAACGATGACGTCACGTCACGAAATTTTCTGCCATAATAGTTTTAAAAGATTTAACAAAAAAAACTTTTCAATTATTACATTTCGCAAAAAAAAACATAAAAATACGGAGTATATGCAAAAATATTTCTATATCAATAGAGAACACAAAATTAAATAAAAATAATCAGCCTTTAGGAAGTTACTTGCATAATTATATTGTGCTAATAGTTAAATATCCCATTTTCATGTTAAGTTACATATTAGAGGAGTTCTCCAACTTAACGAAATTTCAATGATATTTTCCATATTAAAAAATAAAGGGTAGGAAAAATTTCCTTTTCACTACATTTTTTCTTCATAAAAAATCGTGTATGGTGTTAAGATAAGGCACGAAATTTTCTTTCAGTAACAGGCTACGTAGAGGTCCTATAAACTTTGTGTGTCAGAGGAGTGATAAGGTTAGTCGGTCGTCGATTTAGCAGTCTGTACAAAGCAAGCAACTCAAACATAGAGGAACAAAACGATACCGATACTTTTGTCAAGTAAAGCGATTCTAATTTTAACTCTAGGTGGGGAACTGGGATCTGCACTGATATCTCGCATGGAAGAGTAATTGTGCATTGTCACCTTGCTTAATCAGGCCCTTACCAGCCCAGCTCCTTGAAGTACCGGAACAGGACGCTTGGTGATAGACAGCTTCGTTTCAGTTTTGATGCCTCTACCAGACTCTTCAATCCCCGTCTGGCCTCCTCTTCTTCCTGGAAGCAGCAACGATTCTAAAATAGATGATGGTTCAGTTCACAGTGAATAGCGATGATGCCCACCATTGTTCTTAGGTCCTCGCGGCTTTTATTGAGTATGGTGTTTGCTGTTTTAATATCTTTGAAGGGGAATATCGCTGTAATTAAGTTTGTAGTCTGTTTGATGCTGCCATAAATTTGATGTTTTCTTTTTAGAGATAAGTTTAGTCTATTTTTTACTTTTGCTAAGTAAAGCGATTAAAGCGGAAAACACACCAGCTATTCTCGTTAAAGTTAATAACTCATGGATTTCCTGCCTAACTGAACCAGAAGCTGTGCATCCGACGCTAATTAATAATTTAACGCTCTAGGGTATTACACCGATTTTTGAAAAATGTCTCTATTATATTCTATAGAGGTAATGATACACAAATAAAATATACGATAATGCTGGACGCAGTGGACGCCAATTTGAATATCTCTTCTCAGCAGGTCCAAGCTCATATATGGCTTCTTACCTACCCATAATTTCCCAGAAATATTTGATATGTTTTGCTGTAAAAGCTGAAATAAAGGGTAAATAATATTCCTTTGCATGTTTTGCCTTAAGCCATACACGAGCCCTCGTAATGTTTGTTACATAAATTTATAATGCTAACCCATTAGGTTGAATTACATCTACTCGTCAGATAACAGAAAATAATATCTACCTCAAAATATAATAAAGTTTAATTGTGTATGAAACGTTATTACTTTATAATTTATTCCGCTAATGTAATGAAAGAGGGTGTAAGGTTTCAATTCTTTGATAGTAATAATGCTGGACAGTTAACACAGCTATCAGTTCGCCAACACAGCATCCGCAAGCTAAGCAAAGCTTGTGTTAAGGGTACTAGATGATAACTGATACACTTAAAACAATATAGGTATATATCAAATAGATTTGATTTATTAATTTCACATAGAAAACACCCAGAACGCCTGAAACGAATATCTGCAGACCGTATATCTCAAACCTGCGATTTGCGATTATAGTCACTAGAACCGGATGCTGGACGGCCTAGCTTCAGCCTCACGACGCATCGGTCTTGGCATGAACTTATAATCATAAAACCGAGAAATGGGACCTTCAAATATCCCCCTCCCCACGGCCACGGGCGGAGACATTTCATAATGTTCACCACTAACTAGGCCAATCCAAATTATGAATTCAAAAATTGTGTTCAAAGCATTTCCCTCTATACCTTTTTTTGAGAATTCATTTCCTGGCCTATACCTACATGTAGGAACTGAGGCCTCCAACGACCTAAGTAACAAAATAAAATTATAAGCACAATCGGTGTAGGCTTGTTTACAATTTTTACGTAATCGTGTTTCAGTTTTAATCTTTATATATTTTATTTCCACTTTTTTGAGGATTGCTTGAGAATAGCCCAATTAAAGTTTGAGAAACAATTTCCACGTTGTCTTGTTTTAGTTTTTGACTAACTTTTACTCAAAGAAAACGTCGCAACTTTGCCAGTTTGCCAGGTGCTGCGAAGTTAGTTAGCCTTTGGCGGTTGAAAGTTTAAGTTCAAAGCCTAACTATAGCAGAACGGACTAAGACAAGGTCTTAAATTTATTATTACCATATTAATTATAACCATATTTAATTTATAACCACAGGTTTTGGTTTATTCATGATACTATTTAGACAGCTGATAAAAATTATTTAATTATGAACCTGGCGAATGTCACTTGCAAGTTCACTTCGAGCGTGCGCAAAAATCGGCCCGAATATGGTTTCCTCTACTTTTCATAATATAATAAATAATAAATAATGCTGGACAATTCACACAGCATTATCTAGCCCCAAGCTAAGCAGAGCTTGTGTTATGAGTACTAGATAACTGATATACATAATATTATAACACAATACACAGATAGATATTTTTTATTATATATAGAAAACGAACAGATCACCCTGAACGTCTGCAGATCGTACACACATTTGTCCCGAGGCGGGAATCGAACCCCTCGCCCACCGCACCACATCGGTCGTCATAATGGTGAAACTGTGCTAGAATTATAAATAAATAAAATAGTATTACATTTGAATAAGAAATTCATCCTCCTCTAGCTCCTTAAGTAGCCAATTGTTAGGTTTATTACTATCGAAGGTACTTAATGAAAATAAAATCCAATAGTTTTCCAATGGTGTTAATCAAAAACATTTTACATAGAAAAAGTTTTTTTTGAAAATTGCTTCGAAAAGTCTTTCTTCATACAAACGGATGAAAAACTTACGAAACTTCAAATACATGTGATTTAATTATTCTCATTATCAAAAATACAAAGATTTCTTTAAATAATTATGAAACCAAAAGTTCAAACTAACGAAATCGAAGCGAGTGATAAAAGCTAGTGAAAATAGATTATCGGACGTACTTTTAATGACATTAAAATCTTCTGTCGACAACAGTCGTAGCTATAATATTATATTAATATTAATTATAGCAAGATTTATTACGGTACATTTTCTATATAACTCGGCAAGTGAATACAGACACAGCTATAACGTATATTTTGGTATAGTACCTAAGACATAACGGCCGCAGAGCTAATGAGTGTAAATATATATATTATAGCATAGCCACCGTCTCTGGCAGCTTGCTTTACCGTAATATATAGCTTACTATATTAATAATGTATTAAAGAAATCGAAATCGTACAATCGACAAATAATTTTCGACGAATCGTCTCGCCAGGAGACTCGACGAGTTCCAGCCACCGGAACAGGCCGGGTTTCGCGGAGGATATGGCACCATAGACCACATACACACAGTGAGGCAGATTATACAGAAGTCCGAAGAGTATAATCAGCCCCTGTGTCTGGCCTTTGTGGACTATGAAAAGGCCTTTGACTCTGTCGAAACCTGGGCTGTTCTGGAATCCTTACAGCGTTGCCAAGTAGACTATCGTTATATCGAGGTGTTGAGATGTCTTTATGATGCCGCCACCATGATTGTCCAAGTACAGGGCCAGCAGTCTAAACCTATCCAACTGCGCAGAGGAGTGAGACATGGGGATGTTATATCCCCGAAACTGTTCACAAGCGCGTTGGAAGATGTGTTTAAGACGCTGGACTGGAAAGGTAAGGGCATCAACATAAACGGCGATTACATCTCACACCTGCGATTCGCTGATGACATAGTCTTGATGGCGGAGTCGTTGGAGGAGCTAAACCTGATGCTGGACGGCCTAGCTTCAGCCTCACGACGCATCGGTCTTGGCATGAACTTGGATAAAACCAAGGTCATGATCAATGGCCACATTGATCCGGGACCGGTCGTCGTACATGGCCATCTTCTCGAAATTGTTTCCGAATACACTTACCTTGGGCAGATTCTGCAGTTGGGTAAAAACAATTTCGAGAAGGAGGCCAAGAGGAGGATCCAGCTAGGTTGGGCCGCGTTTGGCAAACTACGTCAAGTCTTCTCGTCATCCATACCGCAATGCTTGAAAACGAAAGTTTTCAATCAGTGCGTCCTACCCGTCATGACCTACGGAGCTGAGACGTGGTCACTCACGGTAGGGCTGGTCCACCAGTTTAAAGTCGCCCAGCGAGCTATGGAGAGAGCTATGCTCGGAGTTTCTCTGAAGGATAGGATTCACAAACGAATACATCCGACAGAGAACCAAGGTTATCGACATAGCTCATAGGATTAGCAAGCTGAAGTGGCAGTGGGCTGGCCATATTTCAAGAAGAACCGACAACCGCTGGGGTAAACGTGTTCTTGAGTGGAGACCGCGACTCGGCAAACGTAGTGTAGGACGCCCTCCGACCAGGTGGGATGACGATTTGCGAAAAACTGCTCGCAGATGCTGGATGCGGTAAGCTGAGGACAGGGCGCTATGGCGCTCATTAGGGGAGGCCTATGTCCAGCAGTGGACTGGTATAGGCTGATGATGATGATGATATATTAAAGCTCCGTCTATTGTGGACAACTCTATGTATCTCTTCAAGTCAAGAGTGAATAGGTATCTTCTAGACCTTCGTGATACACCGTCGTCGGCCACATCTTCACTTTCCATCAGGTGAGATTGTGGTCAAACGAAGGTACTTTAAAAAAAGCTCTGTAGATTAGTTTTATAATCACGAATACCGTCTTTTCACCACAGTCTAGCTAAGATATTGCCGATGATGCATCACGAAGGTCTAGACAAGTCCAAAGTTATTGGGTAGGTATATATAGACTTTAGAGGTCTAGCTACTTCTAGATATATATAAATTCTACATATCAATTACCCACCATGTTCAGCAAATGCATTTACATGTAGCATAGCATAGCCACGATCCAAAGACGTACAAATTCGTGAAAAGCCGCAGCTTTGTGGCTTCTTGCGGAATACGTAGAGAAATCGATAAGTACGGGTATTTCGGGAACGGTCTGCAGTTGGCTTTCTGCATGTTATTTCAGGAAGGCTGGTCAATACGGGTATGGTTGGCTATGGTAGGTATATGGTTATTAACATAAAGTTATTTTTAATGGGATATTTACAAAAAAACTAACTAATAATGACTTTATCCATTCCATGTTCGTTCATGGTGCATGAAACTGTGGCGTAGGTAATATTGGAAAACACAAAATTTAAATCTTGGTTAATATCCGATAGAAATGAATTTAATTGTAAATGTAATATTGTAATATCTCTCTATCGCTTCTAATTTTGCTAAAATAAATGCAAAGTATTTAATACGTAGGTAAAAATAATCTGCTATAAGGCTTTCAGAAAAAGATAGTCAAAAGTTCACGGTAATGTACTGATAGTTGTATGAAACTTTTTAAAGCCTGTGATTAATAAGTTGTGCGTCGTGATCTGCCTGTAATACGATCGGACACGGTCTGATGATGATGATGGTTTTTTTTAATGGCAATATGTTACTGGTTGTATACTTTTCTGCCAGTGCCAAGTAATGTAAAATAATTGTAGGTCTGAGTGTACCGTAATGTTAATATTAGGAACAGATAGTAATAATTCTTGGCCGCTTCGTGACCACGATCACTGCAACGCCATAGAAACGTTGTGAAAATAATAAAAAAAGTACGCGATAAATACCTTATATACAGATTTATTGATAATTTACTGACACAGTGTGAACTGCAGGTTCTGCCCATCATCACGAAAACGTTTGTAAAGACGCCAGGTCATAATACTATTCTTTTTATCCCATCTATTCGAAAAGGAGAACTTGGTTTGCCTTTGAGTGCACCCAAAAGTGGTGTTTTCTATAAGAAACTTTTAGCGGGCAGTAATGAGTTTTTAATCATTTTTAAAAGTGCACCGCAATTATCTTTGCCGCGCACTTTTTGAATTTGGAACATCTTATTGTTCAGCGCCAATGAAATGGAACGCAAATATTGTTTGAATAAAGACTGGCTGGTACGAGGGCCCATAGTCACGCCGCCGCCAGCTGAATAAAAAAAAAAGAAATCAAACTAAAAACGCGCGAACTTAGCCCGTGTTTTCGTCTATTTTCATGGATTGTTAGAAATTCATGGTTTTGTTTTGAAAAATGAGTTCTTCAAGTGACGCAAGAAATGTGATGATCCATTACCTGCAAAATCCCGGGAGAAATATATTAGAGCCTATGGTAATTTTATTGAATGGAGAAATGCAAGAAGCGCCTTTTATTTTCTCATAGAGTGTGATTTAAAGTAGAGTGTATCACTCGGGCGCAAATTATATTTTTGGCTCGGGCGACGTACTTTGAATCCCTCGCTACGTCAGGATTCTACTAAAGTATCCCTCACTACGCTCGGAATTCTACTCTTGAATCCCTCACTTTGCTCTGGATTCAAAAAAGCGCCCTCGCCGTAAAATATTATTTTGCTCCCTTATGATACTATCTACTATTCTCGCCCCTTACGACACCCACGGGAAGAGTTGTGGTGGTTGCAAATCTAAGCCAGCACTACACACCCAGAAATTGCTTCGCCGAACAATTTGATTTTTAAGTAGAAGGGAACGAAAGAGTTTGAAGAAGGTATACACTAGTTTCGTCATGACCTACGGAGCTGAGACGTGGACACTCACGGTAGGGCTGGTCCACCAGTTTAAAGTCGCTCAGCGAGCTATGGAGAGAGCTATGCTCGGAGTTTCTCTGAAGGATAGGCTTCGCAACGAATACATCCGACAGAGAACCAAGGTTATCGACATAGCTCAAAGGATTAGCAAGCTGAAGTGGCAGTGGGCTGGCCATATTTCGAGAAGAACCGACAACCGCTGGGGTAAACGTTGAGTGGAGACTGCGACTCGGAAAACGTAGTGTAGGACGCCTTCCTACCAGGTAGGATGACGATTTGCGAAAGACTGCTGGCAGATGCTGGATGCGGCAAGCTGAAGACAGGGCGCTAAGGCGCTCGTTAGGGGAGGCCTATGTCCAGCAGTGGACTGGTATAGGCTGATGATGAATGAATGATGAATACACCAGTTTACTGGTCGACAAAGGCTAGAAAGAAGAGGTTACATGCAATTTAATTGAAAATGGCGCCTGCGGAGGATGCCTCCCCATACAAACATAATATCAAAATTATTTGTCATACGAGCATTTTTTTTTGTTTTTAAATTACTTAAATAGTATTTATCTAGATCCCTGTTTGTTTTTATTTTTCAAAACACTTACTTGAAATGTACAAGCATGTTGCATATTTTTACGTTGGCGTTAAATAACATGTTTTCGTTCTATTTGTTTCGTATTATAAACAACGAAATCTTACGTTTTGTTTGATAAAAAAACATAGTTAAATGGTCTAGTTAGAGAATAACAACATCATGTGAACAATTCAAAAAGTTTTTAGGCATAATTTTGGTATTACTAAACACAATCAATGTTATACCAAATTTTGATCGGCTATAAAAAATACTATCGCGCACGTTTCCGCATCAGCAGCTCCCTTAGCACGAGGATTGTTGTCTATGAAAGAATAGACAAAATTATGACATCGCATCGACATACATTGCGTACATTTCTGAAGTGGAAGGAATACGTTTCAAATAACTTACGCTTTCTATGACAAAGTGACGTCATTTTTTTTCCATGCTACCCTAGACAACAAACCCTGTGCTAGGAGGGCAGTAGGGCAAACATAGGGGTTGTTGTCTAGGGTAGAATAGAGAAAAGTTACGTCACTTTGTCATTGAATGCGTAAATTGTTTCATAATCTTTCCTTCAACTTTAATAATGTACGCAATGTATGGCGATGCGATGTCATTATTGTCTATTCTACCCTATAGAACAATCCCCGTGCTAGGCCCTCAGGACAAAGATAATTTGACGACCTCTGTGGCGCGGTGGGCGAAGGTCTGCCTGCGCAAGAGGTTGCGGGTTCGATTCCTGCCTCGGGACAAATGTGTGTACGATCTGTAGATATTTATTGTTCAGGGTGTTCTGGTCGTTTTCTATGTATAATAAAAAAATATTTATCTATGTATTGTATTATTATGTATATCAGTTATCTAGTACCCATAACACAAGCTCTACTTAGTTTGGGGCTAGATAATGCTCTGTTAATTGTCCAGCATTATAATTACTAAGCCCGGTTTTTCAAAGTGCCTTGTATTGCGAAGCATCCGCAAGGTTCTTCAAGAAACCACTCAAGTAAAGTCACATACTAACACTAGTGCTGACATAAGCCATCGTAACGGAAGTCACTGGGTATTGTCGTTTGGGTTTATGGGTTTGTGCCGGCATGTACCATTAAGTTTCATGACGGGGTGCTTTAATCTGTTTTAGAGTGGATTGACGTGACGGAGACCTATAAAAGCACTTATTTTGATGGTTTTAAAGCATACATTGGCAAAAATTGGCAAGCAAGTGTTCCGATCAGCAAAGTAAATATTTGTAAATGTGTTATTGCTGTTTGTGCATCGTGCTGTTCTATGTGCCTATACTCAGATTCGAAAACCAAACGGGTTGCAAAACCCACTGAATATTGGTGGAAAATATTTAAATTCATTGGTATTGGTACCTTCGAAGCAAAGCACAGAAACTCGAAACAATATTTGGCTTTGAAAACATTAATTTCATCATTTAATTGACCTGTCATTCGTTTTATGCGCATACCCTAGATAGAAAACGACCAGAATACCCGGAACAAATATCTAAAGATTAAACAAACATTTGTCCCAAGGCGGGAAACGAACCTGCAACGCCCTGATATTCGCCCACCGCGTCACAGAGGTCGTCAACGGTAACGTCAAAGTACGTAAGTAGGTAAAAGTAATGTCTTATTTATTGCTTCTTACTTTCATTGCATCAGCGCCGTAGCCTTTCTAACCCAATTAAAAATCTTACTCTAATTTTAGTAAGTCCGGAATAAATTTAATTTTCCTTCCCCAAGTTTACGACGGGCCTGTTTCGTGTCAGCAAAAAGGGCTTCTAATTAAACTTTACATTACAGTTATAAAACTCGGTAGAAAGATTATCTTTATTATATTAATATTAAAAACAAGAGATTTTAACAAAGATTGTTGTTAAATTATAGTAGCTGGTTACCTGGTCGTTTTATTAAGCCCCGTTTTTAGGGATTCGCTATCATTATCGATATCGCTTTATCCGTCCTCCTTCTTTCTTGAAAATCTATTTTTTTATTTACATTTACTTAATTACTGAAAATTAGATTACTGAAAATTAAAATGAAAATTTTCAGTACAAATTGTTATCTCAAAATTTTAATAGATACCTATAAAAATTATAATATTAATAAAATTCTGACGGTCTTACTAAGTACATTGGTACAATAATAGAGTGTTTTAGACCGATTTCACCATTTTGTTCAACTTCTTGCTCTAACTGAGGTTAGAAAAATTGTGTCGCAGACACGAGGGATCTCTCTATACAAATTTCAAAATAATATTTGAATTATTGTAGTTTTCATATTTTTTGAAATATTTGGATAAAATCGAACAATTTACCACTACGCCACCCTATTATATATTTATATCTATAATTGAAAAATGTTTGAAACCCTCAGCGAGTTACACTCACACTTGACGGATTTTGTTTTCCGTTGAACGTGAAACTTTGGCAACGTCATTTATCCTACGTTTACGAGCTAAGTTCTAATAAAATTAAAGGTAAGACCAGATTCATTCCAATTTGTTAATTGAGTGGTCTGGCCACTTTTTGAGCTTACCTTTCGAAGATTTCTTAATGACAATTAAGCCAAAATTTTAATAATGGATCGCATTATTAATTTTAATTTACATGAAGATTAAGATTAAGATAATGTTTGCTTTTTGTTTCCATTTCTGTTCTAGAATACGGCCCTTACACCTAAGATTTGACCGATATGCTGCATTGTTATCTTCGTCGAAATCTGAAAAGAAATGATAGAGATACAGTGAAACGTAACTTTCGAAAGGTCGTTTGTGTCACCTCCCCTAATATTACAATTTTTATAATACACCGCGGGTAATAAATAATACCCGATTTCGTATTCAGTTCTGCCGCAATTTCACCGCGAAGGTGAGCTACTGAATACTTACAGGGGTGACAGTGAACGTTCACCAGAGCCACAGGGAGGTAAAACAGCTGGTTCATTTCATGGCTCATTTTCATAATCAGCTTGTAAACCAAAGCCTAGTGAGATGGGAAAGCTTTTGATTTACGGTTCGTTTATTTGCAGTTCGTTTGTTGTAGGTTGCGGGTTCGATTCCCGCCTCGGAACAAATGTGTGTACGATCTGCAGACATTTGTTCAGGGTGATCTGGTCGTTTTCTATGTATAATAAAAAATATCTATCTATGTAATGTATTGTATTATGTATATCAGTTATCTAGTACCCATAACACAAGCTCTGCTTAACTTGGGGCTGGGTAATGCTGTGTGAATTGTCCAGCATTATTTATTTATTATTTTATTTATTTGCCAAAGTGGGTTTAAGCTACCATTAACGTGTACCGCGTGCATTGCGTGTACTGCCCTCGTGCATAGTGCTGACAGCTGAGCGGGTGCCATATTCGAGCAAGCCATTCGTATAGTGACAAGTCACGTCGTTAAGCTCGTATTCGACAGCAGCTTAAGCCTCTCCACACTCGCGCGCGAATCACGGCATAAAATTACGGCTGTCGTGGTGCGATCGTAGTGCAAAACTGTTGAAGCCTTCACATTCGCGCGCTAATCACGTGCGCCTTACGAACAATTTTAAGCTGGACAATAAACCAGCAAACGCGAAGAATATTCGAATGAAATCCACACTCTCGTTCGCGTGAGATAATTCATAATTATATTATTTTAAAAAATATCGTTGGTATTTTTTTCTGTATTTTTTAAACTTAACATTTTCCGTATAACACGCTCCCATCTACACTTATTGCCTGGCAGAGATCGCTAAAAGCGATAAGGCCGCCCATTATACAACGTAATCTGTATAAGTTCTTTCCTGTCCTGTTTATCTATCTTATTTGGTGTGTCATAAAGTATAAATTATTGTACTATATTGTATTATCAATACTGACACCAAATCCCATTGATGACAATTGCAACAACACCAAAACAAGAATAACAACAAAAAAACCCATAAACATTTCTGCTCAAGGACTTTTAAGTTGTAGGCAGAACAAACTGGTTTTGAGTTCTTATTTTCGGTGAGACTAAACAAGCTGTTCCACACGAAGCTGGAACGTCAGCTTGCTAAATTACATAGGAAGGAGTTTTTCTTCGCTGGCGCTTTGCATTTTTGCTGGCCGAGGTCGTCTTTTGTTTTCATTTTCTAGGTAATTTTATGGAAAACACGTTTTTGCTCGGTCTTGGAGTTAACAAAATGTAATGATCATTCACGACAAAGCACACCTGCTGGTCAATTTCTCGACTCGTCCCAATGTGGGACGAGTCAGGAATAACTATTCAAATGTTTAGAAACTTTGATGTCTTCTGTTTAGAAAAATAGCTATCGATTATTAACTGTCCCAAGATTAAACCTTCAATTCGAATCTAAAGGTTGGGATGTTATTGAATACCATACTATTTTTTTCGTTGATAAATTTGTTTTCTTATGATTTGAATCGTAATCGTAATGAGTCAACCACTAATATTCATGGTATTCCTTTTTAGCTGGCCCGTTGTTTTTTTATGTTTTTGATGGTAATAATAATGGTCAATAAGCGGCAAGCTGAAGACAGTGCGCTATGGCGCTCATTAGGAGAGGCATATGTCCAGCAGTGGACTAATATAGGCTGATGATGTAGATGATGATGAATAAGCGAAAATAGTTTGTGATATCAGGTTTATTTACGAATAAAGCTCAATTGACCAGCTGTAGTTACCAGAGTTTAACAAATAAGCTGCAAACGATAGTATTTATAAGCGCCGCATAAGACGCTGGCTTATCGAGCAAACTGTTCATAGCTATGACGAATTTATAGGCTTGAAATGACTTTTAATCATGAATTATATTGAATTATGTATTTTATTATTAGTACCTAATTATTATATACCTACTTGAGTTATTAATCTTATAATTAAAGATATATTTTTCAATATTCTTACACTGTATAATGTGTCTACAATTTATAGAGTAAGCTTCTTACATGAAGTGTGTGTTCGACAGTACTTTTGCCTGCCTTTAAAAAATGGGACGAATATGGAAAGTTTTCCGTAAAAAAAAATAGTATCCAGACTCGTCCTACTTTTGGCCGAATCCAGTGGGACGAGTCCGTAATAACTCGAATTATTTATTTAAAACCAAAATGTAAAATGTCCGATCGATAAATCTATTATCGACATTTTACATTTTGGTTTTAAATAAAGAACTATTGAACTATTAAGTCAGTAGAGTTGAGTGAACGTTAAATAATCGTTCAATTTTTGCGTTCAACGTTCACTCAATAACATCTCATCGTTCCGATTGGACCGGAATAGGAACCTTGAGATGGGTTTGCCATGTTGGTTGTCCAGGGGTTAAAATATTGGGTAATATAATCTATACATCAAGCTATCTTTATAAACAGAAGTGTCATCAAAAGTTTATTTGACATGGAAGCAGAGTCAAAACAGCAACTTTGTAAGTTTGATGAAGTTTTGGAACAGCACTGAAACTTTATCTTTGAAGCATCCAAACGGGTTAACATTAATGCAAACACAGTGACGTCACATTAGTGATTTATTACAACAGAAAAGCATTTAAACTGCCAAAATACCTATTAACTTGAGTTTCGTTGAAGTTAACGATCCGCAGCAATGTACCACAGAACTATATCGAGAAAAATTCTGTGTCTGAAACTGCATTCAATTATTCGTTTACGCTCAGATTTTGAAGTTTTATGGTAATCTACTAGAACTAAAATATATAAATAGTACCCGTTAGGGAAAATGGAGATGGACTGGCCATACTATGCGATCAGCGATGATATGGTGTTATGAGACCAATGGTCTGGTACCCACGCGATGGGAAACGAAGCAGAGGCAGACCTTTTAAACGTTGGGAGGACGATTTGCCTAAAGGGTGGCGTAGGGCATGCCTTAACTGCGCGCAGTGTCATACAATGGAAGAGGCCTATGTCAAAGGACAACCTAACTTACCACCAACCTTTGTCAAAATCTAATAAAGATAAATAAATAATGCTGTACAATTTACACAGCATTATCTAACCCCAAGCTAAGCAGAGCTTGTGTTATGGTGTGATAACTGATATACATAATATAATACAATACATAGATAGATATTTTTTTATTCTACATAGAAAACGACCAGAACACCCTGAACAAATGTCTGCAGATCGTACACTATGTATGTATTTACCGCAACCTCCTGCGTCTCAGGCAGACCTTCACGGCGCCACAGAGGTCGTCAAATTGAATTACAACAAATTAGATATAACAAATAAGATTTTTTTTAAAACTTAGTAAAAAAAGGCTTTTTAATTTTATTTATTTTATTAACCGTTAGGGATGTACTTACACAGTTTTACACACTTCTTTTGGCGTGGAAACCTACGGTGAATTCGCCGTTTCGGTCATAAGTGTTGTATATGGATAACATCCGTGGACGGCGCGGCACGGCGCCGTCGCCGTATGCGCCTTGTCGCACGCCGCACCTCGCCACGTCGCGTCGCGTTTACTATTAAACAAGGCGTGCTATTCATGAGTGCAGTGTTTCATCACTTCATCAGTGATCGTTTTCGGCCTCGTGTTCACGGCACGGTTTTTATCTCGGAATTAATCGAAACGGATCAAAAATTTGCGATCAGAAATCGCAAAACTACCTCTAAATTTTTACTAAAACCTTAATTTTTCAATAAATACAGAAGTTAAGATCTTGAGAATAAGCATGGTAATAGACCTAAGTTTAAAGAACATTCCATATGTTTAGATTTTTTTAAATAAAGTCCCAACTAATAAGTAATAAGCTCAAACTTGATTTTCGGGCTTGCGTTGCGCAAAATCCACGCAAAATGTCTATCTATCCTTTTTACCAAAACTTGAGGTTGGGACTCTTAATAATGTCCAAATCAGTAATATCCCTGACACGTGTTAATCTAAGCCGAACAATTTGAACACAGTAATACAGTCTAATCACTGTCTAATTCTAATCACTGTCTAATTCTAATCACTGTCTGATTCTAATCACACTCTAATTCTAATCACAGTAACAATCTAATCTGCAAATCATGAAATTGTAGCATAACTGATGAAATTGTCCCAAAATGAATTACACAATATTATCGCTAGCTATTATTAATGTACGTAGCATACAACCCGACGTTTGGAATTAATACTCAATGGCAGAGCAATGGGTTAGAACAGTAGCGCAACTGTATATCAAAAACAAACATAGACAACTTGCGGCGCGATACGTTCATATCTTACTCAGTGGAAAGTATCCGTTTTCAAGTTCCATTGAGTTCATAAATATTTGGGATACAATTAAAATTCTTGAAAACAAACATTCTTCAATAACAAATTCACTCTTATTAAAATGTCATACAAAAAAAGTACAAATGCTATACACAAGACATTTAGGATGACTTAAAAGGACAATACAAATACCCCATGCATAAACTAAATAGAATAGGTAGCTCAACTGGTATTGATATGGATCATTTGAGCTACCTGTAGATTGTTTGCAACAGTTTGCAGATAGCTTAATTGTTTCTATTGTAAATACAGTAAATTCTACTGTAGGTAAATAGTTTTAATTAAAATTTGTTATTTGATTGTTATTTTCTTTCTGAATAAATAGAATAGAACGATTACAGAGGCATTAAAAAAAGCTTTTATAGGTATCATAAACTGTGCGATGGATTTTTGTAATTTCTTTTGTTAAACGGAATAATAATATTAAGTAGGTGGCAGCGCTAGTTTGGGTGGGTACGCGACTTGAGAGTCATGGCCCACCATTTATGTTCATTACGTAGGTAGCATGCACCATTTTGTTGTTGTTTTTTTTCCATAAATAAACATTTAAATAGGTAGCAATCTGCAGTAGGTACCATATCCAAGACGCCTTCTTTATGCTCTGTTTTCCTTGGGTACAAAGTAGCATTCATACGTAGGAGCATCATCGTAGGATAGTCTTTATGTTCCACTAGTGGTCCGCCCCGACTTTGCACGGGTATATTCTACAGCCTATGTTCATCAGGGATAATGCAGAATACTAATGGTGAAAGAATTTTTGAAATTATTCCAGTCGGAGCCTATTCAATTCAAACAAACAAATCTTTCTTCTTTATAATATTAGTATAGATAAAGAAGACTCTCCTACTGATAATTTTATAGTCTTTGTCACTCCAGGGGCGCTCTACGGGGAGCGACACTATGCAATTTCATTAATGTGAAAACTTTTTATTATACTTATTAATTAATAATTTACGTACCTTTCGTTTCAAGAATTTCAGCGGGAGATATGTTTTACATTTAACCTTTGACTGCTTGTTTGGTATCTAGTTTAGGAGAAATACAATGATCTCTCATTTGAAGGCAGATGCTGGATGCGGCAAGCTGAAGACGCTATGGCGCTTATTAGGAGACCTATGTCCAGCAGTGGAATATTAGAAGTTGATGATGATGACAAAGACCTATCTGGTTTAGGAGAAAAACAAATGTCTTTCATCTGAAGGTAGATGCTGGATACGGCAAGCCGAAGACCGCGCGCTGTGACGCTCATTAGGGGAGGCTTATTTTCAGCAGTGGAATAGTATAGGCATCAGCTTATGATGATGATGATGACAAAGACCAATCTAGTTTAAGGGAAATACAAAGATCTCACATCAGATGAAGGCAGATGCTGGATGCGGCAAGCTGAAGACAGGGCGCTATAACGGTAATTCTTTGTCCAGCATTGGAGTAGTACCTGTAGGCTGATTATGATGACGAGGACAAAGACCTCTACTTAAAATGTATAAACTTATATTCTTTCACTGAAAAGAAATAAGTTAGAAACTGAAGGCAAAACACTTATTGTTGCCTAGGATATTGTTATCACTATGGTCGACAAAGCCTCATTTTGACGACATAAGTTTATAGATGTCGCTGCACACAGATACACAGATTTTAAAAATAAAACAGAAGACAGAAATGCTGCCCAGAATGTGTCTTTTTTGTTTAATAAATAAACATTTTAAGTTTAATTTCTTAATAAAGATTTTTGTATTTTTGTATTGTATTTATATAGACTGTTTTTGAAAATAGTCACGCGAATCTGTCGATCGTCGACTGTCGTTGAAAATATTGGAACTAGCGAGAGCTTCTATAATTATCGAGCTGCGAGATTAAGAGTCCATGAAATTTTGCATTTTTTTGACAAATAAAATAAACGAGAATAGTTTATAAAGCTGAAGATTATTTTATCACGTTAACAAATAAAATTTTCAAAAGAACAAATTCATGAAATAAAATACTGAAAAGGAAATAAAGTGATATTTTTGATTTCTGTGGCTTAGGTTGGCATGTAGCGTAAATTAAGAAAAAGTAAGTCTTAAATGCTTCTAAATTTTAATCCTATTATTGGCTGTAAGTTTTATTTTAAGTTAAGATAATTTTATTTAGGAGAGCTGTGGATTTTGCGTAATCAATAAAATAAAGTATTCAAGCGACGAAGAAACCTTTAGCCTGTTAGTTGTTATTTTCCGAGTTGTAGCAAAACCCGTCTCAAGCTTTTATCTTCTAGACATACTGATATTTATGTTGAGTATAATAATTGTGTTCATTCGTTATGAACACAAAAGTAAGCCATGATGAAAACAAACAATTTCTGCGAAAAATCTCAACATTCAGTGAAAAATAACCCGAGTTTTCTAATGAAAAAATTGCGTGTCGACTCAAATAATTGTAACGACTTCTAAAAACTCATTAGGCCTTATCATTCCTGCTGCTAAAATGTTTTGTAGGGCTGTAAATGAACGGAGTTTTTCGATGGAAAATGAAATTTTATAACTGGTCTCATTTATTTTACTAGGCTGGTGACTTTCTTCGCTTGGCCTTTTTTTAACTATCTTGGTATGGTAGAAATGTAGAAATCATTTTGAATTAAACCGAATTATACAGTATTGTCTAGTTTGTTAATTGTTATGTCACGTAGATAGGGACTGGAATTTGGACCGTTTGGGAATTGAAAAACAATATAATTATGGACCTCTGGGAATAAGCTCAAGAGAAACATGGACCTCTGGGAATAAGCCTTGAAAATGACTGCCTATGTCATGCTGTCCCGCTTATATTAGTTCCTATTTGATAGATAGATAATACTTTACTGTACCACACAACCACAGAAAACAGAACAGAAATAAATACTACGAAAGGACGAAGTACAAAGGCGGCCTTATCGCTATGAGCGAACAAAAAAACACTGTCATTTGCAATTCCAATCAATAAAAAAATCACTCCTTATCCTTAAATAACTGCTTCATCAGCATTATCTATCGTTGTGCAAATAAGACGATCATACACATTAAAACGTTCAGAACACCTGGAACAAATATATCCAGATCGTGCAAACATTTGTCCCGCAACCTCATGAGAAGGCAAGAAATTACGTAAAGCAATAGCTTCAAACTTATCTACGCCGCTTTGCGTAACAGCAAATCCAGTATACTATTTAAAATTTAACTGAATTTCAGTTAATCTCTAGTTTGAAATAAACGGGCATTGTCTCATTTCGTTATTTCGTTCAAAAGCTTACTCGTTCACGAAACCGCAGGTTTCAACTGTGTTTTTGAAGCCCAAATTCATACGGCAGGCTCCCATTCACACAACTTTTTAATTTACAATGAGATTTGTTTTGAGCTTTTAAGCGTCATGTAGAGCGATGTAATATTTTTATGTTCATAGAGGCGGACAAATGTTTAGTAAATTTTAATTTCTTCACTAGAGTTTTGCTAATACTTTAACACTATCAAAATGGCTACTCCATATACCAAACTCCCAGGTTGTGTAGGTACACAACCTAGTAGAAGAACGGCAGTCGGTCGCCCACATTGTTTGTTACTGTTTAATATTTATGAGCTGAGTGACACAACACCAACGATTTCTGCTCATGTTTTGTAAAAGTTGCACTGCTAAAATAAAAAATTAATAAAAAAAACTTGAATCGAGGTCGTTAGAAACTATTGGATCGCCACCATTATACGAAAAGTAGTAACTTTATTCAATGAAAGCGGTAAATAAAAGCAATCGGTGCAAAACTCATCCTTATAAGGCTGATAAGTCCCTTTGCTTTTTTAAGAAATAGCTAAATAACTTAAACCTAAAACTTACCTAAACTTACCTTAACTTAACTAAACTTAAAATTAATACATTATCTCAGTCTAAATATAGTCTAATTTATATATAACCTAATATTTATATAAAACTAACTAAGTTTAACATTATTTTCCTTAAACACCATTGTCGGTGCGGAACTGGGCGACATCTGGCCAAGCATTAACATCATTGATGTAATCATCTATGGAGTAAAAGGCTTTCTTGATAAGATTTTGTTTTATGTACTGTTTAAATTTACGAATAGGGAGCTCAGTTGCTTCAGATGGAAGCTTGTTATAGAAGCGTACGCAATTACCCATAAATGATTTCCCTACCTTTCGTAATCTATATGATGGGAGTTGGGAGTTGGAGTATCTATATGGGGAGTGTTCTCGGTTTGAATACCCAACCGTATTCACCATGTCTATTTATGCGTTCTTCAAATCCCTACCTACTCTACAATAATGCCAGAATTTGTTGAGGAATCGCAAATTAAATTTGAATTCGTTTCCCAAATAAATTATTATGACTCGCGATGGCTTTACCCGTGCCATTCGTCTGATGGAATAATTAATTAAATAAACACATCATCTGACAATTATCTTGTTCATACAAAACATTATGAACAGATTAACTAATGGCTAAGCAAAGACTTTAAATTCAAACAACTTTAAAACTACTAAACGGATCAGTGTGAAATTTTCTTTAATTCAGTTCAACTGGAATAATACAAATATCGTTTACTTTACTCGGAAAAACCGTTGCAATTATACAAATACATAACTAAGAAAACTATGGTGAGCAATTCTAGAATTGATAGTTATAAGTAGGTACTAAAAATAACACAAGTTCAAGCTGGCAAAAAAAATATGTATACGAGTAGGTAATCTAATTTGTGGTAGCCTATGTCCAGCAGTGGAATAATATAGGCTGACAATGATGATGATGATATATCAAAATTATTTCACGCAATAAAAATTGAAACTCAAATCAAGCTTAGTACATTCCAAAGTGTTTGCCAACGTCAAAATTAATTGGATTAATTGGATGTAAAACCATTTCAGATATTTGAAAGTAAAAACGAAGTACAGTCATCGCAACTGTACCTAGGTAAATTTGAAATAGTCATACGTCTACTGCATGTAAAATTTGATAAAAGTACTTTTTGTGTTACATATTTTACGCTTGCTATGTAATATATTACTAAATCATTTCTTAGAAATTTTTATAAACATATTGACGATTGATATTGATTTGACACACAGTCATGGCATTGTGATGCTTTAATAAATCGGATACATAATATAGATACCTAATGCACAAGACACTCCTATGCGAGATGTCAGTGCAGATCCCAGTTCCCCCACTTAGAATTAGAACTAGAAATCGGATACATTAAGGTTGAGTGAAAAAAGTGTAAGTAAAATTATCCGTGATTGAAAAATGGACACGTGACAATTTGAAATATTCATTTTTGAGGACTGATTAGATGTTGAAAAAAATCGCAACTCACATTTACTTCACAAATTCGTCACTAAGTACGAATTTGTGAAAAAAAAAATGTGTTTTTTTTTCTCGAGTGGGAAACTGACAAAAGATTGCGATATGAGGCGTGATTAAAATTTGTGTTATTTTTTAGTATTAAGGGTTCTTTTTCTTAGACGTTCACTCTTGCCAGAGTGGTCGTGGTTATGATAGGGTCCTGATGAACGGCTGCTCTTGCGATGCACCGCCATCGTTCCCTGTTGGTTGCGTTGTGGGAGCACTCGGTCATGGTGGAGTGTCAGAGAGGTGATGAGGTCCGACCATCTGGTTAGAGAGCGACCACGAGACCTTGTCTTCCATTCTGCGCTCGAACAAAAGACGCTCAATCAAGTCGTTATTCCGTACTACGTGCCCAAAGAACTTCAGTATTCGTATCGATGATAATTTCTCCAGGACATCAAGTTCTTCGAGGATGGAGACTGGAGGATGGAGACTCTTCTCTTCTGTTTCTCCGCTCCTTAATGTCTCAGCGTCCACGTCTCAGCTCCATACAGAAGAATTAATGACAAGTCTCCGCATCAAACGAACCTTAGTGGTTGTGGTTATCCGGCGGTCTTTCCCCTTATATTATCGCATGTAAATACGAAAGATTTATTTTGATTTTTTAGAATTAATTGCATGCCTAAAAAAAGGGCGAATCACATTGTTACGCATTTATTGTATTTACCATCTTTTACATGTAATTGCAATAAATTTACTTTTACTTTTCCAAATCTTGGTGAGCCATTCAGCAGCAGATCGTGGTATATGTTATTTGGGCTTAGGAGTCATGTAAAGTCTAAAAAAGAACTTGGACTTTTAACTATTAGGTATGTCTGCGTCTGACTGTACCAACTCACTAGAGGAGTATGTTGTGATGAACTCTTAATTGGCTCGTACCAATTTGCCGAGTGAGCTTAGTGTAATGTAACATGACGTGATATAATTATGATATTTAGACTTAGATTATGCAAATAATGATGTATTCGTTTATAAGTCTAGACACTACTAATTGAGAGAGAGAGAGAGAAATATTTTTTTTTCCAAAGATACATAAAAAAGACTTACATACTAGGTACTAATAACTACAGTTAAAACTAGGTATACAAAGAAAAAATAAATACAACATAACAAAAAAAAAAACATGTAAATGGGAAAAAAAGGGCCTCAGCATGTGTAGCATAATTGTTTATTTTCCACTTCTTCCACTAGTGGACAATACCAATAACACCTTACATCTTATTTGATAATAATTACTATTTATAAACCTATTTATAGTATTAGATTTGACTTGTCTAAGTGCTTATTTCGTAAACGTAAAGAAATAAACGTTATTGAATTGAATTCAATATACCTATATAATTTGCAGAAAATTATAATGTTAATAATCAATGACAAACGTACTTATTCACCACGTTCACACCTAGATCAACAAAGTAAGTAAAAGGTAAGTAATTCTTTTTGAGGACTTAATATTTTTTAAAACCTAATAATTCTTGATTCTTCATGTTTTTTTTATTTTTCAGAAAAGACAAACTATTTTTAAGTCTTCCATTCGCTTTTCGGTGTTTCACTTGAAGGCACAGAAGGGCCACTCGCTAGATGTCACGACCACTCACTTCTAACCACTTAATAACTCAACGTCAGTTATTATTATAGGGAAACTGGAAATACGAAGGGTTAACTCGTTCACTGCTGCGGTTTAGCGATAAGATCCGAAGAACCGTTTACAGTCTTTTAAGGCTGTGCCACATGGACTGTGATAGACACAGAAGAACTTGATTATCTGCTTATTTTTAAGTATAATAAACAAATTGACGTATGTATATTAAAAAACCATAAAACTACTTCGATTTTTTAAAATAAAACAGCTTTTTCGTACAAAAATTAAAATTAAGAGGAAATTAAACATTATTATTTACCAACAACTGCACATTTCAAATTAAAACCGAAATATTTGGTATGGAACCAATCATTTCAATTTTAATGTAATTTCTTAACGTAAGCAATAAAAAAAGTTCAGAGGTCCTTATGCTGGCAAAAATAATTTCTTTACAAACACAAGTCAATATTTTCTTCAATAAAGAAGTCTTCAACTGAATAACGTCGATTTCACGCTCCCCGCCTCGCTCCACATTTCTTTACAATTTCATTAAAACTTTATTCTGTAGATAATTGGATGGGCTTTTCACTGTCTGATAGTAGCGACGGTCCTGCCTTTGTTTTGATAGCATGGTATAAACATGCAATAAAATTAAATCTTGAACATTTAGTACCTACTCAGTAAGTTCATAAAAGAGTTTTTTTAATGCCATCACATGAACTTACATCAAGAACTTTGTTTGGACTAGTTACAAGACATACATACTAAGAGTACCACCCTTGCCACCCTTGTGAGATGAGCCCTAAAGGGGTACAAAGAAGGTCCCGTTCTTAAGTTTTTCGAGAACATCTCGTAAACGTTGACACTGCTTTATCAATAAATATTTTTGACAATTCACTCAGCCCTTATCTAGCCCTTTTGGGCGCAGCCGCCAGTATAAAGTCTGTGATCTAGCCCCAAGCTAAGCAGAGTTTGAGGTATGGGTACTAGACAACTGTTATACTTAAGGCGCATACCCCACCCAAAGTAGCGCCGCCCCGCCACCAAATAGTTAAATAGTTTTATTCTATTTAGTTTAGGAAGAGATACGAAAATAGATTTTGGTGGCCACCAAGGGCAACTTCGTATCTCTGCCTAAACTGAATATAATAAAACTATTACAGAGGAAAAAAAGCTTATCATCAAACTGGATGATGGATTTTTGAAAATTCCTTTGTTAAACAGAATAATAACATAAAGTAGGTGGCGGCGTTAGTTTAGGTTGTGTATGCGTCTTAATACAATATTTATTCCCTTGGTGTACGAAATACCTTATTTGGCCTGTCTGTCACTCTAATCAAGGTTTCAATTAAAAAGTCTATTAGTAACTAAGCTGTGAATATTTCCCCAGAGTCAGGGCGCGTTAATTGCTCCATACATAATTAAATATGTGTCACAGTTAGACAAACTCGGTGAAAATGTTGAATAAACGAGTAAATGCAGTGGCAAAAGTTTGTCTCGGGGATGGTTTTCATGTCAACTCAAAACAATACAGTTTGAAAATATTTTTCTATAAAATATTTCATCATCATCATCATCAGCCCGTTGGCACCCACTGCTGGGTATAGGCCTCCTCTTTTACACGCCAGTTAACTCGATCCTGTGCGAACCTCATCCACAGTCTTCCGGCCACCCTGACGATGTCGTCCGACCATCTGGCAGGTGGTCTACCTCGAGGGCGCTTCGCGCCTACCGGGTACCACTCTGTGACCGCCTTGGTCCATCGACCGTCATCCCGCCTTGCAACGTGTCCTGCCCATCTCCACTTTAGGCTCGCGATCCGCATACCTACGTCTACAACTTTTGTGCGTTGTCGTATCTCCACGTTGGGTATTCGATCGACGAGGGATATGCCGAGCATGGCGCGCTCCATTGCCCTTTGAGCTACTCTGATCTTGTGCATGTATTCCTTTGTGAGCGGCCATGTCTCCGCCCCGTAAGTGAGAATGGGCAGGACACATTGATTATAAACCTTGGTTTTCATAAAATATTTGTACACAAATATTTTGTTGCTTATTTGCTTATTTGATTATTTTTAGCTCGCTGTATCTGTGCTGCCACAACTCTGCCAGTGTCCAAGTCTAACAAGGATTTTAAAATGACCTTTCAATTTATTTTTCTGAGCCGAGGTCGAAGCGACGTGACCCGAGACACGAGAGCTGGTGAGTATCTGGCACAGCGCATCAGCATTGCCATACATCGGGGCAATGCAGCCAGTATCTTGGGCACGCTTTCGACTGGTATTGATATGGATCAGTTGAGCTACCTGTAGATTGTTTGCAACAGTCTGCAGTTAGCTCAATTGTTTCAATAGTAAATACTAGTTTTAATTTAATTCTATTATTTGAATGTTCTCTCATAAAGATAGTTCCTTTTCAAATTTGATATGTGACAACTGAATTATAAATATTCTAAAAGGTTATTCGGTACCGCTACCGCAGAGCACAAAAATAAACATTGAAAGACTTACAAGTTATATATACAAACAATTTATTTTGACAAAATTACTTACCGCAAGCTTCAAGTGGCCCGCGAGCAGTCTGTAAATAATACATCAAAATTTTGCGAGTGAAATACCATAATTTGAACGCAAATTTTGTGCTTTGCTTTGCTGTAAAGTGCCGGCCCAGATCTGTGACAATCTAATGTAAAGCGTCATTTCCAGATACGGGAAAAAGAACCCACTAGTGCAATGTATTATGGTAACTATTTAACCCTATATGTCAACGTATAAACCTAACGAGGGTCACAGCAATAACGTCTGACATCATTAAAATTTTGCTAGTAAGTGGTACAAATGCTGTGGTCAAATAACGTCATGTGCTGAAGTTAAATTTAAATTAGAGACAGCGTAATGAGATTTCGTGCTGTGGTTTCGTAATTCAAACATTTATATTTACTTCGTTTAACATTTTACCCAGAATATCATTATCATCATCGGCCTATATTATATAGTTCACTGCTGGACATAGCCTCCCCTAATGAGCGCCATAGCGCCCTGTCTTCAGCTTGCCGCATCCAGCAGTCTTTCGCAAATCGTCATCTCACCTGGTTGGTAGGTGTACACTACGTTTGCCGAGTCGCGGTCTCCACTCAAGAACTATTTGCTACTATTTTTAATTTAATTATAAATGTGTAAGTATTATGGAAAGAAAAACAACCAGGAACCTAGATTATTCGAATACATAAAATAACATGATAATGTTAGAAATACGCTCGAATTAAAATCAGGTTGGTTGTCCGTAACGTTTGTAAGGGCTATTCATCATCCGCAGGCCTTTACAACATGTGCACTACAACCAGCTAGAAGGACATCAATATCATCTGAGTGTCTTTAAAAAAGAGATCATCTACCGTCGAAGAGATGGCAAGACATCTTTACGAAGAGAGTTGGTCCTAACTAAATGACAAAGGCCACAGACAAAATATTTGGAAAGCACTGGAGGAGGCTTACGCGAAAACCGGCGACTGCTAACAAATTTCGACGACCTCTGTGGCACGGCGGGCGATGGTCCACCTGCGACGCAGAAGGTTGCGGTTTCGATTCCCGCCTTGAGACAAATATTTGTTCGATCTGCAGTTATTTGTTTCGGGTGTTCTGGTCGTTTTCAATGTATAATAAAAAAATATCTATGCATATAATATATTCTATTATGTATATCAGTTATCTAGTATCCATAATACAGCTCTACTTAGCTTGGGGCTAGGTAATGCTGTGTGAATTGTCCAGCATTTTATTTTCTTTTCAATTACATTTATTGAAGTAAAGTAAATATAAATTTGCACATACATATAGAAACAATTGAGCTAACTGCAGACTGTACATAATAGAATACAATAGGTTGTTCCTTAAAAGAGAGCTGCGTGAGTTAGAAAAGAAATAAAGTGTAATAGAAGGTTATTTTATTTATCTTTTAAAAAAAGACTTTATAAAACTGTATTGTAGTATTTACCCGCATCCGCATCAAAAAGCAAGGTAGCTATAAAACTTTCCAAAAACATCCAGAGGAAATTATTTATTTCCCTATTAGAACAACACAATCGACTCCACATGTTGATTGCAGTTTCCAATTTGAAACAAAGCTTATATCGACAATGTTTCTACTTGAACGGACTCGTGTACTCGATCGGAAAATATCTCGATGTATTACAGGGGTTTCCTATTTTACAGCCGCCTCTAGGCTATGTGGGTTAAACAACTTTACTCAGCACTTCCTGCTTCGAAAGTGTAATGCAAAATTGCTAGCTCGGAGGTTTTGAAATTGATAGATGAGATAGAAAGATGACGTCATCGGGCTGAGAATTTGATTAAAAATTGAACTGTTAGGCTGAGCCCCCATTGCGAAATCTCGCCACGCGATTGTTTTTCAGGAGGATTATAATGCTTACACGCAAGGCGGATAAATCTATACCTAATTCCCAGCTGAGATGCACGTCAGAAAATATTATGATTTATTTATTTATTGGAACTAAGTTCCTTATCGCGCGTTGTGAAAGGGGGCTGGACGGAAAAAATTCTCACGAAAAGTTGTAACGACACTTTTTGCTATAGTAAGCTATTGTAAGCCGTGCGGCGTGCGCATGTTTCTCTGTCTGTCTCTCTCTCTCTCTTATAGAAAGGAACTTCGTTCCATCCGGGTGTCCCTTGACACCTCTCAACTTTTTTATTTATTTTATGTAAACAACACTGATGTTTACTAAAACACAACAGTCACTTGAGTGTAACCCACAACATAAATTTTCACTACTGTTATTTCTACTCAATTGGAAAATATCCCGCCATATTGCCGGAAGTGGCACAATGTAGGTTAAACAACTCAGCGCTTCCGGTATGAGCAAAGTTATGTTGTGGGTCAACTCGGAGGCTATTTTACAACGTGAACGGGTTTTACTGGTGTTCCTTTAATAATAGGAGGGTTGGTTTCCTCACATATGCATCAAATATTGAGGAACTTTTATCAGTTAACTTTAAGGTTTATCTTTTATCCTTTTTGTGGTAAAAAATATATTTTGGGTAAGTACATAAACGAAAAAAATTACGTGCTTGGGCTTTCACGCCTATGCCGGAATTATTACTTCAATTCTTAACGCACTATCACTAAATAAAAGCCAAAGGAATCGTAGATTTTTTTCTCATTTATGGAGCTACCTCAGGCCTTATAAGTTAAGGAAAGGAGTAACTTATATCAATTGTTAGGTAGGTATGTTGTATTATTTTTACCTAAGGATGTTCTTAATTTGTGTTCGGTTTTAATTAGATTTTTATTAAGAAAGTAAATTTTCAATTTCAATTTCAATTTCAAAAGCCTTTATTAACAACCTTAATTACATACTAAATTTTATACAGTACAATATATATATATATATATTTTTTTTTTATGTACCAGACATCGGTGTAGAAAATTTAAATATTCGGTGTCAGATTGTTGTGCCTTTCGGCATAGGCCTCCCCCAGATTCTTCCATAGCAGTCGGTCATGAGTTTTCCTCCTCCAATGTATGCCCGCTGTAGATTTGAGGTCATCCTCCCATCGTAAAAATGGTCTTTTTAATTTACTTTCTTCTTCAAGAAGAAGAAAGTAAATTACAATCAAATAATAAATTTAAATTAAAACTAGTATTTACAATAAAAACAAATGAGCTATCTGCGAACTGTTGCAAACAATTTTAATTTATTTTCTGTGAATATCACTTTTATTATGACATCTTATTTCACTTTTTGTATAAAAATTTATGTGAAAATTTGATTCTTAAATGTTTTTTAAATGTACCTTAATATTTCGACACAAATGTATTCGTCTGAGAATAAAGAAACTGAAACATGTCAGATTCATTTCAAATGTTCTTTGGGAAGATAGATTTAACACCTAAGCATGCCTAGGCTCGCGTAGACAGACCATCAGAATGAATGTAATTTCAATTTAATTCGACAATTCGGCGGTTATCATTATCACCATCATTAAAAACTAAACGGTACACCAACCGAATTCTACGCTAAGCAGAAAAAAACTTCATAATAAGACAAAAGCCCTAACTGGACACTTTCACCGTATTCAAATAATAAAATAAATAAATAAAATGTTTTAATTGGGGCTTAGCAACACACAATCTTACAGGTTCTGTGAGGAAATTCTTGTTTATCTGTCTGAGAGTCCATTAATATTACTTTTACTTTGTAAATTCAATATGTTAAAGCGTAGAATTCATCTAGGCAAGCACCTGCATACGAAACGGAAAAGCTAATAAAAAATCCTTTAGAACCTACCAGCTGTAAGGGATAGTGGAGAAATGAACGCCGCAACTTCAAACGCATCAAGTGGTGGTCACTATATAGGCCTCCATATCCGCAGTGGCATAAAAGCACAGAAGGCAGAGAGAAAAAACATCATAATTAATCGCCAACGTTTGTGAGCACTTTGTTGCTCTTAATGAGCTCCATTCTGACCTGACTGTAGCTTGCCGCATCCAGCATCTGCCTGAGATTTAGCCTGTCATCGTGAAAGATTAGATTTACCGTAGGAGCAGAAGTTACATAATTATAGTAATCTATGTAAAAAGGATTCATCTCAATGCTTCTTACATGAAAAATGTGCAGTCGACAGTACTTTTTCCAACCTTTGAAATATGGGACGAATCAGGAACGCTTTCACCATAAAATTTGAGTTTCTCGACTTGTCCCAATGAATTGGGACCAAAGTGGGACGAGTCGGGAATAACTTGTTTTATAGATAAGCCACCCAATGGCCTGTGTATGTATAACATTTTCTGCAGTTTTCTATAGGCTTTACAAGTACATTTGTTTTTAGATTTACACATGAAAAGCATTTTACCTCATTCAGTCAATAAATGGCCAGGACGGCTCTTCCCACACCGAATAACTAGTCTTCCCCATAGAATCGTTTCCCGTTGAATAGAGATTGGAGTACCATCGTATTCCACATTCATGTGTCTACGAGTGCCTTTGTACTCCCATAGGTGCGCGCTCACTGTGGCACATGGACATTGGACGGGCCGTTGATTTTACAGCAGTGAGATTTTGTTTTACGTTGCAATTTGGGGCCGAATTCCACTAAATTATCTTCACATCACTTAAAGTACATTTATTCACCATTATTATGGTATCGTCTTAGAAAGAAACATTTTGTATTTTCTTCTTCTTTTCTTTGTTGAAAGAAACTGCAAATGTTGAGACTCGTGTCAAAAGTGGCAAAGTTATAATCAATCTCTTCGTGCAAATAGTACAGCACGCACAATCTAGAGTTTATTTCATCTAATTACGATTCTTTGACAATAGAATACAATTTACTTTTTATTGCACACCAAAATAAGACAGATACACAGGACAGGAAAGAACTAATACAGATTACGTTGTACAATGGGTGGCCTTATCGCTTTGAGCGATCTCTGCCATGCCACCTTTGTATGGACAGGGAGTGATAGAACAAGTGTAGACGGTGATGATAATACCATTGTCATAGTAAAGCAATTGGTTAGCAGATTTTGGCTCATGATTTTTATTTATTATTTTATTTTATTTTATTTGGAGAACAAACAGTTGTAATCACTATTTATATAAACTTACACTATAACTTCTAACCATTGATGTGTCCTCGCATATAATATGATTAATAGTTAAACGGTCTCTTGAGACCACTATTAAGTATCCTGGGTTCTTAGTGCCTAATCAAGCTGAATTCTGTCAAAAACATTGTAGATAGCCTTAGATGGGGAGATGAAACTAATGATGAATGTTGACCACGGTGGCCAGTCTCTAGAGACGAGCCAGGTGCGCAGGACAAATTTATAGTGCACAAGTGTATGCACAAACACAAGTGCACTTTCTTTTCCCTCACTCTCATAATCCGATGGGACGGACTGACAAGACCGGGGACAGGTCAGGCGGGGAACCAACGGTTTAACGTGCTTTCCTAGCCATGGGCGTGTAATACCGCTAATTTTCTGATTTCAGGCTGCTTCTGCGATTTTTTTATTACTAGAAAATCCTCAATAACTTGGCCCGACCTAAGATTTGAACTGACTGCCTCGTTGGCTTAGCGGTAGGCTTGTTGAACTGCTCATAATGAGGTCTTGGGTTACGACACAGACGATGGTATAAATTCGGTACAAAAATTAAATCCTACGAACGATACGGTGATTTGTTTATTTGATAACTTGACTAATCATTTTGTAGTAAATAGTAACCAATTTGCGAAGCCAACAAGGGTGTTTTCTCATCTTTCAGCTTTACACGCGTATCACAGACTTTTAAATTTTTACACACGTATTTTCTACAGATCGAGAAGAAAATTTAGATGTTCTGTAACCAATGTCACAGTAAAAGTTGTAAAAAAACCTTCTTTTAGTTATGTCCACTATATATTCTGGATTTGACCAAGTCTTGTAGTCCTGGATTGACTAATAGGTGACAGTTTTTTAACATAATTTTTTTTTACAACTTAGTTTTCGTCGTTTCTTCTGTTACTGGAAATCGCAAAATAATCACGCTTAATTCGTATTGATAAGCAAAAAACAAATAATCAGACGGAGTAAGGAACACAGAGATCAGAGAAGCAACAAAAATAGAAAATGTTACATTGGTAGTTAGGAAACACAAATGGAGATGGACGGTTCGCATCTTAACGAGGAACTGAGAGGTGGAGCAAAACAATTACAAACTATCACCCAAAACAGCAAGATAGCTATCGCTGAAAAGTTATGGTCAAAAACCACCAGTACGTCTACCATGAGTTTTATCAATCTATATTCGCTAGCGACTGTAGTTAAAAAAATGTATGAAAACTTTTACAGCCTCTAGCGGATAGTTGGGTACTAAAATTCGCAGTATGAGTCACGTAGATAACTATCCTACGTCACTGTGTAGTAAACTATACTACAGTCTCTGTAGTTTGGGTTTCATTTGCTTAGAATTTGGTAGCATTAGTTACAAATTTGAAATAGCTCATGGTACCAACAAAGAAGCTAACTATACTATCTGCGTATTTACGTATCTACTGTAGTAACGTCAGGCGATCTAACTATGACAACTCATGGTAGACGTACAGGTATAGAAAAGAGTGGAAGAAGCTGGAAGAGGCCTATGCCAAACTAAGGCAAACAGACAACATAAAAATAGTTGGTTACCTGTACGTCTACCATGAGTTGTCATAGTTAGATCGCCTGACGTTACTACAGTAGATACGTAAATACGTAGATGGTATTGTTAACTAACGTAACTACAGTAGTAATAGTACTATGACACCTGTCAAATTTGTAACTCATGCTACCAAATTCTAAGCAAATGAAGCCCAAACTACAGAGATTGTAGTAATAGTTTACTATACGTAGCATAATTATCTACGTAACTCATACTGCGAATTTTAGTACCCAACTATCCGCTAGAGGCGCTGTAAAAGTTTTCATACATTTTTTTAACTACAGTGGCTAGCGAGTATAGATTGATAAAACTCATGGTAGACGTACTGTATAAAGGCTTATATTATTAATTCGTTATTAATTCGTATTGGCCCCAATGCACGCGCACTCCACGGTACCAAGTGACGTCATGCGGTCGCCTGCTGCCGATTGAATGGCTTGAAAGCCTCCATAAAGTTTACTGACGCCATTTCAAAGAAGCTATAGATGTTTAAATACTCTATTTAATAGCTTCATTCGTAAAATGCTACTTTGCGGTCTTACAGTTTACGAAGAGTTTACGTTTTACAATCAAATTCAGTTTTTTTATGCCCTGTGTCATGTCAATTTATTTATTACTATAGGAAAGAAACCACTGTGGCGATCTTTTAACTTCAAATTTAAAACAAATAAGCAAAATAATTGGGTAAAAACCCAAAGGTATACAAATATCATTTTGTTTGACCTTTTTTCGTTATTTTGCTAAAAATAACGTAAAAGTTTTGATCTTTAACTTTAACTAACTAACTTTGACGACCTACGTGGTGCGGTGGGCGAAGGTCCGCCTGCGACGCAGGAGGTTGCAGGTTCGATTCCCGCCTTGGGATAAATATTTGTACGATCTGCAGGTATTTGTTACGCGTGTTCTGGTCGTTTTCTATGTATATTAAAAAATATCTATCTATGTATTGTATTGTATTATGTATATTAATTATCTATTATCGAACTAGTACCTACCCATAACACAAGCTCTGCTTAGCTTGGGGCTAAATGATGCTGTGTGAATTGTCCAGCGTTATTTATTTATTATTTATTTAAGTATAATAATATAATAAATATCAATAATATTTTATTCACCTATTCCCATTTCTAATAGTTCTTCATAAATCATTCCTAGTTATTGTGATAAAAAAATACCTATTGCTATTGTTGACGACCTGGTGTGTGGCGCGGTAGGCGAAGGTCTGCCTGCGACGCAGGAGGTTGCGAATTCGATTCCCGCCTCGCGACAAATGTTTGTACGAACTGCAGATAACCCAAGTCCTGAGTGTTCTGGTGGTTTTCTTTGTTTTAAAAAAACATTTTATGTACTTTATTATGTATTTCAGTCATCTTAGTACCCATAACCCAAGCTCAGCTTAGCTTGAACCTAGATAATTTCCTGGATTATTAATTATTTATTATATTGTTCTCATTCTATTATCAAATTACTAGCTTGTAGCATCTATACAGCATCGTAGCAAAGCGTAGAGGTGCTACGAAGCGTAGCTTTATCTGTAGATGTGCTACGAATCTGTAGCATTTACCGTAGAGGTGCTACAATTTTCAGCACATTATTTGATTCAGCTAGAGGCTGTAATGAAGAAATATTAAAGGCGGTATTTTCATTAGGCAGTGGAAGTGGCGACGCGGGAGTAAAAGCGTGTTTATCGGTGAGCAAAGTTTCAAAGAAAACTGTCAAAATCTAATCTTACTTCTTCTCCCTTTGATCACTTATATTATAAACTAGTTTCTTCCCGCAGCTTCGCACACATAGATTAAGGTTATTTCTATCCCATGGAAACTGATTTATAAATTAATAAATAAAAAGTAGCCTATTTTTTAATACAGGCCTAACTACCTGTGAGCAATACCAGCCCGATCCGTTCAGTAGTTTTGACGTGAAGAGGTGACAAACCTTCAAACATCGAAACTTCTGCCCTTTTTGCATGATGCAAAACTTTGAATGGATGGATGTATGTTTATTACATCCTAGTCAAAACTTCTGAATCGGGCTGAAGTTGGGCATAATGTCCTGCTTGTTAATTAAGTCCCGGCGACATTGTTTCTTCTAAAATTTAATTTATTTTCTCTGCTTCGTCCAAAGATGACATTCAAAACCAATTATGCTTCATGCGGGCGAAGTCTCAGGTAACAGCTAGCTATGCAAAAAACACAAGGCTAGATCTGGAATAAGACAATAAGAGCGAGAGAAGGCTTTTTTTCCATGAATCAGTTCCTTTATTTTCGAAATTAGCTTAAGATTAAGACGTTACAATTAGATCTTTCTTGGTTTGCAAAAAAATATTATTTTATCGGTTTTTTGTTTATCCACGAAACAACACATCCAAAGACGCGGGATGATACTACTCTATTTAAAATAAAGCTTCCAATCAAAACACTAATTAACAAGAGCGTAAAACAATATCAACCCACCTCAAAACATGTAAATCCAAAGCTTTATCTACCAAAAACACGGAACTTCACGGCCGCTGCGTTATTTTTTAATTTCACGAAAAAACGTGTAATTTTTGTTTTTCGGACATTTTCACAAAACATCGCCTTTCAGCGGAATTATGGCAGAAGATAAAGCTTTGTACAGAACGAACATGGCTTACAATTTGTAGGTAGTACGTAGCGCTAAACGATCAAAAATACAGTTGGTTGTATGTGATAAACGTGTTCTTGAGTGGAGACCGCGACTCGGCAAACGTAGTATAGGACGCCCTCCGACCAGGTGGGATGACGATTTGTGAAAGACTGCTGGCAAATGCTGTTTGCGGCAAGCTGAAGACAGGGCGCTTTGACGCTCATTAGGGGAGGCCCATGCCCAGCAGTGGACTAATATAGGCTGATGATGATATACATATGTGATATATAACAAAAGAAAGAAATCCTATAATATAAGGTTAAGGTCGCCAATTCTATTACCTTTTATAGGATTAAATTAAGAAGATGCGACGCAAGAGGTTGCGGGTTCGATCCCCGTCTCGTAACAAATTTGTGTACGATCTGCAGAAATTTGTTCCGTTGGTCTGGGTGTTTTCTATGTATAATAAAAAATATCTATCTATGTAATGTACAATATTACGTATATCAGTTATCTAGTACCCATAACACAAGCTCTGCTTACCTAGATAGACTAGACGGGGCTAGATAATGCTGTGTGAATTGTCCAGCATTATTATTTATTATTATTATTATATTTATTAGAAAGCTTTCTTTTCAGGGAGTGACGTAGGCTATGTTTTATCCCACAAATTCCCGCGGGAATGGGAACTATGCGTGGGAAACCGCGAGGCACTGCAAGTAATCAATAATTAGGATTAAACTTGGTTAGGGGAAAAATATTTTGTTTATCGTAGTGTTGAATTGAGAATCATCCATCTTTCTATCTATTTTATGACTGACATATCATTATCATCAATTTGTTTTTAGAAGCTGTCTAATTTATATCCAAACATACCACTGTTGATCTCGTCTCCCCCCAAACAAGGGGGTGTAGCCATAATCCCACCCTTGCCAGGCGGATTTGTCCGCAGCGGTAGTGTTACAATACACATAAAAAGCTGCTACTCTTCGCCTGATAAGTTCCTTTAGTCGGCTCTGGCATCCAGGGATTAAGTTGGAAGGTCGATGCTTACACGACTACGGCCAAAACCATAAAAAAATAAAAATGTAGTAAAAAATATACAGAATTTGTTATAAATGTCTGGGGTGTCGCAATGTCCTCGCAACTGTTTACATTAACTCTTCATTACGTGAATAATGTGATTTGAATAATGAAGGAAACTCTTTGACCTGTTCTAGTGTTTTAATTTGATCTCGAAAGGCTGAGCATTTTTACAAAAAAAATTGATATACATTTTGTATTAGGTGTCAGTTTCTAAGATACCAAAATATATTTGTGACTTGAGGAATAATTCAATTGGTATGAGTCAAAAGTAAGTATCTTTGCCGTACCTGTGTACTATCTTTATTGTCCAGCAGTGGACTACCTGTAAAATATATATTTTTGTAACAGCTCCACTTTTGTTCTGGCTTCGCGAAAGCATTCATATCGTTGAAACACTTACGCTGTTGCACGGATATGAACGAAAATGTTGTACACTAAGACCTTTTTTTTAAATACAAGTAGCGAATCCATTGAGAAAAGAAAACCATCACACAAAGAAATGATTGGGGGCGGCGAACGGAAGATTGTGATCAAGTTTTTTATTACTACTAAAAATAGCGCCAACATCCAATAAAGCCCGTTTTCCAACCACTAAAGTTATAAAAAGCTAGACAATATAAAGCTCGAGACAATTACACTGAGTGGCAAGAAAATAGAAGATACAGCTAATGCGTCTCCGCTATTGTTTCAGTGTTTTGTTAGCGAGGTCAACGTCAGCGTGTCTTTTGTGTTGGGAACGCGTCCTCATTTTGCACTGAATTGTAAAAACATTTTACGAACTTGTATGCCTAAAGAAGTAATAATTTGAAGTATGGAGTTCGTAAAAGAAATTTTTATTCGTATATTGAATGTATATGTTGCAAGGTGGGTAGACGACATAGTACGCGTCGGGGGGCGGCAATGGAGGTTAGCACAGGACCGTGGTGGATGGCACAAACTGAGGGAGGCCTATACCCAGCAGTGGGTAAAATCCGGTTGTGGATGATGATGATGATGATATTGAATGCGAAAAATAACAACACCGAAACAAAAATGAGAACTTTTTAAGGTATATAAAACTGTAGGTAGTCAATGCAACTATGTAGAATATTAAACAGATAGATAGATAGATAGAGAATACTTTCATCATCATCATCCTATACCAGTCCACTGCTGGACATAGGGGCCTCCCCTAATGAGCGCCATAGCGCCCTGTCTTCAGCTTGCCGCATCCAGCATCTGCCAGCAGTCTTTCGCAAATCGTCATCCCATCTGGTAGGAGGGCGCCCTACACTACGTTTTCCGAGAGAATACCTTATTCATCACCAATTAAGAAAAAAAATAGATTATTTTAATTTTAACATGTAAAATAGAACAGCAATGGATTTGGCGGACTTATCGCTTAAAGCGTTTTCTTCCAGGCAATCAGAACATTTCTGTTAATTTGACAAGGTTACTAAAATACATGTAAATATAAGGTCTTCAGTCGTGGCGTTAGAAATAACCTCTCCTGAAGATATTTTAAGAGCCGAATAAGGGAATGGTGTGTTTTTTAACACGTTCACTGCGACCAATAAACTGCATGCCAAGTGTTATGATTTATGACTAAAGCCTCCTTGTTGATTATGCCATGTATTTAGTAAATTTAACATGAGCTCCTCTCGACATAAATAAATAATAATAAATAAATAACGCTGGACAATAAATTCACACATCATTATCTAGCCCAAAGCTAAGCAGAGCTTGTGTTATGGGTACTAGATAACTGATATACATAATACAATACACAGATAGACATTTTTTTTATATATAGAAAACGACCAGAACACCCTGAACAATTGTCTGCAGATCGTACACACCTTTGTCCCGAGGCGGGAATCGAACCCGCAACCTCCTGCGTCGCAGGCAGACCTTCGCCCACCGCGCCACCGAGGTCGTCAAATATTGACGAATGGTTGTTAACGTGAATTACTATTAGTTATTTTCTGAGCACATAAATAAACTCCAGATACAATATAAATTGTTTTATTAATCATTTTCAATCAAACACGCTTCGCTGGAGTCCAATGTAATTAGTTTGATTATTGTTTTCGGTGAAGATTTACTCAATATCATTAATTATTTAAATGTAACAATTTTTTAGATTTATTTCATTGGAATCAGTGTTGATATTTAGGATTTTTGGTACCAAAAAAGTACGTTCACACATTGTTATTGTGCCTATGAAATTGCCATTTAATAAATAATAATAATAATAATAATGTTTATTTCTCTCACAAAGGTACAAACATAGCTACATAGACTAGACAGTGAAGGCGTTAATTTACATAATAATGCCATACAAAAAGTGGAAAGTTTAGTATAATATGTATAAATGTGAATATAGACTAGAGCATTTACTTGTAATGGAAAATATAAAAAGAGCTGTTATTAAATTTACACGAATCATTCTTCGAACATGACGCTCGATTTTTCTTTTCTGATTGAAAAACAGAGGAGCGTTTTGGTGTCACATTTCATCAAAGGCACGAAATCAGCCGAGCGTTTACGGTAAAATATCTCATTCCATGGATTGCCATCCGAGGAGTTTGGGTATAAGCTATTTCGCTTTCTATCATCTGTGTTACAAAAACAAATAAATAAAGGTAATAATGATACTCACACTTGACTTTGTTTTGCGCGACTACGTTTCTTTACTGCAACATTTAATCTGTTTGTAAATTTGACTCAGAATTGCTGATATTGAGTAGTAAGAGAAACAAGGTTATCGACATAGCTCAGAGGATTAGCACGCTGAAGTGGCAGTGGGCTGGTCATATTTCAATAAGAACCGACAACCGCTGCGGTAAACGTGTTCTTGAGTGGAGACCGCGACTCGGAAAACGTAGTGTAAGACGCACTCCGACCAGGTGGGATGACGATTTGCGAAAGACTGCTGGCATATGCTGGATGCGGCAAGCTGGAGACAGGGCGCTATGGCGCTCATTAGGGGAGGCGTATGTCCAGCAGTGGACTGCTATAGGCTGATGATGATGATGAGCAATAAGGGAAAGTGTGAGTAATCTAACAGTTGACTTTTACTTAAGTTATATCTTGACGTTGAAGTTAAAATTTCCGTCGGCGATCGACTCCATCCCGCGAGAAAGTTGTATGCATTTTAAGTACCATATTGGCAGCCGAAATCGTTTATGACCATTCTACCCAAATGCCCCATTCAATGGGAATGGGATATTTTACCAGAATCGCACGGTAAGTGATGGGGAACGGCGAGGAGGAAGGTGCGCGGGCCGATGAAATAAGTTGGTATGCAAAGAAATGTTACAGATTAACTCAGTCGCCATGTGTGTTACGTCGAGCATTCGCTAGGACGACGTTTCATTTTGGTTACATTACATGGAAATGCTCTAGGAAAATCAACATTTGTACCTATCGAAAAAACTAAAACTGTAATGCTCTTGCAAATGCCCTAGTCTATACTCACCTTACATGGGCTTGGTAGAGGCCTTTTAAAGTATATGGGTGACTAACCTTCCAACCGAAAACAAACAAAATAAGGCTGATCCGAATTCATTACTGTTTCGTGATGTATTTGTAAGTACAATGAGCAAATAAAATCACAAAACACACACACAATGTATTTCCCAAGCGACTCTATGTAATGCAATTTTTACAAAGCGTGCATGGCTGTTCACCTATAAAACTTCTAGATAAATAAAAAAGAGGCCGGTGTCAAATCTCAGTTCAGATATTAAAAAAGCTTTTTTTCTGACTGATAAAAAAATTGTCACCTTAAAATAGCGAATTATAAACGGGTAACAATGTTCTCACCTGAAAACCGCATCCTCCCTCACCTCAACAGCTTTTAACAGTCCACTGCTGGACGCAGGCCTCCCCCTGATAATTGCTATATTGACTTTCATCTCATGGGAGGTAATGCCCATAATACCCACGCTGGCGCATTGGAGATCGCAGTTCGGTGGTAGATCTATTCTGAAAGAGGCGCTGCCGCCAGCCTCCCGTATGTCCATTAGTCACCTCTTACGACACCCACGGGAAGAGTTGGGGTGATGCAAATTCCAAGCCGTCACCACACGAACAAACCGCAAAACCGCATACCTATCTTAAACATTATGTCATCTGTAATCTTAATGATAAATAATTAATTCATTTATTTTCGTAATTAATGGTGACTGTACTCCTGAGCACACGTTATGTCCTTACGCCCATTGCTGGAACATACTTCCACCTCGCACTCTTTTGTCACGCTTGGTAAGCAGATTGGTGATCGCGTTATATTTGTATTTGTATATTTTTAATCTACCGTAGGTACCTATTGATGCACTTGATGTCGTTAATATTAACAAAATTTGCTTAGATTAACATGTTAAATTACTAAAATATTTTATTATTTTAAAAATAAAAATAATATAGATATTATATGAATACAGAAGAAACTTGCTTCCCTTCCTCTGCTGGTAGAGACCGTTCTCTTACGAGATCCACGGGTTGGAGGGGTAAATTTTTACGCTGCTAACCCCACGGCTGACTGTACATAATACAAAAACCAATCCCAAGGATAGAAGCATAATACATTATTGTTTATTGACCCTGGCTCGCATTAAGTTAGGCGGTAAGACGAATATTTCCCAGGAGGTCCATACTGGTACCTATCCATATAAACAGAAAATAATTTATTGTAACAGAAGGAAAACAAAGAGATTTTCTCGGTATTTTTGAATCAATAGAATTTGAACATGCATGTTTTTTGAAACCTGATTTGCAGTAGTAGATAGTGGCAGAAGTAAAGACTCTGTCCCACCGCGGCGCACGTAGTCCACGGTCACAAGGAGATTAGGCTAGTGGGTTTGTTTGTTTGACGTGTTTTAGTAACTTAAGTTTCTACCACAATTTATTAGATTTCTTTTGTGTGAGTTGTGTGCTATAAATAACGAACTGAATTACATAATCTGTAATGTTATTATTGTTACCTGAACGTGCGAATACCTCGCCTGACGACCGATGTGGCGCGGTTGGCGAAGGTCTGCCTGCGACGCAGAAGGTTGCGGGTTGATGATGATGATGATGATGTATTGTGTATATTATGTATATCAGTTATCTAGTACCCATAACACAAGCTCTGCTTAGCTTGGGGCTAGATAATGCTGTATGAATTGTCCAGCATTATTTATTTATTTATTATTGTTATTAATAAATAAATAATTGATAATCGTGGGTCTACGTTTCCACTGCAGCACCAGTAATTCTATAATAAATAAAATCGTTTATTTCAGGCAACATTAGTCTAGAACAATAATAATAATAATTGTTATAATAACACGCAGCACACTGTTCATCAAATTTCACCTACGACTATGTATAACTAGCACACACACTTAGCACAGCACAGTTTTGACATCCTACTTCCCGCAGTGAAGCTAAGCCTACTTGTACCGCATGCATGCCATTGACTTTTGTATCTTTAATATTATATGGGTCTATTTATACCTGCAATGAACTGATTTTATTTATTTATCCTTTTTTGACCGCGTTGAGCTGCGTTATTCGAGCAAGCCACGCGTGTAGCAATGACGCCATTAATCTCAAGCGTAGCGCGTTGGTGGATTGTAGTGGATGTTATCTCATATTTTATTGCAAAGCGATCCTAGGCTAGACACACGTGCTTAGCCGATCCGTGCACAGCGGTGAGTCAGCGGCTTTAAAATTCCTAGCACAACATAAATTGTGAAATGTTATGATAGATTTTTTAGTCTTATATTTTTAAATATCACATTCAGGCCGCAGTTTCACATGCGTTGTTTTTATGGAACTCGTATCTTAAAGTTATTTATCACCATCATCGGCCTATATTAGTCCACAGCTGGACATAGGCCTCCCAAGTGCCATAGCGCCCTGTCTTCAGCTTGCCGCATCCAGCATCTGCCAGCAGTCTTTCGCAAATCGTCATCCTACCTGATCGGAGGGCGTCCTACACTACGTTTGCCGAGTCGCGGTCTCCCCTCAAGAACACGTTTATGCCAGCGTTTCCAAGATTTATCATCATCATCAGCCTATATTAGTCCATTAAGGTTATTTATATCGAATGGGAACTGTTTTAAAGCATAAAAATAAACCAATATTTGATCTAGGCTTAGAGCTACGTCTATGCATAATTTCATCCCGATTGGTTCAGTCTTTATGACGTGAAGAGGTAACAAATAAAGATCCAAATATCCAACTTTCGCATTTATAAAATTAGTGTGATATTAGAGTGATGATGACCAAGCGAGCAAAGCGTCTCTGCATCCTCACCTCACCTCAACAGCCTATAATGGTCCACAGCTGGACGCAGGCCTTCCCTGATAATCGCCTCTTTGGCTTTTATCCCATGGTGGTAGTGCCCATAATCCCCACGCTGGGCATGCGAGTTGGGGATCGCAGTTCGGTGGTAGACCTATTCTGCAAGAGGCGCCGCTGTCCGCCCCCGGTGTATGTCCCATAGTCATCTCTTACGACACCTACGGGAAGAGTTGGGGTGGTACAATTCTAAGCCGGCACCACACTTCTCTGCATCAACAACTACTAAAGTACGGATTCTGTCAGAATGTACGTACTCTACAAGTCGTTTTTACGACCAATCTGGACGTAACTTGGTGTACAGATTCTATGATTATAGTGCATTACAACCCATGACCAATCTGCCAAGAAAGAATAAATAAATGAATTATGCTGGATAAATCACACAGCATTATCTAGCCCCAAGCTAAGCAGAGCTTGTGTTATGGGTACTAGATAACTGTTATACATAATATAACACAATACATAGATATATATTTTTTATTATACATAGAAAACGACCAGAACACCCTGAAAAAATGTCTGCAGATCGTAAACACATTTGTCCCGAGGAGGGAATCGAACCCGCAACCTCCTGCGTCGCAGGCAGACCTTCGCCCACCGCGCCACAGAGGTCGTCAGAGAACATCCAAAAGAGAATGATCCAACTGTTTGTTATAACTATTTCTACTGTGCCAAAGGTCACGGGTAATGGTTCGTTCCAGTTGTAATAAATATGCTAATCCTAAGATTTTGAATTGTGTTGGGAACTCGGGTCGTTGGGTTGGGTTTGTATCTAGTTGGGACCAATGTTTGGAATATAATGTATAATATAAGGTATATCTTTGTTTCTGAACTGAACTGTCTGTTTATATTAACCTTGATTTGGTAATTGACATTAATATAATTTAGTAAATGGTTTGTAATGGATTTAAATTTTTACTAATGGAAATTCAAACGTATCGATCTAGAAATACGACATAACTTGGTACTTATTTTTTAAAATGATGCCGTCGTAAATCCGTTTTTGCCATCGCGACCCGGGTCTGCGTTGGTCATTTTATTAAAATCACTTTTCCTGTCACGCAAACTTGCGCATGCATTTTGATCTGTTTGTCTTTGGTTTCACACGAAACCATTATTTATTATATAATGTTTTTCTTAAAACAAGGCCACGTATACCCGGAAATCGGATTGGCTGGAGATATAAGGTATTATACCCATTTTTGAAAAGTGTCTCAATTTGTTCCTAATAGTGTTAATGAAAAAAGTAATTTCACGTCAATTTTCACTTCGATTAGATTGTTTATCAAACTAATTAAAAAACCTCCTAAACTCGGGGACCTTTTCACACTCGACTGGAATCCGTGCCGTATTAAATTATTCCAATTTAAACTGGAAGCGGAATAAAGACTCACAATCGCATTACACACTTTTCGACCCCATTGAAGTGGGTTTAAACAAATATAAAGCCAGTCATTGCTATAAGCGTGTTGCCAACACTAATAGCAATATAATGTATATAGGTTCGCCACTTTCCAAAATCGGGAAAGGGCTTCAAGATTCCCTAAATAGCTTGTTACAGAATAGATCATTTTACTAAGAAAAAATATTTAGAAATACATGCTGTAGCATAACCAAAGAGCAGTCGAAAGATGTCAGTTTTTTTTCTTACGTCACACGTCTGTGTAAGTAAACTGAAAAGTTTCAACTGTCATAAGCAATATTAGCTTAATATGGCGTCTACTGCGTCCAGCGTATTCGTAAAATTACGCGCGCTACATGTAAATGTGAATTTTAAATACATTTCTAAGGCACTTGAAGAATAATAATGGTGGACAATTCACACAGCATCGTTTAGCCCCAAGCTAAGCAGAGCTTGTGTTGTGGGTACTAGATGACTGATAAGTAAGTACATAATATAATACACAATATTTTTTATTTTACATAGAAGACGACCAGAACACCCTGAACAAATATCTCCAGATCGTAACATTTGTCCCGAGGTGGGATCGAACCCGCAACCTCCTGCGTCGCAGGCAGACCTTCGCCCACCGTGCCACAGAGGTCGTCAAATGATTGAATACATTTTTATTTGTGATTTTTAGTTATGTATAATTTTGTTTTTTGAATCTGTTGAGATTTATTTTGTGAGTGTATCATTCATACTACAGACCATAGACATAGAATTTTTTCACTACCTACAGACCGTTCACCTATGTCACTTGACGTCGTAACGCAATGAGCGGATTTCGATTTGCATTAAAAAGAAAAAAAACGTTTCTAACGTCTCAATAGATGGCAGGGGGCGTCAACTTGAAATACGGTATGTCAATGTAAAATGAAAGGAAAGCTTTGAATTTTCCAAATCGGTCCATTTTGAAGATTTTGACGTAAGGTTGTTTTCATTTAATTTGACATTGACATACCTTAATTTCCAATTGACACCCCCTGCCACCTATCGATATATTTGGAACTATTCTTTTTCTATTTAAAAATGCAAGTCGAAAACCTATTTAATAATTGGCAACGGATTCCGTATTGAGTTGAGATTTCCGGTTCAAGTAACGTCGAAGTCGAAAAATAATTTAAGATTATAATAAATTCTTAAAAAATAACCCCAAGACGAGGCTTACGCACTATAATATCAAAATCCTATTATTTATACATTCTTAAAAGCCATTTTCAATGCAATACCACGAACAAAATTTGTTTTCGCTAGCCAAGAATCTATTTACTGCTTCACCTTTGACCTTTACCGTGGAAAAATATAACAATTTATCTCTTCCGATAAGCGAATCTCGCATCCCTAGGCAAGGTACCAAACAAAAATATTTGTAAGGCAAACAAAATAAATGACTACTCCAGGCATATTTATGAATCACCCTTTACCTGTACGCGCAATCTTGTTTCACGTAATGTAACGATTTGTGAACACCCTTTTTATAAAAAGGAGGTGCGGTAAAAATAGTTATTTATAAAATTAACTATTTTTTAATGATCTCGTTGATTTTGATCACAATCTCGCAAAACTGTTTTTTGATCTCAAGATCAAATATGAAAAAAACTTGCTTTCTTTTCGTAAGCAGTTCTTCTGCGTCATATTTTTTTTAAATAAAATCTTGTCCCAGTTTTGTTATACGTTTCCCAACAATTAATCACATTGGACAAAATATTATCATTAATTACAAAATTGTAGTTATTTTATTTATTACTTATACTAAATTGTTTTTGCAGATTCTGCAATTGGCTAAAAACAATTTCGAGAAAGAAGCCAAGAGGAGGATCCACCTAGGTTGTGCGTTTGGAAAACTACGTCGAGTCTTCTCGTCATCCATACCGCAATGCTTGAAAACGAAAGTTTTCAATCTGTCCTACTTGTCATGATCTACGGAGCTGAGTCGTGGACACTCACGGTAGGGCTCGGAGTATCTCTGAAGGATGGGATTCGCAACGAATACATCCGACAGAGAACCAAGGTTATCGACATAGCTCAAAGGATTAGCAAGCTGAAGTGGTAGTGTTCTGGCTATATCTCGAGAAGAACCGACAACCGCTGGGGTAAACGTGTTCTTGAGCGAAGACTGCGACTTGGCAAACGTAGTGTAGGACGCCCTCCGACCAGGTTGGATGACGCGAAAGACTGCTGGCAGATGCTGGATGCGGCCAGCTGAAGACAGGGCGCTATGGCGCTCATTAGGGGAGGCCTATGTCCGGCAGTGGACTAATGTAGGCTGATGATGATAATGATATTTATTACTAGCTACTGCCCGCGGCTTCGCATGCAATTTTCAAGTAGCCTATGTCCGTCTTCTGGATATTGTTTACCTTACTGCCAAATTTCATTATGATCCGTTCAGCCGGTACGACAGACAGACAGAGTTACTTTTGAATTTATAAAAAAAGTTGAGAGGTGTCAAGGGACACCCAGATGGAATGAAGTTCCTTTCTATAAGAGAGAGAGAGAGAGACAGACAGAGAAACATGCGCACGCCGCACGGCTTACAATAGCTTACTATAGAAAAAAGTGTCGTTACAACTTTTCGTGGGATTTTTTTCCGTCCAGCCCCCTTTCACAACGCGCGCTAAGGAACTTAGTTCCAATATAAGTATTAATTATTTATTATACTTTACATCTCTCGACTTGTCTCGAATGTTGCCTCGAGCGACTAGACATCAAACTAACCTTAATATTTGTACAATGTTTGTAGAGTTTATTTTAGAATAAATAAATCCACCGATGTGTCAGCTATCGTTTCTACCAACATGTGAAATGGACTGTGTGAACATACTGCTAAAGTTTATTTTCGCAAATGACATCCAAATTTAAACTAGGATACCCACAAAAATGTTACGACCGAACCATACGTGGTCTAGATTTGCTTGGCGAAACATAAATTTTACTATCTTGTGATTTTCAGCAATGTTAAAAACAAGTTTTTGCCCGCGGTTTCGACTGCGTTTATCCGCGTTTAAATAAACCCTATATTTTAATTCAGGTTGAGAACTACATTTATGCAAAATTTCAACCCGATCCGTTACCTATGTAGTTTTGTTGTGAAGAGGAAAGTTCTAACAGACATCTATACATTTAAACTTTCGCATTTATAGATACAGGGTTTTCGGCAGACAGTGTGTCATATCGTAACTGGGGAAGATAGCACCAAGCGCAATACTTTGGCGGTTTTTTAACCCTCAATAGCTTCTCGACTATTTTTAAGAATTTTTTACTTTACGTGGTCTAGATTTGCTTGGCGAAACATAAATTTTACAATCTTGTGATTTTCAGCAATGTTAAAAACAAGTTTTTGCCCGCGGTTTCGACTGCGTTTATCCGCGTTTAAATAAACCCTATATTTTAATTCAGGTTGAGAACTACATTTATGCAAAATTTCAACCCGATCCGTTACCTATGTAGTTTTGTTGTGAAGAGGAAAGTTCTAACAGACATCTATACATTTAAACTTTCGCATTTATAGATACAGGGTTTTCGGCAGACAGTGTGTCATATCGTAACTGGGGAAGATAGCACCAAGCGCAATACTTTGGCGGCTTTTTAACCCTAAATAGCTTCTCGACTATTTTTAAGAATTTTTTACTTTCCTTAGCAGCCAACTGTTATTTGTGGCATTATCTGTCATTTTAACATAAGCAAGCAGTCGTAGTAGTAGCGAGTTGGACAAAAAGCTGATGAAGATAAACGAAAAATGTATTGGACGATACACTTTTAAAACTATCATGGTTATTAACATTAAAGTAATAAATTTATAACGGTATATTTAAACCTGGACAAAGGATATTTAAAATTAAAAAAATGAAATATTGGAAAACTCAAAAATCGAATCATGGTAAATATCCCGTTATAAATGACTTTAATGGACGATGCGCGTTTCGGTCGAACTGCTAACAAATTGTCACTTTTTTATGTACATTCTCATTTTTTTTTAACACGGATCGAAAAAAAACACTTTTTATGCTAAAAAATTCATAACATCTAACCCTGAATAAATCCTCAAGATTAGAAGGGCAACCCAGTTTCTAATTCACCTCTGGCCTGCGTTGCTCTTATATTAAACGCAGCGTTTTATGAAAACTGCTCTAATACAATTTCCTTAGAAATTACTTCACACAGGCGCTATATTGCATTTTATGAAACCGCGACTTCAACCGCCTTAAACCAGGGCCTTTTTGGAGCACAAACTGCTAGAGAAATGAAAATCTTTATAGCTTTGCTTGAGCGTAAAATAAACGCTTTGCAGAGAACAATTATTGATCGATGGTAGTTATTTTTCACTCTTTTAATCTTTCAAGAATATGGACGTCAAGACTTTCACCACCCAAAATGGGTGGCCGAAAATAAAGTATTGAATAAAATTGTTGAGTTTCTAAGTCTTTTGTATTCTTGAAAATAAATGTGATTGATTCACAATCAGTTTCAGATACTTTGAAGCTTTAGGTACGCACTTTTGTGTTCGTTGTCCTTTGTTGTTTATGGTACCCTAGTACCTTGATAAGTAAATTTTGTGGTGTAAAAATTAAACATGGACAGAACTAATGGTGGTAGGGTTTCGATTCGGCCTACCACCAATGGTAGTGGTAGCTTGGTGGTAGGCTGGGTAGAGGTTGTAGTGCGTTTATTCAAAAAACAAGAAAATTGTAACCGCGCTGCGCCCGGTTCTAGCCATAGTGAGAATAAAATTTCAAACCTCGAATTTCTTCAATTATCATTTGTATGTATTGCCAGCGCAAAATTACCTTTTTTCATTCGCCTGTGACAAAGCTTTCTTAATTTAATTTGCATGAGACATTGTATGTCGAGTGTTTTGGTCTCTGTCAGAGTGCTTTTATTTAGTGAGGGGAAGGGAGAATGAAATGGTTTTGCTTTGCCCTTTTTAACGAAATATGAGATAAATAATAAGGAATTTTTCTTCTTATATCCATATCTCAAACATAGTATGTAATCTGGTGTTTATTTTAACAACATTCTTTGAACCAAGTCAACCTTTCAGGCTTATCCAAAAGGCGCCTGCAATTTCCATTAGGCACTGCACAAACGTAAATACTTTTAGTTTCCAGTTACCGACACCGAACACTTTTTGATCGTCAATGAGTATGTGCGCAGGGAGTGGATGATTTCATACTGGTCCTACAGAAATCAAATATTCATCGGGAGCTTGTATCCGACACAAGACACAAAAGTGTCTTCGTTTTTACAGCGCCTTACTGTCATGTTTTGCGAGTAGCGAGCTTTGTTTCAGGTGCAAATTCATACCATAATTTAAATTTACATTTTAATTATCATTTATTTTTTAAATTAAATAACTCGCGTTGTTTGAGTAAGGCACTATATACAATATACAAGCCTTGGTCCACAGTGGCTGCCCTGCTGCTGGCCACGCTATGATAGCCTCAAGCTGACTATGGTCTTAGCCTACAAGCTTTGTCATCAATTGCAGCACTTGCTGTCCGTGCTATAATGCTTCATTTCAGCTTGTCCATCAAGGGCTGACATGCTGACTGCGCTGTCCTGACCATGATTTTTATGTATTTTTTATATTTAATAATTATTATTAATATTATTAGTTTCAGACCCTAGAAAAGTAACAGATCTAATTTAAGTTATGCTACAGTCCATAGTAATATACATATAATATATAATATATAGTGTATACCTTTAAACTAACATACATAGAATATTAAAGACACGTTTTTCTATGATTACGGCGAGGCGTGTAGATGACGCAATCAGGGTGTCAGCTGGCGGCGGTGTCTCCTTGCAGGCATTACTGATAGATCTTTATTTAATTTTACACAATCATTTTTAAGAAAACCTTTTTGTGAGTGGAAAATAAATGTCATTAACATTATTTAAAAAATTGCACATTATTCTTCAAACAGAAAAGTAAATTTTTCTCATCTCTAAAGCTTGGTACCGAGCATTTATGCAAAAGTTCGTTATTCGTTATCAAATTGTTGTTATTAAAATTATGTTTGGGAGGAATCTCTTTTCAACTTGCCCTGCTGTAAAAGTTTACCCTAAATGCGTGGGCCCTATTATGAAGGTTACTACATTTTCCAAAATAAAACAGAGAGTGACATTTTTTACAGTAAAACGTTAATATTTTTTATTCACTTGAATTCCGACTCGTTTCTCTTTCAACAAATACAAAATATTGTCTTGTACTAAGTAGTCAAATTGAATGGTTGTATAAACATAAATAATGCTGGACAATTCACTCAACATTATCTAGCCCCAAGCTAAGCAGAGCTTGTATTATGGGTACTATATAACTGATTTACGTGATACAATACAACATAGATAGATATTTTTAATTATAGAAAACGACCAGAACACCCGGAACAAATATTTACAGATCGTACAAACATTAGTCCCAAGGCGGGTTCCTTAGACTCGTAAAACCTTGTTTCTTGCCAAATATGATGATTTTAGGTCAACGGGTAGTATCTTAACTATAGGTTATGAGTTTATATATTACAAAAAAGTAATAAGTTAAAAAAAAAAAGATTTCGACGGGATTTGAACCAGCGCCCTATCGCGGGCGTACGGTCCTTTAACCAACTAAGCCACGAAATCTTATCTCACCGAAATCAAAAATCTCTGAGAATTCTTACGGACTGTAGCTCCGGTAGCGCCATCTACAGGGTTAGAGATACCCAGAGTGCGGGTAAGCAACATACCAAAAAACCTAAGAGTAAATGTATTTTTTATGCTTGTATTTTCGGCTATCAACATAGTATCGATTTGTTCAATAAAAAATCCTTTTGTTCTTGTTGATGTTGACCAAACACTATCGACTTTTTTTGCAAAATAAAAATTATACATCTTTATTATGCACATCAAAGACTTGAGGCATGTGAAGTTGTTCTAAAAATTGCGTTTTTCGAAAATACACCCCCCAAGCTTCAGGCGGACACTACAAAGAAAAACTTTTCAAATTCATAAACAAACTTCCCCTTTTGAAACAAGCTGTTATTTTCTTCTTTGATACGGTTACGTGTTCTAATTTATGTTTATTATCTTCATTTTTGCTAACACTTCGAGATGCATAACTTTTTTTGTAGCGAGAGCAACTTTTTGTTATATAGGGTGAGACATTACAAAAAAATAAATTACAACAGAGAAACGTAGACACCCTATATTCTGCTGACAGGCTGCTGAAATTATGAAAAGTATTCTTTGCACCTATCTGCCTGCCAACGGCGTGGACTTATCGCTATGAGTGATCTCTATCAGGCAACCTTGAGATGGACTGGTCATGAAAGGACAATATAGGCGGTGATAGTGGAACGGTCGGATTTAGAATTATCATTATAGACTTAACTATAAAAAGGAAGCGATTTATTTATTTCAGTGGCGGTTCAACCAGTAGTGCTCTGATAATAAATTCATATGAGTGTGATTTCATTAAAACAATATTAGAGACGGATTTTGGATGACGCTTTGCCAATCTTTATTTTCTTCGATATTATATCAAGAATCTTCTTTCAGTCCATCCACCCTCAGTGTTTTTAAGATTCAAAGTTGGACTTCGTGTTGCCTTGGTAGGTCTGATGCGTGCACTATGTATTTCGAGTTGACTATACCTACCTCAGCAGATCGCTACGAGACGAGAATGATTCGCATAAAAAATTGTATGGAGTAAAATTCGCTTCGTAACGGGAATACATCCCCGCTACTTACAAAAACCACACAACTACAACCTTTATATTTTATGCTACAAATAAGAAGCGTACACGACCATTTTCTAAATCTAATTAAAAGCCGTTTATACAGAACTGAACGTGTGGTCGGACTCCATTTGCTAATGACGACGCGTCGCGCGCTGTGTTAACCCGGTTTTGAGAGCCTTAGAACTTCTGGCGAACGCGACTTTTAGTCGCAATCATGGCTGAATATCTACTATTTAGTGACGTTAGCTAGTTAGATTTGGTCCGCGTGCCGAAACCTATAGTTTGATAATGTTTTTGTAATAAAATGGGCCACACGTGCGCGGTATGCGGATCGGCTGGATCGTGCTAACACGCATGCGGGCCAGTACCGAAAGCGGGTGGAAATCTGCATCACAGGAAAAGAGCTCTTTATATGAGCCGCCCCATAAAGGACCCTAAGGATGCCGACGTGCTAAAATTCTGGCTTAGGTAATATCTAAGGGAATAACGTAAGTGTTTGTAACTAGGTGGTCCCTATGATGATCTCATCTTCTACCTTCTATATTGACGTACTTATATGCTCATCTGAGCATTATAGAAAATTGGGCTTATTCAATTTTAAAACTGGAAACGTAATATTAAAAAGTCCAAGATTCCCCCTTAACGTTATATTCTTATTCCATTTTTCCCCCTTGCATGATAATACTCAAAAGTCGCGCATAGTAAATAGGCACTAGGCTTTCCTCTGTGCCCGATTTAATTAATTTAGATACTAACATTAAATGCAGATTCTAAAGCTAAACCGTAAACTGGAAACAGTGTTAAATGAAAATCGTTAGAAGCTTCATTTAAAAGTTAACTGAGGTGTATTGTATAAATATAGTATAAAATTATTTAATTCTAACGTATTAGTGTTTGAGGTAAAATAGTATTCAAGACATATTAGGCTATCTAGCTGAAGGATTAAAAGCCGAATAGATTTATGGAAAGTCTTTTATATGTATACATTACAGGGTGGCTTTTTGATATGGGAGTGGATGGCCAATTTCGAAACCATGAGAATTAGAGAAAAGTCATGAAAGGCATGACTATGACGTAACCTTGATTTATGAAAAAAAAAACTGATATTTAGATATTTTTTTTATCTTTCCTTTTTCTGAAAATCAATATCTATTGATTTTCCAAAAAAATATAAACGGAAAGATCAAGTTTGAAAAATAATTTCATTATTGAGTATGAAAGTAGACGACTAAGTTTCACAATTTTAGCTTGGTAAGAATTCAAACTCAAATTGTAAAACTAAGCATCTATATAGTTTGAGATGGCCATCCACACCACACACCTATCTGAAAAAAAAACACACTTACGCACATACGTGAGCTTTCAGTGCTTGGTTAAAAAGCTGTGCCTACCTTCAAAGTAACCCTTAATCTAAAATCTAAATTACACTATACATGAGCTAGGATTTTAAAATTAACTTTAAGCGCTACAAAGAACCACGCATTAAGTAGCATCCGTGAATATTCTTATTATTATTATAATGAATTATTCAAGGAAACCCAACGCAAATAAAGTTTCAAGTACTTTCATGAAGTACTTAAGTATCTATAGTCCACTTCCTAACACAAAGTTCACAAAGGCATAAGAATAGATAAAAACAAGTCTGTTTTTATCTATTCTTATGACAATTCGGGGCCTCAGATGATCATTTAATCATACAAACGAACTATCAAAATGATTTGTAATAAAATAACAATATCTTACATTTTGTTAGATAAGGAACATAGTTTATATTGTCTAGTTACAGAATAACAACACAATATCGAAAATTTAAAAGTTTTCAGTCTTTATTTTTGATATTACGGAACATACTAATTTAAGAATTGAAATTGCAAGCAGCTTCCCTAGCACGGGGATTGTTGTCTCGGTGGGCTCGCCAAGTATGGGAGGAAGAGGGGACGCCAGCCGGACCGCGGTGGGTTTTAATGTACCTGCAGTTTGGCGAAAAAATGTCGAGATAGGGTTACCAGAGAGGTTTTAGTGGGTATTACGTCCTTCTCAGGGCGTCGAGTCCCACATAATTCTTGTCCCCCCTGATAAGTCTATTCTTAAACGAATTTCCTCGCCGCATACAAAAAAAGGTAGAATAGACAATAACGACAACGCAAACGGCACGTGTGAAAACGCGCGACTACTACTGGTATGCCTGCTGATGAGTTGTCATTGGTGCACCTTTTTTCTTTTTCTGCCAGTTTCTTGCACATGCCGTTAACTGGCAGACGCTACCGTTGACGCTACTGTTCCGTTTTGCTGGCATTTATAAGTTTAGTTCTATAACAAACACAAAATATTCTCACGCCTGTCGCTGGTGTGAAAAGTTGTGTGTGAGAAATGTTTTTCGTTCTTATTGTATAACACACTACCTCAGTAGTCAAAAGTAGAGCTACTTGATATGCTAATGACTCTATTCTAGACTACTTCAAATGGCTCGGTATATAATAAAAATAAAATAAATAAATAAATAATGCTGGGACAATTCACACAGCATTATCTATGCCAAGCTAAGCAGGGCTTGTGTTATGGGTACTAGATAACTGATATACATCATATAATACAATACATAGATAGATATTTTTATTATATATATAGAAAACGACCAGAACACCCTAAACAAATGTCTGCAGATCGTACACACATTGTTCCGAGGCAGGAATCGCACGTTAAAAAAGTGCAAGTTTGCTTTTTATCGGACAACTAGGTACTATCCCACTCCTGGTCAACGAGAATCTCACGTAGGTATGTCTGCCCCCTTTTAAATTATAAAATAAAAATAGAACCCTCACCAACACAAACAAATAACATTAAAATTCAATTTTCGTGACATCTCGCAATGCTGGAAAATAAACAATTTAATCTGGTAAGCCGTACTCAGTCCCTCGCACTGGCAAATGATAAAATGAATACCAAATTACCAATGGAAATGTTAATGTGAAATGGAAAATATTTTTATGAAAACTTGAACCTTTTAGGTTGTTGATTTTACTCGTTTTTTTGACACTTTTTTATTTATCGTTTTCACAAAAGGCATACTATACAAATACATATAATACTAGCTGCGCCCCGCGGCTTTACCTGCATGGAAATTAAGTGTCAAATGGAGAACATAAAGTATATCAAAGATGTTTGGAGAGAATATGTTAACCAAAGATTTTTTTGTGTGAATCGAACTAAGGAATAATAATTTTTCATAGAAACTGTACCACCATTTTAAACCCCTCAGGTGTTAATTTTTGAATATTAGTTTAGCCTATATGCTATTCTAGATCCTAAAGCATCAAAATACCAAATATTATCCATCTAAATTTGGTAGTTGCAGAGTTACGTAGTAACAGAAGGAATGTATGTATTGTCTCAACATTTCAATTTGATGTGAGATATATACAAATACTTACGGGAGCAGTGTAGGAGAAGTTTTTTACAAATCTGCAATTATCTTTAGACTCATTGTTAGGTTAGAATAGGCTGGTCAACGAACGATGGACACGCCTGCTAGAATGCAAACAAGCCAGAACGGCGTTTCCATCAAACTCACCGAAGCTATCAAAACGCCTACTGAACCTAAACAGATCGGAGCTGCGTATCCTGGTGGGAACACTAACAGGACACTGCGCACTAAACAAACCTATTCACCATCGGAGCAACGGACAGCCTTCTCTGTAGGTAGAGGGTGCCTCAGCGACGACGAACGTCAACTGCCCACGTAATCCTGGAATGCGAGGGAATAACAGCACAACGAACAGAAATCCTCAACTTACCGAGGTCACTCCGCGAAGCCTGTGAAGACCCCAGGAAGATTTTGCGCTTCTATACTAGTTAGGCTGGCTATACTAGTATACATAACACATAATGGACCAAAAGGATTCCAAATGCGGATAAAGGAGTACTCCTTCCTATACCCATACCTAGGATAGGCCGGCCACAAAGAACTTCCGCCGACTTTTCAGCAATGAAAGAAAACAAAGCTTTTATTGAATAATATTAGATAGAATAGCTTTCAAAAGCACAAAGGCTCCACAAAGCCAAAAATAATCTTTGCACGGCCAGCCATAAACACATAAACCAGGAATGATAAAGTCTAACAATACGCCCACACGTGAATGTTATGAGAGGGTCTATTTTCAGCTCGATTTGTTTTGTATGATCCGTAGGCATTCAACATTTATTTTAAGGGACATCCTTCTGGGAAATTACCTTATAATATATACATAGATTCGTAGTTAGTCGTCACTTCTTAACATTTCCATGGTCACAGGTCCAGCAATGGGTCCTTCAGCCGACGGCGGCTGGTCAGTGATGCGTTTAGCATGTCTTCACATGACAATGTTTAGATTAACATTTATATAACACTCGCGGCGTTGACACCATCTTTAGGGTCAAGTTTATAAGTCTGCGGGCTTTCTTTCCGCCTATGTTGGCTGCTCGGGAAGGTGCTAGACTACAAAATAACGAACATATAATATGTAGTACTTCGTAGATTTAGATTTCTACCGAAATGACAGAGAAAAAACGAGACAGTATTTTGTGAGTATCTAGCACAGCGCATCAGCATTGCCATACAGCAGCGGGGCAATGCAGCCAGTGTCTTGGGCACGCATCCGATTGTTTTGATTTCTGTTTTGATATGAATCAGTTGACCTACTTGTAGATTTAGCTTTTTGCTTTATAGTGCATTATAAGCCGTTACTCGCACTGGGCAAATCCTGCCGAAATCGATTTTTTTTAGTAGTTTCGTGGCTTAGTTGGTTAGATTAGAGCACTGAGTACTGAGGGTGAGACGCTGGTTCGAATCCTGCCGAAATCGCAAAACTTTGGGACATTATATAATTTTCGTGGAATACCTGTAGATTGTTTGCAACAGTCTGCAGTTAGCTCAATTGTTTCAATTGTAAATACTAGTTTTAATGTAATACGGTTTATTTGATTGTAATTTTTTGCATCAGTAAACTTTTGAAAGATATAAAGCTAAATATACGCCTCCGCTTTTGATCAATGTCTGAGAAAAAAAGAATTGGGGGATATTGAAACTTTCAGAAACACTAAATTACAATAACCCGGTCCTTTTCTGTTGGCTAAAAACCATGAGACAAGATTCAACGATGATTACTCTATCATACCCCTCCTCGGTGAAATACAATGAGAGAAAGAGAGAATGTAAATTGTCTTTTTGGTGCCGATAATAAAAGTCCTACGTGGTCTGAACGACAATTCTCGAGATTTTTATAGGTATTCAACAGATATTAAAGAGTCTATACTTATCTCTTGTGAGATCAAAATAAAAACAGTTTTGTGTTGCTTAATTTAAACACGAACTCAAGGAACTTTGCGTAATAAATAATGCTGGTTATTTCACACAGCATTATCTAGCCCCAAGCTAAGCAAAGCTTGTTTTATGGGTACTAGATAACTGATATACATAATACATTGCATAGATATATATTTTTTATTATACACAGAAAATGTCTAGAATACTCGGAACAAATACCTGTACATCGTTCAAATATTTGTCCCAAGTCGGGAATCGAACCCGCAACCTCCTGCGTCGCGTGGACCTTCGCCCACCGCGCCACAGATGTCTTAGTATGCCTTCTATATTATACTCAAATTGCCTCAAGTAAGTTTAAGTTTAAATTGAGAGCATAGGATAGGGTATGAAATATTTACATTAAGATTTGAATTTATGGACACGACTTCGCCCCTTCCATAAGTTAAAAAGCATTAGTATGTTTTGAGCTTTTGGTGTTATTTCAATCACCTATAAAGATCGGAATATTTTCCTCACCAACGCCATCCATTTTATATTTTTTGGCTAATATTCAGAATATTCAGATTGATAAAATAGAGCTAAGTCAATGAATGACACAAAATTTTCCAATTTTTTATTCATTTGTTTTATAAAGAAGTATGTCACTATAAGAACAAACCAACAAACAGAAGGAGGTTTTATATCTAAACAGAAATCTACTTTCATGGTGAAGTGACTCTTCAGTGACCTGTACTTGAATCAGAGTATGCCTATAAGGAAATCTATTTTAGTTATGTCTCGATGCTCCTACTTAGCGTTTTACAATTTCCTTTTGCAGTAGGAGCATCAGGACATGGGTGTCCCGGTGCTCCTACCAGTAGGAGAATTTAGTAGGAGCACGAGGAAGAAGCGGTCAATCATGGATGTTTTGTTATTGTATACTATAAAACTGTATATTATTTATTTAAAACTTTATTGCACTAAAGTACAAAGGGTGGGCTTAATGCCGAGTCATTTTCTACCTGCCGACCAATAACACATGTTCTTTAACAGATGGTTGGCGTGCTAATATTAGTTTTACAAAATACACATGCTGAAACTTTATTGTTAAAATATATATTATACTATACCTAAAAATATACTTATGAAAATAAGGTTTAAATAGCTAACCGGAAACAAAAAAAAACATTTTAAGTAAATTAATTACAAGAAAACAAAAACTATTTAAGAAACCTCTTAAGAAAATGCCTGCGCACCAATTGCTTAAAAGCATCTCGTATTATTACGAGTTATCTAGAACCATTGTCACAAGCTTGGGGCTAGATGAAGCTGTTTAGATTTTCCGGCATAAAGCTTTTTTTTAATACTCACCTCAAACACACAATGGTATCATCGGCGACAGTATTAACATAATTAATATCTGGATGAAAGCAAACTTAACTTCTAAAAGCAGATTAAAAAAATATATTCGCATTCGTGTGTTAAATTCAGGTGCCACACAGCCTCCATCTTGAGTAAGATAAGCTTTTATGTTCGTAAAAGGTAGACTATGGATGGGTTCGTTGTTCTAGACGGCTTAGGTAATGAATTATTTATAGCATGTAGTATATCTCGTAGGTACGTTTTATTTATTACACTGACTTTGTTTTACTAAGAAGGAACGTACTTTATACGATATCAATTCAAACGCAATCTACTTGATAAGTGTTAAGAATGCGCGCCATTTCGTGTAAAGAATAGGTATATGATTTCGCGTTCATAGGAGCGGGACAGAGCATGCATGTTTGGAACGGCGCAAGTGCAAAAATTGAGTTTTTGCTTATTTACAAAAAAACCATACAACTTAAGAAAAAATTATATGAAGGGACCAAGTAATTAGTAATAAAATAACCTACGAACGAAACGAAATTAAAGTTTCAATACACAACAGGGTTCCTACTAAGATCTAGACCAAATTAAGTGCAAAAAATAGCACATAGGCTATATTTTATCCCAGAACTTCAGCGTGAACGGGAACTACGCGAGTGAAACCGCGAGGTACTGCTAGTTTATTAAACAAAGGAATAAAAAAAGCATTGGGGAAGAAGAATTTTTTAGACGACATTTCATTAAATTATGTTAAATAACTAGCAAATGAAACTGGTTTTCCGTAGTAAAAATGAAAATTTAGAGGAAACTGCGATTTTTTCTATCGAGTCAAGTTGAGTCAATCAAATAAAACTATTATAGACTGCTCCCCGGCTTGACGGATATATTCTATAGCCTATGTTCATCAGGGATAATGTAGGATTCTAATGGTGAAAGAATTTTCCAATTCGGTCCAGTAGTTTTGGAGCCTATTCAGTTCAAACAAAAAAAAAACCTTTCCTGTTTAAAATTTTAATATAGATGTAGTAAGACGGAATTCATTTTTGGAGTACCTTACAGGAGAATTTTAGAAGAGTGTAAAAATGGCGTTTATTTTATTACAACGTTGAACTAATAAAGATGAATGAAGCTTAAAATTTGGTAAAAAGTCATAAAGAACGAAACGTCTACGGTAAAATCAATTTAGATTTTCTCATCAATCTAGTTCAAATTGTAGATAAATAAAAACGGAAGGTATGTCTGTTGGATTGGTTATTTATTTTAAATAGGTATTAAGGCGCATACCCCACCCAAACAGAGATACGAAGTTGCCCTTGGTGGCCACCAAAATCTATTTTCGTATCTCTGCCTAAACTAAATAGAATAAAACTATTACAGAGGCATTAAAAAAAGCTTCTGATAGGTATCACAAACTGGACGATGGATTTTTGAAAATTCCTTTGTTAAACGGAATAATAAGATAAATTAGGTGGGGGCGCCACTTTGGGTGGGGTGCATACCCCACCCAAAGTGGCCTTAAGTAGATTTATTGGGAAAAAGTTTTGAAAAACCTACAAAGATCCCATACATCAATACCATACAAGTAAGAGAAGTCACGATCACGTTTCAATGCTGCCGTCAAATAAACTCAGAGACAGATCTTGCTGATCTGTCTCAGAGTCCATTTATATATGCATATCCATGCAAATTGTTCTACGTATGTACGTGATAATGCTGAGACAGGGACCTTTTTGGACCCTTATGTAACACATTTGGAAACTGTTTTTTTTTCTTTTTTCGTGTAATATAATATAATGTTCCGACAGAGAACCAAGTTTATCAACATAGCTCGTCCTACCCGTAATGACCTACGGAGCTGAGTCGTGGACACTCACGGTAGGTCTGGTCCACCAGTTTAAAGTCGCCCAGCGAGCTATGTTCGGAGTTTCTCGGAAGGATAGGATTCGCAACGAATACAACCGACAGAGAACCAAGGTTATCGACACAGCTCAAAGGATTAGCAAGCTGAAGTGACAGTGGGCTGGCCATATTTCAAGAAGAACCGACAACCGCTGGGGTAAACGTGTTCTTGAGTGGAGACCGCGACTCGGAAAACGTAGTGTAGGACGCCCTCCGACCAGATGGGATGACGATTTGCGAAAGACTGCTGGCAGATGCTGGATGCAGCAAGCTGAAGACAGGGCGCTATGGCGCTCATTAGGGGAGGCCTATGTCCAGCAGTGGACTGGTAATAGGCTGATGATGATTATATAATGTTCTTGTACCTACTTAATTATTGTTGTAATGTGTCTGTGTTATGTTTGGTTTCAAATAAATGTATTTTCTTCTTTTATACTTTTCTTTATTAATTCCCCAATTTCTTTTATTTTTAATAGAGGTACTTCATTTAATATTATGGAAACCTTTTGTATTATATAAATTAACGACCTATATAAATCTTTAATATTTAACGTTTTTAGGGTTTCAAAGATCGGTTTTGAAACCCTTATGGTCTCGCTCTGTCCGTCCCCGCTCTTTCTTGAATATCTCAGTAACTACTGCAGCTATTAACTTGAAATTTGAAATAATGATACATTTCGTGCGCCATTACTGATTTTAAGAAAAAAATATATAAATAAATGAAAAATGAAAATGAATATTTTCAGTACAAATTTTGATGTTGAAATTTCAAAAGAGACCTAGGAAGGCAAATGGGGTATCAAATGAAAGGTATCGTTTTGAACATTTCAAAACACTTTTTGAAATTTCTGTAAATTTCATACTTTTTGAAATATTTCAAAAAAAGTCGAAAAATTGACCATACCCCCCCCCCTACCTCCGAAGATTGCACACCGATCCACGTACAATGTATTAGGCGTTTGTAGATATCGATCTATATTTTACAGGAAAAATATAGAGAAGTCTGTAATAATAATATTTTTTGAAAAATGGTCAAAAAGGGGGGGTTTTTTTTTTCAAAAGGGGGGGTACCTACCTATGTGGGGTATCAAATGAAAGGTATCGTTTTGACCATTTCAAAACACTTTTTGAAATTTCTGTAAGTTTCATACTTTTTGAAATATTTCAAAAAAAGTCGAAAAATTGCCCTTTCCCCCCCCCCCTATCTCCGAAGATTACAGACCGATTCATGTACAATGTATTAGGCGTTTGTAGATATGGATCTATATTTTACATTAAAAATATAGTGAAGTCTGTAATAATAATAGTTTTTGAAAAATGGTCAAAAAGGGGGGGAATTTTTTTTCAAAAGGAGGGGTACCTACCTATGTGGGGTATCAAATGAAAGGTATCGTTTTGACTATTTCAAAACACTTTTTGAAATTTCTGTAAGTTTCATACTTTTTAAAATATTTCAAAAAAAGTCGAAAAATTGCCCTTTCCCCCCCCCCTATCTCCGAAGATTGCAGACCGATTCATGTACAATGTATTAGGCGTTTGTAGATATGGATCTATATTTTACAGGAAAAATATAGAGAAGTCTGTAATAATACTAGTTTTTGAAAAATGGTCAAAAAGGGGGGGAATTTTTTTTCAAAAGGGGGGGTACCTACCTATGTGGGGTATCAAATGAAAGGTATCGTTTTGACCATTTCAAAACACTTTTTGAAATTTCTGTAAGTTTCATACTTTTTGAAATATTTCAAAAAAAGACGAAAAATTGACCATTCCCCCCCCCCTAGCTCCGAAGATTGCAGACCGATCCATGTATAATGTATGAGGCGTTTGTAGATATCAATCTATATTTTACAGGAAAAATATAGAGAAGTCTGTAATAATAATAGTTTTTGAAAAATGGTCAAAAAGGGGGGGAATTTTTTTTCAAAAGGGGGGGTACCTACCTATGTGGGGTATCAAATGAAAGGTATCGTTTTGACCATTTCAAAACACTTTTTGAAATTTCTGTGAGTTTCATACTTTTTGAAATATTTCAAAAAAAGACGAAAAATTGACCATTCCCCCCCCCCCCTAGCTCCGAAGATTGTAGACCGATCCATGTATAATGTATTAGGCGTTTGTAGATATCAATCTATATTTTACAGGAAAAATATAGAGAAGTCTGTAATAATAATAGTTTTTGAAAAATGGTCAAAAAAGGGGATTTTTTTTTCAAAAAGGGGTACCTACCCATGTGGGGTATCAAATGAAAGGTATCGTTTTGACCATTTCAAAACACTTTTTGAAATTTCTGTAAGTTTCATACTTTTTAAAATATTTCAGAAAATTGATTGTCCAAATAATTGGCAAATGTTTGAAACCCTCGGCGCGCGAGTTACACTCGCACTTGGCGAATCTTGTTTTAATGTGTAACCTACATACTACACTACTGTTGGAACTGTCATATTATTATCTCGGAGACGGGCGTTGCGATCTGCGACACAGTATTTTACTTCTGCAGATCGCATCGCTTCCTATTTTTGTTAATAAGTATACTAGTTTATGTTCCTAATAAAGACTTTTTACTTTACTTTACTTTCTTGTTCTTCTTCGTCTGCCATAATAACTAGGATAAAGTTCTATCCCGGAAAAACATGAACAAAGCCGTAGGCAGTAACAAGTGTAAAATAAAAACGTTTGCGTAGCGCAAAAACGAATGCTTTTTCATTATTCATTCGTCTGTCTATCTAGGCAATGGATAAAAGTCTGTGTTAGAGTTTAATATAGAAAATATGGCCTAGAAGTTAGGGATGTAGTAAAATGTTTCTCAATCTGTCGAAAAACTGGGGTGTAGCATCTTTCTTGTTAATTAATATAATGTGATGTCTATTTAAATTTAACTTTTTTTTTTCACCGTTAGACTCCTACATATGATTTTATTTATTAAACAGCAAAAAATAATTACAATTAATATTTACACTTACATCTATTTACTAAAAATCTAAGCCGTCACCAGAAGGCAGAGTGCCCAGAATGCTGGCAGCATTGCCACGTTGAATTTAACTATATTGTATTTTTTTTTTATTGGTAATGTAAAGTTTAATTTTGATCTAATTTATTAGTAATTTATCCATTATGTATTGTAATTATTAGTGTAATTGTTAGTATAATATTTTCTGTGTATGTCTGATTTTTTATTATTGTTTTATGAACTATGTATGTGTAACTATTTACTGTGTCTGAAATAAATGTGATTTGATTTGATTTGAAAATTTAATTAAGTTATATATATAAAAAAATCGAACTGTAAGATAATAATAGATCACTCTAACTCAGTTCGTAGATGTCGTAAGACTAAGAGGCCTAAAAAAATGCTGGACAATCCACACAGGGTCATTTAGCCCCAAGCTAAGCAGGGCTTATATGTTATGGGTACCAGATTCCTGTTATACATAACACCAATACGTTACATAGACAGATATTTATCGTACAAAGAAAATACCCAAACCACTCGGAACAAATATTTACAGATCTTACACACATTTGTCCTAAGTCCTAAGTCGGGAATTGAACCCGTAACCTATATATTTTATTATATATTTTCCCCTCACTACCGCCACCTACTCCGCTTTCATAAAAAAAGCTATTGATGCGATAGTCGAAGCCGAGAGATTAATCGGCGCTCGGAGTTATTCAGCCTTTTTTCCAGTAATTATGACGGGTTGGTGATTAATGGCTCTTAAGATAAGTAGGAGGGTGATTTAAAAGGACTAATTATTCAGTAATGACTAAGGGTTCTACATTGTTAGCATTAACAGCATTTACTAGTCTACTGCTGGATATAGGCCTGGATATTTTAATGATAACTTTACCATCGACGAATTTGTAGATGATTCCAAACAAAGAAAAATCAAGCAGGTTAATAAAATGTAGTTATAAACTGGAACACGAGTAAGTACGTCAAACTTTACAATCTATAGATATATTACACGACTAACAATGGAGGAGGGTTTTGAGGTTGGCCCTCGATGTATGTATGTACTACAAACATAATAGCAGCCAATTTTATGTTCCCACGTAGCGCAGAATTACTAGTTCGATTTCAACAAATAATGTGTCGATTGATTTGTTTGACCTATGGATTTAGGGCTCTGCCCCCAGATAAGTCTACAAAACACATTAAAGTTTATTTAACTGCAGGCCGCAGGCACCATAAAAATATAGGTCTATGTAGATTACATAATTCATTGGCTTGGAGCCTCCGATGAATAATATTCGATCCATCATATTTATTAGGAACATTTTTGAACGCTTGTTAAACTTTTACGTAGTCGAGCTGTAGTTGTTAACTTTAGTATATTACTACATTTATTTTAAAATAGCCATTTAGATTGGATTCAGTATAGAATCATCAACGTATGTGATGATGATTCAAGTGATTTAGTTAAATAAATAAATAAATAATGCTGGACAATTCACACAGCATTATCTAACCCCAAGGTAAGCAGAGCTTGTGTTATGGGTACTAGTTAACTGATATACGTAATATTATACATTACATAGATAAATATTTTTATTATACATAGAAAACACCCAGACCAACGGAACAAATTTATCTTTAACAATTAAAAGTCGTAGACACAAGCGCTGACCGATTGCCCTTAACATTATTTTGTGTACCTAAGTAGTCGAAGGCCTTTGTTCTTTCTTTATGGTATATGAGGGGCGAGTGTCTCACCCGTCCCTCATTATACCCCCTAAATAAGTATCAAAATAAAATGATATACCTACTGTACTGTACAATAAGTGAACGCTTGTTCAAGGGGTGTTCTGCGTTCGTCCCACTCGCTTCGGGCCAAAATAGTCCGAACACGGAAAATCTAGCTTTATGTCCATCTCATTTCTCTTTCGTCTCGTTTTTTACATGCAAGCGTTAGGCTGTGTCCCCAGTAGGCAAACTGTGAGTGGCCGACTGAGTGAGCCGCAAATTTGTGGCGAACTGAACTCTACCCGGCGAACAACCATATCGCCGCCGTCGACTGGAACCGGTTTTGCTGCGAGTCGGCTGCTAAATGAGATAATCGGCGCTCGTAACGCTGCAAATTGCGTACAGTGAGCGCAAACTAGCAAACTGTGGACACTCAATTTAAAATATATGGAAAGGCGTACTGAACAGATACGCCGCAAACTCAGTCAGCCGCTCACAGTTTGCCTACTGGGGACACAGCCTTAGTACTGTCACCCACACAGTAGATTTATCGAACGTAGGTTTTAGGATCTTTTCAAAATTCAAAGTGCTTTATTTCCTTTAGACCTTACAGGACTCTAGGACACGTCACAAAAACTCAGATTACTTAAATAAAACTAGGAAATAAAGTGATCACTTTGATTTTTTGTCCACTTCAATCTTTTTAAGGTAAAGTAAAGAAGCGAACAAGAAACCTTTACCTTGTTAGAATGTTAGTTTACGAGTTGGAGCAAAACTCGTCCCAAACTTTTTTATCGCCTAGATAATCTGATATTTTATAGTAAGCCTTTTTACAAAGGATATGTTTGACAATTTGTTTGAATTTATTTATTGATAATTTTTGCAACTCACTTGGAGTTTTGTTGTAGAAGCGTATACATTGTCCTTTAAAAGATACATTAATCTTGTGTAGCCTAGTTGTGGGCACAGCGAGTTTATTCTTATTTCTAGTATTTAAATTATCTATATAGATATTTTTGGAGAATTGATTGATATTCTTATGAGTGTACAACAGTTTTGTGGATTATTAGTATATTTTCTTTTTTCCGCAATAGTTGTCACGCTCTCGCGCAAGCACTATAAATATATCGTTTCTGAGCAGAAATAGCAAGTGCATAGCTGCGGAAAACAGTTGCCCATAAATTCATCCTAGCTGAAAGTTAAATAGGTAACAAATCACACCTAGTAAAGGATTCGGGAACGTTGTAGATGTTTTTAAAAACTAACTTTAAATGAAATCTATTGGAGATTGACAATAAAAATCACTTTTACAATGAGACGTCTATGAGCGTGTTTAATCTCAATACGAATGACAATTTAATTAAAACAAACTTAGGTCCTAAGTACTATCGACGCGTCGCAGACGCGCGTGGGCGAAGGCGAGGTGATAAACATTCGCAGTAGAGCCCACCCAGTTGTGCAAGCTTGCACTTTAGGCATTCAATGTTACGATGTCTCTACTGGCTGGATGCATAACTCCTCCCTCCTCAAGTGCGAAATTATCGGGTCTTGCCGATGCTTTGATCCGATCATTTCGCTTCAAAACATAACGATAAAGTATAAGAAAAATTACAATAAAGATTAAAATTAAGTACAGTAAAACAGTTCCTAAACTAATGCTTTGGGTGTTCACCACGCTGATTTCACTTTCACTTTCACTAATCTCATTTTCCTTTAGCTTTAAGATACGTGAAAAATATTTAACTTCCTCCAAATCGATGTTCTTGATATTAACGGTCGTCATTGAAGTAATGTTTGTAGATTTCAATTTAGGAAAAGTAACAATCGGTGTTATTTTATACTGAAGGTTTCCTGCAATCGTCTTAAGATATCCCAATTTCAGCTTGCCCAAATATACTTCACAGTCTTCTGAAGTTGTTAAGATGAAAGTACCATGTAGAGATTCTCTACTATTCTCATGATGACATTTTTCCGCCAAAACTGTTGGTTTCTTTGTAAATACAATCCAAGTATGTACACCAATCCTCTGAACTTTGATATCCTCGATGTCAACAGCATATGGTACACACAAGGTAGGGTCTGGCTGAAACTCTAGGAGTTGCTCTGCACAGGTGAGTATTGGAAACTGCATCATGTCGCGACAGAGGAATTTGTTGTTTTCAGCAATTTTCTCGCATGACTTTGAGACCGGCAGGTATTTCGAATTTTTCGCCAAAAGGTATGGGAATTCAGGAAAAACAACTACAGTTTTATTCAAGGAACTTTGGAAAATAGGCAATGAGTAGATCTTAAAATAATCGTAAGAATTTTCATCAATTAATGGAACTTCCAATATGAACGTTATCTGGTTTAGTTTTACATAAGCTTTTACTTCAATAACCCTTTCTAATTTTAACAAATTGCTTTCAGTCACCTTATAAACCAAATGGTGTACATTTTCAATTTCTTTTAATAATGACAAGAGCTCTGTGGAATTTACAATTGATTGATGTAGTACAGACACTTTACTGAATGCCAGCGCTGTCTCTATCTCGTTTAACTCTACATACATGGTCCTAAATGTACTTATAAACATATCGAACATACTTGAAACGTAAGTCAGATAGAGGCAGATGTTTTCTTTGAAATTTTGCAGTTTAATTAATTCTTCAATAACCTTAAATCGTTTATCCAATATAATTATGTTTTCTTGTAAAGTTTCTGTACTGTTTTCAAAATTGTTCAACATTCTGGTGATCATCGTTATTCTTTTCTCAGTAGCAATTTCCTTTGAACTAATTCGTGAAATTAGTGAATCGTATCGAATAGCATCTTCATTGTCTAAATTACCCGAAACAGCCTTAATAAATGACCCAAGGGGATTAACTAACCCTCTCTTATACCTATGCGATGGGACTAACTGGCGAAATTTCACGACAGTTGTATTCCGTACGTACTCTACTTGTGTTTTTATGCCCAAAAATTCATGGGTAAAAGCTTTATGACTATCAACTAATCTAATAAACTCATTATATTTCAATATGTGAAACTCCAAATTATTACCTATGCCACTTAAATCTAAGGTTTTAACTATTAACCACTTATCTGTTTGCCTGAACGCTTGTCCTTCTTTCACAGGTAATATACCCGGATTGTTTTCAATCTTTTGTAGATGAAGGGCCCGGCTTTGGGGAAGTAGGGTCAGTACGACCAAACACCACCTGTGAAGGGCGTTTCACATTTTTAATAGGGACCCTTGAATGTTTCTGATCATTTTCCACTGACAATACATTTCGTTCTATTCTCGATTTTACAATTGCCTTCTTATATCTCGCTTTGTCCTTGCTTTTTCTTGTATTTATATCTTTTGTATATACGACATCCCCTGGCTCTAATTCAACCTGTTCTCCTAATCTTTTTTCCCTAATTTTCTCTTTTCGCTCTACCAATTTGTCCGAAATGTATTGATATAGATATTTAGTTCGTTTTGCATGATCCTTAAGCAATTGCTGCATGTACGATTTTTCAAACTCTCCGTCAAATAATTTACTAGAATCTGTGTGCCCAAAAACTATTTCAAAAGGAGTTAAATCCGTAGCTGAATGTATTGTATTATTATAGGCCATAATTGCATACGTCATTATAGAAGCTGCATCAGTACATTTCTGTTCGTATTTCGCTAATCTGTAAATCTCTATTATTGTAGAGTGAAAACGCTCAACGATACTTGTCGAATTGGGATTGTTTGGAGTGCAAATATGTAAATCAATTTTGTACATTTCAGCTAATTCTTTCATCAAATTATTGTTGAACTCGGATCCTGGGTCACTACTGATCTTAGTCGGGACCCCATACATTGAAAAGTATTTAATCAGGGCACGTACTACTTCCGGTGTTGATTTATTTTCGATCTCAATAGCCTGGCCTAATTTACTAAAAGCATCAACTAAGGTCAGGTAAGATCTATTTTCAATAGAAAATATATCTATAAAGATTTCCTGAAATGGAGATGACTGAGTTTGAGTCAACTCTATAGTTGGCTTAATGGGTTTCCTGTCATATTTCATTTTTTTACATGCGTCACAGCTATTTATTACTGCTGCTGTGATTTCTTGTATTCTATTCCAATAAAAATTTCTTTTTATTCTCATAACGGTTTCCTTTATGCCACGATGACAAGTTTTTCCTTCATGATGTTGCAATACTATAGCTTTCTGCTCATTCTCATCCTCTACTACTATAACCCTTTCCGTGCATTCATAAAACTCTACCGTACCCTTTTTGAATAACCTAATAATCACGGCGTTAAATTCTTTCCTGTGTTGTTCATCCTCAAAATAAATAAAATATTTTGTTTTTGGTTTGATGTATTCTTTAAGGAATTGCTTTATCAATTCCTCACTATTCAATGGCAAAAATGCTTCTATAACCTTTTGATGTTCTCTTTTTAAAACTTTTACATTTATTTCTTTTCTAGGCCATGTGAAAATAAGTATTTGGTTAGGTTTGGTATCTACTGCTTCTTTTAAAATAGGAATTCCATCAGACTCTAGATCTGCCGCTGAATGGATTGTTCCTTCTGAACTATGTGAAAGCGGCGGAAGTAGAATTTGAGGTTCTAATTTGTCAATATTACGAGCTTCTTCTGTGTCAGATGCGTCTGACAAGACGATTGTCTCTATATGTGTTTCCTGATCACTGTCATGTTTTGCCAAATCTACAATTTTGTTTGTTATTTCGTGAAGATGTTTTTGTAATTTTTGTTCTTTTTCATCTAATTGGACCTTCATAGATTCATCCGAAGATGCATCATCAAACATATCTAACCCATCTAACGCATTTACTTTAATACGTGACAGTGCATCAGCATTCGTGTTTTGTTTACCGTCTTTATACTTAGTTGTAAAGTCATATTCCAATAAGCGTAGTCGCCAGCGTGTCAATTTACTATTCGGTTCTTTGATAGAATCTAGCCAAGCCAGGGGTCGATGATCGGTATATATAGTGAATTTATTGCCATATAGGTATGGTCTAAAATGTTTAATGGCCCAAATAACAGCCAATAGCTCGCGTTCTATCGTGCTGTAACGCATTTCAGTCATGCTCAATGTCCTACTTGCATATGCGACAGGTAGATCAGTTCCTACAGTTCCTTGTGACAGTACTGCACCCAGAGCTACGGCGGATGCGTCAGTCGTAAGTATGTAAGGTTTTGATGGATCTGGATACTGTAGTAAGGGCGCATGCGTAAGAAGTTCCTTGCATTGGTGGAAAGCGTCCAAATATTTCTGATCTATAACGATACTATTCTGTTTTTTGAGACAATTTGTCAATGGTTTTGTAATTTTTGCAAAATCTTTAATGAATCGTCTATAATAACCAATTAAACCAAGAAAACTCTTGATTTCTGTCACAGTTTTTGGAAGCGGATAGTCTAATATTGCTTTTATTTTATCATCGTTTGGCTTAAGGCCGTGATCTGTGATTGTGTGTCCTAAATATAGTACCTCTTTTCTCAAAAACTCAGACTTGTCTAGCTGAACCTTTAGGTTTGCTTGTCTTAGTCTGTCAAAGATAGATTTTAAGTCTCTGATGTGTTCCTGCATACTAGTACTGTAAATAATGATATCGTCCATATATACAAGGCAATGTAATCCTTGCAAACCCCTAAGTATGTTATCCATGGCTCTCTGAAAGGTCGCGGGAGCAGTTTTTAAGCCAAATGGCATTCTTAAAAATTCACAGTGTCCCGCTTCCGTGCTGAAGGCTGTCTTCTGCCTGTCTTCTTCATTGATCTCTATCTGATGGTAACCATTCGCTAGATCAAGAGTACTAAAATACTTAGCTTTGCCTAGCTTATCAAACAAGTCGGTAATATTAGGCAAAGGGTACTTATCATCCGTCGTTATTTCGTTTAAACGTCTGTAGTCAATGACCATACGAAATTTTTGTTCACCCGAAGCGTCCATTTTTTTCGGTACTAAGTGTACAGGCGCGTTCCATGGCGAATGCGATTCCTGAATCACGTTGTTTTGTAAAAGCTTCTCTACCTGTGACTTAATTTCTTGTGTTTGAATAGGGGGTTGTCTATAAGGTCTAACATAAATTGGATCTTCGTTTTTCGTACGAATACAGTGTTTTACTTGATTTGTAAAGGTTAGTGGAAGCTTATCACTGTAAAAAATATCTTTATAGTCTCTACATAATTCAGATATACAATTTTTTTCCTCTTTGTTCATGTGGTCTAGCCTAAGTCTTGTTAAATTTTCATCCAATATCTTTTCTACTTCCATGTCTTTCATTTCAACGTCATTAAGGCAATTTACACCTACACAGTTATCATTGGGAAATTCTTCAACCTCAAATGGACCTGTTATCACTAGTTTTCTCAACTTGTCAGTTGCGTTTTGGATAATGGTGGTAGCATATCCGTTTTCGCATTTTACTATTGCATCTGGCATTCTTATGCCGTTACAAAATTGTTTAAAATTTAATATCGCTGTGCCTGAATACAAATTTGTGGGCATTTTTACGCGTTGCTCAGACCGCGGGTTCAATTCGATGACGTGATTTCCCATACACCTCATTATAGGCAACTCTACTGTTCTAGTTCTAAAACTGTTATGTTTTAAGTCAATGACAGCTTCCAGTTGCATTAATAAGTCGTTTCCTATTAGTCCCTCATACTTAGGGTCTACATCATACACATAAAATTTATGATAGTCACAGCTATTAAACGAAGGCATTAGGGGGATTTCGATAACCTCGTTGTGGTTGCTAGATGCGTGCGTGCTTATAACTGTGAATAATTCACCCCTAATAGAGTTACCAAAGAATTGGTATGCTTTCGCTGGACTGATAAAGGAGCGTGTACTACCAGTGTCAATCATAAATTTAGCATCAATTTCGGGTAAGTATATGTATGGAAGATTTATTTTAGTATCGCAATTTATTTTTATCACTTCACATCCTCTTTCGAGGCTGCTACTGAAAAATTTTCAGCCTTCTCCTCTGTATGGGTATCTCCCAACTGGGTAGAGTCGACCTGCTGTTCATTCCAAAAATTCATATCTATTTGCGGTTCAGAATAGTTTACGAAATCAAAGTCACTATAATACCCGTCATTGATTCCAAAATTTTCATTTTCATGTCCATACCAGTCATATCCGTAACCATAGCCTAATTCTAATTCATTTAGGCGAAACCCTTGAGGTTGTTGAGTCGTTGCCGGCATCTGTGGTTTTTGAGGAGGTGCAGTCCTCATAGAAACATCCGTATCTCCAAGTTTTGCATTGGGAGGCTTGTAACCGAACTGATTTAACTGAGGCCGATAGCCAAACTGATTTTGTTGGAATTGAGGCCGATAACCGAATTGGCCTTGATTAATTTGAGGCCGGTAGCCAAATTGTTGCGGCCTAAAATTCTGAGATTGCAACCCAAATTGTTGTGGTTGCATCAACTGCGGTCTAAAACCCATAGGAGCCTGAGGGGCAAACTGAGGGGCAGCAGGCTGCCTGTACTGCATGTTTCCTGGAATCCCAAAGTTAAAACGAGGGGGTGCCATAGGGGCGAGTGTTGGTCTAAAACCATTCGGCTGAAAGGGCATGTTCTGCGTAGGAGGATTGAATTTATTAAGTGTTGGTGTTACTGCAGGTGTTGCTGCAGGTGCAAGCTGAAGCTTGAGCATTTTACTCCTGAGCGTATACTGCTCGTAGAAGTTCACTTCCTCCAACACATATTCTAATGCTTTTTCTAGATTATGTGGGTTTTTCATTCTAACTGGTCTTAATACATTTTCAGGCAGGTTGTACAAGAAAACGTTCAGCGCCTTGTTATTATAGATTTCGGTTCTAGTTGCCATGCTAAGATTGTTTGTCTGATTCACTTTAGAGATAAGTATCGACCTAACTGTCTGAATACGATTGCAAAACTCTTGATAGCTTTCCCCTTGTTTCATCTTTAAAGTCTCTAACTCTATCGCTAAGCATTCTTCACTTCTAGGATCACCAAAATGCTGTACCAATAGTGTTTTCAGTTTTTCATAAGTATCAACATCATTTCGCTCACTTGCTAAAGCAGCGGCTTCATCAGTTAACCTACTCGTTATCGAATGCAAAACATAAATGTTTTGCTCATTTTCGCCACGATATTTATCAACAACATAATCACATTTTTTTAAAAAAAGATTTAAATGTCTTTTATTACCATTAAAAAATGGTATTATACACAATAGTTCCTTTGGAATCGGCCGTAACGTGGTCATTTTTATTTTATTATATTTTACTTTTATTTCTATTTAACGATTTCTATACTAAATTTTAAAGAACAGTTTACTTAACTCTACTTATTCTAAAATCCCTACAATAGGAACCAGAAAACGTTATAATGGAAGAAGTTCGATTCCAAGAATAACAAAATACAAAGCACTAAGGGTATGAAAGGATGACGAAAATTCTACTCACCAGCCAGTCACCAACATGCTTGTTCGCCTCCCAGGATCTTCACAAATTTATTTGGTTCGAACAGATCCGATCCGTCGGAAAATTCACGAAAAGTCGCGGAAATTCGCGTGGAAAACTCGGAAAATCTGCCCCGGCTGCGCCAGTAAAGGATTCGGGAACGTTGTAGATGTTTTTAAAAACTAACTTTAAATGAAATCTATTGGAGATTGACAATAAAAATCACTTTTACAATGAGACGTCTATGAGCGTGTTTAATCTCAATACGAATGACAATTTAATTAAAACAAACTTAGGTCCTAAGTACTATCGACGCGTCGCAGACGCGCGTGGGCGAAGGCGAGGTGATAAACATTCGCAGTAGAGCCCACCCAGTTGTGCAAGCTTGCACTTTAGGCATTCAATGTTACGATGTCTCTACTGGCTGGATGCATAACTACCTGCTCTATCCATGTGTCTTGAACGAGGGTATGAGTTAGGCAGCTCCATGCTTCATACTAGTTTCAGCTTTCTAAGTAAACGACAGGTATTGCAGACGAGCAGTTTTAATACCGTCATGTGTCTACACTTAAATCGCTGTTTCAATATTTTAGTGTACACTGTATAGGGTATTAGTTTTTTTGAGCGCATACGAATAGGAAAATGAGACGTATTCTTGGCTACACTCGTTTTCTATCTACCATTATCTACCCCCAACCCCAAGGTAAGCAGAGCTTATGTTATGGGTACTAAATAACTGATATACATAATACAATACATAGATAAATATTTTTAACTTAACTTAGAAAACGACCAGAACACCAGGAACAAATACTTGCAGATCGTACAAATACGTACATACATTTGTTCCGAGGCGGGAATCAAACCCGCAACCTCCTCCGTCGCAGGCTGACCTTTGCCCACCACGCCACAGAGGTCGTCGTATTGACTCGGACTAAGGGTACAGTTTGATTTGATTTAGATCAGAGCGTGAATGGAATCCGAAAATGTATATCCCGCCCGTGAGCAACGCGCCAAGGTAAGCGCCCCAGTTAATGACTGTGGCAATCCTTCCAATTACCGCCAGCTCGTTACCCGCCGTAATGTGCTAATGAAACTGGCAGTTTCAGAGATACATCTTGCCAACTATTTGAGGCCTTGGGCCGGTATTCCACTCTAAGCTGATTCTTAAGATGCATATTTGATGTATGGCTGTATTGGTCAATGGCGGACGCTGCGTATGAATTGAAGCCATCAACTCGGCCAATAGATGTTTTAACAACCGCCCAATGGAACCAACCTAATGTAGCAGCAGCTTCTTTCTGTCTATTTTAATACCACTACCATCACCAGTCTACTGGAGAGCGTGGTTATTATAACAACCCCTCCCCTTTTTTTGTTTCGAGGACACAAACAGCATTCGAGAAATAAAAAGAAGAATAAACAGCCACAGAAGATGTCTTCTGTGGCTATTTATTACTTCCTTGTCACAAAAAACCTTTATTAAGTTTAAAACTTTGCCATTTCCAGAGCAAATTCCGAGCTTTGAGTCCTATTTTCTCTTTCCCTAGTGGAAAACAGACACTATTGCTATTTTGGTTCTCTTTGTTGTGAGAAAACCGTTGATACTAGTTGTAAATGGTACACCAAACGGTAGGTAAGTACTCCTTTGTTCGATAGGCCTGTTTTGAAGACTGCTATCAGTTTTACTGCTGGCAATTATTTGCTAGTTCATTGCAACAGAATAAATTGGATTCAATTATGGCTAGACAGTAGACTCATTCTGTAAAAATTCGAATTCGAACTCGAATTCACTCAAGTGACCAAGTTCAATCACTACTTTTTAATCTTTTTTAATGACAACTTCGAGTTTCAAGTGTCGAGATGATTTGTGAATTCCTAGAGAATACCAATTGTACGTCATCTTTTAGCGTAAATGACAAAATCTCACTTACAATTTAGTTCATTTCATTAACACAACCGTCACCGAGGCGCTACCAAGTTTTTTCAGCTTAGTGAGGTTCGAAATGAGTTTATAGATAGAGCCAGCTGGTTTTTGTCTTTGCTAAATTCAAAAGTGGTTTTTAGTATTTAACACTTTGATGCCGTGTCATACATGTAGGTATATACTTTTTGCTGTCAATAAAGTTGTGACCCACTGCTGCCTCTCATACGGGCGATGCAGATGTGGGGTAGTGCCTTTTGACTAAATACCAAAGAAAATTACAATCAATGTATAGAAACAAATTAGAACTAGATAGGATAACAAGTAATCAATACAATTGACGAACTTCACAAAACAAAAGAAAATAAAATTATAAAGATTATTAAAAAAAAATGTAAATAGGTATTTAAAATAAATTATGAACAATTCACACAGCATTACAGCATTATCTAGCAATCTAAGCAGAGCGTGAGTGAGCGAGAGTGTGTTATGGGTAATAGATAACTGATATACATAATACGATACAATACATAGATATATTTATTTTATTTTATTAGACATATAAAACGACCAGAACACCCGGAACAGCAAGTGAAGGATTCTAACGACTGAATCACGACCGTAGGGATTCATGATGAAGAGAAGGGATTCAAGTTTTAGAATACCAAGAGTTGCATTCTATAGTTTATACTATGACTACAAGGAGTTTGTATATCGAGTATTTTTTGCAAGGAGGTTGTATTGTATTGAGATGGTAATATTGGTGTGTTCTAAATTCAAACACCAAAATTGTGATCCGAAGTGCCTTTTATTTACTCAAAGCAGTGAATAAAATAAGCTTCTTAGTGCAGGAATTTATACTCGTAAAATTAGTTTATAGATAGAGAATTATGGACTCATAATTATCATCATACACAAAACATGTAGGTACACAGAAAAATATAAAAGACAGAAGATAGGGTAGGTTTGTGACTGTCTTGTGTTTTGCTTAATGTGTGACGTCAAATCTTGTAAGACCTAATGAACCTTCTGTAATAGAGATCTAGTTCAAACTCCCACGTTAGCTGTTAACAAGCGCTTTGAATAGAGTGTGAATGCAGTTCCAATCAAGCCGCATCATTCTATTTGAATGAATCTTGTGGTTGAAGGGGGCTGTCACGTCGCTTTTAGAGTATTCAAACAGAATCCGGTCAGGTCATTAACCAAAACTATACACCAATTGCTTAGGCACTGCGCAAACGTGTTACCGACACGGCGCACCATCACAGGGAATCGTAGTTGCTGTGTCCTGTAGCGGTGATCGGACACAGTTACCCCTCGCTACTTCTGGCCACTGGTACAATTCGCAGCTCAGTACAATTGTAAGGAAATTTGTTAATGTTGCTTGTGTCTTCAACTGACGACTTTTAGTTTCCAGTTACCGACACCGAACATTTTTTGATCGTCGTTGTAAGTGGGAGCAACTGGACACACATATACGCGGGGAGTGGATTATTTCATACTGGTTGTATAGAAATCAAATATTCATCGGTAGCTTGTATCCGACACAAAAGTGTTTACTATCACAATTTATCTATTATATTTTAGAATAGTCACGGAGAAACCATGAGCTGAAAAAAAGTTTGTATTAACAGTGCGTGTGATGCTATTTGCACGGATAGGTAGAATGGTTCCAACCTTGTCAAAATCGTAACTATTCTAATCTTCTTTTGACTTGCGTCCTTCTATTTGTGTTTTGTTTCCTTAATTTAAGTTAAAATACGACATCGTTGTCGTATTTTAGCAATAAATTTCCAGAAAAGCCAAAGACGCAGTTATAATATAAAATTATTAAAATAAGCTATAAATTAGGATAGAAAGCTACCACAGACGGTGGCTATGCTATAATATATATTTTTGCACTCATTAGTTCTGAGGCTGTCATGTCTTACTATACTAAAATATTTCATACTATATCTGTCGATATATTTAAAATTAATATTAAAAGCAAAAGCCTTTTTCAATATACCTTAATCGCTGGTGACTGTGGTAATCCCAGTTAATGTGTTAGGTAGCACTAGGTGATTCTGTTACAGCTATGTTAACTCACTAGGCAAAGCTTGCCAACATCAGTAGGTTTTACCCAGTGCGGTACAGAACAGAGAAATCTGGCAAGGTGCCAGAGGTAGGCTGGATATTACAGACGGCAACAGCAAAAACATGTTGTTGTAGATTGTACTTTTTTAGGTTTCCGTACCCAAAGGGTAAAACGGGACCCTATTACTAAGACTCCGCTGTCCGTCTGTCCGTCTGTCACCAGGCTGTATCTCATGAACCGTGATAGTTAGGAAGCTGAAATTTACACAGATGATATATCTCTGATATATTACTCGCAAACTTATATTTCTAATTAAAACACGCGCAACATACTAATATTATCTATAATTCTTACATTAATCTGGTTGTGTACTATTATGTATGTATGTATTATTTTTTTTTTACAATTAAAAGTATTATGTAGTAGCAGTAGTATTAGATGTAAATGTAAATATTAGTTGTAATTATTTTTTGTTGTTAAATAAATGTCTAGTTACTAACAACAGTAGTATTTATTTTATTTTATTTTTGCCTTTTTTGAGTAGAATGCAACAACCGTGATTTTTTGATCGTTTTTATAGATATTGGTACGGAACTCTTCGTGTGCGAGTCCGACTCGCACTTGGCCGATTTTATTATATTGAATTTTTCTTTGCATACCTACCTTGAGGTATGTTTTACTTCCAAAAGTTTCCTTTTTTAGCTCCAACGTATAATCACTTGTGATTTACTGAAATGATTGAAAACATACTTCTATTTCAGTTTTATTTAGTTGTATATATATTATATCTACACTAATATTTTAAATCCGCAGCCTGCGGCGCGCTCTAAAAGGAAGGGGAAAAAGAAGCCTTGTGAACCATCAGGTAGTGCTGCATCACCTGCGTCTGCGCCGGCTCCTGGGAAGGGGCCCTGTGACGCAGATGGATTTACCGTGGTGGTTCGCAAGAGCCGTAAGCCTGCCAATCGGAATCTGTGCGGTACTGGGCCGAAAGGCCTGGAATCTGGATTCCGAGCGGAAGTACCAACTACCCAGCTCTACGTCTCACGCGTTCACTACTGTGTGGAGACTAAAGCTGTGGAGGAGTACATCAAACGGAAAACGGGACTCTCGATGCGCGTCGAGAAGCTGGACTCTCGCCATAATGTGAGTTTCAATTCATTTATGGTCAGAGTTCCAACTCAACATCTCTCGACCTACTTAAGCGCAGAGTTTTGGCCGATGGGTGTCAAGTTCCGACGGTTCACTGGCCGCCTGAAAGGAGACACCGCCGTGCAGCGTCGCCAGCTGACACTCTGATTGCGTCATTTACGACGTGTAAGTCGCAGTTATCACAGAAAAACGTGTCATTAGTTAAGTTTTTAATGTTTTATGTATGTTAGTTTTAAGGTATATATTACTATGGACTGTAGAATAAGTTAAATAAGATCTGTAACTTTTCTATGGTCTGAATGATTATTATTATTATTAAAGAAGAAAGATTTTCATTTTTGTATGTGACGAATAAACTTAATAACTAGGTACTGGACCGATTTAAAAAATTCTTTCACCATTCTTTCATGTACCTACCTATGTTATTATTATTTTTTCTTTTTAGGGTTTCAAAGATCGGTTTTGAAACCCTTATGGTCTCGCTCTGTCCGTCCCCGCTCTTTCTTGAATATCTCAGTAACTACTGCAGCTATTAACTTGAAATTTGAAATAATGATACATTTCGTGCGCCATTACTGATTTTAAGAAAAAAATATATAAATAAATGAAAAATGAAAATGAATATTTTCAGTACAAATTTTGATGTTGAAATTTCAAAAGAGACCTAGGAAAGCAAATGGGGTATCAAATGAAAGGTATCGTTTTGTACATTTCAAAACACTTTTTGAAATTTCTGTAAGTTTCATACTTTTTGAAATATTTCAAAAAAAGACGAAAAATTGACCATTCCCCCCCCCTATCTCCGAAGATTGCAGACCGATCCACGTACAATGTATTAGGCGTTTGTAGATATAGATCTATATTTTACAGGAAAAATATAAAGAAGTCTGTAATAATAATAGTTTTTGAAAAATGGTAAAAAAGGGGGGGAATTTTTTTCAAAAGGGAGGGTACCTGCCTATGTGGGATATCAAACAAAAGGTATTGTTTTGACCATTTCAAAGCACTTTTTGAAATTTCTGTAAGTTTCATACTTTTTGAAATATTTCAAAAATAGTCGAAAAATTGACCTTTCCCCCCCCCTATCTCCGAAGATTGCAGACCGATCCATGTACAATGTATTAGGCGTTTGTAGATATCAATCTATATTTTACAGGAAAAATATAGAGAAGTCTGTAATAATAATAGTTTTTGAAAAATGGTCAAAAAAGGGGATTTTTTTTTCAAAAAGGGGTACCTTCCCATGTGGGGTATCAAATGAAAGGTATCGTTTTGGCCTTTTTAAAACACTTTTTGAAATTTCTGTAAGTTTCGTACTTTTTAAAATATTTCAGAAAATTGATTGTCCAAATAATTGGCAAATGTTTGCAACCCTCGGCGCGCGAGTTACACTCGCACTTGGCGAATCTTGTTTAACTTTATTAATACCTATTTAATTTGACAATGCCCCTTTACAGCAGCTAAGTTTCTCTTTGTCATTAATTTATTTTAATTAATTTACTTTCCTACCAATTTGTATCTGACTGTAGGCTATTTACTTATCCTTATTTTTAAAATAATTATATTTAAGTAAGTAATTTAACATGTTAATTTAAGCAAATTTTGTTAATATTAACGATATCAAGTGTATCAATAGGTAAATATTCGAAAGCTTACTTTTCAGGGAGTGGCATTGGGTATGTTTTATTGGAATCCGCACGGGAACCGGAACTACGCGTGTGAAACCGCGAGGCACTACTAGTTGGTTAATAAAGTAGGTACCTATGCGATGACTTTTATCTATAAACAATAAGCGAGCCCCTTGGTTGCTTGTCTTTCAGATCACTACAGCTACATATCATATAATATCTGATGGAATGAAGTGGTATTTTAAACTTTACACACGGATATAGTCATAATAATAGTCGTGGAAGTAATAAAAAGAAAAATATCAACACTGCGTTTTTAAACTTTTAAAAGCATTTACTCAATTCCAACTCCAACTTCTATTGTACTTGTTACTTCGGGGTCGAGTGCAAGAAAGTTTTTTACATTATACGACACGACTGTCCGATCCGATCTTTTTATGCCTATGACGCACTTGCCCACCTGATACTCCATGTAGCGGCAGCTGCGCGCCCCTATCAGTTGCACCGCCGAAGGTGGGCAGTGATTGCGATAAATTGACATATTCATTGTCCATGACGTACTGGCTTTATGTAGTAACGGTACCTGGAGAGGTGAGTTGGACAGACGAGGCAGTGAATGAGTTAAGATCTTCATCTCCCAACAAGTTTTACATAGGTAAAAGCTACGATATAGCAAACGAAAGAGCTACGGTTGCTACGACGTAGCACCACAGAATATTAATACGTAAATAATTCGTAGAACATGTCATCCGATAAGAGTACTAAGGTTATCGAGATAGCTCAAAGGATTAGCAAGCTGAAGTGGCAGTAGGCTGGCCATCTCGACAATAACCGACAACCGCTGGGGTAAACGTGCTCTTGAGTGGAGACCGCGACTCTGCATACGTAGTGTAGGACGCCCTCCGAGCAGATGGGATGACGATTTGCGAAAGATTGCTGGCAGATGCTGGATGCGACAGGGCGCTATGGCGCTCATTAGGGTAGGCCTAAATCCAGCATTGGACTGATATAGGCTGATGATGATGATGATGATAATGAGATGTCAAACGATCATGTACTGAATTTGGCAAGTGCCATCTAAGTGTTACGTTCTAAGGTAAATATATACCTAAAACAGGTTATGTCGGTTAGTGTAAAAGGACCAAAATTCAGTTTGTTCCAACTTTGGTTCGAGTCCTATAAGCATTCACTCTTCAGCTATCGTTTACTTTTATTATTTAGAATCATGTAAAAAATGTTACGAAAACATTTAGAAAAAATAACAGTAATAAAAAAAATGTATCGAGTACCAGCAGCATTGCCATACATCGAGGCAGCGCAGCCAGCATCTTTGGGAAGCCTCTGGTATGTTTTGATTTGGATCAATTGAGCTCTAGATTGTTTGGAATAGTTTGCTCAATAGCTCAATAGCAAATAGCTCATCTGTTTAATTTGTATGTAATTTTCTTCGACTAAGAAGTTATTAGGGTTTGGTTTTTCACTTAGACGTAGATCTCAGATCCCTGGTAAAATACCCGAAGAATATAAAATTCTTCAGTCTTTTCTTTTTTCCTTGAACGTGGAAATAAAATTGAAAAAAAAAACACTATAAAAAGAATCTTGAAAGTGCACTGTTTTACAAATCATTTGGTAGAGATCTCACGAGACCTGTGGTCTATTCAAATAACTTAAAAGGAACCAATTGTATACAATGACTAAAAAGTATTAACTATCATCAGCAACATCAGCGCATTTTATCGGTTTCACATTTAACGCTATTACCACAGATCGATATGGAGTCCACTGCGTCCAGCGCTTTCGTCAAGTTACGCGCTCAACTTGAAAATGTAAAGTACATTTTTGACACTTGGGCACTTATCGCTTGAATAAATATCTAGTACCCATAACACAAGCTCTGCTTAGCTTGGGGCTAGATAATGCTGTGTGAATTGTCCAGCATTATAATTAATGTAAAATATATTGTAAATATATTGACGACCTCTGTGGCGCGGTGGGCGAAGGCCCGCCTGCGACGCAGGAGGTTGCGGGTTCGATTCCCGTCTTGGGACAAATATTTGTACGATCTGCAGGTATTTTTTCCGGGTGTTCCGGGTCGTTTTCTAGGTATAATAAAAAATATCTATCTATGTTACGTATTGTATTATGTATATCAGTTATCTAGTACCCATAACACAAGCTCTGCTTAGCTTGGGGCTAGATAATGCTGAGTTAATTGTCCAGCATTATTTATTATTTATTGTTGTATTTTTATGGATCTTTATCTTCATCATTAAAGAACTAAGTTGTGACTTTCTTCAAAAATGAGTGTTATAACCTTTTCTTAAGCTAAAGTTGGTCCCAGGCCATTCTAGACATTAAGATGATTAATGACGCAACTGTAATAACAAGGTATTGTCCTTTCAAATACCTTACCCAGGCCCTCAATATACCAAAGTTAAATAAAATCTAAATATATCACTTTCAAGAAACAAGTCTCATCTCATTATGAAAAGAGCTAGATTTAATAAAAGCGCTCCCAAGATTTTTATCCGTTAAAAAGGTTTTGCTGCTAAGAAAATTCATTTCCATAATGTCTTTCGTATAAAAGAAAGCGACCAGTTTTTTTTTTTCAAACTATTCATTGAATTTGGAAGCACGTTAGCGTTTCTGTAAGTATACAGTGTATATTTACGTTTCAAAGTACAAATTTGGTATCAGAATAGCTACTTTCATTTTTAACCGTTCAATAGCTTTCATTTCTTGTGACCAACCCGTAACTTGGACAAAGTTTATGAAGATTGTAAGGATGTGTCGTGACACATTCTTACAATCTTCAAAAACTTTGAACTACTATAAATATATTTTCACACTATAGAAATTTACACATCTTATTTAACATTTATGCTACACTAACATACATACAAAAATAAAGACTAAACTCCTTGTTTGGCCGTAAGTTATGCATATAATCTTAGAATAGCTAGTATTTAAGGGAATGGATTTAGTTATAACAACAAAAATAGAAAAAAATAAAGAATTGACACATCACTTTATGGCGAGACGTGTAGATTACGCAATCAGGGTACAAATAGTAGGTACTATTAGACCAAACACGTGGATTTTGCTACTTGCCGTCGCCGCGTGGATGTTGCTGCTGGAACGTAGAATCAGCCCAAAAACACAAACTCCAATAGGTATGTAAGGAACACTCAGTCGGAACACCTAATGAAAAAATCTTTATTAAAAAAGAAAATTACAAATTATAGAACTAAATTAAAGCTAGTATTTACAATTAAGCTAAATGCTAACTAACCCAATAAAAGAAATGAATAAATTCTGCAAACGGGTTGATTCTACGATTCGGCGTGCGCGATTTACCCTCGAATACTCAAACGCAACTTATATTTAAGCTCGTTTTAAGTCGCGACTTTTTGACACAATTTAATGAAAATGCGTCAAAAAATCGTCACTTGAGACGTGCTTAAAACCTGAGATGCGTTTGAGTATTCGGGGGTTAGCGTGCGATGTGTGTAGATTTAAAACTACTTCGCAACCCTCTTTCATTATTCAGGATTTTTAAGTCTGTTTATTGTTTTTTAAGACGGCAAATTATTTAGGTTTTGCTAACACTGTGCTTTGTCTAACATTATAATGATGTACTCGTAAATAATGTGATGCCAAAGCTACATATCTGTTTTTTTCATACAACGCCATCTCGTGCTCTGAGCACAATAACTCTCAAAGCCATTGTGCTGGTTTTAATTCAAACACCTAGACGCACACAATGGCCCTGTGCTTAATGGGATCGTTAACTCTTTTCTAGTTAACAATAGAGCTCAGTTTGGCTCAATTAATTTAGAGCTAATGCGATTGAGAGCGGTGCAGACTGTGCAGAGTGGTGGGTTCGGATTGTAGTGAGTTTTTTGTGAATAAATATTGTAGGTTTTGTCTGCGTTTTCGCATGCGTGTATTCTGTATAGACAGTGTTTGGCATCGGGACCGACATATTTTAGGGGCATTTGGGAGGGTTATGCGCTACATTTCTCCGGTAGACTATCGGTCATGGGGCATAGGACAATATTATATAATAATGTAATAGTATCGGTTGCTGAGATAATTATTGTTTAAAGTTTTTAAGAAAATCATACAAAATCTTGCCTTCTAAACGTCATTTAAAAATCTTATGTCACCAACCGTGACACTTAGGACATTGTGTAGTAATGTAGCCCCATGAATGTCAAGTCAAAGGATTATTCTTATCCTTGTCTCTAAATCTCATATCTCTCATAGATACAAAAATGTACACTTTGAGAACGTCAAATTCTTAAAATAAAACACTGACACGGAAATAAAGTGCTATTTATGATTTCTGTCACTTTGGTATGTAGACTAACGTAAAGAAGAGACAAAGAAACCTTTTGCCTGTTAGTTATTTTTCAAGTTGGAGCAAAACCCGTCCCAAGCTTTTTTCCTTCTAGGTAATCTGATATTTGGTAGTACCTAAGAATTTTTGCACAGAAAAGATTTGACAATTATGTTTGAATTTATTTACTGATAGATTTTACAACTCACTAGGAGTTTTGTTGTAGAAGCGTATACATTGCCCTTCTTCTTGCCAGTCGGTCACGTAGGAATCCAAAAGTTGGAATATTTATGAATATCCGTGCATAAACCGAGTTTCATTCAAAAAACAAATTCGGTTGATTCTATTGTTGTTTTAACACAGCTTTTGATTGTTTTATAAAAGTTTGTTCTGTGTTTCATCGTTTGTTTTGACGATATTTCATAAAGTTTTTTGTTTTTCGGGATCGGAAAATTTTGTTTCGGACATGATGATGTGGAGTTTTTCTTTTTTGGTTGTTTTTGATTGGCACGAATTTAAATATTGATATAGAAAACTAACTATAATCCTTATTTACCGTATTGCTGTGATAACTCATAGAGTGTTATGTAAATAAAACAAATATGAAGTGTTATTCCTGAAATTAACGAAATAAAAAACTTTATGCAGAAAGAAAATAACAATCAAATAATAAATTTAAATTAAAACTAATATTTACAATAGAAACAATTCAGCTATCTGCAAACTGTTACAAACAATCTACAGGTAGCTCAACTGATTCATATCAATACCAGTTGGAAGCGTGCCTAAGACACTGGCTGCATTCCCCCGCTGTATAGCAATGCTGATGCGCTGTGCCAGATACTCACCAGCTCTCGGGTCACGCGTCGCTTCGACCAGACGCTAAGATAATTTTTTGAAAACCCGGAGAACCTCGGTACCCCACGGACCTAGGGATAATGTAGAATTCTAATGGTAAAAGTAGTTTCGGAACCTACTTCATTCAAACAAACAAATCTTAATGTAAAAAAATTAGGTTAGGACTATGTCCAGCAGTGGACTGGTATAGGCTGATGATGATGATGATGAAACAAATCTTTCCTCTTTATAATAATAGTGTACAAATAAAATAAATAAATAATGCTGGACAATTCACACAGCATTATCTAGCCCCAAGCTAAGCAGAGCTTGTGTTATGGGTACTAGATAACTGATATACATAATATAATACAATGCATAGATAGATATTTTTAATATATATAGAAAACGACCAGAACACCCTGAACAAATGTCTGCAGATACACACATTTGTCCCGAGGCGGGAGTCGACCTTCTGCGTCGCAGGCAGACCTTCGCCCACCGCGCCACATCGGTCGAGACAAACATATTATACGAAAAGAAATACTCAGAATCGCGATAAAAGGCCTTATCGCTATTAGCGATCTCTCATTTCCGGTGAGGAGCAGTAGTAAGACGGGAGTGGATTTTACAGTTTTTTATTGAATAGTCTCCACTTAAAACTTCAAAATCAGCTTCAGCTTCCCAACGGGGGTGAATTCTTTCGTCCAAATTCCCAAAATGCATCCTTCATAATTTAATTCCGACAACTATCAGCTACGTCGTTCTTTTGAATAAGCTTCAGATAGGCATTCAAAACTTAAGCTCCAAAAGACTTAAGAAATAAGCTTGGAATAACTTCTTAATTAATTATTTACCAGAAATATCTTCCAATCCCCATTGCAACTGCATTCAGTTATGACAAAGGCTTTGTATTTGTTCTGTACAATTTTGCAAGGCGCTTTCATTAAATCGGGATTTTCCATCCCACGTAACAGAAAAATGTGGACTCCGCAAAACTTTTTTTTATACCAACAAGGAGGTCAACAAGCATGTGGCCCAACTGATGGCATTCGGTTACTTCAGCCTATTGACGCCTGCAACATTAGGGACATCACACGATCGTTGTTGACCCACTAAATGTCTTATTAGAAGAAATGTAAGAATACGGAGTTCACGCAATAAATATATTCCACTGAATGTTTTATTTGTTTTTCTATGTCGTATGCATGCCTAGCCCTAGACATGAGAAAAATTCAATCCGATAAGTTTGGTAGTTAACCGGAGAAAACGTACTTTAAGCCATTTCAAGAATAATAAATAATGGTGGATAATTCACACAGCATTTTCTTGGCCGAAGCTAAGCAGAGCTGGTGTCATGGGTACTAGATAACTGATATACCTACTTAATATTATACAATACATAGATAGATATTTTTTTTATAATACATAGAAAAAAGTGAACAAATATCTGCAAATCACACAAACATTTGTCCCGAAGCGGGAATCGAATCCGCAACCTCCTGGGCCGCAGGCGGACCTTCGCCCACCGCCCCACAGAGGTAGTTTTTTTTTAAGAATAATAAATACTGCTCAGCAATCCACACAGCATTATCTAGCCACAAACTAAGCAGACATTGCGTTAAAGGTACTTGATTAAAGATATACAGATATATAGAAATAGATATTTTTATTAGAAAATAGATAGAACATAGCAACATTTAGAAAATACATTGAACATCCGAAACCAATATTTGAGATCGTAGAAACATTTGTGCCTGGGCGGGAATCGAACCCGCAAAATAATGCGTCTTACCAGAGAGGTCGTGAACGTTGTCCAAGAAGTCATCATGACGTAATCAATACATAACAAGTATTACTACACGCCAGATGTCTTTACAAGCAAAACGTCCGTCAAACAAAAAGTCCTAATAGCAAAATGTCTTAATCAAAGTTGCAGAGTCCTCATTTCCTACCACCTTCACGAAGTATCCACTATTTATTATAACGGACCTCCACTCCGTGACAGTTCCACACGTTTCCACTTTACGGAATGAAACGATTTTAAATAGAACTGTTTTCCTTTCGTTATTACATGCCTATTTTCCTCTTCAAACAGAATTTTAAAAGGTTTGACTGATTTAATTTTGAAAATGTGTATGGATTTTTTTAGGGTACCGTACCCAAAGGGCAACAACGCGACGAGAGGGCGCGACTCGGCAAACGTAGTGTAGGACGCCCTCCGAGCAGGTGGGAGGACTATAGCCTAAATTAGTCCACTGCTGGACATAGGCCTCCCCTAATGAGCGTCATAGCGCCCTGTCTTCAGCTTGCCGTATCCTGCTGGATACGGCAAGCAGCTTTCGCAATGGGCATGTCTGCGTTCTTCACATTAAAACTAACTAACAAAATTTATGATTCAAAATTCGTTCTAAAATGGTAATGCAGCCAGCGTCTTGGGCACGCTTCCGACTGGTATTGATATGGATCAGTTGAGCTATCTGTAGGTTGTTTGCAACAGTTTGCAGATAGCTCAATTGCTTCTATTGTAAATACTAGTTTTAATTTAAATTTATAATTTAATTATAATTTTCTTTCTTAATAAAGAACTAACACTTAAATTTTACTGTTTAGAGTTAAAGTTCATTCAGGTTTCTTTATCGTTATGTTGTTGTTTTTTTTTCATAAGTGGAGACCACGACTCGGTAAACGTAGCTACCGTGAAATACTGCAGGCCTTATATCGTTTTTGCATTACGTCCGATCCGAATCCGTTTCGGATCCGTGAAAATAAATAACCATAGCATAACCATAGTAATAGTTTTATAACTACTCCGGACCATATTTTTACGGGTTCGGATCGTATTCGGATCGGACGTAGTGCGAAACCGATGTTAGACTCTTCTATATTCTACAAGATATTAAATTATATCTTGTAGAATATAGAAGAGAATAGATTAGAATATATTTTTTTTTGTTAAAAGACTTACACATACTAAACTTAGACTAAAATAGATAATAAACTTAGATTAAAATACAAAGGTACTCGTAGTGTAAGCCCAGTAACAAAATGGCCTCAACATGTGTTGGTTGACTAGCAAGCGAGCAACCAACGCTGGTCTTAAAAAAATATGTTTTATTTTTTTATTTATTATAATTATATTTATATTTGCAGGATGCGTCAAGCTAACAACTGGGCGCTATGGCGCTTATTAGGGGATGCCTATGTCCAGGTGAACTAACATCGCTTTATGATGATGATGCAACTGTTATAAATTTTAGGACCAACAGTAACAACACTTTTTCGTTACTGATGGTTGTCAATGCGTTTGTTTGCGTGTGTTTGCACATAACTAAACAAACGCCACTAACGAAAAAGTGTTGTTAATGTCGCTCCTTACAACACACTCCTAACAATGATTAACTACACAACCTTACGTTCAGCAGGAGCCGGGTAAAGCCGGGTATTAATCGCGTTAGGGTAATATCCGGGTGACCAGTTAGGATAGGTCGATCGGGGTCTGTTTGATACACTATTAATGGATATCGTGGGGATTGCGTCCTGCGGACTGGCCCCGGTTAAATTTAACTAGACAAGCAAACAGTCAACTTAAAACTGAGAACGTACTTAGTAGTTTTCCAAAAAATATTTTACGTAGTATTATTATAGTTTTTATTTGCTTTACAACACAAATGTTCATCAACTGCTTCATCAGCATTATTTATCGTTATAAAATCAGACAACTTATCTATGTTCATGTACCTAACACAAGAATACTCAAACGAAACTCAGATTTAAGCACGTCTCAAGTGACGAATTTTTGAAAGATTTTCATTGAATACTGTCAAAAAACCGCAACTTAAGACGTGCTCAAACTCTGAGATGTGTTTTGAGTATTCGGGGGTTAGTTTATTATAATTTTGTAAATTATGTAGATGTTATAATAGTGTAAGTATTTTCTATTTATTTATGTTTTCAAGTACCACCGTCTTTGTTGTTCCTACATGTCCAGTCCATCCCAAGGTTGCCATGAAGAGATCGCTCATAGCGATAAGGCCGCCTTTGTACTTTGTATTCTCGTAGCATTTATTTCTGTACTGTTTTCTGTGTTTGTGTGGTACAATAAAGTATCATCTATATAACTATCTATGTTATAATTTATGTTTCCATTTCAGAAGAGTTTGCACAAGATGAGCAAAAGCTCATACTAGACTTAGTTATCTGGCTGTCGGAGTAAGAATGCATTGTAGAAAAAGATGAATGAATGAATGAATACTATATTGCACTTTAAAAAATAACAAAAATAAACCTTTATCTAAATTTATAAACGATCAGTACAATTGAAGGGTACACAGAAGTCCCTAAGTCCAGTAAGTTCACTTAGGGATTTTTTGATCTGACAACATTTTCAAACTCAGCGTAGAAAACTATGCTATAATTAATTGATTTTTTTTCCAAAAGAAATCCCCCTGTGCATTTAAACGATAGTTTATTTTATGACGTTACGAAGATTTCAAGATGAAAAGTCCCTAAGTAGAAAGAAGTACCTAAGTCCAATGTCTCCAGATGAAAAAATCCTTTTTGTCCACAGTTTTCAGTACCTAAGTCTTGGCAACATTTTCAACAGTTCAAAGTTTAAATTATCTGTACTGGTTTTTCTTATTTTATTTTCGGTTTCTGCAGAATTTAAAGATGGATTTCGTGGTTTTTATTAGTTTTTTTTTTTAGTTTTATTGCAGGTGTTAATACACTGCCTGATGTAGGCGAAACTGATAATGACAAGGAAGTTGAATAAATTGAGGGTAGTTTAAGATATATTTTAAAAAGTCTGAGCTGTTAGTATGCCATACATTTTAGTTCAGTGATCTCAATTGTCAACTGATAAAAGTTCCTAAGTCCTAGAAGTATAAGAATAAGTGCCTAAGTCCTTGGTTTCGAACCTAAGTCCATATAATTAATAATTTAATGGTTAAGAAATGATAATGTTTATGTGTCCTTACTTTAAAATAAAGGTTGATTTTTTGTTTAATAAACGGTGTTTTTATTTTTGCTAGGTTCATAATACAAATATTTCCAAAACGTTTTTTGAGCAACTTGGTCAAATATCTCAAAATGTTGTTTTTGGACTAAGGGACTTCTGAATCTGTCTGAGCTGGCTAGTTCAAACATTTGACTAAGTTCAGCTAGAAGTGTATCAACGTACGCTATGCACTGAACTTGTTTAAGGCTGGTCTTTCGAAAAAATCTACATTTTCATGATCTTTGAGAACCTCATCATCATCAGCCTATATTAGTCCACTACTGGACATGCCTCATCTAATGAGGGTCATAGCGCCCTATCTTCAGCTTGCCGCATCAAGTATCTCCCAGCAGTCTTTCGCAAATCGTCATCCCACCTGGTCAACGGAGGGCGTCCTACACTACGTTTGCCGAGTCGCGGTCTCCACTCAAGAATACTTTTACCCCAGCTGTTGTCGGTTCTTCTCGAGATATAGCCACTCCACTGCCACTTCAGCTTACTAATCCTACTGCTGTTTGCTGTCTGCTGTTGCTTAAAGAGATCCTACTGCTGTTCAAATATGAAATCTAGGATTCTTCCACTCCTATTCCTAATATTACATCTTATTCTGTACAAAAGCGCCCCCTCAACTAAGTTCCTCAACTAACTTCCAAAAAAAGCTTTAAACAGCTTTGAACCTAATAACATAAATTAGGTGGCGGCGCCACTTCGGGTGGGGTATGCGCCTTAATCGCGTTCAACTGCAACGGTGAAAATGGGCCTTAGTAAGTAAACCTAGTTCTAGTCCAAAGGTCACGCTTGACTGTAAATTGATAAACCACATTTAGTAACGTAGTAGATTCACCCATAGCTAATTCAATATATCGATTACTAACCAAGCTTTAGTAAAAGCACGGTACATGTAACAAGGCGAACTCAGTTATTTGTCACAGGGTCGTATTCAGGATAGAAGTAAGGGGAGTTGGGGCTTTCATTTGAAAGTTGCCTTATAAATACGTCCATGGTAACAAGGTGAACCTATTAAACAATTAGGTCAATAACTTTCTGAACATTGACAATTTCTTCAATTTCTCTAACTGCGTTCAGTACAGTGTTGACAGTCAACTGAGGCCAAACTTCTTAATCCTTATTTGTTAGTGTGAGTGAGAGTATTGGGTTTCAGCGTTGTTCTCACGATACAAGCTGAACCTAGTGTGGAAATCGTTGTGACTTGAGTCCGTAATCCTCTCTCTCTATACACTCAGTAATAATTTGTCGTACCTTCTAAGAACCCTTTGAATTTATTTTAATTTTATTGTATAATCTGTAGAAATAAACGTATTTTTCATTTTATTTACAGGTTAAACTTAAAAATCACATTTGATTTTCCCTGTTTAGATACATGTTTTGTTGACTGTAAAAAATACTAGGTGGGTAGGTTTTAGAAAGAAAAAAAAATACCATTGCAACAGTTGAGCTAACTGCATACTGTTGCAAACAATCGACAGGAAGCTCAACAGATCCATATCAAAACTATAAGAAAGCGTCCGCAAGACCCTGACTGCATTACCCCGCTGTATGAAATTAAATGTGGTACCCCAAGTTTCCACCCTAGCTCCGGCCCTGCACATATAGAGCCTAGCTCGCAATAACTTCGTTGTTGCCAACACAAAACCTATTAATCACTTTGGCTGCGGTCTCGGCCAATGACTACATACAGCCTTCGAGTTTACCCCAATTTGGCGAGTTTACCTAAATTGGTGGTTTTACTCTACTGGTATTCTGGCGCATCGTTGTCAAATTGACGGTGATTGAAACTCGAACTTGTCTATATTTCAGTCACACTTAGATTGGAATGAACGAAAAATTATATTTTTAATGAGCGGTTCTCGATTTGCAATAAAAAGTTAAAAAATGGTTCCTATGGTATCTCAATAGGTGGCATGGCGTCAACTGGAAATATCGAGATCGGTCCATTTTGACGTAAATTTTCCTTTCATTTGACATTGACATACCCTAATTTCCGAGAATCGAGAATCTAGAAATTATCGAGAAAGAATGATGGCAAAAAATATTTAATTTTTTCTAGAACAAAAATGGAAAAAGTAAAAATGTAGGGTTACTCAGAATTTTGAGATGAATCGAATGGTATATTTCATATCGTTTCCCAAATTTTTGGGACAAACCGTAAGGGGAAACTTGCCATTGTTCTTTGGAACTATTTTTTTTTCTTTTAAAAAATGCAAATCGAATACCTATTATTATAAAATCGAATAAGAAGTACTGCAAACACACTAAAACAATATTCCCTTTCAAAGATAGGAAAACAACAAACACGATGCTCAAGATGAGCCGTGAGGACTTAAGAACAATGGTGGGTATCATCACAGGCCACTGTGAGCTGAACCACCATCTTTTAAGACAGGAGCCACAGACAGCAGCCTTTGTCGTGGCTGCCTCCTAGAAGAAGAGACTGTGGAACATTGTGGTACACTGCACGGCCACAGAGGAGGCCAGACAGAAAACGGGATTGAAAAGTCTCATAGAGACATCAATCTTATCCACACCCATAGAAAAGCTGAAAGCTGTCAATCTCCAAAAGTCCTGCTGCGGTACTTCAAGGAGCTGGGCTGGTTAGGGCCTGGTTAGGCAGGAGGATGATGCACAATACACTCCTATGCGAGATGTCAGTGCAGATCCCAGTCCCCCCACTTAGAATTAAAATAATAAGTACTGTGTACTAGGTAACGTTTCTACGTCTTAACTACACCTATGGTTTAACGGTTCCAAGGTTAATTTCATGGATATTTATAGTATATTTTAAGGTGTCATCATCATCATCATCATCATCAGCCTATACCAGTCCACTGCTGGACATAGGCCTCCCCTAATGAGCGCCATAGCGCCCTGTCCTCAGCTTGCCGCATCCAGCATCTGCCAGCAGTCTTTCGCAAATCGTCATCCCACCTGGTCGGAGGGCGTCCTACACTACGTTTTCCGAGTCGCGGTCTCCACTCAAGAACACGTTTACCCCAGCGGTTGTCGGTTCTTCTTGAAATATGGCCAGCCCACTGCCACTTCAGCTTGCTAATCCTATGAGCTATGTCGATAACCTTGGTTCTCTGTCGGATGTATTCGTTGCGAATCCTATCCTTCAGAGAAACTCCGAGCATAGCTCTCTCCATAGCTCGCTGGGCGACTTTAAACTGGTGGACCAGCCCTACCGTGAGTGACCACGTCTCAGCTCCGTAGGTCATAAGGTGTACTATGTACTATTTGCCGTGTAATGTTATATTTTAACTATAGGTTAAATTGGTAATTAATTATATATCGCTTCTTCCACTAGTGGACAAAAAATTGAAGCGAATAAAATCAATAACATCATATTTCTTATTTGATAATAATGACTATTTATAAACCTGTTTATAGTATAAAATTTGACTTGCCTAAGTGCTTATTTTGTAAGCTTAAAGAAATAAACGTTATTGATATTTGATATAGCATTTGTTCTTTTATATGTCTCGAAACCAGATTCAGACCTATTACAATGTTTATTTAATTAATTTATAGTGATTATTACTTATAATTTGCTTATTTATTTGTAGTTTAAATAATTTATGTATGATCTTACATAATTTTATTAATATTGATTATGTGACCTGTAACATGTGAAAGTTATTAATAAATGAACTATGAACTGTGAAACCGCGGGTAGTAACTAGTTCCTTGATAAAACCAAAAAGAAAGTCCTTTACTCTTTGAAAACTGAAACTCAAGTTGCGATCGATTGATCCGATTTAAGACTTACGATTTCCATAAAAAAAACCGTACTTAATGAAGTAATAAAATTAATTAATCTTATAAATATTTAAACCAGGTATGAAGTCGGCGGCAAGCAGAAGAATTTAATTAGAACGAGGTATGGGACGAAGGAAAGGTAGTGGGCGCGCAGTAATGTCGTTATATTACGGATTCTATAGTAATCAATTTCTGTGGCTTCACTTCTACCCACTACCTACTACCTACTTTATTATTTACTATATCTACTTCAAAATTATCGTTATTATAATGCGTAAACCCTCGAACTGAGTAATGTCTAAGAAATTTAATAAGTTCCCTAAAAAATCGACAACTTATATTATAAACGCGAAAGTTTGTAAGTATGAATGAATGGATGTTTTTGTTACTCTTTCACGTAAAAACTACTGAACGGATCTGAATGAAATTTTGCACAGAGATAGATTATAGTCTGCAATAACACATAGGCTATATTTTTTCCCAGAATTCCCGCGGGAACGGGAACTACAGGGGTGAAACCGCGAGACGCAGTTAGTGGTATATAAAACGGACTATAATAACAAAACCTTAGAATTGAGCAATTGCAACACCCCCCGTTAAACAAACTAAATGTATCATAGTCTTTAAACATGTTTGGATACTTCAATGTTTCCCTGTTGTCTCCAGATGGAGCTACAGGCGCTAGCGGTCCATAACAGTCGCAGACATTTTCGACTTGATGAGTACTGATTTCGTGGCTTAGGTGGAGAGCAAGAACGTAGGGTCCTGGATCTTTAAGAGTAAGAGAGACAGCACACCCTCCAAAATCGAATTATTTAGAAACTTATGTAATTATAATGTATATATTTACGCAATTACTCTTACTGGCCACCCTTAATAAGGTATTTTTAAGGGTGAACAAATTCTACTTTAAAAGGATGGAATGATAATAAGACGTGATACTTGAAGAACATACTCTTTATTTAAATACAGTGTACTAAAATTCTTTTTGACCCACTACTGGGATGAAGCTGGTGGTATGAACGGGACACCACGAAATAAGCATACTGTTAAAACAGCACCAATGTACTGAAACTTGACGAATAACAAATTATCTTTTCGCAGAAATCAGTACCTAAGAAATTTGGGAACCCTCTTTGCTTACCAACTAATTGAAATATTATTTCTGTCTTAACTTCAAGTTGTCTTGTTTCTAATTACAAGGTGATATTTTGATCAAAGGTTAATTTAATTATTAAATATCAAATTATTCAGGGCGTGTGCCAATTACACAACTTGCAAACTTTGTTTGAAGTTAGCGTATTTTTTAGATTTTCTGTAGGGTCGAATTCTGCTAGCCAATAACTTCGGCTTTACTGTGCCCTCCGGACCATCTGACCACCATGGTATTATTGCAAAATCGACCTTATAGACTCTCCAGATAGAGCTCCGTATATTTATATGGAGAGATTGATAGAACCTGGGCTTTAGGTACAGCGATGCCAAGTAGACTATCGTTATATCGAGGTGCTGAGATGTCTTTTTGATACCGCCACACTTTTTGATGCAGTACGGGGAGAAAAGTCTAAACTCATCCAACGTGAGACAGGGGATGGTTATATCCCCGAAACTATTCACAAGCTCGTTGGAAGATGTGTTTAAGACGCTAAACTGGAAAGGTAAGAACATCAACATCAACTATTTAAGATTATTTATCGGGTATTTATCGCGTACCTTTTGCTTTCTTTTTCCCAACGTTTCAACCGCGTTTCAGCGATCGTGGTCACGGGGCGACTGGATGTACTCGGAGTTACAACCGAGAATTGATGGCAGTTTCCCGATACCCGATAAATAATCTTAAATAATGTTATCAAATCGCGAAAGTTTAAAAAGTTTTATCAACATAAACGGCAATTACATCTCACACCTGCGATTCGCGACAGAGAACCAAGGGTATCGACATAGCTCAAAGGATTAGCAAGCTGAAGTAGCAGTGAGTCGGCCATATCTCGAGAAGAACCGACAACCGCTGGGGTAAACGTGTTCTTGAGTGAAGACCGCGACTAGGCAAACGTAGTGTAGGACGCCCTCCGACCTGGTGGGATTACGATTTGTGAAAGACTGCTGGCAGATGCTGGATGCGGCAAGCTGAAGACAGGGGTCTAAAGGCGCTCATTAGGCGAGGCCTATGTCCAGCAGTGGACTAATATAAGCTGATGATGATGACGCGTCCCTTCCATCTGTAGTTTCTTTCATAAAAGGTAAAATAAAATGTGTTATTCTTAGACGTTACTGATCTTATGGTGAAGTGAATCCATCTCCAGGTAACTTGATCTAATAAATATGAAGAATGGGGTCATTTCAGACAGGCAAGTCCACTTTCTACATTGCTAAGATATTTATTCGCGAGTTGAGTTAATCTGGATTAACATAAGTAAAGTTAACAACTGAAAAAACATTTCAATCATTCCCTTAGCCACACCTTTCCCCTCTTTAGGACCAGACAATGCGTTTTGAATTCCTCCTTGTTCACAGTATTCAGTACCTACTCGTAACATAGGAATGTAGGTCATCTAAAGACGACCTCTGGCACAGCGGGGCGAAGGTCACCTGCGACGCAAGACGCGTTTTCCATTCCTGCCTCGGGACAAATATTTTTACGATCTGCAGATATTTGTTCTGGGTGTCTGGGTGTTTTCTATGTATAGAAAAAATAATCTATGTGGGTATTGAACGTATTCAGTACCTATAAATCTTTTATCTATAACACATAACACAAGCTATAAAATATATGATATCTGCTTAGTCTATACGAGTGATTTTCCATAAGACAAGAGCGAAATCCCCTAACACAGGTATTTTTATACCTGAAAGAGCAATTTAAAGCTTTGTATAGATTTAAAGCTTTGTATAGATTTAAAGCTTTGTATAGATTTAAAGCTTTGTATAGATCCCAAGCAATTTAAAGCTTTGTATAGATTTATTTTTAATTGTACAAATAAAAAATAATTACAACTAATATTTACACTTACATCTATTTACTAAAAATCTAAGCCGTCACCACAAGGCAGAGTGCCCAGAATGCTGGCAGCATTGCCACGTTGAATGGCAATGCTAATTCGTTGACCGAAATAAAAACCAGCATTCCGATCACCTGTGGACTGTATTAGTAGTATAGATTATTTTTTTATTTTATTTATTTATTTTTATACTAGCTGCTGCCAGCGGCTTCGCTCAAGTTGTTTAAGGTTTTTTCTATCTCATGGATACTGATTTATGGAATAAAAAGCTTATGTTACTCTGCATCCTTTCAACTAACTTTATTCCAAAAATCAAGTCGATTGGTAGCTTAGTTAGGGCGTGAAGGAAGGACAAACAAACAAACACCCTTTCGCATTTATAATATTATTAAGTTTAGATTTATTTAACCTCTTTTTACTTCGGGGTGAGTTGACACTATGTGGATATTCAAGCATTCGTTATAAAGAAAACTAATGAGAAAGGGCAAAACCAATTTATCATTTTACTAACTTTCATACAGCTTAAGGCGCCTACCCCACCCAAACTAGCTCCGCCACTTTTTAAAATCTATTTCCGAATCTGCATAAACTAAATAGATTAAAACTATTACAGAGGCGTTAAAAAAAAGCTTATACTAGGTAGCATAAACCGTACGACAGATTTTTGAAATTTCCTTTGTTCAACGGAATAGATAAAGTAGGTAGCGGCGCTAGTTTGGGTGGGGTATGCGTCTTAAGTAAAAAAATAACCAAAAAATTACGACTGTGACAGGACATGAACCCGCCACCTTCCCGTAGCAGAGGAATGCGCTACCAATTGCGCTACGAAGTCAGTAACGTAAAAGTTGAAAAACTTTGCGATAATAAAGGGAAATTACCGAAAGCCTATGCACTATATTAACGATGTAAGTTCCCTGCAAAGACACGTTACTTTATATTCTTGTTTGTATGATGTAAAAATGAACTCACTCTCTTACAACAAATAAGGGGCGAACTAATTAGAGACCCTGTTAATTAATGTAAACATTTCATCTATTTGTTTTCCATGCGACTGTTTACCCCTGTTAACCCGTTCTACATTGTACTTAATTTACCGTTTTGTACTTTAGGTGAAGGGTAGGAAATTGTTTTCCGTGTATGTTATACGTACTAAATACATAGAAATACTTATAATATTATTGGTGTTATCAAATTGAAAATGCTCAATAACCCAAGTAGACTGTAGTAACCATAATACACCTTTGCTTTTTAAGACATTAAATAAGTTTCCGAAAATTTTCGATTTCGACAGGACTCGAACCTCAGTACGGGTGCGCTCAAACTAACTAAGCCACAAAATCCTTAGTTGGTTCATCGAAAATCTTTGGGACCTCCTACCTAGAGCCGTAAGTGGTCCCACTCTTTCATTGCCCATGGCGCATACGGCGCCATGGGCAATAAAATACTTTCTGGTACACCACAAATACTGGGCAGTGAAAGAGTTAATATGCTTATAAACCTGACTTGTTAAATAATTCAAAGGTAACATGCCAAAATATATCATTTTGAGACGATTCTATTGTCATAGTGAAGTGATTAGATTAGCTGAATTCGGCTATATTCTTCCATCATAATCCGTTATCTAGCATCACAGGCATCTTTTTGGAACTAAGTTCCTTAACGCGCGTTGTGAAAGGGGGCTGGACGGAAAAAATTCTCACGAAAAGTTGTAACGACACTTTTTTCTATAGTAAGCTATTGTAAGCCGTGCGGCGTGCGCATGTTTCTCTGTCTGTCTCTCTCTCTCTTATAGAAAGGAACTTCGTTCCATCCGGATGTCCCTTGACACCTCTCAACTTTTTTTAAATTTATTTGTTTCAAGAGCTTCTGTATAATATTATTCAGCAAAGAAAGTATCTTGCAAAGGTATTTTCAAGAGCTGATGTTTACTGCTAATTAGATTATGTTCATTTCACGAGACGATCCTTCTTAGGAAGTTTGTTTGCTCGCTGTCGAAATATTCAGACCTACTCAAGCTTAATATTTTGATACCTGCGAGCAAGAATCAACATGAGCCAGCCTCCATCAATGCTGCGATGAGACTGTGGCTGAGATGAGCGGAGAAGAGCTGACAAAATGTTTTTAGAAACAACTGACAGAACGTCGTTATTAACACATTCACATAATGTCGTTAATGTCGTTAATGTCGTTAATGCCGTTATTCACACATTCATTCACACATATTGGGCTTAGCCGAATGCTACACTTGCTGAGGTGGGGACCCTTTTTTCCCAATTTCATGTTTTTTTTGTAATGTTGTATTTTTTTTATATACCTAGTTTGAACATTAGTACCTAGTATGTAAGTCTTTTTTATTAAGTATGTGTCTTTGTGAAAAAAATAAATATTTCTCTCTCTCTCTCTCTTACATCGTGTCTCCGCTCAACTTCACTGGAGACCACTGAGCGGCGATGTTTAATATGTGAAGGAATAAGAAAAATCAAAGCGGATATGTGGCTTCACAAACTGGCGACGGAGACAGAACGCAGCGGAGACGAGAAGAGATGAGCGGAGGTGTGAAACCATAAAAACCATTTATTTATTGTGATTGAAGTTAAAATACATCAGGTCTTAAATATAGTTTTCGGATCCATGAAGGAATTGAAGAGTTTTATATTGACGACCGATGTGGCGCGGTGGGCGAAGGTCTGCCTGCGACGCAGAAGGTTGCGGGTTCGATTCCCGCCTAAATGCCGAAAATGTGTGTACGATCTGCAGACATTTGTTCAGGGTGTTCTGGTCGTTTTCTATATATAATAAAAAAAAACTATCGATGTGTTCTATTATATTATGTATATATCAGTTATCTAGTACCCATAACACAAGCTCTGCTTAGCTTGGTGCTAGATAATGCTGTGTGAATTGTCCAGCATTATTTATTTATTTATTGTTATTTATAAATTGGTTGCCTTAATTGTAATTATATTACTAATTCTATTGCAATTTATATTAAAATATTAAATTTAGTCATCAACTTAAAACGAAAACAGATTAATAAAGTCAATAAGTAAAGTGTGAGTTATGCCTTCCTAGTACATTAATCTCAACAAACATTTGACTGACATTGGACATCGGACATTGGACTGCTTGAAGTGTGGCTTACAAGATCGAAGTGTGCGGCCGACAGTACTTTTGCGTTAGAAATATCAAAATGGGACGAATCAGGAACGTATTCAGCATAAAATTTGAGTTTCTCGACTTGTCCCACTGGATTCGGGAATCGAAAACGTCGATCTTAAAGCCTACTTAAATTTTATTCAATACGTCAGAAACATAAAAATGCCATGAACTTTTTGGAAGCACTATCATTTTACGATTTTTGCAATGTCGCACACTTTTTCATGGCTCTTGTATAAAGAAGATATTTTACGAGGCCATAAAATATGCCTAGAAACACTTCCGAACTTAAATCGTTACTATTTTATGGGAACTAAGGATGGCATAGCGTTATTCCAGTATTTATTGAAAGCTAAGTGGAGTTGTGCCAAGTGGGTAAGCTAAGTAGGCCAAATGACTTCAAGTTATGCTAATAGGGTAATTAACTCTATATGAGAAATAATCTAAAAATACAAAGCTATGAAAATGTTACTATCTACCTATGTTCATAAAATAAATTAAATTTATATTTAATACGCAAATCAATGGTATTCCGTCCTACGGCTTAGGACATAAACTTTAAAGTCATTTATAACGGAATATTTACCATGATTCGATTTTCAAGTTTTCCAATATTTCGTTACAAAAAAAGGATCACTCTCATCAGCAACATCAGCGCAGCGACGTTATGACCACAGAGCATTAGCGTTTTGGTCAAACTACGCGCGAAACCGGAAAATGTAAATTGTAAATGCAATGCATAAATAAATTTATTTTGTTCTGTTGTCTGGTCTAGTAGCATTATAGAAATTAGGTTTTTAAAACTACTACACCTAATAGCCTATTTCGGATAATCTATGGGAAGTACAGTACCAGTAGTGGGGTCCTTATACAGGGTGGCCCATTCAAATCGGTCAGTATGGGAAAGTCTGAAACTGTAAGACATACGAAGATTAAAATTTGTTCTTAGGAACCATGTCACCGATTTCGATAAAAAGAAAAACTGCATTCATACAATTAAAAAAAAAGTGTACCCAACTGGGGAATAGAACCCGGTTGTTTTGAAAAAATAAACTTACACTATTTCTATTCAGATATCGTTTGTGTAGGTCTTAAGCAGTAAATATCTCTAAGAAACATAATGTCTAAAATGAATAAAATGCATTTTTTTCACATACTTTAATTTATCATAGTAGGTGTTCAAAGTGACCACCGTCTTTTTCAATACAATATTCAACACGTCTAGGTAACGATCTTACTATTGCATTTTGTATCTTCATGTGGTGAATCTGCGTTAAAGTTGACTCTATGGCTACTTTTAGTTCTTCAACGGTGTTATAGCTATTTTTGTACACTACATCTTTAATGTAACCCCACAAAAAATAATCTAGAGGCGTTAAATCGGGCGACCTCGCCGGCCATTTGATCGGGCCGTTCGTACCAATCCACTTTCGCGGAAAGTTTTCATTTAAAAAGTCTTTTGCTATACGACTATTGTGAGCCGGTGCTCCATCCTGTTGAAAATAAAGTTGTTCTCTTATTTCTCCTACGGCCTCTAAAAGATCTTCTAAGATTGCAAGGTACTTGAATCTGTCCAAATGTCCATCATAAATTTTAAACATGAGTACCTTATTGTGAAGTAGGCCGACCCAGCAGTTAAATGAGAATCTAACTTGACGGCGTCCTTCGTGCACTCGTAAGGGATTTTCTCGACTCCAATAGTGATGATTCTTACGATTGTACATTCCGTTATTGGAAAATTGAGTTTCATCAGAAAATATTACGTAGTTTAAAAAATGTCTGTCTAGGCCCATTCTCTCTTTTATCCAATTGCAAAATTCAAGTCGTCTGATATCATCTCCTGCATGTAAGGCCTGCACCCAATGTCCATTCTTGTAGCACTTGTATTTGTGTTTCTTTAGGGTTCTTTGAATCTGTGTTCGTGAAATTTCAGGAATATCACGACTTGCATTACGGGTGGAGGCATCTGGTGTTGCTTCAAAATAGGTTAAAATGTTCATTTCCATGTTTTCATCACATTTTCTTGGTTTTACTTTAATTGGCTTTTTAAAACTTCCGTAAGTCTTCAAATTGTGCACAATTTTGATGAATATCTTACGGGTAGGTAAAATACGTGTCGGATATTTGATATGGTACCAATGTAGTGCACGGGAGCAATTTTTATCGTTTTTAAAGTAAGCTTCCAATAAATCAAAGTGCTCAGAATTTGTAAAACGCATTTTCCCAACCACACAGCGAACGACACAAAAATACCGAAGCATTGATTTTAATTTTCAGTTCCCGCCTAAACATTTGACACTCAAGTTTTTTTTCTTTTTTTTTGTATCGCTATTCGGCCAGTCACACCGACACGTTCCATTTTCAAATGAGGTTTAACACGTCTCTGTATCTACAACATCTACATACTTACTTTAAGTGGGCTTTTCAATTGATTGTTAGTGTTTGATTAATAGAAGTAAGCAGTTGCAATAATAGATAATAATATTACTGTAGATAACAAAACTTCCTTAAACGTTTAATGCAATGCCAATGCCACATGATACATAACACGGTGTATGTAACAAGTAGAGAGGTACAAACAACCATAGAGACAATTTTACATGCCTGAACTTGCTGAATATTGTAACGGTGGTCACTTTGAACACCTACTATGATAAATTAAAGTATGTGAAAAAAATGCATTTTATTCATTTTAGACATTATGTTTCTTAGAGATATTTACTGCTTAAGACCTACACAAACGATATCTGAATAGAAATAGTGTAAGTTTATTTTTTCAAAACAACCGGGTTCGATTCCCCAGTTGGGTACACTTTTTTTTTAATTGTATGAATGCAGTTTTTCTTTTTATCGAAATCGGTGACATGGTTCCTAAGAACAAATCTTCGTATGTCTTACAGTTTCAGACTTTCCCATACTGACCGATTTGAATGGGCCACCCTGTATAGTCCACGCGCAAACACAAAGGGAACCCTTTCTAACTAAATAAAATCGACCTCAACGGCGTAGTGGGCGAAGGTCCGCCTGCAACGGAGGAGGTTGCGGGTTCGATTCCCTTATGACTGCAGAGTCATAGCAATATTTGTCCCAAGAATATTATTATATTTCGAGGTATTTGTTCCGAGTGTTTTCTTTAATTAGTATTAGATTGTTAAATAACTGCCTCGTTGGTCTAGCTGTCAGCTTGTTCAACTTCTGATAATGAGGTCCCGGGTTCAAACCTCGGGTCAGGTCCCAAAATTTGTTACTGGGGTTTTTCTTGCAAGAAAAATGTAGGAAGTCAGAAAGTTGGCGGTATTATCACCATATCATATCAACCATTCCTCGGAAAGCACGATAAGCCGTTGGTCATGCGCCTGACCTCTCTCCGGTCGTGTCAGTCTATCGCCGCGCGCCGTCCCATCGGATTATGAGAGTGAGGGAATAGAGAGTGCACTTGTGCACTCACACACTTGCGCACTAGTACCTATATGGCCTACGCATCTGGCTAGTCTCCGTTGAGACTTGCCACCACGGTCGAAATTCGGCTAGGAGGAAACCACCTCATGTATTATGTATAGTTATATCAGTTATCTAGTACCCCATAACACAAGCTTTGTTTTAACTTGGGGCTAGATGATGCTTCGTGGATGTACCCTTGTCAAAGTATGTCTAACCACTTTTTTTTCAGATCTACACGGTTCTTATTTCACGCGCATTATACCTACACTATTAAAGATTGTTTATCGGGTATTTATCGCGTACCTTTTGCTTTCTTTTCCCAACGTTTCGACCGCGTTACAGCAATCGTGCTCACGGGGGTTTACCCGATAAATAATCTGTAATATGTTAACAAATCGCGAAAATTAACAAAGATTTATACCAACATTATTTTACATTGTAAGATTTCATCTTAAGGCATTGTGTCTTAAGCTTTATATTCAGCGGCTAAGGATTTAAATATGAATAGAATAAAGAATGAAGGTTTATCTTGGAATTTTTGTGTCGGAAGCCAGGTATTTTAGAGTTTACTACAACTTTACGGAACGCAGAACCAGGTGTTCTTAGGTTGTTTAAAATGTAAAGTCACGTTGCTTCGCCATTTTCCATATTGTGCTTTGCCACAAAGGCAATATAATATAACTTTACATTGTGCTAGACGACTTTTATTAGATTTTATTATAATAAAACAATTTGAATTATTAAGTATATGTTCTGTACTAAAACTTATATCTATTGCCTAAAAATCTAAGCCGTCACCAGAAAGCAGAGTGCCCAGAATGCTAGCAGAGTTATTAAAAGTAATAAGCAAAGTACTTACTTAACCTTTTGTAATTTAGGATTACTACGCCAACTTTTAAGATACAGCCGATCGTAGTGATTTTAATATGAAGAAAAAGTTAACCTGTAGTAAATGATTTATGCAAAACGGAACTTAAAACTAACCTTTTTTGAAATATTGGGTTTTATGTTTTTATTTCGCACTGAATTAATAAAAAAAATATTTGAATTTATTATCCAAAAATAAAAATCACAATATATTGAGAAAGTCACAGCATAGAAATGTTTGACGCCGAGCAGAGAATTTTAGATTTTCAGGAAAAGCCGCAGAAACCATTACAGACACATGATTTTGTGATTTTTCTGAGTCAAACAAATAAAATAAAAAATTAGTGTTGCTCAAGCGTTCGGCCACCATCTCACTTCAAAAAGTGTGGATGTGCCTAAGACGGAGCCCGCTTTTACAGTTGGAACTTATTCTTCCTGGATTTGAAGACTCTAAGATTATAATGTACTCCGGAGGGAGAAAAGATGATGGAAGCTCAGTCCACTCTTTTCCTATACACGTGAACACATTTATTTATTTTACTTAAATTATTACGGTAACCACCAATTACATTAATTAAAGACAAGTATATATACATGAAGATTATGTCCGACAGCTTGTTTCGTTTCGAAATGTGTTTATCCCATTCGATAACGTATTTCACTATTACGTTATTTCTCTATTCTGTGAAGAGTAAAATAACGTATAGCTTAACGTTATATATATAACGTATTGTTCCAACATTTATCGGGAAATTTGTAAGCGATTTACGCGCAAACTGATACGAATAAATTTAAACGATTTATGTAGCAGTTTACGGAAAATTTAATTAAACAGCGGGCAGTTATTTTTCGCTGATTTATTTAAATGATTTTGTATATGTATTGGGTATTAGTATTATATACGTGCTTTCAACTAACCATAGCTTTTGCATTTGCTAACCTAGTTTTTGGTGCAATATGCGATGACGCGTCTCTGCACTAAGCAAATATTTGCAGATCGTACAAACATTATGTCCCAAAGCGGGAAACAAACGCGTAACCTAATGCGTGACCGGCGGATCTAAGACCTCCGCGCCATATCGGTCGTTAACGTCATATTAGACTGAGTTTTTATCGCTCTAGCAAAAATATGAAAATCCCTGTTTATACATCTCCGAACCAAAATAACTTCCTAACGTAAAATTATAATGTACTAACATAAATACAAGTACTGGATTGCGGCGGTTCAGGGTCGGTCTTTGTGGCGTCGTATAGGGAAGGCATGTGTCCAGCAGTGGATAAAGTACCAGGAGAACAAACATGACTAAGAGGTTCCAGATATGAAAATGAAAAAAAATCTTGTTTTATGGTTATAAAACAGTGAGAAAATATAAACCACAAAAAAGGTTAAATACAAAGCTTACCAAAGTTGTGTCGATGGGAATAAAATAAAATTAATAAAATATTCCAATCGAACCAACTAAAAAGTTATATCGATGAGAGAAAAAAATAGTTGATTTGCTTCAATTTTTTATTTGGTTAGTCCGACTGGATCAAGTTTACCTAAAATTAAATACATAATCAACCAGTTGGTTCGATTGGTATAAAACCCTTAACGAGTTCCATTCTGCACAACTAGTTAGTCGGTTTAGTTAGTCGGTGTGGAACGACAGGTATGGGCTGATATGATGATGATGATGAAATACAAGTAAATCGGTAATCTAGTTAGAAATGGTAAACAGCAACCTGTAATGGTTCGAGTCACGCGATATCCGCTTTTACTTTGACTTGGCAAACTTTGTAGGTGCCTAGTAGCAGAAAGCGAAGGTATAACATTTTACATTTTAGACGGCTTCTACGGCCTCAGGAGGTTGCGGGTTCGATCCCCGCCTCGGAACAAATTTGTGTACGATCTGCAGAAATTTGTTCCGTTGGTCTAGGTGTTTTCGATGTATAATAAAAAATATCTATCTATGTAATGTATAATATTACGTATATCAGTTATCTAGTACCCATAATACAAGCTCTGCTTAGCTTTGAGCTAGATGATGCTGAGTGAATTGTCCAGCATTATTTTTTTCCTTATATACACATTACAGCTCCGTCTGTTCCCCATACCCATTTACATTATTCAGGAAAGTGAGCCGCGGTCTCCATTCGTTTACTCCAGCGGTTCTACGTTTATCGCGATATAATGTCATGTTCACCAAGATCGGCCTAAAGTTTAATACAATCAGAGATGTTGTTAATTTAAAAAAAAACTTTGTTGTTATGCATACCTATTAGAAATATACTTCTCTTTGACAGGCAGATAATGTAAAAAAGTAAAAAGAAACTATCTATGTAAAGCCTCGGGACAAATGTGTGTACGATCTGCAGACATTTGTTCAGGGTGGTGTTCTGGTTGTTTTCTATATATAATAAAAAATAATTATCTGTGTATTGTATTGTATTATGTATATCAGTCATCTAGTATCCATAACACAAGCTCTGCTAGCTTGGGGCTAGGTGATGCTGTGTGGATTGTCCAGCATTATTTATGATTTATTGTTATTATTTAATGTTAAAATCCCCACGCTGGGCATGCGGGTCGGGGATCTAAGTTAGAACCAAACTAAATTTAGGTAGGTACTTGTTAAAGTTGACGAGATTAAAGCCTCGCACGAATTTACAGACAGTTTAAGTATATGCATATATTATTAAGGTCCCATTGGACATTGACGACCTCAGTGGCGCAGCGGGCGAGAGTCTGCCTGCGACGCAAGAGGTTGCGGGTTCGATCCCCGCCTCGGAACAAATTTACAATACAATACAATACAAAAATTCTTTATTGTACACCAGAAAAAAAACATTACAAAAAACATTTACATGAGACAAGTACAATGGGCGGCCTTATCGCTTAGAAGCGATCTCTTCCAGGCAACCTTTGGATGGAATGAATTATATTAATATAAGAAAGGCAGGAGGTGTACAAAAAATAAAATAAACAAGAACAAAACAGAATATTGGAAAACATAATTACTTATATTAAATAAAAATAACAAATTACCAATGTAATATACATACACAAAAAGAATATATATATAATATACTACTTAAATACATAAATAAATAAATAAGATGTACCAATATTCATTCTGACATGAAAAACTCCTTGACGCGAGATTTAAAGACTGGTAAGGATATTGCTTTTCTAGTGGGTTCTGGTAGTGCATTCCACAACCCAAATTTGTGTACGATCTGCAGAAATTTGTTCCGTTGGTCTGGGTGTTTTCTATGTATAATAAAAAATATTTATCTATGTAATGTATAATATTACGTATATCAGTTATCTAGTACCCATAACACAAGCAAAATCAAAATCAAAATCAAAAAAATCAAAAAGTCTTTATTTCCATAAATACAAAAATGTACACTTAGAAAAGGTCAAATTCTTAAAATAAAACATTGACACGGAAATAAAGTGATATTTTTGATTTCGGTCACTTCGGTATGTAGACTAAAGTAAAGAAGCGATGAAGAAACCTTTAGCCTGTTAGTTGTTATTTTTCAAGCTCTGCTTACCTTGGGGCTAGATAATGCTGTGTGAATTGTCCAGCATTATTTATTTATTTATTGGAGCTCTTTATGAGAACAACAAAGAAACACGTATTTTACTTCGGCAAATGGAAAGAAACATTTACAAAACAACATTAAAAACAGAGTCGCTACTGCGTTTAACGGAATTAGAGATACAGTGGTCGACAATTTACTAGCGCTATCCGAGCATGAAAATTTATAACTGCTGTTTCTATATAGTTGGAGGAAATACTTATCTTTATGGAAAGGGTATTGTATAAGAAATGAAATAAGTTCCCAAAAATTTTTGACTTCGGCGGGACTCGAACCCGCGCCCCACCCTTAGTACGGGTGTGCTCTAACCGACTAAGCCACAAAGTCTCTGTCGGTTTTCGTCGAAAATCTTTAGGACCTCTTACGGACTGTAGCGCCGGTGTTTGGGAACTTATTTCATTTCTTAGAGATGCCCAGAGTGCGGGTAAGCACTATATCAAAAATCCTTAGGGCATTGTTTATATTGCAAAGTATTATAGTATATTTTTCTAAAGAGTTCTAAATAAGAGCCAACATGAAGATATAATCATCTACGGTATTTATATGGCATTATTACGATAGTCGTATGTAACTTTAATAAAAAATCATTGATTTTCCCAATTTTAGCAAAAAAAGGCCTTGTACACGATAATCCGTGATGACCATTCTGTAGATAGATATTTTTATAACATATAGAAAACAGCCAGAACAGCTGAATCAAATTATTTTTTTGCAGTGGTCGAAAACGCTCTGCCTTTTGTTGACATTACAAGCGATACTTGTGACGTTATCCGTAGAAAATATTACAGTGCGTTTTGTTGTTCTCGTTAGGGCGTGGCTATAGATGTGACATTATCGTTTTAGCGCCATTATTTTATTCAAACTTTAAAATAGCAGCAAATACGACGAACATTGAAAAAATATTAGTATCATTTGCATTATTTTTTATCAGACAAAACGTAAGAAATAATTCCCAATAGTATTCAAATAGCCAATAGGCTATCCATCCGTATCCGGAAACTGAAGAAGGCACGTGCCATGGTAGTGTTCGTGTACTGTATTAACAAAAGGGACTAATTACGCCGCGCAGGTGGTTATGAACAAATAAGGCCATTTAAAAAAAAACTTTGTTGAAAAAGTATCTCTGTTTTAAAATACTCTGCTGTGTTTGGAGTCGTTGATTACTACCTACACTTTTTGCATATGAGTGCATTTTAATGTATTGTATGTATTGTAGTCCAGTCATTATAGTAAGTTCACCTCGAAATTCGAGATACCCAGGTGTAAGTCTGTAAATACTTGTATATTGACACCCTAAAAGTTGTATCAAAACCTACATATGGTAGGGTGTACGCAACTATTAAATTTCAAGGTCACAAAAATGTGACCGCGCGCTCTCCGCCCTCTATCTCGAAAACGGTTCACCGTATAAATTGTTTTTTAAACAAAATTTGTAGAGAATATTGTATTCTACAATATTGATAATAAATACAAATAGCAAAAAACCCATAGGAAATGAGATATTTAAAAAAAAAGCGTTTTTGTGACCTTTCACCTTTAAATTTAATAGTTGCGTACACCCTACCATATGTAGGTTTTGAGACCACTTTTAGGGTGTCAAACAAGTATTTACAGACTTACAGCTGGGTATCTCGAATTCCGAGATTCTTACCTAATTTAAGCTTATTTATTTATTTATTTAATCAATTAGGTTAGCCTACAGCGAGTACACCAAAACTTCCAAGGTATTTAAAATAGGTGGGTTTATTAGTGATGGTAAGTGTACCAACCTCTTACAGGCCGACACAGCATGCTTAAATGACTGGACTATTGTGGTATTCGCGGCGTGAGAATCGACCCCTGCTATTTAGCATGTGGATGTTGTAAGAGCCGATTAAGAGAACCTACTTTTGGAAGGGCAAAAGTTTCCTTGTGTGTTTCAACACTTACATTTCAACATCTGCCCGCTAAGCGTGGTGATTATGGATAACCCCCTTGTTTTGGGGGAGGCATATTCACCAGCGACAACGGCAACTCGGCAAATTTAGTGTAGGACGCCCTCCAGTCAGATGTGGTGACGATCTGGGCAAGACTGCTTGCAGAAGCTGAATGCGGCAAGCTGAAGACAGGTAGCTCATTATGGGAGGCCTATGTTCAGCAGTGGACAAGATACAGGCTGATAATGATAATATTCAGTAGTGGACGTAATAAATAATTGTTATTTTTAAATCTGGCTACTTTCTAATTAAGCGGAACATTTTGATCTAAATAGGTACCTTGGGTAAATTACTTCACGTTACATCGGCATTTTTAATAAAAATGCATAAGTCGTAATGACCTATTAAAATTTCAAATTATTTTCAAATTCTATGCATAAATTTGCCTACAAACAATTTTAATGAGTGCAATTTCAGGTCCAGTTTAAAGCGCACAAAACGCGTTTATGAGCTATTTAGCATGCAAAACACCGTTTTATTGCTAGAAGCCTTGGGTGCTAGGTTGCCTGGCCGCAGAGAAATAATACAGACTCGTGCACAAAACTAGGTTAGATGGGTTAAGATGGACGACTGTGTCTACACCAGTCTGAGTAGATAGATGAACAGGGCTCAGACTATTACGGTACCTAGCGTGAGTATTGAAAAAAAACAGTAATTGTACTAGGTATTTGAGTATTTTATTTATTGCATTATAAAAATCATGCCTCAGTATTTAGCTAAGTTTAAAATATGACCACAGTATGTAAGTCACCATTTAGGGTGTTGCGATGGAAGACTGGTCAGGTATCATGCCTTTGTTTTTACAATATGAATAAAAGAGTTTTATTTCTTCAATCAGCCTACGTCTTATGTACTTATTTTCAAAAAATTAAAACAACATAAAATTTCGATTTCGTGAGGATTCGAACACGCGCCTGCGCAGAGTTAGATTTCGTATAAAATTGCAAAAATACTTGTGTCAGCCCATGATAGACTTACATAAAATTATTATGAGTCGCTAAAAATTCTACTAAACCTTGACTAAACCAGAAACAAAACGCGAATTAGATTAATTACAAGTTTTATCCAGTAGCTTAATCATTTGTTTTGGGAGCATAATTTTCAATGCAATTCAAACAATTAACATTGCTCCAGCTAATCGGGTCGAAATCGTGCTAGCCAATCGCTTTGCTTTGATGATATATGTACTTAATAGGTATTAGCAATAATTTAAGTATCATGGAGTCGCTAAAAATGAAAGACAATGGTATAGTATTGTCGCAGAACCATACATATATAAAATAAATTATAAATAGTGCGTGCGGTGACATTTGCAATGAGAGATTGATGTATTGGTTTCAACCTTGACACTTTAGATGGAATTCAGGGTATAATTCCTCCTGGGTCTACTACACCTATAATAAATAACAAAATAAATCAGTAAAGTTCGCCCCCAGTGGGCCAGATTTTGAGTGTGCGAGATGGGTCACCTGAATAATATACCCTTCATTCCATTGAAACGTGAAAAGCGTAGACAGTGAGAATTATATTTCAGTTTGAGAAAGTAGAGGTTTTTGAACTCTTCTTTCTCTAGAATGTTAGAAATTTCCGTAGCTGTAGCTGATATTTCCTTTGAAAGCCCTATAAAGCTTTCATTGACTGGTCTGGTTAGAAACTTCATTACAAATTAATTAAGGTCGTATAAAATAAAAACTAAAACCAACTTCAAACTTCTGAAAATTTCTCTTATTTCCTTTATGAATCGAACTTTTGTGGAAGCTATCTACAATCTCTTTAATTCAATTCGGCTGTAATTTTGAAATATTTTGTTAACGCATTCTCTGCCCAGTTTCGGCGGTGCGACCCACATCCACGTCAGAGGTCCGCAGGTCAACACCTGCGTCTTGGTCCATGAAAGTGTTAAATTATAAAATTTTGATGATTCCTTCACATTTGTAAACTGAAAAGATACTAACCGGGTCCAATAAAAAAATAATTCTCGATGGATTACTTCTTGTCCAAAAAGTCAGTTATGTAGGCAACATTATTTTAAGTTCACAAGGCTACGATTAAACCAAAAAAAAATTCAATTTGTTACTCCAATAAGTATTGCTGTTTATGCCTAGAAGGTAGTTCGTGAGCAGTTCCATTTCATGCCTCCGCCAGCAATCTCATAAAATTCACCACGTAAATTAGGTTTGCTGTGCACCTAAATTGGTTTCCGCCTAGCTTCACGGCTTGAATATACCTAATTCAGTTTGTCATACTTTCCGGGCTGGATTTAAGTTTTGTTGTGATGTTTTCTATACTTTACCTTATTCATGATGTTTTGATAGTGCGCTGATATCGATATAAAAAAAAGCTAAGATCAATGCTCTACTGTGGTTTCAACAATACCTAATCTCCTCTTTAAATTTACAAGTCGTTTGTTTTTTGTGTTTATAGATGTACCTACGTCAAAATAAGAAAAACACAGTCATTGATTTAAGTTACATGTATTTTTGTTATAGTACGCATCTAAGGACGTCAATGGAGGCGGTTAGCACAGGACCGTGGTGGATGGCACAAGCTTTGTGTGGCCTATACCCAACAGTGGGTGAAATCGGTTGCGGATAATGATGATGATGATGACAGCTATTTTTGAGAGTAGGCTTATCGCACTCTGAAAATCACTGTTGTAGCACAGCTCGAAAATGTGCATTCAAATTACAGGCTCGTAATAGACAGCTCGCGGATACTCGTTTAAAGCTTTTGGGTAGTCATTTTTTCACTGTAAAATGTATCTAAAAACAACGAGTTGACGCCCAAAATTTAATTCAAATTTTGGTGCTGGTTGGTAGAGGTAGTGAATCAAACAATCAAACTGCGCAGAACTTAAGAGTGTTAGTGCTAAGCTAAATACCAGCTTGTCGTCCGTGTTAGTCCAAGACAAATTCTTCATTGCACACAAAAATAAGAAATAGCTGAATAATTGTAAAGGCTCAATACTTACAGAGATACCTATGCCAAAGACGAGCTTTACTCATAAAAATTATTTTACAGAGAGATAAAGAGAAAAGACACAGCTATGATTATTTAAAAGGCTTTCTAAAATGGTATTATTGGTTTTGAATTGTGCGTCCACTGCATGTTTTGAGTTGTAAGCGACGTTGGTATTAACATGCCGATAGGGCGCGGTTACTGCATTCGAATTTTGCATTGGTAATATAAATATTTTCAAAGCACTTCGGTAGCAATACCTGTCTCCGGCATCGGTATCGGCAGACATGCCGATCCAGCGGACGCTGTACCATAGAAATCAATACAAAGCAACAAATCCTTAAGGTGCATACGCTCCGATACCGATCCAGCTAATTTGCGCAGTGCAGAAAGATGACTACCATTTTTGGTCTTGACTTAGAAATACTGCTGTCTGACGAAGGGTACAAACAGAAATAAACTTTTCTGCGCTCAGATTAGAATCTAAAATGAACGTATTTTTTCCAGGCCCAGAAAGATCAACTTACAGGTCATAACGATCAAAGTTATAATGTGGGTGGATAGATCACCGACAACCTACCCTTGTAGTTAGTTCCTAAAATTCAGTATGGAAACCTATTAGTAAACATGGGTATCAATTAACTCACAAATAGCGACCAAGCCCGTGTTAATCCATTTGTATAATTAGAACACACCTGCCGCTATATTAGTTTCATAAAACGAATACTTACCTAATTGTCACAATAAAGGTAACCCTGTGTTGTGTTTGTATTTTACTCAAATCGGCACTGTTATTGATACATTACACGTACCAACTTGGAAGCAAGCGAAATTAATCCTTGTGAGCATAAAGATTAGGCTGGTTATAAATCAGAATGCAAATGAGGCAGCATAATCTTGATTTGTCTGTCTCGGAATCTGAGTAAAACAAAACAATGTCATGTAACTTGTAAATGCATGTTCTGCCATCTAGTATCTAATAGCACAAGCGGTAGTTCCTGAAAATTCCGCATCGTGGCGCTGCACATTTTTCAGTTCAAAGCTAATTTTCTCCTACTGGCAAATGAAAAACTGATTTCGTTTACTGCAACATAACACTTTTATTCACAATTTAAATCATTATTCATAGAATTGTAAATCAAAACACTCAGTGCTTTTATTCACATCCGCAAAACCAACTTACATTTGCAGTTCAAAACGCGTTGCGCAAAGGAATTTCCGTCCTAACCAACGCAATTGTGTTCGTTTTCCATTTCACCAAATACAAAGTGTATTTGTATCTCGCTCTACCAATCGTAGAGAGCCTTAGTGAGAGCCAGATAGCGGGCTCGATCGGACATGTTGGAGCTCTCCTGTCGTCGGCGTAAATAATAATCAAACACGTATAGAACCTATAAGGCTTCATCGCCGAGGGTTTTGTGAACTGTTTTGAAGTTGTTTCTGGGAAATCGGTAAGTTTATTTTTTCTGAAAGTTGATAGGCTCGATGTTTTAGTAAATACTGGTAATTGAAAACCTGATTTGTAAACAATAGCTGTGTTTGTTTCTGTTTTTGTAGATATGACAGTTTTAATTGCTTTGGATTTATTTATTGTTTGTAGGCTTTGACAATTATAATTAGAAGATTATATTTATGATTTCTATTTACGCATTTGTAAACTAATTTACCTACCTAGTAGTAAGTACTTTGCGTGGTAGGTTACTGTCAATTTTAAAAGCTAGTTAATATTTAACCTACCTAGCAGCACTGATCAGTTTTTAATTGTGAAAAAAATGTTAATTGTGGGTTATGAATAAAGAAAGGTAATGAAAATTATTAAATTATATTTATGCGTCAAACTGCGACATCTAGCGGGGCGTAGCGGAGTTAATTTTGGACTCGATGAGAACCTCAGGAAAATGGGTTTCCGTGACTGTGCTGCCTCTAGTGGCGGATTGCAATACTTGTGTCACAGTTGATTAAAAGCAGGTGGTGTGGTGGTTTCATACAATTGAAACTCTATGTCTTGCTCTTCGTTTGTTAGCACTATTTTAAATGATCATGAATATAATTATTTGATTGTATTGAAACGAGTTCGCATTCCTTAATATTCACAAAGTTTTTATAAGTTTCGTTAACTTAGCGGGAATAAAAAATCTATGGGACCAGCCCACGATTATTTTTACTATGGGTATGATTCTGAACCATACTCAAATAATCCGTTCCACAATTGACGGAGAAATCAATAAACTAACACAAAAAATTACATACCGCTGAACATAGAACTTTTCTCTTTTGTTCTTAGTTTAAGTTAAGTAGTTAAAGTTTAAGAAAAGTTTAAGTAAGTTTTAAGTACCAAAATTAATATAAATTGAGGAATATTACTTGACAAACCATTATTTTGGTCTCATAAAAAGCGAATTTTACGTCACCATAAGCTCATCTACTTCCCGAGAAATGCAATAACAATTCAGCCTTATTGCAACCACAGGCTTTACGGAAAATTAAAACATAAAATTCCCCATAAAACCTCTATTATTCTCCTCCGATGTGATTGTCTGATAAAGAGAAAATGGAATGAGTTGTAGATAAAATCGGTTACATTGAGCTTATTCGCGGGAAAAGCTTTGTGAGAAAATGAGATGGTTTTCTTTCTTGTGCGTGACTTTTATGTAGATAGGTACTAACGTTTTTTCATTCACCTGTCAACTTTTGTGATAAAAACCGATGTATTCTTGTTTCAGGTGAAAATAACTGCACCTAAAATGGTAAGAATTAGCTATAGTGAAGGTACTGAGTATTGCGATTCCTACTTTGAGAGTTTTAACGCATTCACTGCTGAGCCTCGGCATAGCGACCCGCAAGGACGCATCGCCGCCGCCCGCGGCACGGATCCGCAGATCGAGTTCTGCGTCTTGGGCCATGAAAGTGTTAGCATATCGCATTCACTGCCCAGCCTCTTCGGCGTGCGATCTGTAGAGGCGCGCCATCGCGACACGTATCCGCAGATCGACTTCTATGTCTTGGGCCATAAAGGTGTTAGACACACGAGGTACGAATCGCACGTAGCTGTCATACGCCTTAGGGCGGACTTATGGCTACCGGCTACCAACTGACATTTCACAAAATTAGATAATAAGACTACGAATTGGTTTTTCATATATTAAAGTACCCAGCGCCGCAAAAAATAGAATCATTTTATTGATGATGAGTCTTTATTAATGGCAATATGTGTCTGGTTAGACATAATTGTGCCAGTATCAAGTAATGGAAAATAATTGTATATATCTGAGTATGGAATTTATGAACACTGTTTGATATTTTCACCAGAGCCTAGTTCATTATCTAGCAGGATGCCACGTGCAAGTTAGGTTTACTTGGGAGACGAGATGTTGGCTGGAATCCTTTTTACACCCCATCATACATATCCCTTCCTGCTTTTTAGTACGACATTTCTGTGTCATTTATGTCTGGTTTCAGCCCCCGGCATCGCACGCGTTATTTCATAGTGAAACGTAAACCAGTATAGTTTACGTACACGTTTTTAGGTTAATTATATCCCATAGGAATTTATTTACAAAAATTTAATAATGTCCCAAAAAAAAATCGATTTGGAAGGATAACAAAAACTTGGGACATTGTACAGCAAAAAATAATTACAACTAATATTATATAATAAAAAATATTTTGTATATAATAAAAACCAAAATTATTCCAATTCTAGAACTACTTTTACGCAAAATCATCAATCACCTCGGGACAAGTGTGTGTACGATCTGCAGACTTGTTCAGGGTGTTCTGGTCGTTTTCTATGTATAATAATAAATATCTATCTATATATTGTATTGTATTATGTATATCAGTTATCTAGTACCCATAACACCAGCTCTGCTTAGCTTGGGGCTAGATAGAGAATGCTGTGTGAATTGTCCAGCATTATTTATTTATTTATTTATCATTATATAATATACTTATTAATTTATTTACAGTACGGATTCGTAAACTATGCGCTTGAGCTGCTGGTGATGAAAACATTCGATGCAGAAACATGGGAGACCATCAAGTGAGTATTTTTATAATGAAGAATAAAAAAAAAAAAATATAACCTCTTGGCCGAGATTCCGGCCACTGCTATCAGTCGCAATGCAAACAAGCTATATCATCATCATCAGCCTATATTAGTCCACAGCTGGACATAGATCTCCCCTAATGAGCGCCATAGCGCTCTGTCTTCAGCTTGCCGCATCCAGCATCTGCCAGCAGTCTTTCGCAAATCGTCAAATTGGCTGGCCATATTTCGAGAAGAACCGAAACCGACAACCGCTGGGGTAAACGTTTTCTTGAGTGGAGACCGCGACTCGGCAAACGTAGTGTAGGACGCCTTCCAACCAGGTGCGATGACTTACCTAGTCATCCCACCTGGTCGGAAGGCGTCCTACACTACAGGACAAATTATTGTGCACCAGTGTGTGCTCAAACACAGAAGTGCTTTCTTTTCCCACCTCTTATAATCCGATAGAACGGCAGACTGACACGACCGGTGTGAGGTCAGATGCAGGGCCTACGGTATAGGTTTAAGATGCCCGGACTAATACTAGAAATTTAGCAAGAAACCACTTTAAGTGTAAGTAAAGTATGTGTCTTGTGAAATGATGTGGGATATAAATATTATAGATTTTCAACAGACTTGCTCATAAAATGGCTCTTATTTCACCGCAATTAGGCACATAATGACATCTGTAATCAAACTGACTTTTTTATTAATATTATTCACAAGTTAGTTATATGTAGGTAATAATAATAATAAATAATAAATGTTTATTACACTTCATCATCAGCCTTTTTCAGTCCACTGCTGGACATAGGCCTCCCCTAATGAGCGCCATAGCGCCCTGTCTTCAGCTTGCCGCATCCAGCATCTGCCAGCAGTCTTTCGCAATTCGTCATCCCACCTGGTCGGAGGGCGTCCTACACTACGTTTGCCGAGTCGCGGTCTCCACTCACGAACACGTTTACCCCAGCGGTTGTCGGTTCTTCTGATTATTACACTTACTTAAAAACTATACATACAGGTTCTGGAGTCACCCTTTAAGCAAAGTTTGCTTGTGTTAGGAGACCCCGCTCTTACCAATAATACTATTACAATATTTAAGTATTTGCGTAGGATATTAGGTTTTTTTTTAATTTTATTGGTTGAGTTGCTTTGTTCTTTAAAAAGTTTCGATACAAAAAAGATCGTGTTCAATAGTACAAATAAACTTTTTATCTACTAAATAAAATGATTATTTTATTCACAATTGTGAATGTGAGTTGAAAAACGTATGATACACGTGTGTATTGGTAATCATCAATACACACGTGTATCATACGACGTTATCCTCGGCTCTCTTAAGACCCTCACCAACATTACACACTTGTAACATAATGTAATATAACTTTCATGTTACTTTTAGAGCTAACTTTAGGCAGACTACATACATAACTTTAGACTAACCCAACCTTTACCTACATATATTATTTTAGCATTTTTTGTATAGTTTTAGATTCTATTAGTAACTACAATAGTTTTTAAGATGCTTATCGTATTAAGGAGAAAGATGTATTAAGTTTTCTAGTTAAGGGTAGAACCATGAAGGTAGATACCTACCTACCTACCCACAGAGTATTGAATAAAGCATTGTTCATTCAGTAAGCCTTGTTTTACTACACATAGGTTATCTGATATCAAGACAAGGAGAGTGGTCAATTTAGGAAAAAAACAGTAAAGTGGGTACACTTTCAAAAGTAAAGATATTCGTCATACTGTTTACGACGTTCATTGACACAGATTTTGGTTTTGAATGTAAAACAACCTTTAGCGGCGAAAATTGTATGAATGACGCTGGGCGGAAAAAAGTGAAAATTGGCACGCGTTTCAAGTCATGGGTAATGAAAGTGTAAGTCTATTGTGATTCCTAATTAATTCAATGATATTTCCAGAAAAAAAGCGGAGGTGACCATGGAAGGCAGTTTCCTCGTGCGCCAGACGTATGAAGATGAGATCACTTACAATCTCATTACTGCAGCAGTTGAAGTTTTACGTAAGTATCTAACCGCTATATCGCCGGAAGGGGTCAGGAATTATACAAGCCGCTGCTGCGATCGGGCCGCTTCTGTGTCCCCAGTAGGCAAACTGTGAGCGACCGACTGAGTTTGCTGCGTATATATTATGTTAAAGGATAGCCACCGTCTGTGGCAGCTTGCTATAATATAGTATATACCTTACTATATTAATATATAAGCTCGGTCTGTTAAAAATCATTCAAAACTTGGAGTATAGGATTGCAAATGTATAGATACCGGCGTTCGAATTTACTAAAGTTATATATAACCTACATAGCTAATGGAAGTTAATTTATTATATTTTTTGTTAACTAAATACTAAAATTCTTATCTTAGCATGATATTGATATACAGAAATTCCTGCCGATGCTATTCTCGAGCTGTTTGGGAAGACGTTCTTCGAGTTTTGCCAGGACTCTGGTTACGACAAGATCTTACAAGTGCTGGGCGCCACACCTCGAGATTTTCTGCAGGTATTCTAGATCTTTTTAATGACAATCTACTTTCTTTTACACAAATCATTTTGTTATTTTTATTGTCTAAGAAAACTAAAAGTCAATGGCAAGGCACTTTTACGTCGTCAGCCCTCTAATTACTTGGCTAAATAGAACGTGAGGTTGTTAAATTTTAAGAAAACGGTTTCTTGTAAAGTAAGCGTGTCAAGTAATTAGGCTCGCTAATAAGAAGTTTTATGACTACTGTAAGACATTGGCTAGGATAAGGAACACAATGTTTAACAATTTTTGTATCTTGGAAGAAGTCTAGATGATTAAGTTTATTTTCGCTAGTGTATTTTCGTAGTAAAAGTCCACTAGCGAAAATCAACTCAAGGCCCATACCCCACCTAAAGTGGCGCCGCCACCTAATTTATCTTATTATTCCGTTTAACAAAGGAATTTTCAAAAATCCATCTTCCAGTTTGTGATACCTATCATAAGCTTTTTTTTAATGCCTCTGTAATAGTTTTATTCTATTTTGTTTGGGAAGAGATACGAAAATAGATTTTGGTGGCCACCGAGGGCAACTTCGTATCTCTACCTAAACTAAATAGAATAAAACTATTACAGAGGCATTAAAAAAAAGCTTATGGTAGGTATCACAAACTGGAAGATGGATTAATGAAAATTCCTTTGTTAAACAGAATAATAACATAAAGTAGGCGGCGGCGTTAGTTTAGGTGTTGTATGCGCCTTAAATATCAATAGCACTGACCTCCTCACTTGTTTATTAAGGATCGATGATCAATAGACGTCAGTTTTCACGCTTAAGTGTGAGGCCAATCGAGCGTATATTTTTGAGTTGGTAGTCGCGTAATTTGGCTCGCGTAATTTATGCTGTATTTGTTTTCATTGAAAAGCCCTGTTTGATTCACATGGCGATGCAAAATGAGTTATCTGCTGACTCACAAGTTAAAACCGAATTGTGTTCGCACGGGTGAAGGCAGCGAGGAATGCGTCAGTCAGGTACAGATTGTGTTTGGAAAGCAACTGAATAAATTGCGTCCTTCTGCTGTGCAGAATTTAAGCGACCGAAAATACGCGACTCAAAAAAATTACGCTCGTTTGGCTGCAGCCTAAGGTACAAATCTACGCAGTATTCGCTATCTATTTAGGCAGGCAGGAAGGGGGTTCAAGTCCCGTTGGATTAAAAACTGTGTGTCTACATTCCAGAATCTAGATGGCCTTCACGACCACCTCGGCACCCTGTACCCCGGCATGCGGTCCCCTTCGTTCCGCTGCACCGAGCGGCCTGAAGACGGAGCTCTGATCCTCCACTACTACTCTGACAGGCCAGGGTTAGAGCATATTGTTATTGGGATTGTGAAGGTAAAAACTCTAAGGGACTTTATAGCTTCGCGTTTTCTAACGCAATGCCTACCGTTTTAGGAAGTATGGAACATTTGCAAACGATTTCGGAAGCTATTATACCCCACCTATTGTTTAATCTTTTCGACCTAGGCATTTATCAAAATATTTGTAAGACGTCGTTTAATGCTTATAATTTTAGGAAGTACCTACAGAACATTTGCACACGATTTCGGAAGCTATTGTACCCCACCCATTGGTTTAATCTTTTCAACCAAGACATTAACCAAAATATTCCTAAGACGTCGTTGAAATACATGGTTTCAGATAGATACAGATTCCAGATGGTGGATGCCAGCGAAACCATTTGGAATCTGGGCACCTACCACATCCAAATACCTAATTGTATTTGGAAGCAAATTAATTAAAAAAAACATGTGCTACGTACCACGTATGTATGTGTATTCCTCCACTTAACTCAAACACAATGCACTTTGAAGTCGCTGAATCCATAAACCACTTAGGAAAGGAAGGATCGCTCTGTCTTAATTTAAGTAGGGACTATGCGATCTGGACTATCATGCACTGATTACTGGAACATGGCTTACATTTACATTCTGAAGCCTTATTATTTTATTGTCCAGACCGTAGCCAGCAAGCTGCACAACACTGAGGTAAAAGTGGAAATCCTGAAGACAAAGCAGGAGTGCGACCACGTCCAGTTCCTCATCACGGAGACCTCAAATACTGGCAAGGTGTCTGCGCCGGAGATTGCTGAGATTGAAACTTTGTCTCTTGGTATGATTTCTGTAGTAAATAAATGCTGAGAGTAAGTTTTGTTGCTAGACAAGATTCATCAAGTGTAAGTGTAAATTGCGCCGAGGGTTTTGAAAGATTGACAATTATACAAATATGCACCTCTGCTATTTAATGAATACCTAAAAATTGAAGGTACATTTCAGAAGGATCACTCTGCAAACTTCGCAAGGGAACGGTAAAATTTAAAACGATTTACAAAATATTTCAAATAGGTACATCAAACTGTTTTGAAATGTACAAACCTTTAATTGAATATCCCATCCCATTTATAACCTTGTAAGTCTTTTATAAACTCTGATATCACCAATTTTGTTAAATGACTTATTTTTTTCCTGATAATTATGTATACCTGCATGTGCACGAAATGTATTATTATTTTAAAATTCATAAAATAATCTTAATTTACTGCATTTCATCATAATGTCCTTCAGAGTGAAACTATTTCACAAACTTAAACTTTGTCTTCTTTTATTTCACTTCATTTTTTTTACAGAACCAAAGGTCAGCCCAGCTACCTTCTGCAGGGTGTTCCCTTTCCACCTGATGTTCAACCGAGAGCTGAACATCATTCAAGCAGGACGCACTGTCTCCCGTCTACTGCCAAGAGTCACCAAGCCAGGCTGCAAGATCACTGATGTTTTGGACACAGTAAGTAGCATAATTTAGATAGGGGGCTGGTACCTAAACAATATATTGGTCTCCATGAAAATATATTATAGTTTAACGAATTCTTTTTGAGTAAGCGGGATTTTTATTTATTTATTATTTACAACACTTAATACGTTCGTAGTTATCATGTTTACATTCCATGGATATAGGTTTCTATTTCCCAACGAAGAATAGAATTAGACAGGTGGTAGGTAAGTTTCCATTTGCGACCAGATGATCAGTCACGATTCGTTTTATTTTGTCTTTTATTTGTTACCGAAATTCCGCCAATGAGCGGCGAAAATAGTTTAACTGATACGCTGACGAAAACATTGACCAGCAGTAGACATTGGTATCCATCATGGTACATGCAACACACACATCACTATTATGCATAACTCCACCATAATTTTTACCCGGAATAGAATGATAGATTCCATTGGAGACGGAGTGGATGGATACCTTTTGAAAGTGTTAACTAAATTTTATGTTTCTTTGTTTTTTACGCAGAAAGTTGCGGGTTCGATTCCCGCCTCGGGACAAATGTTTGAACGATCTGCAGACATTTGTTCAGGGTGTTCTGGTCATCAGGTATATCAGTTATCTAGTACCCTTAACACAAGCTCTGCTTAGCTTGGGGCTAGATAATGCTGTGTGAATTGTCCAGTATTATTTATTTGATTTTTGGGACATCTATAAAAAGGTCTTATATATTTTACTGGTCTCTTGTTGTAGTAGGTGAGCTTAACTAACCAAAGAAGAAATATCAACGAAATTATAATTTATCCATCTGGCTTGACTACTTCCTAAAAAACGGGTTCTCCGTTTATGCTTCCAGGTACGTCCCCACCTAGAAATGACATTTGCTAACGTGCTGGCTCACATCAATACTGTTTACGTGCTGAAGACCAAGCCCGAGGAGATGACTGTCACAGATCCTCATGAGGATATTGCTCCTCTTCGTTTGAAGGTAGGGACAAAAGAATTCTGAACTCCCTTAAAATTACATGGTTGACATTTAATTACCACTAATCACAGCAAAGTTATATCCAATTGTACCATTGCATTTTAAAGTTAAATGTAAACCAATCACCACCCCTTAAATGGACGCTCGACGCAAACATGCCCACTCTAAGCCTCCAAATCTCCGCTTTGTTTCACCTCTCATTAACTCGCCTTGCTATGTGTTTTTCAGCAGCTTAATGCACTAACTGCCCATCTCCGTGGTACGTGCCAGGACGTGCCACTGGGCACACAGAAGACTTAAACATGGTCTTTATAGTTTTTAAGTGTTTATTTTTCAATTTCCAGGGACAAATGCTGTACATTCCCGAGACAGATGTGGTGGTCTTCCAGTGTTACCCCAGTGTCACCAATTTGGATGACCTCACCCGGTATGTTAAAGACCTCATGGTATTACAGCTAAACAACTTGATCTGTTTTGAAACTCCATAGAAATTTCAATAAAAAAAAAGGAAATATTGACCTGTCTGTTGCCAACTCATAACCCGTAACCCGATATCTACCGGTATCTAGAGTCCAAGTTATTTAATGTGAACAAAAGGTTAAAACTGGTGAAAACAAAAAATAAATTGGAAGAAATGATTTTACAACTTTATCATCATTTCGAAATGACACAATTTTATGTAGTACCTATTATCAAACACATCATGCATCGGAGCAAATTGTAGAAGTTCATAACAATTTATAAATTTCATTTATTGCATACATTTATAGGTTTCTCGACGCCCCTGCCCAACTATGCGTAAAGTTTTTGTTTTAAGCTGTTCCATATCGTTGTAATAACATTTTGTTAAGATTTTATACACAAAATATATAGTTGTTTTCAAAAATAACTTATTTGTAGAGTCGACTATAGGTAACGAGTTTAAGTTGCTATAACCCGCTTACATCCGTAATGAATTCATCAAACTACGATAGTTTTTATAGTAAAATAGCTTAAAACCTGTTCATAACATTACCAGCCGTGGTCTCTGCATCTCCGACATCCCTCTCCACGATGCCACACGTGACCTGGTCCTCATGTCGGAGCAGTTCGAAGCTGACTATAAGCTGACGCAGAACCTTGAGGTCCTCACCGACAAGCTTCAGCAGACCTTCAGGGAGCTGGACTCTGAGAAGCAGAAAACTGATCGGTAAGTAGAGATTGTTTTACCAGTGTGATGATGATGATTTGAAGTGGTCGTTCTCACGTCCAAATCCAATACTGTACAATACAAAAATGAACTTTTAAATTCTGGGCTTAATCTCAAATAACTAATAGATACATTTTTAAATGACAAAATGGATTACCGCTAGCTTTAAGTGAGTTGCCTGTAAGTAGCCTTTCATCTGATGATGTCAATACAAACAAGATTCGCCAAGTGCGAGTGTAACTCGCGCGCCGAGGGTTTCAAACATTTGCCAATTATTTGGACAATCAATTTTCTGAAATATTTTAAAAAGTATGAAACTTACAGAAATTTCAAAAAGTGTTTTGAAATGGTCAAAACGATACCTTTCATTTGATACCCCACATGGTTAGGTACCCCTTTTTGAAAAAAAAATCCCCTTTTTTGACCATTTTTCAAAAACTATTATTATTACAGACTTCTCTATATTTTTCCTGTAAAATATAAATTGATATCTACAAACGCCTAATACATTGTACGTGGATCGGTCTGCAATCTTCGGAGATAGGGGGGGGGGAAAGGTAAAATTTTCGACTATTTTTGAAATTTTTCAAAAAGTATGAAACTTACAGAAATTTCAAAAAATGTTTTGAAATGGTCAAAACGATACCTTTCATTTAATACCCCACATAGGCAGGTACCCCTCCTTTTGAAAAAAAGTTCCCCCCCTTTTTGACCATTTTTCAAAAACTATTATTATTACAGACTTCTCTATATTTTTCCTGTAAAATATAGATTGATATCTACAAACGCCTAATACATTGTACATGGATCGGTCTGCAATCTTCGGAGCTAGGGGGGGGGGAATGGTCAATTTTTCGTCTTTTTTTGAAATATTTCAAAAAGTATGAAACTAACAGAAATTTCAAAAAGTGTTTTGAAATGGTCAAAACGATACCTTTCATTTGATACCCCACATAGGTAGGTACCCCCCCTTTTGAAAAAAAATTCCCCCCTTTTTGACCATTTTTCAAAAACTATTATTATTACAGACTTCTCTATATTTTTCCTGTAAAATATAGATCGATATCTACAAACGCCTAATACATTGTACGTGGATCGGTCTGCAATCTTCGGAGATAGGGGGGGGGGAAAGGTAAATTTTTCGACTATTTTTGAAATATTTCAAAAAGTATTAAACTTACAGAAATTTCAAAAAGTGTTTTGAAATGGTCAAAACGATACCTTTCATTTGATACCCCACATAGGCAGGTACCCCTCCTTTTGAAAAAAAATTCCCCCCCTTTTTGACCATTTTTCAAAAACTATTATTATTACAGACTTTTCTATATTTTTCCTGTAAAATATAGATTGATATCTACAAACGCCTAATACATTGTACATGGATCGGTCTGCAATCTTCGGAGCTAGGGGGGGGGGGGAATGGTCAATTTTTCGTCTTTTTTTGAAATATTTCAAAAAGTATGAAACTCACAGAAATTTCAAAAAATGTTTTGAAATGCTCAAAACGATACCTTTCATTTGATACCCCACATAGGTAGGTACCCCCCCTTTTGAAAAAAAATTCCCCCCCTTTTTGACCATTATTCAAAAACTATTATTATTACAGACTTCTCTATATTTTTCCTGTAAAATATAGATCGATATCTACAAACGCCTAATACATTGTACGTGGATCGCTCTGCAATCTTCGGAGATAGGGGGGGGGGGAAAGGTCAATTTTTCGACTATTTTTGAAATATTTCAAAAAGTATGAAATTTACAGAAATTTCAAAAAGTGTTTTGAAATGGTCAAAACGATACCTTTCATTTGATACCCCACATAGACAGGTACCCCTCCTTTTGAAAAAAAATTCCCCCCCTTTTTGACCATTTTTCAAAAACTTTTATTATTACAGACTTCTCTATATTTTTCCTGTAAAATATAGATCGATGTCTACAAACGCCTAATACATTGTACATGGATCGCTCTGCAATCTTCGGAGCTAGGGGGGGGGGGGGAATGGTCAATTTTTCGTCTTTTTTTGAAATATTTCAAAAAGTATGAAACTTACAGAAATTTCAAAAAGTGTTTTGAAATGGTCAAAACGATACCTTTCATTTGATATCCCATTTGGGTAGGTACCCCTACTTTTGAAAAAAAAATCCCCTCCTTTTTGACCATTATTCAAAAATTATTATTATTACCGACTTCTCTATATTTTTCCTGTAAAATATAGATCGATGTCTACAAACGTCTAGTACATTGTACATGGATCGGTCTGCAATCTTCGGAGCTAGGGGGGGGGGGAATGGTCAATTTTTCGTCTTTTTTTGAAATATTTCAAAAAGTATGAAACTTACAGAAATTTCAAAAAGTGTTTTGAAATGGTCAAAACGATACCTTTCATTTGATACCCCACATAGGTAGGTACCTCCCCTTTTGAAAAAAAATTCTCCCCCTTTTTGACCATTTTTCAAAAACTATTATTATTACAGACTTCTCTATATTTTTCCTGTAAAATATAGATCGATATCTACAAACGCCTAATACATTGTACGTGGATCGGTGTGCAATCTTCGGAGATAGGGGGGGGGGTATGGTCAATTTTTCGACTTTTTTTGAAATATTTCAAAAAGTATGAAATTTACAGAAATTTCAAAAAGTGTTTTGAAATGTACAAAACGATACCTTTCATTTGATACCCCATTTGCCTTCCTAAGTCTCTTTTGAAATTTCAACATCAAAATTTGTACTGAAAATATTCATTTTCATTTTTCATTTATTTATATATATTTTTCTTAAAATCAGTAATGGCGCACGAAATGTATCATTATTTCAAATTTCAAGTTAATAGCTGCAGTAGTTACTGAGATATTCAAGAAAGAGCGGGGACGGACAGAGCGAGACCATAAGGGTTTCAAAACCGATCTTTGAAACCCTAAAAACGATTAAATATTACAAGATAAAGCCTTTGTTTGAATGCACATTTTTGCGGTGTGCGGTACTGGTGTGATCTGCGACTATATTTACTGACAAAAATTCATTTGAATTTATAGTGAATATGAAAACATCACGAATAATTGGGTTTTTAGATCTATTTTTTATTTGCACAATCTTTTACGCGGTGTGTATTGCCTTAATTAACAGCATCATGACAATAAATTCACTAATTTAATTAATCTAAATCATCCCATTGTTTATTTAAAAAAATACCTAATCATTTCTCAAGAGTTGACTCCAGCATAATTAATCTCCCCAGACTCCTGTACTCAGTGCTTCCAATCAGCGTAGCCACCGAGCTCCGCCACCGCCGCCCGGTCCCAGCTCGTCGCTACGATACTGTGACTCTTCTCTTCAGCGGTATCGTCGGCTTCGCTAATTACTGCGCCAGGAACAACGATCACAAGGGTGCCATGAAGATTGTGAGGATGCTGAACGATTTGTACACAGCTTTCGATGTCCTGACTGATCCGAAACGGAATGCAAATGTTTATAAGGTTAGTTGTTTGGTGTAGATGAGAAAGAGTTTTGGGCCTAGTATGGCCCCTCGGGTCGCACTTTATAAAATTGTGTTATTATGTAATTCATTTGTTGCAGCAACTTGTAACCTAAATTCAACTCTTTGTAGACTTATGAATTCAACTAATTTCAAATGGTATGGCTAATAAATAGGTTCTAGACCTTATTCTAAGATTGTAATCCTTGGTGTTTTCGTGGCGCTGATTGCGAAGGTCCGCCTGCGACGCAGGAAGTTGTGTGTTCGATTAACGCTAGATGCATGATTTTCCGATGCAAGTATGTAAAAGAAAAATTATCTATCTTCGTAGGTATGCATTCTACCAAGGATATCAATAGGGTGTTACACCCATCTATGAAAAGTGTCTCAATTATGTTCTATAGTAATAACTAACCATTATTATATTCATAAGTGCCATAAAATGCAATTATAATATAAATTTTCAAGTTGCACGCGTAACTTGCGCCTACTATTTCATGTTGTTTAAAAACAGATCAAATACTAACTATGAAATAAAATTTAAAATTTATTTTGTTATTATATGAACTAAAACTAACATTGTCCGACTGCTTTTTGCCTAAGCTATCTTAAAAATATATTTATAGATCTATGCTAGACGATAATATATGGATTGGGCAGCATTATTATGGTAGGTAGGTATTTATTATTAAATTTCTTTCACTATTTCAGGTGGAAACAGTGGGAGACAAGTACATGGCAGTGTCTGGGTTGCCAGAATACGAAGTAGGACACGCCAAGCACATCTCTCTGCTTGCTCTGGACATGATGGATCTGTCACAAACTGTAACCGTTGATGGAGAGCCTGTGGTAAGTATTCGTGATTTAAAACTATATGGATAAAATATTTAGTAACAGTTCAGCGCAAACTCTTACCTGATAAGATCCAATAAAATTTAGTCCACATACTCAGCCCGCCCTTTTACAAACTGACGCAAGCACACAACTTTTTTGTAGAAGAAAGAAACCACACCAACTATAGATACACAATGAAAAAATATATCAAAGTAAGTCGCCAACTTTTTTTGTCTCTCCACGAGACATCATTAGGACAACAAATTACATGACCCTGACACTGAGAACGCCTAGCAATAGCTAATAAAATGTAATTAATATAGTCATTTAAGTAGGTAAAAAGGCTGCAATTCATGTGTGCAAAACTGATTTGGGAAATTGCTTACCACGAGTTTGAGCCAACAAAAGGGTGTTTTAAAATTTCCCGACTTTTAAGTATGTTGGTAGTAGGTAGGTGTATTTGAACTGTATGTATTTATTGAGCACTCAACTTGAAGTGTGTGGCAACGTAGCCATTATCATTTAGTCGCTTTAAGTTTGAAAGGTGTCTTGACTGCTCCGTTCTTATAATAAGGGTTCCCATTTAGTTTAATCCACCGGATGTTTTATTAAAAGCTGTGCTTAGCTCACCCAGGTGCAACAAGTCTACCGTGCACTTAATACACCCAGGTTATTTACTTCAGGTGAATTAAGTCTACCGGGATTTCAGACATTCTGTCTCCTTTCCAGGGAATAACTATCGGCATCCACTCCGGCGAAGTGGTAACAGGGGTCATCGGCCACCGCATGCCACGCTACTGTCTCTTTGGTAACACCGTGAATATGACCAGTCGCTGTGAGACCACCGGCGTGCCTGGTACCATCAATGTTAGTGAGGATACTTACAGGTGAATACTAACCGTCCTATTTTATGGCTATATCGCGAAAAAAAACGCCAACTACTGTGTAAACGTATTTTTCAGTGGAAAACACGACTAGACAAACATAGTGTAGGGCGCCCTCCGATCAGGTAGGATAACAAATTTACGAAAGACTGCTGGCAGATGCTAGATGCGGCAAGCTGAATGCGCAATGGCGCTCATTAGGGGAGGCCTATGTCCAGCTGTGGACTAATATAGGCTGATGATGATGGTTTCTCGTAATGGTGAGGTTGTCGTTTTAATTTTAGTCATCATTCCATATATGCAGAAAGTGGCAGATGCTCATAGAAATACCTATTTTCGGGCGATAAGCAACATTTCGGTACGATACTATACATGTTGATCCCCTTGGTGAATAGAATAAATAAATAAATAAATAACGCTGGACAATTCACACAGCATTATCTAGCCCCAAGCTAAGCAGAGCTTGTGTTATGGGTACTAGATAACAGATATACATGATATTTTTTATTCTATATAGAAAACGACCAGAACACCCTGAACAAATGTCTGCAGATCGTACACACATTTGTCCCGAGGTGGGAATCGAACCCGCAACCTTCTGCGTCGCAGGCAGACCTTCGCCCACCGCGCCACATCGGTCGTCAAAGTCAAGAATTACCCCCTTTTGGCTTTCTGGAAATGTTACGTAACAAGCAGTAGGTAATAACTATTTTGATATAATGATTTACTAAAGAATCGTTTTATCCATTAATGGGTAATATAATAACAATGGGACGAACGAATCAAATCAAAATCTACGCACTTCTGCTCATTAAAATTATTATCATCATCATATCAGCCATTACATAGGCCTCCCCTTTACGACGCCAGAATGAACGGTCCGGAACCGCCTCCATCCATCAACTCCTTGCGACCGCGATCACCTATGATGTCGTCGGTTCATCGAGTTGATGGTCTTCCAGCACTCCGTTTCGCATTGCGGCCACTCGAAAAGCTTTACTTCTTGGCGGTTATCAAGTTCTGCGAGCTATGACCTGCCCACTGCCACTTTAGCTTACCAATTTTGGGACCTGCGTCGGTGACTTCAGTTCTACGGATTTTCATATTCCGGATTCTATCATTGTCACTCATTATAATAAGTTCCATCTATTCACTCTACCTATTAGTATTATTTTATGATACTGTAAATAATCAACAAAACGAATTACTGCACACCACAATTTTATTAACAAAATACGTACTTATCAATTTCCATATTTAAAAAACCAAAATTATTTTCCACAAAAACAAACATTCCAGCTCCAGCTCTGACGCGGTCTTCTTAATCTTCACACAAATCCAAATACCTCTTCAAGTAAACTGGAACTGGCAGCTTCTGGATCCCCAAAGGCAGCTCAAAGTTCTCCCAAAGCATGTGTCTTACCTTGCATCTACAAAGATGTTTCAACTCCACCGGTTTCAGTCCACATCTAGAGCTCGGCATCAGATGGTCTTCTAGTATCTCTCCATACTTCTCTAACGCAACTTTCCTCTGATAATTATAATCTTCGGGCAGTTTCAAATGTTTGTAAACGCCTTTGTCAATAGAAAATGAGATCTGAGGAACAGCGCGAAGGATCAGCTTCAAACAGCTGACGAGTTCATAGGGATACTTTCTATTGTATTCGCTAAGTCTGTCTAGAATGGACTCAGCTGGGTTAGTTGATGTGTCATCAGAGGTGATCCTTGCACCGAAACGTAGAAGGATCATCAGCATTTCAGACGATCCTGTTTGGATGACAACTCTGACCGGAGAAGCTCTGCCGCAGCTTTCTAAAGGCACGTCTATGAATCTATAGGAATTTGTTCCATCTTTGTATTCGAGGTTAGCATTGGTTGCATGGTCTAGGAAGAAGACTAGAGCGTGAACGTTCTCTTCTTTGTCTGTAAAGTCAGATTTCCATCCAGCGAGAAAGTAGGGGGCTGATGTTCCGAATATAGCTCCTGAAAATATATAGTTCTATGAAAGCGCACTCGTCTTCAGATCCAAGTCTGAAAAGAGGAGCCTAAAGACTCATAGTCTTATCAAGCGCTTTGTTTCTTTTTTTTTAATGGGTTGTGGAATGTCTTTAATTGGGGTAATTTCTAATTTGTTCCCGGAAAGTACAGTTAGATTACAGTTTGCAACGTTTCTTTTAATCATTATAACAAACACATATAATTTATAAAAATTTTAAATTTATTTTGCTGTTGTATAAAATAAACGTGAGTTATAATTTTTGATTCATGTCATATCATGAATCTGTCATTTTTGACAGCAGTTTAAAAGATGTAAGTTTCAGGCAAAGAGTTTTTAGTGAGGTAGGCTATTGGCTGCACTCGTCAATACTATTGTTTATCTAGTCCACGGCTGGACATAAAACTCCACTAATGAGCGCGTTGGCACTCTGTCAGTTTGCCGCATCCTCGTTTTATAAACGATAATCATGCGTAACTATATCAGCCAATAACTACGTACCCAAAAATATGCGCTCAAAAGTGCCTTCACATGCATACAACTCATCCAGAAGTGATGCCACCACCCCGTTGTCCTGTAAACTCCAATCGAAAGCCAGTTTCATAGCTATGTATAGCAGGTTATGGTATTTCCCCATAAGACAAACTTCGCCATTGTTGGTCTTGCAGTTGTTGTGGTACCGAAGAGCTGAGACCACGAAACTTTTGCATGTGGTATTGTCGGAGAGGTTTTGACCTGAAAATTGACCAAGACTTTAAAAATCTTTCCCTAGATAAGTCAATTTCACGACAATATAATAATATACCTGAGGTAAGGTCAGCATAAATTCGCAGAACACAACAAACGAGGGTTTTTGAAGGAAGTAAAAAAAAACGATAGAATAATAGAAAACGAAAGAAAACATGGAAACTAAAACTAAATAATGTAAACGTCTATGCATCTTTAAAAAACCAACTCGTAGGTAACGCTGTGTGAATTGTCCAGCATTATTATTATTATTAACTGAGAACGGTCTGTACCTTACCTACTTAGGTACGTCATAGGTACACGTAACTTCAGTCAGGTTTTGTATTTATTTTTAGATATAACTAGTGGTCCGCCCCGGTTTCGCACGGGTCATTTTTTCATAAATTTTCCAATGTTTTTAAATACGTCTTATCCTATTCTGGACTAAGAGATATCCAACAAAACAAAAACCATGAAAATCAGCCCCATCGTTCTTGAGTTATAAATGGTGTAACTAACACGACTTTGTTTTATATATATATATATTTGATAAACTTTACCTTTAGCACATCCCGCAATCACAGTACAGAAATATTCAACAAGCTCCTTTCGTTTGTTCCTCTGGTTCAAGGAATCACGGTTCATGTTATTAAAAATTTCTTCAAAATAACAATCCATGTAATTTTCCATTTTATTTACAAAAATATAACGAATCCAGAATAATATGCACAAAATCCAAAAAAAAATAAAGTTTATTAACGTATTTTTGCGGGATTTTATTTCATGTCAAACGTTCAAAAAGTTTTAAGAACTGTCACCAAACTTTTTATAACCCAATTCGTATTTTTACCAAAAAGTTTGTCATTGGATTCGAATTTTGAACTTAGGATAACTACCTTTTCTTTTTTATCACTGAACGACCAGTGTTCAATACGAACTGCACAAGAATAGTTAGAAATCAGATGGTCACCCTCTCTGATGACCTACAAGTGTTAATCTACTTACCTTTGGTCATGTTGGGAAGCCATTTACTTCCTTCGTATCCTAAGTTGTGTTATGACAGTGTAATATTGATCGGTTGAGGGCTAATATAGTATTTGTTATAGCTACCATGTTGTACACTTTTACTGGGATGAACGTAGCCCATTTTTATTTTCCGAAGCTGCATTGATAATTTTTTGACATTCTATATCTGCATTGATGATTTTATATCATTTTTCTTGATTTTATATAGTTTTAAGACTTTATCTTGTGTACCTACTTATCGTATAGGTATAAATAATATAATATGTATGTATGTCATGTATGTACTAAATTAGTTCAGCTATTTACTGTCTGTGCACTACCACATTATCTTATATCTTCTTTGTCCATCCTAAGGTTGCCTGGGAGAAATCGCTCTCAGCGATAAGGCCGCCTTTTGTACTGTAAATTTATATTTGGATATAATATTTTTATGTTATTCATGTACTTTCTCTTTTTTGTACAATAAAGTGTTAATAAATAATAAATAAATAAATAAGACAGTAAACAATCATTGTTTCTCTTTTCCAGCTGGCTGATGCGCGAAGACAACCACGATGACCAGTTCGAGCTGACCTACCGCGGTCACGTCTCCATGAAGGGCAAGGCCGAGCCGATGCAGACCTGGTTCCTGACCAGGAAGAAGAATTAGAACATTCTAGAAGCATGCTTTCTGATTAATGTCAACCAAGAGTGATTATACAAAAGGCGTTTTGAAGCACGCGCTGTGGTAAACGCGCCTTTGGATAGGTACCTAAGCGCATTTAAATATTTTCGGATGTATCGGTCAAGATGGTTTTACCAAAGCGCGAGATTCGAAGTGCCTATTGTGTACTCCAAGGGTACGAAGGTGACCTAGGAACACCTGCTGTATACACCTAGACTTTTGCTTCACTGACCTTTTTTGTCTAGTTTGAGTCAGCCACCATAGTATACATTATAACTTACCAGCTATTATATTCGTAAACTCACAAAATATTAAAATAGACCAGTTTCGCCTCTGCCGACTTGTTCTGACTTATGCTTCTCGCTTCTCAATCGAAAATCCTTCGTTTTCGAATTGTCTAAGACGATTAGTTCCAAATGGCTCGGATAGATGGCGATTGTCAATATCATGTCGAAGAACAAAACTTGTAGTGGACTACATTCCGTCAAAACCAAACTATTTTAAGTTTGAAGAACAAACCTGAAACAATATAAATTTCATGCAGTTGGAACATATATCGCAATAGATCAAAGGTTACAAGAAGTTGATCATAGATTCACTGAAAAAGTCATTCAACCTCGAAACTTCTTACTGCCAGTGCCCATTTATGCCATCTATCGAGCATCTTGAAACTAGTCTCAGATTATTTTAATGACTTTATGCGAAAACGAAAACCCCTTATTATGTTAACAGACGAAACTGCTGATCGTCCGATTATCTTTCAAAAAATACGACTCTTGGTCTTACAAACTTGGTAGATAAATATACTAGGTGACTATACCTAGTAAGTATATTTTCCAAGTTTTTAAGACATACATAATAGATGTATAATATATTTAATAAAAAGTATAATAAAAAGGCCTATTCAAGGTTGAACTTTTCAAAATTATACTGGTGGCCTAAAATATTAACAAACAACCCCTCTAAGTAAGCTCTATTTCTAATCAAAGATAGAATATATATAATGTATAAAGTAGCGCCTACGTTTATTTTAGTCACGCGACTAAATTATTGAAATAAAACATACAAGTAAAAAAAGTTAGATGTAATTTATAAAGTTTTTTTCAACTAAATCAATCTATCTAGTCATAAACTTGTAGCCCAATTTATTTAAATAAGTATCAAACTAATATTAGAGTAATGTTATAAGTATTAGATGTGTAGTTAATTGTGTTTGTGTAGCAGTGATTTTGTCATTACCATCGCTAACCGTAGAGACTCTATTTATACGAATTTGTTTAGGTAATTATGTTGTTTACTCTATTAGTACTAAAAGTACCTATCTTCTTATTGTGATAAATATTATAATCTACTATGTATGTGAAATAAAAATATTCCAAAAACATAACACGTTTCTTTTAAAATTCACAGACGAAAATACCTAAACAAGTTCATACTTCTAAAGTTGTACGAGTCAATACAAAATGTGAACGAGTTTTTGAAACACGAAATCGTTCAGCCGATTTTGTCGTTACATAAACAAAGACGTGCTTATAGTCAAATATCATACTACAAATAACCTATTTTTTAAGAATCTTTCCAAAATACAATGTTTTGTTTTTTTTGTGTTGTTATAAATTTACCTATTCATAAAGACCGGAGGGTCCTTAAACCACGCCTGGTGGGGTCGCCACAACATGTATTTTTCTTTCACTCTCCTCTATCAGCCGTCATCTCCGTAATAACACCTTTCTGAAGAGGGCTCAATACGCACCATTTTGTAAAAAGAATACGCATATAATTTCGCGTTCATAAGAGTAGGCATACGTTTTTGGAACGGCGGCGTAAGCGTAAAAGTCAAGTTTTTGTTTATTTACAAGAAAACTAGACAACTTATGAAGGAACCGGTTCAAGGTACCGATTAATTCGTTACAATCTACGAATCAAAACATAAGTATTTTAAATAGATCACAGGATTCATGAGATCGAAGTGTAGATACTTTTATGATTTTGAAATCGTATTTTTAAATTTAAACTCTCATGGTGCCTCGGGAGAACAAGCAAACACACCCACCCACACACAATACACATATTCACTATTCTCCCGTTGCCCAAACTCTCATGAGACTGGTGCCTCGGGAGAGCAGCACCAATGCTGGACGCTATCAGATAACTATCGTTTTATTATAGGCTCTCATATAATGTAAATAAATAAATAATGCTGAACAATTCACACAGCATTATTTAGCCCCAAGGTAAGCATAGCTTGTGTTATGGGTACGAGATAACTGATATAGGTACATAATACAATACATAGATAGATATTTTTATTATACATAGAAAACGACCAGAACACCCTGAACAAATGTCTGCAGATCGTACACACATTTTTCCCGAGGCGGGAATCGAACCCGCAGCCTCCTGCGTCGCAGGCAGACTTTCGCCCACCGCGCCACAGAGGTCGTCGGGTAATTATTGTGTTCTTTCAAGTCCATTACTGCTAATACTTTTTGTCTTCATTAGATTAGAAATAAATTAATCTTCTGTATATTTCACCTTACTACAGTTTAATATATTTACTTTGAACAGTTTTACATGTATACCTCCCACGGAATGGGTACACTGGTGACCTGTGCTACAGGTTTTTGATAAACCTAGAACATGTAAATTACTGAGATCTAGGTCTAGTTTAACAACCAAACCCGTTAGGTTCGCCTCGTCATATCCTCTTTCACACACAACCAATCTATCTAATTCTTCGGTCTTCCTCTCCCCCTATATCCCTCCACATTCAAACCAAAAAAAAACTCTTCTTCTCACATGACCATAAAGTTAGAAAAGTTCAAATAGAAAATATGTGTAGGTATGTTGATTTTCTCTTATAGTGGTGAGTTTCATGAGAGCACTCACACAAAACCAATCTATCTAATTCTTCGGTCTTCCTCTCCCCCTATATCCCTCCACATTCAAACAAAAAAAAAAGTCTTCTTCTCAAATGACCATAAGTTAGAAAAGTTCAAATAGAAAATATGTGAAGGTATGTTGATTTTCTCTTATAGTGATGAGGTTCATGAGAGCACTGAAGGAATTCTTTTAAATAATCTAACAACAGGTTGGTGCTTTCATAAACCTCATTTTTGGCATTAGAAATAAAATAACCAGGGTACAATTCTGCTAATCAATCGCTTTGCTATGACAATGGTATCGTTGCAGAATCGTCCAAAAATGAAATAAACCCAATATGTCTAGATAGTGTGTCACCATTATCACGGAAGAACTTACACTTTATAGATAAATATATTATAATGTATACTAAATTTATAATCTTTGTTTTGATTCAAATTGTACCTAATTTATATAAAGTCGAATTTTGTATCATTGTTACTGATTTGTACAATCTATACTTAAGTATAGGTTTACTATATAACATTTGACGTGTAATTTTATTTACTAATAAAATGAACCATTGAACTTTTAGATCTTCCGCAATCATGGCACATGAAACTGTGACGAAATATTGGTTTTTTTTTTTTAAATAATGTTAAATAATCACGTTACAATGACTTATGTTAATAACAATGATAGTTTCAAAAGTTTCCATGTAATGGATGTATCGAAGTTAAAAGTACCAAGTTTTTTTTTCTGGCAACACCATTTTGATAAACACATCCTTGAGTTTATAGGTCGTTAAGTAAGGTACAGGTTCCACAGAGCTATAAAAGTTCCACAAACCTAGCAGGCGACTGTTCTCACCTTCATCATCCCATCTTGAATTAGCGAATACCTAAAAATAGCGGAATGTGGCCGACCTCGGGGTGACCAGCTCGCGACCGGTTCTGGCTTCGATTTTGAGGCTCTAGTGGAAACGAAGCTGATTGGCTCAAACCTGTTCAGCAAAAAGGTGTAAAACCCAGTGGTGGAGTGCGAACAAAATGTTTTACGTTTTGCTGTGAGCATAGTTTACGATTACAATTACGAGAATAGTTATCAATTTTACAATAAATCGAATCATATCTGACAAAGGATTCAGCAAATTTAACAAATAATTTTTGTCTGCAGTTTTCTGATGCGTTTCCATCTGGATCTATATGTGTAGATGTCTGCCGTCTGAGAATAAAAGTTCCATATGTCTCAGTTTGCTCAGTGGTCGTCGTACCCAACAAACTTTGATCTTATGTGTCCATCGCGCATCAAAGGGTAGAAAACAGACTCTCTAAATTACTATGAGTTAATTCGCCGGGCCATTTCATCCATTCTCAAATACCGTAGCCAAAATCAGTCATCATTTATGTATTTTCTATTTGTTTTTCCTCAATAATCAACAACTTATACTATTATCTAAAAGACACCATAAATCAGATAAGGTTTTAAGTTTTAAATGACAATAATAATCCTTGGATATAGAGTTAGTGTAATTATACAGAACATTTTCATTTGAAAACTGTCTATAGGTATTACGGCTGCTTTCGGCAATTTTTTTAGATTTTTGTTTTTTCTGGAACGATTTAGTGCTGTTACTTTATTTTGTACCTACATAATACGTTGTTTTACAATTTACTACTTCTGGCACGTAAGCCCTTACTATTAAAATAAATTTACGTTCTAGGTTAGTTAACAAAATATTCGAAATTCGGAAAAGAATCGAAAATGTTTAAAAATTTAGAAGAATTTTAAAAAATTCTTCCAATTAGCCGAAATTCTTTTTAGGTTTTAAACGCCTCCAAGCTAATTGCACTTGATTCCATTTATCCCCAGTTTCTAAATATTAATCGTTCTACCGAACATTCTGTTATTCTTTGGTTGCATGTAGTATGTATGGGGTTTTTTCTGAAAAATCGTCATAATATTTTCCGAAGTTTGAATTATTATGCCAGGCTAGACGAGGCTAGTTTTTAAAACTAGGATAGCAAGCTAGTGTTAATAAGCTAGCAAGCTAGTACTTCTGGCTTCGTGTAGACAAAACTAGCTTCATTTCTGAGCTTAAGCTAGTTTACAAACCAGGATTTATTAATAGGATGGAGTTCTATTTTTAGGCTAGTAGCGTCCCCCACCAATTATTTTACTAGCCTGGCTTGTTTACTATCTTCATGTGGCCGACAAAGCTAGTTTGAAGTTGGCTAGTAAGCAGGAACCACGCGTTTCGTTTGTTTTTCTACCACATCACTCCACTAAATACTAGTTTAAAATAATATAGCCTCGTGTAAACAGAACTGGCATGCTCCAATCCAGGTCAGCAAACCAGGACAGTTTAGTAAAGAACTAGCTTGCTATCCTAGCTTAAAAAACTAGCCTCGTGTAGCCTGGGCATAATAGTTCAGACTTTGGAAAAGATTACGACGATTTTTCTATTTTGTATTAATCTAATAAATCGGCAGCGCCGTATTACCTGGATGTTCCAGGCGTTTATAATCTGCCTAAGCTATATTTAAACCAATGATTATCTTACATCCAAGAACTGATCACCGGTAATCGTTAGATTAAAAATCAACAGACCCAGCAGTCGGCCAAGTTCCAAGCGGCCTTGTCAACAAGTTGAAGTAAGATTTCAGACCGGTTACCCAGCAAACACGGAGTACAGTTATACTGTTACTGTCCACTCCACTCGTTAGCTTAACACGGATAGTTGGATTACTTTTGAGTTTAAATTTAGGTGTCATCATCTCTGAGGATAGATAGAACCCAGGTACATAATCATATATACACTTACTAGTGGTTTATTTTCCACTTCTTCCACTAGTGGACAATAAATTGAAGTGGACAAAATCAATAACACCTTGTTTCTTATTTGATAATAATTACTATTATAAACGTGTTTATTGTAGGTATAAAATTTTACTTGTAGAAATAAACGTTATTGATATTTGATATTTGGTATCTATCTATCCTCACCACCAGACACATCCTAAATTGGGATTTGAACCTAGATTGGATTTTGAACCCAATTTAGGATTCAAGATACCATAAAGCAGAAACTTGTTTTCTTTCTGTCAATAAATAAGATCTGAAAATTAAATAAAGTAAATTTATTAAATTAGATCTCTGAGGATAGATAGATAGATATGAAAGAGCAGAGATACGAGCAGAGATATAGAGTATGTATCTCTGCTCTTTCACGCAAAAACTACTGAACGGATCTGGATGAAATTTGACACAGAGATAGATTATAGTCTGGAATAGCACATATTTTATCCCGGAATTCCCACGAACGGGAATTACGTGGGTGAAACCGTGGGGCGCTGCTAGTATAATAATAATTATTGTTTGACGCACAGATTTACTGTGCTAAATGCCAATTAAAGATAAATTCCATTCTGTTTTATATAAAGCAGTAATTGCATCAATAACACAGCATCTGATTTGAAAAGTAAGAAAAATTTTTCCATATCAAATGAGTAATTTGTAGAAAATACCATTAACAACTTAAATGCGTGAAAATGGATATAAAGCGATTAGTAGATGATACCTTTCTACTTACTTCCGAGAAACGTACTTACAATAGACTAGAAGAGTCTAGGATATAGAGTGCAATGTCCATAGAGTATAGAGCTGAGGGTGCTTACATTACATAGACGTGGATAGAAATAAATTTAATACCTATTTTTGTAATATGAAAATGGGAAAATAGGTATAAATAATTTATTAAAAGAAAGATTAAGCCCCACTTGCACAACAATATTTAAAAGTCAAATTTTGATTAACTTTGACGTATTTGTATGGTTTGACAACTCACTAATCAAATTAAGCTAGTTAATTGCCTTTGCCACCGCTAACGTACCAGCTATTCTCGAACCGAATGGTCTGTTGCGTGACGATGGTAAGAGGCCCGACGGGATGACGCTAGTCCCATGGGAGTTGGAGAGGCCTATTGTGTGGGACGCTACATGCGTCGGCACACTCGCGCCTTCCCATCTTCCTAGGACTACCATGAGGGCTGGTGCGGCGGTAGATTTGGCCGAAGATCTCAAGAGGCGCAAATATGCAGGTCTCGACAGAGCCTACGCATTTGCTCCCCTTGGAGTCGAGACCGTAGGTCCGTGGGGTACCGAGGCTCTCCGATTTTTCAAAAAACTATCCGAGCGGCTGGTTAAAGCGACGCGTGACCCGAGAGCTGGTGAGTAACTGGCATAGCGCATCAGCATTGCCATTCAGCGGGGCAATGCAGCCAGTGTCTTGGGCACGCTTCCGACTGGTATTGATATGGATCAGTTGAGCTACCTGTAGATTGTTTGCAACAGTTTGCAGATAGCTCAATTTTTTCTATTGTAAATACTAGTTTTAAGCCAGTTAATTAACGTTGTGCCACACCTAATTTATCTTATTATTTCGTTGAACAAAGGTAATTTAAAAATTATCAATGGGCAACTTGTGATTCCAAGCTTTTTTTAATGCCTTTAATATAGTTTTATTTTGTATAGTTTAGGAGGAGATACAATGTTGCACTTTGTGGCCACCAAACTCAATTATTGCATGGTGGCGGCGCTGGTTTGGCTCGGGTACCGTCTTTACATATCAAAAACCGTCTCTACCAACGTCTCCAATATCTACGTGTCTCCGGCACAATACACTGAGAACTTCCTAGTACTACTTTAGTCGCCTATTCATCTGTGACGCGGAAACTCCGGAGAAATCGAAAACTGATCATTATAGCATTTTTATGTACCAAGCGAGTGTGAAGCGCGTCTTGTGCGATTAGTGTAAAACATCCGTGATTCTTGGCAACATTGTTAGCTGTCAGACTGTTGAGAAAGATAAAAAAAGATAAGATGTTAGCTGCTTCTTCAACATCCAGCCTTTACTAGCCCACAGCTGGACGTAAGCCTCCCCTGATAAGCACCTTATTTGCTCTCATCATTTGAGTGTAACAACGGTGTAGAACGGTCGTCGAACATGGTCACCTTCTTGAAATAGTTTCCGAATACACTTACCTTGGGCAGATTCTGCAGCTGAGTAAAAACAATTTCGAGAAGGACGTCAGATTAGGATCCACTGGTTTTTTCTGTTCCATGAGGATCCTGCTAGGCTGGGCAACGTTTGGGAAACTACGCAGAGTCTTCTTGTCATCCATACCGCAATGCTTGAAAACTAAAATTTTAATCAGTGCTTCTTACCCGTCATGACCTACGGAGCTGAGGCGTGGACTGGACACTCACAGTAGGGCTAGTCCACCAGTTCAAGGTCGCTTAGCAAGCTATGGAAAGAGCTTTGCTCGGAGTTTCTTTGAAGGATAGGATTTGTAACGAATACATCCGACAGATATCCAAAGTTATCGACATAACTCTAAGAATTAGCAAGCTGAAGTGGCAGTGGACCGGCCATATCCTTCGAAGAACCGACAACTGTTGGGGTAAACGTGTTCTTGAGTGGAGACCACGACTCGGTAAACGTAGTGCGTAAGACGCCCCCCGGCCAGGTGGATGACAATCTGCGGAAGACTGCAGGCAGATGCTGGATGTGTCAAGGCAGAAGACTAGGCGCTAAGGTGCTCATTAGGGGAGGCCTATGTCCAGCTGTGGACTGCCAGCGGCTGATGATGATGATAAGAGTGTAATATCATAATCCCTACGCAGGGCATGTGTGGGTTGGGTATCGCAGCTTGGTGGTGACTCACAACTGTTGGATCTGTTCTACACGAGGCGCTGCTGCCCGTCCCTGATAGATACATGGTGTGATAGATGGTCGTTTTAAAGAAAATACTCTTCGATGATCTTCATCATCACCTCTCGGTTTTAACTTTTAAGAGGATAGGCCGATGTGCCTCAATGATACAACCGCTAATTTGTAAAAATATTCATAAACATTAACAGAGCCTACGCATTTGCACCCCTTGGAGTCGAGACCTAGATCCGTCGGGTACCGAGGCTCTCCGGGTTTTCACAAAATTATCTGAGTGTCTGGTCAAAGTGACGCGTGACCCGAGAGCTGGTGAGTATCTGGCACAGCGCATCAGCATTGCCATACAGTGGGGCAAAGCAGCGTCTTGGGCACGCTTCCGACTGGTATTGATTTGGATTAGTTGAGCTACCTGTAGAATGTTTGCAAGAGTCTGCAGTTAGCTGAATCGTTTCAATCGTAGATAATAAACCTAATTTAATTTCATTATTTGATTGTAATTTTCTTTATTACAAAAGTATTTATCCCCATTAACTATACATCAAAAATAGTAACCAGAGGTTCAGACCTCTGTTCTCTGTGTCGCTTCTGTTTCATATTAAGGATACCGAACGTTTCAAGATGAGGTTGTGATATTAATAAACAATAATTCTGGACAATTCACACAGCATCATCTAGCCCCAAGCTAAGCAGAGCTTGTGTTATGGGTACTAGATATTTAATAATGACGATCCGTTTCTGTCAGAGTGGGAACCACTTTATAGAATGACAGTATGCTGTAGATCCTACCTACCAGTATTTACTTCGATATCACGTATAGAATAATTTCCAATAGCCTGTAGGCATAATAATCCGTTAGTAGGTTATAAGAACCAGTCATAAGAAGGTACCTACATATTAATATTTCGCTCTGAGATATTTCGCACACCAAAAAACAAAACCAAACTCATCAAATGAGTATTTTTCCATGTGGATGTTGAAAGAGGTTGATTATTGGTTTTTTGTTCGTAAAACGGTTCGGACTTTATTTCTCTACCTATTCTATTATTATAAACTTTATTATAGTATTTCAAAGGCAAGTAGGTACTAATTTTATTGGCGAATAATCATCGATGTAGACCGAACATTTCAAAACTGTTTTTGAATAATATTTTACAGGTAGAAGGCAGCTTATTTGATGATATCATTGGCTTTTTGAAGATATCTTATTTGGGCTACGACTGACATCTTGAAATACTGACATGCATGAATAAAATATACATTACCTAACCCACAAATATAATATATATGAGACAAAATATTAGATTTAAGGCTATACAATTAAAAATCAGACAGAAAAACTAAAAAAATAACATTGAAACAAGGATAACCTTTAATAACTAAATTTGGATAAGGACCTTATAAACCGCAAAAAAGATTACGAAACACCATTTAATGTTTAGAATCGCCTTGGACAAATTGTGTGTATGACGAACGTCATACAAAAGACATAAACGCGTTACACGCTCATTTACATTATCTTATATTTATAACATAAATAATTGTTTATTTTTCCAAACTTATCAAACTGATTATATCATTTGTTAAAACGTCAACACAAGAATAAATAAACCAATAAATTTATTGATAAATCTATCATAAATTTAATATTATAATAAATTTAAACGAGACGTGAAAAGAAATAAAACCGTTAAAAATATTGTCCACGTTTACCTTTAATACTTGAAAAATCAAATTGATCATCATAGATTATTGATATTCAACCCAAGACGTTGCAAAAAAATGTGCCCATGCGCACGTGAAGGCGACCGAGGTGGTAATGAGATCGAGATTATGAACAACCTAAACGCCTGACACAACACAAAGTAAACTCAACCGTGTCGCTTGAACCTTAGCGTTAAAATCACTTTGTGTTCCAACGATGCAAGTCAACGTGAATGGAGAAGTCTCGATTGCCGCTCATTTGAGAAATTACCTCAGTTCGCGTCTAGCACTTGTCGCTGTCAGACGCATGCGTGGATTCACGTTCTCCTATTGGTCCGTTCAAATTCGATTCCGTTGGTCCATTACGAACCGGCCAATCGCGTTCGATCCGTTTGATTTCTTTTTCGCGATCACTTTTTTGCATACAGTGTGTTACATTTTGTGTTGTGTTTTGACATTGACTGTTGTAAGGTCGGATACTTTTCTCACGTTTCTGGTAAGATTTAAGAGATAGCTTTTAATTGTAGCATTAATTGTGTTTTGTGAAATTTATTTCACACAGGTGTTGAAACTTGTGTGACAAAAAGTGATGTAATGACCCGTTTAGGGTCATTGCCATGTGACAGTTTTAAATTTTGTGGGTAGTTGAACTTTATTCGAGAACGAGAAGTGTCAAAACCTGTCTTGATTAAAATTACTGCACCTACGCGCAGGTTTTAAATCTAATTTATACATTATTAATTCTTCAACCAATAACCAATGTCATGATGAATTCGAAAATTAGTCAGTTTGTTTTTCGTTATTTTGTTTTACGTATTATTTTTTACAAAGTTATGGTAGGTCTGCCCGAAATTTTAAGTGAACACGCAATGTCCATACCTTTTATATCTTACTTATTGATATAATGTATAGATTCATAATTATGTACTTACCTAAATAGAAAGTCACATAACACTTTATCTCTAAGCGATAAAATACGTTTTCATACCGAGATTGCAGGTTTTCTATCATAAAAGTCTATCTCTTCTTAGAAATCACATCTTGCTCATAATCACCTTAGTAATAGTGTTTTTTTACTATATTACGTTACATTCGTTATGAAATTGTTGCAATGTTCTTATTAGCAAAGCAAAAATACGCAACACGCGGAACACTACATGTTTAATTTTATGTTTTAAAAGTCAATCAACCGAAGCCTTGACATATTGCTTGGAACTTGTTTGAAGGTGTATTTAAAGCATCTTGTATTGGTTCTAGTTTGAGATATAAACCCACAACAGACGGGGCTGTAATATATGTTATTATAGTATGCTATATATTACGGTATATCAAGCTGCCACAGACGGTGGCTATGCTATAATATATATTTTTGCACTCATTATCTCTGCGGTCGTCATGTCTTACTATACCTACCAAAATATATCGTGTAATATCTGTCGACGATATTTTGGTGACGTAATAAAAATATACGTTATAGCTGCGTCTGTGGTCACTCGCCGATTACTATAGAAAATATACCGTAATATACCTTGCTATAATTTATATTAATATATATTATAGCTCCGTCTATTGTGGGCTATACTGTCAGGTGGAAATGTTTTAAGTGTGGTGTTTATGAGTGGTTATAAAAACACCCTGTAATATTTTCAAGACGGAGACGTCAGTCATTTAGCGTCTCCCTGTGAAAGTGTATGTGGCTAAACATAGATTGGTATCTATGTACACTATTAACCTGGCTGTGCCTATGTGTGTCTACCTACTACATACACTATACCATCTTTTAGCCAAACTCCTTTTAGAATATTAGTAAACAAACCATGACAAATAAGTTAACCTAACTAGCTTGTCGTGGATTACAGGATATACGCTTCTTGGCGTGGAGTTTCAGATATATTGAGGGGTTTTCGATTGAAATTAAAAAGAAAAAAAATGTTCCAGGTTCTTATCTCAATAGGTGGCAGGATGTCAACTGGAAATAAGGTATGTTAATGTAAAATGAAGGGAAAACTTTGACTTTTCTAAATCGGTCCATTTTGAAAGATTTTGAAGTAAGGTTGTTTTCCTTTCATTTGACATTGACATACCTACCCTAATTTCCAGTTGACGCCCCCTGCCACCTATCGAGATATATGGTACCGTAAACTATTTTTTATCTTTCTAAAAATGAAAATAATAATAAAATCTAAAACCCCTCAAAGCAATATTTATTGAAGTAAGGTTCTCAAATCGACAAGTAATGTTAATTGTGTAGTTGCGAGTGAATTTTAAGTTGAAAAAGACGGGTTTGTTTATAAACATTCTACAAGGAGTTAGACTAAGGTATAAAGGTATACACATTAACGGAACGAAACACAACTTAAATATAATAAAAGTTTAAGCCCCAATTTTAATTATTTTAATCGCTTATAATTCAATCTTTACTGTCAACAATAAATTGAAAAAGTTTTTTTAATCTCTTTACAATATTTGAACTGTATCACAAGAGCATAGAGTTCTAAACTCGTTAACAATTATGAAGTCGACTTCCGAACATTCACTTAGTGACAGTTGACAACTTCATTGCCACTTGACAGAAATAACAAAAACAAATAAACAAAGTGGTAGTAAGAATGGTATTTGGGTGACAAAAAAATATTGTTCTTGTCTTTGTCTGCAGCAAGGAAAATATTTTACAATATTTTTTTTCATAATTCAAGGAGTACTTACTTTGAAGCGAAGTATAGTGGGTGAAGATTTATTCATGCATGCAAAAAAAAATTTGTTCTGTTATAAGTATAATTTGTCCTGAGTCTGGTTTGTGGTGATTTTACGAACATGTTGAGTACATTTACAAAAAGAAGGCATACCATAAAAGGTCACAACACTGTCATTAAAAGTTGTCACATCATCAGAGTAATACTAGAATTGATGCTAACTAGCAAGCACAGCAACCCATAAACAAAAAGAAGTTGAAATATAAATACGGTACCACTCCTACAGGGTGTAAAATGGACTCTATCATCACGTCTCCCAAGCCAACATAACCTGCACGTGGTACACCCTGCTAGATAACGAACTAAGTTCTGGTGAAAATATCAAACAATCTTCTTAATTTGATAACTCCATTTACTTACAATTATTTTGAATGTTATGAATTTCTAACTAGACCAAATTGCCAACAACTGCCAAAAATTGCCAAAAAAAGAACATACTCATCTTTATCATTCTATCTAATCTAATCTAATATCTATTTTTTTTACTTTTGTATTTTTACTCCATTTTCCCTTTAAGTGCTAATTTTTGACAAGTTTATATACACTATAGACTTTTCGGCTACATGTGGTATACAGTTGTAATAAGCGATGTTTAGAGAAATTTTTAAAAGCATTTGAAATCCTCGATCGCTATTAATTATTTTTTTAAAACGATGCAAAGTTGTCCTTCTTGATTATTTTTTTCACTTTTTCTTACTTTGAGAGCTTATAACTAATTATTTACACGTTCTTTCAAATAAATAATGCCTTCAAAAGACGAAAGATACATCTGAGACCAAAAGCGAGTAAAAAATTTACTAGAAAACACGTTACAAAAAAAAGTTCTAGGGGTAGAGAGGTAAAATTTCGGAAAATCTTAAAAAAATACAAAAAACAGGATTAAATTTTTTTTAAAACACTTAGAGTCTTTTCCTTCAATTTGTATTTCACAAATAGGTCCACCTACACACCCACCGAGTTTGTCTAACCCTCCACCAAACACCCTGTATATTATTGGGATAGGCAAAAAGCAGTTGGTATGTGTTCATTTTAGTTCATAAATAAGAAAATGCATTTTCAAACTTAATTCAAAGTATACAATTTTTGAACCGTTTTTATTATATTTTACTTTTTTAAACATCTTCTTTTTTTCATAAATTTGTTCTCATGAAATAAACGCGTGCAAAGCCGTGGGCAGAAACTTGATTACAATAAAACACAACAGCATTGTAAGCGCTTATTTTGACTAGATAATTTGTTAGTTACTGTATTACCATAAGTTTTTGTAGCCATGCTACAAGGCACCATGGGCTTTATAATTGTGTTACCTTGTACATCCTAATTATAACCAAGGGTCGGGCGGAACTAACAAAGAGTTTCTACAGAGTGGCAGGCTACAGCATAATTATGACTATTAACTATGATCTACTCTCGAACAGCTAATCGGTGTATCCTTGGCCATCTTCAATGGTGTGAGCTTTTACTATTAAATATAGGCAATTTATCGTCAAAAAATTACGAGGAAAAAAAGGAGAAAAAATAAAAAATATGAAAAGAAAAGATTAAAAAATTGTATACTTTAAATTTAAAATTTATTTTCTTATTTATGAACTAAAATGAACACAAACCAACTGCTTTTTGCTATTATACGCAAAAAGAACGGTGTTACAAGTTTAACTTGTCCTTTTGTATGCCGTGTGCCTTGTAGCCGTGTGGTGCTGGTTTAGAATTTGCACCACCCGATCACCCGTCTTCCCGTGGGTGTCGTAAAAGGCGACTAAGGGACAAACACCGGGGGAGCGGCCAGCAGCGCCTTTTGCAGAATAGATCTACCAACGAACTGCGATTCCTAGACCGAATGCCAGGGGGTTATGGGCTTTAACCACCATGTGAACAATATCATGTAGCCAATGAGGCGATTATCAGGGGCAAGCCTGCGTCCAGCTGTGGACCATTGGAATATTTTGAGGTTGAGGTCCATTTTTGTAAGTTGAACCAAATTTGATTTTGTTCATTCCTAATTTTTGTTTATTTGTTAACAATTTCAGGGTCTTGAAGAGTTTTTTCGATTATAACGAATTATGTTAATGTTTTTTTGAAAGATTTAAACTAAAGGGCAAAGAATAATCAGATACTTTTGCCTGCACTTGGGGCAGACTTAAGCTAAACCGTGCGTAGTTAGAAACTATATTAGTATTAGTGGGGATTATGGGCATTATGGGCATTATCTCATGGGGGGCCATGAGATAAAAAAAAACAGGGGGGGCCTGCGTCCAGCAGTGGACTATTATAGGCTGTTGAGGCGGGGTGAGGAGGTAGTTAGAAACCTAGCTTTTTGCTGAGTAATCAAGATAGTTGTTAAGAAACCACCAGCTAGCGATGAAAGTAGAATACCTCATGGAAATGTGGGCTAATGTTAGAAGTATTAGTAACATGTTGACGAGCATTATCATATTTATGGCTATAGAACTGTGGTGAAACTTTTTATTCTAGCAAAATGGTTACAAACTCCAAAGGAAAAGTACCTACTTCATTATTTAGTAAACAAATGTGGGGTCTTCAACGTAAAAAATAATCAGAAACAGTTTTGAATTCGAAATTTTTTGAGACTAATTTAATTTCTTATACTTAAAAACAATCGAGTATTTTTATAAGAGGGAGTAAGAAAAAAAAGCAGCAAGTTAATACATATTAAAGTACCATAGTAAAATTTTATAATTTAGTGGATCAAAAGCAAATAGAAAAATTGTATTTTAAAAATAAGAGCAATCTCATTTATTTAACAGCAAAAAATAATTACAACTAATATTTACAGTTACAACTATTTTCTAAAAATTGTTAGACAAGTCAAATTTTATACTATAAACACGTTTCATCATCATCACCATCAGCCTATATATGTCCACTGCTGGAAATAGGCCTCCCCTAATGAGCGCCATAGCGCCCTGTCTTCAGCTTGCCGCATCCAGCATCTGCCAGCAGTCTTTCGCAAATCGTCATCCCACCTGGTTGGAGGGCGTCCTACACTACGTTTGCCGAGTCGCGGTCTCCACTCAAGAACACGTTTACCCCAGCGGTTGTCGGTTCTTCTCGAGATATGGCCAGCCCACTGCCACTTCAGCTTGCTAATCCTTTGAGCTATGTCGATAACCTTAGTTCTCTGTCGGATGTACTCGTTACGAATCCTATCCTTCAGAGAAACTCCGAGCATAGCTCTCTCCATAGCTCGCTGAGCGACTTTAAACTGACGGACTTTAAACTATAAACACGTTTAGAAATATTAATTTTTATCAAATAAGAAACAAGGTGTTATTGATTTTGTCCACTTCAATTTTTTGTCCACTAGTGGAAGAAGTGGAAAATAATAAATAATTCCCATTCGGAAACGGCGAGTAGACGAGCACGATCTTATGAGCTGGTAGACGTATTAATAAGATTTTTCCGTAACAACTCGCAAAGCGGCTCATCCCACAGTCTCTGAAAAGGCAGGCATTTGGACTTTTTTTTAAATATGTACTAAAATCGTAGAATTAGGGTAAAGAAGAGAAAGAAAAAATATGATGAAGAATGTACTGATATATTAAAATAGGATTTAGCAAAAGTGACAACTTGATTAGCATTCGAGATTCAAATGAAATGATGGCGGATCTGCGCATGCACACAAACAATACATTGAGTTCATCAACACATTTAGATAAACTATTTACCATATACTTACGTAACCTTATAAAATAAAATAAATAAATAATGCTGAACAATTCACACAGCATTACTTAGCCCCAAGCTAAGCAGAGCTTATGTTATGGGTACTAGGTAACTGATATACATAATATAACACAATAAATAGATGGATATATTTTTTATTATAAATAGATCGTACACATTTGTCCAGAGGCGGGAATCGAACTATTATTTATTTGTAATTTACTTCTCATCATTAATTAAAGATTTTATTGAAACAACCAGTTCCGTCAAAATAAACAAATATTTTTTTTTGTATTGATAAGCAAAACCATCGGAAAGATGCTAGCTACAGGTGTTTTGAATGGAATGTATTAAGGAGGTCACGTGTTTAAGGTCACGCTTTATTATTCAACGTTGATGATCACATAAACTCAGGTGATCATCATATAGATGGAGGTAAAGATCAAGAATTATGTACAAACAGGGGTGTACTGAATTGCTGCTTCAAAATAGATATCATTTAAGATGTTTTAAAACCCACAGCACAGCTGCTTCTAAGCGATGCAGCAATAAAATTATTTAGGTTAGTTATATTATATAGTAAAATAAAATACAGGACTGACATAGGCATCAATAACTCAGTTCCTTTATCTATCTGAAAAACTCTTAGTACCCGTACCCTTACCTCTGAAAATCCTTTAGTTTTTCCTTTAAAGGCACGGAGCCCTAAAAAGCAATTCCATATTGTTTGAATTCTTAAAAATAATTGAATAAGTACCCAATAAGGTAATAATTATGATTTTCTTAATATACTTTAACAAACTTAATATACAAACGTTATGTATTTAAACCCTTAGGTACAATATATCCGAAGAACACTGTGCATAGATAAAAATCGAGAGACATAAGTTGCAAAATAAACGAAATATAATTTATAAAAGCATGCCACAATCTATAAAATAGTAATCTCAATATAATTGAACATCGCTTCGAGCTAGTGATAACAAATGCCAATGGTGCCAACATCTCAGAACCTATGAATTATTCAAAATGGACATGAGCTATCCACTCGGCAAAAGGGAAAGCAAAACAGGATGGGGCTGAATAGAAATGAAGATTATGCGTGTTCCTTTTGAGTTATTGTTTAATTTATTCGATTCTAAACTTAGTTATGGTCCACAATATAATTGACAAAAATAATCATTATGTGAGAGATATACATTAATCGATATCATAGAATCGACGTTATTCGAGAAATATAATCTTATAGCTATTACCGAAAACTTCGTATTATAAAAAAATTACGTTATATTTCTAAATTTTTAAGTTAAAAAAAATTAAGTAACTATCTCTTAAATAATAATAAGTATGTACCCTATCTGGTTATTTAATTATTTTGCTTTAATTGTAATATCGATACACAAATCAATAGCCACGTTGATAAAGGTGCTTCTAAAAGATCCACCCTATAATATCAATATTACTATATTTAGCTATCTCATAAAAAAATAAGTCAATCCACCATTTATTGTTTTTTAAAGTTTATCGAGCAATCTTTCTCCCAGGCTCCTGCCTCTGAATAATGCTTTCTTGTTCGAAAACAAAACAAAGTGAACAGGTTCACTCAACCAAGTTCAAATGGTATGAGTTACGAAGGACTGGGTTCTGAAATATTTGGATATGGCAATCGTACATGTATCGCAAATATAGTTTAACATTCACTTTCAAATTTCCTATATGTTTTTTAGGTTAAGAAGCACATGTGTTCCAAATTTTAGATCACTCGTCGATCGATAATCGATTCAGTTTCGGCGTAAAATAACTAATATATTACTTTGTGGTACGTCGCCAATCTATGTATAAATAACTATGCTTTTTATGTAGAAAACATAAAAGAAATAAAACATACCTTATAATAGATATGACTCAAGACAAATAATATGTATAAAATTTAAGAAAACAATTCTTAAAACTGGACTGTCTGGTTTTTTTCACGGTCAACTTTCTAAGAATATTTTATTAACAAATTGAAATGAATATTTTGTTTTGATCTAAATTTTTGTTTTCGCCTGTTTTTATACACTAGATTTAAAATCACATGCCATTTTAAAAGTCACACTAGAGAACTCTTAACACTTTCTATCTGTTACTTTTATGTAAATGTCGTAATGCTTACTGTCTGATTTTTATCTTTATCACCTGCGTCGGCAAGTTATGATCGTAATAAAAAACTGCAAAATAAAATATTTTGCATTTACTTGCTCCTTCGGTAATGGCTTTTTGCTGTTTCTCCTTTCATCATCTTTCACCGAATTTTCAATGCTAACTAGACTAAATTAGTACTTAGGTACTCTTAAGGCAGTGTACATAAAAACTCTTCTATATTTATATTGTTTTTTTTTCTATGCAAAACGCTTAACTATATTAAGGTGGGGGAGACCAAGAACAAAAACAAAGACATGTGACCGTCATTTAGCTTTGTACGTTTGACTTGATACTTGGCGTTGGCCCAGATAGATGTAAATTGAGCGAATTTGGGTTTCATTAAAAAAAAAATTCTCAGTCTTCTTTATGGAAAAAGCTTTGAAAAAAAAACACAATAATCTATGGGATACAAGGCATAAGACCCCTTAGGGTCGAAAATAAAAACAAAAACGATTTTAAATATCAGAAATAATTGTGCAAATTAACATCTGTTTTCTTGGTTTTAACAATTTTTCTCCTAAACTTTCAATCACAAGATTTTTTATTTTCATCACCATATTAAATAGAAAAAGAACCAGGGCACCCTTGGCTTGTTTTTGTAAAAAAAATGTCTTAACTAAAAGATTGACAGCAAAAACTTGATTTTTGAACTTACACCAAACTGCTCTATCCCGCTCCTTTAAACGCGAAGTCCTATGCCTATCCTATTCACAAAATGGCGTCATATTTTATTCAACTAGACCCGTAGAATTTTGTAAGGACAGATTATAGACGTACTAAACATTAAAGGAAATTAATTTTATGCCTGAATGTCCCGACAGATTGGGTTCATGTCACTATGCTATGTAGGAAAAACATGCTTTAGTCAATTTGTGTCTTAGAAGATTCGAGTGCTTGACCCATTATGTAGTATTCATTTTAAGCTCTAAGAAAATATCGATCCCCGTCTACTATTACAAACCTCAAATGTGTCCAGTCCATACAAAAAAAAAGTTGAGAGGTGTCAAGGGACACCCGGATGGAACAAAGTTACCTTCTATATTGCTTACCTATATCGTTTAGACTTGTAACTTGGCGTTATTAATAAAAAATTGTATTGTATTGTATAAGAGAGAGAGAGAGACGGACAGAGAAACATGCGCACGCCGCACGGCTTATATTGTGCTTGCTATAGCTTACTATAGCAAAAAGTGTCGTTACAACTTTTCGTGAGAATTTTTCCCGTCCAGCCCCCTTTCACAACGCGCGATAAGGAACTTAGTTTCAAAAATAGTATTTCCGCGGATATGTTGATGAGATTTAAGATATGTACTTTTTGTAGTATTATAATAGACACACGCTCGATAAAGTTACATTTATCTGCTCATCAAAGCCGCTTAGCTTTCATCTGTTCCTCAATTTAAACGTCTAAACAGCAATTATCAAAGTTAAATAAATAAACTAGCTACATGCAGTTCAATTATAGGAGCATCTCACCTCCAGACGTATTTATGCTTCAATGGCGTCGGAGAATTATTGCTTTGCAACCAATCGGGGCAGGGACCAGAATATCGAGGGTGAACAGTATTAGAGAAGTAAGTTATGCCTTATGATCGCATTTCATAAAATTTTACGAAAATATCGCAACATAGCTGCCACATGAAAATCATCACTGGTTTTGAATAAATAATTTGTATAATGTATGTAGGGTATGATTTAGATTTCATGTAAGAATGTAAAAATGCGATTGATACTGCTCTCGGTTTATTGTTTCAAAATTCAAAGTGCTTTATTTCCTTTAGACCTTACACTTGGACACGTCACAAAACTCAGATTACTTATGTAAAACTAGAAAAAATTTATCCCTTTCATTTTTTTGTCCACTTCAATCTTTATAAGGTAAAAAAAAAGTAAAAAAGCGAGCAAGAAACCTTTACCTTGTTAGAACGTTAGTTTTCGAATTGGAGCAAAACTCGTTCCAAGATTTTTTATCGTCTAGATAATCTGATATTTTATAGTACCTAAGCCACAAAGGATTATGTTTGTCATTTTTTTTTAAATTTATTTATTGATAATTTTTGCAACTCACTTGGAGTTTTGTTGTAGAAGCGTATTTCAACCACTTATAAAAATGCGCGTCTAATTTCCATTCAAAATTTCACGTAAATTCTTTGTTGATTAGATGTTAACATAAAAAGGTCAGTAATAAAAGAATAGCTTTTGTATCATATGTTTGATTGATTACGTCAAACTTCCTTTTAAGGGTGAAACTGTAAACAAAAAAAATGCTCATTCTACGGAGATGCTGATTGTATGTATGAAATACTCGTATAAATACTCAGAACATACAGAACTTAAGGAAAATATAACATTTAAACCATTAACCAAAATTATCGACTTTGCCAATTGCGGAACCAGTTTCGATGATGTAAAAGTTGCCGCTCTCGTTCTGATTGAGTTTGACTGGATTTTACGACGCTTCGGTCATGGTGTGGTAACGCCATCGATTTCTAATGGATATTTCCACTGCTAAATAATTGCAAGTTGGTCTAACTACTCTTGAAACTTGTTTTATAAGCAAAATGAGTCTAGCTCGCTTTCCTGTCTCATCCATACAATATATTGGAGATGTATACTTTTGAATGATTTTATTTCATTCAATAGCCATTTTGAATCGTTCCCCAAAATTAATTTTTGCACGTGCTTTATGAATCTGCCACATATTTACATACTTTTAGTTGAGTACCTACCCTGTAGATTGTATGCAACAGTCTGCAGTTAGTTTAATTACATATAATTATTAAATACTAGCGGTCCGCCCCGGCTTCGCACGGGTACCTATTCGAATTTTTCTCACCTTTTAAACCTTCCCTAGACCTCCACGAATAATTCAAGACCAAGATAAGATAAATCCGTTCAGCCGTTCTCGAGTTTTAGCGAGACTAACGAACAGCAATTGATTTTTATATATATAGACTAGTTCAAATTTGTTTTTTTACTTTAAATTTTATTAATTTAATCTACATTATAAACATTTAAAAAAAATATAAATATTATTAAGAAGTACAATTTATAGTATATCAATTTATAGTATGAATCCGTAGAGCTACCTGTAGATTGTTTGCAGCAGTTTGCAGATAGCTTAATTGTTTCTATTGTAAATACTAGTTTTAATCTACATTATTTATTAAACAGCTAAAAATAGTTACATTTGATTCTATTATTTGATTGTTATTCTCTTCACTACATAGCACAAAACAATGTGGGTTCCCGCTGTCTGTCTGTTCCTATGTATGCTAAGATCTTTAAAACTACCTACGCAACGGATTTTGATGCGGTTTTTATAGATAGAGTAATTGAAGAGGAAGGTTTATATATGTATTACAAATGCATAATATGGTACCCGTGCGAAGCTGGGGCGGGTCTCTAGTAGTCAATAAAGATTTACGTACTTACATGAATGTATGTATCTCTTTCAGTAGTACCTGGCTTCTTATAGTTTACTGCTACTCTCTTTGGCTTTTATCTTTACTTCTCCAAAGCTTTTGTATCGTTATTGATCATTCGGTCAACAAAACTTAACTTTGCGTCAAAGTTGACTGTAAACCATGACCAACCAAACACATAAACAGTGTTTATCCACATTTCTCTGGTTCCACCTGACTGGAGACGATTGTTGTCAACTTTTCGGCTTTCGACCGCACCTCCATTGTTGCGACACGCATTGAGTAAGGACAGAAGTTGCCACTCCTATAGTACATTGTTACGTGTGTTAGAAAATGTGATAGAAATATTCTGTTTTTACTATTTCGGATCAAGTTTTAAATTATTTTTATTCGGTTTATTGTCAATACTTAGAATAACACACGCCGACGATTTTTATTCCTTCCCAAAATCATTTATTAATAATAAAAAATAGAATAAAATAATTACAACTAATATTTACACAAACATCTATTTTCTAAAAATGTAAGCCGTCACCAGAAGGCAGAGTGCCCAGAATGCTGGCTGCATTGCCACGTTGAATGGCAATGCTAATTCGTGGACTGAAATAAAAGCCAGCATTCTGATTCCTGTGCACTCTATTATTTATTCTATGGTGAACACGCTGTATACAAACATCTTACAAAAGTCCTAATAGAGTCCACAGGTTTTCGGAATGCTGGCTTTTATTGTCAATTAATTCCAATTTTCCTTAATTAAGTTACGACCTGACGACCTCTGTGGCGCGGTGGGCGAAGGTCTGCCAACGACGCTGGAGGTTGCGGGTTCGATTCCCGCCTTGGGACAAATATTTGTATAATCTGCAAGTATTTGTTCCGGGTGTTCTGGTCGTTTTCTATGTATAACAAAAAAAAACTATGTATGTAATGTATTGTATTACAGTTATCTAGTACCCATAACACAAGCTCTGCTTACCTTGGGGCTAGATAATGCTGTGTGAATTATCCAGCAGTATCTATCTATTTATTTATTAAGTTTTCAAATATTTCACTTAAAGAAACACCTCCAGACGTATTTGAACAGTTTATAATTAATCAGATCAATGTTAGATGTAGTGTAGCTATCCACCTCATAACATAACGTACTCGTATACCTTTTTATGGCGACAGAGTTGCAAAAAGTATAAAAGAATTCTTAAAAGAGCGTGACACCTTAAGCTCTTTGTTTGACTCTTTGACTTGCCGCCTATACCACCACACAAAGCGAGTAATAAAATAGACAAAGGAAAACTTTATGGGAGTGGGTATGAACCCTGAGAGTGTAAAAGATTTAGCAATTCATTGAAATAATGGAATGTTTGCTTTGAGAACATGCATCTACTTTAAAGGTTGTTGATTTGATATTTATCCCTTGTATTTTGAGTCTCTTAATGTCTATCTATACATTTACTCAATTATCTATATAAACTGATAAATTTTTGCATTTTAAATAACACGGAGCATATTGTCTAGAATCGACAATGATTGCCTAAATATGGTTGTATCTTATTTCCACCTTTCCACGATATATGCAGTCTTACGCGTATCACTCTGCTATAGGTTTCATTATGAAAAAGCCTTTTGAAGTTGCTCAAAGGTTGATTTTGATTGAAATGTCTTGGGTTTATTTCAGTTCTTCACGAAATACTTCAATCATTCATTACCTACCACAAAGTTATTGTATTTTTTCTTTTTCCCAAGATATCGCTTTGCAATAGCTGGTTCTTCCATTTGATCACCATGTAGGTATATAAATAATTCTGATCAATCCACACTGCATCATCTAGCCCCAAGGTAAGCAGAAATTTTGGTATTGGTAAAAGGAAACTGGGATGCTAATATGAAACATTACACGAAGAGATATTTTTAATTTCATACTTAAAAAATACCCAGAACCCCTGGAACAAAACTTTTGAGATATTTTAAATCATTATCCCAATGCTGGAATTGGACCGTCAATCTCCTACGTCACAGGCGGACCTTCGCCCGCTACGCCAAAACGGTCGTCAATGCATCATTCAATCATCTTCAATCCCATATTAAAATTTCAAAAAATTACAAACACAATGACATCATTCCGCTGCACTGACCAATCATCCACTCACGAAACTTGCGTGGTCAACCGGTCTGTTGGGTCTCGATATTTTTTATCCCAAAGCCCAAACCAAGGACTAAGAAAGTCCTGAAGGGTGCCCGGTCATTCACCTGGAACCTGTTACTACCTACTTACAATGGACGCCAGGCTATGATGATTGGTTTCACATGGGACGGTGGGCTTGGGTTTCTTGAAGGTGCCTGTGAAATGTATTTATAGCTTCCCACGATTCTGGAGGCTGTAAAACATAGGTTTCTTTTCTTACCAACCTCTTCGTCTTATAGTTTCTTTTCTTCCACGAGTAGAAAAAAATTAAGTGAAAATAAAATCAATTAAATACACCTCTTGTTTCTAATTTGATAATAATTTATAGAATCCAATTTTCAAATATTAATTTCTAATGCACTTACATGTCTGTGCTTATTTTGTTATCCTAAAGAAAAAATATTAATGAAAAGCTGAAATCTGAATTCAAAATTTTCAACGATATTGTAGATTTCAGTACCTGACTGAAAAGCAAAATTGACAAAAGCGGAAAATGGTACAGTGTGACTTTTAGTTTTTCTGCATTAATAACCAGTTTTGGCCCGAGGCAGTGTATCATCTAACATCCATAACAGAACATCTGCTAACTTTGGGGCTGGATGCTCCTGTGTGAATTGTCCAGCATTATTGTCAAAAATAACCAATGGAATGGTAGGACTACCTCTTAGACAGGTAAGCATTTTTAAGCCACAGACATGCATCGTTTAAAACCCTCTCAACACTATAGCCATCCGATTTACGTTTGGCTTCAAATTGCTACCCAACAAGGCCGTAACAGTAATATAGTTATTTATTACTGTTATCAGTCAATGTGAACCCTTTCTAAATGCAAAATAAAATACCATAACTGGTATGAATCTCGGGCAAAGTACAGTTAGCATTATAGGCAATAATCTTGTTAATCATTTTGTTATGGATTAATGTTTACAGACTTATGAAACGGTACGTTGCGCGTACTGACTGGTATTGAATAATAAAGTAAAGACAAATCTAAAGTACATAATCTTTATTAACAAAGAAAATTACAATCAAGTAATAATTAAGTAGAATTAAGTTAAAACTAGTATTTACAATTGAAACAATTGAGCTAACTGCAGGCTGTTAAATTTATAAAGTAAAGTAATACTAAATAGTCAAAAGGCATTTCATTATTCCAGCTATTTAGCAAAACCGGCCTGCAATTTTATTTTGGAATTTTTCAAACTGCTTTGATATCTCCTGCTATTTTACAAGTCTGCATGTTAGTCTAAAAGGGAGAGGGAGAAATATACATTATAAAATAAAACGTACTAGTCAATTGTAAATAAATAAATATATTTTCAGCAACAAACCAAATGCAAAAAATAATTTGAGCTCGATGTGAGGATAACTCGGTCGTTCTACAGTTAGCATATCATATTATCTAGCATCTAACATTGTTCATGGTGCTCGGGCTAAACAGACAGACAAAAAATAAAAAGAAGTTTGTTATCAGTTTTACCTTCGAGTGGTAACCAGAAGGCATCGCAACAATATTAAACATGACTTCATAATTTCACCAAATAAAGGCGATCCAATTATTTCAACTTAATTAAATATAACAAATTCGATTTTAATTAAATTAAAAATAAGATCCATTTTGTTTTTATTTTCAATTTAGCGGTAAGATTTATGACTTTGAGAACTTAGCAGTAATAAACTATTATTTTCTAAAAAGACTAGAACATCTAATGTGCAAAACTCATACTAGCCACTCCGCACTAAGATGGAAATAAAGCTGTTGATCAAAATCAATTCTCTAAGATCTAAGACTTTTTAAATATTATCGCTGCCCAAAATACGCCATCGACACTACAAGATCCTGTTCAATAATCAAGTTTAGTGATTGTCTCCAAACAAGCAATGATTTTACAGCCAATAAAAAGCCCAGTTCATTGACCCACAGACGTGATCGATTAAACTGTTAAATGGATACAAACATCGATCTTTGACTTATATCTTAATGTTTGAGAAATAATACAGCTGTATTCTGAAAGTAACAAAGATTTAAGACTTTATGAAGATGCAAAGCAAAGATTTTGTCATGTCCATGTCGAAATAAAAGAAGGTAGGTAGGAAGGGTGTTAACTGTTAAATAGAAAATCTTTATCTTATTAAAAAAAAACAGTTGATTCCACCAACGTCTAAAACGTATTCGAAAAGTTGACTGGACTTAGCAAATCTTTTCGTCAACTGTACATAAAAGGAAATATGAACCGTTTGTAAACCGTTTATTGTAAAACTGGTGACCAATAGAAAACAATACCATTCCGCGTTTCCGATAGATGTACAATAATTCTTCTTGCGTCATAATTATATTCAATACACATTGAATTATGTATCAAAAGACAAAGGAAAATATCTCATATATTCCGATTAACTAGATATCGGTCATGTCATTGACATGTCATTGAATTATTAATTTCTTAGGAGATTTGATAACTAACTGCATAGAGGTCGGTACTCGGACCATAAGAACTTGGTAAAGGTACCTTTGTGTTTCGATGAATAAAACCAGGTGAATCGGTCATCGTAGTTCGACTTTGGAGTAGAACTACGCGGTCCTCATGTTTATTAGTTCGACTGGTAAGAATCTAAAATCATACTAACTGGAAAAATAGTTCACACAATCCGATTGATCGAACATGTCGAGCCACGTGGCCAGAGCCAGATGAAAACAAATAAGTAATGTAAAAATCAATTAAACAAAACGCTAGAAAAGAAAGAATTTAGCTAGCTTAGTGAATGAACTAGGAAAGCAACCCATTGATTAAATCAGTATGCACAAGTAACGGTCAAGTAACTAGCATGCACGTGGGTACCATTTCAATGATTCCACGATGACCGACGGAACTAATCGCTAGATCTATAACACTAGCTAATGCATGTGGCTTCGAGTGGTATTTAAAGTTTTAACAGGCTTTGAACGAACGAGGGGGTTTTAGTTTCGATAATATAAGATATTTTCAGTTTTTTTAAGATTCCTCTGTAGGTGGAGCTAACGATGCTAGAGTCGTAAAATGTCCCAAAGATTTACAACGAAACAGACTAAGATTTCATGGCTTAGTTAATGTTTGTGAAATATCCAGGGTTTTTAATAGGAGTACACAGGTATTACCTATGACTAATAGGTATGACCTATGACTAATTCAACAGGAGCACTGTCTTTCGAATATTGAAATATATTCATCGCTACGATCTGTCCCTACTACATATTTGTTTCGTGCATCCATCGATGTCGCTTCGTTACGCTTGGTCGGAGTTTTTTAAATGGCCACTGGTATTATTCATTCTTTAGTGAAAGTGTTTGTCATTTTACCAACGTGCCTTGTTTACTAAGAAATGTTTTGTCAGATTTTATTGTTACGGAAGTAGGTCTTATTAGCAGGAAGTTTAATAAAAATATATAAACAATTTACCTATGTAGTGTAAAATGTGTAAAAACTAGATGTAATTAGTAGCTTGTGTTGTATTTGAGACAATTGTAAATAAAAAATAAATGTGTTCAAAGTTGCCTAAGATTGTTTAGAGAATTTGATTTAAAAAGAAACTTACATCTAATAATTAAGTAGGTACTTATATTAATTAAAACCAGTATTTACAGTTGAAACAATTGAGCTAACTGACAGAGCTAGCAGATTGTTGAAACAACTAGTAGCCCATCTGAACCAGATCAATACCAAATGGAAGCGCCCCAAGATGCTGGCTGCATGGCCCCGCACCTATGCAACGCAGCCATCATCTTGGACCCCCAGCTTTAAGGCAACGCTGACGCGCTGTGCCAGATACTCAACAGCTCTCGGGTCACAAGTCGCTTTGACTAGATTCTCTCATTCTTTGGATAGTTTATACATAACGTCAAAATTATTGCGATTTCATTGTTTCCTTGCTTGTTTTCCTTTATGCCGTATCTAATCATGTTAAAGGAATTCACTGTTACAAAATTTCGAAAGCAGCCAGTTATTCGAAGCATTTTGGTATCCAAACTGGTCTAGCATTATATCAATTACTTCACTTCTAACAAACTTGAATCATTATGGAACCTGATTCACTGATCAATAAACGATATGAGATCTGATCGGCGATTTCGTTTCAATTATATTTTGAATGTCCGGTCCGTTTTATATCGTTGAATTAGGAAAAAATTGAAAGGAATTTCAGTTTTTTTCAATTTAATTTTTATTAATTATAATAATGCTTGTCATCATCAATCAGTCACCAAACAATGTTCTTAAAATTTATGAGCAAAAAGGACCTGGTTTAATTTTATTTTTCAAAATTTTCGGACAACTTACAGCTGGGTTATTTAAAAGTGAATACATGTAAAAAAGCTGACCATGGATGATTAAAGGAGATATTGTTGTAGCTCGTTCAATATTTTTTTTTTCATTTTCAAATTGTTCTGTATCAATTAAGTACTGATCAATCAATACCAACACCAACTGATATTGATATGGATCAGTTGAGCTACCTGTAGATTGTTTGCAACAGTTTGCAGATAGCTTAATTGTTTCTATTGTAAATACTAGTTTTAATTTAAATTTGTTATTTGATTGTTATTTTCTTTCTGAATAAAGAATATTTTAATTATTATTAAAAAAATAATAGATAATTTAAAAAAAAAAAGTACTATCAAAATCTTCATTGTTGCCTAAGCCCGCAGAAACAATGAAGATTACAACAACATTACGACAAGCCAACTTGTTCTTTTTTTGTTCCGTGGTCGCCTCGCTCAAAAACTGGACCATGGGCGAGTTGTCCTCCTTTTCCTGTGGCTGATCAAACTTTTCTTGCGAATGATTAGTTCATTAGTCATCAGCTACGTAATATTCTTGCTAAGGCATTTCCGTTTAGTCATAGAAATCCTCAGTTTCAGATATTTGTTTCATCACCGTGTGAATGACCTTCCGCCTTTCTGAACACAGCCAGATTGGAACACTTGGTTTTTTCCTTTTAGCGCTGATAATTTTAGCAATGGGAATAAATAGAAAAAAGGTCTTCAAACCAGACACGAATTGACAAATAATATAATATACAAGTGATACAAGGTCGAAACGAAACACTAAACTATGCGCATACTGTATGTCGAACTTAAAAAATCTTTTTTTTTATTTGTGAGTCATTACTTTTGCTCAACGCGCCGTTATGAAATAATTTCCCAAACTCAGAGAGAAATAGAAGAGAGACGAGGCTCTCATGTAAGAAGAGGAGACGCAGAGATCTTCAAAATGAAAACTATCTTTTCATAGTTGAAACTATACCTACACCGATTTAGAAACCAAGATATTTTAAGTCAACAAATACGATGAATTAAAACTTATCAAATCCTGATGACAATAACAGAAATTAACAAGGTATCACTAAAATCACTAAAACACAAACTCCAAGAATAATGCATAATCCCAGTATCACATTATACAGCAAAAAAAAATTAATTAAAAAACGAACGAGAGATCAATTAAAGTAAAGTAAAGTAAATAAATAAAGTAAATAATGCTGGACAATTCACACAGCATTATCTAGCCCCAAGGTAAGCAGAGCTTGTGTTATGGGTACTAGATAACTGATATACGTAATATTATACATTACATAGATAGATATTTTTTTATTATACATAGAAAACACCCAGACCAACAATAATTAGGTAAATGGTGAATGAAACTCTTCAAAAGTAAAAATTGATTCGAGATCCTGTGGTTTGCTTCGAAGATAACGTATTTCCATCAGGTAAGATTGTGGTTAAACATATATCTATAGACTATAAAAAAGTCGTATATTTCTATATTACTCTCGTATATTTCTATATTATTCTACTAATATTCCTTGGGCTTTGGAACCCCAGTATACCAAGGTTGCCTGGAAGAAATCGCTTAAAGCGATAAGGCCGCCCTTTGTACTTCCTATATTTCTTGTAATTCCTTTTGTATTGTATTCTGTGTTTGTGTGGTACAATAAAGTGTTTTCTATCTATCTATCTATCTATACCAAAAACATCTGGTTAGGTATAATTATTCATGCCATTGTCATAGCTTTATCTAAATAATGTAACAAGACAAATTCAATGATTAGTCTCTTAAGGTAACCCAGCTGTTTACTATCTCACCTGCGACCTGATGAAGTGGATAGTTTTCTTCCAATATGGTATTGCAGCTTTCATCTTTATTACCTATCGTATAATTTTTGAAGTCGCTTTGAATGGGTAATTGAGGAAAGACGCTTTTGGAAAGTTATGAAATGGTGGCGTAAGATTCGGTTTCATAAGGCGTAGGAATTAGTGAAGTCACATCATCTTTTTTTTGTAAATAATGTATTTTTAGTTTATAATGGGAAGAAGCTGTTTTGTACTAGTGGTCCGACCCAGCTTTGCATGGGTTTCACACTAATATTGTAAATACGATATGAATAGATGGATTTTTGTTGCTCAATCACGTCAGAACGGCTGAACGGATCTCGATGAAATGGCGTAGAGATTGATCGAGTCTGAAATAGGTTATATTTTATCTCGGGATTCCCACTAAATCCCAATAAGCCGTAAAAAAAACTATTTAATTACTTAATAATAATAATTTGTGTCATTTATATTTTTGTAGTTATACATTAGATGTTTTCTTGAGTTGATTCAACCTTTAAAAGCAGTATGCATTTATTTTATTAAATAACAAGATTCATCGAGTTAATCCTGTCTCGTCCCATTTCGGTCCGAATTCAGTAGGACGAGTCAAGAAACTCAAATCCACGGATGTTTGTAGATAAATGAAGGATTTCCGATTGCCAGATAGATGCAGATGTATGAAACATGCATGCAATATGCATTACTAAGAACATGATGATTGAGATGTTTCACAGTATTATGAGTGACCTCCACAAATCGTGCGTTCATATTCATAGTGACGGTTCATCTTAGGATCATTATAATAGTCCTTTCATTAACAAACTGATCAAAGGTCCTCTCGTCATCCATACCGTAATGCTTGAAAACTAAAGTTTTCAGTCAGTGCGTCCTACCCGTCATAACCTACGGAGCTGAGACATGGACACTTACGCTGGGGCTGGTCCACCAGTTTAAAGTCGCTCAGCGAACTATGGAAAGAACTAAGCTCGGAGTTTCTCTGAAGGTTCGCAACGAATACATCCGACAGAAAACCAAAGTCATCGTCATATCTCTAAGATTTAGCAAGCTGAAGTGGCAGTGGGCCAACTATATCGCGACGAACCGATAATGGCTTGGATAAACGTATTCGTGAGTGGAGATCATGAATCGGTAAACGTAGTGTAAGACGTCATCCAGCCATCCAGCCAGAACGACCTGCAAAAAACTAAAGACAGGCTGCTATGGCGCACATTAGGGAAACATTTGCCCAGCAGTGGTCTTATATAGGCTGAGGAAGTTTTTGTGTTTTTGTTAATAGCTTTTGTTAATAGCTTCCGTACGCACGCGCGTCTTAAATCCACCGAAAATATCCAACGTTGCGAGAATCGCAAAGTCCCGATACTTCAAAAGAAAGTATAACTACTCGAATTTATTGAAAAGAAAAAACCGGTATTTTACCGGTATTAAGCCCTGGTCGCAGACCTTGTATTAAGGATACCAGATGCCTTTTACACTTCTACACCCAGACAAAAGCTGCAGATTTGCAAACATTTATCCCGAGGCGGTAATAGAACCCGCACGTTCTGTTTTGCAGGGAACTTGTCTTACTGCGCTAACGAGGTCGTCATAGCTCCACCACACACCCGTTAAAGATCAATTAATTAGCACCATTTGCGCATGAGCAAGTTGTATAATCGATTTCCGAGATAAATAACGAAGTGAAAGTAACGTAGCAGTACGCAGTATCGAGATATCGATTATTGCATCGATTTTGGACATGCGATTTAGTACCTTAGAACATTAGGTTATGGTTAATCGGTTATGGTTAGATGATCGATTTTTCATTGATTTTAATTGATCCGTACTTTTGCTCTGATTTCTCATAGACTATTTAGATTTTACTATCGCCCTGGTATTTTACCGTAGTTTCGTTCGCTTTATTCCCTGTTAAAAGTCGCATTTATTATGTATTTTAACTCAGAACAAACCACTTTTTAAAATAATGTAAGCAGATACTTTTAAGTTCCAGGCGTTTAGGAAAATTGATTTACATAATATGCATTTTCAAACGATATAACCTTTAATTTACACGCTTACAATGATAAATCTTAACTTTTGCTTGCCAGAAGCTAGGCATTTGGTCTAGCTCCAGACCCAAGTCAGGAATTACCTAATTTTATTGTTAAAATCATATTTATAAGTCATTTAATTGCAAAGAACGTAGGATTTTATGACTGCCGATGAACCTTTCGCCTTGCACAGGACAAACAAAAATATGCTAAGCTGACTAGTTGGAGATGCACCCTAAGAAGAAGAAGAAGTAGGATCCTAGGATACAAAGGCTCAGGTAAAAATTTAGGCGTGGTCGTCTTTTGTTTTTTTTTTTCATAGAATTAACCATGCTGGCGACACATCCAGGCGATACAATTTAGATACAAAAATCAAGAGTTAATCCCGCCAACTTTTAAAACTGATCAATATAATTTATTAAATATATTTAATAAATTCTATATTTTATAAAAGTTAAGATTTTTTATCTATTATATAAAAAAATTACTGTATGTAGCTGATAGCGATACCTATATTTTTTTATTCAATACAGTCAAAAGTGAATGTGGTGTCTTCATCCTAAAATTTGTATCATCAAAGGACAAAACCTTGCAGTTAGCAGTCACTCATTCCACGGTTATGCCTCGGCGCAAGCGCAGGTAGCAAACGTTTCCGGTTTATTGCACACAAACAAACAAAACACACAAATAAAACATTTAAGCATGGGGCCCCGTCTTTGAGGCAAGAACTTCCATACTATTGTAAGAACTATTTCAATAATCGCGAGTTAGTTTTTCTGGAGTTGAGGCCTTGTTGGGTTGGTTGGGTATGAACAGGAAACAGAAAAACACCGGGTTTTAAAGAATTTGAGCAGATGCGCAAGGGTTCGTTTTTATTTATTTTATTGTCTATGGAATTTCATGTGTTATTGATGCAATTCTTACAAGAATGCTTTTCAATATCTATCAACCATTGAAAGGTTCTAAAAAGTTTCCTGCCTATTTATTTTTTAAATATATAAGTAACTTCCTGCTATTGTAGAATATTTGATTTAACTTACCCTGCCTACGTAAGACTACCTTGATTTTACCATAACTATGTTATTTGTAAATTTTAAAAATAATCTGTGAATAAACATTTTCTTGTTCTTTTCTTATTCAAAAATAATTTATCTCGCATCTTCAAACCTGCATTATGTAAAAATATTTACTTACAAAATAAAAAAAGACATTTCACAGTGTTGTGCTAAAAATAGACTAATAAACAAGTCACGACCGCCCACCGCCGGCGCGAAAGTGTTAAACACAGCTTGAATAACAGTTGCTCCTGGTAGGCCTTTGTACGTTTTAGAGGTACGGTGACGATGATAATGATGATGTCATACAAGCCGAAATTTGGCCACGGCAGCCTCAACGGAGATCAACCGGGTGCACAGGACATATTAAAGTGCACAAGTGTCTGCCCAAACACGAGTAGGTACAATAAAATACAATAAGTACACTTTATCGCACATCGAGATAAAACAAAAGAAAACCTGGACAAGATAGATAACAGAGTATTCTCATCTCTCACTCTCATAATGCAATGGACAGACCTATATGAAAAGGGAGATGTCAGGCGCAGGGCCAACGCCTTTGTGCAAATGATACAAACATTTTGTCCCAATGTCGACCCCCTAAACTTTTACGCCACAGACATACCTACCCTTCAACAAGTATCTCTGTGTTTATTGTACTTTTAACCTACGAAATACAAAAGAGAATTTAAACCTTTTATGCTCGGCTGTCTGTTTTTTTTTATAGGTAAGTTCGCCGATTTGGTAAATTCTTTGCCGATTTTAAGACGCATACACCACCTAAACTAGCGCCACCACCTACTTTATGTTATTATTCTGTTTAACAAAGGAATTTTCAAAAATCCATCTTCCAGTTTGTGATACCTATCATTAAGCTTTTTTTTTGATGCCTCTGTAATAGTTTTATTCTATTTAGTTTAGGTAGAGATACGAAAATAGATTTTGGGCACCAAGGGCAACTTCGTATCTCTGCCTAAACTAACTAGAATAAAACTATTACAGAGGCATTAAAAAAACCTTATGACAGGTATCACAAACTGGAAGATGGATTTTTGAAAATTCCTTTGTTTAACGGAATAATAAGATAAATTAGGTGGCGGCGCCACTTTGGGTGGGGTATGGGCCTTAAGGAGAATGATCCCGAAGTGGTCCCATAAAAATATACTCCCGAGGAATACAACCGTCGATCCAACTCGGATGAGCAGCGTTCAGGAACCTTCACAATATCTTCTTATCACAGATACCGCAGAGCCTCATGCAAAGGTCTTGAATCAGTGTGTTATCAGTGATGACCTACGGATCCGAGACGTGGTCGCTAACTATAAGCCTCGTTCATAAGCTTAGAGTCCCTCAACGGGCTATAGAGAGAGCTATGCTCGGGGATTCTCTACGTGATAGAATCCGGAGCACGGAAATCCGTAGAAGAACTAAAGTCACCAGCATAGCTCTCAGAATTAGTAAGCTGGAGTGGCAGTGGACAGATCATATAGCTCGCAGAACTGTTAACCGCTGGGGAGCAAAGGTTCTCGAGTGGCGGCCGCGATGCAACGCGAAACGGAGTGTTGGGAGACCATCAACTCGATGGACCGACGACATCGTAGCGATCACAGGGAGTCGATGGATGGAGGCGGCTCAGGACCGCTCTTTGTAGCGTCGCATGGGAGAGGCTTTTGTCCAGCTGTGGACGTGTATGGATTGATAAAGAGTATCTGTCCCATTAAACAGTCCAAATTCCAGGGAATTTAATATTGGTTTTTAGTATTCAAATACTATCAAATTATTTATTTATTGTAATAGCTACGTATTTTGGTATTTATGATATTATATATTTATTAGTACCTATAACTTGGTTTTAATGTAGGCTACACTAAGAATATTTTAATACTTCTACCGGTTACTCTTGTTGAAAACCAAGGTGCTAAATAAGGCTACGTCCATCCGTTCTAGCTTGTTTATGGGTATTTAGATCACGGTTGGAAAGCTAATGGCTTGCTGGTTATGAATTAAAAAAGTTAAGTCAGATTAGTTTGTAAGATGTTTACAAAATTTTCTTTTTGAAAATGGCTTATGTATAAAGATAGGATTCTATTAGAATTGAATAGAAGTGTAGTAATCGAAGCAAGGGAAGAATTAGAATATTCTATTTTATACTTGTTTCCACCCGCGGCCTCTCATGCTTTGTTTCTATGGAAACGTATAAAGGTTACTTCTATCCCATCAGAACTGATTAAAAATTAGCTTATTTTTTATTCTAAGTTTAGAACTACCTGTATGCAAAATTTGAGCCCGATCCGTTCAGTAGTTTTGGCGTGAAGAGGTAACAAACATCTAGACATAAAAACTTTTAATATCAGTGTGTCATAGGTATTTATGAAGACCATGACAACACCAATGGGTACCTTACCTATCAACTGGTTTTCTACCCTGTCCACATCTCCCATAATATTTAACGATACGCATTCAAGACCTTTTTGAAAAGGTTAAGTACATACTTCAAAAAGCAGGCGAAGTCTGGGGTAATAATGAGTAAGTAAGTATAAATAATGCCTCGGTTTCTTCTTGAAATATAAATCGATGATCATTTTATTCATCATCATCAGCCTATATTAGTCTACTGCTGGACATAGGCCTCCTCTAACGCAATAGCGCCCTGTCTTCAACTTGTCGCATCCAGCATCTGCCAGCAGTCTTTCGCAAATCGTCATCCCACCTGGTCGGAGGACTTCCTACACTACGTTTGCCGAGTCGCGGTCTCCACTCAAGAATACGTTTACCCCAGCGGGTGTCAGTTCATTTTATTAGTAGTTAATATTTTTTTATGCCGTAGTTCGGATAAGGGATGAAGATAATAAATGTGGTTCAATACCTGAGTAGAAATATATTATTTTTATAAAAGGGCCATACCTATCTCATTAGGACAGTTGCACCATGGTATCAGATCTTGAACAACCAAGCGAGAAAAACCAAAACAAACTTATCTGCTTTTAAAAGGAATAAATCTAACGAAAAAGTAATTTGCTGCAAATCGTAAACCATTTTTTATGAACGCCGCTTTTGGAACGCAGAAAAAATTAAAAACCACAAAAATATTATATCTCGCGACGTTCCGCGTCGAACCACCTCTAGTTGCAGAAACTTGACATTACTAAAACATTTTTATTTTTGTTTTTTAAACATCAATACCTACATTCGGTATCGTTTTGCGAGTAGATACCCCGACACCGGCGTGCAAGCCTCGGCCTTGACAGAGTGACTTTTGATATCTGAATGTCTTCTAAAGGCCAGGATCGTTACAGTAATCATATGAGTTGATTATCTCATAATCAGATTTAATTGTAAATCTATACGACTAGCTAAACACCAATGTTTAGTAGGTACCTACTGTTACGGGGTGGGTAAGAGTAGTGTTTTTAAAAAGATATTTTTAAACTGGAAGTAGAATTTATTAGACTTTTTAAAATTTTAGGTAAAACAATGATGTTGCCGCGACAAAGACCAAACCCGAACTGAAGGCACACAGAAATGCACGTCCAAGCAAGTACCTAGAGTGCTTGCGATGCACCTTTATTACTTTACATTTACTGCGAAATAATATCGTACTGTACGCATTATCTTTCGAATATTTCAATCCATTTCCAGTCCTTCCTTTACATTCAGCGCCTTGTAGCGTCCCTACTGGATCGAGAGGAATTAATTTTCGTAAAAAGACTTCAACTTCTTTTGTTTATGGCTTGCATTGCTGGGTTTAGCAACAACTCTCACACTGCCAACGATCCAATCGTTTCTTACAAACTGATAGTTTTCGAATGATTTTCAGTCATTTGATTTACTTTGACATGACGTTTGCGGCATTGATAGGTGAAGAATTATCTTCAGAGCCTCTTCATCTGCTAGAAGAGTGCGGAGCGCTTATGCAAAAACGTAGCATCCACCTGGGCGTATTATATAAGAAACTAGATAGAGCACTACCAACATACTCGTAGCTTGGTCATAGAAATGCCTTAAATTGGTGCTTTACAAAAATAAGAACACACGGCAAAATATTTCACTCGGTACTTGCACGGAGTCTAAGTTTTCCTTTACGATCTATGAGCGTACCAAGTTTAATCAGAAACGTCAATGCTATGGGTAAAACACGCTTACTCAACAATTATTTTGATTTCGAAGACAAAAACTAATCTATGAGTGAGTTGACAAGGATTATTATAACTTCATAAATAGTTAAAAAATGCATTTCACATTTTATTGTCTCATTGTAACACAAAAACTGACAGATTTTTTGCTGTTTTTACAATAAGTATTACTAACTAGAGCAATGATAAAAAAACTTGTTAACGACAAACTTTTGAATACGCATGAATGATCTTAATTTTTTTTGTACTTTGAAATTATTTTGCGTAAGGTAGATTTTTATAGCAATGTTATTTATATTTAATCTTTGATCATGTTCTAATCTAATAGTCACGACTTCTGCTTGACGTAATTTTTTACCGAAACTAATGTTATTAAATGTCTAGCCAACGAGCCATGTCTTCTTAGATAACTTTATTCAATTATATACTTGATCTAGCTAAATTTTATATTATATTATTTATAATACAGTAACATTATAATAACATATACCTCTAATATGTTATAGTGATAGCCCCTTTAGTCCTATGACGGACGAACCAACATTTCTCGTAGGATTAGTTCGCACTATTAGGAACTAACAAAAAAATTGTTGCACAAAAGGGAAGCCCCGTTGCACAACTATTCGCAGTTGAGCAACCTCAGTTGCACAAAAGGGAACTCGCGCGTTTTTCAGATTTTTGAGGAATTTCTAACTGATAATAAAACAAGAAATAAATTCCTTTAAAGAACTGAAAGGAAGTACTAAGACCGAAAATATCAGTAGTTCTTATAAAATAATAAAATAAGCCTTCTGAATAGTATTTTTTTTATTTATTTGGGTGGCTTGTGTGTCACTGCTGCCATGATTGGCCATGATTGGCCTAAAGCTGCGGCAGTTCATAATTCGCCACTAACCCTTGCAGCTGCTAGGAATGTAAAATTTTCTTCGGTGTGATGTCTCTTAGCTCGTCTGGGCTGTGCAGGTGCTTGCGCTCCGCACAGCGCTCCGCACTCTCCTAGCAGATGAAGAGGCGTTATCACCAACTAAAAAAAAATCAATAGTAACAATTATGCAACTCATTGCGAAAACTAAACTGAAATGAGCGCATAAAGTTAAAACGATGCTGCAGTCCTCATTAAAGTGAAAGTTTTATAACTTCCTTTGATTAATTGATTTTAATAAACACAATTGGAAATATTATGCAACCTGTCACGAGACTTGTTTTAAAAATTAAGATTGTTTCTATCATTGAACGCTGCCAATCGAATTATAAGCACAAGTGAATGGAAGAAAAATATCCCTTTCCGGTCCGCTATATACAACCGCGAACAATTATTTTGAGAAATATTCGCTATATAATTCGATAAATATCTCTATATACGAGTAAAGTTGATTTCGCGAGGCACAAATATTTTTAATTAAATCTTTATCATTTAACGAGTTGAGTAGGTACTTATTTCGGACGTGATATTAGCTAGCGAATACCTAGAACTCTATTTTTAGGGTTTCAAAGATCGGTTTTGAAACCCTTAATGGTCTCGCTCTGTCCGTCCCCGCTCTTTCTTGAATATCTCAGTAACTACTGCAGCTATTAACTTGAAATTTGAAATAATGATACATTTCGTGCGCCATTACTGATTTTAAGAAAAAAATATATAAATAAATGAAAAATGAAAATGAATATTTTCAGTACAAATTTTGATGTTGAAATTTCAAAAGAGACCTAGGAAGGCAAATGGGGTATCAAATGAAAGGTATCGTTTTGTACATTTCAAAACACTTTTTGAAATTTCTGTAAATTTCATACTTTTTGAAATATTTAAAAAAATGTCGAAAAATTGACCATACCCCCCCCCCCCCTATCTCCGAAGATTGCACACCGATCCACGTACAATGTATTAGGCGTTTGTAGATATCAATCTATATTTTACAGGAAAAATAGAGAAGTCTGTAATAATAATAGTTTTTGAAAAATGGTCAAAAAGGGGGAGAATTTTTTTTCAAAAGGGGGGGTACCTACCTATGTGGGGTATCAAATGAAAGGTATTGTTTTGACCATTTCAAAACACTTTTTGAAATTTCTGTAAGTTTCATACTTTTTGAAATATTTCAAAAAAAGACGAAAAATTGACCATTCCCCCCCCCCCTAGCTCCGAAGATTGCAGACCGATCCATGTACAATGTACTAGGCGTTTGTAGACATCGATCTATATTTTACAGGAAAAATATAGAGAAGTCGGTAATAATAATAGTTTTTGAAAAATGGTCAAAAAGGAGGGGATTTTTTTTTCAAAAGTAGGGGTACCTACCCAAGTGGGATATCAAATGAAAGGTATCGTTTTGACCATTTCAAAACACTTTTTGAAATTTCTGTAAGTTTCATACTTTTTGAAATATTTCAAAAAAAGACGAAAAATTGACCATTCCCCCCCCCCCTAGCTCCGAAGATTGCAGACCGATCCATGTACAATGTATTAGGCGTTTGTAGACATCGATCTATATTTTACAGGAAAAATATAGAGAAGTCTGTAATAATAATAGTTTTTGAAAAATGGTCAAAAAGGGGGGGAATTTTTTTTCAAAAGGAGGGTTACCTGCCTATGTGGGGTATCAAATGAAAGGTATCGTTTTGACCATTTTAAAACACTTTTTGAAATTTCTGTAAATTTCATACTTTTTGAAATATTTCAAAAATAGTCGAAAAATTTACCTTTCCCCCCCCCTATCTCCGAAGATTGCAGACCGATCCGCGTACAATGTATTAGGCGTTTGTAGATATCGATCTATATTTTACAGGAAAAATATAGAGAAGTCTGTAATAATAATAGTTTTTGAAAAATGGTCAAAACAGGGGGGATTTTTTTTTCAAAAGGGGGGGTACCTACCTATGTGGGGTATCAAATGAAAGGTATCGTTTTGACCATTTCAAAACACTTTTTGAAATTTCTGTGAGTTTCATACTTTTTGAAATATTTCAAAAAAAGACGAAAAATTGACCATTCCCCCCCCCCTAGCTCCGAAGATTGCAGACCGATCCATGTACAATGTATTAGGCGTTTGTAGATATCAATCTATATTTTACAGGAAAAATATAGAGAAGTCTGTAATAATAATAGTTTTTGAAAAATGGTCAAAAAGGGGGGGAATTTTTTTTCAAAAGGAGGGTTACCTGCCTATGTGGGGTATCAAATGAAAGGTATTGTTTTGACCATTTCAAAACACTTTTTGAAATTTCTGTGAGTTTCATACTTTTTGAAATATTTCAAAAAAAGACGAAAAATTGACCATTCCCCCCCCCTAGCTCCGAAGATTGCAGACCGATCCATGTACAATGTATTAGGCGTTTGTAGATATCAATCTATATTTTACAGGAAAAATATAGAGAAGTCTGTAATAATAATAGTTTTTGAAAAATGGTCAAAAAAGGGGATTTTTTTTCAAAAAGGGGTACCTACCCATGTGGGGTATCAAATGAAAGGTATCGTTTTGACCATTTCAAAACACTTTTTGAAATTTCTGGTTTCATACTTTTTAAAATATTTCAGAAAATTGATTGTCCAAATAATTGGCAAATGTTTGAAACCCTCGGCGCGCGAGTTACACTCGCACTTGGCGAATCTTGTATTTAGAATATTTAGGGGGTCAATGCTAAACGGCTAAATGTGTAGGTACCTATAGCAGTTTACAATTTGCTCTGATAACATTTTCAAAGCTCTCAATCAAATCATAAACACAAATGAAATTAAAAGAAAAGGAAGAAAAAGAATCATTTCCGGCACGCCAAGTACAAAGGCGCACATATTTTTTAATCGCGTCTCGCGAAATCTATTTTATATAGAGATGCTATTTAACTAGTTGTCTGGTAGAGATCGCTCTTGAGCGAGAAGACCGCCAATTGTTACATATTTGTTTTTTTTACTTCTTTTATTTTTGTTTTTTATTTATTTATTAACACTTTATTGTACCAAAAAAAAGAGAACATGAATAACATATTATTATTTTTATGTATATTATGTGTCCAATAAAGCATTTTCTATCTATCTATCTAACTTTGAAAATGGTAACAGACCAAATTGTAAAGTGCTTTACAATCTATACATATTTAAAAGTTTAGCGTTGACCCACTAAATGCTTTTATCACGTCTAAAATAAGTAATCGACTCGCTAAATTTAAAAGATTTAAGCATGACATATTATATACATATATTATGTCTATGAACAATAAGAAAGGAAATTACAATCAAATAATATAATTAAACTAATACTAGTATTTACAATAGAAACAATTGAGCTAACTGCAAACTGTTGCAAACAATCTACAGGTAGCTCAACTGATTCATATATTACAGCTATTAAAGTATTTAATAATTTACCCGTGGAATTAAAACAACTTGATGGAAATATTTTTAAAATAAAGTTAAGGAAATTTCTTGTTAATAATGTTTACTACTATTTAAAGGAATTTTTTGACAGTTAAGTCTATGTCTGCTTACCTGTATTATGATTGATTATGGTTATCGATACTTTTATCTAGAAAGTAAGATGTAGGTTTATCATTAAACCTATGTAATAAAAAAAATGCTGGCAGACGCTGGATGCGGCAAGCTGAAGACAGGGCGCTATGGCGCTCATTAGGGGAGGCCTATGTCCAGCTGTGGACTGATATAGGCTGATGATGATGATGAATAAAAAAAATATTGTATGTCCTAATAGGATAAAGTTGTTGATACTTATTTACTATAATTTCGTTATAAGACCTTCATGTAATATGATGCACACAATTTTACAATAAACTATTCTTATTCTTATAATGAACAATTAAATAGAACAAACTTACAACACAACAAACAAACAGAAAAGCAAACAATACACGTAGCAGGTAATGATATCAAATTATTGTCAATCAACAATCAAATACTTGACTTGCGCAACAGATCATTATATTGTTGACAAATGTCTTGATACTTTCACTAGATAGCACCTGTCCACGTTTCTACGTAATGCCTTTATAAGTTGGGATGTAGCAACGGTTGGGGCATAAGCGGAGCGGGTTGTTTGAACAATGAGAAAAATAAAAAATCGAACGTACCTATATAATGTTCGATATTATATAGGTATGAACATTATATAGATATGTTCGATTTTTTCGTAAACTGTTTCATTTGTATGTTTACATTTTTTTCGTATTTTTCTACACAAGTAAAACAAATACGAAACTACACAAGTTGCAGTGTAAAAAGTGTGTTAAAGTTGAAAAACGATAAACTTTTGTTTACGTAGAATTTTTTTTCGTCCGATTTGAACAACAAAATCTTACGTTTTGTTTAATAAAGGAACATAGCTTACATTGTCTAGTAGAATAACAACATAATGTGGAAAATACAATATGTTTTCAATCATCATTTTTGGTAATAAGTAACATAATAATTTACGAATTGAAGTTGCAAGCAGCTGTCGATGGTTTCTCGAAATTATACTGCGAAATCACTTAATATTAAAGTATTTATTTCTTTTGTTGTGAAATTCTTCTGAACAAACGTTCGTTTCTAGCTAATGGGTATAGTTCTGTGAATTTCGCTATACCGTCCCATAAAACGCATCGCTCAACGCTCAGCTTATGCCAGTTCCTCGATTAAATGTTGAAAGTCAAGGATATTAAAAATTTATTTACGGTGTGACATGTTATTGCAGCGTTTAGTGAGATAGTTTGTTCACTCTTAGCGATTTCATGATAAAACATATTTTTTAACGTTCTCGGTGGTGAAATTTAACACATAATAATTTTGTTCCATTTTAAAATGTATATATTTTTATACAACTGCAAAAAATTACTAGTTAAGTTATTTTGTAAGTTCTTGTCTTGTGTTGCATGAAATGAACAATTATTATTAAAAAAGAGATGGTCCTCAATGTCAAATTGAGTATGTTGAATTCTACTTCTCCCTTCTACTTCTTTCTTTCTCTTTTTCGTTTTACATTTAGAACCATTTCAGAAATCTATAGACTTTGGTAAGTATAGTATGGATATTTTTGGACGGGGCAGTAAAGACCCTTAACCAGTGTAGCTGGTGAAGTGGGACAGTAAGGGAAGGTCCCTTACTCAATAAATAAAAAAATACTTAAAAATAGTAAAAAAAAAAAACAAATATCCTAAAACCCTTTTAATAAATTTAATCAAAAAATATAAATTTTAATTTGACCATTATCAATCTTGTTTTTTATTTTGATCGTCACATACGAAAGTAGTCAAGCAAAAGTAAGTCAAGTATGCAATTCCTTTCCGTACGTGTCTATTTACCGCCTTTTTATTCATATGTATAATTATACATTCGTTTAGTTATCCGTTTGTTGTCCAATGATGGATTGTCACGACATTTCGGAAGTTATATCAAAGTGTATTATTCATAACTAGCTTCAGCACGCAGCTTCTTGTGAGGTTTTCCGGAAAAAACTTGCCTATATTATTAATCCAGGTCTAGAACGCTAAGGCCCATAGCACACCTCCGCTGCGAAAGTATAGCAGCAAAACCGCAGTAGTTTCGCCGTGTAATGTCCGTTGCATGACTAGCGATACAAAGGAAAAAATTGCTCTAATGTATAGATTGGACTATAATCTCCTTCTCGCTCGATTCCGCCGATTTGCTGATTCGCTATTTCGTTGCAATACTGAGTTTGTTTCTTATGTATCTTAAGGCAGTCCACCATTTATATTCCGCTACTCAAACGGAGACAAATGTAGTAATGTCGCGCAGCGGAACTCGCGTTGCAGTTTCTCTGCTATGATTTCGCGGTGGAGGTGTGCTACGAGCCTAACATTCCATTTAATCATTTTACAATTTAACTAAGTATTCTAAATTATCATCTTCCAGATTCGTTCATTAGTTTTGGCATGAAGAGGTGACGAACATTCAAACATCTACACAATCAAACTTTCGCATTTCTGAGACTCATTATTGTGAAGTTTGATTGCAAGTCAGTCATGTGTCGGTTTTTTTATAACCTTAACTTTTTAAAACGTTACCTTATAATAGATTTAGATATATTTATTTTTTATTTGTTGTTTAATCAAATCATCATCAGCCTATAATAGTCCACTACTGGACATAGGCCTCCCGTAATGAGCGCCATAGTTTAATCAAATAACAAACCTAAATATTTAAATAGTTATTTAAGGTTCGACATGTATTATTGATTTCTTTCCGCTGTCCAAAAATATGTGTTTTGTATGAAACAACATCCGATACAAATTGCATGTTGTCAATTGACTAACAAATGACTACAAAATTGTTTTGAAAGGCGAAAAAAAACGTTGCAGCAATAAAAAGAACCTTGAACACGCAAGAAAAAAATAGTTAAACCATAACAGTCAGTAACACAACAGCCTACTATCCAAAAAAAATTCTACGGTGAACCGTTTTCGAGATAGAGGGCGGAGAGCGCGCGGTCACAGCATCACTTCAGGTCACTTTTTTCTTCCTCAAATGGAAATGGGAATTTTATTATTATTATTATTTAAAATTTTCCCTTAATTATTTTTGTGACCTTTCACCTTTAAATTTAATAGTTGCGTACACCCTACCATATGTAGGTTTTGAGACAACTTTTAGGGTGTCAATATACAAGTTTTACAGACTTACAGCTGGGTATCTCGAATTCCGAGGTGAACTTACTATAATGACTGGACTATATACTTACTAGGTATATTACACTTTATTAAGACAACTATCGTCATAAAGTTTTACTTATTTTGGTATTGTGTATTTTGACTTATTTTGGTATTTTACCGTAGATCAACAAAACTACAGATGATGGGAAGGTTAATAGTGTCAAGGCTGAAACCATTCTATCATTCATGAAGGGTTTTTACGAGACGATTTCGCGATAGCACAAATATCTTAGCAAATTCTTTAGCTAGTAGAATTGGGCCTGTCAATTATTCTATGGCTTTGTTATGTAAAAGCTAAAACCAAGTCATGATTCAAGCCTTTACGTATATATCTTCGCCTCAGTAAAATTTTGGATACATATTCGGACACCAAAAATTATAACATCATCATCAGCCTATACCAGTCCACTGCTGGTCATAGGCCTCCCCTAATGAGCGCCATAGCGCCCTGTCTTCAGCTTGCCGCATCCAGCATCTGTCAGCAGTCTTTCGCAAATCGTCATCCCACCTGGTCGGAGGGCGTCCTACACTACGTTTTCCGAGTCGCGGTCTCCACTCAAGAATACGTTTACCCCAGCGGTATATAACACCTACAGTTAAAATACCGATGTTTAAAACCTCTAAAATTACAATAATGGTAATGTTTGGTTTATCTAAATTCAAAGAAGTGAAAGATCTAAATGTCGAACGAGTATTTTATCGAAGTTCATAAAACAGAATTTTACAATAGCAACACATGTATTATCTAAAGTTCTATATGTCAAATGAGTCTTTTATCGAAGTTCATAAAACATAATTATTTTAACTTTGTCTCTGACTGAAAGAATGTGTAAATTTATAGGTATTTGCACCCAAAGTCATGTGTTAACCCACCCACAATTTTAGATGTCTACGATATTTTTAGGTTAATCATCAGAATCTGTCTTAAGAAATATTATGCAGTACATTAAACTTAGCAATAAAATTCTAATAATATTTTATTTGCTAGGTTTAATCTGTTTAGTCGTAACAATTATATTCATTACACGCTTGGCTACAGAATTAGGTATTCCGGAAGCAAAATTGCATAATGACGCTACCATAAAAATTACCTTCGGATCAACAAAATTGTGTCATTTGCCATTGCGAAATAAATTAGCCATCACTTCTACGGATACTAATCATCTTGAAAAGTCTTTAAATGCAATTTTGCGTATAATTTTCTGCTTCATCAGCTGTCTGACTTAGAACGCGAGATCAGGTGTTTGGTATTTTAGCAATTATTGATTACTTAAGTGTAGAAAGTTTACGATTTGCTGAATGCAACGTTTTATTCATCATCAGCCTACATTAGTCCACTGCTGGACATAGGCCTCCCCTAATGAGTGCCAAAGCGCCCTGTCTTCAGCTTGCCGCATCCAGCATCTGCCTCAGTCATCCCACCTGGTCAGATGGCGTCCTACTCTAACTTTTTATTGATATGCTACAATATTATGGTTATATTGTAAGATTAATTAAGGTTTGTTTGTTAGCCTATCTAATGCTATTAATTAAAATGTTTTGTACCTAAATAGCTCTGCCCGAGTGAAGTAGGTTAGCAGCAGTAAAATACCACTTTAATATTTTACTAAATTTTTACATAACGAACAAAATACCGAGCCAACTATGTGAATTACTTAACATTCACATCTCTATCTATTCAAATTGAGACACATTGCTATGAAATATTTTATTTTATGCATATAAAATGAAGTAAACTTAAGAAATTGTTACGATGTACTTTTTGTGCGTGACTTTTACATTTAAATTGATATAGAATTGTAGGTCAATCGGTCAGTTTTGTATTTACTAAAGTTTATTTTATAGTTACGTGTGTGACAATACCACATCACGACTGTTGGGTCACAAAAAATATTATTATGATAGGTATCGCATTATTGATTGAATGAAAGAATTTGCAAATTGCTCAAAGTACTCCTATTTTCTTTACAGGTACACGGCAATTAGAGAGCGGTGATCATTGACCCAGTGAGGCCACACCGGAACCATTATGCCATATACATCCACCAGACGGCGACCAGCATTCTAAACAGGATACCGATAATTATGCTAACACATTAACCGCCGAGCCAGCCACCATGGAAGACGTTACCTCCCGACCGACCATTGAATACATCCCCCCACTTCCACCGAAAAAACGAGGCGCCACAACATTCACAACAATCACAGCCGATGATGCGAAAAGTAACGGTTTCGAAGATGGACGAAACATGGATTCTCTAAGTTCGATGCACTCGCACGTCCTTAATACCAAGAGCTCTTCTGCAACGGTATTCATAGCGGCGACGCAGCCAGAACGACCTGCGATCACACCTGGCACAGACGCACTCAACGGTCCACATGTCGTCACAATCAGAATCAACACGGAAACCGATAAACCGAAACCGAAAATCTCTAGCGTCCATCTAAAGAGCGATGTTGATTTCGACAGATTCAAAATAAACGACCTATATAAGAAGAACAGTCTAGTAACGTTGAACGTCGACGACCGCCCGAAAATCATCGAAAATGAGGACATATTGAAATCAGATAAAGCACCATACATTTACTGCAATTCGTACATGAGCTCGATGACGAATATGGTTATGTCGAGTGGACAATGCTCGCCGAGCGACACGCTCGATTCCGGCACTTGCAGTGACCTTGATGGGACGCCGCCGCCGCTACCCAAAAAGAAGACCTCGAAATCAAACGCAAAGAAAGCAATCTCGGTCACTATGATAAGCTCGAGAAACCAGAGCAGCCAGAGCGAGGTAGATTTTGAAGATAACGACTCGAATATATCGTGCGATTCTCTCAACAGTAGCGAGTTGAACAGCGCGCACGCGGATGAAAGTCACAGCGAGTATAAAAAGGAAAAAAGCGAGCCACCTGTCGCGCCTGAGATGCCATCTTTTGCCATCAAACCGAGTAACGACGGCTTTCTACCGCAAGGCTTGCTCCAAGACATTAGAGACCGCACAGCGAAACTCAGCACCGTCGAAACCGAAAGCGATTCCAGCGACCAGCATGAGGAATCGAGCCAGAATATTAATGATGAAACTAACATATCAAAAGAAAGCGCGCAGCTGACTTCTTTCCGTTTAGTATCGCAACTAAATTTTGAGCAAAGGAGCTCGGAATCCGATTCCAGTTCATTACCTTCATTAAACTCAACAACGTCGAAAACTTCCATCATAAGTGAGAGTACGTACGAGGAACGAAAACAAGATAAAATTAAGCAGGAGATGTGTTACAGTAGTCACTACTTCGACACGGACAAGTTTTATGATTTCCACCTAAACGAGAAACAATTTGACGAATCAGTGAAAAGTGTAAATGTAAAGAGTGAAAGTGAAGTTCCTGAACTGGAGTTTTTCGCAGGAATCAAGGATTTCAAAAATGAGGAGGTGCCTTCGACTATTCGGAGTTCGAAAGGCACTATTCGTGGTGTAAAAAACCGCGTGCGTGCCGGCATCGCGACCTTCCTCCAAATGCAGTCTACAAGCAAGGTAATAATTGTCACACTTTATAACGTTACTAGTCTTTATATTCTTACACACAGTGATTTTAGAGGTCAGTTTCGAAAGTGTTATGCCCGTTGTCCGCTTTATTAAAATTAACATTCTGCTTGTTGGTGTTATTGAAAATTGAACCTTCATGGTTAGAGAAGAACGGGGACTAGGAACAGGTGAACAATCGCAACTTGTAATTACATTCAGAATTATGAACGGACGTGTGTTGCCGTCTTTGGTCACAGAATACACAAAAGTCTTGGAAATGCCAACAATGGCGTTTTCCAAGATTGTCATTGTTCGCTAAATAGCTGGAAAACAGGTGTTGTTGCTCAATAAAGCGGAAAAAACATTCATTCATTGATAGATAAACCTTTGTAAATATCTAACAACAAACCTACTCGTTACATGAGACTTCGGCGATTTGGTGCGAACAACTGTAAGAGACTCGAGTTAACGAATAAGACTTCTTTCAAGGATTGTAAACGATTTGGCTTCCGAACGGAAACGCTTAATCTTGTTCGGAAAACAGTGAGAAATCTCTATAAAAAGCAGCATCAATTTGTTGAACGTTTAACAAAAAAAGTCACAGTCGAATAAACACATTCATGCTTACATACAAACGCAGATTTAAGCTAGCAAGTTTTTTATACACAACTAGCGGTTTGCCCCTACTTGCAAGGGTATATTCTATCGCCTATGTTCATCAAGGAAAATGTGAGATTCTAATGTTGAAATAATTTTTCAAATTGGTTCAGTAGTTTCGGAGCCTATTCAATTCAAACAGCAGAAAAAACTTTCCGCTTTATAATATTATTAAGTATAGATTAGCGATTGATAAATAGCTCATAGATATTATATACTCTAACTTAAAAAATGGTATTTAATAATGCTGTGAAAATGGCGCATAAAAAACGGTAAATTGTCGTTTTTCGTGGTAACTATTTCAAAATAACATTTTCTAGAATGATATCAATACAAAAACTCTCTCAAGAGCATATCGACCGGCAATTTAATCTCTTGTTCTGTTAAAGTCAAATTCCATTAAAGACAGATTCGGGTATGACAGATTAAAGAGCCACCAAATTTATAAATAAAAAATAGATCTGGTGATCTTATTATTCAGGCTGAATGTGTTCCTCAAGACATTCAACAATTTATTAGCTGCAATCATCGCTTCGAGAGTTGCAATCGAGTCAATGAAACTAACTAGATTTTCTACTAGACTGAGTACGCTGCTTTTTTCCCAAGATTTATGTGAAGTTTTGCTTTGATCGATGGGTTTTGTTCGATCGAGATTCCTTTGAATAATAAGTGGTATAATTAGCTTTAACTTACCTATCATACAACATTGTTATATTTCATTGTCATTTCATCATAGCTTACAAACACCCAACACTCTTGAACTTAAGCTTCCTACAAACAACGCCACAAAATAGCTGTATGAGTAGCTTTATACTGTATTACAATTTGTATTTTACTGTGGTTACAGTTTTTTTTCATAATTTCTATGAGTACAAATGAATAATAAACTACGCATCACATATAATCCACTAGCAGAGCCTCGCGGTTCCACCCGAGTTTTTCCCTTTTCTGTATAAATTCTGGGATAAAAGCCTGTGTGCTATTTCAGACTATAATCTATCTTTATGCCAAATTTCATCCAGATCCGTTCAGCCGTTTTAACGTGATTGAGCAACAGACATCCATTTATCGATCCATCCATCTAAACTTTTTAGATATTATTAGTGTGATTCAAGGTTTTGTACTTTCCCACAATATTTACTTTGGCAAAGCTGGCAGACGCCAGACTGGCCACCTGATGTTGAGCGATCACATTGAAAAGTAATATCAAACTATAGACCTAAGTTTAATCAATATTTTTTGCACGTAGCTAACAGGTGCTCGATTTTCTTAAAGCAGTGTTAGCGCAAGAATCGACTCCATCAACTCGCCCCGTTGATGTCGTATGTGAACCGCCTAAGGAACCTGCCCGAGGAAAAAAACAGTTTTCTGCTGTGTATTTTAATACCTTCACTGCGATCACCAATCCGCCTTCCAAACATGGTGAATATTTCAAAAAAAGTCGAAGAACATCCTTATTCAAGGAGGCGTGATCACCAGTGAACATATTACGTGTGTTAAATAACAAAATACCACTGTCTTTTGTTTTTTTATGCTCTTGCCTTTACTGGCTTACAGCCCTATCGAACTATCTCCATTCTGGAATCCCTTTAGTGTAATTCGCGTACATTTAGATCGACCGTACTTTCCCATTTCAAACTGATACAGAATCGATCGAAACATTGATACAGTTTTCACATCAATCAAACAGAATTTCTACACTTTCACGTTTCTTGTACAATGCGAGCTCGTTTCCGCTGACGGTGGGACCTTACGTGTAGGAAACACATTTTAATTGAAACCGGTTGAGAAAAGCGGAAGAATCAATAATTATAAGGCTAAGCTTTGTTGATAATCAACGAAGAGAATAAATATAATGAAGATCACTTTCATTGTTATGAATGCGAAAGTTTGGATGCTTGTTGATCCTTCATTCCCGGCATAGATTTAGAGTACTAATAAAAATTAAAAATATGATGATTGGATCGATCATCATCGGCAAAAAAAATCCGTTCCTTTACAAGACATTCTGTAGGACAAAAACCAACAGTACAAAGGTCTTTCAAGATATCTATAAGAGGACAAGCGATACATATTATGTGGGCTAAGCCCATGTCGACCCACTCATATTACTATAGTACTATTATCAATAAATAACTAATAACCCTCCTCCGTTTCTAGTCGAGTAAAAACGATTGAAAACCAAATTTTGAAAGGCAATAATTCGCAACTTTATTAAACTTTTGCGTAATGAGTCGCATGTATCGTATATATTTCTAACAGCATCGTAGAAACCGGGCAATAAATAAACGAGCTGCCATTATCGTTTCACGAGAGCATAGACAGCATGCGCTCGCGTCCATTCTTGAATTTTTCCCGTACCTATTTATCTCTTTAATTTGCGTGGAAAAGTTGCAAAAAAAAATTGCTTATATTTAGATTGATTTGGTTGCGGAGAAACAGTTATGTTGATTTGTAGAATAAAAGTAAAAAGTAATTAGAAATATGTATAGAATCATTACTATTACGTCCTCTTACATAATACTTTCATATCCAAGCAAAACAAGGCCTAAAGAACGTCTTTTTTAGGCCACGTCACCGTCACGATAAGATTCACTGCGCGAAGCCGCGTTCGGGTCGCATCGCCAATCCTGGGCAGTGAATGCGTTAGTGTTACTGTAGTTTACTACTCTAGTGGAGAACGTAGTGTAGGACGCACTTCAAAAAGGTGGGATGATGATTTGCGAAAGACTGCTGGCAGATGCTGGATGCGGCAAGCTGGATGCTGAAGACTGCGCTATCGGCGCTCATTGGGGGAGGCCTAGGTATGTCCAGCCGTGGACTCATATTAGGCTGATGATGATGATGACGATGAGACAAACAAGACAAAGCCAGACTTATGTAAAACACCACAACTAGTTCTGCGATGTGTGATTGTTGTGTTGTGTTTTTCTAGAAAAATAACAGCTACCTATATGCAGTTTTTAATTTGCCTCAAATTAATAAGCGCGTTTTCAATTTTAGACACTATTCACAGATTTAAGAGTCGAAAATAAGTCCAAAATACGAATATATCTAAGCGGAACAGCATCAGCCTTGACTTTTAGAATTGACTTTCATTTGGAGCAGAAAAAAAACACAAAAAACTATTTGCATACAGCCGCATTGCTACACGTCTGTCGCCCACCGTCGGGTATGTAAAACACCTTCGTGATATCATTCTAATTTCTCTATAATTAAAGTTGAATATTGATTGTCTCGCCGTCTTTCGTGGAACTAAGATAACTGCGTAAACAATGCATCTTGCGTTTACAAAGTCAAATGAACGTGAATTTTATTTTGTCTTATTTACTTAGCATAATAAAGTAGGTGGCGGCGCTAGTTTGGGTGGGGTACCCAAACTAGCGCCGCCACCTACTTCATCTTATTATTCCGTTTAACAAAGGAATTTTCAAAAATCCATCGCACAGTTTGTGATACCTCTTATAAGCTTTTTTTAATGCCTCTCTTATAGTTTTATTCTATTTAGTTTAGGCAGTGAATCGAAGTTGCCCTTGGTGGCCACCAAAATCTATTTTCGTATCTGAACTTTCTTATGGGTTAGCGATTGATTCAGTGATATTCTGCCTCTGCTCGTTGAATTCATCCATCCAGCTTTTAGCCCTTTAGGAGTGCTTGAGTTCAAAAAGCAGACTTTTCTAGTCCGAAATATGCATACCCAACACCCACGTTGATAGGAGTATGAGTTAAAACAGAATACCGGCGACATCTGCAGGTACGTGCAAATGAACCATAACTATTCAAGTGAGTTCATTGTTCTCTTCTACATATTTTTTCCTTGTCCAGCACTCAGCTTGTCACACTCACTTTCCTACGGAAACAACTCGGAGAAAGTAAAGCCATTATAAAATTAACATGTTGATAAACGGAAGCAACAGCTTCATTGTCACGAGGAAATAATCAATTCCTGATTAGTTCGATGAATCGCTTCTCTTCTGTCATGTTTGTGCAGTCATTTGTTTTTGCTATGGAGTCGTGGTGAGATGACATAGATGGAAGTTAGACCAAGATTTGCCGCCGTGTGGTGCAAAGTGCAATTGCTTAGAATTTGAACCACCCCAACTCATTCCCGTGTGGGACACACTCGACCAATTTCTAGCTGTGTGGTGTTGGCTAAGAATTTGCACCACCCCAACTCCCGTTTTCCGTGGGTGTCGTAAGAGGCGACTAAAGGACATACATACATCTGGAATGGGCAGCAGCGCCTCTTGCAGAATAGATCTACCACCACGTACTGCGATCCCCAACTCACATGCTCAGCGGCATTGGCGACTATGGGCATTACCCTCTATAAGGTAAAATGCAAAAATGCGTGTATCTGGCGAAGGCCTGCGTCCAGCAGTGGACTATTATAAGCTGTTGAGGTGTGGTTGAGAACAAGATTTAGAATATACTTCACATGAAAACTTTAAACAGCCTTATTCACTACTGGATTAGTCCATTACTGGATAAAGGCCTCTTCCTATATGCGCCTTATTGGCTCATATCATTGGGGGGGTAATGCCTAATGCCATTATCCGCATGCATGGGGTTTGGGTATCGTAGGTCGGTGTTGGATGTGTTTTGGGGCATTCCCAGTGGATATCTCTTAATCACCTCTTACGATATTGGCGGGAAGAGTTCCGGGATACTGCAAATTCTAATCCGACACCAAACGGCCTGCCGCGTTGTGATCCATTTCGTTTGACTGACATTATAATTAGAGGACTATGTACCTTCAAGAGCAATAAGCATTGGGAACCTACTGCTCCGTATTCAACGAATGAATTTACTTCTATCTCTAAACTCAGTATTTTAAATTGCATGTTAAGTAGGACAGATAGTAGTAGTAGTAAAGTTCTGTATTTTCTACACTAATACTATAGAGGAGAAATATTTGTATTTTAGTTATGTATGTTGCGCATAAACTTTAGAACCGATTACAAAAATTCTTTGCCGTTAGAAAGCTGCATTATCACTGAGTAACATAGGCTATAGAATATACCTACCCGTGTGAAGCTGAGGCGGACCGCTAGTATTCTATATGCAACTAAATTATCTCTTCTGGAACAAACCAAATGTAAAATAAGTAGGTACCATTAGAGCACAGTAGGTATAAAGTTTTCACGTTAAAAAATTAAGCATGGAAGTAGGCCGTCAAGTGACCACTGACCATCAAGCAAGGTCAAGCTTAATTGGATAATCTAAATGTAGGGAAATGGGTTTTCGAAAGGTGTCTCGTGGTTTATGGTAATTGGTCGAGATAATAACAAAGGTTTTCGAAAATACCTTTCTGTGGGTCATCAGGTTGAAAGCACTTTTGTTTCTGGCACGAAAAATAACACATACAAAAATACCAGCAAATTACAAAAGTTGACGATGACGACATTTATGGTGCAGCAGGCAAAGGTCCAACTATGACGCAGGGGTTCGAATTCTGCCTCGAGACATTTTCTTTTACAATCTGAAGAATATTTGTTCCTGTGTAAAATGGGATATATCTGCCTAAGTTAATGTAATTAGTTTCCTATAAGGTACCCATAGCACGAGCTCTGCTTAGTATGGGGCTAGATGATTACCATCAGTCAGGTCAGTAAGGTATGTGACCGAACGGTTTATCGTGAAATCAAACCACACTAGACAAATTATACCGACAACTTTAATAGTAGAAATCAAAAGCGTGAAAATCAAAATAATTTATTCATAAAATTTGTGCTACTCGACCACGAAATAAAGAAACCATAGAGCCGTTAGGCCTAATCTGTGCGATCACGTTTCTTATAAATAAACATTTACCACGGGACAACCTAAATGTATCAGTAGCTTTAAATTTCATTTCATTTCATTTCAAGCTACTGAACACATGCTTGTAAGTAGCACGAAAGCATGCTATTTTTAAGCAAATGCTATCAAGTAGCACGTGTGTATTGGGCCTTGCTTGAAAATAGCATGCTAGCTCGTAGTTTGCTAGTAAATCGACCAACTGTTGATTTACTAGCAGACTACCTGAGGAGCGGGGTAGTGGGGGCTGCGTTAAGTCTGGTATGTTTGCTTCGAGCATGCTAATACTACAGTATACTCAAAACTAGCATGCCAATACGTAGCATATGTAAACATTACGATAGCATACTCAATATTAGCATGCTTTGAAGCATGCTTAGTAGTGCGCTACTTTCTAGCATGTGTATCTGTACCATTATTTCCAATTTCTAGCTGTGTGGTGTTGGCTTAGAATTTGCACCACCTTTACTCTTCCCGTGGGTGTCGTAAGAGGCGACTAAGGGACATACACCGGGGGGCGAGCAGCAGCGCTAGATCTACCACTGAAATGCGATCCCCAATCCGCATAGCCAGCGTGGGGATTACGGGCATTACCCCCGATGAGATAAAAGCTAATAAGGCGATTATCAGGGGGAGGCCTGCGTCTATCAGTGGATGATTATAGACTAAAGAGGGAGAGAGAGGTAACATAATTTCCTACAAAGAGCCATTGTAATGTTATTTGATATCCGACCTATGCACAGTCATAACCCGCTTGCTATAGATGTTGCTTTTTTATCTCCCTGACCATTCATCATCATCATCATCAGCCTATACCAGTCCACTGCTGGACATAGGCCTCCCCTAATGAGCGCCATAGCGCCCTGTCTTCAGCTTGCCGCATCCAGCATCTGCCAGCAGTCTTTCGCAAATCGTCGTCCCACCTGGTAGGAGGGCGTCCTACACTACGTTTTCCGAGTCGCGGTCTCCACTCAAGAACACGTTTACCCCAGCGGTTGTCGGTTCTTCTTGAAATATGGCCAGCCCACTGCCATTTCAGCTTGCTAATCCTTTGAGCTATGTCGATAACCTTGGTTATCTGTCGGATGTATTCGTTGCGAATCCTATCCTTCAGAGAAACTCCGAGCGTAGCTCTCTCCATAGCTCGCTGAGCGACTTTAAACTGGTGGACCAGCCCTACCGTGAGTGTCCACGTCTCAGCTCCGTAGGTCATGACGGGTAGGACGCACTGATTGAAAACATTCGTTTTCAAGCATTGCGGTATGGATGACGAGAAGACTCGACGTAGTTTCCCAAAACTGGACCATTCGTCCCATATTTTATCAGATTTTGGTAAAAAAAGCTTGTTATTTTTATGTAGTCCGTAATTTCAAGCTTGTCAAATTACTGTTCTCCGCGACACATAGCTTTGTGGCTCCGAGAAAACTTTACTTGATTTACTGTTTTAAAAGTAAACATCTTTTTTACATGTTTTCGCATGTTTCTATCACGAATCTACTCAAACGATCAGTTATTAATTGAATCGATACATAATGATGTATCGATTATTTAATATTATGTGTTGGCTTAGAATTTGCACCACCTTTACTCTTCCCGTGGGTGTCGTAAGAGGCGACTAAGGGACATACACCGGGAGGCGAGCAGCATTAAAAGCATCCTACAGCGTGGTTTCAAAATTTTCTTATTAATTTTTTTCTTTCTTTACGAACAAGTTATTCACATCTTACGTACATCTTAATCATGTGGCTCAGCGACGAAGTCTTCTCCAGCCATTTTGGTTCTGAGCTGTAACTCGCCAGCTTATTTATTGGAAATTTTACTGAGCAAAAAAAATTGCTCAGTAAAATTTCCATCCACCAAGTTTACAGACAAGACCGACCATTGGAATCCCGCAATGATGTCGTATTTCACATTTCTCTGCCAATAACAAAGGGTTTTATCTAATTTATCGTTTACTTTGCGGGTATCCACTTTTGGCACACCCAAGTAATCTGAACTTTCACGAAGAAGCCTTGTGGTTTTGTCGGTGACATTCCAAACTTTCTTCAAGTTGTTTATTTTTCGTAATTTGTTGTCATTCTAAATTTACTTAAGAATAAAAAGAATAGGTACCTACTACTTACTTACTTAACACCAATAAGGAAAATAAGTCATAAGATAGGAACTTTTAACGACTACCTAAGTAGTAGGTAGTACAATAATTAAACTTAAAAGCTACAAAATGGCGTCCGACTCAGCATATTTTGTACCTAATATAGCCGTAGGCTACCACTTCGCTGGTCTTCCGTCGGATCCATTCCAGAATTTGATATTTCAGTTTTTTTGTTCACGATTAATCTAGTATTTTTTTGGTAAGATTTTAATGATGTTATGATTTAAAAGGCCTGAAGGTATGACCCTGATTCCTTGGAAGATGGGTCGGCCTTTAGTTTGTGATGCCACTTGTGTAGAGTATACTTTTCTATGACATAAACGTTACTCAAACATAGATTGATGCTTGAGTAAACTTTTATAACACAGACCAAAGATTTCCTTACGGCCTGTCCATTAAAATCACAATACAATATCACTCAGTAACAGCAGTCAATGAATAAAAGATCACAAAATCGTTAGATACAGATAGAACACTATAACTACAGGTACATAATCCGCCATTGAACTAGATCACTCGATTCTACCACCTGTTTCGAACCATTAGAGGTCGAAGATGGTGGATGTGGTATTTTTGTACCGTTATGCAACAGTTTTATTGACAGGTGTGTAAGTACTCGTACTATATCGTTTTGGTGCAATTATAGAAGAACCAATGATGTGGCCTGCCTTAGGACAAATGTTTGTACGATCTACAAATATTTGTTCCAAGTAGTCTGGGTATTTTCTATGTTTATTAAAAAACAATGTATGTAATGAGTTGTAGACGGCATTAGTAACCATAACAAACCGCCGTGTGATGCCGGCTTAGAATTTGCACGACTCCAACTCTTCCCACAAGTGTCGTAAGAGGCGTCTTAAAGACATACACCGGGGGGCGGGCAGCAACGCCTCTAGCAGAATAGATCTACCACTGAACTGCGATCCGCGTGCCCAGCGTAGGGATTATGGGCATTACCCCCCATGAGATAAAAGCTAATAAGGCGATTATCAGGAGGATGCCTACATCCAGCGGTGGACCATTAAAGGCGCTTCTTAGTTTGGGGCTAGATGATTTGTGGTTGTCCAGCATTATTTTTTTATTTTTTTTATAAACGCTGCAGATCTGTTATTATTCCATAGGTAGGATAAGAACTTGGCATTTGGTGGAGTTTAAACTGAAGTGGAAACTATTGACTGAAAGGTATTTGTGTGTTTGAGCAGCGACGAGTCATAGAGTTATGTTTAAGTAACGTTTATGCCATAGAAAAGCGTTTCATTTTATGGTGTACAAGACTGTACATGTCGTTTTGATATTAGTCCTATTTGCTACTAGGTCATGTTGCTAATGGACCGTAAATCGTAATGCTAATAATATGCCGTTTAGCTTTTAGGACGTTCTGTTAATAGGGCGTTCTGCTTAAATGTCCTTTCGATACGAAACGTACTCAAGCATAGATCGATGACTGAGCAAGCTTTCATAATAAGGGCTTATATCTCTCTCTTCTCTATGGAATTAAACTCGATTTTATTTTACCGATTTTTAATTTCGAATTTCATTCAATTTTATGTCTGATGTTGCCTAGGTAAAATAATCGTCGAAGCTTATGAATATTCGATAGATTGGCTAGTTAATAAAAAAAACCGGCCAACCGTTCCGTACTATATTATCTATAAAAACGGCAAAAAAATAACGTTTGTTGTATAGGAGCCCCCTTAAATATTAAATTTTTCTGTTTTTGAGCATTTGTTGTTGGCAACTGTCTGACTATCACGGTTCATGAGATACAGCCTGGTGACAGACGGACAGACAGATGGACGGACAGCGGAGTGTTAGTAATAAGGTCCCGTTTTACCCTTTGTTTACGGAACCCTAAAAACGCAAGTAAACCCTCTGGCACAAGCTAGTTTAATATAAAAATAAAACCAATTAAAAACCTGTTAGACTATAAATATGACAATCTTAATGTCGCGATCTGTCACCATTAATACCGCATCCAAGGCTCTCTCATACCTTCATCCATGTCCTTTGATACGAGTTATGGCTCTTCTTAGCCTGTGGGCGTTCGTGGGCTCAAGGCAAGCCGCGTGCCTCGCATAGTTCATTACTACTGCCCAGCCAATCAGACGTAACATTTAGTTGATATTTCCTTAATGATGTGAGAAAATATAACAAGAAGTGCGTTTAGATTGACATATAGTGTTTTATTACAAGATACGTTTTCAACAAATACGATGAAGGCTATGAGTATACATTGGGCGAATTTGAGATAAATTAAAATCTTTGTCCTCCACTAATGTATATACAATGTATACGCTTCTACAACAAGACTCCTAGTGAGTTGCAAAATCTATCAGTAAATAAATTCAAACAAATTGTCAAAACCTTTCTGTGCAAAAAGGCTTAGGTACTACAAAATATCTAGAAGATAAAAAAGCTTGGGACGGGCTTTGCTGCAACTCGAAAAATAACAACTAACAGGTTAAAGGTTTCTTCGTCGCTTCTTTACTTTAGTCTACATACCGAAGCGACCGAAATCAAAAATACCACTTTATTTCCGTGTCAATGTTTTATTTTAAGAATTTTACCTTTTCTAAGTGTACATTTTTGTATTTATGGAAATAAAGACTTTTTGATTTGATTTGATTTGACGATTTTTATCGAAAAAGCTTTGAAAAAAGAATAACTGGCCGCGCCGTGTCGCAGTTCCTCTGTAATGCAGTTCCACTCAGTGCGAGGGCACCTTAAGGCATCTCTTCACCTCTTCTTTTCAAGAAAAATAAAATATAAATATAATATAAATATTAAAATACCCGTGCAAAAAAATAGTACTTCCTTAGTTACCATATTTTTCCCAAACCATCAGATTACCAGAGAACCACAAGATTTCATATTGCCATCACTATATGAAATAAAAAGGAACAGAAATAAACTTACTTATTATAAAAGGTTAAAAAAAACTGATGCCACCCGCCACCCGCCTGTTTCTGCGCTGCCGTGGTGAACCCAAAAAGTTCAGTCTCAGCTTTATGCTATACCAGGACAGGTACAAAACAGCGCTGGTTTTTAGACGACTCTAATCAGATACTCACCAGCTCTCGGGTCACGGTCGCTTCTACCAGACGCTCAAATTGACTTGATATCAATAAAGTTTCTACATTCTCACAAAGATTAAAATTTGCAATCGATTACCAATATGAATACCAGTAAACCGATGAAATATTTCCAATCAATAAATTTTCTCGTCATAACTAAAAGTGGCGTGTTGGAACGCTTAGATGATATCATGGTTCGGTTCTGGATTCTTGAGATACGAACACCGTTATGTAGCGTACGTAGTTCGTAACTTTAGAGTTCTGAAAGTGAGTAAAGCTTATGTCATAGACAAGAGTTACCTACTCAAGGGTAGAAGTTATTGCTCTGAGGCGTAGATAGATGACTGAGTAAGCTGTCATAGTAGTAGGCCTGACATCAATCATATGGAATGTAATGAGGAAAGCCTCTTTTTCTCATCGGTGTTTTTAAAAAGTAATAAAAAAAACTTATTTGAATATTTAACAGCTAAAAATAATTACAACAAATATTCACACTTACATCTATTTTCTAAAAATCTAAGCCGTCACCAGAAGAAAAAAAAAGATTTTTTTGTACAATTTATTTTTGTACGTATCATAAGCGGGTAATGTTAAAATAAATGTTTTTAAATTTACGCGATCTGAACACATATTTATAAATACTATTTAACGGGTATAGTATGTAACGGGCAGTGTGTAAATCTGCCGAAACGTCGGGAAAAAATAGGTAAATAAACGGGGTAATGTTGTGTGAAATTTTACTTTAGAGCGTAGATAAAAGTCGAAAATTAGAAGTCAAGGTGGCATGCTACGCTAGCACTTTATGCACTTTCAAACGGCTTTTTTAAGAATAAAATTGGAATGAAAATGAAATAAGCTTATGCTTTAGGCAGGCGACATAAGGAGACGCTTTATTACGGTGGCCGTTTTGCTAAGCATTCAAACCTCGCATGGCTGGACAATCTTGATATACGATAAGACTATGCTAATTCGTATGATAGGGGCCTGATTGCAGTATCTAGCGCTAAATGTATGATCAAAACCTTAGCGTGGAATATATGTATGACAGAGAATCAGGGAAAGTGACATTGACAGATGACGATTTAATTCCTGCTGACAAGAAAATCAAAGGAGGTTTTTGTATTACAGTGCATAAGCCCTCGCACTCTGGATAATCTCTAAGAAGTTAAATAAAACTTTATAAACTTTCGCGATTTGTTAACATATTAAAGATCGGGTATTTATCGGGTATTTATCGATAAATAATCTTTAACAAGTTCAATAACTTTAGGTAAGATTGAGGTTCCATTTATTTTCTAATTTGGAATCATATCATAACATATTTCAGGCGACTGAAAAAGAATTATGCCTATATAATTTCACTCTCAAATTATATGCAAATTATTCGAAGCAAAACGGTTGAATGAATGATATGAAATTGTTTACAGGGTGTTTTCTTTTTTGTTTTGATCAATTGTCAATTAATTTCTTTTTCAAGACACGCCAGTATTGATATGTCTTATTATTACCGTTTGAAAAGTTACTAGTTAATCTCATTCTTACCTAACGTCTGATGTATTTATTGAAGTAAATTTATAATAAGCAAAGTTCTTCAAGGCAGTAAATTAAGATTGAGTATTTAAAAACGTTTGAATATAGTAAGTTTAAATTAAAATTAGTGCTCTAAGTTTTATTTACAAGTGCAAAATTGTCTCTCTTCTAAATTGTTCTTAAATTATAATTTGTGACTAATTCAATTTGTAATAGTTACAAAAGAAACACTACTATTACAGCTTTGTACCACTTAATGTGATATAATCACCTTGTAAATCACTTTTAATAATATCTGAATTGTTATTGTTATAAATGAGCTCAACAATCGTGTTTGCTAATTGTTACTTTATATTACGTTAATTAAACTAGATAACAATTATTACAACAAGTCTGGTGGCATTCCAATGTCATGATTTATGTCTTTGTTTAGACTACAGGTAGTTTAAAGTAGTTTTAAAGAACACTGTACGGGGTGGAATTTTTCGTTCGTCGTAAGTTGCGATGATTTCCTACGTTTTTTTGAGATTTCTGACGTTTTTATTACTCAAACCTCAGTTGCTCCCATAGTAGTTTTTGATCAGTATAAGAAACAGGACCGATTGGCATCAAAAACTGTGTATAAAAAACACCCATTTTCTTGCTAACTGTATTTTATTTGTAATCTGTGAAAAGTGATGAAATTTTCTGTAAAAATTATGGCTAGTCTTCTATGACCATTTTCCTGCTACACAGGTTAATGACCTCTACTTTCGGCCCTATCTCAAAAATCCAACCTGTTGAACGTAATTAGTATTAATGACAAACGATTAAAAAATATACCTATAATATACATTGCTTGCTAGGTTTAGTAAAAATATTTTGATTATTTATATCCAAATACCAATCCGATGTGTCTACATGACGCTGGCTGCATTGCCCCGCTTTAAGGCCATGCTGATGATGTCTTCCTTACTGAATTTCAGCCACAGCGGCGAGTCCCAACGGAGACCAGTCAAGTGTGCAAAACTTGTATTGCACAAGTATGTGCACAAACACACTATCTATTCCTTCACACTCGTGATCCTCGAGAGAGGCAGACTGATACGGCCAAAGAGAAATCAGTTGCAAGACGTATGGAAATGATGACTTGCATATTGCTAAAAGTTTCCAATCTTCAGGCAACTAAAAGATTAAAGTCATTTATAACGGGATATTTACCATAATTAGATTTTTGAGTTTTCCAATATTTCGGCACAGTTTCATATGCCGTGATCATGGAAGAACTAAAGTCCGAACTGTTTTTTTTATCTATTGTATATACACATACACTAGAGTATAATTACAATCTAGCCACAGAATTGGCTAATGGGTAATTTTGTTTTACTTATTTTTATAAAAACTTCATACTAAGAACGTGTCCGTTGGCACTTTTCTTATCGTCTCTCTTTACTTAAGGGTTAAGACACTTTGTTCATGTGTTCTTTAAGATAGCACTTATGCATTACACTATAGTTATCACTACACTAACTCAAAAGGTTTTGTTCTTTTGAGCCTTCTTACTATGTCCGTGTTGTCGAGGAGCTGGATCGCCTCGACGTTCACATAATGATGAAGCCTATGTTCATGAGCCTCTGCGTATTTTTGTATTACTTTGTCGACAAACTCAATATTCAGGTCCCGATGAATATCGTCATTTCTTATGTACCAAGGAGCGTCCGAACTGTGCCGAAATATTGGAAAACTTAAAAATAGAATCCTGGTAAATATCCCGTTATAAATGAATGTAAGGTAATGAATGTAAGGTAACCAATTATTAATTATTGTTATTCTTTTAGTTTTAAAACTAAAAGATTACTGCCTCAATGGCAGGAAACAGATCAATAACCGAGAGTCTGGTCATAAATCGCGAACGTACGGTACCTAACCTCACAAACATAACGGTCTTGCAAAAAAACCGCACAATCAATCAGAGTCAAAATATTTATATGAAAGAGACAAATAGATTAACGAGTACGGCGAGAGATCAGGTTGGAGTTATAATTGATGAGCTAAAAGGTGATCAGCCTGATGAAGATATTCTTTAAGCAAAGATTAAATAGATTTTGATTAAAGACACAAGATGGTCAAACGGTATGTGATAGGATAATAGATAGATTTGACTCATCGAAATGGCAGAAAGATTTGTTAAGACAAGAAGTTTTTTCGAAGAATTAGTTCCCAAAAACTGATAGGTTTTTTGACACAGCTTAAAAATATTGTAGTAACGGTTATTAGATGGTGGATTGATAGTTATCAATCCACCATCTAATAACCGTTACTACCGTTATTAGCCCCGTCATTGTAGTTACAATGACGTTAGGTATATTATTATAATTACACATATCTACCTCTATATTGTTCGCATATTTCTGCACAAAGCTCAACTGTTTCAAGCATCACAACGAAATTCTAAAAAATACAATTTTACAAAAAAATATATCTATTTGAGGTGTTAGGACGCCGCGGCGCCGCCAGCATCTCCTTTCCCAAGCCCTACAACTACATCCTGGAAGAACGAACTAGGTTCTGGTGAAAATATCAAAAAAACTTCATAATTTGATAACTCACATATTTATATAAGATACACAGGCAGAGAAGTGTACAACCAGACACATATAAATATCACTTTAATATTTGATACCGAATCCCGTAGGTAAATTAAGCTCTGATTTTTGGAGGATATCTATATTTCTATCGTTTTTTGTAGCAGCTATACGGATATTATTAAGTCAGTAAAAACGCTATATATTAATATAGCACATAACGCGTGAGTTAATCGTGACATATCAGCTCGATATATCAATTAACAACAATATTTATTGCTTTATTGTGTTCGAGAACATTCTGTATAGCTTAGAAAAACAGTAGGAAGTTGAGCAGTTATCAATCATATTAAAATTACAAGCTTTTTTTTCTTTATAAGTCGCAACCAAATCAATTTGTACCTACTGGCAAAGTTTTTAAACTCCTTTTACAGTTTTTGTCTGTTCTCTGCAATAGGTACATGGTAGTTCCTAGTGTCATCATCATCATCATCATCAGTACATCCAGTGCTAGACTCTGCTAGCCTCCCTTAATCCCTTAATGAGCGTCATAGCGCCCTGTATTCAGCTTGCTGCATCCAGCATCTGCCAGCAGTCCTCCGCAAATTGTCATCCCACCTGGTCGGAGGACGTCCTACACTACGTTTGCCGAGTCGCGGTCTCTACTCAAGAACACGTTAACCCCAGCGGTTATCGGTTCTTCTCGCGATATGGCCAGCCCACTGCCACTTTAGCTTGCTAATCCTTTGAGCTATGTCGATAACCTTTGGTTCTCTGTTGGATGTATTCTTATTAATTGTATTCCGAGCTATGGAAAGAGCCATCTCTTTCCATAGCTCGCCGAGCGACGCTAACCTGGACCGGCCCCACCGTGAGTGTCCACGTCTCAGCGGCGTAGGTCATGACGGGTAAGACGCACTGATTGAAACTTTCGTATTCAAGCATTGCGGTATGGATGACGAGAAGACTCGGCGTAGTTTGCCAAACGCTGCCCAGACCAGTTGGATCCTCTTCTTGGCCTTCTTTTTGAAATTATTTTTACCTAATTGCAGAATCTGCCCGAGATAATTGTATTCGGAAGCAAATTTGAATTAGCCTATTTTGCAATGCTCAAATTAATCACATCACATTCGGAGGCATTCAAGTAATATATCAATAGAAGCTAAGCTTATGGGGCTAGATGATTTATTTATTATTAGTATTTGAGGTTATTGAACGTTATGGGAACCTCATAACTACATTCGCTTCTGACAAAGGTCGTCAAAATCACGAATTTATCTAATAAACCTTAGAATTATGATTATTTCCACTTGTAGAGAATTGCCTCCGTCCTTCCCACAAGTGCATGCGTGATAAACTCACACGCATGTCTGTGTGCTTCTGTTGAAATACCTACATTATTGCCTCATTGATTGCTCTTGCAAGAATGTTTTCAAAACACATTATGTTCCTATGTACCTACTTATTTACTTCCGTCACGAAACGTAGGAGCGTATCGACCCTAATATACAGACGTGAACCACAGAAATAATCTGTGACGTGAATTAACTTTTTTTCTATTTTTTGTATTGGTTTAAATTCTGTAAAATTCGGTGTTGGAACAATTTGCCAAGTTAGTTAAAATTATTTTTTGTGTCATAATTCTTAACATATAGTAGGTATTTATATATAAACTAGCTAGTTATATATATATAGTATAACTATCTAGTTACTGTATGTTTATGCTGGGGCAGCCAGCTCAGCAAACTTTGTTTCGCCTTAAAATCAGAAATGGCGTTACATACGAAAATAGTGTGAGTTTTTTTTCGTATTTTTATTAGCTACTAGCAGTGCCTCGCGGTTTCACCCACGTGATTCCCGTTCCCTTGAGAATTCCGAGATAAAATATGTGCTATTCTAGACTATAACCTATCTCTATGCCAAATTTCATCCAGATCCTTTCAGTAGTTTTTACGCGAAAGAGTAACAAACATCCATCCATCCATACTTACAAACTTTCGCGTTTATAATATTAGTAGGATTCTGCTGTTTGGGATAGTGACAAATCCTTCAAATCATAGATCATTAAATTGGGTTCATTGTCCATCCGTTCTTGTGTTATATGTAAATGGTGTAATTAACTATGACTTCGTTTTATAATACTATATAAACAGCATATTATTATCGTTTAGTTTACAAGCTAGGTACTGATAATTTTCGAATCAATCGATTTTATTTTTAGAATAAAAATAAATAATAAATAAATAATGCTGGACAATTCACACAGCATTATCTAGCCCCAAGGTAAGCAGAGCTTGTGTTATGGGTACTAGATAAATGATATACGTAATATTATACATAACTTAGATAGATATTTTTTATTATACATAGAAAACACCCAGACCAACGGAACAAATTTCTGCAGATCGTACACAAATTTGTTCCGAGGCGGGGATCGAACCCGCAACCTCTTGCGTCGCAGGCAGACTCTCGCCCGCTGCGCCACTGAGGTCGTCGTAATCGATTCAAATAATAATGATCAAACTTCACAGAACTTCAATGGATCAGCTTTAATATTACATAGAAGTCAGAATAATCAAATTAGAGTGTCTAAACCACTGTAATTTGAAGAATATATAATTGTAATTTAAAAGTAAAAATACGATTTTATTGTAAACTATTAATAAAAAATTCATCATCATCATCATCGTCAGCCTATATTTGTCCACTGCTGGACATAGGCCTCCCCTAATGAGCGCCATAGCGCCCTGTCTTCAGCTTGCCGCATCCAGCATCTGCCAGCAGTCTTTCGCAAATCGTCATCCCACCTGGTCGGAGGGCAAATAAAAAATTGAAAAGGGAAAAAATATGAGCTCTTCCAAGCAAGGCAATTTAAGTATAACAATGAAAGCTTAAATAAATAAGATTCATCTATTATTTATCTTTTAGGTAGGATAAATATTATTTTGCGGTGGTCCTAGAATTTCGTCTAGACGTTCGTGATCCGTCTTAAAGTTATTGGAAAATTTAATTTTAATATAATAAAATTATTTTCTTGATTTTTAACAATAATAAAAGATGGCTCAGACGAAATCGCTTCATCATCATCATCATCAGCCTATACCAGTCCACTGCTGGACATAGGCCTCCCATTAATTCATTATACATCACACATACACTGTATTATGTATGTGATGTGATGAATTCGAACCTAGTTTGTTTTAGAAGAACCGCACGTACCCTGAAGTTGTCCCCCGATAAAGGATGAAAAGTTGGTCTTCTCCCGGCAAAAACAAGGTTTATGGTCGCCGCACACGGGCCACCGGCCACAACCACAAAACGCTGCCGCCACCGCAATATTTCCTGTAGCTTTCATACACTTTATAATGGACTCGCCGCACACGGTTGACGCTGGTTGCCGCCACATGCTACAAATTTTCACTGCTCGCTTCTTGTGGCCCGCACCGGCCACTAAACGCCGACACAAAACGTCGCCACACGCCACTCGCTCCATTCCCCACTCCTCTCTCCCCATTCTCTCACATTTGTTCCGAGTCGGGAATCGAACCCGCAACCTCCTGCGTCGCAGGCAGACCTTCGCCCACCGCGCCACAGAGGTCGTCAAACAATAAATTGATTTTCATAATTAGAGGTAATAGTTAGCCTTATTTTCCTATGTCTTTAGAAGTAAGCGCCATAACTAACCTATGAGGATTTTATCAGTCAAAAGCAATCACAAAGACATAAATACCAAATATAACCGACAATATTATATTAAAGTCCTTACTACTTCTACCTGTACTATTAACCTTATCTATGGCAGAACCGGCCTATGAATGGCTGGAACTCGGAACCTACTGGTTTGCCTCGCAAGGTCACTTAGCTGGATCCGTAATGGTGTGAGATAGCCAGGGAATAGTGTACAGTTAGCTTTATGAGATAGCTAGGGAATTGTGTACAGTTAGCTTTAAAGCCCTTTGCCAAGGACTTCTAGGTTCTTGCGTTTTCATAACGCCTTTGTTTTTTCTAATAAATATAGCTTGGGGGATAACACTGGCTTTTTTCTTATATAAGTGGTTTTCCTTTAAAGATTTATACAAGAGCAACTGGGGAATACAGAGGAGAACCTATCGTGTTTGCTTGTCAAACTAGGACCTGATCTCAGTGCTCACAGGATTCCCGTGGTTAAAAACTCGAATAACATAAAATTTCACATATTTTTTTTGTTCTTTCAACGTGATAACACGATCAAGAAAAAAATGAAATTGCACTTAGTTTGGTCGAGATCTTAGGAACCCTGCGGTCTATTGAAATTACTTATGTTTTGATTCGTAGATTATTACTAGGTAATTACTCGATTCCTTCACATAGTTTTTTCGTTGTGTAGTAAAAACTCAATTTTTACACTTGCGCCATTTCAAAAACGCATGCTCTCTCCCGCTCCTATGAAAGCAAAATCCTATGCCTATCGTTTTCACAAAATGCATTGCATTGCGCCCTCTTAAGTAATTTATTTTAAATATTTACACAATTGTACTATCGTAGTTTAACGAAGGAATGAAACGTTGGTGTTCTTCCAACACAAATAAGGTTCGTAGAAAACCCGCTTGCATCCGTACCCGTAATGAACAAAAATACTATTTTTATAATCTGTTATGATCTCGAAAACTTTGCCGTTTTAGTATTCTCATTAGTCTCTCATTAACTAAGTCATCAGCCATTATTAGACATCACCATCATCAGCCTATTAGTCCACTGCTGGACATAGGCCTCCCCTAATGAGCGCCCTGTCTTCAGCTTGCCGCATCCAGCATCTGCCAGCAGTCTTTCGCAAATCGTCATCCCACGTGGATAATATCAGAAAAAACGACGTTTGAAGACTTTCAAAATAATTTATTTGACTCAGATAAATTTTGAAACAGCATTAGTGAATTTTGTAATGTTTCATCTTTTTAATAAGGCTAGCTTTTATATTTTCGCATGAAGGTTGCATTAAAAATGTATTAGAAGGCATTGAATTCAATCATGTATTTATGATATTGATAGATACGCCTACATTTTGCAATGACCATTGAGATCAATGGTCATAGCCGTCTGTCTAATCTATATTTATTAGGAAATAAGGTTTTTGTGTTATAAAGCCCTCACATTCTGGGCAATCTCTAAGAAATGATAGATAAGTTCCAAATATTTTTATTTTCTATTTCGGATAGAAAAAGGTTAAAGTATTGGTTACCTTTTTTCCAACCACCTGCAGAAACAAGCGGCGGTACTCAGTTCCGCAGGGTGTAAAACATGTATAAAGTTTTTGATGAAAGTTTGATTTTCAGGGTTCCGTACCTTATAAGGAAAAATGGAATAATATCACTTTGTTGCCCATCTGTCCGTCTGTCCGTCTGTCAACCCTGTTTTCTCAGAAACGCGTGGAGGTATCAAGTTCAAATTCACATCTAAAACTCGTGTTTGTAATTTCTTGGAGCCTCGATATACCTATTTACATATTGTATAAGTAAACGCAATTAAAAGCTACAGCCTTTTATGCCCAATTTTTTTTTAGATTATCGCAGTGAATCATACACAAATACACAAAACCTTTAGGGTACTTCCCAGCTAGAGTGATGAAATTTGGCAAGAAGCAAGGTTTTATATAGCACAAGTAAAGGAAAAAATCTAAAAACCGTGCAAGGAGTCTTTTTTTTACCCATTTTAATAAAACGGAACTTAATAAATAATCATAACACGCATTTTGACATAATTACCTATTCAACTAATTCAAGGTACTATCAAGGCCAAGAGTGTTTAAAAACATTTCAATTTAATCTTGACATTCAAATCAAGTAAATAATTGCATACCTTTCAAACACGTAATTGAGTCCAAATACTGTAAAATGGACTTTGAAAGGCCTGACTCAAGAACTTTGCTTTTATTTTCAAGAAATTTCAATTTAGTGCACATTTGATAATTCTACATGTGCCAGAAATTAGTACAAAAATATTTTGAACCTTAAACTTGTCAACAACAGATTGCCGTAGATCTGGACCGCTGCCACACAACACAAAAATGTGTATTTAAAATATGGGATTTAAGGGGGCGATTAATTTCTTAAATTAAATCTAACAAAACGTATTTTTTTAAACACTTCGTTTTATATTAATAAAAGTATATCAATCATAAAATTACGATAGGTAGGGAAAACTGTAGAAGCCGAATAATAGCGTAGAATTTACATAAATAAATGGTTTCTTTTTAAAAAAAATACAAGAATGGCATAAAAAAAATAAGTTTAATTATGTAGCTATCAATTTACAAAAAAACAGTCAATTGGTGTAGCCATCTCCAAAATTTAAATTACCTATTATTTCCTTTGGGCAGCTCAGTTTTGTTTTCTTACTTACCTTTTTATCTAACAAACCTCTAGGTAAATGCTTTGTATTACGTGTCTCATGTGTGTAAGAACACAGTCTCAAATATTTACCTCGTTAGTAAATATTTAAGAATATATTTGCCGAAACCATGCGTGAGAACTTTTGCAATGTTACTTGAGACCTCATCTCGCTGAGTATTTTATGAATGGGTGTAGCAACACTCATTGCTTCAGCTCAAATAGATGACACTAACCACAATACTGTGAGATATTGTGACACTAGGCTATTGACGGCCTCTTTGGTCACAGTATGTCATTACTCCCTCTGGGGAGGAACTGTCTGTTCGTTTTCAAAGACTGATTGTTCCGTATTGTAGAATGGCATAATATGAACGTACTTAGGCACTATAAGCCGACTTATTTTTACACCCCAGACATTTAGTATACGATACAAAAAAATCGGTGACAACTTGGGAACAACTGAATAATGAAGTCTTCTTATAAACAAAAAACTAGGTTTTCGTTAATATAAGTACGTAATCTTTTGTACTCGGGGTATATATCTCTAAGAAATATTACTCTAAGACAGTTTCTGAGATATTGTTTAATTTCATATTGACCACACTAAAAAGTAAGATGAGCTTGGGCCAACAAAATTTAAAAAACATAGTCCCATGCGAGGCTTGCGACGACGACGGCGCGAACGTCGATAAAGCTGGTGGGACAAAATTTTAACTAAGCCTGACTATTGGGACAAGCCTGGTGGAACGAACGGGAAATCACGTAAAACTCTATGCCATAATTATATAATAATATTGAGTTGTAAGGTTAATGGGTTTTTTAGCGTCAGCATGAAGCGTTTACCAAAAAAAATCAGCGGCACGCAGAACTACCGGTTTTATAAGGAATTATTATTACATCGTTAAACACAGGTATTTTCATAATTAAATTATTGGTAAATTACCCGAACAAGCTTTCACCTTACAATAATATTGACCAATCCCTCAAGTCTGAGTTCAGTTAACGTCAACATTTGCGTATGATTGCATAACGCTAACAATATTGCATCGTGAGTATTCCGTATGTACATTCGCGTACACATAGTCATTAACGCATTCACTGCCCATTCTCAGCGTGATGCGTTAGTTACGCTCCACCCTTCAACTCTATGCCAAAAATCAAGTCGATTGGTTGCTTAATTGGGGAATGAAGGAAGGACAAACAAACACACTTTCAATTTATAATATTAGTTTAGTATATGTATAGATTTATAACATCAACTAAAATGTATTATAGAGGTTTTTTTTTTAACCAAAACCCTCTATTGCATTTTTGGGTTGCGTCTTTATAATAATATATTGAGTGTCAACAGTTCAATTAACACTTTTATACCGGACAGTACATGTATGCATAAAATAGAGATGGCACAAACATGTGAATTTTTGGGTAAGTCTGTTTGACAGTGTTAGTAGGTCAATATTTTGTACGTAGTTTTGTAATAAGTTGGCAGGAAAGGTGGTTAACACGTTCAATTTGAAGCTAGGCAGCTTCAAATTACTAAAGTAAAGAAGTAATTAAGGAACTTTTAGCATGTTAGTTATTATTTTTCGAGGTGGCGCAAAACCCGCCATAATGCATTTTTATCGTCTATCTATGTTGGGTTGTGATGACAGGATTATTGTTATTTCACTGACACTGTGAAGGAAAGTGGGGGATTTATTTGAGTGGGTAACCAAATGTATCGGTTTGTTGATGCTAAAACAGTTTTTGAAATCACTGTAGATTTCATACTTTTTGAAATACAGTTATGTATTGTGAAACAAGTCGAAAATTTACCATTATAATCCGAAGTTTGCAGGGCGATCCATCTGAAATGTTTTTAGGTCTATTTTTATTATCTAGGTAGGTAGGTATCTAGACAGCGAAGTATCTAACTGGTAGGTACCTACCTATTGTACCATATTTGTATAATTGACAAACGTTTGCAACCCTCGGCGCACGAGTTACACTCGCACTTGACAAATCTTGTTTCTCTGTACAAAATAGAATAATAATTAAAAAAGTCCCCAGGCTATTCTGACATTTGGCGCCATCTATTGATCATGGCGAAAACTATCATAATCCCTTCTTCTCAACACAGTGTAGAGCTTGTTTGGTAGAAAGTTGCCTAAATACTTCACTAGATCGCGCTACCAGTAATCTTATTAATTTTACTGGTTACTACTTACACTTCACAATGCCGTTCACAAGAAATTCACAAATTGATATCAAATAAATTGACTTGCGTAGACCGTAACGTTTACTTGTGCTAATTCTATAACATTTTGAAGGATGGCCCATCTGTCTTTAATTTTTTTAGGTTGTCGCATAGGTATTTGAACCTTATCTACCTACTGCTGCTGGACAGAACAAATGTGAATTTAACAAGTAATATCCATATATTATATAAATATATTGAGGGCATCAGATAACAGACGAGACAGCTATAGGGGCGTCCGCATGAAACTTGTGGTTATAATCCATAGGTATTGTCACTGTACATCTTAAGGCGCATACCCCTCCCAAAATGACGCCGCCACCTAATAATTAATCTTGTTATTCCGTTTAATAAAGGAAATTTCAAAAATCCATCGCACAGTTTGTGATACCTCTTATAAGCTTTTGGTGGCCACCAAGGGCAACTTTGATTCACTGCCTAAACTAAATAGAATCAAACTATAATAGAGGTGCATTAAAAAAAAGCTTATAATAAGTACCTATCGCAAACTGTACGATAGATTTTTGCAATTTCCTTAAGATGAAGTAGGTGGCGGCGCTAATTTGGGTGGGGTATGCTTCTTAAGTTTATGACAATTGTTGGTTATTTTTGTACTGTGCGGTTAGCGGTGCTGGATGTTTGTGCTATCATCATCAGCCTATATTAGTCCACTTCTGGACATGGGCCTCCCATAATGATCGCCATAGCGCCCTGTCTTCAGCTTGCCGCATCCAGCATCTATGTGTATGCTATCTATGTCCTGTATTTACCGTAACAGAGGTTATCGCGTTAGCAAAAAATTAAGCCAAACCATTTTATTTTTCAGAGCTACAGAGAAAAGGACGCCGGCAAGGTCGTCCTCTACACCACAACCATGGGCATAGTCCGAAGCACCTATCAACGCTGCGTACTGGTTAAGAAGATCCTGAGGAATCTCCTCGTGAAGTACGACGAGAGGGACGTCTTCATGAGCACCGAATACCAGGACGAGATCAGAGATCGGATGAAGAGTGAGGATATTTTGGTGCCGCAGCTGTTTGTGGATGGTGTGCATATTGGGGTAAGTGGACATTTTATGAATAGTTCATTTCATTTCATTTATTTATTGCTTGCATGTACATTCTTATCTTAGGTCTAGGTGTTTAGTTTAGTTCAAACTATTTCAACAGTTTCATAGCTATTATTATAAAAGTAAACATACTTAAACAATTAATTATTTTCAAGGTGGTAGCGTAGTATGCACGAATCATTTGCACTCGCAATTCATGTCAAAATATGATTTTTTCTAAGGTTTTTAAGATTGCGTGTTCACCTGCCGTCATTAGATGTTCCGCACTGACCGCATCAAACGGATTTTTTGAGCTTAATTCCGGGTGGTGCGTCCAATGTTACCGCAGTAACCGGATTGCCGATGCAACCGTCATTTGCAAACGTAGGTATATTTGTGATCGGGAATCTGACTGACGTCATCCGCAATAAGCGGATCGCTGGCATTTTCGACGACAGTACAATCCGGTCCGCTCCGTGCGGTTCTGATCAGCACTTGTATGGTAAACCATAAAAATAATGCTAAATTTCTTTTCATGCAGTTAGTGCGGTTCGTCCGATGTCCTCAGGTTAACGCGCAGCCTTATATATCCTTACGTTAGGACGTATGAAAATTTGAGACGTGACGATAACGTCTCGATACTATGATTAAATGGACTCGGGACCCTGCTCTGCTTTACAAGTGTCACCATAGTCGTCATGACCCGGCCAACGTCAATGTAACTATCAAGTCTGTTTACTGATTCTTTTACCAAAACACTAGATGTCGCTAGTAAAAAAAAACAAATATTTACTCATTTATTTAATGATAAACGACCAGCCTTCGGCTGATGTGTCTATAACACAGTGTCGAATTTAGTAATTGCGTTACCTTTTTTACTTTGCTATTTTTCTCTCGTAACCAGTTGCGGAGTTTATTCTAGAAGGCGTTTATTGGTGTGGCTGATTTAATGTGTTCTGGTAATAGATTTCAATTGTGCACCACTCTACTGCTAATAAAATTGTGCGCGGTAAGAGATTTCGTAGTCACGGGACAAAAAGTGGTGCCTACAGCTTGAATGTTCTTCTTTCTTTATGTAGATGTCTTGTAAGGGTCATCATCATCAGCCTGTGTTAGTCCACTGCTGGACATAGGCCTCCCCTAATCAGCGCCATAGTGCCCTGTCTACAGCTTGCCGCATCCAGCATCTGCTAGCAGTCTTTCGTAAATCGTCATGCCACCTGGTCGGAGGACGCTCCTACACTGCCGAATCGCGGTCTCCACTCAAGAAAAGTTTACCACAGCTTGGTTCTTCTCGAGATATGGCCAGCCCACTGCCACTTCAGCTTGCTAATCCTTTGAGCACCTTTTAAGTTTGGCAGGTTGTATGATGAGTGAATGATCTTGTTAGTTTCGCTGAGGTTACCTCGAATACTTCGCTCATCTAGAGCAGTGAGGCGTAGTGGGTGTAATCTATCTTCGTAGGATTTCCGTAGTAAAGCCCATAAAATCTTGGTAGCTCTTCTCTGAACATTTTCAAGCAGTTTTATGTCTTTATGAAAGTAAAGGCTCTATGCTACAGTATAAAACAAAGTCGCTTCCCGTAATCAATATCAATCAAAATTTTTACTCACTAGCACAAATAATAGCAATTTTACTCAACAAAATGGAAAAATGGCGACTGTAAAATCAAATCCAGAATTAGAAAATAATCGAAAAAACTCCAGCATGTTACTAACAGATTGACCTTTCCACTATGCTGAAGAAATCTATGTCATACAAAACAAACATTGACCTTTCAGCCATTATCAAAGATGGTTACTTTTAAGAATTAATTCATCCCCAAGATAAGCTATTCAAAGAAACTCCAATCATAAGTACTTACATTAAGATCATTCTAACGTCTCAAGGTAAAAAGGGATCCCATAATAAATGCAAAACAAGGTAATACCGGATCAAGGTTATCTTTTCATTGCTAAAGAAAGTGATGGAGTGAAGATAATTCTAGTACATTCTATGTTTTTTGCTGCCTTCTTGCTCGATATTGGTAACGGCAACAGATAGACTCTTGAAATATTCACAGACTATTTATTTACCTACATAATCTCAGAAAAAATGAATAATTAAAATAAAAAAACAAACATTTAAAGGGGGCTCCCATACCTACAACAGCAATGATACAAGATTTTTTGTATTTGTTTTTTTTTTTAGATAATGGTTTCCGTATCCTTCGTGCGCGAGTCCGACTCGCACTTAGCCAGTTTCTTTAGTTATAAACTGGCTGTTACTTTGTTATCGTTACCAATTTTTGTTAAGTTTTCAATCAGAAAAGACTTTGTTGACATATGATATCTACATAGGTAGATTCCAAATCATAGCATAGGTTTAATTTCATATAACATCGTCAAGTTGTGTTTTGTTTATATCTTACTAGCGATCCGCCCCGGCTTCGCACGGGTAGTTTATTTTTCGTCAATTTTCCAATGTTTTTAATACTTCTAATCCGGACTAAGAGAAATCCAACAAATCAAAAACCATGAAAATCGGTCCCGTTGTTCTTAAGTTATAAATGGTGTAACTAACATGACCTTGTTTTATATTTATATAGATTTTGTTTTCCGTATTTAACCGCTCTTGCTTAGTTGTTTCAGTAAACTGGATATTTTCGATATTATTATATCCACGTGGGTGGAAATAAAATAGGTAAGGTAATCAATCTTACCTATACCAAATATAATATTAGATTTATCTTACTTAATATATTGTGTTCAGTGTACTGTAATTTTAGGGTTTGAGGTGCGCAAAAGGGAAAAAGGAACCTGTACAGGATCACTTTGTAGTCCGTCTGTCAACCCTCTTTTTTCAGGCTGAGGTATCTAGTTGAAATTAACATCACATATTCCGGTCCGTAACTTCTTCAGGCCGTGATATTGATAATATTTACTTCACCTTGAAGTTATAGCCGTTTATGCGTAATATTTTTTTAAATTTGCAACGGAATCCTATGCACTCCGGAAAAGGTAAATTTGTAGTTTGATCACAAAAAAATATTTTAATTCTTGTCATGGGCCGAAAACCTATAAGGCATTTATCGTTGACTTAAATTGGTCAGAACCAAGGTCTTATAGCACAAAGCATGGTCTCATTATAGAACAAGTAAATGGAAAAACGTGAAAACAGCTAATGGGTAGCTATTTCATTAAAACTAAATCTGATTCTGGCAATGAACTAAACAAATTCCGTAGCGTTCTTACCTTCTTCCATAGACCTAGAACCATGATATATGGCAATTTGGCAAGAAATAAGTTCTTACAATTATCCGGAAACCTCAGTGAAAGAAAGAAAGAATATATCTGGTAGTTATAATATATATAATATATAGTATTTATATTATAAATTATAGTATTTGTGTACAGTATTTATCCCGCAAAACTTTAAAAAATCTTTGCGGGTGTAAGCACAATAACTATGCGATGAAACGTTGGTATTCTTCTAACACAAATAAGGTTCGTAGTTAACCCGCTTACATTCTTAATAAATTCGTCAAATTACGATTTGACGAACGTGAAAGTGATTTTGATGTTTATGTAAAAAAAACTGTTTAAAGCTGGGGCATTCGAAGACGGTTTTTAGTTTTTTCAAAACATTATAAAATATATTTACTAATTATTTAGAACAAAAACTTTTCACTCTAACTGACAGATTTAATAATCGGAATTCAGCCACATCAAAATTCTGATTAACCTAAGCCCAAATTACCGAATATTTTAGCTTTCAACATGATAGAGGCTAATTTATTACCAAAACTAACAACGTTGCCAAAAATTAATTACCTTGCCATTAAATTAACTGAACATTTACCAGCTAGAGTAAATTAGTGGTGAAATATTTATGAAGGTATTACTAATAAATAATATTAAAGAGGAATATTAGGTAAAATGTAGAGTTTTTTCGTCATCAACGAAAACGTAAAAACTCGTGAAAACGAAAGTTTTCAGTTTCGTTGCGGTATGGACGACGAAAAGCCCTACCCTGGCCCTAGCTGGTCCATCAGTTAAAAGTCGCCCAGCGACCTATGGAGAGAGCTATGCTCGGAGTTTCTCTGAAGGATAGGATTCGTAACGAATACATCCGACAGAGAACCAAGGTTATCGACAAACCTCAAAGGATTAGCAAGCTAGAGTGGCAGTGGGCTGGCCATATCTACGAGAAACGTAACCCGGCAAACGTAGTGTAGGACGCCCTCCGTTCAGGTGGGATGACGATACGCTAAAGACTGCTAGCAGATGCTGGATGCGGCAAGCAGAAACAGGGCGCTATGTCCAGCTGTGGACTACTATATGTAGGTATATATATAGCAGTGGCTGATGATGATGATGACGTGTGTGTTTTATGGGCAATGAAAGTGTCAAGTCATAACACAAACTCTGTTTAGTTTGAGGCAAGATGATTCTGTGTGGCATTAATCAAATAATCAATTTATTTATTGCATGAAATACATATCATGAAACTTGTTACATTATAATGGAATGTCACAATGTATTCTGGCCTATTGGACATTATTTATTGATTTGCTTATAAAAACATAATTGTGGCTCGTTTATAAAATTCAGTAATAGGAAATTTACTACCCTTGTACGACACTACAGAGCGCTTACCTATTATTGCCAGAGTCAAAGCAGAACCTCGAGTCGAGTCCAATCGATTCTATGTAGGAAATATCTATTCTATAGAAATCATTTCTATTGACATTTCTATTGCTTCAGTTTTCACAATAATCATTCACTGTGTAGGTAGAGAAATTATTTATTGTAGAAGTGAAATCAATCTCTTTCTATATGGGTATGAAAAACAAGTTCTGTCAATGGGTGAGTTTCAAGCATGTAGCAGTTTGAACGACGTTTTTGCAGTTGATTACTAAGCCAACATAATGATGATGGAGTTATTAATGACTCGTCCCATTTTGGTCCGAATCCATTGGGAAGAGTCAAGAATCTCAAATTTTATGCTGAAATCGTTCCTGATTCGTCCCATTTTGAGATTTTTTAACAGAAAAGTAGCAAAAGTACTGTCGGCCGCACACTACTCGTGAAAGTAATCTTGAATACCATTGTTTCCGAAGGTTTTTTTAACTATCTCACGCAAAGTACCAGGATAGTAGAAATTCCTAGGAGATTAAGGTTAACAATAGTATTTTGATTCCGGATCATATTGAACATCGTTTATCTCACTCAAAGTACCAGGCGGGTAGAAAGGAACAGGATATAAATTAAGGTATACGAAATTATTTCGCACTTGAAATGAAGCCCACACCATATGGAGCTATAATATATATGTATATTATTACGGTATAGCAAGCTTGCTATAATTTGATGGTATGGTTAAATAAAATGCTGTCAGTGTCAAGTTATGGAAAAATAATTGTAAAATAAATGAGTTATTGACTTAAGGAGATTGTTTGATATCTTCACCAGAGCTTAGTTTTTTATCTAGCAGGGTCTTAGACAATTTAACCCGCTGCAGGGTGCATCATGAGCAGATTAGGTTGGTTTGGGAGACGAGATGTTGGAGTCCCCGTTACACCCCAAACCACATTTACAGAGAGACAGCAAAATAAAACGGCTTATTCCTCTTTGCTCCAAAAACAAAACTAAGTATAATCCTACTAATGGTATAAAGCCAGAAATTTGTGTTTTGTGAATTTTATTTTATTACCTTAGATTTTCAAAACTACTGAAGAGATTAAGATTAAATTTTGGTGTATATGCGGAACGTAACTTCGATATTAGGCTACTGGTTATACTGAAAAGTCAGGTGTGAAAGCGCGGGCCGAAATAAGTACCTTAGTTGTTCTGTAGTAGTATCCAGAAGCTCGCTTGTTTTTTTTTTTTTAATGGGTAGTGCAAATTAATATTATTATTATTATTAAGCCGTGTGGGTGCCGGCTTAGAATTTGCACCATCCCAACTCTTCTGGTGTCGTAAAAGCGACTTAGGGCAAAAGGACATACACCGGGGGACGGGCAGCAGCGCCTCTTGCAAAATATATCTACCATCATCATCATCATTATCAGCCTATACCAGTCCACTGCTGGACATAGGCCTCCCCTAATGAGCGCCATAGCGCCCTGTCTTCAGCTTGCCGCATCCAGCATCTGCCAGCAGTCCTTCAATGGATCATTATAGGCTGTTGATTTGAGTACTTATACACGATAAGATTTATAGTGACAAGCGTTTTCAGGTAACTTGTGACAAACAACATTCTCTGGCATCAAGAGTACATAATAATACACAGTTATTTATTTTATTTTATTTATTTAACATTGCACCAACACAGTGTACACCAAAACATGAATTGTGGGCCGTTTCTTAAAAATAACACATATAAGTGCCACTACAATTATAGGTACAAATCAAGAAAACCTTGAATTACCGTTTTTATAACTTATTTTATCGTATTTTTATAAAAATAATTATTGAATAATTAATGATGTACCTATTATTAATTATTATTTTTTATGACATGTTACTATAATGTAATGGAGTATAATGAATAAAATCTGTATTTCTGTATTTCGAAATCCCGAAATCCCTTTACAGCATTTCGTCTTGAAAGGAATCATATATCACTTTTGAGTGTCACAAACACTAGAAAAGGCTCAGTGCATACACTACTGAAGTCAGAAGCACAACTCTAGTCATAAAATGCTGACACAACTGCTCTTGCAGCATTGAGTGCATTCATTGTGGAAGTTGGAGGCTTGTTTGAATGGCTCTACTGGGCAGTTGGAGGTTACTTCGCCTATTTGACCACCACCTACAAAGTTTACCTTTTGTAGTCCATATTTAAGTTCAATTTTAGTGTCTAACTTCTGTTGAAATATCTTTTTTTATATTTGCAGCAAATTTTATTATGAAATCGTTCATCGTCTTGTTCTTTAAAAGATAATTTTAATATTTTCAAACATTTGGCAAACTTAGTAGATACGCCCTTAGACCAGGTGGGATGACGATTTACGAAAGACTTGATGGTCCAGCATCTGCTAATCTTTGATGGCAGATTGGCAGATGCTGGATGCGACAAGCTGAAGACAGGGTGCTATGGCGCTCTTTAGGGGAGGCCTATGTCCAGCAGTGGACTAACACAGGCTTCAATTTCAATAATTTACGAAATTTATGACGATGCGATGTCATTTTTGTCTATTCTACCCTAGACAACAATGTCTAAGCTTGGGTTACGAATATTTTTAGCTTCTATTATTTTTTATATTTATAATTAATGACTGTGAGAAATTTCAATATTTAAAATAATCTTGTGGACATGTTTTATGAAACAATTATTATCTTTTTGCGAACTTAAAACAATAACAAAGATAATTAATAACGGATTATCAAGGTACAAACCGTCAGCGCTCCTCAAAATTCAAGATATTTTTTATGTCGGATCATGAATAGAAATTTTATGAACAGATTTCAACCAAAATATTTCAATTAAGTTTCACAACCTTTGCACTTTGCTCGGGTGACGACCCTATCTCGATCCGTCGATATTCAAAATTTCAAAGTTTACCGTTTTGCTGACGGATTATGCGAAGATTAATCCATAAATCAACGGATTAGTTAAAGCTACGCCCTGGAAGCTTTCACACGCTCTTAGGCGACTTTTCAATATTAAAATCATCATCATCATCAGCCTATATCAGTCCACAGCTGGACATATAGATAGGCCTCCCCTAATGAGCGTCATAGCGCCCTGTCTTCAGCTTGCCGCATCCAGCATCTGCCAGCAGTCTTTCGCACATCATCATTCCACCTGATCGGAGGGCGTCCTACACTACGTTTGCCGAGTCGCGGTCCTCACTCAAGAACACGTTGGTTGTCGCGGAGCGTGAGCGGTTGTCGGTTCTTCTCGAGATATGGCCAGCCCACTGCAACTTCAGCTTACTAATCCTTTGAGCTATGTCGATAACCTTGGTTCTCTGTCGGATGTTTTCGTTATGCATCTATGCTTCAGAGAAACTCCGAGCATAGCTCTCTCCATAGCTCGCTGGGCGACTTTAAACTGACGACTTTTCAAAAATTAAAATAGGGTTTTTTTATCGTTGACATAGACTGAATGGCTACCCGGCCTCGGCCACCGCCGCACGGAAGACCACCAGGTATTCAAGTGCGTACCAATCACCGCTGGAGTAGTAGGTACTACCTGAAAAGTCCCCATTTCAAAGTTAGCGATCAGACTTTAAAGCTGTCAACCTAAACAAAGAAGGCTGTGTTAGATAAATCATCTATATGGTTTGAGACAGCCCTAATTATTCCTACTCTTGCTACAAACCGCATTTCGTAGCGGCACATGGCGCGTAATTATATAACTCACGCTAGGCAATAAGATGTGCTCTTTTATTGTCCTTAAGAAAAGAAATATGCAAAAGAGTATGGATTTTCTCAATAACAATGACTTAATCTCTCATATTCAGTGCCCAGCGGGTTTTGTTTAGTGATATTTAATTAGCTATGTATATTATAGAAACACTAATGGAATACAATGACAATTTGACGACCGTAACGATCTGTGGCACGGTGGGCGAAAGTCCGCCTGCGATGCAAGAGGTTGCGGGTTCGATTTCCGCCTTGGGACAAATATTAGTATTTGTTCTATTTGTTTCTGGTCGTTTTCTATGTATAATAAGATTATATATATCTATGTAATGTATTGTATTATGTATATCCAGTTATCTAGTATCCATAACACAAGTTCTGCTTAGCTTGGGGCTAGATAATGCTGTGTGAATTGTCCAGCATTATATATACACAATAAATGATTGAGTATCGAAGCAAGTGTATATTTTTCAGAACCGGTCATGTACTATACATAATACTATGTGTATTTTAAAAAGGTACCATAGACCGGAAAGAGAATAGACGCAATACTAACGGCTTGATATGTTTTCCCGGGCAAGGGGAATCTCCGCCATTTTCCTGACACGGCGCTGCTACTATGTTTATTTTAAAGCCTCAGTAGACATTTTGCCTTATCCACGGTTGAACGCGCGACCGCTAGACTAACGAGACAGTCATAATATCAAACACCAAAACCACAGTACCTTCCTACCTACTCATTCCAGCTACGTAGAATCCCAAAGCCTCTCAATCGATACAACCACAGAAGCACCAGTAGTCACTGTAACCTTAAACCTGTTGAACTTGCGCCAAGAAACAATACAATAAGCATTGGAGTTGTACACACAGAAGGAAAAGTAGGGATGGTGTGTTTTGATCAGCTGGCCGATTTAGATGTATTTTTAAAAGCTTCTAGTATATTTGCCAGACAGAATATCCCAGTGAGACAAATAACCCCAAATACTCAAACGCAACTTACATTTAAACTCGTATCAAGTCGCGGTTTTTTGACATATTTTAATGAAAATGTGTCAAAAAATTGTCACTTGAGACGTGCTTATACCTGAGATGTGTTTGAGTATTCATTATTAGTTTGTCATTAAATTATTAAATTAAAATCTTTAATTGCATTATAAATAAATAAATAATGCTGGACAATTCACACCGCATTACCTAGTCCATAGCTAAGCAGAGCTTGTGTTATGGGTACTAGATAACTGATATAATATAACACACTACATAGATAGATATTTTTTATTATACTAGAAAACGACCAGAACACTGCAGATCGTACACACATTTGTTCCGAGGCGGGAATCGAACCCGCAACCTCCTGCGTCGCAGACACTTATTTAGGGCTCTCGTTGCCAATCTAAGTTATTTAGTAAATAACTTGTCATTTGATAGTGAATGCTTCCCCTTACAATAATAACGCCTGGTTATTGTTTACGACTTAAATCATTGCCACGGAGCAAATGTCATTGCCAGGTATATTATCAAAAAATAAAACTATTTTAATTTTTAAATCCTATTTTCACTACCTGAGACTGGTAGCACATCTGCAAATATATTTCGGAGTGTATCTCTCAAATTGTTTTGGTTGACTTTCTTTTGTTTTTTACGTAACCGAAATTCAGCCAATGAGGACCGGCTAAAATACGGTTAGTTTCTCACTATTGTTTTGTTATTGTAGCTGAACGGACAGTATTGTGTTGGACAACCCTAGGGGTTGGTTGAAGACAACTTTTTACAGCTTTCCTTGAAAGATAATTTACGGCGTGAGATATTTTACGGGAATCGGAGAACTTATAGTTTTTTATGGTCGTGTTATCGGAATAGTGCGAAAATAGACTGAAGTGTGAGCGTGATAAATCAAAAAAGTATAGAGGTAACTAAGGTTACTTTTACCTAGTCGAATTATATAGAAATATGCATGACGTTAGATCGATGATCAAAATGATAAAATAAATATAAGAGCTTTGTTCCGTAAATGTGTAACTTTTACTTCTACAAACAAAACACACATGCTACAAAAAATTACAAAACTAATAAAACTGTAAATTAAAACATTACAAATGATAACAATCCCTATTTTGCTTTGTCAAGTATTACCAAGAGTCTAAGTCTAAGTCGAAATCACATTTTTTATCCTGTGCACGATCTTAAAAATTTAAGCTTCTTCTGCCGTCTTCTTCTGCCGTCTACTTCACATGCATTTTTCCGTAATATAGAGTCGCCTATGTTAGAAAAAGAACATAAATTATTTTTTCGGGTCTATCATTTTACATTACGATATATTCAGCCCTGAAAGGGCCTAAAAGGGTAACAGACAGACATAATTTCGAATCATATTAATAAAAAGAATAAATATACTAATATACTTCAGTGGTAATAACTGAGGTAGGTACTTAAAAATTAAATATTAACAATGACCCCCCCGCATTAGGCTAGGCCTGTTTCGCGGGGTATCGAGTGCATAGTTAGTTTGCCATCATAAAACAGAAAAAGGTAGTGCACTAACAAATGATCTAGGAAATAAAAAAATGTAAACTAAAGTACAAAGATAATAATAAAAATAATTGTTGTAAATTAAGTTCAAGCATAAAGCTTTCAATAAGCCATCATATAAAACAGCAGTAAAGTATGCTCCGAGAACATTTCAATAACTTTCTTGAAATTCGCAAACGCTTTCGAGAGATTAAAAACGTCTGTTTTCTTATAACTTTGATAGATTTACGAACCCAGTGTCCCAGTTTTTATTACAGCACATTTTGTATTAAAAACAATGCTTATTGTTTAAGTAAATAAGAATCATTTTACGTAGAATATGCACGGTGTACCTCGGGGAAAAATGTTAGACCCTAAGCTTTTAATCTGTAAAACGCAAGTTCGCTATAAAATTGCATTTTCACCTTCAGCGAGAGTCCAGACCACATTCTAGAGTTTTATTGTAAAATACACTTAAGTAAAGGTTTTACACCTGCACTTCACACATTAAATAAAACAGAGTTAGTTTCTAAGTTGGCTTTTAATGGCTTATCTCCGGAACTTCTATAGAGTCTAGCTAAACATGCTTTGGCTGGCTTGGCTTATAAATAATAATAATAATAATATGCGTTGTAAAAAGTACTGTGATGGAAGCCTTGAGACAAAGCTAGACTAAATAAATAATGATGGACAATTCACACAGCATTATCTAGCCCCAAGCTAAGCAAAGCTTGTGTTATTTATACAAATATCACATTATTATGAATGCGAAGTTTGGATGCAGTTATAGATAATTGGATATTTTTTACTTCTTTAGGGCAAAACTACTGAAAAGATCCGGAGAAAATTTTGCATAGATGTAGGTATAAAGCACTTTATTTAATAATTCAGTGTCTTTGAAGGTTTACATAGAAACAATGCGTGCAACGTCACGGGTACAAACGAACCTTCAGGCCCGGAATGTTGAATTTGCCAAATTGTTGTATTCTTATAATGTTGAATATACCAAAACGTTGAGTCCTAAAATGTTGACATGGCAAAAAAGTTGAGTCCCAAAACGTTGAATTCTCATAATGTTGAAGTTACAATTCCTTTAATGTTGAATTTCCAAAATGTTGAGTCCCAAATTGTTGAACTTTCATAATGTTGTAAAGTTGAGCTCAGTGAGACGATATTTATTAATGAAGCAGAAAGCTACCATCATCATGTCTATAGAAAATAGCCTACCAACCACAGTATGTCTGTATGCATGGTCCACGACTCACGGATCGGAAGTCGACGTCACTGTCACACCAATGAACTACCTATCATCGCATTAATACTTGATAACTTTTAAAAACTTGTGCTCGAACGCTGAACATTGTATATTGAACCTTAATGTGAATTTTAATGAACTTTTTGTTTTTTGTATTCATTATTACCAATCAACAATCTTTCAAATACCTTACTTTTAATCCTCTTTAGAATAACTAAGTACCTATTGTTTGATAGCTGTCATAAAGCGGTGCTCGTTATTGTAGTTTGGTGTCGGATGTTTACGACATCTTTCTATTTTACTGCTGTTCAGGTGTATACCCCACCCAAAGTGGCGCCGCCACCTAATTTATCTTATAATTTCGTTTAACAAAGGAATTTTCAAAAATCCATCTTCCAGTTTGTGATAGCTATCATAAGCTTTTTTTATGCCTCTGTAATAGTTTTTGGATCGCTTGCACAACGATAATTAAGTAGCTTAATTTTGATTAGTGAGTTGTCAAACCATACAAATACGTCAAAGTTAAACAAAATTAGACTTAAATATTGTTCTGCAAGTGAGCCTTATTCTATTTAGTTTAAGCAGAGATACAAAAATATAGATTTTGGTGGCAATTTCGTATCTCTGCCTAAACTAAATCGAATTAAACTATTACAGAGGCATTACAAAAAAGCTTATGATAGGTATAACAAAATGGAAGATGGAATTTTGAAAATTCCTTTGTTAAACGGAATAATAACATAAAGTAGGTGGCGGCGCTAGATTGGGTGGGGTATGCGCCTTAAATAGCGGTCAATGTTTCCTAGGAAACAGAGTGAGCTAATGGTTAGAGTCATCAAAGCTACGTTCTAAGTTGAAACTCATTAAACGTTTTCTAGTTAGGTAAATGAGATGTGTTTTGAGTATTTATCTTTTATTGCAATGGTTGTATGTTTATTTATCTGTTTCTATCCAATATTTTGATGACCTCTGTGGCGCGGTGGGCGAAGGTCTGCCTGCGACGCAGAAGGTTGCTGGTTCGATTCCCGCCTCGGGACAAATGTGTGTGCGATCTGTAGACATTTGTTCAGGGTGATCTGGTCGTTTTATATATATAATAAAAAATATCTATCTATGTATTATTATGTTATGTATATCAGTTATCTAGTACCCATAACACAAGCTCTGCTTAGCTTGGGGCTAGATAATGCTGTGTGAATTATTTATTTATTTTATTTATTTATTTTGTTTAACTTCGCACTTCTGAGTGCCTCTCCCGACAGATTTTCATTGAAAACTGTCATAAAATCGTCACTTGAGACGTGCTTAAATCTGAGATGCGATGTATTAGGGGATCTAAGACGTTAAGCGCTAGGCTCGCAGAAGTTACAAAAGGTTGCGGGTTCGACTTGATAATAATGATATACTTATGACGACCTCTGTGGCGCGGTGGGCGAAGGTCTGCCTGCGACGCAGGAGGTTGCGGGTTCGATTCCCGCCTCGGGACAAATGTGTGTACGATCTGCAGACATTTGTTCAGGGTGTTCTGGTCGTTTTCTATGTATAATAAAAAATATGTATCTATGTATTGTATTATATTATGTATATCAGTTATCTAGTACCCATAACACAAGCTCTGCTTAGCTTGGGGCTAGATAATGCTGTGTGAATTGTCCAGCATTATTTATTTATTTTATTTATTTATTTACTTATGCTTTCTTCTTGCTGGGGTTATTGATTTCAGTTATCCAGTACCTATAACACCTGTTCTGCTTGCTTTTAGTAAACTAGGTGATGTTTCCTATATGAAATGTCCAGTTCACAAAAATTCATTTATTTTTCTATTAACTGTTCCTCGCGGTTTCACCCGCATTAAATTCGTAAATCTCTTATGGGAATTTGATGTTTTACTCTGAGAAAAAAAACTCCTAGCCTAGTTACTCTCCATCCTTTTAGCTGACTATATGCCAAAGGTTGGTTGCTTAGTTAGGGCGTGAAGAAAGGACAAAAAAACGAATAAACACACTTTTGCATTCATAACTCTAGTTAAGATTCAAGCATTTGCCTGTAAATAAATTCTTGTAACCCAATATTTGAATAGGTGGTACTAACTTACTTCAAAAACTCCTGAATTTTTAATGTTTCTGAAGTGCTGTTGAAGGGATCGAATGGACCCCGTATTATAAGGTTATCAACCTTGTAACTTCAATGGGAGAAAGGTTTACTGGGGAAAATATCCTGGTGATAGACGACTAAGTAGAGCCTAGCCAGTAGCGCAATTGATCAGTTTAGGCTGTATTTTAGTATTAACAGTTATCTGACATCTGCGACGCAGGTAGTTGCTGGTTCTGTTTCCGCGTCGGGACCAAATTTTTGTACGATCTAGATAGGAAGATATGCTTTATTCAAAGAAAACATAAATTACTTTAAAAACTTATCCTAAACAAAGACATGGAATTGGCGACCTTATCGCTTAAAGCGATTTTTTCCAGGCAACCAATGAACACGGAGATTACTTTAGGAATGCGGAGCTTATGCTAAGCTAAAAATTATGCAAACCAATTACACTAATACACAAATACCAAATAAAATAATAAACTAATATAAAACAACATGATAAATTAATTCAACATTAAGAGACATACATGCTAATAACTTAATCTGACACGATACCTAAATCGTCGTATCCAGCGAATAAGGTCACAGTTGCAAAACACCAACTTTACAGGAGACGGTTTTTTCTTATTAATTCGAAAAGTTTCTATTATGCGAGTGTGTTTTTTTTGCTAAATCGTTTTCTAATATTTTCAGCTAAATTATCATGTGGGTTTTAAAAATAAAAAATACCGTTTTCCCTAGTTTTTGTCGCTTATCACCTTATTCCGCGTGCATTCTTCAAAGCTACGCTATTCTAAACGCCTTTGTGACCTTATTCCACGGAGATTTCGCTTCACGTCGTCAAACTAAAGGGTTACAATGGTCTTTGTAACCTTATTCGACTAAATAATCCGGACAGTTACAAAAACATAAAGGTTACATTTTACTTTTCTTCAAGAATTTCGTTTAATAAAAATAATTTTCGGGTTCGATTCCGCTTTGATGCTGACTTTTTAATGTTTTATAGCTAAATGACTCAAAATCATTCTAAAGCCAAAACCAAGTTCATATAAAACTTTGGATTGTTGGATTGATATACTTTGAAAAGTAGAGTTTTAGGGTTTCTGGAATTATTATGGGTTATTCGAGTTTTTTTTCCACAAAAATAATTAGTACTAATACGTTATAATTCCTTTCATAGAAAACAAGGTAATTCTGCATAAAATTTGTACTGTTATACAGGTTTTTAACGCTAAAGTCTATCATCATCAGCCTATTACCAGTCCACTGCTGGACATAGGCCTCCCCTAAAGGGCGCCATAGCGCCCTGGCTTCATCTTGCCGCATGCAGCATCTGCCAGCAGTCTTTCGCAAATCCTCATCCCACCTGGTCGGAGGGCGTCCTACACTACGTTTGCCGAGTCGCGGTCTCCACTCTAGAACACGTTTTCCCCGGTTGTCGGTTCTTCTTGACGCGATTGCCGGTTCTTCTTGAAATATGCCCAGCCCACTGCCACTTCATCTTGCTAATCCTTTGAGCTATGTCGATAACTTTGGTAATTAAAGTCGTATAAAGTTACTTAATATAACTATGTGTCGAAATATGTATAAGATAACTCATAACTCAAATCATGGTAAATATAACCCGTTTTACCTCTGACTAAGATAATTCAGTGCAGCTACTAAAAATAATAATGTTACATTCGCATTACATTCGCGTGCATTGTCGCAAATGCGAGTATTTATTTTCCACACTGTCATGTACCTGTGAATGCAATTTATTAGCTTTATTGTCGTTTTTCTAACCTATTGTGTATGTAAGTAAGATTAGGCCTTTTTTAAAAATAAACAAAGTAAGTTACAATCTGCAGATGTTTGTCAAGGGTGCTGGTTGTTTGTTACGTATATTAAAAAATCTATACATATTTAGTATATTGTATTATGTGTATCACCCATAACATAACACAAGATCTGCTCAGCTTGGGGCTTGTTAATGCTGTGTAGTTTGTCCTACAATATTATTGTTCTTATTTATCTATCCGCTCAATTAAGTCGACCGTATCCAGATGAGAGGACGCGTCGATGAGCCTGAAGCCTATTTAAGATTAGAGAATACCTACATAATATTTTAGTATTTTATAGTCTGTTTCATAATGATATAACACTTACATAATTTAAAAAAATATTGGTATGAATAAAGGTAGGGGACGGAAATGAAAATCTATATAATATAAAGGAGAAGAGAAAACTGGGTGACATATCAAGAAATCTCTGAAACTACAAGAGCTACGAAGATGAAGTTTTGCATGGAGGTTTCTTTTAAGACGTAAACACCCGCTAAGAACAGATTTTTGGAAATTAGTATTCTAAGGTAGTTAAAATGTGGTCAAAGGTTATTTTTTTAATAACTGCAGAACCGTATCTGTTGGCCCATCAAAATGCGTAGCGTAGAAAGATGACTTAAAATAAAACGTGAAAGAAATCGCAGGCGGGTCGGCTAGTAATTCATAAAACTTTAAACGTATTTATTTAGAAGGTATTAAAACAGCACTCTTTTCATTCAACACTTCATATTTTCTGATTAATAATCATAAATTAATACCTAATTTGAAGTATGAATTTTATTTTATTGTAAGTGTAAAAAAAAGCTTTCAGAGCTTTGAGTGCAGATACCTTATCTATAAAGTATAAAAAACTCTAATATAATAGTCTGAGTATAGTTAAATCTTTCGGTTCCTTTTTTTATTCTTACAACGTTGATATTTAAAGAACATCGGTCATCTTCTTAAAGTTTAAACCTTCTAGGAACAGTCTTACAATTTCAGCCACAATCAAAATAGATCCGCCTTTCAGTTATGATGAACTCTGTAAAAAGTTTCATTTTCTTACTCATTCAAAATGGCATGAAATAACTGATCTGTCTTTCCTTCTAAAAATAACTTCAAACAAAATAGACTGTCCTGAGCTACTGAGTAGAATAGACATTCGTGCTCAAACTACTACAATGTTTTTCAGGTACATTGATGGACCTAGATCTATTCTGTACGAGCGTAAATTTAGCCAGACAGCGGCTGTCCAGCAATTATTTAAATAGTGACTTATGTACATAGGTTTACATTATTTTTATTAGTTTATTGCTAATCTCTGTCTAGCCTTTGTGGACTATGAAAAGGCCTTTGACTCTGTCGAAACCTGGGCTGTTCTGGAATCCTTACAGCGTTGCCAAGTAGACTATCTATATATCGAGATGTTGAGATGTCTTTATGATGCCGCCACTATGAGTGTCCAAGTACAGGGCCAGCAGTCTAAACCCATCCAACTGCTCTGCGTTGGAAGATGTGTTTAAGACGCTGGACTGGAAAGGTAAGGGCATCAACATAAACGGCGATTACATCTCACACCTGCGATTCGCTGATGACATAGTCTTGATGATGGAGTCGCTGGAGGAGCTTAACCGGATGCTGGACGGCCTAGCTTCAGCCTCACGACGCATCGGTCTTGGCATGAACTTGGATAAAACCAAGGTCATGATCAATGGCCACATTGACCCGAGACCGGTCGGCATGAGAACTAAAGATTTACCAATTTTTAATTTAGATTTAGCTTGATCAATTCGTGGCGAGTGTACTTATTTATGTTTATAATTGATTAAAGTTAAAGATTCTTAAATTTAATATTACAAGTTATTCAGGCTGCAAGATAAGCTCACCTTGTGAAGCTATGTAGCCCATGTTAACTGAAGACAGCTCTTAATTTTAAATTATGGATCTGAAAATAATTACTTAATAAAATCAGGTTTTAAACAGCTTTAATATTAATCGATTTTAATAATGTAATAGAGTTATTTAACCATACTAGAGATATTATAACGAATACTCGCTTTCGTGAACATTTGCAAGATTTTCAATACTCGCATTCGCATTCGCATTCGCGACAATGAACGCGAATGTAATGCGAATGTTTAAGGGCTCATAAAAGATTAAATCTATCGGTAACTGCACTGAATTATCTTAGTCATTTAGAACGGGACTATGACCATGATTTGAGTTATTTTATTTGTTTTACAATATTTTGACACGGTTTCACGGAACAACAATTAATGACTTTAGTGTTAATAGCCATTTTTGAACTTTAAATAGGCAAATACAATACAAAACAATACAAAACACTTTATTGTACACCAAAAAAAGAACATTACAAAAAAAGACATATACATGAGACAAGTACAATGGGCAGTCTTATCGCTTAGAAGCGATCTCTTCCAGGCAACCTTTGGATGGAAAGAACTATATGAATATAAGAAAGGCAGGGGGTGTACAAAAGATAAAATAAACATGAATATAACAGAATATTGAAAAACAGATATTAAATAAATATTACAAATTACCTAACTCAATATATTTACACATAAACTAGATAAACACATAAAAGAAAAGAATATATATATATATAATATACTACTTAACTACATAAATAAATAAATAATTTGTACCAATATTCACTATTCTGACAGGAAAAACTCCTACAAATACCTACACCTTTTACTTTCTACTTTTTTCCATGCAGGGGGATCTTTCATATACACCACACACAGACAAGTTTAATATACACTAATTAATGTACCTGTCTTATTTTAATTTCTCAGTTTACTACGTAAGACAGCCCGCCGCGCGCCGTCCGCGCGCCTTTTCGCCCGCGGTACATGGTTACTGTGGAGCATGTAACCTTATTCGCCGGGAAATATTCATATCGGTTGCGTTTCGCACATGAAAGAAAGCGCCAAAGCTTTTAGTGACCTTATTCGTCGGGCTAAATGCATCAGTGCAATTGTAACCAAATTTTCAAACCTTAATAACTTTTTTATATTCATTATTTATTTACTTTTTCGAAATGGTAAGGTGTAAATGATAATGGAGATTCTTAAAATGCAATAAAAATAAAAGGTCACACTGGCGACTGTAACCTTATTCGTTGGATACGACGAAATAATGCTGATAGACTTTTCTCTTGAAAGTTTGCTGTAGCCTTTTTATATAAACGGGTAGTTCATCTATAGACATTATTTCCCGTTTGTATTCTGTACAAACTTATTTTAACATTGTATTTATTTTTAATCAGTTATTGGGTAGGTACATATATAAGCTCCGACGTGGGATGACGATTTGCGAAAGACTGCTGGCAGATGCTGGATGCGGCAAGCTGAAGACAGGGCGCTATGGCGCTCATTAGGGGAGGCCTATGTCCAGCAGTGGACTAATATAGGCTGATGATGATACATAAGCTGTACCGACACACTTTTTGCCTATATGATACTATAAAGAATGTCTTTTTTTATTTATTTATCTAAGCTCTGATTTATTTGGGACTAGACGATGCCGGGCGAAATGTCCAATTCATCCTAGTTTGTGTCAAAATAAGTTCGGAAATGTTGTAGCAACCATTTATTATTGACTTCCAAGCAGTAGGTTATAATTTAGAACTCATTTGAACATGTGTGTACGGTGTATGTAATCAACAGTTGTGCTTTTATTAATTTCATCTTTATACTATGTTTGCTATCTTAATTCTGTTTTACGACCCCTATAAAGAACCTCTCTTGCCCCTTCATTACCCTTCGTCTACGATTAACTTGGTCCTTTGTAGATTGGTAAACCTTTCATATTTGTCATGTATCTTTTAAACCAGACTCAAATTGAAAAAGCTTTTTCATTAAAAGAGTTATTTGATCTAATTAATATTTGATATAATAATGCTAAAATTTATTGTGAAATATATGTATAAGGATATTTTAATTGGTAGGGATAAGCACAAGGGCTAAAGGACACCTTCTATTCGTATAAATTATGCGAATTTTGACAGCGATGAGAAAATAAAAATTGCTAAAGCCACTCGATGCTAACGAAAAATTAACAACCTAAAACTTAAACATTGGTTTTCTATATGCTGCTGGAAATGTTTTACCTACTCTCAAGCTATCACTAAAAAAACTTGAACAAATATTAAATAGTAATTATTTTGTCATCATCATCAGCCTATACCAGTCCACTGCTGGACATAGGCCTCCCCTAATGAGCGCCATAGCGCCCTGTCTTCAGCTTGCCGCATCTAGCATCTGCCAGCAGTCTTTCGCGAATCGTCATCCCACCTGGTCGGAGGGCGTCCTACACTATGTTTTCCAAGTTGCGGTCTCCACTCAAGAACACGTTTACCCCAGCGGTTGTCGGTTCTTCTTGAAATATGGCCAGCCCACTGCCACTTCAGCTTGCTAATCCTTTGAGCTATGTCGATAACCTTAATTATTATGTAATATTTTTAAATTTTACTAGTTGTGATAGATCTGTCCTAGCCAACAATAATCCGGTAAAAGGACATTGCACCCAGTTTAATTGCTAAAAGTAAAGGTCATAATCATCATCATGTCAGCCCATATACGTCCACTGCTGGACATAGGCCTCCCCCATACGACGCCACAAAGAGCGGTCCTGAGCCGCCTCCATCCATCGACTCCCTGCGACCGCTACGATGTCGTCGGTCCATCGAGTTGATGGTCTCCCAACACTCCGTTTCGCGTTGTATCGTGGCCGCCACTCGAGAACCTTTACTCCCCAGCGGTTATCAGTTCTGCGAGCTATATGACCTGCCCACTGCCATTTCAGCCTGCTAATTCTGAGAGCTATATCGGTGACTTTAGTTCTTCTACGGATTTCCATATTCCGAATTCTATCACGTAGAGAAACCCCGAGTAACCCCGAAAAGTAAAGATACTTGTAAGAAAATAAGAGTCTTCTGAAGTAGTACTTACCAATTTGTATTAAGGAGACTAGGCAGAAATGGCTAACGGGTTCTTAGTAAAAGCATTATTTTTTAACAATATTGGTGTAATAATTATGAAGTTAGTTGTAAGAGAAATTATGATTTCTTCTCATTCTGCTAACTCAGCGTGGAAAAGTAAACTTAAGAGTTTGCATATAAACTTATCGATTATACTACCTCTATAATTAAATTTCTGTAACTTCATGACTTTTTGACGACCTCTGTGGCGCGGTGGGCGAAGGTCTGCCTGCGACGCAGGAGGTTGCGGGTTCGATTCCCGCCTCGGAAGAAATGTGTCTACGATCTGCAGACATTTGTTCAGGGTGTTCTGTTCGTTTTCTATGTAAATTAAAAAAATATCTATCTATGTTTTGTGTTATATTATGTATATAACATAATATATGTATCAGTTATCTAGTACCCATAACACAAGCTCTGTTTAGCTTGGGGCTAGACAATGCTGTGTGAATTGTCCAGCATTATTTATTTCTTTATTCATCTGTGGCACCCTTAGGGATTTGACAGTTGTTGCAGATATTATTATTTATTTTATTTGCTCTTGGTGGCTTTCGTGTCACTGCGGCCATGATGGGCCTATTGTGATCGCCACTGCAGATATTAAGTTCTACCTAAAAAGATCTACTTAAACTTATTCTAAATCGATTCAGCTACGACAATACAGACATAACATGGACAAGTTAATCTTGAACAGCCCCTTGCGTTAAAGTTTAAAAAGACCTATAAACTAATACTTTATGATATTAATTTATCTCCTATTTACCAAACAGTTCTAGGAAAAATTATGAGAGAAAAACTTTCATCTAGACGCAAAGAGAAGTTTGTCTATTGTATATATTGTTATATTTAAATCCGCATCACCCGTTTAGTTGTCAGTGCCACGCGTCTGCTGCCCCTAGCATAGAGAAGTGAAGTTTTAGAGCATTCAATATTCATTTAGTACTCCTTCCTTGGCTCTTATCACATTCACAAAATGTATGAGTTAAATAGACAAAGAAAGCTGTATATTTAGATCATAAATTTTTCATTATACATGCTCTGTATGAGCATGTATAACTTGTTGCAAACAATGTTCAAACGACACGGCGGTTTTGTCGTGACCGCCGTGTCGCCCGTCTCATACATTTCTACTTTACACGGCAAGGCGAGCCGTGACGGGACTGCAGAAAATTGCTTTTTGGTGCTCTGTCTGCTGGCTGGTACATTTTACAAAAGCTAACATTTTAACGTAAGCTAAATTTTTTTTACAGTAGCTTTAATTTTAAAATTTTGCTGTCAAAAACAGAGCCATCTGTGATTTGGTTAATCACTTTAATTTTATCTCTAGCCTGATCAAACTAGTTGGGCAACATTCTTAAGTTGTACGGTACAACCTTTCTTTATATAAAGCATGGAAGAGTTACTACTGACTCAGTAGTAATTGTCACACTAATAATTATTATAATTGCAAAAGTTTGATTTGATGGATGTTTGTTACCTTCTTCAAGACGCGGGCAGAAAATACTAGTATTGCAGAACAGCCCTCTTTAGTCACGCGCGATGTTTGATATTTTATTTCCTTTCTGCCACTTCTATTTACAGGTAGTCCCATAATTAGTGGATAACCTAAAAGGTGCGTCGTGCATCGCAAGAACAATCAAACACCAAAACAAAATCAAAAGATGTGGAAGTATTTGGGACTTATACAATTTTAAGTACGTCTTCTAAAAAACCAAATTTCATTTACAATTAGGGAAGGAGGTTTGAACTTAGTTCAACCTTCACTAAAAAGGGAATGGCTTACGCTTTTGATGCCAGTAACAGTAACAACAACAGCAAGATTGTGATGTTGTATGGTTTTGTTGCCAGTATGAGAAATTACTCTGTGTTTCACTACTCTATGACCCACGTGCGGGAATGACCTTCGTTCAGGGTTGCCATTAAAATGTTTCAGTGCGCATATCTACGTATTCACAACGATTCCATGACAATAATAGTGAGATAGGTACAATGAATATGGGTTCTTCAAGTAATAACCGACATTCATCTTGTCCGCTGCCTAACCACGTGACAAAGATTCGCAGAACGCAATTCTAAAGACGAATTGGTGGCCACTTAATCTCTGGACAGTCGCGTCGATTATTAATTGTAAGTTTTCGTTTCAAACAATGAAAGAGCGAACCAGAGCTGTACGAAGCTGTACCTAACTTTTTCGCCTGCTGCGTTGTCGGCGGCAAATGAATTATATCTGTGAGTGTACCTGCACAAACCTCCCAGTCTCGCTGCCTGTCACATTACACGATATTTATCGGCAACTATAATCTATCTACCCTACCATCACAAGGTCTTTTGTTTGAACATTACAAAACGCGTAAGTTTTGTCTATGGCTTTTGTCCATGTGATATTATTTACCCGGTTGGCAAAGAACTTTTGGGCATGGTTTGGTGTCGGGTAGTACTTGGTCCAACTGACCACTATCCTCTGTCATCTTCTGCAAAAAAACGGAACTAGCAATATCTTTACTCAGTTCTTTAGTTCTTTCCAACTTCTCATAGAGACAAGGTTTCTTAGCGCGTTTGCTTTTTTGTGTTGTCCGTAACTTCGCAGTTAAAAAAGTAATGTTTTGTTTCGTCCGCGTTTAGTGAATAAGGATCCAGTGCAGTGTCAATAATGGGATGCCACGTGCAGTTTGCATTAATCTCTGCATCGCTTTCCACTAATTAGGTTAATGGTCTGTGCTCACATAACAACAATATTGTGAGCGATTTTAGATCCTAAGGATATCTGGGTAGCTAATTAACTTTATCTATTAGTTTTACTAACTAAGATAATGGTTTTCAATATGTAAGATGATGCAATGAGTGAAGACCCTGACTCGGCAAACGTAGTGTAGGACGCGCAGATGTCGTTATCACAGCAATGCAGATGCTGGATGCGTCATGCTGAAGACAGGGCGCTATGACGCTCATTAGGGGAGGCCTATGTCCAGCAGTGGACTAACATAGGCTGATGATATAGATAGATTATGCATGTTTAGCAGTGAACGTTTTTAGGCTGATATAGAGGAACCTGGGATTATGTACATTGCGTAAATAAATTAGTTCAAGACTGCATTTGAAAATGCAATCAACAAATTGAAATGCATAATAAAATAATATATTCCGCGTATCATAAATTAATTATTTAATCAAAATATATCAATTAATATTTTCTGAGACTGATTTAAAAATATACAAAGAATTGCTCGGAGTTTCTCTGAAGGATAGGATTCGCAAAGAATACATCCCGACAGAGAACCATGGTTATCGACATAGCTCAAAGGATTAGCAAGCTGAAGTGGCAGTGGGCTGGCCATAAATCAAGAAGAACCGACTACCGCTGGGGTAAACGTGTTCTTGAGTGGAGACCGCGGCTCGGCAAACGTAGTGTAGGACGCCCTCCGACCAGGTGGGATGACGATTTGCGAAAGACTGCTGGCAGATGCTGGATGCGGCAAACTGAAGACAGGGCGCTATGACGCTCATTAGGGGAGGCCTATGTCCAGCAGTGGACTAACATAGGCTGATGATAAAGATGATTATTGGCTACCTATTTAATAAACGCAGCCTTTTAAAAAAAAATTTTTTTCTTAATTTTTATCTAACTGAACCAACATGAATCAAAACCCGTTTTTTTAATATAGAAGCTAATACATACACACGAAAGGTTATCCAACCATTGAAAAAACTGCCAACCCTATTCAACCACACGCAACCATTTTAAATAGAGCTCACACTCTCTTTCTACTTGTTTGTGTATTACGAGGGCCGGGGGTCTTTCTCCCTGGCTGGCGACCCTGTAATCATACTCGATGGAACTTTATTAAAGTTTTATTTACTTACTTTTTATTTACACTGCTCTGATCAAATTATTGGATTTTTTTTTATTAAAAATGGTATTTGTTTATTAATGTTTTTTTCATCATCATGACCTCCGCAACTGCAGGGGGCTATTCATGATGGAATAAACGAGGCTCAGAAAAGAAAACAGATAAGTATGCAAGAAAAAATACTGTAGCGTTTTTTAATATTTTCTGCGTTCAGCAAGAAATTAAACAACCAGAAAAGAAGTTTTCCATAAAAAGTTAAACATTTTCCATAATGCAATGTCAGGTCTTATTGAAACGTAGTATTTAAATCACAGTATCTTATCCTAGAATTACGTCTAGGCTTAATTTATTTTGCTAGGTTTAATATCATAGAAATACTTGTCATGTTTTGTGTACGGGGGGGTGTAACCATAAAAAAAGGTTCTGTTAATCGAAGCGATTTTTAATACTTAGTTAATACTAAGTACTTAAAATCATAAACGTTAATACTAAGTACTTAAAATCATAAAACAAAATGACCCCAATCGTGAACTTTATATACCTACCGACTTTTTTTTAAATTACGCTGTTATGAAAACGTCGGAGAAAATCTTCTAGTGTTTATGATTTCAGCTATTCATTGAAAACGAGACTCTATTGTTAGTTGCGTAAGGCTGGTTATGCAGTTACGAGTTTTAATGATGCCATAAGTTTTACTCTTTGCTCAAAATACATTGCACTTGTTACTATAAAAGTGCAATTTATCATTTTAGTATGTTTGTTTTGATATTTTTTTAAGGAAATAAATAAAGCCCCGGTTTTTCTTTGTTCTTTTAGTTTCTCTGTTTTGTTTTTAGGGCAGATATGATAACTTCTCTCTCAAAGCGTGTGTTAATAAACCTAGTTATTAAAATGAGTAAGAATATCAATAAGGCGTTTTCCAAAAAGGAAAATAAGACAATTTCCTAAGAACTCAATAGATGGCGCTCAATGCATGATCTATGCCACTTTAATATCCTTAATTTCCTTTTAATTACTACAAAGTAACAGCGCCCTCTTCTCCATCACTTAAAACATCTTATTTTAAATGCCTCATTCAAAAATTGATAATTTATACAATTCCATAACAACTCTACACTGTCTGTTTGAAACGTGTAATGTTCAAAGACTGAAATCACGGTTTATTCGACGCTACTTTGACCCCGCTTGTGTTTAAGCAGTAAATGAGTTAAAATTCCAAATAAGGCACACAATACACGTTTGAAACCTTAATGTGGGAAACGTTAGTAATTTTTTCGCACTATCATTATTGGAGAGTTGTCAACAATTCAATGATTATCTTTCTTGGGTTCTTGTTTGTGACGGATTTGCAATTATTTTTTGCAATTGTTATAATTGCGTCAATTTTCGAGGGATTAGCTAAGATTCTACAAGTTTCTTACCTTATATCTTAAGGCGCATACCCCACCCAAAGTGGCGCCGCCACCTAATTTATCTTAACATTCCGTTTAACAAAGGAATTTTCTAAAATACATCTTCCGGTTTGTGGTACCTATCATAAGCTTTTTTTAAAAGCCTCTGTAATAGTTTTATTCTATTTATTTTAGGCAGAGATGCGAAAATAGATTTTGGTGGCCACCAAGGGCAACTTCGTAATATAAGATAAATTAGGTGGCGGCCGGCGCCACTTTGGGTGGGGTATGCTCCTTAATGGAATTGATTGTCCCAAGCACAACACAATTAGCTTGCACTAATAGGTAGGTAGGTATCTTATTTCACTGTTTGAATAGTACATTGTTAAAATCTTTACACAGAGACTCATTTTAAAGACAGAGAGAAAGACTTTGAAGATGTTGTTGCAATAAACTTTATTTTTAACAAAGCTAGACAGAAGACAAGTCCAAAGTCGATCGAAACGAGAACATTCTCTAAAACATTAGCGTTCCTGCAAAAGAAACCGCAAACAGAACGACAAAGAAAGTACAGTCCAGCACAAAACACGTCATCTTAATTTCTAAAAATCGGTTATTTTTAAAACTTTACTTTTGCTATTTGATAACATATTTAAGATTATTTATCGGGTATTTATCGCGGTTGAAACGTTGGGGAAAAGAAAGCAAAAGGTACGCGATAAATACTCGATAAATAATCTTAAATCGGTTTTTTTAATCAATATCAAATCATTCAATCAAATTATGTGCAGTGTACCTACTTTCATGATTTTCTTTATGGTAATTTTTTTGTCACCTTTTTTAAACTTTCAATGAATGAAGAGATTGCATGTTGATTTTTTTGTTATTCGAGTTTTTGACAGGGAGATCTCGTGAGTACCTACTGAGATCTAGGCCTAGTGTGACAACCAAACCCGCCAAAGTATATACAGGGTGTCCGGTAATTAATGGATAACCCCGCAGGCACTTGTGGGGGGGCAGAAGGGCAACTCAGAAAAAAAAAACTATCTGCAACGGTCTAGATTTTTTTTTTTTTTTTTTTTAAGTGCTAAATTTTATACTTTTGTTCAAATTTTTGGGCACTACGGCTACAAATTGAATAATAACGAATTCAAACGAAATCAATTCGTTATTATTCAATTTGTAGCCGTAGTGCCCAAAAATTTGAACAAAGGTATAACATTTAGCACTTAAAAAAAATAAAAAAAATGCAGATAGATTTTTTTTATATTTTTTTCTGAGTTGCCCTTCTGCCCCCCTACACGTGCCTGCGGGGTTATCCATTAATTACCGGACAGCCTGTATATACTACCTCAAATCAACTCCCATCTAAATATCTTCCAATCTACTAAATATTTAACTTTGAAATGTATATATGGTAAAGTTCAGGACTTACTCTATCGATTATATGTTTCTAAAACACGATTCCATAGAATTTTCTCGATAGAAAATATCACAAAGTTACCTCTAAATTTTACTAAAACCATAATTTCTCAATACATATAGAAGTTAAGATCTTAAATATGAGCATGGTAATAGAACTAAGTATAAAAAACATTGTATATGTTTCGATTTTTTTTAAATAAAGTCCTAATTAATAGATAATAAGCTGAAATTAGATTTTTGGGCTTGGGTTGCTATGCCCTTTCTCGCTCCTATGTGCGCGAAATCCTATTACTATCCTTTTCACAAAAATTTGAGGTTGTATACGGTTTTTAACGAAAACACATCATTCGAAGACTAACCGTACTTTATTTATTTTATTTATTCATTTTTATTCGGATTGCCATCAGCTTAACTATTAACAATAGAACTTAAAATAGATACAGAAAGCTAATAATAGGCACTCGCTAATAGAAACATAATAAAATAACTAAGTGTGAACACAAAACTAAAAAAAAATTGTCGACAGTTTCGTTTTGCATTTGACTGTACATTACCCACTAAGCCACAGTGGCGACGACAGAGTCGCATCGGCAGTAACTTTAATTAAGAACTTTTAATTAAATTTGATCTGTTTGCTTCAGGATGCGGACACGGTGGAGAAACTCAATGAGGCTGGAGAACTGAGGAAGATGCTGAAGCCTTACAAGGTAATAACGATTTTTAGAAGAGGTTCTTCACCTTTTTACTAACCGTGCGCGATTAGAATGGGACAGAATAATTTGAACAGGTATAAAAGCAGATGGACATAAAGTGGACCGTGGCAGTCGGGTTCTTTTGTTGGTTTCTCTTTTCAGGGTTCCGTTGTCAACAAGGAACCCTTATAACAAGTTAATAAATAAATAATGCTGGACAATCCACACAGCATTATCTAGCCCCAACCTAAGCAGAGCTTGTGTTATGTTTACTAGATAACTGATATACATAATATAATACAATACATAGATAGATATTTTTTATTATACATAGAAAACGACCAGAACACCCTGAACAAACCAGCCTGCAGATCGTACTAACATTTGTCCCGCGGCGGGAATCGAACCCGCAACCTCCTGCGTCACAGGCAGACCTTTGAGAAACCTCTAATAATGTCTCGACACTGAGCTACGGTCTCCATATCTCCTATCACTGTATTTCTCCTATTTACTTGTCTATTAAGCCCTTAGCAACCAACAAAACCCGAAAGATCCATCATGCCAGCAAGCTCCAGCAAATTTGAACGCCCAATCCATCAACACGGAGTTGATAATTGTTTACAAGGACTGTTGAGCCACATGTGTCTGGAAATTTACAAGGAGAATGCCTTGACGACAACTTATTTGTCCTTTATGGAACAAGAGTTTTGTTTTTCATGAAATAGATTCGTGCTGGATCAAGAAATGGACCTTGGCTCCTAAGGCTGTCTCACCACGGCCCCTGTTAAGCCCTTAATGGCTTTTATCTCATGGAGGGTAGTCCCCATAATCTCCACACTGGGCATGCGGGTTGGGGATCGCAGTTTAGTGGTAGAATTGACCTACAGGAGGCTCTGCTGCCCCCCCCCCCCCTCCCTTAGATATCTCGTAGTCGCTTCAGCTTTATCCTTCCAGTAGTTTTAGCGTGAAGAGTAACAACCATCCAAACAACTAATATTCAAACTTTCACATTTTTAATATTAGTGTGACAAAAGTAATTCTGTATCTATGAGCTATCTGTCGGTTGCCTAATCACGTCTAAATGGCTGAACAGATCTTGATGACATTTTGCAAGGAGGTATACGGTTCTGTAGGACATATTATCTTTAATTTGGAAAAGCGCATGCGAAACCTCACGCTAAGTAGAAACAAGTAAATAACATACTTATTAAGTTCTATAAAAAAAATATCTTTATTCAGAAAGAAAATAACAATCAAATAACAAATTTAAATTAAAACTAGTATTTACAATAGAAACAATTAAGCTATCTGCAAACTGTTGCAAACAATCTACAGGTAGCTCAACTGATCCATATCAATACCAGTTGGAAGCGTGCCTAAGACACTGGCTGCATTGCCCCGCTGTATAGCAATGCTGATGCGCTGTGCCAGATACTCACCAGCTCTCGGGTCACGCGTCGCTTCGACCAGACGCTCAGATAATTAATATTAATTACTGTTAATTAATATTAATCAGTTCTATAATATTAATTACCATTATAAAATGTCATTCAACATTACTGAAGCTCAGCTGCTCGCAACTTCAATTCGTAATTTATTGTTTTCCGTAATACCAAAAATGATGACTGAAAACTTTTGTAATTTCTGTTGTTATTTTGTAACTAGACAGTATAAGTAAAAAACAACATGATATAGTGGAATCCTTCCACTTTATAAGTAAAGTACACAGTATAAGTAAAAAACAACATGATATAGTGGAATCCTTCCACTTTATAAGTAAAGTACACAGTATAAGTAAAAAACAACATGATATAGTGGAATCCTTCCACTTTATAAGTAAAGTAAACAGTATAAGTAAAAAACAACATGATATAGTGGAATACTTCCACTTTACAAATCATTTTGGTAGTACGTTTATATGGGCAAATCATCAGCCGCAGGCCTCTTATAAGTAACCGACATAGCTCTCAGAATTAGTAAGCTGAAGTGACAGTGGGCAGGTCATATAGCTCGCAGAACTGATAACCGCTGGAGAGTAAAGGTTCTCCAGTGGCGGCCACGATACAACGCGAAACGGAGTGTTGGGAGACCATCAACTTGATAAACCGACGACATCGTAGCGGTCGCAGGGAGTCAATGGATGAGGCGGCTGGGGACCGCTCTTTGTGGCGTCGTATGGGGGAGGCGTATGTCCAGCTGTGGACGTGTATGGGCTGATATGATGATGAACATTATCTAACCAACTCTCAGTATACGGTCTGTACTATCTAACTAAACAAACTTACGTGTTTATCGAGTTTCCTCGAAAACCTTGTTGGCAACCCTCGTACATAGGGTAAAGTCAGGCTAGGTGTCATAGGTGAATTAAATGTCATGTTCTTGTTTAAAAAACTGACAGCACAATTTCTAAGTTGAGTAATAGATGGTTATAGAGTCTTTCCAGGTTTGCGTAAGATTATCGGATAATAACTTTAATTTTGACGACCTCTGTGGCGTGGTGGGTGAAGATCTGCCTGCGACGCATGAGGTTGCGGGTTCGATTCTCTCCTTAGAACAGATGTTTGTACGATCTGCAGATATTTGTTTCGGGTGATCTGTTCGTTTTCTATATATAATAAAAATATATCTATCTGTGTTATACGTGTGTATTAAATTGTATTATGTATATCAGTTATCTAGTACCCTTAACACGTGCTCTGCTTAGCTTGGGGCTAGATAATACTGTGTGAAATGTCCAGCATTGTTTATTATTTTATTATATTAAAAAATATTGACAAATTGTTGACAGAAGCTTTCCGAAGTTAACCAGCAAAGCTGCCGATTATTCGATTATCTTTCAGAAAATACCACCGTAAATGTGAATTCGTTAAGCTTAATATTATAACCCATCAATAATACAATTAGACTTATGGATATTAATCGTTAACTACAAACCTTGTTCCAAAACCCCATAGAGTTTTTTTAGAAGTTCGATTTTTCGCGATTGTGTATTTAATATCACCATTGCGGCGACTATCCCTCCTTTACCCTATGCAAATTCAAAGTTTAGTTTACTTAAACAAACGATTTTCTAGGAAACTGCTGGTTTTCAAGGAAATTGAGATCCTTGCATCTTACCTACTATATAATATTATAATTGGTAACGGAATACTGTTATGGAATTTATGCAACTAGAAACTGTTAGCAAACTTTGCCTTGTCCTTACACATTTTAAAATCTCATTCGTTTATTCATTCTATCCTAAGGTTATCTTGAAAATATTACCTAATGGGCTTCCCATCATAGTCATAGTTCTTTATTAATAACATTTCAAGTTACAGGTCAGGTATTGAGCATCTTATACAATAGTAACATTACTATGACACTGCATAGGTATGTAGTTTGTACAACTCTATAAATTAATACATAAGTACATAATACATTAATTAATGTTGTCTAAAATAAATGAATTGAATAATAATTAATAAAACATAATAAATAAAAATAACATCATGTTACATAATCGTAAATTAACATTAAATATCCGTGAATTCACGGAAGTCATAAAAGGATTTTTCTTTAAGCCATTGTTTTATCTTGTACTTAAAGGATTGTGTTGACTACGCTTCTACATCAAACAACTTTTTAATGGTTGTTAGAGGTAATATTTTTACCCTCATAAAATATTGAGCACTAGCAGTACCTCGCGGTTTCACCCGCGTAGTTCCCGTTCCCGTGGAAATTCCGGGATAAAATATAGCCAATGTGTTATTCCAGACTATAATCTATCTCTGTGCCAAATTTCATCTAGATCCGTTTAGTAGTTTTGACTTTTCTGATTGTGATCAATTAATCAATCAATTAGCTTAGATTTTCTTTTTTTCCAAGTTTAAACACTTATTTAATACCAAAATACAAAAGTAAAGGTTTCTATAATACCCTACTATCAGATCCATGTTTTTGTTATAAAGTTTGACAGTTAAGATTAACTGTTGTATTGCAAACGTTTCTTTGAAAATTGTAAAACCATTCGAACCGAAATTGAAAAAGGAAACATTGGACTCAACTGAATACGTAACTCCTGTCTAGACATCTTTCCCTAACTGTCCGTAGAGGGACTCAATATAGAAAGACGGAAATTTTACTTTTCGAAGTCATTTCTTGATTCAAACTTTTTGTAAGGACTGTTTCTTAAAAATATTGTGGTATGAATAAAACCCTTGAAAACTCAAAGGTCATAATTTTGAGACAGTGGTGTCGGGAAAGGCAACAGCATATGGCAACATTTTAAATTCTGTCAAATTAGTTAATTTTTGGTGACACCTGAATGGAGACCGCTGTTTACTGAAATAAAAATTGAGACGTGTATTGCGCGGTTATTCTAGGGTACCGTATAGAAAAAACAACTACCAACTACCAGAAACTAAAAATCATGGTTTCTGACTAAAGAGTCGAATTTTTTGATAAAGAAAAGATAAAAATAATAAATATTTTTGGGAACTTATTTCATTTCTTAGATAAAAATAAATTTCTTTAAAATCCGATAATATTATGAAAATCAAGGGAAATAAAACGAAACGATTTATGGAATCATCATCTTTCCTTGAATAGATTCTAATAATCAAGTTTTGGTTGGTATTTTAGGTACAAAGAATCTTAAGAAAGTATAGATTAAATAACTGATTATTAATTTATTCAGAAAGAAAATAACAAATCAAATAATAAATTTAAATTAAAACAAGTATTTACAATAGAAACAATTAAGCTATAATATAATAATAATATATAATAACTGATGAATATCCAGCGTATCCTAGCGTCCGTTCGCTAGTACAAATATCTTTGGTTTTGTTGAAAATTTTAATTTTCTCTTAACGTTCCCGCTGTTGATGGGTGTTGGTTTCAATTGCTCTTTTCATTTGTTTTTTTATTAACTTTCTGTGAAAGAAAACCTTAATTTTGTGAGCTTCACAATCGGCTTTCCACTGAGTTCTCATTTCATACTTTAAGTACGATATTTCGCTACTTCTTTTATAGCCCTAGTGATCCCATCATTGGGTAAAGCAAAATACTATTCTTCAACTCTTGTAGTCAGCGTAATCGAAATTAGCACCGCGTCAATAGGCCATCGATTCTTCTACACTAGATTTAATTACAAGTTACTGTTTTTAGGGTTCCGTACCCAAAGGGTAAAACGGGACCCTATTACTGAGTCTCCCCTGTCCGTCCGTCTGTCTGTCGTATCTTGGCGTTGATCGTAATACTGTTGAAATTTTCACAGATGTATTTCTGTTGCCGCTATAACAACAAATACTTAAAAACAGAATAAAATAAATATATAGGGGGCTCGAATACAACAAACGTGATTTTTTTGCGAGTTTTTACTCGATATTGATAACGGCAATTTAGGTAGGCGCTTAAAATATAAACAGTTAAAAAAAAGGACGTGAAAGAACTTTAAATTTAATTAAAAAAATAATTATGAACACTAACATTTTCGATTGCTATTTGCCTAAGCTATCTCAATAATATATTTATAGACTTTTTCTCATATAGAGTCATCAAAACCATTATCCTATATTAGTCCACTGCTGGACATAGGCCTCCCCTAATGAGCGCCATAGCGCCCTGTCTTTAGCTTGCCGCATCCAGCATCTGCCAGCAGTCTTTTGCAAATCGTTATCCGACCTGGTCGGAGGCCGTCCTACACTACGTTTGCTGAGTCGCGGTCTCCTATTAGAGTTAAATAATCTTATTAGGTTATTACACACTCGTGCTCGAGCTATCTCATGGTCGTGACCCAAGTGTGTAATTCTGCCATTACATACTCTCTTAGTGTCTCGTACCACAAAACAAATACTTTTTACACGAAAAAGTCGTAACAAAAGAGGTTTGCAACTTCACACGTCACAAACTCAGAACCTTCAAGGAACAATGACGGCGAAGTTAGCAACAGAAGAAAAGCTTCCCCTCCCTGTTTGACAGCATGATAGAACAGGAAACCCGAACTGACAGGCATACCCTTTATGTAGCTTGAAGCTTGGAAATGCAGAGATATACCGTGGGAAATGGTTTTTCATTTGATTTCTTTCATTTCTCTGGCATTTTTGTCGGGAAGACTAATGAACACATGGGTTTTAAAGTGTTTTCCCAGCTGGATGCTTTCTTAAGCGACGGCGGCGTTTAAAGGAAATGTATTAAATACTGCTGTGGTTGTTTCTTATCAGATTTTCTTTTAACTTCGGTTTTCTTTGAACTCTGTGTTACTAAATGTAATAAATTATATTATGTATTTAACGACTATTATTGTACATTATTTTCGTTGGTTACTTTCCTCATTATTAAGATTGTTTTGAAGAAACCGATTTTATGTAGTAAAAATCAATACCCACTTACGGTCTCAGCGTCTTAGTTTTATCGTAACTTAAGATTAGGTGTAATTACTCCTACTTTGTTAGAACCAACATAAATGATATAAAGTTTTTTTTTATTCTAAACGCGACTTGATCGGTTAATACTAAAGACACGCGTTTTAAATTTACGTGTTTTAAATAAGGAAGCGCTGAAAAATTCGTTTCGAACTCAGCGTTCGTATTGTATGGAACCTTGCATGATCGCTCGCTCCGAATTGGCAGTCAAAATCATTGTTTTAGGCTTATTTTAAAGTGACAAGGTATAAAATGGTATTGGTGCATATTAATGCAGCTGCAATGCACAAATTAAGCTCGTTATTCACTGTGAAAACTATTAGATTCCATTGAATTCCTAGGACGCATTCAGTTACTTTTTTTTGTTTGGACCGCTGGGTAAACGTGTTCTTGAATGGAGACCGCGACTCGGCAAACGTAGTGTAGGACGCCCTCCGACCAGGTGGGATGACGATTTGCGAAAGACTGCTGGCAGATGCTGGATGCGGCAAGCTGAAGACAGGGCGCTATGGCGCTCATTAGGGGAGGCCTATGTCCAGCTGTGGATTAATATAGGCTGATGATGATGATTCAGTTAGAATAACTGATGCCAATTCTGGGGTACCGTAATACGAAGTTTATCATGACAGATTGATCACATCTTTTCTACCACGAAGACGTTTCGTTTAGACGACCAATCCGTTCTTTCCTGATGACCCTACTATAAAATAATTTTCACATTTATTCCTAAGATAGCCAAGACGAAAGTTTCCTGTTCGCTGTTCGCTTCGTGCGATTCGTCCTCAATAACTTCATACATACTTATATTTTGTTTTTCAAAGTAGGTATCAAGCTTTGATTACGCGACTTTCGCATCTGAAGTTCTCCGACCACCTTCCACGAAGTTAACCATGGTTAAACAACGCAAGGTGCGGTTTAGCTTACGTAACTTTTTAACCACTTGTTAATTTTGCAACCATGGCAAATAAACTACATAACTGTACGTCTATAAAAGGTGCCGCTGACTTGAAAGAAGGATTGAATTATGGTAATTTGAATGATTTATTACTTGCCGTCGCGAAATAATTTGGGGAAAGCTTTTGATTAAGCAAAAAGTGCTTATGATCAACTACTGGAATTTATCGGTTAACTTTACAGAAATAATACGGGCGACAGAGTTCTAACTTTATTAGATACTAGTGATATTTGAATCTACATGTAGCTTAACTGATCCATATCAATACCAGTCGGAAGCGTGCCCAAGACAACGGTTGCATTGCCCGCCTGGCAATGCTGATGCGCTGTGCCAGATACTCACCAGCTCTCGGGTCACGCGTCGCTTCGACCAAACGCTCAGATAATTTTTTGAAAACCCGGAGAGCTCTTTACCCCACGAATAAAAAACGAAATTGAAATATTGTTAATTCTAAACTGCATATGCCGATTCGATTGTTGAATGATCAAAGTTCAAGAATAAAACTAACCTTCACTTAGCCATTATCGTCCAATGAAATTTATTATAATTTCCCAACAAATCGGCGTTCGTTAGGTAGCTTTTAATGTAAGATTCTAAATAATTATTCAGAAATCCACGAGTTGGGCGTTGACACTAGCAAACAGCTTTATAAGCTTCGGTAGTGTCATCGTTTCATTAGTATCAGGGGTACAAGGGAGACTCCAAGATCTTGTCTCCCAAGCCAACCTAACCTGCACGTGGTGTACCCTGCTAGATAACGAACTAGGCTCTGGTGAAAATATCAACATTCTTCATCATCTTGATAACTCATATTTTACTATAATTTTCCATTACTTGACACTGGCAGAAAAGAGTCCAACCAGACTCATATTGCCATTAACAAAGAATCATCATCATCATTAGTATCAGTGATCCTATGTGAAAAATGATCTAAATATTTTTATTTTTTATTTTTATTGCCATTATTAATTTTCTTTTTCTTTATTCCAGAGCCCAGACGCCTGCACCACCTGCCAAGTCTGCGGCGGCTACCGGCTTCTTCCTTGCCGAATTTGCAACGGATCCAAGAAGAGTTTACACCGGAACCATTTCACTGCCGAGTTCGTCGCTCTCAAGTGCATGAACTGCGATGAGGTCGGATTAGTTCGGTGTGACGCGTGCTCTTGAGTTGAGATTCAATTTCAAACTTTTTATTGTAAAACTCTCGCAGTGTTAGAGTTCATTTTTGCATGCTGGGAAAGTAGAATACGCTGTAGGTATCTACGAGAAAATTTCGTCGCCATTCTTCTTCGAATAACTTTGGGTTGACGCGTGTGCTTTTGAGATTCATAGATTTTATAGTCTAGGTTCCGCTTATTATAGGGTTAGGCTTATAGTCGAAGCATAAAATACGTCAAATAATATATATAAGTGTTATAAATGTATTGTCCAAAGGACAATAGATATTATAAAATCTGTGTGCAAGCCTAGGCGTGTATAAAGTTATTATTGTTCACTTGTTCAAGAATAAAGGCCCTTCAAATTAAATCGCGTGTCATGTGCGTCACACGCGTCTGTCACATGATGTGACAGACGCGCTGCTACTGCCATGTTGCTTGCGCCTTCGTGTGTAAGAGCCCTGAGGGATACTCCAAGTGCGAAAAATTACCATGCATGATGCGTGTTCTTTAGATTACGAATCTCAAAAACACTTTTTTGCTTTAGATGTGTAAATTATAGTTCACTTTTGCATCATCATCATCATCGGCCTATACTGGTCCACTGCTGGACATACGCCTCCCCTAATGAGCGCCATAGCGCCCTGTCTTCAGCTTGCCGCATCCAGCATCTGCCAGCAGTCTTTCGCATATCGTCATCCCACCTGGTCGAAGGGCGTCCTACACTACGTTTGCCGAGTCGCGGTCTCCACTCAAGAACACGTCATCGTGGCCAGCCCACTGCCACTTCAGCTTGCTAATAATCCTCGGCTACTTGCTAATCACTTTTGCATGCTGAAATTAATTTTTCAACGCGCAAAAACTAGGTCTATTCTCAACAGAATTTTAAATGAATTCTTTTTTTAAGGGGAGACCATAAAAATTATTTAAGTGTCAAGTGTAAGCTCAAACTAGCAAATTAAGTTATTTTTAAATTACTAAGAAAAAATATAAACCACAACTTTTCTGTCATCAGTTGAGGTTATGCTGCGAAGCTATCATAATGATAAATTATTACATAAGCATAGGTGTGAATGTAGTAATTTGCTGTTTTATATATTTAACGCATTCACTGCCCAGTATCGCAACGCGCCGCTATATACGGACCGGGTGAATGATTGCGTTGAGGGCGACGAAAGTGAGCAACTGTGTAAAATGTAATTTAAACTAAAAAAAATCTTCTAATTAAGTATGTCTGATTTATTAATTATGATTTAGTGCATAAATAATACGTGTATTAATTATTATGCCATAATTTTAATGTATTAGGTAAATAAATAGCACATTCTAATACCTAAACTTGTTTTTTACAAATCAACAAATAACAAAACAAATAAAATACTTAGTCTGTAATGTAAGGTCTTAATATTTTTTCATGTAAAACCTTAATTATTTAACAATATTAATTTTATACTTGGGTATAAGAGAAATGATAAAATTATATGTACTTATGTAAGTATTACTTAAATAATCTGTCGATTTAGTCTAAGTGAAATCATTTTTGTGTTTTAACCGACTTTGAAAAAACGAGACACTAATATTAAGAAAAAGAAAAAGAGAAAAAAAATTATTTTTGTATGTAACGAACAAACTTAAAAACTGCTGGACCGATTTCAAAAATTCTTTTGCCGTTAGAAAGCTACATTATCTCTGATGAACATAGGCTATAGACGCCTGAACTCGTGCAAAACCGGGGCGGACCGCTAGTTTTTTTTATATGTTTGTCGATAAACCGATTTTGAAAATTCTTTCGTTTTTGAATAGAGTATGATCTCTAAATGGCCTATCTACATCAGAGTAGTAAGGCAATCATGCTGAGTCGAGACCTTTTTGCTGCTGTAACACAGCAGTCAGTCTTTTTTATCACTTTTTTTTTTCAAATTATATTCTTATGTATGTTTTGTACTGCAGCAGCAAATAAATAGATGTCTATGTCTATGTCAAAAATGGCCTCATAGTAAATTTTATTCGTATGAGATAAGTAATTGTCCCACAAAACTTAAAAACAGTGAAAAATTAAAGTATTCGAAGTCGGTTTTTAGTTTATTTTTTTAAAAACAATAAGTAAAAGTAAAAAAGTCATTTATTTGCAAAACACTAAAATGAAATGAAATGAAAGTAATTTTATTTATCCTAAATCTACTACACAAAAACACATATTATCTTAGGATGCAACATTATACCTAGGTTTTGCTGCTTATTGCTCACTACACGTGTTTTGCAAAAAATATTTGCAATAAAAGGTGACAAATACAATAAAATGTTATAAATCTTATTTTTAATATTCTGTACTGTCAAAACAAGGTGTCTATTTTAAAAGTATTTTTTTGTATTTTTAAGTATTTCTGTAAGTAAGTATTCATAGAGTTGTGATAGTAATAATATCCATTCGTAGAAAACAAAATAGTATATTATTAAATGTGTGTAAAATATTAATATATTAGAATAATATTGCAAGGGCATTTGTATTATATTGTTTTAATAAATAACAGATTCTTTGAACTGTCTTTTTTACTTTTCTAATTTTATTAAAATTCATAATTGAAATTATGTTTCATCCAAGGAACCTCCAAGGATAAAGGATCCAAAGATACCCAACCTGGAATGTAAACGGTCTGTCGATTTGTGTGCCGAGTGAGCTACAGGGTGTTTTCAAATTAATGCACACACACTGAAGTAGGTTATTATACATATATACACATATAACTACATTCAGTGAAAAAACCAAGTGAATAAAGAATATCTAGATGTCACTAAATTGGGATGGCTTAATACAACAAAAATTAATCGAAAAATTAACAAAACTAGACAGTCTTTTGTTCACTAAATTTTAATCTGTGGTAGCAGGTGAATAGCCTCCTTCAGTAATTGTGCATGAATGTAATAACACCCTATATAACAAATACCTTTGGGTATTATCGCAAGGTATATAATAGATTACCTATCTATTAGATAAATTGTTATGAGATAACCGTTGTCTGTTTCTGGTATGTACATATTAGATATAATATGTACATACCAGAAACAGACAACGATTATCTAACAACGATAGGTAATCTATTAGGTACATATACCTAATAGATGAATTTATTTTGAAGATATGTACTTGGCTATAAAGCCAGTATAAATAGAGTCAGGGCACTTAACGAGACGACCTTTACTACTATTACAAAACTAACACTTTGCAAAGCAATCACGGAAAAATAAACCTTACAGAACGAAGGCAGGAGCTTTCACAGAGTTATAATAATGATGGGTGGGTCTGTAGTATGAACATTGAAATTGAAATGACAAATTAAAAAAAATATATTTAACAAATAGAATATTGATTCTGCCTGTAGTGCGTTTTCAGCATAAAAACTAGGCTTTGAGCCTGGGGAGTAAAGGTTCTCTAGTGGTGACCACAATGTATCGCGAAACGAAGTGCCACGTAGACGTTCTACCTTTGATTGGCCGTCCACATAGTAGCGGTCGCAGTAAGTAACTGGATGGAGGCGGCTCAGGACCGCTGTTCGTGGAGTTGTTAGGAGAAGGCCTGTATTCAGCATTGGAAGTCTGTAAGCTGCTGTAACAGTCCAGACAGTGGCTACACTGTTTTATGCAAATATTTTACATTTAGCGTTTCTTTTAAATAATATTTAACCCTAAAAATAAATCAATTATAAAACTGCTTTGGTCAACTACATAAAAACCTCTTTAAACTTCTCTGAATAGAATAATAGACAAATCATTTGAATTCGTGGTGCGGACATAAGGAGAAGACGGAAAAACAAAATAGGGGGGGTTGGAAAATTGCTTTCAGACGTGACGCATGTGATTTTAATATAAATAATGTTCTTGATAAAGAGAAGCGGATAATGCAAATCGAAAGGATAAAACGCTCATCGGTTAAAATACGTTAAATACAAGAGAAAGGATTCCAACGTTTGGTAAAGGTTTTACCGGAATCAGGTCAGAAATCTATTTTATTTTCAATACAGGGCTATTTCGGATTAGTGCGTATATCACGAGTAGGTACCTAGGTATATCATTCCTATTTCATCCTAGGTCATCTTCGATTCAACGATATTGTAATTTGTATATTTTGTCTAAAGGAAATGAATTCCAAGTTTGCTCTAACTATCTTTAAATTGAATATTGTATTTATGGGTCTTTAGTATGTGAAAAGCAACCGTATTGAAGACTTTAAATTCGGCAAGCGAATTCGAAGCGGTCGTCTTCCATAATTCGTGAGACAAAGTTCTCGGCTGAAGGAGTATCCTAGATGATCATTTCGTCGGATATTTCAGGGTTATTATATATATTCTTTCGGTCTAAGAGTTATAGTGAAGCTTGAAATTCAGATCTTAAGATTCTAGGGAAGTCTCCAGGCTTCTACTAAAGCTCCTACTCTGGGAGGAGGACCTAATAGGAGACGAATAGTGCTAAACTTCACCAGTTTAGTAGTGTTTGATTCCGCAGATAAATTTGGAACTTCATTACTTCTCTGGTTAAGTACAGCTAGGGACCAGATGACTTGACTTATCTAGCTTTTTAGTTAGAGAGATGATGTATGGAAGAGTTGAATTGCATAATATCTTAACGTAGCTTACCCACTGAAAGGTTTGAATTAAACATCACAAAGTAACTTTCTGAAAGTGTTTCAATTTAGATAGGTAGATTATGACAAGACTTTGAGGCTGGCTTAGGTTGCTAAAAGATAATGCCCTCCTTTCCCGACTGACTCTTTTGTGATATGTCCCAGTACCTTTACCTATATACACAGTAATAGGCATGGAAACCCAGCATGCGGTCTTATCTGTGTTGACGGTGGAGGTCTGTCCAGTCAGGATGCCGAGGATCACAGATGTTGGGCGGAGGCGGTGCCCTCATCCTTGCCGTCGTAAGTTCGGTGTGCGAGAGTGAGATTGAAAGTTATTTTAGTCGTTTGTGTAAATGGAGGATTAGGTTTTATGAGGTTTAAGTAGGTAGGTATTCTTCAGAATTAGGGTATTTGTAGTTAGTCCGTTTGTCTAAGCTTCTAAAAGAATCTGAGTTACTACAACATAACGGGTGTCCTACCACTAGACGACACTAGACGATCACATTGGCCATTATAAATCACTTTTCTATATATTCGTTTATCTTCAATAATTATCTCTTTGGAGGACGTTTCTTTGGTATAGGGAGATTTGCAGCTTCTCTCTGAATTTTAAGATAATCATAAATTATCTTATGATCTATGTTTAATAAGTTCTGTAATAAATGTTTTGAATCTTTAATTTTGAAGTTATATTTATTTTATTTATAATAGATAGGTAGGGGTGTTACACTGCTAAGATAGGATTCGAATAGGTACTCATTAAAATGGTGATATTCGATCTACCCATCATTGCATCATGCATTGTGTAATTTGGAATAAGACGCGCCTTGCAGTTTACTCATAGCAAGTCTCCGGACTGTTTATCTTTTCATTTTTTTCCAGGGGAAATCTTTTGTGGATATTTTACGAGCCCTCCTTTTACTGGGGTACTTGCAATGCAAATTATGTCACTCCTAACACTGACTCAGACCCGTGAGCCACTTCGCTACGACTGAGACCATGAGAAATGCTTGCGTTTACATCAAAAGTCTCAGCAGCGTTTGTCTTTTCAGGCCCGTCTCTAAGAAAAGTAACGAGCAACTTTTACACCCAGGGTAAAGGTAAAACGCACTTTGCTCTAGCAATAATAATATATAATGTCTTTAGTCGGTGGTTCAAGAAATAAATGAACAAATACTCGAGTTAAATTTGGTATTTTGGGTTGTTGTACCAAATTTAATTATTTGCGAAGATAATATTATGAAATGAAATACGTTTTATGCAATGCTATTTGAAGTGTTGTTTAATTGAGGTCCGATGCGTTACTGGCGAGTAATGTTTACATTAGGGTTGTGCTTAACAATAGTAACTATGAAATAACCTATGGATGGCGCGTAATAAGAGTGTGTACAGATTATGATGTAGGAGGTATTGCTACATCTACACCCCCCTAAAAATTAAGTTTTTTTTTATGAAAGCAAAACTAAATTGTATGAGTTATATATACAAATCAAAAAGAAAGTTATGGTGATTTGAGTAAACAATAATAAAAATTAATGAGTAAATGTCAATTAAAAACAATGAGTTGCTATACCTAAATGAGTTGAATAACTAATTCTAGTTGTTAATGCTAAGTTAAGAAGTAGTAGTTAAGTATACAAATTTATGAAAAACAATTAAAACAACGAACACATGAATAAAAATGATTAAAATTTAGAACTAGAAATAATGCTAAATATAAGTTGATGTAGGCAAAATCGTAATACAAAATTGAAATTTTATGTTTACATTGAAGACGTAATTTGCGATAAGAAGAGCGATGCACGTTCTATTTTTAGATTAAAGGTCCTTAAAAGTTACGACACTATATTTTAAATTTTTGCGCACCAACTGTGTGTTTTTTCATTTTTATAACACTGCACTGCACTTATATACTTATTAACACTATGTTGTTGTGCTGCAATCTCTGCTGTTTGTTACCGATTACAATGGTGGGTGTTGGCGCAGGTAACGCCCCGCTGCTGCCGCCGTCGGTGTTGGAAAATTGTTAAAAGTGCGGAGTACGTACAAGGTGTTGTGTTGTGTATCCCAAATACACGTGTGTCAACAACACATGAATGAAGGTTTGTTGTCGTATGTGACTTCTTAGCCGTTGGTCTCTGGGTCATGCATGCGTGAGTGTCGGTGGTGTTAGATGTCAAATCTCACGGTTTTCTTAACAATGCGGCCCGATCTGGTAACTGTAGGCCTTTGTTGTGTTGTTTCCGTTACGACTTGAGTGGCTGTCGTTTGATTAGAGGTGTCAAGAGTCACGTTATGGTTATCCTGTGTCGGTTTCGGCAAAACAATAAGGCTAGTTGGAACCTCAAGTGTTTCACTCGGTATAGGATTTGTTATAGCGAGATAAGCAGGTTTGAGTCTGTCGATTGATATAACCGCGTCCCTAGAACCTATTTGAATGGTGTAGTGTTTAGGATTTCGTTGAATGACTTTATAAGGTCCTTCGTAAGGCGGTATTAACGATTTCCTTGCTTCTCGCCTAATAAACACATGAGTAGAGTTATTAAGATCATTGTGAATAAAAATATTCCTGTGGTCAGCTTGATTTCTTGATGATGGGCGCAGATTTTCCATGATTTGTGTCAATCCGCTGGTATAGTCGCTGTCATTGACGTTAGGCTTTGTGCTTATAAAAAAATCTCCCGGTAAACAAATTGATTTGCCATATGTCATTTGCGCTGGGCTGAGTCCTATGTCTTCTTTGATTGCGGATCTTATTCCCAATAAAATTAACGGTAGTTCTTTAACCCATTGGTTTGGGCTGCTGCATCGTGCCATGATAGCGGCTTTAAGTGTACGATGTAACCTTTCAACTTGTCCGTTTGCTTTGGGATTATAAGCTGTAGTGTGAATTTTTTCAATTCCTAGTAATTTGGTTAATTGTGTAAATAACATGGATTCAAATTGTCGTCCTTGATCGGTGGTAATTCGTGTTGGGCAACCGAAACGTGCTATCCAGTGCTCTAGCAGAGCTTTCGCAACCGTTTCCGCGCTTATGTTCTTAACCGGAATAGCTTCCGGCCATTTAGTGTTCCGATCGATGATTGTTATACAGTAGCTGTTTTCTTCCGATAGAGGTAGCGGTCCTACAATATCGATATGAATATGTTCGAATCTTGATGAGCTCTCGAACTCTCCCAATGGTGAAATGGTATGTCTAGATACTTTTGCTTTTTGACACGGTATGCAATTTTTTACGTATTGAGTGATATCTGTGTTCATTCCTGGCCAAAAATATCGTTTAGTTACTAATCGTTTTGTACCGAGTATACCTGGATGGCTTACGTCATGAATGGATTTAATTGCCGTTTCTCGGTATTGTTGCGGTAGATAAGGACGTGCGCTTGGAGTTGATGTTTCGCACGTTATCAGTTGATCCAATCCTGGAATGTTAACGATCTTGAAGTTTAAGTTTTCTTGAGATTGGATTTTTTTAAGCTCTTCGTCTGCCTCCTGGTCGTTAGCGAGTTGTTGGTAGTTAAAAAGACTAGGCATTTGTATTTCGCTGATTCTTGAAAATGCGTCTGCGACTGTATTGTGTTCGCCTTGGATATATTCTATTTTGTTGCAAAATTGTGAGATAAAATCCAGTTGTCGTAGTCGGCGTGGTGTGTCACAGTTTGATGCTTTTTTGGTAAGAGCAAAAGTGAGTGGTTTGTGATCTGTTACGACTGTGAGTTCGCGTCCTTCTACTATGTACCTGAAATGCATCAGTGCCATGTAAATTGCTAATAGCTCACGATCGTAAGTGCTGTAACGTTTTTGTGTGTCGCTTAAGCCCTTTGAGTAATAGGCTAGCGGTTCTAGTTTTTTATTGACGCATTGTTGAAGTGTGGCGCCTACGCACGTGCCAGATGCATCTGTCATCAATACAAGTGAGGCATCTTCAACGGGATGGACCAATAAGGTCGCTTTTTTTATCTCTTCTTTACAGTTTTTAAAAGCTAAGATTGCCTCGGCCGTCCAGTCGATTGGTGTCTTATCTTTTTTCTTTGAGTTGTGTAGGTACTTGTTGAGTATTGTTTGTGATTGTGCAGCGTTTGGAATGTTGCTGCGATAAAAATTTATGAAACCGAGGAAACGTCGCAATTCTTCGATCGTTGTTGGTTGTGGATAATCCGTGATGGCTTTTACCTTATCTTCGTCCGGTTTTACGCCTTGGCACGTGATATGATATCCTAAGAACTTGAGTTCTTTTTTGCCGAATTCGCATTTGTTTGTGTTTATTGTTACGCCGTATTCGTTGAGACGTTTGAACACTTCCTCTAGGTCTTCGTAGTGTGATTTTTCGTCGGTTGATGCTACTAAAATGTCGTCTAGGTAGCAAAATACGTTTTTAACGCCAGTCATTATTTGATTTATGAATCTTTGAAAGCTCTGTGCTCCGTTTCGAAGACCGAAATTGACTCTACAGAATTCATATAGGCCAAAAGGGGTAATTACAGCGCTTTTAGGTATGTCTTCAGGTGCAATAGGTATATGGTGGTATGCCCGTCGAATGTCGATTTTTGATAGAACGACTTTGTTTCTGAGTATGTATGTAAAGTCAAGCAGTCGTGGAATTGGATAACGGTCTGGCTCTGTTATGGAGTTTAGCCGGCGGTAATCACCACATGGTCGTAATTCTCCATTTTTTTTGTTGACTACATGCAGAGCGTTGGCCCAAGGGCTAGTGGATGGTCGGCAAATACCAAGTTCGACCATTCGCTCAAATTCTTGCTTAGCTGCTTTATATTTGGCAGGACTTAGTGGTCGTGCTTTCTCGTACACTGGTGGTCCTTTGGTAATGATGTGATGTTGTACATTGTGCTTGGGTATATCTTTATAAGATTCAGGTTTAGTAATGTCTGGGTACCGTTTGAGAATATTGTGGTACGGATCCGTGTCATTGATTGATCGGATAGTGGGCAGATTACTTTCATTAGTGGTTGTGGCTGCCATTGTCATTTTGGTTATATTGTCTACTAATTTCCTACCGTGTAGATCAACCATCAATTGATTTTTGGCAAGGAAATCAGCTCCTATGATAGACCTATGGACGTTTGCAAGTATGAATGTCCATTTAAACGGGCGTCGTAAACCGAAATCAAGTGTTAGTACTTTTTCGCCATAAGTAGTTATGGTTGAGCCGTTTGCTGCGTACAGTGTGTAGTCAGTTGCTCGTTTGTTGCGCCCTTTGCATGCTAGTACTGAGACATCGGCACCTGTGTCTACCAAAAATTGTGTGCTGGTGTGTCGGTCTGTTACGCATAGGCGATATGATGAATCGGCACCCACGCTCGCCAACGTGGATGTCGACTTTAGTTTCCCGACCTCATAACGCATTTTTCATGACCACATTTCTTGGCGTCGTTGTTGTAAATGTAGTGATAAAAACATTTAAAATTGGTATCTCCAGGCTGTGCTTGTTGTTGTTTGTATTTCTCTTGGTTGGTGATTCGCGAGCGTGATTGTGAGCGGCTTCTTGAGCACTCATCGTTTCTCTGTTTCTGCCGGTTGCGGTCGTTGGACTTGTCGCGCGAATTAAGAGAATTTGCGACTTGGTCACGCAGCGCTGCTACTTCAAGCGAAAGTTTTTGCAATTGTTGTTCTATGCTGTTGGATGACGATGATGATGAGCTACTTGTTGTTGGTTTATTATGATGTATGGTTGCGAGCTCGTTTAGCCGTGCAGTTTCCATTATTTTGTCAACCATTGTTGCGGTCTCGTCGAGTGATAACGCTTCGCAGGTCGCTACTACAGCCCTTACCGTATTAGGCAGTCGATTGATCCACAGCATTCTTAATGTGTCGTCAGGGAATTTATTTCTTGCTAAATCTCTCATTTTGCGGAGCAGAGTAGATGGTTTCATGTCGCCTAATTCTATGTCATTTAGTAATTTATGTATTTGTTTAGTTGCAGACTCTTCGTAGACAGATACGAGTCTTTCCTTGAGCTTTTCGTACATTTTGGTTGTAGGCGGGTTCATTATTATATCGGAGATTTGATCAATCTCCTCACTACCTAATCTCGCTATAACTAAATCGTATTTGCGGCGATCGCTTGACCTTGTCGAAGCTATAATCGACTCAAATTGGTAGAACCAAAGTCTGGGTGCATGTTTCCAGAAATTTGATATAACAGTGTTTATGGTGATAGCACTTGCCGTTAGTTCTTGTTGTAGAGGCGGCTCCGGGTAGCTGTCGTCGTTGGCGGCACCACTCTCACTGAGATCCACTTTACATTCACCATTTTTTGCCATGATTTTTTTAATATTGATTTGCGCGATATTATAATGTTATTTGTGAGAGTTTATATTGTTTTGTTCACTTAATCGCGGAGTACTCGCGGACACAGTTTGTAACACTTCCGTATTTATTTCAAAAGGTTAATGTTCAATTTAGGGGTCACCACTTTGGTATTTTGGGTTGTTGTACCAAATTTAATTATTTGCGAAGATAATATTATGAAATGAAATACGTTTTATGCAATGCTATTTGAAGTGTTGTTTAATTGAGGTCCGATGCGTTACTGGCGAGTAATGTTTACATTAGGGTTGTGCTTAACAATAGTAACTATGAAATAACCTATGGATGGCGCGTAATAAGAGTGTGTACAGATTATGATGTAGGAGGTATTGCTACAGTATTGAATACCTCATTCGAATAATTCTCTAAGTTATAATCCATAGATGCATACAATGATAGCCAATAGTCTATCAGTCCAGTGCCCAGTTATGTAACATCATTCTAAGAATATGTGGGCGAACGAGGTTTCCCTGAGCTAACATAGTGGGTAAATGCAATGGAGTATGTTACAGCGCCTGAAATAGAAGAGAACTAGCGTGAGGGCTTGCTATTATGATAATAAAAGGCAGATGAATTTGAATTGAAGGACTGTTGAGCTTTTTGTTTTAGTAAAAATCGAGGTCATCACTCCTTTCATGACTTTTCTCTAACTCTCGTGTTGTTTGTGGTTTTGGATTTGACCATCCACTCCCATATCAAAAACCCACTTTGAATATTAAAACACTTTTTATGGTTAAAATACAGACCGCGATAAAGACTTACAACTTTACTGACTTACGCCTCTACGTATCAAGTATTTTCCTAGCGGTTTTTCAAACAAAAGCTTCTCTAGTTGCACAGATTATGAGCAAGGATTCAGTACTCTCTGGTAAACCCTTAAATAACATCTTAATTTCATGAGGAACTTCCTAACTGACCTTTACCTAATTATTTACTTGTACCTATTTGCCAAGGTTGAGAAAACAATCCATTGTTAGGTTATTTCTATATTACCTTCACATTTTAAACAAGATTTGCGCCCACGGCTGGCGTAAAATTCACAATTCCGTGTGAGTTTTTTTTGCAAGGAACAGTTAGATAGGTACTTAATTATTATTCAGAAAGAAAATAACAATCAAATAACAAATTTAAATTAAAACTTGTATTTACAATAGAAACAATTAAGCTATCTGCAAACTGTTGCAAACAATCTACAGGTAGCTCAACTGATCCATATCAATACCGAAGCGTGCCCAAGACACTGGCTGCATTGCCCCGCTGTATAGTAATGCTGATGCGCTGTGCCAGATACTCACCAGCTCTCGGGTCACGCGTCGCTTCGACCAGACGCTCAGATAATTTTTTGAAAACCCGGAGATTATTATTTTTTTATTTTTTATTATTATTTTTAGGAAATAAAAGTAGGCAAAGTCTCAGAGAAAATCTCGTCAAAATCGGCGCAGCCGCGAAAACATAAATTAGTGTCTGATTATTGTTTTCGCGTGTTATTAATAAGTTTGTTATGCATTTAGTGCAAAGCTGTTATTTTAAATTACAAACAATCACTTAGGTAGGTACCTACTTCAATTTAATTTGTTTGAAAAAGTTAAAATGTGAAAATTTGGCAAAATCGGTTTTATAAAAGCGAATCTTTTATTAACCATGTACCTACTCGCAATTTCTACCCAATCGGGTTTAGGATCGAAATTGACCATATCAGTAAAATGCCAGTTTGTACCTACCAAACTGGCAGTTTACTGAAATGGTAAAGAACACACTAGATGTTTTAAGACAATATTGTTCTTCACCATTAAAAGCCTGCTCAACGCTATTTTACACAACACGTCACATTTAGATTGGTTGCTTGGTGCGACGAGCTGGCCGACGGACGATGTACTACAAAGGTCTACAATTTGTACACCTTATCACATTTATTTTGAAGCAGAGATTTTTAGGAAGGTTATCCTTTCAAGCGATTTTCGACTTTAATTCTTAAGTTGCTACTTATATTGGAATCAAACAGGCTACTTTTATCTCCATCCCTTTAATTATTTCCCATGGGATAAAAACCACCTTTAATCGTTTCCATAAAAAACAACGCAAGCTAAGCCGTGAGCAGAAGCCAGTCTCGTCTAAATCTTTGTTACGAAAATGAGAATATTAATTGTTTAAAGAGGCAGTACCTACCAAACAAACAGCGCTAGAGACAAAGCTACAAAGCCATCAGCTTAACAACCCCTAAAGACATTTAGCGTACAATTTCACGTTTACAGTGCTACAAACTGGCTGCCGCTAAGCCTAGCGATTATAGATAGATATATAAATAGAAAAAAAACTATTGATAAACACTTAAAACTAAAAAAACAATTTACACAAAACAATTAATCATTTTATTAAATTATATCATACGTGTGACAATTGGCGGTCTTATAAGATGAGATAAAAAATCTAAAAAATACAGGCAGTGAGTTCTTATTTCACTTCAAGCGATAAAATTTGATTGGTTGATTTACTCCTGTAAAATTCTTTGAGGTTAGTATGCAAAATACTACTACAAAAAATGTAACGAAACTACAAAATTTTCGCTCACCTATATCGTGTCCTTCACAAAACGCAGAGCTTTTTGTCAAAAAGCTTATTAGAGGAAGAACCTTCCTCCAACCGGAAGAGGAAAAAACTGAAATGAACTTTTTTGCGGTGCAGCTAGAATCTTAAATGTATTCTTTTTAGGTCTAGAAAGGTAGCCCAAAATGACCAATAATGTAGACACGCCATGACATACATCATGTGGGTCTGATCGAGCAACAGACAGACTGACTTTTTTGTTTCTTTTACTCATTATCTTCATCAACTGTTTTGTTTTGCACGTCACGAGTTCCACCGCTGATAATGAGATCCCGGGTTCAAATCCCGAGTCGGTCCAAGATATGTGTTATTGGGATTTTTAGCATAAAATTCACTGCAGCCCAGAGTCAAGAAGCTGCGGTGCACCTCCTCCGTGCCTCGGAAATCATCCTATATTGTTGGTCGACGTCTGACCTCTCCCCGGTTGTGTCGCTCTGCCGTCCCATCGAACTATGAGAGCTAGGGAATAGAGCGTTCACCTGTGTTTGCGTGCATACTTGCGCACTATTGGACTTGTCTTCGTCTTAATGGCCGCCGTGGCCGAATTCGGTAAGGAGCATCATCTAGAATCATCAATAATCTTCAACAGCTGAAGAACGACCACCGGTGAACATCAGCCTCCCACAAAGATCGCTACCATGATCACGTGTTACTATTGACCTCGGTAATTGTAAAAATAAACACACGATGAAACAAAAAACTAAAGATTCAACTCATTCTAAGTGGACTTGTCTGTTCTTTTTGAGTTTAAATACACATCTTCAAACCGAAAGATGAGGAGGTTCTATATTACTGTGGCTGTATGTATTATAACTACTTATTTTGTTAATCGTCGATTAATGCTTCTATTATGGACAGATTAGGTTTTTTTTTTTTTTTGAATGGAGAATAGTACCGACTTACCGAGGTGGTTCCATGAATATTTACTAATAAATAAATAAATATTATAATCTGTTCACTTCAAGCACAAAATTACGGGTTCAGGGTACAGGGATAAGCATTTTTATTCTCCAGGGAAAAGTATGTATTTGTCCTAAAAAACTTAAGAAACTGATTTATTAAAGAACTAAAAGTAGTTTTTAGTGACTTCAAAACCATCAAATAATACAATTATGTTGTCGGCACTGTAGCTCATAGCGACGGTCCACTAGAACTAATTTTCCCTGTTGCTAGGAGAAATCAATGACACACACACACATGCAAACCTGTTGCACGAGTCTGCGTTGCTATGGCACGCACACACGCGTGTTTTACAGGGGTCACATAAATGTAGCTTATTCGATATCTCTAGTCTGTGGTAGATACTGGGTTGATGAAATATTTTTATTCCTTCAAATTTAAAATATCATATCACGCTTAGGTACATTCTCGTTTTGCTTATATTGAATTGAGATTCAAGTATAGGTTACCCTTTAAAAAAATGATTTAATGTAAGTGTACAAAAAATAAATAGTCTATAAAAAATCAATAAAGACAGGAGCACAATAAGGCGGCCTTATCACTGAAAAGCGATCTCTTCAGGTCTATCTTCAACAGACATTTTTGAACGATCAACTGTTTAGGTTTTTAGATTAGGTAGGTATTTACCTCCAAACTAGTAAATTGGATGTGATAGTGTGCTTATTATGTAGTAAAGTAAAGTAAATTACCGTAGCTACCTAATTTAAGCCAAAAATCTTGAGACATATGGAAAAGCTTTTGTTAATTTTTCATCGTAATGTTTACACAATATTGAAACAGCGCTTTTACTCAGTTTCATTTACCATAATGCACCCATAAATCCATCACAACCATAACAACTACTATTAAACCATAAAAGCAAACAGATAAAGTTCAATTTACAACACCCACTTCAGTAACAGGACAGACACAAGGAAATAGGAGACACGCACACAAACATATTTCAGGGTCTGGATCACGCACACACACGCGAGAAGGCTGCAGCTAGGTCGCGAATGACGTCACGCGCTCGCAAGGTCAATATCACTATCCCGTCCCGCTTCCTCCTCTGGAATTTCTATCTTTGTCACTTTCTGACGGCGGGCTCGTCTCGTCTGGAGCTCGGGTTGCATGTTTCTATGTGTGTGTGTGCTTTACACTGTAGAGTTGTAGACACACCCGCACACATTTTAATTTAAACTCTGTTCGGAGAACTGAAGCCGATAGGAGTTTCGCCGCCATTACACAGAATAGATTACAGTAAGTACTACGTTTTCCGGAAAATTGCAGTAAGTAAAGTTTACAAATTTTAATGGATTGAAATATTAATCATGAAACTTTTGTTGGGATATTCATTTTAATGAGGACAAAGATTATAGTATACCTCTAGATGGATCGTTTTAAAAGCTACAATTTGACTCTGTTTTGACTTCTCTCTCCTTTGGGATAGTGCCATATGAAAGAAAGAGATAACTATATTGTATCAGGTTATACTAAAACACAAATGTGGTCAGTTTCATTCCTGTCATTGAATTTTAACTAGGGATGTGAAATGTGCATTAGTATGGAAACTTATCGATAATATTCGGAATGGAACGTAGCGTAGGTAGGTGCTACCTACCTGCTATAGATGGGTACCTACATCTTTCTAATAACCGTGAGGTTTCAAATTAAAAGCTTCGGTAGGTAGTTACTAAGATTTAAAAGGAAAAAAAGTCCATTGTAAAATATTTACGTAATTTTTTTATTAAACAATAATAGAATACATCGTTATGTAAAATTCTTGTTTCATATCCGGTTTTATAACAAGAACTAGTTATATGCACGAAAATTCTTTGTGGGCTCCCAATCATGCCTTTTCAAATTTATTTTCCATTTTGTAGATAATTGGATCTTTAGGAAATCTGGAAGTGAAAAATAAGTATTAGTTGTGAGCTTCTACCAACATTACGATCATTGGATTAGACTTTCATCTCACGAAATTGTTCTCAGGACACCTTAATCTAGTGAATCAAACTCCAAGTCAGTCAGTCCATATAGGTACACATACCAATCACACTGGATTTTTTTTATTGATGACGGTAAACCGTTTCGCCACCATAACTTAAAAATTTCTTAAATGTTATGTCTCAGTACAAGTACGTGTATATATTTTGTATTAAACATTTATCGACAGTAAACTATCGATATGAACAGTACTTCACTAGGTAGCATCAGTATGGTACATAAGATGTCATTTTATGGTTTGTTACCAAAATTTTTGTGAATTCTAGAATTATAAGGCTAATGAGCTTTGAATAACTTTATGAAACAGCTTCAATATTACATTATTAAAACAATTCAACCTATTGCAAAGAAATTTATCACTAACATTAGCCAAAACACGTCAATCGACTTACCGATGGAAAGATATTCTTTGATTTAATTCAGACAAAGCAGCCCTGCGGCTTTTGCAGCCATTAACTGCACAGGCCATGATAATATTTAGTAATAAACACACAAACAACAACTTATAAACACAAAATTCCTTAGTAAACAGTATATTTTCAGTTCACCACCTGAGCCCAGCTGGGCCCAAACAAACAACGAAAAATATCAAAATGTGACACTCTGTGTTTCAAGATGAAATTGACGTTGGTATGTTGTCTCTTTCTTTCACATAGACAATTGTCATAAGAAAAAACGAAAAGAATGACTAATTATTTGTTCATTTTTTTACGCTCTATCTACCCTACGGAACGTAGGATCCTAGATCTTTGAATGAGGATATATTAATCATATGTTACGTTACGATCTATATTGCCAATTCAACTTTATAAACAAAGAAATTTACAATTAAATAATAAAATTAAACCAAAACCAGTATTTACAACTTAAACAATTGAGCTAACTGCAGACTGATGCAAACAATCTACAGGTAGCTCAACTGGTCCATATCAATACCAGTCAGAAGCGTGCGCACGACACTGGCTGCATTACCCGCTGTATGGCAATGCTGATGCGCTGTGCCAGATACTAACCAGCTCTCGGGTCACGCGTTGCTTCAACCAGACGCTCAGATATTTTTTATAGGTACTTAGCTATTAACAATTGAAACAGATGATTGAATTGCAGACTGTTGTAAACTATCCCGAGGTAGCTCAACTGATCCATATCAATACCAGTCGAAAGCGTCAAGACCCTGGCCCAATGCTTCGCTGATACTTACCAGCTCTCAGGTTCTCAGGAGACGTCCAGTAGAGTTATTGAATATCTGAAAAGCGAAAATCCTCGATATCCTTTTGGACCAAGGTCCAAAAGTATGGACCACTGCTGGACGCAGGCCTAACCCTGATAATCGCCTTACCCATTGACTTATATCTCATGTGGGGTAATGTCTAAATGTTGGAAATTGCAGTTCGGTGGTAGATCTATTCTGCAAGAGGCACTGCTGCCCGCCCCCGATGTATGTCCCTTAGTCGCCTCTTACGACACCCACGGAAAGAGTTGGGAAGAGTTGGTGCAAATTCTAAGCCGGCACCACACGGTCGGCCTACGTACAAGGTACTATAAGTACCTATTACAAAAGCTCTGCTGACTTCGAGACCAGATGATTATCTATGTCTGTCCAGACTTTTATTTCTGTTGCACTTAATACATTTTCCTGAAAGTAACATAGAAATCTGTTCTTATTTCGCTCAAAAAGCTCGCAGGGAATATTTTTCTTGGAACGGTTAGCTTCATGTTGCAAATTGCAAACTTGCTACAAGAAAGCTTTGTTCAATCTATTTATAGGTTCTAGGTCATCAGATTTCTGTACAAGTTTTTGATAGACGACGACCTCTGTGGCGCGGTGGGCGAAGGTCTGCCTGCGACGCAAAAGGTTACGGGTTCGATTCCCGCCTCGGGACAAATGTGTGTACGATCTGCAGAAATTTGTTCCGTTGGTCTGGGTGTTTTCTATCTATAATAAAAAATATCTATCTATGTATTGTATTATATTATGTATATCAGTTATCTAGTACCCATAACACAAGCTCTGCTTACCTTGGGGCTAGATAATGCTGTGTGAATTGTCCAGCATTATTTATTATTATTATTTATTTATAGGCAATAGTTAAGAATATTTATTATTTCATTGTCAGTAAATTAAAGAGTGTGTAATGTGTAATGTGAGTTGACCAACATTTTTATTTACCCATTTATTCTTTATTGCACGCGAAAAAATATGGTAAAGGCGAGCTTAACCCTAAAAAGAGTTCTCTTCCAGCAAACCTTACTGAGAGAGAGAAACCTAGTTATAAGAGTGGGTAAATAGAGATATTTATTTTAAAAATCGTAAAAAAAATCGGACATGATAATTTACAAAAAATCATACGTGACTTTTAAAAAAGCTGATTATTTTTATTATGTATACTGTATTAATAGAGAAATAATTATATCTGCATATTTATTTTAGTATTTTTTGATGTTTTTATTGTGAGATATAATTATTGAAAAGTAGACAAGACTCGATCGCAAAATTTTACACCGTTCCGTACCCATAGGGTAAAACGGAACCCTATTACTGAGACACAGATGTCCGTCTGTCCGTCTGTCACCAGACTGTATCTCATAAACCGTGATAGTAAGACAGTTGAAATTTTCACAGATATTGTACTTCTGTTGGTTTTATAACAACAAATACTAAAAAAAAAATAAAAAAAAATATTGAGGAGGCTCCCATCCCATACATCAAACGCGATTTTGGCGTTTTATAGATAATGGTACGAAGTCCGACTCGCAACTGGCCGGTATTTTTCCCTAATAACTTTTAAATTTGTGTTGGTGGTACTTTTTGGTAATGAAATTACTTAAATAATCAATTCACTAAATAAAACAATAGGTCAACAATAGGTAATATTCATTAAGTCTAATACTATTGTATTAAGGTATTAAACACAAGTCATACATATAAAAACGTAACTAACATCGAAAATATCTACCTTATTCTTGTCGGTACAAAATCGTAAGCAATAATCGTGTGGTTCTCTATAAATACGTCACTGTAACATAATCATATATCGACCGAACGAATACGCAATTTAAATATGAATCGTGCTAACGACAGCAATTTTATCTACACGTTCTGAAACTTTTCTTATTATGCAAATTATAATTCAACTTGTCAGCTGTATGTTAACTGTATGCTACTACCACTTGTGAAGAGTATGTGATAAAGTCTCAGTAGTTCTGTGGAACTAGTGAGAAACTTTGAACCGAATCCAGTGAGACGAATCAGGAATAACTCAATTAATTTTATAAAAGAAATCCTACTTGGAATCCGTCTTTAACTGTTTTTTTTTTTTCGATTTTTTGGGAAAATACTCTTCAAAAAATCTCTAGGTAATAAAATTTTATGGGACCATTTTGGGATCATATATGATAACTAATATTATGCATACGTGTTAGTTTGTTTGTTTGTTTGTCCTTCCTTCGCGACCTAAATAAGCAATCAATCAACTTGATTTTTGGCATAGAGTTAGTTGAATAGATGTAGGCATAGGCTACCTTTTTATCCCATATATCAGTTCCCATGTGATAAAATATCACATCATAGGATATGATAAAAATAAGCATTCATCGGCTTTATTAACCCTTATAATTATAATATTTTTACGTATAATGTTTTATTTTAGGAACCATTTAGATTTTAAGTTGCGTAAAAGAAAATGGTTCAGAAAAACAAAGACTGCATTAAAAACTTTTGCATTCTTCAACAATAGGAAATCTGGAATATATTCCCAGAAGGCCCAAAATTATTAACAAATTAAAGTAAAAGCGGCAAGCTGAAGACAGGGCGCTATGGCGCTCATTAGGGGAGGCCTATGTCCAGCAGTGGACCAGTATAGGCTGATGATGATGATGATGAAAGTAAAAGTATTTTTTTTTTTAATTAAAATAAATAAATATTGCTGGACAATTCACACAGCATTATCTAGCCCCAAGCTAAGCAGAGCTTCTGTTATGGGTACTAGATAACTGATATACATAATACAATAGATTACAAAGATATATTATACATAGAAAACTACCAGAACACCCTGAACAAATTATAAAAACGCCTGCAAATTGCAGATCGTACAATCATTTGTCCCTAGGCGGGAATCGAACCCGCAACCTCCTGCGTCGCAGGCGGACCTGCGCCCACCGCGCCACAGAGGTCGTCAAAATGAGCCAGTGTTTATAAACGTTTCGAAAGTCGTGTGCTTAAAATTAAACCACCCCAACTCTTCCCGTGGGTGTCGTAAGAGGCGACTAAGAGACATACACCGGGGGGCGGGCAGCAGCGCCTCTTGCAGAATAGATAGATCTATTTTCCACCAAACTGCGATCCCCAACCCGCATGCTGACTGTTGAGGTAACGTTTCGCAGGGTTTTCTTTTAATTTTGTACTTTGAGGGTCGATCTTGGACTGCGTCTATTGCTTAGAGCTCAAAGTGACTACTACATAATTGGTCGAGCACTCAAATCTACTAAAACACAAATAGACTATACTGAAAAGACCTAAAAACCATTTTGAATACTGTTGTCTTTTGTTTTAGACAGTTATTGACTCCCTGGCCATATTAGTAAATGTTCGAATAAAAACTTTACAAGCAACATAACATAACCCTTTATGAAAGTCAGATTACTTTGAAACACATTATCTTTTTGAAGTAGGTTATTGGTTATCTCCTATACTTAAAAACTAAACTAAAACAGATTATATTTAGTCTTAGAAAATCAAATATTAATGTATGAGTCTTCAAGCGGTATAATGAACGTACCTACGAGTGGTTTATTTTTTGCTTCTTCTACTAGTGGAAAAAAAAATTAAACTTAATTTTTTTATTTGATTAAAACTACTTACTATTTTTAAAGCTGTTTATGAATAAATTTAACTTGTCTGAGTGCTTATAAGCCTCAAGAAATAAGAAAGAACATAGAAAGTTATTGAGCTTGAGTTTGAAACTAAAGTGTAAACTTTTTTATGGCAAATAATGATTAATTAAAAATAATTTATCATGTTGTTATGTATTAGTTTATTATTTTATTTGGTATTTGTGTATTAGTGTAATTACTTTGTTTGTATAATTTTTAGCTTAGCATAAGCTCCGCCATCCTAAAGTAATCTCCATGTTCACTGGTTGCCTGGAAGAAATCGCTTTAAGTGATAAGGCCGCCAATTCCATGTCTTTGTTTAGGATAAGTATTTTTTAATGTAATTTATGTTTTGTTTGTTAATGGGCTATGAAATAAAGCATTATCTATCTATAATAAGTCGACCCCCTCCACCCCAGTCGGACGGGGGAGTTGGGAAAAATTGTTTCATAGACCCCGGTAGTGCCGGACCCGTCAATTCCGTACCGTAAACGGAACCCTATTACTAAGACTTCGTTGTCCGTCTGTCACCAGGCTGTATCTCCTGAACCGTAAGTTTGACAGTTGAAGTTTGACAGTTGATATTTTCACAGATGATGTATTTCTGTTGCCGCTAATAACAAATAGGTACTAAAAACAGAAAAAGGGGGCTCTATACAACAAACGTGAATTTTTGCCGTTTTATAGATACCGAACCCTTCGTGCGCGAGTTACACTATGCCGGTTTTATTAAAATTTTGCCGAGTTGCAGTCAGCTGTAAATATTTGTGATAAGCCAGGTAGAATGTAAAATGTCTGCCAGACGGATTTGAATTTCCAAAATGTCTGAATCACAGACAAAATAAACATAACCAAAAGTGTATAATGTATATAGCTGTGACAACAATGTAAAACGTATAACTCTAGCCGTATGGAACTGAAACTCACTTATTCCCCAAAAGTTAAAGTTCCGCGCTCATCACTCCAATATTTCTTCGTCGCTTCTTTACTTTAGTCCACAAACCTAACCAAGCCACAGCAACCAAAAAAAATTTCAGTCAGTGTCTTTATCTGTCGTCAGTGTTTTATTTTAAGAATTTGACCTTTCCTAAGTGTCCTCATCATCAGCCTATATTAGTCCACTTCTGGATATGCCTCCCCAAATGAGTTCCATAGCGCCCTGTCTTCAGCTTGCCGCAACCAGCATCAGACAGCAGTCTTTCGCAAATCATTATCCCACCTGGTCGGAGGGCGTCCACTACGTTTGCCGAGTCACGGTCTCCACTCAAGAACGCGTTTACACCAGCGGATTTTCTCGAGAAATGGCGAGCCCACTGCCACTTCAGCTTGCTAATCCATTGAGCTATGTCCATAACCTTGGTAAGTTTTCTAAGTGTTTTTTAGGTATATTTTTACAGGTACATTTTTGTATTAATTGTTTTATTTTATTTTATTATATTTAGTTCTAACTCGACACGAGGATGTCGTAAAAGCCGACAAAGGGAACTTATCAGAGATATGACCGCGGCTTCCTTCTGTCTATTTTCCAGGTTTGTTGTCTTGATGGAGATCTAGGAGTTTCACCTCTACAGATTGTTTTGACCGGTTAACATTATAATATTTTATGACTAAACATTTTATCGTGAAACTAAAATGACACGTCCCTTGCAGCTGCCACGTCTGGCGAGCTGTAATGGCTCCGGGATTACAATAGTGATGTACCTTTATCTCTATTTATCCGCTCTTTTGTCCGGGAATATTTAAAATATTCTAAGTACTCTATTTACAATTTTGTGCTGTGAGGATTTGGTTTACACAAAGTCAAATGCTACGTTTAAAAAATAAATAAATAGTGGACAATTTTAGACCCAGCATTATCTAGCCTCAAGCTAAGCAGAGCTTGGGTTATGGGTACTAGATAACTGATATACCTACAATATAAAACAATACATAGATAGATATTTTTTTATTTTAGAAGATGACCAGAAATCCGCATTTGTTCAGGGTGCATTTACATTATTTATCATTTACAACATTTAATCCGAGGCGGGAATCGAACCCGCAGTCCCTCAACCTCCAGATAGACCGTCGCCCACAGCACTACACAGGTCCGGTCGGTTCATCCGCTTGGAAATAATTTACAACATTGTCTTTTTTTCCTCTACAACACAAACGCAACTCAGATTTAACACATTTATTTCCCTTGGCCGAAATTGAAATCTTCACTGCTGGAAGCTGGAGACTAAATGTAATAAGCTTTTCGATTGACGAATTTTTAATATATTTTCATTGTAAACCATCAAATAATTACGACTTGCGACGTGCTTATTATTTGAGATGCAATTGAATATTCAGTGGCAAAATCATTTAGTCAAATTCTAAACCCCTTTCTCAATTTTAAGACATATTAACCACAATATTCACCACAAAATCCAGACCGATAATTCCTAATTCCCTTCGCAACCATAAACCGTAAAACTTAAACTCGTTAATGAAGGTAACGTAACAAAGTTACATACATTACATCCCGTTGAAGTTGCGCAATGATCCGGTAATCTGGTTTTAACGATAAAAGTTCGGAATAATCCGTAACTAATCGATAATCCTTGGTTAGGTTAGTACATCCCTATGGCTGGAGTGCATCAAGGGATATCAAGGATAGACAGCCAGTTTGGTTTCGTTTGGATGGAAATATTTGTTTTGTGTTGACAAAGTAATAATAAAATTGGACACATTCACAGCACCGTCTAGCTTTAAAATCAAAGTGACATAATATAAAGATGAAAATATTTAGTAACAATTCCGCGCAAGACCTTCTCCGATAAGTTCTAACAAAATGTAATCAGCGTCGTAGAAGAAAAAACACACCAACTACAAAATGAAAAGAAATCTATCAAAGTCTTTTCATTTTGTAGTTGGTGTGTTTTTTCTTCTACGACGCTGATTACATTTTGTTAGAACTTATCGGAGAAGGTCTTGCGCGGAATTGTTACTAAATATTTTCATCTTTATATTTTGCAATGGATTTCCGCAAAGTAACGCCTGATTCTATTTTTTATCAAAGTGACATGTTTATACTTAGTTTCCGTTAGAAACTAAACAGGGTTATTGATATGATAATCTACAGACACTGCGTGAACTGCAAGTTCTGTCCATCATCAGATCACAAACACATTTGTGAAGACGCTGAATCTTAACACGATTATTGTCCCGTCTATTCAGGGTTATTTATGTTTCGTTAAAAGAAAATACCATTGCATAGTTTATAGATCCCTAGAAAATCAAAGCTCTAGCTGCAACACGCTCAGCCCAGGAAATGCTTTTTAATTGCCTTTGGGTAATGCATTACATGTAATGCACAGACAGTCAACGTGTTAAATCTTAAACTTGGTATTGGTAGTTGGTAGTTGGTACCCCCTTCTATACTATAATCGTTCTCTATAGATGCCTTGTTTGAATATCAACCTAAAAACGGCTCTGCCCTGAAATAACAATGGGTGTGAGTGTAGGAGATCGGTCTTTAGTAATTTATTGGGTTACGGAAAAACACGTTTTTTTTGTTACAGATATTTTTTTTGTTTTTTTTATCAAAACCTGGCATTTTCGCGAACATTTTTGTGATGATGGGGCAGAACACCATCGTTATGTTGAATACTTCACGAAAGTCACTAAATTACCAAGAACCCTGTATGTCATCATGTATGTATGGTGTCACAAACCATGCTTACTAAGCCTGAGAAATGTTGTGATCAACTATTATTGTACGATTTTTGAATCTCTATTATGATTTGATAAAAAAAGTTATTGACCATCTTCATATTCGTGTTCTCTTTAAATGTACTCTTTTATTATTGTTTTGAAATGTAAAAAAACCACTGAATATGGTTAAAAATAAGCAAAAACATTCGTGAAATATTTTATAATCACACTAATATTGTACATGCGAAAGTCTGGATGTTTGTGTTCCAAAACTACTAAACGGATCGAACTGAAACTTTGCAGAGATCTATTTAATCTAAAACAGAATAGGCAGAGGTTGCAGGTTTGATTCACGCCTTGATATAAATTAAATGTTTGTACGATATGGGATCTTCCAGGTGTTCATCCCACTAATGACACTAATATTATAAATACTTAGGAAATTTTAGATTGATGGATTGATAGATGGATGTTTGCCAAAACATCAATATATATATGTAATGTATTATGTAGGTATATCAGTTACCTAGTAAGTAGGTACCCATAATATAAGCTCTGCTTAGTTTGGGCTAGATCTAAATTAGAAAAAATTTATTATTACATTGGTTTTATTTATAGAGTTAGAAAGTAACTCTGTCTGTCTGTAACTATTTCAGCCTTTTCCTAAGCAATGAAATTTTGCAGGGATCTATCTAAATTAAAAGAATAGGTTCTTTTTTATCCCGGAAAATAGTTGGCGAAGCTACGGGCAGACGCTAATAATAAATAAATATTCAGGTAGAGGAACTAAGGTATAGACATGAGATGAAGAGATTTTTAATAACATTAAAATAAGTTTGATTAAGATGGATAGTGTTTTTTTTAAATAACAGTAAAAAAGGTAATTTCCTGCTTATAAAATATAGGAATGTATATAGTTTTTTGACCTGAAAGCAGTGTACATTTATTTAACAGCAAAAAATAATTACAATAATATTAAATAATACATATTATTATATTTAATAATTATATTTATTTAAGATATAAATAAATATACCTTTTTTATAGAAAACGTTTCGTTTTTTATAAAAACTTTATTGAGAAAGAATATTACAATCAAATAATAGAATAAAATTAAAACTAGAATTTACAATAAAAACAATTGAGCTGAACAATTGCAAACAATCTACAGGTAGCTCAACTGATCCATATCAATACTTACATAATATTATAGACGTAGTACATGTATTTTCTTTTTTTTTCGAGTTTCATTAGATAACCTCACGTACTTATCTAGTATATTTAATTAACACAGCAAATTTTATTAATAAATGGGTAACGTAACAATCGCAATGACGTAGTGGAGTGGTAGAATCGTCGACTGATAGAGTTATCGACAATTTCGCGATAAATGCTATGGGTAGCGTGGCCGAGCGGTCTAAGGCGCTGGTTTAAGGCACCAGTCTCTTCGGAGGCGTGGGTTCGAATCCCACCGCTGCCATTTTTATTTTATTTTTTATGAATGCTGGGTTTAAATTTTTTCTCACTTTTAACTCCATTTCCACGTCTTCTTAAAACTTCGAAACGAATTTATAGAATAGAATAGTGAATGTTTATTTGTGAAACAAAATTAAAAATTAATTTAAAGCAATGTGTCCTTTTATCTCACTTTATTAGACATTTATAATTTTAAAGAAAGAAAATTACAATCAAATAATAGAATTAAATTTAAACTAGTCTTTAACCTACCTAATCATACAAGAGTGGATTAGATACCAATATTGTTAAATCCATAGACATAGAATTTTTTCACTACGTTGTTAAATCACTTACCAAGCTTATCTTACAAAAAATGTAATCTAAAAAAATGTAATTTATATTTATTAGATTTATATCACTCTTATTCAAGTCAACTTTCAATTTTGAAGCGATAAATTAATGTTTTTTTTTTAATCGCTTTTTGGAAAGACGAAGTTTCGTGCCGATAAAATATTTTATTCGATGTGCTCCTTAGACAATTTATGTGCTCCCATTGCACGTGTCTGCCATGTGGCGCTGACATTGACAATGACAGCAAATGGCGTCATTGCTATAAATGGCGCAGCTTTCAGTGTTAATAAATAGTTTCTTCATTGTCGATTGATGTAAAGCTTTGCGTATGAACCATAGACATTATACTAGTAATGCCCGTATAAAATATACGTAGTTCAGACAGATTGACGTCCTCAACCTTCGAAGGTCGACCTGTGACATGGAGGTTACGTGTTCAATTCCCGCCTCGAGTTAAATTTTAGCACGATCTGAAATATTTGATGATTTAATTCAATTCAATAACGTTTATTTCTTTAGGCTTACAAAATAAGCACTTTGACAGTCGCAAGTATTCTGGATGTTTCTATATTTATAATAAACTAGCACCCTGCCCCAGCTTCGCACGTGTAGACGCTAGATGTGAAATTTTGGGTTATAACATAGTGAAAAAATTCTATGTCTATGGGTTATATTAAAACAAATTTTTCTACGTCATCTTTATTGATAAAGCTTTGATAAAAATACCTCATAATCTATGGGATACAAGGCAGAACCCCCTCTATTTGAAAATGAAAAAAAACTATTTAAAATATTAAACATAATTGTACAAAGTACTGTTTTCTTAGTTTTTACAATTTATTTCCTAAACTATCATCACAAGATTTTTTATTTTCATCACCATATTAAAAAGACGAATACCCAGTGCATATTTGGCGTATTTTTGCAAACAAATGTCTTAGTCAATCAATAGATAAACACCAAAAACTTTATGTTTAGATAGGGATTGACGCGGGATATATTATTTAGATAGGGATTTACGCGGGTGAAGCAGCGGACAGCAGCTAGTATTTTATAAATCACGTTACTGTTAGGTATTATATATTAGGTACCTACTGTATTTGGCTAGTAATGTAAAACATTCTAGGTCGCAAAAAATTGCAATTCTAGGTCAACGGGAAGTACCCGTTAGTAGTAGGTTTTGTGTGCATGTGATTCCCTTGGAACATAAAAAAAAACATAAACAGCTGTAACTTTTGATTGCGTTGACTTAGAAGTTTGATTTATATTGCGGCTCCAAGAAGTTACGAGCCTGCGTATATGATGTGAATATCAACTCGAGAACTCCACGCGTTTCTGAGAAAAGAGGGTTGACAGACGGACAGACGGACAACAAAGTGATCTTATAATCATATTACTGTTAGGTATTATATATTAGGTACCTACTGTATTGAGCTAGTTATGTAAAACATTCTAGGTCGCAAAAAATTGCACGGTTCTGATTTATTGGGATGTTGTTAGGACATTGTTTCTTGTTTACCGCATTGTTGAACCAAGTTTGCAACATCGAAAGATCTAAGGTTTTTTGTTAAAGTGCTTACCCGCACTCTGGGTATCTATAAAAAATCAGATAGGTACCCAAAAATTTACGACTAAAAGACCCTGTGCTAATATCATGGTGCTCCATTTGACTTTTTTCTGTTTTTGACTAATACCTTCTAAAATATGCTTTTTGAGGCAAAAGCAAATAACAATTTGAGCGCAATTTCAGTTCTTTAAGTATAACTAGCAGCGCCTCGCGGAACTAAACATGCCTATGTCACTCACTGTAAAGTAAGCTTTCTAATGGTGAATGAATTTTTGAAATCGGTTCAGTAGATCCAGAGAATACAACTTTAGTGAGAATGTTTGTGAATTGTTTGTGAAGTAAAACATTATAAATAATGTTAATATACCTAGATAGATCTCAAAATAAAGCACTGCTAAATTGTAAAAAGTGAGAGATTGTAGATTATTAGAATTATAAATATATATATATTAGAAACACTTTATTGCATAATATTATATTAGAAACACTTTATTGCAATCAACATAACATAAATAAAAGTTTAATTTATTCTATCATAGACAAGGCACTGTTATGGGCAGCCTTATTGCTAAGAGCGATTTCTTGCAGGTACCTAATACACAAAATATTAAATTAAATGCAATATTAAACAATTTACTTTACTTTTTTTTTGATGACCGATGTGGCGTGGTGGGCGTAGGTCTGCCTGCGACGCAGAAGGTTGCGGGCTCAATTCCCGCCTCGGGACAAATGTGTGTACGATCTGCAGACATTTGTTCAGGGTGATCTGGTCGTTTTCTATATATAATAAAAAATATGTATGTATGTATTGTATTATATTATGGATTTCAGTTATCTAGTACCCATAACACAAGCTCTGCTTAGCTTGGGGCAAGATAATGCTGTGTGAATTGTCCATCATTATTTATTTATTTTATTTTTATTTATTTACATTTGAAACTAAATTCCTCGGAAAATCCAACTTTAATAAATAAATAAATAAATGAGAACAATTTTTCTTTTGAAACTTGTACGGACAAAAACCAACAAAGAAGGATCTATGTAAGCCCCGGAAAAATATGTAGTACTTAGGTACGGAACTCATGGAGGGAACTTGTCAAGGGCTGTATTTATTTATACCCGGACAATCCAGCTAAACTGGAGGTCAGGGAAAACGTGACCGTGTTGACAATGACAATCTAACGTTGACGACACGAAGCAACTCGGTAACTGAGCCTAAAGTTCGGTTTTTCGATAGAACCGAGTTGTCTCCTCACCTCAATCTCAACATCCTTTAATGGTCCTGCTGGACGCAGGCCTCCCATGATTCTTTATCTCATGGGGGTAATGCCGATAATCCAAACTCATCGCATGCGGGTTGGGGATCGCAGTTCGGTGGTAGATCTATTCTGCAAGAGGCGCTGATGCCCGCCCCTGGTGTATGTCCCTTATTCGCCTTTTACGACACCCACGGGAAGAGTTGGGGTGGTGCAAATAAGCTGGCAACACACGGCTAAGCGGAGGTCGTCCTCACCTCAATCTCAACATCCTTTAATGCTTTTCCATAAATTTTAATCCTTTCCTCTACGAAAGATGATTTATAATCGTTTGGCGGCACTTACGTAGATTACTTGTCAGGCTAAAACGAGCACAGCTGTGAGCTGATTGACGAAGAACGACTTGTCATATACTACATAATATACATAATAATCATATGCAATGGGTTTGAGCCAAGGTTTTTCTATTGGAAACCAAAACCTCTGGCCTTGGCTTTGGTTTCCAAAATACAAAAACAAATGACATACGCTATTTCTAGGGGTTCCGTATCCAAAGGGTAAAACAGGATCCAATTACTAAGACTCCGCTGTCCGTCTGTCCGACGGTCACCAGGCTGTATCTCATGAACCATGATAGTTAGATGATTGAAATTTTCACAGATGATGTAGGTATTCCTGTTGCCACTATAACAAAAATTACTAAAAAATAGAATAAAAAAAATATTTAAGGGGCTCCTCGTACAAAAACCGTGATTTTTATAGATATTAGGTACGCAGCCCTTCGTGCGCGAGTCAGACTCGCACTTGGCCGGGTTTCGTAATATTTTAACGAGTATTTGACAGCATTCATGGCTTTCAAAGGAAGTATCAGACACAGCGGCCCTAACAGTTCATTCAAAATTAAGTAGATACCTCATCCATCCAGCAACGTTTTCACAGAGCACAAAAACAATCAAAAAAAAACAAAATTCAAAGTGCTTTATTTCATTTAGACCTTACAGGACTCTTGGACACGACATCATTCAAATATGGTGCCTAAACATATATAACTAACTTATATACCTTTGAGTGCATTTCATTCGGACAAAATTAGCTAACCGCAAGCTAGCCGCCTGCAAGTTGTCTCTTATTTGATGTCGTCAAAAATAAATTGCTTTTAAATATACTAAGTTAAAGCCCATATTTGAATGTACATTTTTGTGGTGTGCGGCACTGGTGCTGTCCAAGTCAAACCTTCGAAGGCAATTACTCCCAAAAATTGCTTCAGTCTCCTGTTATTTTCAATCACCTCCTCCGACAGTACCCTAGTACCTAGAATACTAGATGTATGGAATATTACCTGCGTTACATTTAATATAACGGTACATTCGATTGTTCGCGTAGGCGCTCAATGCTCTGTGGAAATCAGCGGGCGTGGACTACGCAGAAATAATTGTTCGTAGACCTTTCAATCTGTAGACATGGCTACGAAAGTGCTACAAGACTTATTCTCTATATTTAGTTCTTTACTTATGTAACGGTGCGTCCACAGTGCTGTCAACATACGTTCCGTTTACAGCTTTTGGCTAGCTTAGACAGTTCGTTAAAATCTCGGCAAACATGTACTTATGGCTACGAAAGTGCTACAAGACTTATTTCTTTTATATTTAGTATAATAAAAATATACATAATATAATACAATACATAGAGTAGGTATTATATTATATTATGTATATCAGTTTTCTAGTAGGTACCCATAACACAAGCTCTGCTTAGCTTGGGGATATAATATAGATAATGCTGTGTGAATTGTCCAGCAATATTTATTTATTAAGTTGATCGTGATCTGCCATTAATGATCTTTGCTAAGTCTCGGCAAAAATGTAGTATACAATATACATGTCATCACGAATTTCGCTTTTAAAAAAATACAAAATCTATTAAATTTTGTAAAATTATAAGTACTAACGTAAATTGGTGATTTTTAAACAAAAAACCAAATCCGTATTAATGTTTTGGCAGACTTCAAGATTCCCAAAGGCCTGGCTCAAGCGAGCCAATCGGCTAGGGAAACGTGACAAGAATCTGCAATATTTAATACAGCATCGATCGCAGAGCCACATTTTACGACTCAGTTGAGGTTTTGATCAGTGAGCGAGGAGAACTTATTGTCATGCTTGTAATGCTACGCCGGATTTTGCGAGAAAGCTATGAGTTTGTTTGCTGCTGTCTGTCTGTCAGTAGCTGGTGTTTGTCGCAATTGCTGTCGAATTCAAATAGTTTATTCACGTTATTGTATAATATTATTAAATCTGTGCGTCAGTTAAGGTAAATTACTAGAGGTGGCAATATAATAATGTATGTAAGTAGATCCTACCACCCTACATTACTGGTATCAGAATATTCAAGCACCTACGTTCTATTGTCGATCCACTGAATAATTTCCCCGAGATATCTTAACTTCAAATTTTGAATTTGAATATTGGGAAAGTAGGTAATTTGCGATTTCGGCGGGACTCGAACCCGCGCTCCACTCAGTACGGGTGTACTCGAACCAAATAAGCCACGAAATCTAAGTCGAAAGATTTCCAAAGATTTTCAATGGAACCGACTAAGGTTTCGTGGCTAGTTGGTTAGAGCATACACGGGTATGCTCACCCTCAGTACGGACTGAGGTTGGGACGCGAGTTCGAGTCCCGCCGAAATCGAAAAATTTTCGGAAATTATTTAATTTCTTAGAGATATCCAGAGTGTCACCTCAAGCTATTCCTAACTCTATGAATCCTTTCTCTGCGGGTCCCCTTTCAAGTCGAGCTTCATATTACACGGAACTACCGAAACTTACGTCTAACCAGGTTTTCATCAATTCTCCATTTACTTATTTATTAGGTACCTATTTGTTACGAATGGTTTAGTCACGTGGCGAGACGTTACGTAGTAAATTGAAACCAAAATGGCAGCCTCTACCTTATCGTAGACTGTTTACTTAGGTAAAGAAGCATCGGAAATAATGATACAGATATTTGTTCTGGATATTCTGATTGTTTTTTTTTTAAATATTACAAAAATAACTTTATAGAGAACTATATTGAGAGTTGATTATTTCTGATCGAAACATAACAGAAAAAAAGTATTTAATCGCAACTGGTATCGTACAAGTACAAAAAATTGGTTACGAAGCTCCAGTTTCGTACGCGGCCGAAGGGGAAAGTTGCTATTGCAAGCGTGGAAAACTCTATGGAATTTCATTTCGCACGCGTTTAGCTGGAGAGAAAAGAGTATGGAGATTTTGGAGATCCATTACTAACGTGCTTTTTTTTAATTTCTAAAATAGTAGCCGGTTACTATGGTTAGTTTCATAATAGATTAAACGACAAAAAGTTTTTACTTCGGATCCGCCGTATGATTTGGCCTCTTCCGTAGTATTCGGAATAATTATTAGAAGAACAATGAAAAATCGCACGCGCGTATTTATTTCGTAAGTTTTGATGATGATGATGATTCTTTGTTAATGGCAATATGAGTCTGGTTGGAATCTTTTCTGACAGTGTCAAATAATGGAAAATAATAGTAAAATATGAGTTTTCAAATTATGAAGAATGTTGATATTTTCACCAGAGCCTAGTTCGTTATCTAGCAACATAATTTGAGTTCACATTTCAAATTGATAAATGACACACTTGATAGGAATCAAGGTGTACAATTGTACTATTATAATCCCTAGCGAATGTCTATGCGAAATGTTTGTAAACAAATCGCTCATCATCATCATCATCAGCCTAACCAGTCCACTGCTGGACATAGGCCTCCCCTAATGAGCGCCATAGCGCCCTGTCCTCAGCTTGCCGCATCCAGCATCTGCCATAAATAAATCGCTCATATTTAACTTATACTAAATTCACTTTGTTTCCGTAGGTATGTTTTACAAACAAAAATTTCATTCCTTCTCGTGTGTGATGGGATGATTTATCTATTATTTATCGAAACCCACTGCCAAGCATGTACTAACTTTTTTGCCGTGGTTTGTTCACGAACATTTTACATCGAATTTGGCAGGAGTACAGTTAATATTTTGTATATAGAATATCAGTTATCTAGTACCCATAACACAAGCACTACTGGTTAGTTTTTAAAATAAAATGAAATAACAATAAAAAGAGCTTTATTTTTGAATACACTGCTGGTTAGCTTTATGCTAACTAATTCTGTGTGTTTTGTCCAGTCTTGTTTATTAATTAAAAATCGTTATTTCGCCATTTATCTAAAATTTTAACTAAAACTTTCTGTCTTCTCTGGTGTATCGACCTTAGACAGACTAACAAAGAAACTGCACAATATTAGAAACTTATTTGCCTCAGGGTATTAAAGTTCAGAAGTTATTCAGTTTAAATCTTAATAATAACAAAATTAGGGTTCAGAATAGCCTGGCAATGTCAATGTCCTTTGTATGGCTAGTATGAGTGTGCTTATTACCAAAACGAAAATGTTTTCGTTTACAATGGCTGCCTGTTTAAAGTTTCTCTGGCTAAATGCAAAAAATAACCCAACAAAATTATCCTATCAACTTTCCATCCCTATCAAAAGCATTCAAAAAATCTAATCTAGTGCGTATGAAACTATTTGATCGTAGTAATATATCAAAAGTACTTCATCACAGTATCCAGGCATTAAAACGTCGCCAAGGCGCTAAAGTTTTGAAGGTAACAGAAAATGTAAGTAGTTCTTGTAAACTATTCAAAAGTCATCCTAAAGCTTCTGTAAGATTCTAACTAAAACTTGATTTATTGCGATGGTCATGTGGAACCTTTATCTGCAACATAGTTTTGACTTGATTAATGATGACCTCTGTGGCGCGGTGGGTGAAGTTCCGTGCGACGCAAGAGGTTGCGTTTTCGATTCCCGCCTTGAGACAAATATTTGTACGATCTGCAGGTGTTCTGGTCGTTTCTATGTATAATAAAAATAGAGAGTATCTATGTAATGTATTGTATTATGTATATCAGTTATGTAGTACCCATAACACAAGCTCTGCTTAGCTTGGGGCTAGATAATGCTGTGTGAATTGTCCAGCATTATTATTATTATACATTTTTATTATGACCTCATCAGGGGCCCTGCCAAGTCTAGTTGACAGCCGCCACCGGGAATCATTTTTTCGAACCATCTCACTCTCAGCATTGCCATACAGCGTGGCAATGCAGCCAGTGTCTTGGGCACGCTTCCGACTGGTATTAATATGGATCAGTTGAGCTACCTGTAGAATGATATATAGATGTAGATTGTAGGCAGTTAGCTCAATTAATCCTTAACATGGCTCCACACGAATTAAGATTCAGCAGAATCTAAAACTATTTATTTACGTAAATACAATAGATGTTCACTTAAAAAAGTTCAAAGTCTTAAAATTAAAATAAATCTACCATTGGAATTATCGATATTGCATCGTAAACAACCGCAATCTTTACGATTTTTTCGAATGTGATTGCGAGCAATGATAACTTTGTAGCGATTGGTCGGTAGTCTGTAACTATTTTTTTTTCTTAACTCTTGAGAATCTGTATATAAATAGAAGAATCTATATACCTATTCTTTCTTAAAAACTAGAGAGATATCAAAGGCGAGCTTAACCCTATACAAAGAGTTCTCTTCAATGAAATACTGGCTATTTAAATTAAAGTTTACAAGTTTAAACCTTGTTTAAACACATATTGGAATTCACGTTTTGTGCTGGGTGGTAGCAGTATTGGATTAAATAAGCGTAGAAGTCCATCCAGGGTATTGTTTACCTTCCTGTCAAATTTTGATACGATCCGTTAAAGTTAACAGACAGACAGACAAAATAACTTTGGCTTTTGTAATATTATTAGTGGGGTTTCAGTTTTCTTGAGTCACAAAACAGCCCCTGTCTCAGCATATCACCTGAAACTGAAATCTTGATCCTTTCAGTTTCATAAAATGCCAATGGCCTTACTACAAACGAATGCTCTTAAAACCTAAAGTGATTAATCACTGGCGAGTGACTCGAGTCAGTGATTTATTGCTGTTTATTGATAATTAACCTGATAGATCGAGCTTGCTCACTGGACATTAACACATTCACTGCTCAGCTATCGACTTGCAAGGTGATTCCGATGTGGCGGCGGCACTGCGCGTTGGTTGCTCGCGTTTAACATAAATAAAATACTTAATTATTATGTATTCATCTAAATAAAATAAATAATGCTGGACAATTCACACAGCATCATCTAGCCCCAAGCCAAGTAGTGCTTGTGTTATGGTCACTATCTAGTGACCAAAACACAAGCCATCTGGCTGATATAGATTTTATGTATTGTATTAGGTATATCAGCCAGATAGCTGACAAAACATAACATAGAAAGCTATTTTTTATTGTAAATAGAACACTCGGCAAAAATATTTTCAGAAGTTACAGATATTTCGTCGCAAGGCGGGAAGCGAACCCGCAACCTCCTGTATCGCAGAGCCGAGAGATCGCGCAAAAAAAGCCGTCGCGGCAAAAAAAGTTAAATATATATAACTGCTTTCTAAACAATTCACTTATTTTCTGCAAATAACTATTACGATTTTTCCTTGCATAGATGTAGCTCTCACCCTGGAATAAAAAAAAATCACGAAAATCAGTTAACTGTGATATAAATCACCTCTAATAATTCCTATACAAGCAACGCGTGCGGAGTCGCGGGCAGAAACTAGTACTCTTACAAAAATACGCCCAGTTTATCGTGACATTGACATGTGGGAAGTAACAGCTGCACTACCAACAACGACTTTACTCTTCACATTAATTTCATAATAACTTTTTTGTTAGTTCCTAAAAAATATTAGAACCATTATAAAATTTCCACATTTCTTTTTCGAAGGGATTTTTTAAAGTTTGTTTCTTGAGGCCTATGTCCAGCTGTGAATATTGGCTGATGATGATGATGACATAACAACATGGCGGCGATAGACCGGCATCTGACGTTGTGCGCCGACCATAAGCTAATGGCAATAATGACGTCTTTTGCACGGATCGCCGGCATTGTTGACAGTCAGATGCGTCCGTTCCGTGCAGAGTAATTTTATGGCAAACCAAACAAAGAATACTAAAACGTTTTTGGAGCGGTCGTGCGGACCCTCAGATGCCGGACTGATATTGTTATCTGCGATCCTGAAACTCACTGCTCCAGCACGCCTTCGACTCCAATTAACCGACCGATGTGGCGCGGTAGGCGAAGGTCTGCCTGCGATGCAGAAGGTTGCGAGTTCAATTCCCGCTTCGGGACATATGTGTACGATCTGCAGACATTTGTTCAGGGTGTTCTGGTCGTTTTCTATATATAATAAAAAAAACTCTATCAATGTATTGTATTATATTATGTATATCAGTTATCTAGTACCCATAACACAAGCTCTGCTTAGCTTGGGGCTAGATAATGCTGTGTGAATTGTCCAGTATTATTTATTTATTTATTTAATTAACCGTACCGCACGCTGACCACGCCACGGCGACAACCAATAGACAGCGACTGGAACGAGTCGTATGAACATACAACATAAAGTTTAAGGCGCTGCCGAATCGTCGACACTTTTGTGTGTCAGATACAAGATACCGATAAATAATTGATTTCTATAAAACCACTATGATATCATCCACTCCCTGCGCATACGTGAATCCAGTTGCTCCCACTTAACACATGCTCAATGACGATCAAAAAGTGTTCGGTGTCGGTAACTGGAAACTAAAAGTCGTCAGTTGAAGACACAAGCAACATTAACAAATTTCCTTACAATTGTACTGAGCTGCGAATTGTAGCAGTGGTCAGAAGTAACAAGGGGTGACTGTTTCCGATCACCGCTACATGACACAGCAACTACGGTTCCCTGTGATGGTGTGCCGTGTCGGCAACACGAGGTTCACGAGGCGCTCTACACTCATTCATCCAATACCGCTACCAGGTTACCACCCAGCCCTAAAATGTGCATTTAAATAGCTATGGGCTTAAATCTGTTAGGTACCTTTATATACATTTAACAGTGACTAGCTTCTCACAAACTTCAAACGAGTGGTCCAACCGTCAGTAGGAAATTCATCTAAATATTATGAGTTACAGCCTATAGGTATTTGAATGCACATTTTGTGCTGCAACAATGCTTTCCAGATGTGTGAAAAGCTAAAATCGTTCGGGCTTACACGCTTGAAGCGAGGCGTAAACCAAAAAGGGTAAGATTAGGTCTTCTGTTCTATGCTATCACTAGCTGTTGCCCGCAGCTTAGCATGTGCTTTTCAAGTAGACTATATCCGTAACGGGGATACCATTTACCTCCCTGCCAAATTTTACTAAGATCCGTTGAGTAGTTTAGGTCTGAAAAGGTACCAGCAGGCAGACAGAGTTAATTTCGAATTTAAAATTAGTATGTACGAGTATGTGTAATATAATCATTTATTTCAGGCAAAAAATAATTACAACTAATATTTACACTTACATCTATTTACACTTACATCTATTTAAGTTTTATAAAACTTACTAGTGGTTTCTTTTTCGCTTCTTCCACTAGTGGACAAAAAATTGAAGCGAATAAAATCAATAACTTCTTATTTGATAATAATGACTATTTATAAACCTGTTTATATATTATATTTGACGTGTCTAAGTGCTTAGTTTGTAAGCCTAAAGAAATAAAGTTATTGACTTTTGACTTTTACACTTACATCTATTTTCTAAAAATCTAAGCCGTCACCAGAAGGCAAAGTGCCCAGAATGCTGGCAGCATTGCCACGTTGAATGGTAATACTAATAAAAAAAACCAGCATTACGCTCACCTGTGGACTCTATTAGTAGTTTTGTAAGATCTTTATAGATAACGTGTGCCCCAAGACCCCAAGGACCTAGCGTTTCCACCCCAAACGGCTCAAATAGGTAACCTCTGTCAAGACTAGCGTATTTTCGCCGTTTGAGGAACTCCGCTGATGTTGCTGCGGAGCCGGCCCTTACTGATGTCCCATAATAATCATAATTAACTATCGATTGCTTTCATTTGAAATTAATTGCTGTTACTTTATATCTGAAAAACCATTTAATAGAAAGATAAATTATACTTTTAATCATCACAACACCATACAAAACCGATTGTGTTTAATGACAGCAATCACGCAATAACAACAGCAATCGATCGCCTATCATCCCCTTCCCTTGGCCAGGTGGAAGCCCTTCGAAGTTCAATATCAACGAACCACTCCCTGCACCCGTGCTGACCCAGTTACAAGCGTCTTTGAAGGACATTCTATAGGCAGCTATATTTAGAAACGTCGTCGTTGCGTAGGTCGGAACTTTAGAATGGAAAATCTTGGCGCAGATTATTAAAAAAGTAACTTAATAATTCGTTTTCATCATCAGCCTATATTAGCCCACTGCTGGACATAGGCCTCCCCTAATGAGCGCCATAGCGCTCTATCTTCAGCTTGCCGCATCCAGCATCTGCCAGCAGTCTTTAGCAAATTGTCATCCCACCTGCTCGGAGGGCGTCCTACACTACGTTTGCCGAGTCGCGATCTCCACTCAAGAACACGTTACCCCAGCGGCTGTCGGTTCTTCTCGAGATATGACCGGCCCACTGCCACTTCAGCTTGCAAATCCTTTGAGCTTTGTCGTTGTTTGACCTTGGTTCTCTGTCGGATGTATTCGTTGCGAATCCTATCCTTCAGAGAAACTCCAATACCGACTCTCCATAGCTCGCTGGGCGACTTTAAACTGGTGGACCTGCCCTACCGTGAGTTTCCACGTCTGACACGAGAGAAATACATATTCTGTTGAAACTTCCATGAGATACAGCGGACACACGGACAGACAGCAAGGCCTAGTAATATAGGCTCCCTAATAATAAAAATCAGAGTCCATCAGCTAATTCCAAACATGTCTCTATGTCTCAATCTCAACGTAATCCAATCTCCTGCGATTACGTCCTAAAATAAGAACGAAAGCGCAAGAAGGTACTTGTGGCAACTTAATAAATCAACGTTGGATCGGCAGGTATTATCAGAAACTGGATACTTACCTACTTTATTTCATTATTGTCACAAAGAAAGTCATCTTGTTGCTACGCACTTAATACTTTTGGGGCTATAAAACCCGAGAGATTTAGGTAACGAATTCGTAAGCGAATTCTCTAAGCAACCTTGCTACAGTTGCAACACAACGAGCGGAAAACAATCATGATGATAATGCCCTCCTAACTCCTCCTAATCGAATTTCGGCCCCTTCCAATCTCAACAGAGACTAATAAATAAATAATAATGCAAGCCAATTCACACAGCATTATCTAGCCAAAAGCTAAGCAGAGCTTGTGTTATGGGTACTAGATAAATGATATACACAATACTATACATACATTACATAGATAGATATTTTTTATTATACATAAAAACGACCAGAACACCCTGGACAAATGTCTGCAGATCGTACACACATTTGACCCGAGGCGGGAATCGTAAACGCAACCTCCTGCGTCGCAGGCGGGCCGCGCCACAGAGGTCGTCAAGAGACTAGCCATGACATATTGACACTTTAATGTCCCTCGATGCACTCGTTTATCTGATCTGGAGTGTATCTACCTGGTAGTAGTGTGACTGGGCAGTGAATGGGTTAAGCTTAACACACGCAGTACAGCACAAATCAAATATGTATGAGCTAACACGTAACATTTTGATGAATTTTATATGAATTTGAAAAAGATGATCAAATTTTATGAATATACAGAGCAATGAATCCGGGTCACTCAAAGAATCCAAAAAATCTCGGAAAGTAAGAATGCTAGGTTAATGCAATAAATTGTATTTAATAGACAATTTAATACTCCTTAAATGAAAGTTAAAAAAATATGAGTCACCATACATTTTATTTACACAAAATTACATAAAGAAAAAAAACTGCTGATCTCTCCTTAAAACAAAAATAGGAAACATGAAATTTTTGAACTTTATGACGATTTTCTTGAATTTCAATACTTCGTATTACCTCCTCGTGCTTCCATTACTGCGTTTACGCGGTTTGGCATGCTGTACACCAAGTTCCTTAAACGATTTTGGGGAATATTCTCCCATTCCTCTGTGAGAGCAATTTTGAGCTCAGGAAGCGTGATTGGGGGAGGGTTTCGTTGTTTTACGCATCTCCCTAGCTTGTCCCAAGCATGCTCGATCGGGTTGATATCCGGGCTGCGCGCTGGCCACTCCATACAAGTAATGTTCATCTCTTGAAGGTAGTCATTCACAATCCTACCTGTATGAGGTCGGGCATTGTCATGCATAAATATAGCATCCTCACCCAAATTGACCATAAATGGACCAACGTGTTCGTTGAGGATTTCTTCCACATATCTTACGCTAGTTAAAGAGCCGTTTTCTATGATCACCAGCTCTGTGCGACTTTCAGAGGAAATTCCGGCCCACACAAGTACAGACCCACCACCGTAGGCTACTTTTTCTTCGATGCATGCTTGCTTGAATCTTTCCCCTGGTCTTCTATACACTCTGTGTCTTCCATCGTGCTTGTAGAGCATAAATTTTGATTCGTCGGAGAACATAACTTTCGACCAATCTTCAATACTCCAATTTACGTGGTTCTGTTCATATCTTAGTCTTGAAATACGATGGCCACGCTCCAGTTTAGGGCCGTTTGCAGGTCTAAGGGGTTTTAAGTTAGATTCAGCAAGCCGACGTCTTACTGTCCATGCACTTGGGTTACTTCCTCCGAGGCGTCGAAACTGATTTGTGAGTTCAAAGCGATTTCGAAGCATGGTGTTCACCAAGTATCGGTCTTCTCGTGCTGTGGTACACCTAGTTCTGCCCGTTCCTGGTCTGCGTAGGTTAGAACCAGTTTCTTCGTAACGTCGGAGAACTCTTTGTACTGTTGACAGCGACACACCGACAGTCCTGGCTGTATCGCGCTGACTCTGGCCGGTTTCCACCAATGTAAGTATTCTGGTGCATTCTTCAAGTGTAAGCGACATGATTTCAGCTTGAATAATGAATATTGAGCACTATCAACCTGGTTTATGTACCAACATAAATGACAGATTACAAACAAAAGCAAAAACAAATCCTGTAATTTCGTAGTTCCATCTTCGACAGTGTTCCCTTTTCAAATTTGATTTTTTTATGATATAACTTTACAATAACTAAGAAGTTTTAATACTTTCATTTAAGGAGTATTAAATTGTCTATTAAATACAATTTATTGCATTAACCTAGCATTCTTACTTCCTTTATTATTATTATTTATTTATTTATTATTGCTCTCGAGTGTAATATTCACCAAAATATAATAGGTACATCTAAATGTCAGACAGCTCGCGGACAACTCATTTGAAGCTAATTTAACAATAAGTTAATTGTACTATGTTATTAACGCTACGCGTGAAATGTCAAGGTAAAACATCATAATGTAACTCAGTAATATTACATATTAAGGCGCATACCCCACCCAAAGTGGCGCTGCCACCTACTTTATGTTATTATTCCTTTTAACAAAGGAATTTTCAAAAATCCATCGTCCAGTTTGTTGTACCTATCATAAGCTTTTTTTAATGCCTCTGTAATAATTTTATTCTATTCAGTTTAGGCAGAGATAGATTTTGTGGCCACCAAGGGCAACTTCGTAGATTTTTGAAAATTCCTTTGTAAATTGTTTGTTGTCAGAATAATAACATAAAGAAGGTGGCGGCGCTAGTTTGGGTGGGGTATGCGCCTTAAGTAATGTTACTTCGTAATATCTACGTGAGGTTATAATATTAACGCGATTTCCTATCTTCCACATAATGTCTTCATGTTAAACAGAACCTATTAAATATACCAGATGCGAACTATAATCGTTGAAGTAATCATTTCCTGATACCTCTATCATTGTTTCATCTGGAGTTGCAATCAGAATAGCGTAAGAGTTATAATTTCCCGTTCCCAATAGCTCTAACATTCTTCTTCTTAAGATACATAGCTCTTATGTACTAACCTTATTCTGTTTTCAATCGTATATATGTAAAATAGGAATGACAATGTGTTAAATGTAAAACTATTTCATTTTGCGAACGCTTCACTCACATTTCGTGGCCAAACTCTTAATCCAATGAACACCGTAATGTTTCTTTTATATGAAAACTTTTTGTATTTCTGTCGTCCCCTTTTACATTTTCAAGAACATGTGTTCGGAAAGTTAGAATACATTGTGAGTGGAAAAAGTTTCAACAACGCGTTAAGATTTTTAGATACTTGTATAACTTTGTCTAACAGTTAGTACTTAATTTATTTTAAACTAGCATCGCCTCATGGTTTCACCCGCGTAGTTCCCGTTCCCGTGGGAATTCCGGGATAATATATAGCCTATGTGCTATTCCAGACTATAATCTATCTCTGTGCCAAATTTCAGCCAGATCCGTTCAGTAGTTTTTGCGTAGCAGTGCCTCACGATTTCACCCGAGTAGTTCCCGTTTCCGTGGGAATAATAATATTGCTGGACAATTCACACATTAGCACAGCATTACCTAGCCCCAAGCTAAGCAGAGCTTGTGTTATGGGTACTTGATAACTGATATACATATAACACAATACATAGATAGATATTTTTTATTATACATAGAAAACGACCAGAACAAATGCCTGCAGATCGGACACACATTTGTCCCGAGGCGGGAATCGAACCCGCAACCTCCTGCATCGCAGGCAGACCTTCGCCCAACGCGCCACAGAGGTCGTCATAATACATGAAAAATATAGATTAAATCTAGTAACCGTGCAAAATCAGGGCTGGTCACTAGTACAGTATAAACGTAATAGGTTTTCTCCAACTGTGAAGAACTCTAAAAGCCATAAAGACGCCATTTTCTCTTCCTTTTTTCTTTAGTGGGTAAAACCGGTCACAAACGCTAGACAATAAGAAGCCAACGACCTTGTCCTATAATAGCCCTTCGAAATAAAATAGCCCTGCGCAATAAATTTGGGCTCAAATGGAGCGTGAGTTAGTCTATGCTTGACTGGTTTGTCGACTACCCGAGGTCAAAAAAGGAAGTTATCAGTATTTACTTGTAGTATATTATCAAACAAATAATATAAAACAAATTAGAACTAGTATTAATATTAAAACAGTTTATTTTAATTATATTTATTTATTATACTTAATGGAGTTTTATATTAGTCCACAGCTGGACATAGGCCTCCCCTAATGAGCGCCATAGCGCCCTGTCTTCAGCTTGCCGCATCCAGAATCTGCCAGCAGACTTTGACACCTGGTCAGAGGGCGTCCTTTAATACGTTTGCCGAGTCGCAGTCTCCACTCAAGACCACGTATACCCCAGCGGTTGTCGGTTCTTCTCGAGATATGACCACTGCCACTTCAGCTTGCTAATCCTTTGAGCTATGTCGATAACCTTGGTTCTCTGTCGGATGTATTCGTTGCGAATACTATCCTTCAGAGAAACTCCGATACCGACTCTCCATAGCTCGCTGGGCGACTTTAAACTGGTGGACCAGCCCTACCGTGAGTGTCCACGTCTCAGCTGCGTAGGTCATGACGAGTAGGACGCACTGACTGAAAACTTTCGTTTTCAAGCATTGCGGTATGGATGACAAGAAGACCCGACGTAGCCCAACATAGCTGGATCCTCTTCTTGGCCTCCGATATAAATAAAGCGATATTAAACTGATATTAAAAAAGGTACCGCGTCGTACTAGCGTAGTGACAAAACAGACTAGGTTAATATCAAGTATCATTTTCTCGCAATACCGCGCATTCAAACTATACGGTTAATCGCAGTTATGTTCCTTTGAAATAGAACTGCGATTTACTTCGTACTTCTTTTCATCGAACTCCCAGTGCATCCTCTGTAAAGTATGTTACAAACATGTCCATATGGAACCCATCAGAACCATTTCCACCTCGCACTTAGCAAGTTTCACCAACTTTTCCCATTACGACTAACAAGAAACCTTCAGGGCTGTGCTTGTAATGACGTTGCCTAGGGCAGGACAAAAATGTGCCGACTTGCTTATTGCTAACTAGCGTTTTATACAGAAAACATTAGAACAATTTTAGTCTTTGAAGCTATTTTATTAAATTCCGGTTAATTTCTTGTGCTGCTTGTTACAAGTATATGAACTAGTGTTTGTTTTAGCTTTGCGAAGTTTACTTTTTTGTTGCCATGACTATTTGATTGTCAGTCAAACTGCAAAAAATAAAATAGTTTTACGAAATACAGCGAAGATTTTCATTTCGAATGATTCGTCGAGGCATACAAATTGTCAATATTTATTGATTACAACGTAATATTGAGCATATTAATCATCATCATCATTCGCAGCCGGATTTTACCCACTGCTGGGTATAGGCCTCCCTTAGTTTGTGGAGGCGATTAGCACAGGACCGTGGTGGATGGCACATACTGAGGGAGGCATAACCTTGCAAGTATTGAACCGCTTCTGTAAATTAAATTTTCCCTCTCAAAAGTTTATTCGACATAAACTTTAGCCTGTCACACCCGTTACGCTCAAGTTCTACCTAAATGAACTCTTTGTCACCAGAGCCAGGGGCTAACGAGGCTATACCAAATGAGGACGCGAAGCCCTTCTTTATCTAGGCCACAGGTCCTACTTTAAGGATAGAACTTGAGAAGTAGTTTCGGGTAACTAAATGAAGGCGTTGAGAATTTGGGGAGCATGTTGTAGGCAAAAATTCTAGATTACTGTGTCACGTCGAAAACGGTTTGAACGAATTTTTGAAATTGAAATTGAATTGATTCATTTTCCCTTTTTATTGACAGCGGAATGAAAATAAAATCTTGCAAGCGGCGTAAACTATATCAATCAAAATTATGAAAACTAGAATTCCATTATCCAATTTGTGACTTTTAATATAGATATAACTTTATTATTAAAGAAAATTACAACCAAATAATAAAAAAAAAACTCGTATTTACACTTGAAACAATTGAGTTTAACACACAGTGAATAATCTACAGATAGCTCAACTGATCCTTATCAATACCAGTCAAAAGAGTCCCCAAAAAGCTGACTGCATTGCCAGATACCTACTCACCAGCTCTCAGAACACTCGTCGCTTTTAGCTATTTTATTGAAAATCCCGCCTTGATTATTCGTGTGCCTCGGGTGTCTCTATCCCCACGGACCTAGGGTCTCGACCCCAAGCGGAGCTAATGCGGAGGCTCTGTGGAGACCAGCATATTTACGCCTCTTAAAATCTGCCGCCGCTCCCGCTTCACGGATGTCCTCGGAATATGAAAAGGCGCAAGTGTGACGCATGTAAAGTCCCATGTAAGTGATAATTATTAAAACGAAATATCAAATACCCACAAAAAGTATACCAACGCTTACCGTAAGCAAACGAAAGTCCCTCATCTTGTGCAGTCTTTACGCCTAGTAAGCAGAAGTCATACTATAAATAGAGCCTTCCTGAGTGCATCTAGATGTATCCACGTGGAAACTTATCTATCTTGAGCTAGCATCGGAATCCAGCGAGCACTTAGTGCTAACAATGGCAACATTTGCTTTCCACGGCGTTCATGAAACTAAATATAGGGTACAAACAGTTTTGAACGTCTCAATTAGGTTTCATAGTGCTAATGAACCACTAAAATATTAATATATTCTATCGATAAATGCCCTAAAATGCATTTTAAATTTACAAAGTTGACGAAAACTCTGGATGCAGTGGACGCCATGACGTCAGTTGGTAGTGTGGTACCTAAACAAATACGCTGATGTTACTGATAACAGTTGATATTTTTTAATTTGCCTGCACAGCTTAGTCATAACATAATAAGATTGCGCCTACTATTTTACGGTATTAAAAAACTGAAAACTTAGATTTTAAAATTTATTTTGTTATGTTATAAACTGAAGTTTGTGATACCTATTATAAGCTTTTTTTAATGCCTCTGTAATAGTTTTGTTCTATTTAGTTTAGGCAGAGATACGAAGTTGCCCTTGGTGGCCACCAAAATCTATTTTCGTATCTTTGCCTAAACTAAATAGAATAAAACTATTATCCACCATATCAAGTATACATCATTATTACCGAATTAGCACGCCACCTACTTTATCTTATTATTCCGTTTAACAAAAGAAAATTCAAAAATCCATCGTACAGTTTGTAACCTGTTAAAAGCTTTTTTTTTCGATTTAGTTAAGACAGTGAATCGAAGTTGCCCTTGGTAGCCACCAAAATCTAAATTTGTTTTTCTGTTTTAATATGATTGTTTCAAAAAAACTAAAAACCGCCTAAGAATCCCTGAAATTCGCGGATTTTAAGTTTTACCAAATGTCGTATGTAATATATATAAAAAAAATATGAAATTTGATTTTTTTTCACTTTGAATTTAGTCAGTAGCGTGAGAATTATAAAATAATTCAATAATTTACCGAGAAACCGATAAACATACCTACGCAAATAAACATACAGCCGAACATAGAACATAATCCTTCTTTCGAAGTTGGTTAATATTAACCTTGCAATGCTAAACACATTTAGAAATCATTTCGTGAAAATATTATTTCAATTTTCACGAACATGCTGTCACAACTCGTTGAAACGGGCGACGTTATCCAGGAATCCAACTCTAAACTCTTCATGCACTGTACTCATTTCTACACTCCTAGTTTTCAACCAATTGACGATCAAATGACGATCTGGCGCAGCGGACGAATGTCCACCTGCGGTGCAGAAGATTGCGGGTTCGATTCCCACTTGGGGCAAACGTATGTTCCGGTTGTTCTTGGTATTTACTATGTGTCATATCAAACTATGTAGGTATTGTATTATGTATATCAGTTATCTAGTTCCCATAAAACTTAAGTTCTGCTTAGCTTGCAGCTAGATGATGCTGTGTGAATTGTCCAGCATTGTTTATTACTAGTGGTCCGCCCCGGTTTTGTACGCGTATATTCTATAGCCTATGTTCATCAGGGATAGTGGAGGATTCTAATAGTGAAAGAAATTTTCAAATCTGTCCAGTAGTTTTGGAGCCTATTCAATTCAAACAAATAAACAAATCTTTCATCTTTATAATATTAGTATAGATAATTATAATTCTTCTGAAACAATTTCCTTTCCAACTTGTTTGGGGGTCTATAGATACATTTGAATATTATTTTGTCGGTCGAATCAATTTTATCGTATGATAAAATTGATTCGACCTACTTTGGCGACTGGCTTGTAAACTAAAACACCGTCGACCGTAAAAAAGCCAGTGCCATTATTTTTTCTTTTTATTCCATCCTTTACATTTACTCGTATCTCTTTGAGATGCCCCTTAATGTAAAATAAAACACAAATATTATAAAAAGTCAACATTTTATTCATAAATCAGTTTTACATCAACTTACTTATTTTATCTACAAGTACAGCTTATTATGTAAAGACTAATGACAAATAGCTTACTTCCATACAAAAATATTAACTCTCGAATTAGCAACGCGATTCGTACTTGACATAAAATTATCTCTGCCTCAGAGAAAGTAGGTATATTTTAATGGGAAAATATTAGATTTTTATTAAAAATAGTGATTCAAGAATATTTTTAATTGTAACAGCCATTGTTCCACGTATTATTATGACATATTTCTTTTACATATTTTTCAGATAATATTTGTATGTAACTATAACAATTAGGTATATTTATATTGTAATGTAATTATAACAATTTCGTCTTGGAGCATAACGATATGTAGAAAATGATATTATCGCTCAATATGAGTAAGTATTTTTTTTATTCTTTCCACTGTGCATGAAGGACTTGGATTTAAAAGTAGTATGTTTGCTCGTATTCTATAACATGTATTAAAAGAGTTCCTTCTTGTTTTTCTATGTTATTCTAAATAAGCTTTACATAAACCTTTTTACACCCTTAACATGCGCAAGAAAAACTTGAATCTACTTTAGAATAGATTTTATGAGATACGCTGAAGCTTTACCAATAAATATTTGTGAAGTCTATTGAACTAAATTTTACTATATTTTTTTGTGAAATTAAAGTTTTAGCTTTACTGAAATAATTTTTGGACTCGGTTAAGCTCTTCAGCACGCGAAACTGTAAAATTTAGAATTTAAGTAAAATATATATTAAAGATTGAATAAAAGTTGTATTGGGTTTGTTGCAGATTATCTATCGATTTATAAAAGTTATATTCATTCAAGTATACATCATATAATATATTTAATACATAACATTAATATTTAAACACGATTTAAAGCTTCGTTTTTTTATCTTACAAAGATCATAACATACAATATTTTAACAATTACGAGTATTATGTGATTTATAAATATTAAATATATTGTGCACTGAAAAATTAGGAATAATCCCATCTACATTATTGTCCAATAATGTTTTTGACTTAGGAATGTTTACAACATTCGTCATATGATTTGAAATTGAATAGATTCTTGTCCAAAATATTTCTTAAACTGTAGATATAGAATAATATTACATTTGCAATGTCAAAGCCGCAGAGATGTTAGATAGTCCTGACTAAGCTCTTTACTACAACACTTCATAAATATCGCTACCGAAATCTTATAGTTACGGATTAAGTATACATAATATAAGAAGTATATTTAACATTGACACATTGAATTTTTATAATAGAATTAGTACAATATTTACTGTATTATACCTATTGAGACATATTTTTGCTTTTCAAGTACGAAAAACTATATGATATGATAAAAATGAACTCTTTTTAAACTCTTACTCTAACTAACCGCTATAGACAACAACTATACAACATCAATTTAAGTATATAGTATAATATAAATGTATGTACATGATGTGATCAAGTCTTGAATTTGAAGTGTGCGTATAAGATATAAATATAGTAACAGTGTACATGACATAGAAAAGGAATAGGGTCCACATATAGGAAAGTATAAAAATGGTTACGCGAATACCTAAAGTAGGTACATAATTCTACTTTCAAAATGATACACCAACTAAGCAAACAACCAGATCTATGGGATAAATTCATTCCCCTACTTTCAACTCCTAATTACCTACATAATAATCTACATTGATTATATATGTTTTTTCTACAGTAAATGGACATACAACCGTCAACTAATCACATTTATTATATTTGGCATCATGAGATCTAGCATCTACCTGTGCCAGTTGCGTTATTCAAAATCCATCATAATTTTGACGCCATGTTGTTTTATCATCAGTCGTTCCAACTCCGGCACTTCATCTGCAAAGGATAAAAGTTTTAAAGTGGATTATTGGAGCTAACGACCCCTGAACCAGCAAAGAACAGCGGCTGGTCGATTCAGAAATAATCGATAGTGTGTCACACATACTATTTTCTGGGCTGCACTCTTTCATAACGAAATACAAAACAAATAAATTCCAATAGGTGACGAGCAAAGACATATAATATTATATATGATAGATTATATAGACTCACAAAAAATCTGAATATAATTTTTTGAAAAAATAGATCTGTGAAGTGATTCAAAAGGATTTAAGGACTATAGATCTTCCCCTATAAATAGAATACAGAAACAAGACCGCTTTAGCTAGATAGGAATTAAAAAGAGTACAATAAGAACCAGCACCAGCAGATAATAGTATGGGTAGATGTAACGTCAGCAGATCGTTCATTCAGGTCTTGAAGCCAACAACAGACGGAGCTATACTATATATATTTTAATATAGTAAGCTATATGTTACGGTATAGCAAGCTGCCAGAGACGGTGGCTATGCCATAATATATATTTTTGCTCTCATCAGCTCTGTGGCCGTCTTGTCTTACTATCGACATGACGTAATAAAAATATACAATAAAACTGCGTCTGTGGTCAATCGCCATAACTATAGAAATTCTAACGCCTTCTAATACCTTGTTATTATTTATATTAATATATTTATTATTTGTTTATATGTAGGTTGAAACAGTTTAAATTTTATGAGCTTTGTATTTCAGTTTTCAATTTTTAATTTCTTATTTTGCAGCTTAAATTAAATTACTCAGAAATTTAGTTTAAAGTATAAACGTTAAGACAGTTTAAATGAAGAGCATTGTTTAAGTCATTATTTTCTTAATTCTATGTATGTCAAGATTTTTTTCTCAAAACTATTTTAGCATTTCATAACTTGATTTATTGATAGCAATCAAATTGTTTTTAATTGTACATAAAGTAAATCCTGTATTGGCCTTATGTTTAGTGAATAAGTATGCCAATTTTTTATCTCAAGAGCTGTGATTTTGTTGAATAAATTAATAAAAATATGATAACTGTTGTGGGCTTCAAATATGGCCATAACGTTTCAATGAAAAAAACAAGTGATTCATTCCGTTTCAAACGTTTTATTTCTCGTAAGGTCATTTAGAATTGTTGAGAATCTTGGGTCGATCTCTGAGAAGAGAGCCGGTCCTAAGGTCAACAAAGTCGAACAATGAGTGTTTGAAGGTGGACAATGACACTTGAGAAACGATAGTCGCCATGGAGGTTATTTGCTCCGATTCGAAATTCGGGTTGGAGGAAGCTTTATTGATTGCGGAGTTGTTTTGTTTCATAAACGCTATTGAAAGTTTTTAAACTTTCGCGATTTGATAACATATTTAAGATTATTTATCGCGTACCTTTTGTTTTCTTTTCCCCAACGTTTCAACCGCATTACAGCGATCGTGGTCACGGGTGATCACGCTATTGAAAGCTAATAATGTTGTGAATAAACAAAGAGTACAGTTTTTAAAATCAGTTATAGATTATTGTTTCATTTTATTGTATGGTGTATTTTCTATTGTATTTGATTTTTTTGAACTAAATTCATGTGAAACATTAATGAAATCCCTTTATTTTAAAATAATCAGTGATCGGTAGTGTGGTCACCTGAAACAAGTTTCATCACTAATCTGTGGTAGCATTAAGCTGAAGAACCCTTGGCCTGCATCGTTACAGCGCAGTGACCCGCCCCCTCCCCCCGAAACCCACAACCAAGCTTGCTTACCTAGCTTATTTCTCTCTTGTATCTAGTCTGTAAATTAAGTAAACTAAAAAGTTGTACTATTTTATATTTTTTCTCGTTTCTGTGTTCCGTGTACGTTCTGTTGTACTGTAACTTTGTTGTGTCAATAGATGGATTCTCATTTCAGTAATTCATTAACGTTACTTACCTTCCATTTAAACAGCTCAGACCCCCTGTATTCTGATCAGCAGTGGGCAGCGCTATATTTGAAGGAGGGCTCTTGTTGAGGGGATACCACTGAGCCACTGGTTTCCGAGGGTTGTCTATCATCTCGAGCCAGTGGTCGCGGCCCATGCCAATGAGCGTGGATCCTATTGCTGTGCAGCCGATCAGCTCGTTTGGCCCAATCCTAGGAAAAATGGTAAATATATAGACGGGTACTGACCGGTGTTACGAGGCGTATCGAGGTGTTGCGAGGAGGAGGTGCATTCGCAGCGAGCATGGTACGTTACACCGTGTGCAAAAACGCGTATTGCGAGCTCCTTCTTTCCCCGTAATGACTGCACGATCGCTCGCTGTGTAACACTTAAAAGGACGTAAAGCGCGCCATTTTGTGAAAAGGGTAGGCATAGGATTCTCGCTGTGTAATACTTAAAAGGGCGTAAAGCGCGCCATTTTGTGAAAAAAATAATCCTATGCCTACCGCATAGGATTTCGCGTTCACAGCAGCCGGACAGAACATACGTTTTTGAGACGGCTAAAATTAAGTACAAAAATTTAGTTTTTGCGTATTTACAAGAAAAGTACACAACGATGAAATTCAAGGAACCAAATAATGACTTTTAACCTACGAATCAAAATATAAAGTTATTCTATAAGACCGCAGAGTTCCAGAGATCTCGACCAAATTATGTGCAGAACAGTGCACTTTGATGATTTTTTTTCTCAATCGCATTTTCACCTTTAAGGAACCAAAGAACAAATGTTGAATTGAAAAACCCGTGCAAAGCCGCGTGCGGAAGTAATAAGTAGTATTTTTAATTGAGGAATACGTGGCTTAGGTGAAGCACGGCCCATTATTTCGTAAAAAAATATCAATCAAATTAGGTTACAATATTTTTATGAGGATTCTTCAATAACAAGAACCAATATTGGAAAACCAAGAGAAAACTGATACCGTTCATTGACCTTCAGAATACAAAATCAAAGATAAACATCCAGAACTGATTATGCGGAATAAATTGCCTACAAACATGACGCCATTTTGTGAATAGGATAGGATTTCGCGTTTATAGGAGCGGGACAGAGCAGAGCGGCGTCAGAAATCAAGTTTTTGCTGATTATCTTTTAATTAAGACTTTTTTGCAAAAATAAGCTGAAGGTGCCTTGGGTATTTTTCTATTTAATTATGGTGATGAAAATAATTAATCTTGTCATTAATAGTTTAGGAGAGAAATTGTAAAAACTAAGTAAACAGATGATAATTTGCACAATTATTTCTGATAATTAAAATAGTTTTTTTTTCTTTTCGAACCGAAAGGGCCTTGAACCCCATAGATTATTGTGTATTTTTTCAAAGTTTTTTCGATAAAGATGACGGAGAAAAATTGTTTTAACGCTAAATTCAGATCTATCTGGGCTTTAAGGCACATTCAGATAGCGGGTCTGATTTTGCAGACCGTTTTTATGGAACCTTCGGAAAACAACCTTAATAAATAATAATAATAAATAATGCTGGACAATTCACACAGCATTATCTAGCCCCAAGGTAAGCAGAGCTTGTGTTATGGGTACTAGATAACTGATATACGTAATATTACTCAAATTTGTTCCGTGGCGGGGATCGATCAGGCAGACTCTCGCCCACTGCGCCACTGAGGTCGTCAACCCTTGTAGTGGTTCCGGAATAAGGAGCCGAATGTTGGTCGTGTGAACGCCAATGTTTAGTGTCATAGTCATACCTGTCATAGTCAATAACTTTGACCAACATCGTCACATCGAACACATTGACAGCAGGAAGGTCAAAGACCAAAGCTTCATTGTAAACTGGACTCAGTGTATTCTTCTTTACGGTTGTTTTCTTCTTCTTTATGCGTTTCCCTTGGCATATGAGGCAGATTTTCACGTATGGATCTGTGAACAAAATCGATTTTTAATGTTGACAAACCAATATTTTTCTTTATTAAGGCGTATGCGCCTTAAATAAAGAAAAGGCAGCCCTTGGTGGCCACTGATATATATTTTCGACTCACTGCCTAAACTAAATAGAATAAAACTATTACAGAGGCATTAAAAAAAGCTTATGATAGGTATCACAAACTGGAAGAATGATTTTTGAGAATTCCTTTGTTAAACGGAATAATAAGATAAATTAGGTGGCGGCGCCACTTTGGGTGGGGTATGGGCCTTAAGATAGCCCTTATTATTTTGATAATTTATAGTTGGTCAATCCACACAATGACATAATGCTAGTCAAGCTGGCTCGGCAAACTTCGTTCCGTCTTAGAATCAGAGATTGCGCTATACACAAAAAAATATGAGAAAACGACTTTCGTCGTGTTTTTCACGTAAATTTTTCATGATATTTTGCTATTGGCGCTCATAAGGGGAGGCCTTTGGCACGCATTGAACTATTAAAAGCTGATGATGATAATAACGATTCTGCTATTCGAGACGGGGACGAATCCAAAAAATGAAAGACCAGTAAAATCGGTCCAGCCGTTCTTGAGTGGTATATTTAACACAACATTGTTTCATTTATTACAGATGATAATTATATCATAGCGTTAGCAAAGAAGATCGGTTATAAAACCAATAAAGGTATAGGTACTAATATTATAAATGTGAAACTGTGTTTGTTAGGTTGTTTGTCATTCCTTCACGCCCTAACCAAGCAACCAATCGACTTCATGAAGAGTAACTTAGGCTACTTTTTATCCCATAAATCAATTCCCATGGGATAGAAATAACCTTAAACAACGCGCACGAAGCTGCGAGCGCTGCTAGTGTATAATAAATTACGATGGACAATCCACAAAGCGTCATCCAGCCCCAAAGTTAGCTTATTCTAGCATGTTAGCATTATGTTAGGTATTACATTAATTTAAACTTGGTAATGCAAGGGACGGCTCACGGTAGGGCTGGTCCACCAGTTTAAAGTCGCCCAGCGAGCTATGGAAAGAGCAATGCTCGGAGTTTCTTTGAAGGATAGAATTCGCAACGAATACATCCGACAGAGAACCAAGGTTCAACCATACAATAGATAATTCAAATAGAAAATAAGAACTCCAGAATTCTTTTTTCTTTCCTCATCTAACATAATGAAGTCCTCAATACAGACTTAATCTTCTCTACCCTTTCATGAATAATGAAAAGAAATTCCTACGAGTAATGATATTATACTATAGTCCTTGTTCCCTAATTGCTAAAGTTCAGAATCCATCGATTTTCATCGAAATTCCAGAAAAGGTCAACTGCTCATTCAGTATATAAGTACGACTACGTACAACTTCGGACTTTCGCAATTCCACGGTGTTATGCAATAATGACCTTTATTTTTTGCGGAACAAAAATGATTTTGTCTTAGTCATGTCAGCAGAAAAATATTTAGCAAACGAAAAAATCGATGATGAAATATCGAAAAATAGCTATCCCTTCCCAAAAACACCGTCCATTTCTGACCGAGCTATCGAACCATACCCCCACCATGAACACGGGAAGAGAATAAAAACACTACCTAAAGTGGACTTACCAAGTTTTATAACGACTTTGTTGGCCTTATTAAAAACCTAAAAGTCGGTTTTCTATTCTATTATATTTCTCGTGGTTTTGCCTGTCGCGATCGAAGCTGAACCCCCCTTAAAGTTAAGTCCTTCATTTTTGTTACACCCTGTATACATACAGGGAAAAGATGAGATTTAAGATTTGACTATAGACTCTGAGCTAAGCTACTGAGGGACTGACAGACGGACATAGCGCTTGGCGAAACCAAAATGGTTCCTTGTTGACCACATAACTCTATAAAGTTCTCAAGCATGTTTTGGTAACTATTAGCATGGACAAATTATACCTAAAAAGCGAAAGAATAAGGTATTATTACCTAATAGTTGCCAAAAGATATTAAGTTTTATCACCTACCAAGGGATTAATAATATAAAATCAACAAAAAAACATATGAAATGTTCTATAAACTTAGTTCTATTACCATGCTTATTCGCAAGATCTTAACTTCTGTATATATTGAGATATTAGGGTTTTAATCAAAATTTAGAGGTAACTTTCTATCGAGAACATGTATCGTGTTATTAGTTTTAATGTATAGGTAATTATGTTATGTGTGTTATTTGAGGCTTCCGTCATTTGGGACCGCTAGAAAAAGGGACCGCGGTCCCTTTCGACTTTTTCCTGTGCTGCTTGTGTGTGGAAACCAATAAAAAGTTTATCTATTTATCTACTTCTACTAGTTACTTATTTGTGTGTACTTTGTATTGTCTATCAAACGATTTCATTTCAAATTATTTAATTAATATTCTGTCGACTGAAAAATCCTTTCGAACCTAACATTCAGATCGTTTGCTAATTTTGATCAGCTGAAATGAATCCCCACCCACATTTGTTCTCATTGGTAACCCGATCGTAACCCGAATTGGAATTGGCCAAAATTGTTCATCGCAATTTTATTTTTTCTCCGCCATTACGTACCTGAGTACACAAACCGAATACAAATTCAACAGCTGGATCAGTGAGGTATTAAAATTATATAAATTTATTTTATACTAGCAGCGCGTCGCGGTTTCACCCGCGTAGTTCCCGTAGGAATTCCGGGATAAAAATATAGACTATGTGCTATTCCAGACTATAATCTATCTCTGTGCCAAATTTCATCCAGATCCGTTCAGCCGTTCTGGCGTGATTGAGCAACAAACATCCATTTATCCATCCATCTTAAACTTTCGCGTTTATAATATTAGTAGGACGTATAGATAATTTATTAATATTATAAATGCATAGATAATAGTAGAGCAGTTGCGTTAACAACAGACTATTGCATATTCCCGAGGCGGGAATCGAACCAGCAATCTCCTGCGTTGAAGACGGACCTGTGCCCGCCGCTTCACAACGGTCGTCGAAATGCAGAAGGTTTGAGTGATAGTCACAGTAAATAAATGTTTTTAAAACAGAAATTTACTTTCTGTTATTAATGTGCCATGTTATAAACAAAAAACTGTAGCGTAGGCATTAGTTTTGGAATTACATTTGAATAACATTTCATAAGTCAACAATAATGAAATAGAAGTTGAAATATTGTTAAGTGTTTTGTTTATTTTATTTCCAAAAATTTGCGACGCAAAAGGGAATGGACCGCAAATTGGAATAATTAATTGAAGGCTTATCGGATGGTTCAATGCCTATAACGTAAATTAAATGTCTAGAATAAATTTAAAAAGGTGTCAAATAAATTCGTCAATGTCGAAGTCCAATTGCGGCTTCAAAGGTATTAGAATTGTTTACATGTTTTTTGATTGGGTCTTCCAATCAACAGACAATAGAATATCAACAATTGTCGATGGAGCCAACCATCAATCCAATTGACAGAAACAATAAAAAATAATTGTTAATAATCCAGAAGTTAAATGTTTTTGGCAGTAACGAGAGGTTTTCGATTAGCATTTTTAGTAAGAAAAAAATAGTTTCAAATGTCTCGATAGGTGGCAAGGGCTTCAACTGGAAATTATGGTATGTCAACGTCAAATGAAAGGTAAACAACTTTAGAAATCAGATCAGTAGACATCAAAATGGATTTGGAAAATTCAAAATTTTCTCTAAAAATTTCTTTATTTGACATTGACATACCCTAATTCCAGTTGAAGCCCTGACACTTATCGAGATATTTGGAACCATGTTTTTGTTTTTAATGCAAATCAAAAACGGCACCTCAACAGCCCTGGACGCAGGCCTCCCCTTGATAATCACTATATTGGCATTCATCTCATGGGGGCCCATAATCCCAACGCTGGGCAGGCGGGTTGGGGATCGCAGTTCGGTGGTAGATCTATTCTGCAAGAGGCACTGCTGCCCGCCCCCGGTGTATGTCCCTTAGTCGCCTCTTACGACACCCACGGGAAGAGTTGGGGTGGTGCAAGTTCTAAGCCGGCACACGGCAGATAATTTATTATAAATTAAATATTAGTATCGAAATAAACCAACAAAAAAAACATTTTCGATTCCCCGCTGACCAATAAATCTGGGGCGTAAGCCACTAAGTCCCGATAGATCTCAATGACAGAAGTTTCGATGTACATTGCTCTTTTATTACTGGCTGAATCAATTGATACTAAGCTAGTGAGCATTGGACATGAATACAGCGATAGTTCATTGTACGTTGTAAGAACCTTTGTTGCAAGAGAGGATTAATAGCTGAGTAAAATGAATAAAAAATATATTAGTCTTTAATAAGAAAGAAAGTTACAATAAAATAATAGAATTAAATTAAAACTAGTATTTACAATTGAAACAATTGAGCTAACTGCAGACTGTTGCAAACAATCTACAGGTAGCTCAACTGTTCCATATCAATACCAGTGGGAAGCGTGCCAAAGACGCTGCATTGCTCCGCTGTATGGCAATGCTGATGCGCTGCGCCAGATACTCACCAGCTCTCTGGTCAAGCGTCGTTGCTAAATTAATTTCGAAATAGGTAGGGCCAACGACAAAATTCACCTAAAATTGACTTGAAATTATTTTCAAAAACGTGTTAACACCTAAAAACGCGTTTATATTATTAAGTCTGGACAGCACTTTACCTGTAAATGATCAAATTAAAAAGGTATCCGCCGTTATACTTAAATCTTTTGCCTTTGTATTCAATGCAGGCCAAAACTACAGAACAGAGAGTCTACAAAAACTATCAAAGTTTGATGAGTTAATTAAGGATGTTAGCGGGTTAACTACTAACCTTATTTGTGTTGGAAGAACACCAACGTTTCATCTCACGTTGGTGTTCTTCTAACACAAATAAGATTCGTTAGGAGAGCCTACTCTGTAGTTGTGTCTATTCTGCTGAAATCTATCATTGTACATAGGTAGATGTTAGACTGCTCACAGGCACATCTAATGATGGTGTTGAAAAGTTAAGATTTACTATATCAAGACTATGTACTGGTAAGAAAACGTACGAAAACGGACAAAGTAAAGAAAACAAATAATTCTTACCAGAAGATCCATTGATGTCCATGGCTTTCAGATTCCTGGCCTTGATAACGGTGACTGTCAGCCGACCAGCCGTGGGCAGGTAGCACAGCGACAACATCAGCTCTCCAAGGTCCTTCTTTTCCTGGTGACAAGATATCAGTCCATTTATAGTGTCGCCAACATTATTGTTCTATCTGATTAGTTAAAGTAGTAAAATAACAGTAATCATCAATCATACCACGCGCCGACCACCCCAATCCCCCCCGTCCCTCATCTGTCACTTTTTGCGCGCAAGGCTGCCCGGTGGACAGGCAGTTGGTAAACACTCTCCTGAGTAAGTCACCTATCACCCATCTCTTCCATCATGCCATCTTCAACCGCTCTAAATTAGAGTCCCATTTAATTTGCCGATATTATTGAATTATTTTGCGATTTATAACAAGTACAAGTACATTATACAAAAATTCAGTTTGGTAATTTCCAAATTCTGATCCTCCATTGAGGTGTAGGTAGAGTACCTAACTTTCAGTATTTCCAGTTCAGTTTCAGTTTCAAGAATAGAGTTCAGTAGAGATTGTCGTTAAAAACTGTTAAAAATCTGTTTTCCTTTAATAAAACCCTGTTCAGACCTACGCAATATTCGCTAGCGAAACCTGAGTGGGTATGCGATATCCTACTCTCAGCTAAAATACCACGCAAAACAAAGCGGCACAAACAATTCAGTAGGTGGCACTGCAGCATCACGAAGTAAAAAAAATTTAAAAGTTTGACAATAACAAAGGTCCACTCCCTCGTCTTTGAATGAAGGGGTGCTATGGCTTTTGTAAAGGTTTTGGGACCAACACTCCTTATTTATCACATTAATACCTATAAATGCGAAAGTTTAGAGGGATGGATGGTTAGATGGATGTTTGTTGCTCATTCAGCATTATTTATTGATTTTAGAGAGTTCTTAGACTAATTGTCAAACTAAATACTGTGATTTTAGAGAGTTCTTTGACCAATTGTCGAACTGTCAAGACTAAATTTGCTTTAAATTGGCAACTTTTAAAACGCGCTTGGACAGTTCGTACCTAATTAAAAACGTTTTTGAAAGATAAATCGTCGAAAATCGATGCGCAATTTTACAATAATTGCTTTTGAAAGTTTAGAGGGATGGATGGTTAGATGGATGTTTGTTGCTCATTCAGCATTATTTATTTATTTATTACAATTTTCTAAAGACGGGTAAAAGACATCATCATCATCATCATTAGGGGTTCCAAGACGCGCGCAACAAGCAACAAGACAAACTTTACACACGTCGTAACATCATGCTCGCTGCAAATGGTACATCATTACGTATGCCCCTTAACACCGGTTAGTACCTGAACACCTGGAACAAATCTACATGGAGACAGAGCTCCAACTTTTTTGTAACTAATATTGTTTTGTTGAATAAACGATTTTGTATTTGTATATAAGGTATGAAGATTTGTCCCGAGACGGGAATTGAAACCGCAACCTTCTGCGTCGCAGGCGGATTGACGCCCTAGCTAATATTTTAATAACCCTAAAACATGTATTCAAAAATATTATATTTCTAGTATTCTCTGTAAGTTTCAAGCACATTGGGTCCCTTCTTAAAAAGTTACAAAAAACACATAAACACTTAGACTTCCGTACGAAACTCAAACCACACACAACACACATTTCACAACCCCATTTTTCCCCGTTTCAGGAATATTTTGATAAATCCTGAAAAAAATGTTTAACTATTTTGTATTATTAGTATTTTCAGTAAGTTTAAAGCAAATCAGGCCAATGATTAAAGAGCTACAAAAAGACTAAAAAAACTACAACTCCCCTTTTCACCCCCTTAGAGTATTTTTTTTATAACCCTACTTGAAAAGAGGTTGTGTATTAAAACCTACCCTCCAAATTTCAGCTATATATTTTAGTTTCAGCCATAGGCTTGTCTACGTCTATGGTTTCAGCGGTTTGGGCTGGGTATTGCTACTATGTCGCTTGTTCTTTTATACAATTAAGAAGATAATGTCACGAATGGCCGGCCTTTGCAACCGTTGGCCATCTTGACCCTCCTCAAAGTAATTTGTACAGTATGAAACCGATTTACGAACGGGAGTTAAACCTTTTTGGGGACAGCGGGGATTGTTTGTAACTTGTTGGGGATTCATTACCTTTTTTACCGATTTTTAAAGTAGGTCAGGGTGCTTTGACTTGAAAATTGTTTAACTCTCAATTTTGTAGAATTATTCTAAAATAAATATCGAAAACACGATTGTGATCAAGTTTGGGTGGATTTTATGATGACTACTCCTATGGCGCGGTGGTCTGGATGTGAAGTATGAGGTTGCGGGTTCGACTACCACCGCGGGATAAATATTTACGATGTGCAAATACAAGTTCTTTGTGTTATCATGTTAAAAAAATATTTGTCTATGTAAACTATCTAGCTGTATACCATACCTCCAAAAAACATCTATCATTACATATACAGAGCGTGAGATTAAATAATGCTGTGGAAGCTGTGCAGCATTATTTATTTAATCAATTTATAGTATTATTTAGTATTCTATGATCCTGACTACAACAGATTCTATTTTATAGAACATTCTAACTTCTAATCACTCGACCACGAAACAGCTAAAGTTTCATGTAAGTTCATGCCCTAAGAGCCCTTAGAACACATTGAGAAAAAATTTCAAACAACTGCAATAATATTAAGTACTATCACAATAAAATAAATTTGCGTGCAAGAACTTGGATAATGGTTTCTAAGTTTAGAACATAAAACTTGATTTACGCAGTAATTGTACCTAGATAATACAACAACTTTATATTCCCAACTACTGCAGAAAGACTGATATAAATATTGTTACTGCTCTTCTTTTGTACGTTAAATGTTTATCTTCCTAATTCCTAAATACGATACCTTTCTAGTTTTATTCATAAATACATAGTTAAGGATGTGCACTTGATGTAATTATCTATGTCATTTGCTGTAATAAATACTTTTTTAGGTTTAAAGAATATTTATTTCTCAAAAGAAATTACATTTCACTTATTCGAGAAAAAAAAATCTTAAATTTAGTACTTAATTAAAACTTCGAGAAGCCAAACAATTAATGATAAACAACCTACCTACTTAAGTTTACAGTTAGCTAATCTTTTTATATAATACAAAACATTTACAAGTACAATTACCTAATAATAAGTTAAATAATAATAGAAGCTTTCAAATGCTTAGAAAGTCCCCTAATTCTTAAAAGACTTTCCAATAATTTTATAACTACCCGTAAAGTCCTACATATTTATTTAACCTCTATTGGAATGAGTGAGTGGTCAATACGGAGACGTTCGGTCTTATGGTGTCACAGTGAAAGCAAAAACAGTTAGTGAAGTTGTTATTTAAGTAAGGATATATAATTAAGTATGTGTTTTTTAAGTTTAAGTTTGAAGTTATTGTACGATTCCGCATTCTTTACTTCTTTGGGAAGATTTTTAGATATAAGATAGAAGATTTTTCTAGATTTTTTTTACTATACTTTACTGATTCCAGCAGTCCCTAGTGAGATCTAGATAGGTATAGTTGCCGCCAAATATCTTGTCCAGCCGACAACGTCGTATGCGAAAGAGATAGGCATAGCTTCGTAAAGCTCTGTCGTGCTTTTTCACGGGTTAAAACTAAAACTTTCAATGAATAATCGACGTGACTGTTCAGAAGGTAGCCGAGGCCGACTACTAAATTTTCTTTAGGATTGCGTTCTGCGTATCTTTGTCACGCGGTTGGCCAGGAGACAAGAAGAATGACGGTTATTATAGATATTATTTAAAAATGTTCCAGCTGGTTGACCACAATATACGTAGACTATTATCAGTGCCAAGTAGACCATTACCTTCTTGGTCTACTGCTCTTATTTGGAAGAAGACCGAGGATGTTCAAATCCTCCTCTCTGAGTTTAATATTAGTTTTCTAGATATAATGAGATCTTCTTAAAGGTTAACTAGTAAAGTGCTTTCTATTATCTTTCACAGTTCTAAAGGTTATGATCTACATGGTTTACTCTGTACCTGGGGAGGCGCGAGGATGTTCATGGTATACTCGATCTCCTGTTCCAGATCAGCCGACTCCAACAGACCCTTCAGCACCACGTGACCTATCAGGTCGTGTCGGCTGAACCGGTCGAAGTCGTACACTGAGAACTGGATGTAACGCTGGCGCAGTTCTTCATAGGGCACGCTGTTGGACAAAATACTATAGTTTTATAAAGTTCTTAGACTAATTGTCGAACTTAATACAATGATTTTAGAGACTTCTTAGACTAATTGTCAAACTAAATACTGTGATTTTAGAGAGTTCTTTGACCAATTGTCGAACTGTCAAGACTAAATTTGCTTTAAATTGTCAACTTTTAAACCGCGCGTGGACAGTTCGTACCTAATTAAAAACGTTTTTGAAAGATAAATCGACGAAAATCGATGCGCAATTTTACAATAATTGCTTTTCTGATTGATTTTTGTCGTTTTCGGTTTGGCATACGCGAATGGAGTCATAAAAGTTCAAAGAGGTATTGAGGTTGTCACTGGCCTCTTTCCAGGTGCAAGGAGTACCTCTAGTTGGGGCAAGTGAGTCGTAGGCACCGTAAATGTTAATCAGGTTAGAATAAGGATTTTTGTTATAGGTAGTGCTTACCCGCACTCTGGGTATCTCTAAGGTAGGGTGGGGCGCGGGGTTGGGTCCCGCCGAAATCGTAAATTTTAGGGAACTTATTTCATTTCTTACAGGTTACAATATTTTGAGTAAAAAATACAGGTAACCTGTAAACAAATTCATGGAACTTAATTTACAAGCTACATTATGAATTAAGAACGTATCATCATCCACTCAGAATCTCCCGAGAGATCTGGAAACATCTATTACCAACAAAGGTAATAAAGCCATTCGAATAGCATATTACACTTATATATAATACTAGCAACATCTCGCGGTTTTATCCGCATAGTTTTCGTTCCCGTAAGAATACCAGAATAAAACATATACATATGTATGCTATATGGCTGTGTCACTCCCTGTAAAATATGCTTTCTAATGATAAAAGATTTTTCGAAATCGGTTCAGTAAATACAGACATTACCCTCTACAACGTCACAAAAAATTCACTAACTTTACCTCTTTATGATATTACTAGCGGTCCGCCCCGGCTTCGCACGGGTAGTAATTTTTAGTCAATTTTCCAATGTTTTTAATACTTCGTACATTATTCGGTCTAAAAGAAATCCAACAAATCAAAAACCATGAAAATTGGTCCCGTCTTTCTTGAGTTATAAATGGTGTAGCTAACACGACTTTGTTTTATATATACAGTGTGGAAATTAAACTCAGGCCCTGGAGGGAAACTACTTAAAATCCTTAAGCTAGCTCATTTTACTTAAAGGAGACATTCCTTTATTTTTAAAAAGAAACAAATCTGCATTAAAATATTTTTTTAAACTCGCTTGCTTCGCCCGGGACTCGAACCAACTAAAATTTAAAAAAATAAACACTCTTTATTTTATTATACTAATCGGTAGTATTAATATTCAGGATAAAGTTTCTCTAAAAAATATTTGGTTACTGTTCACTTTTAACAAGTAAAAGACACGTAACAGTTCTGTTATCTCTCCAACACAACACGATTAGATGGCCTGCAAGAAGTCCAGACCTGACGCCCATGGACTTCTTTTTATGGGGTCATGTAAAAAATGTTGTTTATGAAACTTGCTATGAAACCGTTCAAGAGCTAAGGATTGCGGTAGAAAATGTTATCAGGGGCATACACCACAACACTTTGCTGAAGGCTACAAGAAATGAATTTCAACGGCGACTAATGTTGTGTAGCCGGAACGACGGGGCTCATTTCGAACAATTTATCAGTTAAATAATTTAAGTGTTACAAAATTGATAGTAAAATAAAGTTGATGTTAGATTTAACGATTATTTTTATTTTTAAGACCAAATGTTTGTTACAGAAACTTTATCCTGAATATTAATACTACCGATTAGTATAATAAAATAAAGAGTGTTTATTTTTTTAAATTTTAGTTGGTTCGAGTCCCGGGCGAAGCAAGCGAGTTTAAAAAAATATTTTAATGCAGATTTGTTTCTTTTTAAAAATAAAGGAATGTCTCCTTTAAGTAAAATGAGCTAGCTTAAGGATTTTAAGTAGTTTCCCTCCAGGGCCTGAGTTTAATTTCCACACTGTATATATTATGTAGATATACAATACGAGTAGCATAGCTGTTAATTGAATTGAGATCAAAATATATGTTGCGTAATAGCATAATCCTTTCTTCTCACCGCAATATTCAATAATATTGATCGTGAGTTCTTTAATACTGTTTGTTTCACCCAAATTATTTGTTTATTGAATAAATTTTGGTCGCAAACAAACCACGAAAACCAATAAACTCAATAATATTTATTTGGTACACCTTCAATATTATTTATTCGCTAAAACTTATAATTGCTGTTTCATCCAGCCCAGCCCTAGACTAGGAAAGTAAAGTATCGCGTCTACTAAATCGGCATCGGACCGTACGAAGTGATGGCCGTTTGACGAACCAGAGGACGAGTAACTTTAGATTTACTTTTCGAACAATCATACTAATCAATAAAATGGAAGTTTTCGAGGATATTCTAGAAACTTAGTTGTTTATATTTGTATTATCTGAGCTTGTCACTTTTGATTAATTATGTAAAATTTGAATTATGTAACTTGAAACTTTGGATTATGTTTCAAATTCAAATGATACGGATTATAACGAGGAATTCCGTGAAACTCATTAAATGTGGTATTAAATCTAATCCATCATAATTAAGGCGTAGAATTACCGATAAGTCTGAACTATCATCTCCTTTTTTAGGGTTCCGTACCTTAAGGGTATAACGGGACCCTATTACTAAGACTCCGCTGTCCGTCTGTCCGTCTGTCACAAGGCTGTATCTCATGAACCGCGATAGTTAGTTGAAATTTTCACAAATGATGTATTTTTTTCGCCGCTATAACAACAAATACTAAAAGAACAGAATAAAATACATATTTTAGGAGGCTTCTATACAACAAACGTGATTATTTGCTCGTGTTTGCTTGATATTGATAACGGTTACAGGTAGACGCTTGAAATATTCAGAAAACACATATAAATATAATAAATTAATAAAAAAAACATTTCTTTAACTTAATCTATACACAAGTCTGTAAATTGCTTTGGAAATCCTCTTTTAAGTATAGAAATACTTGTGTTAGGGGGTTTCGCTCTTGCCTTATATTATTTATAATCCTTCATATTATAGACTAAATAGATTCAATAGGAAACACATACATATCTTATCCTGTAAAATGACAAAAATTAATCAGTGTTGCTATATAGTTATATTCTCACTCTACAAATAAATAATTGTATTTAAATAAGTCAAATATTTAAGGTGGCTCCCACAAAACAGACATGATTTTTTGCTGTTTTTATAGGTAACCGTACGGAACCCTTTATGCGCGAGTTCAACTCGCACTTGGCTGTTTTCATTTTATCTATCTACCCTATAATCCATATCAATACCAGTCGGAGACGTCGCGAAGAGCTGGATATGGCGCATTTTCCCGCTATACAGTAATGATGCGCTGCGCCAGATAATCACCAGCTCTGGAGTCACGCGTAAAAATACATGATATACCTATTTAGGTATTTACCAACCTGAACAAAAACGTTTCATTGAACACTGGATTCAGATTTTTCCTATGCACCTTCGTCTGAAACTTCTTCTTCCGATCTGGCAGGAGAAACACCTTGATGTAAGGGTCACTGCTGCCGGTTACGTCCTTGATAGGCAGGTCACGTGCTTCGAATATCTGTAGGAAATTTAAAAAATAATAATAATAATGTTGGACAATTCACACAGTATTATCTAGCCCCATGCTAAGCAGAGCTTGTGTTATGAGTACTAGATAACTGATGTACATAATATAATACAATACATAGATAGATATTTTTATTATATATAGAAAACGACCAGAACACCCTGAACAACTGTCTGCAGATCGTACACACATTTGTACCGAGGCGGGAATCGAACCCGCAACCTTCTGCGTCGCAGGCTGACCTTCGCCCACTACGCTACAGAGGTTGTCAAAGTGGTACTACATCATACAAATCTATAGGTAGAAGGTAGGTTGTACATGTAACATTTTTAAGATGCACTTTATGTCAGTCCTTAGGTTTTTACTTTTCTGTTAGAAATCACAAAATGCTTACAGCAAATAATTTGAGTTTCTTAACTCGTCCCACTGGAGTCGGACCAAAGTGGGACGACTCAGGAGGATTTAAGATAATCATAGATAGATAGGTACTCAACACTTAAAAGTACCAGACACGGAACTCGCGTAAGTATAACACTCATGCTAAATATGTCCCTCGTTAATATATCTAACGTTGGTATTCTACCAACACAAACCGCAGTTAACCCGCTCAAATACATAATGAGAGATAAAAATATTGTTTTTAGTACCTCAAAAGGAGAAAAGGAACCCTACAGGATCATATATAGGATCACTTTATTGTCAGTCAGTCAACCCTCTTTTCGGTATCGAGATGAAAGTCACACCATAATTATACTCGGGTTTGTTACTTCTTGGAGCCGCGATATAAATTAAAGCTCTACGTCAACCAAAAGTAGCAGCCGTTTAAGCCCAATTTCTTGAATTTTCAAGGGAACGTGACCACAAAACCTATCAACAGTATATAGCCAACGGGAAATACCCTCGTACAATCATGAAACTTGGCAAGAAGTAAAGTCTTATAGCATAAATAAAGGAAAAAATGTACTAACTTTTTTTGAAATTCTTTCTGTAATTGTGACCAATTTAGAAAGTTTTTCTGAACTGTGCGTCTTAGTCAATTTCTTTGCCTACGAGTACAAGTTTGTACGGAACATTTGATGTGCGAGTTCAACTCGCATTTGACGTTTTATTTATCTTTCTGTGGTGCTATAACCTTCTTCCCATCTGGTAGCAGGAACACCTTGTAAGTATCACTGCTGCTGGTCACGTTCTCGATAGGCAGGTCACGTGCTTCAAATATCTACAGGGCAAGGGTTCGGGATGTTACGTGACATTTTTTGGGTGTTTGGTAGAAAAATGTAAAATTTTATGGTTAATCCAGGTCTTGTATTTCGGTCAAGTGCGTCTGGCTAGCAAATGGCCGTTTTGATAGTTAAAGGTCATCACGACTCGATAAGCGACAATGTGCGCACTTTGATTCAAAATATTACGGTATTTACTAAGTAAGGGTAAAAATTTTGTATATTTTTGCATGGTAAATAAAGCGCCATCTATAGCACGCATCCATATCCTGCAGGTAGAGCACGTTTACATCATATAAAGTACATAGCCTTAATCCGTTTCCACCAATACTAAGCTTTATGGACCAATGAATACAAATGGTGGATATCAAACGCATCCATAGAAACGTAGCATAGCAAATTTCTTATTGACAAGCAGCCTTAGCGTTGTCGTATACAAGACAAATTAATTCGGCATCAACTCGCCATTCGAGGCATTTCACAGCTATATGCACTGCTATATGCCTTCCAAAATTTGTGCCACCTATCCACTTTAGGTCTACAGTCCTGTGCCATTAGTGTTCTACGTCAAGGGCATGTCAATGGCATACATAATTAGGTATAAAAAATCAATGCAATGTCCCTAGAAGTCTAGACTGAATAACACCCAATTCAGTTTTTTTTTTTTAATTCTTCAATTGATTTATTAGAATTACAAACATGGTGTATGTTTGTCATTCTAATACATCAATCCTCCGTGGGTGTAAAAACCAATTGGGTACCTAAGTATCGAAAGCTTTAATAAACTTGGTACATTACCCAATATCTTACCCAATAAACATTCGCTTTTTCCTGTCAAAATAAAGTAGTCGGAAGCCGTAAGTAGAAAATGAAAACGAGATTTCCTCTGATTCGGAAACAGCCGCAAGGTCAATGTCCTTATTAAGGAACATGCTCCGATTCACTGTGTAACTTATTGCAATAGAATAAAGTCTAATTTTGTCAGGTGTTCAATCTACGAGATAAGTTAATGGGATTGGCGGAATTTAGTTAATTGGTTGTAAAAGTGTTGCTACATACATACGAACTTCAGAGAACGTACTTTATTTTTAATATTGTTTTATTAATTTAAAGTTCAAGCCAAGATACCTTAAGGATTACCGAAAAGGTTTTATGTAACAGTGCTTGAGTTGGGCGGGGCATTGAAAAGTAGTGTATGTTTAGGTAAAAGATAAAGTAAAGTAAAAGAAAAAAGGTTTTATTTTTGTCACAATAACACAAATTAAAAAGAAAAGATAAACAAAAACAAGATTCGCCAAGTGCGAGTGTAGGTAGGTACCCCTTTTTGAAAAAAAATCCCCTTTTTTGACCATTTTTCAAAAACTATTATTATTACAGACTTCTCTATATTTTTCCTGTAAAATATAGATTGATATCAACAAACGCCTAATACATTGTACATGGATCGGTCTGCAATCTTCGGAGATAGGGGGGGGGGAAAGGTAAATTTTTCGACTATTTTTGAAATATTTCAAAAAGTATGAAACTTACAGAAATTTCAAAAAGTGTTTTGAAATGGTCAAAACGATACCTTTCATTTGATACCCCACATAGGCAGGTACCCCTCCTTTTGAAAAAAAATTCCCCCCCTTTTTGACAATTTTTCAAAAACTATTATTATTACAGACTTCTCTATATTTTTCCTGTAAAATATAGATTGATATCTACAAACGTCTAATACATTGTACATGGATCGGTCTGCAATCTTCGGAGCTAGGGGGGGGGGAATGGTCAATTTTTCGTCTTTTTTTGAAATATTTCAAAAAGTATGAAACTCACAGAAATTTCAAAAAGTGTTTTGAAATGGTCAAAACGATACCTTTCATTTGATACCCCACATAGGTAGGTACCCTCCCTTTTGAAAAAAAATTCCCCCCCTTTTTGACCATTTTTCAAAAACTATTATTATTACAGACTTCTCTATATTTTTCCTGTAAAATATAGATTGATATCTACAAACGCCTAATACATTGTACATGGATCGGTCTGCAATCTTCGGAGATAGGGGGGGGGGGGAAAGGTAAATTTTTCGACTATTTTTGAAATATTTCAAAAAGTATGAAACTTACAGAAATTTTAAAAAGTGTTTAGAAATGGTCAAAACGATACCTTTCATTTGATACCCCACATAGGCAGGTACCCCTCCTTTTGAAAAAAAATTCCCCCCCTTTTTGACCATTTTACAAAAACTATTATTATTACAGACTTCTCTATATTTTTCCTGTAAAATATAGATTGATATCTACAAACGCCTAATACATTGTACATGGATCGGTCTGCAATCTTCGGAGCTAGGGGGGGGGGAATGGTCAATTTTTCGTCTTTTTTTGAAATATTTCAAAAAGTATGAAACTCACAGAAATTTCAAAAAGTGTTTTGAAATGGTCAAAACGATACCTTTCATTTGATACCCCACATAGGTAGGTACCCCCCCTTTTGAAAAAAAATTCCCCCCCTTTTTGACCATTTTTCAAAAACTATTATTATTACAGACTTCTCTATATTTTTCCTGTAAAATATAGATCGATATCTACAAGCGCCTAATACATTGTACGTGGATCGGTCTGCAATCTTCGGAGATAGGGGGGGGGAAAGGTCAATTTTTCGACTATTTTTGAAATATTTCAAAAAGTATAAAACTTACAGAAATTTCAAAAAGTGTTTTGAAATGGTCAAAACGATACCTTTCATTTGATACCCCACATAGGTAGGTACCCCCCCTTTTGAAAAAAAATTCTCCCCCTTTTTGACCATTTTTCAAAAACTATTATTATTACAGACTTCTCTATATTTTTCCTGTAAAATATAGATTGATATCTACAAACGCCTAATACATTGTACGTGGATCGGTGTGCAATCTTCGGAGATAGGGGGGGGGGTATGGTCAATTTTTCGACTTTTTTTGAAATATTTCAAAAAGTATGAAATTTACAGAAATTTCAAAAAGTGTTTTGAAATGTACAAAACGATACCTTTCATTTGATTCCCCATTTGCCTTCCTAGGTCTCGTTTGAAATTTCAACATCAAAATTTGTACTGAAAATATTCATTTTCATTTTTCATTTATTTATATATTTTTTTCTTAAAATCAGTAATGGCGCACGAAATGTATCATTATTTCAAATTTCAAGTTAATAGCTGCAGTAGTTACTGAGATATTCAAGAAAGAGCGGGGACGGACAGAGCGAGACCATAAGGGTTTCAAAACCGATCTTTGAAACCCTAAAAAAGAAACAATGACAAATAAGGGGGCATCGCTCAGCATGTGCTCAGAAGCGATACATAAAGGTGTAGCTAAGGTTTTCAAACAAAAGATTTAGAAAGTGTTCCGCAGGGTGCGAGGCAGCGCCAACGGCTACCTGCAGGTCATTGCAGGAAGGCTGGACACAGCCTCTCTCTTCATGCAGCACCGGACGAAGGCTCACGTTTTCTGTTAGTTTCTTGTTAATATTTATGTGAAGTCTAGTCTATTTCAATTTAACAATATTGTATTTTTTATTTTTTGTATTTTTTATGTTTTTTTGTAATGTAAAGTTTAATGTTATTTAATTTATTCATAATGTATTGAAATTATTAGTGTATTGTTAGTATAATATTTTTCTGTGTATGTCTGATTTTTATTATTGTTTTATGGACCATGTATGTGTAACTATTTACTGTGTCTGAAATAAATGTGATTTATTTATTTATTATTTATTGTTCCATCAAAATCTTGGACAATTTCAATGTCTTTGCTACGTCCCGTAGCAAGCTACGTCGTAGCATGCTACGCCGTAGCAACGTGCTACGAGCAAAGATCATTAGCCCACAAATGGCTGCGCGTATGACATAGCTTATCAACATAGTTTGGCATAGCTATGCGAACAGCAAATAAATTCGAATATTCTAGATGCTAATAAATATATGCAAAAAGCGTATCATTATCATCATATTGGCCTGAAATCACCCATAGGTGAAAATTTCCCCTTTCGCTCCTGCGAGCCTCTTCTAACTAGACGTGATCCGTGATTTTAAAGAACTATAGCATATTTCTTTTGGTGGCGACAACTAAGAAATACGATTGTATGTTGTTTTTAATAAATTACTTAGGTGTTTTACTGTTCTTTTTCCGAAATTAAAGAATAACTGTGATAAAACATGAATTCGGTATTAGGGAGGCGCAATAATTTCTCGGTAGCACCTTATTAAATGTGTTTGAGTTATTGAAAGGTCAGGAGGGCACTTGACTCGCGTCAGGTCAGTGACCTCAGCCAAAATCCGACTTTCTAAATTATGTGGGTAGTACAACTTTTACAATCTTTATCAACTGGAGAAAACTTATAAAATCTTGAGGTAAATGAAAGATGTTTTTTATCTGTGATTCTAAGGTCAAGGTGGTTCAGTCTGCCTCGCTTGTTCCACCCATCATAATATAAACTTATATCTTGAAATTAATTTCTAGTGCATTTGTATCATATGAAATTATGGTTCTCTGTGTAAAATATTAAGCTCATCTAGTGACTTCAAGCTACTAATTAAGTGAGAATGGCCCGCCTGATCTTAATTAGATTTCCAATTATAAAATTACTTTTATTTCCCTAGGATAAATGCAAGCTGAAGACAGGGCGCTATGGCGCTGATTAGGGAATGCCTATGTCCAGCAGTGGACTGGTATAGGCTGATGATGAGGATAAATGCACTCTAAAATACCGCTAAGTGTCATTTTGTTGCTACAAAGACCGCATGTCTCCGCCTTTGAAGACCGAAGATTCATGATTCATGAGTCCATTGCTTTGCTAAATGAAGTCACCATTATTATTTATTACATTTTTTGGCGTAGCGTTTCATTTCAACATTCTCTGTGATACATTGCCTATTAAACTAAAAGGTGCCTTTGTTTTTATTTTTATTAAATTTTGTTTTTTTTTGTAATCTATAACTCGGTGTTTGTTTTGGTTGTTTTAGTAAATGTTGTGTTCTTCTTATATTAGTATCATATCACCAACTCATTTTATGTATGCATTACCTACCATGTTTTAATTTTGCACGCACTTTGAGGCATAATGTAGTGAGACTATTTAATGTAAGACCTATGTACTGTACCTACATTTCAGCAAATAAATAATTATGAATTATGAATATGAATAATTATGAATTAAGATCTTTGCTGACCGCACTCTGCGACGGTTAGCAACAAACATACCGTCCACGCACGGTCACGGTTAGCAAATGTTCGTGCTCGGTTGAGTGCAAGTAGCACTCAAGCGAGGGGTCCACTTGGCTACCACGCGCGTGCTACTCGCTTGAAGCTTGCAGTAAGCAAGGCATAAACCAACTAGTTGCTAAGTTACCGCTACTTACCGCACACTATCTATGTTTTGACTATTTGCCGTAAGTGTATCTAAAGATGACGATTTTATGCCCATAATTTGAATTTCCTGTAGTGAAATGATGCGGTGCGGTATGTGTGTACAATTTCCTTAATACAGCAATGCTGTGGTAAAAGAAACACAGACAAGTACGTCGGCAGTGTAGTTACTTATGTTATGTTATGACTACTTATGACGCACAGTACAAGATAAGTTGATAGAATACCTAGAAGTGCGTAGCAGTTGGTCCTAGGAGAACTCTTGGCTATTACCTAACCTACCTACTAACCTAACCTAACCTACTCACTTCAATTAAGTGGAACAGATACAACATTGTATTAAATAACGTGAGATATTGGGTACTCCCACACATGAAGCCAATCTTGTAGAGCAATTATCAATATACGTCTGTCAGGTATGATTTATTGGTCCTTATTTATTGTGCTGAAGCTCGTGTGCCCTTGGCGAAAACATCTCTGGTGGAAAGGGCACCTTAACGTCTTTTTAATGCCACATCTGTCTTAATATAATTAGATGTCAAATATTACTCTAAACAGGTGTGACTATTCACACTGTGTGAATCAATTTAAACTAAGTTTGTAATCTCTAGATTAAAAACTTGTAAGTTAAAAACCACATTGGAAGATAAATACTACTTTAGGAGAAATGATTTCATGACGGACAATTTTTTTAGATGAAAGTAAATGACATGATTTTAGATTTATTTAGTAAGTATATTTAAATTTTCATTATTCACCAGTTTAATATACAGTGTCTCAACTGTTTTTTCCTTATATTATCTTTAATAATATTTATTAAGTAAACGTTAAAATAAGGTGACAATACTGACAATTTGTACACATATTTTGCACGTCGCGCCGCAACGGTAGAAATACACAGTGTCTTAACTAAACATACACCATCTATGTACCTTATTTATATGTATTTGATGAAATAAAATTTTACTTTTCTTTAATTAAAAAGAAATAAGTTATAGGTAGCTATATTTGTAATCAATGTATTCCACGTAAGCGAATAAACGGGCTGAAGTGAAGTGAAGTCAAAGTTAGTGTTGATGTTTCCATTCACTCTTCGGGGAAGCTGATTGGCCTAATAGCCAATCGGCGTAGTGTTTGAAAAATGGCCCACTTTTGAAGCGTGTTGTTTAGATCTTTTAGGCGTACAGAGCTGGAATAGCGCTGAAATTGTCGATAATTTAAGTTTCAGGGATGAATTTTCCGAATGCATTTTTAAAAGATGTAAGCGAAAAATTGCATATAATCTAGGTTTTTTGAACACCACGAAGTTGTGCTAATTTCGTGTAATTCGTAAAATCGACTGGGTGGTTTTTGGTCTGATGGATAGAAGGATACATGGGACGTTTACGCTCATACCTTCACAACCAGCGCTTCCACCTCCTGGTCATACTTGAGCGAGAAGTGCAGTTTCCCGCAGAACTCCAGGTCTCCGCTGTCCGTCGACGGCTGGCGGACCAACTCGTTTTTGTATAGTTCCGGCTGCAACAAATAACAAAGCATTTGTTTCCATACTAATATAATTAATTTGAAAGTAACTCTGTCTATTGAATGACAGAATTGAAATTTGTGATTTGGGCTTTTGATCTTTGTCTGGACTAAAATTACTTTACGATGAAATCCCATACCGTTTTTAGTATTTTTAACCCGTTTTATGCGAGGCGGTACGGAACCCTCCGCGTGCGAGTCAAATCGCACTTGACCTGTTTCATTATTTATGTACTAAAGAAGATAGGTAACTCGGTTTACTTTTCAATAAGCCCACGTTTGATTAAATCTTTCAACTTAATTACTACAGTCGTTAAAAGAAGGAATCAGAAATTTAATGACTGCCAATAAAATTCAGTGGGTTTTTGTTTTAACAAGAGTTTTATGGGTTTGTAATAATCGTAAACTGGACTTTTGATGTTTTATGTAATGGCCCCATACCCATTGAATAACAATCAAAAGTTTCCGGTTAATAAATATTATGGGAACAATCCGTGAAGGTTAGAAAAAATAATTTGTCATAGACACGACGACCTCTGTGACCGCCTGCGACGCAGGAATTTGCTGGTCCGATTGCCGCCTCGGAACAAATGTTTGGACCATCTGCAGATAACTTCGTTCTGGGTGTTCTGATCGTTTTATATGTATAGTAAAAAATAAATCAATATAATGTATTGAGGTCATAAGTTGCATCTAGTCCGCACACAAGGTCTGCTTAGCTTGTGGCTAGATAATGCTGAATGATTTGTCCAGCATTATTTATTTATATATAGTCCCCAAGCTTGACAGCAGAACAGACAAAAGAACAAAATCTACAAACGCATAATGTGATGAGTTCGTATTATGTCTTTGCATGTCTTTAGTACGGCATAACATAACACTCTGGGGAAATAGTACTGAAATGAAGATAGTGAAACGTGAAACCATCTCTGAACCAAAATATTTTGACGAAAGGAAATCGCCTCTAAGATCCTCTTCTTTAAAGTCTGTTTTTGAACATACTATTCTTTTGAGACTATCGTCCAGTAACGAAGGCTTTTCACATAGTAATGATTAGAAACAATAACAGCCCCTATCTCTACGTATATAGAACTCAAAATTCATCAAGCAAATGCACCAGATAATACCTTTGACATGACATTTCAATGGGATTAAGCAGACGCAGCTCCTATTAATCTCGTCAATGCTTTGTACGGCTTGAATGTAGACCTAACCTTCATCGATATAGGATTGGATATAGATTAAGTGGTTGTTCCATTTCCTAGGATTACAAGTATTAGAAACATTATCAACATTTATGTTTCTTATCTGTTTAGAATCTTGGTACTCTTGTTGTTTTAGTTTTTAGCATCGCGTAAACTTATTAAAAGTAAATTAGGTAACTACTTTTTTGTCGAAGTTGTACAAAAGTAAAAAATATATTTGAGTATGTTTTTCAAGTTGATGCCCTAGTACTAGCAAAATGAAAATTTCATGATTTATTCTTCATGGAAGTCTGTAGTTTTTAATATATATTGCAGAAAAAAAAACGTAATATTTTCTTAGAGCCATCCAAACATATTGTGAAAATATGATTTTCAAAATTAAAATTGACTATAATTTTCGCATATTGGTCTTTTATAAAACCTAACAATGATTGGTCTATCTAGGGGTACAAAAATTCCACTATTGATCTCATTTTAAATAAAAAAGCAGGGTCATAGAAATTTTGGCTGCAATTGCAAAAAAAAAAGACTAAAATCAGATTTTAACTAAAATTTTACCAAAGTCCAAATAAATTTTAAACCACTAAAAATCGCAGAACATACACTGGGGTTAAGCCCATAGGTACTGTGGTAAGCCATCGATGATCCACCACTCAAGTTACACCGTGTATAAAAACGGTAAAAGAAATAGAAGTGACGGAGACATTACTATTATAACCATTTCATTGGATATGTCAGTACAGGAAATCGAATTTCTGCCGATAGGCAGAAGACAGGTGATAGCGGGCAGAACTCAGAGCATCAGAGCAAATGCACTGACATTTGGTATAGGTATAGGATTTCGCGTTCATAGGAGCGGGACAGAGCAGAGCAAACAAGAAACAAAGAAAACTTTTATGTGCAAAAAGGCAAATTTAATTAATTAATTAAAAAAAAAACATTTCATTTTACTACAAAATATCTGAATATTTAGAAAATATAAAAGCTTACGTCGGATTTTGCTTCTTTACATTAGTCTACATATTGATGCGACAGAAATATAAAATATCACTTTATTTCCGTTTTAATATTTTACTATGTTCATATTGATGTATTTATACTGGACGATTCACACAGGATTATCCAGCCCCAAGCAGAGCTTGTTTAATGGTTACTAGATAACTGATATACATAATAGAATACATAAAAATAAATGAAGCGATGAGCAACAAAAATTACATGAGTGGAGGTGTTCCGCGTTCGTCCTACTCTGTTCGGCCCACAGTGGAACGAATACGGAAAATTCACTAACGAATACAAATAAATAGTGAGAATACCTTGCCCTACCTTGACCTGGGCGGTCAAGGTAGGGCATGGTATTCTCGCTTGACCGCCCAGGTCAAGGTAGGGCATAATAAGGTGGATTCAATAAACCAATACTGTTGATCATGGATTGAGAAGGTAGCGAAGTATATGACTGCAAACGCACTACGCGACAGCGGAACTGCGCGTCCAATTAGAACAAATCATCAAAAAAGCCGCGCAGTTCCGCTGACGCGTAGTGCTATCAGTCTCATAGGATTTCATACAAAGAATAACAGGCCGCGCCGTGTCGCGCAGTTCCGTTGTAGTGCAGCTCCTCTCAGTGCGACCAGACCTTTGATGGTATCGTTTCAAAATTACACATTTTGGCATTTTACCTTTGATGCAAGAAATTACAGAAGTCCCTACATCAAATGTGTCAAAAATGTCAAAGTTGAAAACAATCTATCAAACAGTCAGTGCCAGTGTCTTGGGCACGCTTCCGACTGGTATTGATATGGATCAGTTGAGCTACCTGTAGATTGTTTGCAACAGTCTGCAGTTAGCTTAATTGTTTCTTTTGTACATACCAGTTTTAATTTAATTCTATTATTTGATTGTAATTTTCTTTCTTAATAAATCTATCAAACTCTCCATCCAAATAGCAGCACGCGCTATATCTAGAGTTTTATTTCATCTATGGACGAATCTGCGACGTTACTAATGTCATGGTGTGTAATGTGATTAGTTAGCAGAATTCGTTCCCCTGGTCGTCAAAATAACCGATCCAATATAGATAGGTTATTGGTATCTACCCGAAGATATAGCTTACCGACTTCCACGCCTCATTACAGAATCTCACGGCAAATGAGCAGAACCACAGGCCGATATCGATCGATAGTCGATGACCACGCCTCGCCGGCCCTCCCTAATCAATCAACACCATGTCAAAGCTGCTGACGTGAGGCAATTGTTTCGTATGAACTATTGCGTGGTAACGAGAGATGAAATATGACCTACGTTTCCGTAATTATCAATTTTGGTCTAGCATCCATCGCCGAGTATCCACAGACTATGCGAGAAAGAGCATAAGCCATTTAAACTGTCTAGGTACATATACGATTCATATGAGATATGGCAACGTCCAAAGTACAGCATTTCGAAAAAAAAACATTGTAGTCGATGCCCTCCATACTAAATCCATTATTTGTTCATTAGAAAAACTCTTTATAAATTGGGGCAGTCAAAACTCCATGCGAGCAGTTTTGTGATTTTCTGAATGCAAGCAATTAAGGGTTAAACGATATATTTCCTGTAGCTTTGACTCTTGGCCTCAAAACTGAAATATATCATAATAAGTATATATCCGAGCGGAGAACACAAGGGATAGGTATGTTAAATAGAAGTGCTTGGCATAGTTTGTCGAGATATTGAATCCCGTAAGTGGCCAATCATCTCCTAGCTTTAGGGTCTCCGCTTCTAATTTGAGGGGTTTAGTTTAAGAAGAGATAAACCCTGCAAACTGTATCTTATTTAGGCTCGTATAATAAATGCTTGCTCAGTATTTTTTTTTATTGTTGAGTAGGTAAAGCTTTTCTTTGGCATAATATCACTCAAGTATAGATCTATCTACGGTCCTTAGAAAGTCAGGTTGTAATTAATTTCAACTAATGTAATTAGGCTAGTTTCCTATAAAAATAAAATTCGTCACTCGAATTATCAGAAGATATCGGACTTCCGCGTGACGTCACGCCGCGCCGCCGTGCTCGTTGTAATTAATGGTATTTTAATCGAAGACAATAAAAAAAGTAGAATTTTCGTCTCTGTGGCACGAAAATAGATTTCCGCCTTGGGACAAATATTTGTACGATCTGCATATGCGGTTTCGGGTGCTCTGGTCGTTTTTATGCATAATAAAAAATATTTATCGAGAACAAAATAACAATGATGGCTGTAAATGGGCCCAGAATGTATAAAATTGTATTTACTTTACAGCCTACCAACACAAATAACGCAAAGTGCGATCACATCAAAGTTACTAGTAACAAACATTAGATATTAACAAAGCGAACGAACGCTGAATTCGAGCATCAATATGATATACTTTCGACTATTCTGTGCCTCACTGAATAAGATGCCAGACAGACGGACAGGCGTTATCTGAAACATCTGGCGTTTCTCAGACTCGTCAATGCTGTTTCCACCCCGGTTACCTATTCAATGAATCACAATTACAACTGGCGGGGTTAGCACAATGTTATAAGGTTGTTGTAATTGTAACTGCTACTGGATGTAGCATTCTGACTTAAATATTATATATGCACGGCCATCGGATGCGCTCATCTACAAGGATGCATACCAAGCGCGGGGCGCGCGGGGTATGCATTCGCACAAGGGGCGGCTTATCGAGTGGACGTGTGTCGCTGAACAAATACTTATGTGTTTTATTCGCCTCCTTAAACCCGAACCCTTAACTGATTTAGTACACTGAATAACATGAATAAAAATAAATATGCATACTCTAAAGCTGATGACATTGACCGTCATCAGCTGATGTACGGACGATATCTTATTGACCGCCAGTGGTGGCTTCATAAAGAAAAAACCTCTACTGAGCATTAGATGTAACCAGTTGGTTAGATAGAAAGACAGAACGCTTAAGATCATAGTTATAGTAGATTAAATGGTCGTTTAAATTCATTTAGCATGTGTACTTTTACAAAGGCAATTCAAATTTAAAGTATTTTAGGAGATCGGTAGTGGTTTAGGTTGTACCACGGGAAAGTCACGGTACTGTGGTCTAAGGTTCAATATACACATCGTAATGGCAACGGAAGGCGTGTCAAACTAGTGTAATTACATAATTTTAAACTTTATCTATTGGTACATATGCGTCAATCCAGACGCAGAGTCATCTAGCAAGAAGTTGATGTTGACATTCTTGATGTCGACGTGACTGATGGCGTAGCCCGATAAATGGAACGTGCTAGCGACTATGTATTTTTATTACTTCGATCTGCATTTTATTCGAGACATGTTCATCCAATCAACTAGTCTAACACCCTCAACGTGCGATTTGATTAAGTGAAATTATAAATAAAAACCACAGATCAAAAGTAACAATAACGTTCGGGTTTAATTTGTTCTCGAAGATTTATGCAATGTCAGAATTTCATACTAAGCCCGATTTCTCAATACCTTGGGTCCTCATTTGTGACATTGGGAGTTGAAGAGGTCGATTACAGAAATAAGCGAGTAAGCATTTTGAACGTAATTTCAATGCCAGCAATTGATGAGAAATATCATTATCATCTGTATAGCATTATTAAACTTTTTTAAAGAGGAACATGATATTTTTTATTAAGAATTACTTCGTATCTTATTCTAATTTGGTGTTACGTGATGATAAAGCAAGATTTTTAAACGCATTACCTTTTACTAACCGGTATCTTATCCTGTACGCCTTAGAAGACGGTTGTGATGAAATCAGCCTAACTGTCCCCATGTCAGGAATTGACGGTTGGCACCCTGAGAAACAAAGAATGTCCCAACCTATTTTGGTCCAACCGTCCCCTTAAGAGACAGAATCGGGCGATAGAAGAAAAGTTTTTGTTACACTTCCAACACACCTACATAGATTAACACATTAGTAAGTCTATACCTAGACTATCTGTCTGTACGGTACGGTACGAGTAATAAAATCAATCGTTCTAAAAAAATATCTCGGAATGTTCTGAGAAAAAAACATTAATATTGTAATTTCATAATGCTGAAAATTGTCGCCTCAAATTAAAACGGCTCTGTATCAATTTTATCAAAAAATCAAATTATTGCTGAAAATCCTCGCGAAAGTTAAGAAGTTAATTAAAGTCGTCAACGAATTCCGAAACAAACGGCAGTCTTTGAGACAAAATATACATTGCGCTGTTCAGTTTAATTAATAGGACTATGTACTGAAAAACGCTAAAATGACGCCATGGTTTAAAGTGCTGTAACTCTTAAAAACTCAGCCAAAATTTAAGATACGATGACATTTTTTTAAGTCTCATGTCTGATGTTACGGCCGTAACTTAGATGGTACGTAGTGGCTTAGAATTTACACCACTCCAACTTTTCTCTCTTTTTTTTAAGTTGTATTTTGTTTAAGTAGGTACTTAGGTATTTATTATTGTTGAAAGTATTCTTTTAAAACATATATTATATTGAATAGGCTTCCATTTTTTTACTAGCGCTCCTGTGGCAAATCTGGTCAACAATTTCACAGTGGCAGCACTTTAAAATAGCAGCCTTAAATGACTGGAACTACACAAAGACGAGCAGTAATTAAAAAGCCGAAAGCTTGCCTTTGGCCAACTTTTTGTAGTTTTTGTATCGTATGATTAAAAACCTCGTAACGGGCTTTTTCATTTTTATTTAACAAGTTATATTTTAATAAATACTGAAATAAAACATTACTCGAATATTATATTTTTCCGTGTTCCTAAATCACATTAAGGATTTAACAAAATTTCTAGGTTTTTCAGGGAAATTATAAAATCAAAATTTATCGGTTAGTGAATGAGAATTGACGAAATCCAGCGAAAAAAATACCGTGAATTACATTTTGTTTAGTTCTTTTTTTGCGCTGTGGTTCTTAGAATTAATAAAGACCAGCGCATGTATAATTAGGTATATAGACTCATTAGGCATCAGCACAACTGAAATCATCATATTTCCGTACCACCTTCTAGTCTTCAAAAGGACAGGGTCACGTAATGAGACGAGGTCATTGAAGTAATGAATAAAAAAATATTAAAATTAAAAGCATTCAGCGTAGTGGAGGACGCCCTTTGGCCAGGTGATGATGACACGACTCCAGGGAGCGTGTTCCAAGCCTCAGCGCGGTACGAATGATGAAGGTGGAGGAAAACCGCTTTGTGCGAGTGAACAGTATGTTCACCAAGTAAGGGTGGTAATGCGCTGTGTGTCTGCTTGTCCTAGAGTGGAAGGATGGTGGAATCAGGTCATGTAGTTCCTGTGAGCATTCTCCGAAATGTATCCTATAAAAGATCGACAGACAAGCGACCTTGCCGCTGTGTTTAAGACTTGGGACCTTTGTATCTGCAAGATTCAAAATTCAAAGTGCTTTATTTCTCTAAGACCTTACACACCTCTTACCTCTTGGACACGTCACAAAACTCAGATTACATAAGTAAAACTAGGAAATAAAGTGATCACTTTTGTTTTTTGTCCACTTTAATCTTTTTAAGGTAAAGTAAAGAAGAGAACAAGATACATTTACCTTGTTAGAATGTTAGTTTTCAAGGTACTCCTTTTCAATGAGTGAGAGTATAGGGTGATAATGATGATGAACCAACCTTGATAAGTCCAATCGAGGAGTCAGCTCGCTCCAGACTGCAGATGCTGAACTGGATGGAAGGCATCTCCAGGCGGTGGGAGAGTTGCCGCTGGAAGGTCTGGTGGCGAGTTGGCACGATTGGTAGAGTGGTTTGCCGGAGGACCTAGGTGAAAAAGCAGTGTTTAATTCGGTTTTTGCGCTACTAAAGTAATTGAAGGTAACAAAACATCGCCACAAACAAAAAGGCACGGAAAAGGCCGACATAACGAAGGCATAGCACCTGAATCTGTTAGATTTCAGTAGTTCCGAATAAAGATTTTTTTTAAGTGTCTTTGTTTCGCGTTATTAAATAAGAATAAATTGGTAGCGGCAGTAGTGTGGAGATCTACTGCAGTCCCTTTAAACAGCTTTAAAATATTTTATTGAATTATATTAATTTAAGGAAAAAGCCAAAAGGTTTATAAAAGAGAGTAGACAAAATATATATCATGGGTTCGGAGCCTAAAAATCAACGCATATTCTACAAGTCTGAAGGCTAAGAAGGTGTTAAAGAAGAGAAATCAGGGATGCTTTCGGTTCGCGATCGCGTGGATTTATTACGTTTCCTCTTGAGATTGATGGAAATGGTATCGAATAAGTATCCTCTTGTTTACGGATGTCCGCCATCTTGGATTTTCACATCTGTGTAAACAACTCAGTGGTCACCGCACAGATACGTCCCGGACACGAGTCTGCGAGGTCCGTCCAGCGTAAAAAAATCTCTGATTTTTCGTATGTAAAGCCAAAAGATAGTTTTTATAATTTTCTCATAGTTCGTAGTTTTCTTTAAACCTGATGAAATTTCCTATTAGATTGCATAAATTTTATTAAATATTATAAGGGAAAAATTATAGGGCTTAAACGGGTATACGAGTTAATCAAATTTACTTCTATATGAGTAGATCAAAATATGATATAAATGATGATACTCGTATTTCATAACAAAGTGAGGAAAAAAAGTCAAATATAATATTTTCGTTTCGCAAATATTATGTATACTACCACGAATTCATGGTTTTTTATCTCTGGTTCCGGATTATTTTGTGATAATAATACACGGAATTGGAAACACAACAGAAATCCCCTTGAAACAGAAAAGGTAATGTTTGCGATTCCGCTTAGTGTGAAAGCTTTTCACTGTTCGTTGTTTCCAACCACCAACTGTGACGAAAGTTTCCGTTACTAACAGAATTGATATTGTTAGGTACTTACTTGTTGGTAATGGTGGTAAAACTAGGGTAAACTTGAAAATTAAGATTCCTATCGAATCTATGAGACTGAGGGAATATCTACTGAAGTGAGTGCATTTGTATTTGAGGAAACACTTGTGTAATATAATACTCGTGTTTTTTGTACTCATGGTCAGTCCGCGCTGAGACTGGCCACCTGTAGTCAAAAATTGGGCTAAGAGGAATTTAAATTTGAGAAAAAGTTTCATCTGAACTAACTACCTTATCATTATCACACAATAAAAAAAATACTATGCATCGAAGAGGAAGGCTTAGAATGATAGAAGACAAAAACGAGGTAAAAAAAATTGCGACATTGTCTCAAATTTATATTCGTGGGCGTTTGCTTTTTTTTCGAATGGACAACTATGCTGTTGACTGCAGATGGTCATGACAGCGTTACCAGATTTTAAAATGCGCGTTTGCTGCATGAAAACGTTGATGTTATATGCTTGTCAATTTACACATAGATTCGTGTTTGGCTTCGAAATCAAGAAAAAACTTGAATGACACTGCCCCTCTGCTGTAACAGCAGAGGGGCAGTGTCATTCAAGTTGTTTTCTCTATATCTTGACGATTTTCCGGTGAATAAAATTATCTAAATCATTTATAAATAATCTAAGGAACTTGTTGCACAATACCTCATTTTGCGCATAGTCAACTCGAAAATATTTTAAATCAATCAAATAAATGATAGAGCGTAAAATGGGTAAACTTTCCAAAAGCACCCAAAAGTATCAATAAAATACTTATAACAAAAACGAAGAGTACCCTCCTAACTTACAACGAAAAGCAACAAGTGTACTTCAAAGGTCACCAGATACTTTACAGCTTAAATAAGTTAGATACTTCGTTATCAGTTCTAACTAGTTTAGCTTGAGGTTCTAGAAAGTTCAATTTCTTGAACATAATTATTAGGTTCAGGCGTTACTTTGCGGAATTCCATTGCATAATATTAGGATTAAAAATCTTTACTAATGAACCACATTTATTAATGAAAAATAAAGTGAAATTTGCGTACACTCGCCTTCCCACAAATTGACATACGATGCAATCAGAGACGGATTATACAGACTTCATCATCAGCCTATATTTGTCCACTGCTGCACATAGATCTCCCCTAATGAGCGCCATAGCGCCCTGTCTTCAGCTTGCTGCATCCAGCATCTGCCAGCAGTCTTTCGCAAATCATCATGCCACCTGGTCTGAGGGCGTCCTACACTACGTTTGCCGAGTCGCGGTCTCCACTCAAGGACACGTTTACCCCAGCGGTTATCGGTTCTTCTCGAGATATGGCAAGCCGCGGCGGCAGGCGGCGCTAGTTTAGGTTGGGTATGCGCCCTAACAATGAAAACCCCATCAGTAAGTTGACATCTATAGCTTCGTCTAAAGAGGAGATACAAATTCTCGTAGTACCTAGGTAGTACGTTTGCTATAAAAAAAAGTAATTCTCTGTTGGTAAGTAACCGCTTACTAAACGAAACTGTGTCGCACCATTCGCGCCCAGTATCCTCTCTAAGTGTTATTTACACAGCTTAAGTAGAGCTCTCAATTTGTGAGGTTGTTTTTAGGGTTCCGTAGAAAAAACAAAGTATGTTTTTATACGAATGTTTTTAGTTTTTACGTGGTTGTCAGTAAGTAGCTGTTTTGGTAATATGTGTTTTTCTTTATTTGAGTTGCTTGTGAAATGCGTGTCTATAATTGACAATCTTAAAATGAAATAATAAAAGAATTCTCCACTTCGAAATCGGTTTAACCTGTACCTATGTAGTTATTCACTACCATAAGATTACAATTCGAAAGGTTAGTAGCAATGTGTCTTCATGAAACTGAAGTAATGAAAAATATCAGTTCCTTTATGTTTGAATCATTGTAGAACAAAGAAAAAAAGAGTGATTTCCCCTACCATGATAACTCAAAACCACCGACCCGAACTAAGATGACTTTAGAACGTACGTTTTAAAATACTAAAAAAATCATAAAGTTATACGGAACCCCCACAGGGTTCCGTATACTCAACTTAACTTCCACTTACATAAAACGAATGTTATTAGCCAGGCAAGCTTACCACAATAACTAAACATTATTAAACTCCGTTCAAATTAACTTTAACTAACTTGTCTTTGCAATAACCTTTAAGATGGATCGTATTAGTAAGTTTAGGACCTAATTAGTCGGGCATTGAATTTATTTTAGCTTGAAGTCTTGCTGGATACTGAAAGCTATGGAGACTATATTTTAGCTTCATTAAGTGATTAAAGATACAACAACGTGCTTTTTAAGTTAGTTAAGGCGTACACTAAGGCAAAAACAAGAAAATTAAGTGTTTTCGACCCCATTTTCTGACGTAAATATTGATTGTGGAGCTCTAAAATTTATATATTCAGTAACACAGATCCTGAAAGGTCCCTTGGAGGTCTCAAATGCTTGCTGTTAATTATAGTGTAGTTGTTATAGTGTGTAGCTGCTTCAAACCCCTTTTTATCCGCGTCTCAAATTCGATTAGTACCAAATTCAGTATAGTGATTCACATTATTCATACCTACCTCTTGGAGGTCCATTAGCTTTGAAATGCAGTAAAAAAACGATATCAAACGTAAAAACGCACTTGCGCCTACAAACCCCTACCACAGAGAATCGTATTATTTGGTTGATTAGGGCACTACATGGCATGCTGAATCGAAAACAAGCACTCTTTGCTGCATAAAGACGCGCGGAAGGCCATTTGGCTTACTTCGCCCTAAAAAAAATCAGCCTGCGTCCAGCAGTGGACAATAGAGGCTGATGTGGTTGAGGTTGTTTTTAAAAAAGTTGTTTTTTTTAAGATTGTAAAATTATTACTTTTCGCTTTCACTTGTGATATCACCTCTCGCTCTATTTATTGGGCGATGCATTTATTTTGTTCTTTCTTATAACTATGGTAATAAATAAAACCAAAAACCGTGTAGGTATGTGAGAAATTCCTTAGCCCGTAAACAATGCAAACAAATATCTCTTGTTGCAAAACACCAAAACGAGATAATCCAACAACTAATTTGTATCTTATCTTTATCTCGCATTGTTCTGTTCTTATTTTCATCGTTGAGACTTTTTAATCAGACTCTGCTAAATGAGTTTTGTAGCAGTGTAATTAAAAACTGCAACTTTTGTTACAATATTTGAGAAATTCTTCGGATACTTTCTTTAGTATTTAAAAGCCTTTGTATGCTATTTACAGACGAAAAATTATATCTACTATATAGTCGACACCTATGTAAATTTTGTTTCTTTCAATCAACAATGGCGAACTAAACGTATTATTATTTTCAATTTCAAGTTAATAGCTATGGCAGTTAATGCGATATTCAAAAAGGAAAGATCACAGACTGAGCGAGACTATAAGGGTTTCGAAACGGATTTCGAAGCCCTAAAAAGGACAGGAAAATTAAGTAAAAACATTATAATATTTATCAACATGACGCTTGATAAAATACTTCACCAAAATGAAAGTACTTTTTCTATATGAACAGCATAAAAAGGCTTTCAAATAGGTACTATTCATGAATTCAAATACTGTTTTTTTTTCTAATATCCAAACCTACGCCTATCCTACGCGTCGAGGGAGCCAAACGAATCGAATTCATACAAATGAATTATATCCTAACCATTCGTGCCATTTTGTAGGCGCCTAGGTGATCATGTGAAAACTATATTTACAATGAAAACATGTTAGTAAAAGAAGCTTATTTGTGTTCCTAATGGAAGTGAAGTGTGTGGTTTCATTCAATTTAACACTTTCACGTCTAATGTATCGGAAGGCTGTACCGGTATTTTTAGAAGCCTGGCTAGAGGAGGTTTTTAAAAGCTTTTTACACGTGGACTCTGCATCATAGCTCTTTTGTTAGACCAAGAAAACACAGACCATTTTGCGAGTTTCATTTCATACGTCTTTTTGACAGCCGGTTCGTCCTAAAAGGAATCCACACACTATTGAAAAGCCACGCGTGGGTCCCGTGGCTATTCTGAGAGTGTTACCGGCTTTACTGTCATTTATCGACTTGTCTCTAAAGTTTAACTACTTTATGATAAATCTAAACTAAACAAGTCGATAAATGATAGTAATGCTGAAAACACTCTTATCGACACGAAAGGCGTATCGTCATAACGCGATGCCTGTTAAGTGAAATTAACTGTATCAGTTTTCTATGACCAGAACCGCATTGTAAGCACTCAACGTATCATCGCGTCGGGTGTTAATATTGTAATTCGGGTCATAGAAAATTAATAAGATTTAATTCAACTTAACAAGCGTCGCGGCGTCATATCGGGACGCGTGGCATGTCAATAGTGTGTTTGCGGCTTTACTGTCATTTATCGACTTTTCTCTGATAAAGCTAAGCAATAAATTTATCAGCGTCGATATGGCATGAAAGCTACTGCCGTAAAATACATAATGTTAAAAGATTTTCCAAGCGAGTTTTTCCTTCCGGACATTATTAAACCAAGTTAATGTTTCACTTGATACGTCTAAAAATAAGCGAGGTTAAAGTGGTCCCTAATCTCTACTCTCTTTGGGAAATGCAAATAGAACTCTTAATCTATGGATAAAGAATTAAGCTGGCTTAGGTAAATTAATTCTTTAAGGTTATTTTCTCGAATAATGTCACAATTAAATAGATGGGTTCCGTTGATTTTTTTCGAGTTGGAGCAATACTCGTCCCGAGCTTAAGAATCTGATATTTTATAGTAAGCCTTTTAAAAAGGATGAATTGATTATTCCTGCCAACCTACCAGCTACAAAATAAGCAAAACCGTTTTTTGTAACCATTATACAAACCAATATGCATTGAATATCGGCTTTTAATTTTGTATCAACGTATCAATCGTCTATCCAAACAATAACTGACTGACATGTAAATTGCTTTGGAAGTTCATCCGACGTCGAAATAGCCAAACAGTTCAGGACCCGTGTTTACAGGTATTCGCATGCTTGTTTGTTTGTTTGTTGTGGTTCGATTGAGGATCCCGATTTCACGATTCTGGTACGGAATATTCCATCTAGTTCGTTTGGATTTCGGTTTTGCTTACATACGATGAAATGGATAAGTTTTTTAACGGACTTCAAAAAGTTAGGTTGTATGTTTGGCTGTATTCTGTAGGTAAGTAGGGTTTGTCGATTGAAAACCTTGTATATTCTTCTATTTGTTATTGTATATAGTCGTGTGGTGCCGGCTTAGAATTTGCAACACCCCAACTCTTCCGTGGGTGACGTAAAAGGCGACTAAGAGATTTCAAGAAAAGAGACTACATTGGGAGCGGAATACATTGCCTCTTGCAGAATAGATACGAATAGATACTACCAATAGACTGCGATCCTCAAGCGCATGCCCAGTGTAGGGATTATGCTCATTACCCCCATGTGATAAAAGCTAATAAGGCGATTATTCGAGGAGGCCTGCGTCTAGCAGTGGACCATTATAGACGGTTGAGGTATTGTTTAGAAAATAATCCCAAGGTGACCCCATAATTAACATGAATTATAATGCCTATACACGTTTACCGCTGGGGTAAACGTGTTCTTGAGTGAAGACCGCGACTCGGAAAACGTAGTGTAGGACGCCCTCCGACCAGGTGGGATGACGATTTGCGAAAGACTGCTGGCAGATGCTGGATGCGGCAAGCTGAAGACAGGGCGCTATGGCGCTCATTAGGGGAGGCCTATGTCCAGCAGTGGACTGGTATAGGCTGATGATGATGATGATGATAATGCCTATGAACCTACTTTTTTCGCACCAAAACGACTGGCTAAGGCGCATCCTTACCCAGTCAAAGAACCTCAACCCAACCTCTTCCTATTTGATAATAATGACTATTTATAAACCTGTTTATAGTTTTAAATTTGACTTGTCTAAGTGCTTATTTTGTAAGCCTAAAGAAATATAGTTATTGACTTTGACTTTGAACCTAAGTAAGACTTAGGTTCTTTAACTGGCTACAAGAGCTACTGCACTAGTAAGACTTTATGAAAATGTAGAAGATAAAAGGACTAACCTTCTTATTAGCTGGATCCTTAAGCTCCTGCACATACTCTTGCTTGAGGGGTTCGGTCTGCAGATCAGGCAGGGAGTGGCTGATGCGGATAGCAGCTTGCCTCGACAGGGAGTCAGCATTGCTCTCCTGGGAGCTGCGGCGCGTCCTGGGAAACCAGCACCTACGTCAGGGGATATTTGCTGGGATGAATGTGGAACAGGTGAACTAAATAGGTTTAAATTTAGGTACGGACATAACTGTTTGGAAGTTCAAGTTTGAAAGATATGTATATAATTACAGTAGGTATTAAATGGAGTAAACAAATAACGAGAAAAGGAAGACGTACAAATAAAGTGAGCTGTTGGGCGGACAATGGCGGGCAATACAAATAATAAATAATGCTAGACTATTTCATACAGCATTATCTAGCCCCAAGCTAAGCAGAGCTTGTGTTATGGGTACTAGATAACTGATATACATAACATAATACATACATAGATAGATATTTTTTATTTTACATACAAAACTACCAGAACACCCTGAACAAATGTCTTCAGATCGTACACACATTTGTTCCGAGGCGGAAATCGAATCCGCATCTCCTGCGTCACAGGCACACCTTCGCCCACCGCGCCACAGAGGTCGTAATATAAGGTCATTTAGATGACCTTATATTACGACCTCGGTTTTAGAACCGAGGGGTGTGTTATCGTGTCAATAAATTATTATTTTCTACCAGACATTGAAAAATCTACATTGAAATAAATTAAAATTCAAAAGACCCATAAAATAGAAAGAAAATCAGGATAATTTAGAAAATATTTGATGTTCTATTTTCCAAAATAATTTGAAATGCACAATGGACAAAAAGTAAAAGCGTGAAAACAAGCGGGCCATACCCAGATAAAAATGTCCAGAATACCAAATTATTTGCATTACTATATATGAAGTACCTTATCTACTAAATAAAACCAAAAACGCATTTATAATTCACTGAAAACCGTGATTTATAAAGTATAAACACGAAAAGTTGTTGTTTAAAACAGAGTTGGAAAATCAAATTGCTAAATAGGAACTGTGCTAAACATTAGGAGCTCACCTGGGGCGTTTGTAGCAGATGCACGTGGAGTTTATAAATAGATAACTTCGTAAAAGGCAAAGCAAGTGTCAAAGACGGGAAATATAAAGCAAACAAACTTTTTGCACGGCCAAACTACTGAAGCAGTTAAAATCGGAATAACGGCGTATCATTCTAAGAAATATTTATAGAAATATAAAATCATGACTGTAATTATGATTACTCTTTATGTTTATATAACAATCTTCAATAAATGCGTAGCAACAAAGAAAGCTATTCACAAAAAACATATTTACTCGTAGTTTTAGTATAAGAAATAAATAATAACTACAAACCAAAGCTACATCTTGTAAAGGTACAAAATCAGGGAGAATTTAATTAAATACAATTAAGTCTAAACAAACAGCCAATTAACATTGATAACTTTGTTCACTTTAAATTAAAAATTAAACTAATGTTTAAAAGCCATATATATTCTATAGTATATATATATTCTATAGTATCAATAAATTTATGGGTAGTAATTTATTGAAAACCTCTTTTTTAATTAAAAACATGTGATTTTTTTTTGTTTGTCATATTATTATGATTGAAATATACGAGTACGAAAAATATATGACGAAATTGTTTAAATAAATTTTTGCTCCATATACAAAATGAATTGCGTCGTATAAAATTCCAATCTTATAATGGTGACTATAGACAAATTTCTAAATACACAAATAAACGTTTTATTAAAAATTGATTAATTTTTATTCCGGTCTCTTATGGATTATTACTAGAATATTATTATTATTGGCATCAACTTAAGATATAACTGTATTTTTAATACTTTGTCTTGAAATTTTGCTTTAGAACGTAACTCTCGATATCAGCTTAAAGACTTGGCTCAGCAATGAGGTGTATTCAGTATTCAGTATTTTATTGCTTAACAAAAATAATACAGAGTTTTGTATGTATTCCTGCACCCTGTCAAATAGGGTATGGCAATAGTTCTTAAAAGTAGACTTATACTTACATTAAGTACTACCTATATTATGGTATTTTGTATTTTATACAAAATTACAGAGATCTTCTATCTACTTAATAACTAGTAACAAAGTTCTATTTTTCTAGATGTACTTTAAAATTATGTTGATATAATAACTATTATGTTTAAGTTATATAAATTCGTCTGACTAGGCTGAGCTTAACATGAATAAATAAATGTAGGTAGGTAATTATTTTAATCAGGACATTTCTAAGCTATTTCTTTGATAAATAATGTAATCTATCTTAATAATTTGTCTTCAAGAAAATCTTTTGTGTTATAATAGCATTTTTTTATCAGTAGTTCTTTTAGTTTTAATGTGAATATATGGTCTTTTGGTTCAGATTTAAGGAATGTTGGTAGTTTATTATATATTTTAATAGACATGTAGTAAGGGCTCTGCCTGTATAGTTCAAGTCTAGGTATTGGAAGGATGAGGTTTGTTATTCTTCGTGGATTTTTATCAAATTGATATAAGTTTAGGTTTTTTCTTACAAACAATGCAGTTTCATATATATAAAGGCTAGTCAAAGTAAGTAATTTTTGCTGGATAAAATGTGGTTTACAGCTGGTGCGTTGTTTGATATTAACAATAATACGCAGACATTTTTTCTGTAATATAAATAATTGGTTTGTATCTACACTATTGCCCCAGATTACTATGCCATAACGTAGCCATGAATATGCATATGCATAGTAGGCAGATAATGCTGATTCAATATTTGTGTTGCTTTTTAGGATAGTTAACGCGTAAATAAATTGTGATAGTTTACTTTTGGTTTTTTCTATATGTCCCTTCCAGTTGAGGTGAGTATCAATTTTTAGGCCTAAGAGGGTGTGACCTTGAACTTCTTCAATATTTAGGCTTCTTGTTAGTGGAGATAAATCTAGACGTGTTTTTTGGTATGGGGTAAATTGTATGATTTTTGTCTTTTTTGTATTTGTTTCCAGGTTGTGAGCTTCTAACCAGGCGGTTATATTGAGAAAAGTTTCTTTTATTCTATTAAGTGAAATTTTATGAGGGGGGCATTTAAAAAGAAGGGATACATCGTCTGCAAAAATGACGCAGAAAGAATCAGCAATTTTAGGCAGATCATTTATATAGATTAGGAACAGAATGCATCCTAAAACACTTCCTTGAGGAATTGAATTATTTATGGTAATTGTTTTTGATTCTACTGTTTTTAAGATTCCTGAATTTTTGCAACTATGTTCAATTTGTACAAACTGTTTTCTGTCTAGGAGGTGGGCCTATAGATCTTTAGAAGGGCTTTATCACACTTCTTATGGAACAGTACCATCATGCTCCCGTTCCAACTCTAAGAGCACAATAACCTGCCAGCGACCTGCATTGACATCGTGCTAAAAGTCGACAGTTGATGGAGCTGACAGCGAGCTGCAGTTTATTACATGACAGCACCAACCTGCCAACAAGCCATCTCCACGTCGCGGCGCACTGGTAGCCGACAGCTGCCAGCAACACGGCCGCCATCCCGGCCAGCAGGAGCGCCGCGATGTAGTCTATGGAGCTGGCTGGAGCTACCTGCTGGCTCTCCAAGCTCTCTGGCGGCCAGACGGCTGTAACAAAATTGTAGGTTAGTCAGGGTTCCAATGTCAGGCAAAGTTTTCGCTAAAGTATGCCTTAAAATTAAAATAAAAACAAAGCGGTCCCAGTAAAGAAACTACTGCGGGTGATTGAACACCAGTTAAATATAGACTAGATAATGCTGTGTCAATTGTCCAGCAATATTTATTATTTATTATAAATGTTGAATAAATGTCCAACTCATAAAATTCACTCATTGCAAATTGTTATTATAAACCCATCATGGACGCGATGCGTTTAGTCGATCATTATTTCATAAAATGTCGTCCGTGTGTTCCAGAATGATCGATAAATACCGGTTTATTATATTTTACTGCACTGGTAACGGCATCGGAGGGAATCGCGGAAGTTTTTGGTTTTTTATCATTCATTCATCATTTTATTCGTCTGTCGTCATTTTTAGAACTCGAATTTGAACTTGAACTCTTTTAGATGTGTGAAATTATGCATTGTTTCATTGAGTTGTTTTTAACTTAAATTGCTGCCTGCTGCCTATTTGCTTTTATTGCTAACAATTTTAGTGAATTTCAATCTTAAGGCGCATATAAGATAAAATAATATAAGATAAGATAAAGCAGGTGGTGGCGATCGTTTGTGTGTGGTATTCGCCTTAAAGACCTTTTTTGAAATAAAATATCATGAACGCAATGGCATCAAAAATTTATATCAAAATACCGGAAGTACTAAAAGACGAAGAAAAAGACAAAATATTTGAAACCAAATTTAAAAAATACCTCTTAAATAAATGTTATTAGAATTTAAACGACTTTTTTAACGACAAATCTTAACAAAAAAGAAACTACCTATTAATAATAACTATTACTATACCTAACTTCATACATTGATACCTAAAAAAAAATAATACCTACCATCGAGCTAGAATTCTATAATATGATACCTGCTTATCCACAATATTACCTTATTAATTGGATTACATTTTTCTGCTAATAACTAGGTAACTAAAGAGTTTTCTAGAAACCCGGTCCACTTCCACTCTCGATACCTTTTGCTACGCCCTATTTGGGTACCATTGTGTCTCTTGAACATTATCTTAATACCTAATAATAAGACCTGAATATGTACACAATGATTGCAATGAAATAAATGAATATGAATATGAATTCTCGAGCCGAGTACATCATAAACATCATTATTTCTCGCATCTCACTCTTGTGGAAAAGCAATTTATCTTACACTAAAATCGGTGACCGTAATGAAGTAACACACTAACGTTCTAAATGATTTACAGACTGGAAGATATCGTTCCACTTTTATAGTTCAAATAGAAGCCGATGACATTTAGAATGGGGTGTGATAGACTCCGATAGCCTAGACTTAAGTCTGTATAGGCTAAGCACTAGGAGTGTAGTGTCATATGGTGTAAATAGAGTATTACACCCTTTTTACACCATATCGACGCTTGAAAGGCAATAATTACCAATTACCGACATGTTGGCAACTTTACACTAGAGCACTTTAAAGTTTATTTTTTCAGAAAAAAAATCATATTAAATCGCCTATTTGGCATAACTACTCGATTCCAACGAATTTTAAATGCAGTTTATATGCCTAGTAAACTGGCATATAAAAAATATGAATTTTCTCAATAGTTAATAAAATAGTTTCGGTTAGTAATAATTTTATCAAAATAACAAACGAGTAAAAATTACTTACCGACAACAACATTTTATAATAAAACAAGTAAAATTAACTAAACCCCATTAGTTCATAATTGTGTTTGAAGAAAAATTAGGGATCTAGAAGTAACGCTTGTTTGACAAATAGATAAACTGATCTAAATAGAAACCAATAAATCTTTTCTGTCGGGCAATTTTAAACAAAGTACAAATTAAATAAGGGTAGTGTAGTATTTTTTTGTACAAGTGACAATTAATTTAATTTTCGTTCACAATAATTAACGGGTTTCGCACCAAGGTTTATGACGGATATCGTCTTACTTAAATTGCTTTACTAGATCAAGGTATTCACGGGAATCCCGTGGTTAAATACTCGAACTACATAAAATTCAACATTTTTTCTTTGGTTCCTTCAACGTAAAAAACGATTTAAAAAAACATACCATAGAAAAAGTCATGAAATTGTATTGTTTTGTACATACTAATTTGCTCGAGATCTTAGAATCCCATATCTATCGATTGAAATGACTTATGTTTTGATTCGTAGGTTATTACTTGGTTCCTTCTGATAGTTTTTTCATAAGTTGTATAGTTTTCTTGTTCCTCTTCTATGAACGCAAAATTCTATGCTTAACCTTTTTACAAAATAGCGCGCATTGCGCCCTCTTTAGTAATTATTTTAAAGAATCGTCTAATTATTTAATTAGTTAGTTCTATTTGATTAGCTTAGATGTTGTCATCACTCTTTCTTCTTGAAAAACAGGTTATCATTATCACCTAGTTCAGGCACACATATTTTTGAATTCCATTTGTTACTCATTTTATGATTATGTTCTTCTTTGAACCGAGCTGAGAATAACCAACAGACGACAGAAGCATAGCTAACTGTGAAATTGTGCAGAGCTACATCTACCATCAGATCTACCATCACCAACATCAGAGGTTGTGAAGATGAAATCTGAAGATGCTACGTCATACATAACACGATCTGCTGCTGAAAGGCTCACCAAGATTTGGAAGGACCGCCGGATAACCAAAACCATCAAGGTTCATCTGATGCGGAGTCTGGTCTTTCCAATTCTTCTGTATGGAGTTGAAACGTGGACGTTGAGACATAAGGAGCGAAGGAAAATTGATACACTAGAGATGAGGTGCTGGAGACGTCTCCTAAGGATTACGTGGACCGCGCATAGGACCACCTCGTCTCTATCCTCGAAGAACTTCGCGTGAAGGAGAGAATATCGTCAATTGTGCAAATACAAATACTGAACTTCTTTGGGCACGTAGCACGGAATGACGACTCGATTAAGCGTCTCGTAGTCCTGGAGGACCCCAAAGGATCAAAGCGCGAGCTTCGGATAATTCCACTACAATACCATAGAAAAATTCATGAAATTGCACTGTTTTGTACATATTAATTGGCTCAAGATCTTAGAATCCCATCCCTTTTAGCTATGTAATGCGGTTCGAGGTCTTTGAATCCCATGCCTTTTAGCTAAGTAATGCGGCTTAGCTGCTATGTAGCTAAGCATGATTTCAAAATTATTTGTATGTTATCAACAAAAATGTGATGTCTAGAACAATTCTTAACTATAAAGACGTAAAAGTTGCTTAGCGTCCATATAATCAAGCAAATTTAGTTAAAGTCTTTTAGATAAGTAGGAGACCAGAACGATATTATCGCACTGAGCAGTTGAGGTATTTTAACCCACGTATTAGTGATGTATTGTGAATTAGTTGCTTACAAGTTAAGAATAATCCAAAAATTCTGTCACTTAACGGCTTACGAAGTTTTTATATCTCTGGAACTATTTGGAATTATGAAATGGTTGTTAAACGAAAAGATAGAAAATTTTAAACTGTATCTGTTTTCATTAAAATCAAAAATGGCCAGATGAGATTGAGGCTTAACGGCCTTCTAGTTAACAGACGGCAGTGTTGTTAAATGTTTGTTCCTGGGCGTTGCTTGTAGTGGAATTTTCAGGTAAAGTCAAATCATTATCAATGCTTGTAAGTTCTTCAACTGGTTCTATTTCTATCCAGCCAATCTGAACCACAGAATAATCATCCGCTGGAAATGTACTTTTTTCTTTAGATAGCTCTGCAGGTACGAATTCTAGGGATAGGCCTGATGGGCCACCGACAAGCTCATCCATCAATACTTCACTATAACTTTGATCATCAAAGTTATAGTGAAGCATCAGCTGATCATCATTTATTGGGCCAGTCATTTCAATGCAATTGGAAGTACTTACCTAGTACTTATTTCAAGCGTCGCGACAAGTACTAAGTGCGATGCGCGCAAGCATGTGGATTACCTATGCGACAGTTCATTGAAGACTAATTGATATTTTGTTACCAACAGCCACTTTAAACCTGTTTTACAGTGCGTATAAGCGACAAAACAAAATGCTTTCAATAAGAATAAGCATGTTTTTTTACAAATTTCATATCGGAAATAGTTATCTTAGCAACGAAAGTAGTAAATAAAACGGCAGGTAAAATATTACCAAACGACAAACTTTTTTCGTTTTCGGCAGGCCAAATACTACTATATGTCATAAGTAAGTCCATTGCAATCCGTAAAAAAGTAGTAAATGACAATGAGTACATAATTAAGTTGAGTTAAAGAATCTTTAGCGACACCAAAAATAAATATTTTTTCTGGTAAAATTTCTTAAGCAATACTCACACCCTAGATACCGTAAAGCAAAAAATACTTTATGGTTAAACGTATTAATTCGAGTCAAGGCAAAAATTACTAAGTGTACAAAGCTAAAATCGATTACATACCAAATGAAAGTTATTTAATAAATGCAAAAATTTTGGTCGCTTGGTCGCCGAAAAATGCGTTTTTTTAAGTTACTAAGCGACATCAAAAGTCTTCCTAGCGATACGAGAGTAAAGCCAATCAACGCAGTTTTTTTTTCTGATTTCAGTGATGTATATAACTCAATATCACCCAACATGTCGCTTGGTAATTATTGCCTTTCAAGCGTCGATATGTTTGTTTTGAAAAGTGTCTCAATTCGTAGTATAATTTTTTTATTCAATCGTTAAGTGCCCTAAAATGCATATAAAATTTACATATATGCACTATAATATACATGTCTCTTCTGTACGCATTTAATATTAACGGCCTCTGTGGCGCGGTGGGCGAAGGTCGAACACGCAGGAGATTGCGGGTTCGGTTCCCGCCTCTGGACAAATGTTTCTACGATCGGCAGATATTTGTTCAGTGTTCTGGTCGTTTTCTATGTAGAATAAAAATATATTTCTATGTATTGTATTATATTATGTATATCAGTTATCTAGTACCCATAACACAAGCTCTGCTTAGCTTGGGGCTAGATAATGCTGTGTGAATTGTCCAGCATTATTTATTTATTTATTATGTATATCAGTTATCTAGTGCCCATAACACAAGTTTTCTAGGAGTTTTGTAGATCGGTTGAAAAAAATATGGCTTGTTATTTATTCCATTTCGTTTTTGTTATTGGAATTGAAAAACATCTTTTTGCCAGTCGGCTAAAAAGGTTAATCCAGTTTTATTCAAATCCTTTAATAAGCAGAAGTTTTAATTGTTGTTGTTGAAGGACAGAGGTGTTGGGTTTTCCTTTTAATCTTTAAGGTCGATCGTTGGACGGAAAATTATAAAAGTTAATTTTAAGGGCCGAAAACAAAATAACAAAAAAGTTTGATGCTTTTGTACGCGTTTGAATATTTTACAGCTAAAAATGACCACTTGATGAAATATCTACACTTGAAACAACTTTCAAACTTGAAAAGTCACACTTAGTATATTAAAAATGCGAAAATAAATAATAAATAAGGCTGGACAATTCACACATCATTATCTAGCCCCAAGCTAAGCAGAGCTTGTGTTATGGGTACTAAATAACTGATATACATAATATAATAGAATACATCGATAGATATTTTTTATTATATATAGAAAACGACCAGAACACCCTGAACAAATGTCTGCAGATCGTACACACATTTGTCCCGAGGCGGGAATCGAACCCGCAACCTTCTGCGTCGCAGGCAGACCTTCGCCCACCGCGCCACATCGGTCGTCAAAAAATTGAGATGAATGGATGTTTGTCACTTCTTCACGCCAAAACTACTGAATGGATAGTGTAATTACCTCTGGTGCGGTGGGTCTATCTGCGACGCAGGAGGGTGCGGGTTCGATCCCGCCTCGGGACAAATGTGTTTACGATCTGCAGACAGTTCAGGGTGTTCTGTTCGTTTTATTTGTATTATAAAATATGTATCTAAGTATTGTATTTTATTATGTATATCAGTTATCTAGTAACCATAACACAAGTTCGGCTTAGCTTGGGGCTAGATAATTATGTGTACATTGTCATGCATTATTTATTTATTGAGACAATAAAAAAAGTAAATAGATGGAAGATACACCCCCCACTGAATGTTTGGTCAGTTTGGTCTTTCATTTTTGTTACATCCTGTACATATAGGTACGATAAAAAAAATGATAACTTGACATTGAAGTAAATAGAGTAATAAGTACCATGTAGTTGTGCTGACGCCGGTGCATGCCTGGGGAGGCATGCACCGGCGTCAGCGAGCTGCTGGCCTTCCTAGAGGACATCGGGTGGCTAGATTAGCAGCCCACCACCCGACACGCAAAAAGGGCCCACCTGTGGCCTAGTTGCCGAAACCAGTCCAGAAACAAGTAACAAGTATGTAGTTGTGCTTTATTACTTATGAACTCATTCACTGCTTTCAGCGGTGTGACCTGCATGCAACGCAACCAACAACGTTCTATACATCATCGTCATTTGTGTCATATATAAGGCACTGTATGTGTTAAGATATCTCTGTCGGATTCAAAATTTTCCGCAATCGAGTTGTAGATTATACACCATAGTAACCTGTTGCTAAGCTTTTGTCCCCAACCTTAAAAGGCACTTGAAAGGGATCAAACGATCGCGAATATTCTCAAATGACTTCCACGAAGTATCTCATTAGCTCGAAAATTTGTTAAACTTTATAATTTAAGTACCTACCTATCATTTATTTAGTTTGTGGTATCAGTTATCAAAGGTCCTGTTCACCCAGTTCCGCACCGACAATAGTATAATATTTAGCTTAGTAAGTCTTATATAAAAATAGATCTGTATCCAAATCACATTGTATTTAGACTTATATTAGTTTTTAATCTGATATTCGTTTTTAAGCGAAATATAAACTTATAAGTGGTTTATTTTTCACTTCTTTCACTAGTGGACAAAAAATTTAAGTGAATAAAATCAATAACATCATATTTGATTATAACTACTATTTATAAAGGTGTTTAAAACATTTTACTTGTCTATGTGATTATTTTGTAAATAAATAAATTTGTGGAAATTTGATTTTTTATTTTGAAATTAGCCGATACAGAAAGAGGCCATGAAAAGAAAAAACTTGGCATCTTATTGGAGCGGCCTGCCTCGCAGTGGACTATTGTAGGTGTCTTTTGTTTGTTCTACGACATCTAAGCCTAATAATTATTTTCAAATATTGTTGAGGCTGTGTAAATCTTCTAAGATAATATTTCAGACCCTACATCGGGTACGCATTACAATAATCGACTTTCAAGATTATAAACGTTTAAACAGATTAGCGGTGTCCTTCTCTTAAGACTATAAACCGATCCAAACTAGCGCCACCATCTATTTTACCGTAATATTTCGTTGAACAACAGTAATTTACAAAATTTTCAATAGACTGTTTGTGATACCTATTGTAGACATAAAAGTCGGTCTTTAATAAATAGTTTATTCTATAATTTATGATCTAGTAATTGCACAATGCTCATTGAATGATGGCTCACGTGACAAGAGGTAGAGGCAAGGGGTCACTATAATGCACGACAATTTATTGTACGGCTGAATAATATACACCTTGATAATCCGTGTAAAAACCTATAAAAATTGGAAGCCATGTCACGGATTATCAAGGTGTACATTATTTGGCCGTGCAATAAATTGTCGTGCTTTATAGTGACCCGAGGCAAGTGTCACCTACACACTTATCATAATACACAGGAACGATGTTTTGCTCCTTCAATAATGGCAGGCGTATCCCGCGTATTTATTTGGATACATTTTCGTTCATTCATTCTAACACCTATCCTATTATAAGCTTTTTTTTAAAGCCTCTATAGTTCTCTATAGTTTTATCTTGTATAGTTTATGCAGAGATGCGGTAATTGAGTTTGATGGCCACAAAGTGCAACATCGTATCTCTGCCTAACTGGAAACCTTAGTAGAGGTATTGATTTTGCACTGAGCTTCGCCAATGTTCTTCTGTTTGACGTTAGAGGAAGTCTACAGGATGACACGACAGAAGAAAACGGGGAATTCAGTTTAGTGAAAAGATCCTACTTGTCACCGAAGTAAAAGGTCATTGAACTATGTATACGGTCTCGCGGTTCGTGTAGTTCGTTTCGTGTATGTTTCAGACCTGTATTTCCATCTGGCATTACCTATATACATACATGGTGTATTATCTACGATACACCTGGCCCTTGAATGTATCTTCTGTCATCATCATCATCATCAGCCTATATTTGTCCACTGTTGGACATAGACCTCCCCTAATAAGCGCCATAGCACCCTGTCTTCAGCTTGCCACATCCAGCCGCATCTACCAGCAGTCTTTCGCTAATCGTCATCCCACCTGGTCGGAGGGCGTCCTACACTACGTTTGCCGAGTCACGGTCTCCACTCAAGAACACGTTTACCCCAGCGGTTGTCTGTTCTTCTCGAGATATGGCCAGCCCACTGCCACTTCAGCTTGCTAATCCTTATCCTTATATGTATCTACTGTGAATTTTTCATTCCCAGGCCAGTGTATTAATAAAGATACATCTAAAAAAGGGGGTTAGGGCAAGCTAACTAATAATGTACCTACTCCGTTAGTATATAATTATGATTTCCATAAGATAAAGTTCAAACTAAATATGAATAACTTTGCTGTATTAAAGGTGTAATGCTGAGTAGTGAAACTGTGAGGTTTAGTTTATAATTCCAAATATTTGACTGTCTCGGTTACATTAGGGTGGTGGCGGTCGGTGGCTGCCCTCTGAAGGTACCTACCCTATGTTCTATGGTTAACTAACATGTTCATTAGCAGGTAATGTTAGGCTTGTAGCTCTGTGTCATACCTCAATAATTTGTAACCTGGCTTAGTGCCTAAATGATGCCTTTGTATTACGTACGGCAATTGAAGCGCATATAATAGAAATGAGAAGTTTGGATGATTTGATAGATGTTCTTCATACCAAAACTACTCAACGGATCGGGCTAGAACTGCTTACAAGAAGTTCTAGGCCTGGAATAAAACATCAGATTTTTATCCAGGCCTAGAACCTACAAATCAGTTCCCATGGGATATAAATAACCAAAACGTTTCCATAGAACAATAAATAAATAATGCTGGACAATTCACACATCATTATCTAGCCCCAAGCTAAGCAGAGCTTGTGTTATGGGTAGGGGAGCCCGGCGTTCGAAGTGCCGATTTTCAAATAACACGCAAAAAGAACATCAATAAATAGACTGAAATTCAATATTTAGGGGTTCATAGATGCAGTTAATTTATTCTAGTTTTACTTGTTGTAGTCTTATTTACTAAATTATTAATATATTTTGCGTCAAGATATTTTTTTTGTGAAAAATTGATAAGGCACAACTGACCCCGTCGTGGGGCTGGTACTACTAGATAACTGATATACATAATACAGTACAATACATAGATAGATATTTTTTATTATACATAGAAAACGATCAGAACACCCGGAACAAATACCTGCAGATCGTATAAATATTTGTCCCAAGGCTGTAATCGAACCCGCAACCTCCTGCGTCGCAGGTGGACCTTCGCCCACCGCGCCATAGAGGTCAAACACGCGTGTGAAGCCACGGGAATCTATTAAATAGTAATACTTGTCAAGTATTTTTACTGCCTAAGCCTAACATCAGATGGCATATTCTTATCCTAGGAAGCCGGTTTTACTTTCGGGCGTAAAACTTTCATTAGTAAAGTGGAGTGATCGCACTAAAAGTAGTTTTCTACTCTACCCGCCTTTTACAGAATTGAAAATTTGGTCTGAGATAAATGTGTCTGACATCTTATTTTAGCACTCAAAATAACGTGTAAGTACATGAAAATAGTGTATTTCTAGTAATGTAACGGATTAGGTAGGTATTATTAGATTATTCACCACCTGCTTAGCAAGTTCCTTATTCATTTTCCAAACATAAGATAGATAATACGTCATTGCAGGCGTACTAAAATGCAGGTCTGAAAAATCTATGGAATATTTCTTACCCAAGCGTTTAGCGAGAGAGAAAAGTGTATGGAAAGCCATTTCTAACGTGTTATTCTTTTTTTTTTATACTAAAAAGCTATGTTTATTTTCTTTAATAAGTGAAACGACTAAAACGCTCATGGAGGTTTCGGAACAATAATTCAATAAAAAACCTATATTATAATGAAAAACGCACTACGCATATTTATTGCCATATTTACGTTAACAATTTGAATTTATTCGACTGATTTTGAAGATTCTAAAACGATGATTTATTTAGTCTTGTGTCTAATGATACTCTCGGTAGAAATCGGGCACTTTCTAGCGGCCTAGGCTGGGCAGTGAAAGCGTTAAGTTTTTTCTAGCGTAGCACGCCCCCGTAACACCTTATTTCACCCCGGCTTGATAGCATAGGTATGTTATATAGTACCCAGATTGGTGCACATAGCCTTTATGATTTTATTAATTTTTAATTTGGTCAAAAATTAATACGTATATTATTTATCATACTTAATCCGGTTAAAATAGACATTTCAAATAACAAAACTCCGACAGAGCTGAATTTTAGTACAGACCTTGGGTACACCAATAGAAATAAAGTCCCCATAGATCCCATGGGTCAAAATTTTCGGATTTTTTGTCCCGCGATCGATAAATTTTATGAAAAATATGACAGTCAAAATTATCTACGAAAATGACCCTGATGCTTTTACTTACTACTTCATGGCATGTATTTATTATAAGTAATATATATTATAAGTAAAGCATTTGAAGGTTTCATTTTGGTTTTTAAAATAATCGTATCGTACGCTTGTAAAGTACCCCAGAGAACTAAAAGCTCCCAAGCGGTCAATGTCCTCCACAACATAAGATGAACTTCACAACTTAAGATATTTAGCTGGATTTACGGGCTTAGTTTAGCTGTGAAACTATCTGCTGTCGAGACGTGATCGACAACCGCTTTAGGGTTTTGTTACTTGTTAATTTGGTAAGAGTGAAATTTCGTGTGACATTTATCGAACGAAGGTTTTTGGTGGCATTATGTCCACCAGTGGATTAAAATGGTCTGATTATGGAGGTCTTTCAATCATGTTTCTTTTGCACTATCTATGATTGGTTATCAATGTTTGTATGCATGGAAATGTTATTTATTTTTTAATCTTTTTTCCTTTTTATTTTATTACTAGCAGCGCCTCGCGGTTTCACCCGCGTATTTCCCGTTCCCGTAGGAATTGTTTTTTTTTGTACCGGGATAAAACAAAGCTTATGTGTTATTCCAGAATTAATCTATCTCTGTGCCAAATTTCATCCAGATCCGTTCAGTAGTTTTTACGTGAAAGAGTAACAAACATCCATCCATACTTACAGACTTTTGCGTTTATAATATTATTTGTACGATGTTCTAACGCATAGGTACTTTTTTAGTTATGCTACAGACTGGTATGGTTTCGGATGTTGGGTTCGAGTCCCGCCGAAGTCGAAAATTTTTGGGAACTTATTTCATTTCTTGGTATGGTTTCTTTGAAAAGCACACCCTATCATACATATATATATGTAATTTATTTCAATGGGTTTTCTGGTGTCCGTTAATTCAAACATCTTTTTTATAAAGAAAATGAAATAAGTTCCCAGAAATTTACGAATTCGGCGGGACTTGAACTCACGCTCCACCCTCAGTACGGGTGTGCTCTAACCAAACCAACTAAGCCATGAAATCACATCTCACCGAACTCGAAAATCTCTGGGAATTCTCACGGACTGTAGTGACAGTAGCGCCATCTACAGGGTAAAAGCTACCTACAGGGTTAAGTTTATCCAAATCTGTTCCAAGACTAAAGTTACATTTAGTTCGTTTGACGAGAGGTGTTGCCGTTGCTCAGTTCTGTTCTGAGGTTTCTTAATTTCATTTCTTGCGACGCAGGAGGTTACGGGTTCGATTCTCGTCTTGGGACAAATATTAGTATGTGCAGGTATTTGTTCCAGGTGTTCTGGTCGTTTTCTATGTAGGTATATAAAAAAATCTATCTATGTAATGTATTGTTTATGTATTTCAGTTATCTAGTACACATAACACAAGCTCTGCTTAGCTTGGGGCTAGATAATGCTGTGTGAATAGTCCAGCATTATTTATTATTTATTTATTTATTTTCTCTTGGCATCTCGCCCAGAGTGCGGGTAAGCACTAAGAAATAATTTATTCACATAAAAGAAATTATTTATTGACTCACTCCTTTAAAACAATTTAAAACTAAAACAATCTGGAAAACTTTCTAAAACCTGTTATCTCGTGAAACTATCTCACAGTTCGTTTACTGAGAGATACCACTAAACCATGTGTGGGGTCATTCACACATGGTTCAGTACTAAGGGCGACCACACTTGCAAAGAACCTTGACATTTTTATAAACGTTCGATTAACGAGATAACAATTTAAAAAATAAGTTCCCTCCAGAGTTTTGAGCTTTTCCACCCTTTTATTATCAACTAGTGGTCCGACCCGACTTTTCACGGGTATATTCTATAGCCTAAGTTCATCGCGGATAATGTAGGATTCCAATGGTGATAGAATTTTTCGAATCGGTCCAATAGTGTCAGAGCCTATATCAATTCAAACAAACAAATCTTTTTTTTATAATATTAGTGTAGATAATGTCTAGATAAGCGTTGACAACGCCATAAAAGCGTAGTAAAATATAGTGTACAACCGTTACACTCTAAATCTTAAGCCCAAGCTTGCTAATCTCTGTTAATGAGGTTATTTTTATGGTTACGCTAATGTTAATCACTATTTCTAATAGGAGTTTCTTAACAACTGTTCTCATTATAATTATAAATACTATTTAACGGGATGGCATCCCGTGACCACGGCATAGTGTAAACCTGTCGATACGTCGGGAAAAAAAGGTAAATAAACGCGATAAATACCTATTAAATAGTATTTATAATTCTGTGTTCAGATCGCATAAGTTTAAAAACATTTATTGGTATCACTATGCCAAAGAACAATGTGCAGCCCTGTTTTATTCAGGTAAATGTTACTTATATAATAACATTAAAATAAAATAAATGTAACACTCAATCACTCACAACTCAGGTTGTATTAAGAAGTTAATGCTTTCACTGCCTAGTCTTCGTGGTGTCACATAAGCCTTACCTTTGTGAGAGAAAATAAACATTTTTATTATTATTAATATGTTTAAGGTTTATGGTTTCCAATGTCCACACCAGGCTGAGTACGGATCACAGAAGTTAATCAACATCGGGCGCGGTCTGCAATTGGATGGGTGACCGCGTCATAATAGCTTTATGCTATTTCAATAATTAATTTTAATCAGTTTTTAGGGTTCATTTTGCGAAATAATTATATACGATGGTACAGAACCATCCGTGTGCGAATCGACTTGAATTTAATCGTCATCCCACCTGGTCGGAGGGCGCCAAACACTACTCACTCGCGGTCTCCACTCAAGAACACGTTTACCCCAGCGATTGTCGGTTCTTCTCGAGATATGGCCAGCCCACTGCCACTTCAGCTTGCTAATCCTTTGAGTATGTCGTAACTTTGGTTCTCTGTCGGATGTATTCGTTGCGAATCCTATCCTTCAGAGAAACTCAGAGCATAGCTCTCTCCATAGCTCGCTGGGCGACTTCAAACTTGTGGAGCAGCCCTACCGTGAGTGTCCACGTCTCAGCTCCGTAGGTCATGACGGGTAGGACACACTGATTGAAAACTTTCGTTTTTAAGCATTGCGGTATGGATGACGAGAAGACTCGACGTAGTTTCCCAGTTTATTATGACGGGGTGATTACTACGTCGAGTCTTCTCGTCATCCATACCGCATACAAAATGCGTAATTTTTTTGAAATTAATTCCTTCAACTTCAATAACGTATTCAGTTTTTGATTGCTTAACAAATGTACTCAATATATGACTATTCTTGTCATTACTGTCTATTCTATATCTAGAGAATAATCCCCAACCAGGTCTACAGCTGGTTACCGAACTATCAGAAAAAAAGAAACCCAAAGTTGAAACCCTGGCAACCCACACACATGAACTTAAGAAAATTCACTTTGATGTTATATTAGAAGCTTTTGCACTGAAAAGTTTAGAAATAAAGTCCGAAGTTCACTGAAGCGCAACACCAGCAAAGCGCTTCTTTATTTTTATTACCTTTCGAATTTTTAATGGACCGTACGAATTTCATACGGGTCTATTAAAAGTTTGAACAATAAAGGTCGGTTATTCATTTTTTGCCTTTGTTATCGCGGCGTACGACACGTTTACGATACAGGAATTACCTTAGTGTAAAGTTTGTAGCCTTGCATCCAAAAATGTAGATAATTCCCTTAATTTTATGTGCGCACTAAAACAATACTCTAGCACAAGTATGGTGTAGGAGATATGTCGATTTATAATTTTGACAGCTGTCATTGGATACCGAAATGTCACATAAAATATATTGATATATTCTAAAGAAAAAACCCTAGTTAGGTATTTTTACAATTTAAATAGTTGAGCTAACTGCCGACTGTCTGTTTATCTAGATTATTTGCTACAGCAAATAATCTAGATTTAGCTCAACTGTTAATGGATTTTCTTGAAAATCATGATCAATAGATGTTGTAGATTATATGAAGAAGATCTCTGATCTTTTCGTAAGACGGTGAGAATAGGCAACGTCTCACGTGAGACGTCGGGAAGACTTTGCAACAGACCTACTTGTCATGTTGTGTAATAGTACTATTAATTTACTAAGAAAAATTAATGAAAAAATCAATTTTGACGGGGTTTGAACCCGCAACCCTCAGGACGTGATACGTTGCTATGTGATAAGGATAACCAAGAAGCTTATATCCTGTAATGTGATAGATAACTAATAAACCTAATACAATACAAATAAACAAATAGATTCTTTTTATTATACATAGAAAACGACCAGCACGTATATCTGCAGATCGTATAAACATTTGGCTCGAGGTGGGAATCGAACTCGCAACCTCCTGCGTTGCAAGCGGACCTTCGCCCACCGCGCCACAGAGGTCTTCAAAACCGTATCAAATTAAATATTTTTACTATCAAAGAAAATAACTTATAAAACTAGAAACAAATTAGTAACATTTACACTCAAAACAGTTGAAATAACAACAGACTGTTAAATGCAAACAATGTAGATAAATCTCACCTGATGATCATAATACCTAATAAGATCACTGATCTATAATACCTAATAAGAATCGAAAGCCCTTGACGCTAGCTGCATTGCCCCGCTGTATGGTAATGCATTTCCATTATAATCATTTAAGAGTTTAGTCTTCAGTGCATCGACCTAGGATTCACAATGAACAGTGATTTATCTTACTTTTCCCCTATTTCAAACATTTATCAATTGTTCCAGACAGACTTTCCTTTGAACTATCGCAATTTAATTAAATGAGTATATTTTACGTTAGAAACCGTATTTTACCACTTTATTTTAAGTATAGAACCCTCCCGTAGATTTAAATTTAAATAGATACTATAAAGTGGATTTAAATTATGCGTTCTAATCGAGCTAAAAAGACAAACAGCGTGTTCACTATGTATAAGATAAATGATTTTGCTGGTAGCGACTGTAAATTTTATTATATTTTGGATAGAAATTAAAGATTATTTTTCAAAAAAAATACTAACAGAAGTCGTATTTTGATTTCTAACTAGAAAATTTTAAAGTTCCCGTATTAGGGTACCCAGATTCTCATCATATCAGGCCATACACGTCCACAGCTGGACATAAGCCACCTTAAAGAGCGGTCCTGAGCCATCCGCCGACTCCCTGTGACCGCTACGATGTCGTCGGCCCATCGAGTTGATGGTCTCCCAACACTCCGTTTTGCGTTGCATCGCGGCCGCCACTCGAGAACCTTTACTTCCCAGCGGTTATCAGTTCTGCGAGCTATATGACCTACCCACTGACACTTCAGCTTGCTAATTCTGAGAGCTGTATCGGTGACTTTGGTTCTTCTACGGATTTCCGTTTACCGGATTCTATCACGTAGATAAACCCCGAGCATAACTCTCTCCATAGCTGGCTGAGCGACTCAAAGCTTATGAACGAGGCCTATAGTAAGAGACCACGTCTCGGATCCGTCATCACTCGCAACACAGATTGATTAAAGACTTTCTGTCTTGATCCTCTTCTGCATCTGCCTTATACACCAATAATATTTACATACCCAGACAGATCCTACTGCGCGTAACATAAACTTATTCAAACAAAAACCATATTTCCAATGTGGATTATATATTGCTTTTTATAAACCCTTGCAAGTGATTTCTGAGTAAAATTGTAAAATATACCGTCGTAAAAAATACGCTTCGTAGCATTTGCGTGATTCATTGTTATTGTTGTGTCTGGTCTGGGACGTACTCAGGACAAATGCAGTGATGTTCTCAGTTTTATTTTATCTGCGGTTTAAAGCAGAATGTTATCCTTTATTTATTGAGCTAATACAGAAATACACCTTCAATAACACTAGTTATAAGGACAAGAACACACACAGACAAGAATACAAATAAACATAACAATACAATTGATAAAACGAATAACTAAAATTAATTGTCAAAACAGTTTAGTTAAGCCCCACTTGCATAACAATATTTAAAAGTCTAATGTTGATTAACTTTGACGTATTTGTATGGTTTGACAACTCACTAATCAAAATTAAGCAAGTTAATTATCGTTGTGCAAGCGGGCTACCTTAAATAGTCAATCATTAAAATACTAGAATGCATTGTCTTATTAGAATAATTAATATTGATAAAAACAAAAAAAAACACGAAAAGAAATGTACATTAAATTCAAAGTAAATATCTGTCATGAAGATCAGATTCAGCATGTCTATTTAGAAGGGAAAAAGGTCCCATTCTCATATCCAGAATCAGACAAGAAATTGTTTCAAGATTATTCTGGTAAGAAAACGTCCCATTTGTAGTCCGGAGTCAGAAAGTTGCATTTAGTCCCATCTCGTAGCCAAATTTGGTAGCTAGCTACAAAATGGGAAATGTGCTTTTCCATCTTGAAGCTATCTACTAAATGGGAACGATTTTCCCATCTTGTAGTCAGATTTGGTAGCTAGCTACGAAATAGGAAATGTGTTTTGTCGGCGGTGTTACACCCCCATGCATCATAAAGCAAGTTAAGCCGTTGGTCCTACGCATGAGCTCTCATTGGTGTTGTCCGACTGCCGTCCCATTGGATCATGAGAGTGAGGAAATATAAAGTACGCTTGTGTTTTCACAGACTCTTGTGCGTGACGCCTAATGTGTACTCGCTCTTAGAACCTCATTACATCCCTGCTTAACATAAACCTCATTTAGCCACGCCTTTATGAAAAAGCTCTCAAATTAAAAAGAAGGAATGAATGTCACAACATGACATAGCAGTAATTAAGCTTCTAAAACATTTTTATAATAATATAGTTATTTCTGTCACACTATGTGAAATTATGAAGTTAAGTTTCTCTGAAACACTTTTCCAGGAGAAATATGAAGAACATGAATTTCAGAATTATATTTATTAATTATATATATTTGTACCAAAAGAGCCCACAGGTGATCGGAATACTGGCTTTTATTTCGATCTACGAATTAGCATTGCCATTAAACGTGGCAATGCTGCCAGCATTTTGGGAACTCTGCCATTTGTTGACGACTGAGATTTTTAGGAAATAGATATGTTTAATGTAAATACTAGATGTAATTTTATTCTGTTATTGTTATTTAGGTACAAAATAAAACCTACTTATACTAGACTATATAAAAAGTAGACCGCTCCAAGTCACTCGTATCGTTTTAAACAGATTCAAACTACTTAATTTACCTACTACTGAATCTATAAGTTTAACACAGTAAGCTTCTTATAGGCAGAAGTGTTATAGATACTCGTTATAGATATCGAGTATCTATGACACTATACAGGGCGTCCCACGGATATGCCACATGCAGGGAAAGTACCTTGAATATTGTAGATGGAACATTTTAATGAAAGAAGACATTATTCGAATTTAAAAAACAATGTAAACTGCATTCATAGATATTTAAATAATTACATGGTTGAACCGGGAAATAACATAGTGTCAGAAATAAAAAAAAGACCATGAATTTTAACATTTTGATGTGAAATTTTCTTCAGTAAAGTAAAAAGCTGACATACCTACTTAAAATACCTACTTGAGATTTTGAGAAATGAGATAAATAATCTTCCGGTTGCAGAACGACAAAATCTTACTTTTCTGCAAGATAGGGCTCCGGCTCATATCATTCACAGAACAAGGGACTATCAAAATGAACACTTTCATCAAAAAATAATAATCAAAAGATTGCGACATTGTATTCAACAGGAAGGGACTCATTTTGAACATTTGATAAATTCATTAATTTTGTATTAAAAATTTTAAAATTCATAGTCTTCCTTTTATTTGTGACAATGAAATTTAGCAATCTAAAATATATTCTAATATTATAAATCTGAAAGCAAAACTCTGTCTGTCCTAACAGTTGTGAACTTTTTTACGCGTAAACGGCTAAACAGAACTCAATGAAATTTTGCAGGCAGGTTAAAAATATTCCAGTGAAGGACATAGACTAGACTAGCCAAACACGCCAAGGAAACCGCGGGCAGCTGCTAGTCTGTTATAATTATACAAATTTTAAATTAAAACTCAAATAAATGGTCAATAAACTCAAAATGAATCCTCTTCAGACCAAGTAATTTCAAATAAGGTTCGTCACGTTTTCGACTTTAATTACTGTCACTCAAGCCTTATTAATGGCATCTATTCCAACGCAATAAGGTGCGTATTAGGTATAGCATTTATTGTCTCTTTCGAGAGTTAAATAACTTTTAGCCGTAAAACGTTTTGTAATAAATTCATTTTCGACAGTTACTTCCGGTACATATGAGTCCCTGTTGGATTTTGACGTCATTTCCTGTGTGAGTGATATCAACTTATTTATTCAAGGTCAGTTATTTTAATGAATAAATATAAAATACAAATAAATACCTCGTCACGTTTTTAAATATTCTTAACAAATATGCAAAAAATACAGTTTGTTTGAATTACAGATAGAAATATTATTAGGTAACTAATTTGTACATAGGTACTCCTTTTAGTCCTTAGGTTTTGTTATATATTTATTTATTATAGTTACTGCATCAGTAAGACCCACGTCAGTCATCTTTTAATTACAACATTGTGTTATTATTTTGCACTAGTAACATTGAATTTATAAAACAGCAATTTATTTACAAAAACATCAGTAAAATTAGTATTCTCGCCCTTACGTTCTGCCCCAAAACAGTGACATTATGCGCGATTTATGTTATGACAACATTCCCGTTAGATCTAAAGCGTTAAAACTACAAAGTGTTGCTATCTTCATAATGAAATGTTTTGCTTTTATCGGCTAAAGTTTAGCGAGTGGGGCAAAGTTTGACGCCGATGGCAATGTTGCCAGGAGCAACGTTTTGATAGGTTGCGTTCCAATAACACGGTTGCTTCCGAAATGGGGAGGAGAGCGATTTGTAAACACAATTTAATAGCATCGTGCCAAAATGGCATTTGCTGACCACAACAATTAACATCATCACTAAGCCCTCGCACGTCCACAGCTGGACGCCGCAAATAGTGGCCCCGAGCCGCTTCCATCGACTCTCTTCGACCACATCGATTTGTGTAGATTTCAGATTTTCTTCTTCTTTCCACGCCTCTTTCTAGGCGGCGGTAGAAGTGACATGGGAAAATGGGTTACATTAAAACAATTTTTCTCCGCTATCTTAATTGATAAAACTTTGAAAAAAATGCCAAATGGTATACAAGGCAAATCCCCTTCTTTTCGAAAATAAAAAAAAAATTATATATCAGAAATAATTGTGCAAAGTACCATCTGTTTTCTTAGTTCTTACAATTTTTCTCCTAAACTAAGATAACATAAGATTTTTTTTCATTTTCATCACCATATTAAAAAGAAGAATAACCAGGGCACCTTCAGTTTATTTTTTGCTTACAAATATCTTAATAAATAGATAAACAGCAAAAACATGATTTTTTCTTATGCCGCTCTGCTCTGTCCCGCTCTTTTAAATTCGAAATCCTATGCCTATTCTATTTACAAAATGACTTCATATATCGCCCCCTTAACAACATACATGTCATGTTAAAACTGATCAATTTTATACTACGAAAAAATCTATATAATAACTTTATATAATGTTTACGTAAGTATATTTATAGGTTGGGTAGGTATTATCCATCCCATGGTTGCGTGAAAAAGATCGCTCATAGCAATATAGCCGTCTTTTGTTACTTATAGTATTCTATGACGTTTCTTTCTGTAGGTATTATTTTTTGTGCCTTTGCGTGGAACAATAAAGTGTTATATTATAGGTAAAAAAATGGTATATTATATTTATTATTATTTGGTACAATATAGTGTTTTATTATAGGTAAACAAATAAGGGTCTGATCTCAACCTACAACTGAAACGAGTACCTAAATATTTATATTTTCTTAAAAAATAATGTTTAAATCTTTCTGTAATATCAGTCTCTTTCTGTACATTAGTTACCCGCCACAAAATATCCTTAGAAACCTTTAGCAACATAAATCAATTGCCACCTCTGATGCCACAGCAATGATAAACGAGTTCTATCCGCCCTTTGCCTTCAATGTTTCCCCTGACAATGTCGGATTTCCCTTCGGAGAATAGAAATATATCTGAGCAGCTGAGGGGATAAATGTTCCGGTAAATTATTTACCGTGACTATTGAGAATTATAATAACCTTGGACAGCTTCAGCCTTCAACAATTCGTAATTCGACCTTCGAATTTGATATTTTTCGACTATTTCTATGTGCTTCGATTGTTACTAGTGTACAATTTAACGCTGTATGAGAAAAAATCTCGGAAAATATTCATTCAATATTTAAAATAAATTTTAAAATTCAATTGAATCTTTTTAGTGTCATTTATCGGTTTTTAAATACCATGAAATAGTAGGTGCAATCTTGTTATGTTCTACGGCTGTTTAGGCAAACTAAAAAGTATCAAAATAAAAAAGAATACTCAAAGTTTCCGACTGAAGAGTTGATTTGAGAGGTTTTCCTGCGAAACCTGTATTTTTCAAAGCTCTGCTCCTAAGAGAATAAAATTTTCGTTATCATGACTTTTGAAAATGATACATAACCTTAGACTATTTTCATTCAAATTCGTGGAATAGCCATTGAGTCTGCATTGATAGATTCGACCACAATTTGATTTTCGTGGTGAAAATGCCTGAACCGATTTGAAACTGTTGAGCTAACTGCAGACGGTTCACCAACAGTATAACTACTATCTACCTATTATATTATGATGTATGTATATTGACCTAACATAAGTGGATGCAAAATTATACGCTTAAAAAATCACTTGAATTTTGTTAACTTTTTATATTTCTCAATAAATAAGACCCTCTATGATTGATGGTTTTATTTATTATAAAAATGTAAGTGACTTCAAATGAAAACTGAAAGATAGGTGATAATGAAAAGGAAAGTATGATAAAAGTAAAAATGAACTGAACGATGTGATGAAAATATGGTATGAATTGAAACGAATTATGGTATGAGAAAATCATAATATGGAAAAATTATGAGATGGATATAAATGGTATAAAAATTTCTTCGTACGGTGAAATTGCACAATGATGAAATTTGAAGTAATAACAACAGACGGGGTCTGTTATTCCTAGTAAACCATCTTAATTCTCATCTAATTATGGCTGCAAAAAATATTCCAATAGGTTATTTCTAAAAACAATAGGATTATCCTAAAATGATAAACGTAAGTAATCGAATTATCAAAAAAATTAGATCTACTTTTTTCCAGATTCCTTGTATTTTTCTAAAACTTAACAAAAAAACCCTCTTTCTCTGTTGATAATCGATAGATTATATTTTCAAGCATGAAATAAGATAAGTAATGTACCCACCATTACATACAGGACCAATACATAAAAAGAATATAGATTTGAGATATTACAAGTGAAATGTAGGTACAAACAAGCATACCTACTCGTGGAAAATAAAATATCAAATGGCAGCCATATAAAGTGAGGGAAAGGTTCAAGTATTTAGTACTATAAAGTTATTCTGTGGTTCTAGCCACTTTTTCAAACCATTTTTGATCTATTTCCACATAATTTCCAGGGTGTTTCCCGAATACACGGCTACACCCAATATCTTAATTTTATTCGTTTTCTCTTCGAGAAAAACGCTTACTTTATTCAAATAGCAGGTAAACTCATAAATGTCTTTCATAATAGACATAAATTAGATCTGTGCCTACGGCCAGTTGGGGTAACGAGCTACGAAATACTGCAGGCAAATGCTGGTGCGTCAAGCTGAATACAAGGCACTATGGCGCTCATTAGGGGAGGCCTAAGTCCAGCAGTGGACTTGCATAATTAGGGTTATTAAACCTTACGTATAAGTATTATATAACCTGAATATCCGCCTACCATATATAACATTTCACATATTTGATTCGCAAACGCCTTATCAACAGTTTCAGATATATTTTTTGTCTCGATTCTTTTTTTATCCAAACTCTTCTCGTAGGTGTCGTAAGAGGTGACTAAAGGACATACGCTGTGGGGAGTCAGTAGCGCCTCTTGCAAAATAGATCTAACACCGAACTGTGAACGCCAACCCGTCCAGCGTGGAGATTTCGGCCATTACCCCCCGTATAAAAGCCAATAAGGCAATTATCAGGGGAAGCCTGCGTCCAGCAGTGGACCATTATAGGATATTGAATATGTGTTATATGTATCTCTGCTTTGTGCTCTTTTTGCCTCTTTGAGGCTGCATGACGCTGCTTTAAATGCCCAGCATTATTTATATAATGACCAGCTTCTAAGAGCAGCTACGCACGCGTCTTGAATAAAATACATTATAATTAATCCAGGTCTTGAAATACGCTTATGGACAAATTCAGCTCGAAATGTTCAGTAATTTTGTCGTGAGGAGTATCAAACATCTATACGTGATAATGTCATGTGTGATTTTTATATAGAATCCAGATAACTCAGGATTGAGACTCTAGACTTCTTTTCGCAGTGTGGGACTCAGAGATGGTAAAAAAGTTCGTTAGAGCGACTCAGCTAAATTTACCATACTTAAGTCCGCACGCGATCAAAATAGAACAAAAACAAACTGAAATAAAAGCGGATAACATTTACTTTGACATAGTTCCATCCCACTTTTGACAACGTGCTGATTATAATCCAAAGATCTTTTAGTTATGGTCTACGTACTTACAACTTCTACGTACATGTTGTTGTTAAATGCGAAATGTGAACTAAAATATTTAATTTGACAAAGTTCCGTGCCATTCTGATCGCGCAGGTTACATGTATGTATTTATATGTCGCCACTGCATCGTAGAGTTAGTCGATTTGTAGAATGACTAGGCCGATTGTAAAACGAACGCTGTTTTTTTTTGCCAAAACCTATAAATTTCACTCGGCGAGATGCATATGTATGTAACTTTTATCCTTATAGTTGAACATTGATCGATTCAACAATCTTCATGAGTAATTTGTGCTGTTTTGCAATAGGCCTACAAACGGGCTGATTCTACGATCCGGCGGCGACATACCTATACATTATTATACATATACGAGGCAATAAACCGTAAGATACCTATTCCCGTCTTTTCGCCGTTCCTTAGATATTGCATTCAGTGAGCCAGGTCAAGGTCGTTCCCGGATCTGCCCCAGTAGGTCATGAACGCTTCCTGGCTGCGCACGCATTATCCTTGTACCGTCGTAGATACAACAGGTTTGTAAGCTTTCAGGCAAGTAAGGATAAATATATTTGGACAAGGCCAGATTATTAAGAAGCATAACTTTATTAAGGAACTTGCCCGCGATTTCATAAACGTAGACTTTAGTAATACCCTAAGTAATTTTGGTTCACATGTAAACTATCACCAATCTTTTACGAGTTTAACGTTTTCATGAGAAAACCTATAACTCCCACCATGTAAATTTCCAAAAATCCATTCTTAGCGGGCGTTAGCCCTCTAAGAATTCTACCCGAGCCAAACTAGCGCCGCCAACTATTTTATCTTATTATTTCGTTGAACAAAGGTAATTTCAAAATTTTCAATATTATTTAAAAACAACTAGGTTACGTGTTACTATATAATGGTAAAAAAAAAAAGATCAAAGTTAAGTAGGATGGAAAAAGGAATCCTTAACGATCGCCGATCGTAAAGATCCTTAATGGCTACTTCTTTACAAATCCTGGCAATAGGTAGTACCTTATTGAAGTCACGATCAAACCATTCAATATTCATAAAAGACCTTTGAAAAGTTACGCTTTGTTAAATATTTCATTATTCACGATACTGAAATATCCACTAGGTCATAGAAACAAAATTCACAGTTTTTTTAGTAAAAATTCGAAAACGTTTGACTTAAAAATATACAACATTCAGAATATTAGAATAGCACGCCAACCATCTGTAAAAACATAATGTTATTGGTCGGCAGGTAGAAAATGTCTCGGCATTAAGCCCACCCTTTGTACATTAGTGCAATAAAGATTTAAATAAATAAATAAATGAAATAGATCTCTGTTTTCGCTGTACATTGAGACTTCATACAGAAAAGGGGCGAAACAATAATAACGTTTCAATCATTCATACCATCCTCAGCAGCTTTACTTACACATATTTTACTGCTCTGTGATTTGTACTAATAAATAATTAAGTGCCTGCATACCTTATACCTAAATACTACCACAGAAAAACTAATTTATTGAGCTTACTTAACTATCCAAGTTTTTTTCATAATACGTGTCCCATAAGCTCTTTAAAACTTAAGGTTCAGGACATCAGAAGAATCATAACATGTAAATTAGATAGCAATTTAATTCCTTTTGAGGATTTTTTTATACTTAACATTAAAAACAAAAGTGAATTACAAATATACCAAACTATACATATTTTTGTATTTTAGATTCAATAACAAAGATTATTATGGAATCAGAACGTAAAATAATCTAATCTAAATTGCGAAAGACTGCTGGCAGATGCTGGATGCGGCAAGCTGTAAGGGCGCAGGTACAGGGTACAGGGCGCTATGGCGCTCATTAGGGGAGGCCTATGTATGGACTGACGTAGGCTGATGATGATGAACAAAGATTACGCATACAAGTTGATACGCTTGCGCTTAAAAACGTAAAATTATCTGATCGTATAGTCTAAGCGATGCGTGACCCGAGAGCTGGTTAGTATCTGGCATCAGCATTTCCATACAGCCGGCAATGTAGCCAGCGTCTTGGGCACGCTTCCGACTGGTATTGATATAGACCACCACAATGCAACTGTTGCAAACAATCTACCTGTAGATTGTTTGCAACAGTCTGCAGTTAGCTCAATTGTTTCAATTGTAAATACTAGTTTTAATTTAATTATGTTATTAGATTGTATTTTTCTTTGGTAATAATAAGATAAGCTTGCTTGTAATTTCTTTTTTAGTTTCACATTTTTTTCTGTAGGTATACTTCTTTGAACGAGAATTGCTTTAGTAACTTTTATATTGGGAAAATTTGCATAGTAAACCCACGCTCAGAAGAAAAGAGATGAAAATTCATGGTTTAACCAGGTCTAATCAGGATTTATTGGGGCAAATAGCTATTAGATTAGACGTTAAAGTAGGAGGAGATTAAAACAACCCACGTTAACTCGTAGATAACGTTTAGATGTAATTTTATATTGATGGCCGGATGATAGACAGCTCGAGGACCACTCGTTTGGCTAGTGGGAAGCCATTTTGTCTTTCTTAAATGTATCTAAAGATGGCGTTTGAATGCACATTTTCGTGCTAGGTAGTAGCGGTATGGATTAATGTTCACAGAGCTTTAGAATGTACCTATGTAACAGTATGTTAATTAATACTATGGGCTCCATCCATTCGTAATGATAATGAATCCATACTAACAAACCTCTTACTAGCCCGTCCGTTTTCTTTTTAATTTGTAATTATTAAAATTTCTATTAAGGCGCATACAGCACCTAAACTAGCGCCACCACCTACTTTATGTTATTATTCTGTTTAACAAAGGAATTTTCAAAAATCCTTCTTCCAGTTTGTGATACCTATCATAAGCTTTTTTTTAATGCCTCTGTAATAGTTTTATTCTATTTAGTTTAGGAAGAGATACGAAGTTGCACTTGGTGGCCACCAAAATCTATTTTCGTATCTCTTCCTAAACTAAATAGAATAAAACTATTACAGAGGCATTAAAAAAAAGCTTATGATAGGTATCACAAACTGGAAGAAGGATTTTTTAAAATTCCTTTGTTAAACGGAATAATAAGTGAACAGTATTTATAAATATTCTTACTTCAATTACTTTTCACTTCTGAGAAGTTTTTACATGATAATAAAATGTAAGAAGTTGCGTCGCTTAATAAGGAAGTCAAAGACATGGATTTGTCCTTGGACACAAGTATGTATAGGTATTTACGCTTGAATCTTACTAGAAACCTACCGAAACACATGTCAGATATATATTTTTAAATAACGGAGAAATCGATGAGCCAAACAAAGAACCCTTCTTTATTTAAAGTTACAAAATACAGATTACAGCTAGTACATAAACAAAATCGATTGTGTCTTTTTTGCGGCCACCGCTAATTGATTATTACTCGAGTCGTCAAAAACTTATTTAATGGTTGGCCGTATTTATATTTATATAGCGGAATCTAAATAAAATCCCATCATCATCATCAGCCTATACTTGTTGCTGGACATAGGCCTCCCCTAATGAGCGCCATAGCGCCCTGTCTTCAGCTTGCCGCATCCAGCATCTACCAGCAGTCTTTCGCAAAATAAAATCTATAAACGATAAAATAAATAGCTGCCCTTAGCTTTATCTGCAATTCAGCTGATTATCCGAAAGCCAATGCACGGCCAAGTACGAGGTTGCTCGTAACCCAATTCCGGTTTCCGAAATCGAGTTAGGGGCTAATTGGAACAATGGACTGGAATTGCATTAGAACGGAAATCTGAAAAGCGGTTCCAGAATATTGAGGAGATTGGATCAGGTTTATTGATACGTGCAACGGACTGGACCAATAGGTTTGGAAATTATAGAATTCTTACCTTGTAGAAAGGTGATATTAAAGGGGTGATCTATGACACCATTTTATAAAAAGGATATTTTAACGCGTTCATAGGAGCGAGACAGAGCAAAATAAAATTTTGCTTATTAACTGAAAAGTAATATAGGTAGTAATTTTGAAAATCTAAAACATACGTCTGCTTTTTGTTCTGTTTGTTTACTGTACAAGGGTTATTTTATAGTATTTATTGAATAGCGACGATTTATTGCACAGTAATCTGTGTTAAAAAAGTTTGCTATAACCAATGTTAGAGCAAACTTTTTTTTTAAGTATCTATCGAAAACTTTTTATGTAATTGTGTTTTCGAAACACTAGCGTTCAAACGTCAAACCTGAACTATAACATATAATAATCTCAAAGTAAATCCTTCTGTATTATGGAAGATAATGATCCTTGACGTAAAGCGATTTCAGGTATCATTGACTCCTAATTTAATTGGGTATACGGTCAGGGTAAAAATGATTTACTAAGTGATCCCTTTGTATTTGACTGACTGCTACCTTTAGGCTTGGGTGATCCTGTGTCAGTAAAATAATAACTAACAGATAAAAATTATTCTGACATTTAGTATTAATCATTCTATTTGATTTCATGTGACATTTTATTAATTTGTGTGTACTTACTTACATGTAATATGGATTGTCATCTATATGATAAACCGGGGGGCGGGCAGCAGCGTCCCCTGCAGAACGATTCCAACACGAAACTGCGATCCCCAACCCGCATGCCCAGCGTGGGGATTATGGGCATTACCCCCCAATGAAGATGCGAGCGCTCATTAGGGGAGGCCTATGTCCAGCAGTGGACTGGTATAGGCTGATGATGATGAACTAATTATTATTATTAACTCATTTATTTCATATAGATCATATGAAATAAATGAGTTAATAATAATTATTAGTTAATTTGATAGGAGGGCTGATTTGAGTTTAATTTTGTCCAATTTCAATCCTAATAAGCCTAAGGAAATAAAATAGGCAATCATAAGTTGCTTGGATCAAATTACTAATTCTGTGAATTTTTACCACAGTACTAATAACGACCGATTTCAGCAAATATTAGCGTATTATGTAGAACTATTTTAGTGATATTATGAAAGCTTAGGGTTAAGCAAATTTTTTAAAATCTCCTAGAAACGATGGACTATTTTCCTTTTTAATATTTTTTAAAGGTTTTTTAAAGTGAAAATTCAACCTTGTTTCCCTCAAACGTAATATCTTCACTTTTGATCAAAAATTTTGTAACATATCAATCTAAAATTCCACAAACAAAATTGAAAACAATCTTAATCATTCCGCCCGAATTTTCTAAAACAAATCGTAAAAAAATCATAACTTGAAAACTACGAAAAACCGGAGGATTTCAGGCATGGCGTATTTTCAGGTACCATTAATTTTTATTTGACGTCACTTTTTGGTCCTGTCTGTATACGAGATCCTTTAGATCTCAAATCGACAAGTACTGTCAATTACGTGCAAAAAGACGTGACATTGACACATTAATGTACTTGCTGCACTTTGATAAAGTGGAATGAGCTTCCAGGGTCTGTTTTTCCGCAGAGTACAATCTTGCAGTCCTCAAAACCAGGGTGAATAAGTTCCTCCTGGGAAAGTGTGCGCCATCTTAGGCCACATCATCACTTATTTAAGTAAGATTATGGCCAAAGGCTTGACCATCACAAATAAAAAAAAATCGTTATCCGGTACGGAACCATTAGTATATACAAATCTGACTCGCACTTGGCTGGTTTTATTTTAATACAAAGACTTGTAGTACAAAATGTCGCGATACGACGTACGCCCTTCAATAAAGGAAGGTACCAATACCTACTCTTAAAAAACTTTTATTAAACTTTTGGTTGACATTGAACCTTGCGAGTTTTATTGGAAAAAAGACCAAGTACTTCAAAAGTTTTTTAATATTCTGTCAATGTGACCTACGAGAGTTTTAAGTACCAGCACAGGTAACTGGTGTGCTTCTTCTGAGAAATATAGACTTAAAAACTGCTTCAGAACTGAACCCTGTGATATGCCTGTGATGGATATACGTACCTAAAAACGAAGGATCCTTACAAATTCCAGACTGTGAGAATTGATTTCACAAGGCGTAGGCTATTTACTTTTGGTCTTCCTCTTAATAAGACAAATTGCACTGTAATTTCTTTTCATAAAGAAGAGTAATTTTTTATTCTCATAAAAACTGTAGGTAATGAAGCAATATAAAATAACAAACGCTTTTAATATTCAAACTCAAAGTAAACAAACCTTAGAAAAGCTTTTCAAAGTGAATAAATTATTTCGTTAAGTAAATCGAAGTTACTACAAGGCTTTCGTTAATTGCCCTCATGTACTTTCTGACATTATTAGGTAGGTAGTACACTACACATTGTTACTTAATTGATTAACTAGGTGGAGCTGGTCCTCCAGCTCAAGGTCGCGAGCTATGGAAAGAGCTATAAATAAATAAATAATGCTGGACAACTCACACAGCATTATCTAGCCCCAGGTTAAGCAGAGCTTGTGTTATGGGTACTAGAAAACCGATATACAATACATTATTTACATAGTTAGATATATTTTATTATACTTACATAGAAGACGACCAGAACACCCGAAACAAATAAGTGCAGATCGTACAAATATTTGTTCCAAGGCGGAAATCGAACCCGCAACCTCCTGCGTCGCAGGCGGACCTTCGCCCACTGCGTCACAGAGGTCGAGGGCGCAATGCGCGCCATTTTGTGAAAAGGATAGGCGTAGGATTTTGCGTTCATAGAGCGGGACAGAGCAGAACGCGTGTGCAAAAATCAAGATTTATTCTAATTAAAAGAGTACGGTTCAAGTAATCAAATATTTATTTTGGCGAATCTGTTACACTGCCTGTGCTTTATTTTTCAATATAAAAATCCAGTCAGTAAGTCATATTGTTTGAGAGAAGAAGGCAATTAAAAAAATTATAATGTATCATAATTGAGATATTTTAGATATTTTTTGTCATCAAACTTATACAACTAATCAAAAAACTATCTTGGCGCTTTAGTACAGAATGAAATGGAATATTAGGTGTAGAATCCTAGATTTTACATTTGAACAGCAGTAAGATCTCAAAGAGCATGGAAATGTTGATTTTTTTCGAAAGACCAGCCTTAAGGCTTGTTGGTGATTATCTATATCTGTCATCAGAAAAGTCGACTCGGTCAACATGTCGACGGAAAAACATTAGGTATAAGGCAGTGATCCTCTCTCTTTTAGCCGACAAAACGAAAAACAAGAGAGAGGAAGTTCTATGGTCGGCTTTATATAGGTATATGTTTTATATGTATGATCGTCGAATTCTCCGTCAATTATGGACCAATTTGGGAAATTATTTCGGTATTGAATGATTCCAGTGATCTGGTGGTAGAGGTGGTCTCAATAAAAAAATTAACCCTGAGGGATAAGTTAAAGTTTTTGGGATAAGTTTTTTGGAACAAAAACTTAAAAAATCAAAGGAATTTGATGTCGATGTTTAGTTTTTTAGAACAATGAAATTGACCAGCATTATTATGTAGGTACTTCATTTATATTAAATCTCGTAAAAAAATCATTTTTTACAATAGACAATAAAATATTATAAAACTAGTCTAGAGTAAATCATATTTCAAAACGATAGATATCAGGCCGCGAAGCTAATAGGCTCAAGCAGCCGGTGACTAGGGCTGCAAAGAGAGGAACTTCCTGACGATACTCGCCAAGTCCAGGAGTACCGCCTTTTGGAACAGGCCTTTGATCCAACTTCCTAGTGAGAGTCTCTTGAGATGTTAATTGAGTTTCTTCGCTATTACGCCGTTAACCGAGACAACTATCGGGACGATGGTCGCTAAATCTACATCCTACATGCTAACAATATCGTTAGCCAAGTCAAGATGTTTGTTAAGTTTTTCTTTCTCAGCTCTAACGAGGTCAACATCATTATTATTATTAAATAACTTTACTCTCAAGGAGAGCTTTGAATTCCTATCCAACTCTCACTCTCTCTCGTTGCGTTCAACAGAAACTCTCGTCTTAAAAGTTCCTGCTCACTCTAGTACTTTCTATGAAAAATCCTTCACTGTACAAGCTATCCGTCAAGCTATTCCGTATGGAATGCTCTTCCCCTGGACATCAGACGTGCAAAATCACTCCCTATATTCAAAAAACTGCTTCATCAGTATTATCTTTCTATGTAACAAGCAAATACTACTTTTTTTAAAAGTTTAAGTATGTAAGTTTATCATTAGTACCTATAGTATACTGCATGTTAGGTATTATGGTAGGTAATGTATCTATAATGTAATGTAGTTATTTTATTTTCATATTAATCAAATGCCACCGTCTATATTGTTCTTATATGTCCAGTCCATCCCAAGGTTGCCTGGAAGAGATCGCTCAAAGCGATAAGGTCGCCCTTTGTACTTCCTTTATTTTTATGTATTTCCTTCTTTGTATTTTGTGTTTGTGTGGTACAATAAAGAGTTTTCTATTCTATTCTATAGCTTTTACAATTCATCAGTCAGCGCCCATCGAATTGGTCATTGCACTATTTATGACTGAGTTCTAGGTCACGTCCTTCTATCTATTTCCAAAGTCGGCTCTGCGCAGGCGTGTGACGTCACGGGTTGATCTTGACCCGTTTCTGGGTCATGATCGAGTCCCGCGCAGCCTTTTCTATTGCGCGCTGGGTAATTCAATTTGAAATTGTACTGGGTTTTGATATAAAGCTGTTTTTCAATTTGGTCAAATAGGTAATACGGCGTTTATTGAGGTGGCTTCTGTGTCATTAATTTGTCACTAAAAAATACATTAGAAGTACAAATAGGGAAATATATGGAGCTATGGTTTTTCGAGGATTGCAAACACGATCTGGATGCAAGCCGCTGGATGCAGGCCGCTTGGGTCTTGGGCAAAGGCCAAGACTGATATCACATTACTAAAAGTGTCATTTTTTTTATTTGTTATTAAAACTAGTAATCACTATAGAAACAATTGAGTCAACTGCAGACTGTTGCAAACACTGTACAGGTAGCTCAACTGATCCATATCAATACCAGTCGGAAGCGTGCCCAAGACCCTGGCTGCATTGACCCGCTGTATGGCAATGCTGATAGGCTATTATATTGTAGGTATATTAATAATAATAATGCTGGACAATTCACACAGCATTATCTAGCCCCAAGGTAAGCAGAGCTTGTGTTATGGGTACTAGATAACTGATATACGTAATATTATACATTACATAGATAGTTTTTTTTTTTTTTTATTATACATAGAAAACACCCAGACCAACGGAACAAATTTCTGCAGATCGTACACAAATTTGTTCCGAGGCGGGGATCGAACCCGCAACCTCTTGCGTCGCAGTATATTGTATTTGTTAAACTTATATAGTGGTTAATTTTCAACAAATTGAAAATAAAATAAAATCACATCAACAGAGTTTAGTCCACTGATGGTTCTAGGCCTCGCCTAATAAGACTTTTGTTATCGGCATAAAAGATAAAGATAAAAATATTTATTTCGTCTTGTGTAACACATCAATGTTTCTAGACATAAGAACGGATAGTTGATTTATAATAATTTGGACACGTGTTAAAATGAATGAATGAATGAAAAGTTTATTCAGCTCGACACAAAACATAGGTACATATACATACATAGAAAATAACTTGGCTAGGAACTTACGATTCTAATTTAACAAATACAAAAAAATTATTATAATTATAACTAACAAAGACATAAAAAAAAATTGTTTTTTTTTTTTACAATAACCTAGCTTTAGTACTAGTAAAAAGACCCGATTTAAGGCATATTATTAAAGAAAGCCAGAAGTGCCTAAGAGCTGATAGGTACTTTTTATTCATTTCGCAAAACCCCTTTAATTTTAATTTTATTCATTTATTAGTTGAGTTGCCTTGATTTGATCATTATCGACCTATGTCGATAATGATGGAATCATAATGAACACTATAGCGCCCTGTCTACAGCTTCCAGCATCCATCATTTGCCCGAAGTCTTTTGTAGATCGTCATCCCACCTAGCCGGAGGGCGTCTACATTTACCGAGTCGCGGTCTCCACTCAAGAACACGTTTACCCCAGCGATTGTCGGTTTTTCGCGCGATATGGCCAGCCTGTTTTGCCTTTGCCACACCCGGACCGGGTACATAGTTATAGGTTACCAACTAAGTTTGTTGACGAAATAAGAAGACGAAATATGATAATATGATATGATAATATGATGTTGGCCACTTCTGCTTGCTAATTCTTAGAGCTATGTCGATAACTTTTGTTCTTTGTCGGATGTATTCATTACGAATCCTATCCTTTAGTTAGAGGAACTATTTAAATAACAATAACAGCGGGGAAATGCAGCCAGCGTCTTGGGCACGCTTCCGACTGGTATTGATATGGATCAGTTGAGCAACCTGTAGATTGTTTGCAACAGTCTGCAGTTAGCTCAATTGTTTCAATTGTAAATACTAGTTTTAATTTAATTATATTATTTGATTGTAATTTTCTTTGTTAATAAAGAGTCTCACAATAACTTATCCTAAAAAAATTGTTTGTAAACATTATTTTTCATTTCTTAATTTTTTTTAAATTTTGTCTAGATTGTATGCTGGCATAAGCGCAAAAAGTTTTTTTTAATTTATTTTAATTCATTTATTTATTACTTGAGTTGCCTTGATTTAGAGAGAGCACTAGACCTAACCTTGTCATTGATAATTAACATATTTTTGTGTAGTCTCTAGTTGAAAGACAAATAAGTAAACAAATAATCACTGAAGTGAGGACCCAGCTTCGCTTTGACTAAAATCACTTAGCTCTGGCGTCTCTTGCTTTGAACTTTATTCATGAGAACTTGTCAACACATAGTGGAGTACGCCGTAAGCTACCCGAGTGTAACTTACGTAACATACCCAAAGTGAACTAATAAGACTGCATTTCGGTGCACAGAAAGAGCATAAGCGAGAGCGGATTTTACGAAGGGAATATCAGGAGCAATGAGTAATTGATAAAATTTTCATCTTGAGGATTACCGGCCGCGTAGGTTTTGAAATCCGCATGACAGCTAAATAAGCACTATGCTGGCTGGACACAGACTGTCTCTTTATGGAACACTGGAGGCTTATATTGTGCTCTCGTGACCTCTCTTGACCGCACTTCTACAGCACTAATACTTACTTAAATCATGCATGCGAAAGTGTGTTTGATACTTTGTTTGTTTGTCTTTTCTTCACGCCCTAATTAAGCAACCAATCGACTTGATTTTGGTATTTAGTTAGTTGAAAGAATGGAGAGTAATATAGGCTACTTTTTATCCCATAAATCAGCTTTCATGGGATAGAAATAACCTTAAACAACGCATGCGAAGCTGCGGGCAGCATAGGTAAATATATGTGTAAGTACCTATTTAGTTTTAAATATAAAAAATATAAATCTGTTATTTATTTTGTGTATTTTAAAATTATTTATGTCTGAAATAAACTTATAGTTTTCAATTAGGCCAGTCTAGGACATTAATAAAACGTCATCTATCTAACCCCAAACTAAGCAAAGCTTTTAATTTACCATGAAAATTAAAAATAAAAGCTTGTCAAAGTAAGTAGTGTTCGTAAATCTCGGACCGCGCTAGTTTCAGTTATTCTCCCTCATTCTACCGGCCAATTCTTTTTTTTTTCCTTTTGTGTTCTGCTGCTTGGCTATCTAATTTTATTTCAATAATCCAGGTTGCTGTCCGATTTGTTCTGTTTCTGTGTCATTTAGAGAGAGTGTAGTCCAGTGAGTCCGCTCTCGATCTTTGTCCGAGTATCTAGTCGCCAGGTCAGGGATACTATATCTTTTTAGCCTGGAGAATTTGATGCTGCCAGTTCCTTGGAGGGAGGCAGCGAGTTGGTTTCTATGTCCATCGAGTCTTAGTTGGTATTTTTTGCTGAAGTTCTCCATCTCCTGTTTGACTGTAGGCATTCTGATGTCCATATACATATATTTGTTGCTCACATGTGGGGGTATGTTGAGCATATTTCTGATGGTGATGATGATGATGATGATTCTTTGTTAATGGCAATATGAGTCTGGTTGGACTCTTTTCTGCCAGTGTCAAGTAATGGAAAATAATTGTAAAATGAGTTATCAAATTATGAAGAATGTTGATATTTTCACCAGAGCCTAGTTCGTTATCTAGCAGGGTGCAGGTACCACGTGCAGGTTAGGTTGGCTTGGGAGACAAGATCTTGGAGTCTCCCTTGTACCATGCTTGTACCCCTATTTCTGATGGTCTACCGGCCTATAGTTTCACATTATTATCTTTACTAAAGTTTATGACACTCATTACACTGACACTGACAGAATTGTTGCTAACTAGCAAGCACAGCAAGCCATAAACAAGAAGTTGAAGTTTCAGTTATAAATGGTGCTATGACCCATCCCATTCTGATTGCGCGTGGTTTATAGATACCTATTTTATATGAAGTGGCCTATTCTAACAGCACATATTAATTTCTATGAACCCGACAAAGTTCAACCTACGCAATTTGTACTACGATACCGTAGCGAGGGCTTCCCGTACGCCAGTCACGCCCACGGTCTTAATATTTGTTGTGATAACTGGTAGTAGGTTAAATTATACTACTCTGGGCCACTTGCGCCAGACTAGGTTAACACATATAACTCAGAGTTAGATACTACTCGGAGTTAAACTCTAATAATGTCTTGTACCACCAAGAGTTAGGAGTTAACCTTGAGTTAAAGTTTTAAATTTTAACCCGCTGATGTGGGCGGGTTAAGTCAACTAACTCTGGGTCAGTAATGTCAAAAATGTCAGAATTGAAATATTTTAGGTTATGTTGTGTTGCTTGGGTTTCTTGCATTCATTGATTACTGTTTTATTTTGTATTGCTTTTGTCCTAGACCAAGCTTTTTGTTTTTGTAGGAGGTTGGTAGTTCTTTTGTTTTCTATAATGTTTTTGTATTTCGCTAGCAAATTGCACTGTAGTAATTTGTCACTATGTGTGAAATTTGGGCTACGTAGGTATCCGAGTTTTCTTTTCCATTTTTCTGTAAAATAAAACACCACACGCAACAACAATGAAAACCAAGCAATGGCAGAACAGAACACAACCCAACAAGCAAGAGTCATTACATTAAAATGCGACCAAGAACCACGTGTCATTCCAAATCTGACAGAAACGAATAGACTTATTCAAAGTACTGTGGAGCGCCAGATAGCAGTACATTCGAATCATTCAGCATTCCTTTTACTTGATTTGGCCGGATGTGAAAAGAATGAATGAACATGACAATAGCCTCGGGTTAATAACTCTGAGCTAATTTGTAATGGTGCAAAAACTGGGAGACGAAAATTTTAAAATCTAACCCTGAGTTATCAAACCTCGAGTTATTTAATTAACTCAAAATTTTGGTACAAGTGGTCCTTAGTTATTTAAGTTAATTTTAATCTAGCTGACCCGACAAACGTTATCCTCTAATTCAATTCAAACTGACAAATGACAGTTATTTCAAACGTACTTAGCAAAGAGTATAATATAACGATGGGGCTAAAGATACATTAAAAAAGCTTACAATAAAGATAGTCGTTAAGTTTTCTTAAATTTTTCTTACTTCTTCTACAAACACATCAAAAAAGAATTAGTGAATTCGGTCCAGCCGTTCACGCGTGATTGCGTGACCAAGGGAGGGATTAATTTTTATAAATATGACTAGCAGCGCCTCGCGGTTTCACCCGCATAGTTCCCGTTCCCGTGGGAATTTCAGGATAAAATATAGCCTATGTGTTATTCCAGACTATAATCTATCTCTGTGCCAAATTTCATCCAGATCCGTTCAGTAGCTTTACGTCAAAGAGTAACGACAATCCATCCATAAACACTTACAAACTTTCGCGTTTATGATATTAGTAGGATTGAAAAGCCTAGCTCTTGTCGCTTTTCAATGCGGTCTCATTTCTTCTCACTTCTCTATACGACATGACAGAAACTTCCTCTTTGATCCTGACTCATAAAGTTAATTTTTGGTCTTCCCCTTCCTCGTCTTCCTTCTACTTCTTCTATGAAGGGAGGTACTTAGGTTTGACGATTTTATAAGTTTGGATGGATGGATGTTTGATGGATGTTTGTTACTTCTTCATGCCAAATTTATTGGAATAGAACGGATCAAGCTAAAACTTTGCAAAGATGTTTGCATAGAAGCTACATTTTATTCCTTATAAGTCAGTTCGGTAAGCTTAAGTCATCAAGTGTCATTGCTTACGTTTTAACCAGGTCCAACGTGAGCGATGTCTGAGCAGAAGCTAGGAATTAAACATCTAAACGTTTTTAGGAAAAATAACATAAAGCTACTAGACTTACTTAAAAATACGAGCAGTGAAACAAAGCTATCAAAACGTTCCATCATTTGACAAACACCGAACAAAATGGCCGACGACAAAAACAAACGAACATCGCATCGAAATTCAAACGTTTTTTACCATTGAAATAACAACCCTTTGGAAAAACCGTTGGGAGTTCAGAATAATTCATAGAATTCTGAACAATAATATGATAAAGCCCGTATGAGCTGTATGTAGGCCTAGGGCTGAAAGGTACAGTGTTTTTTTTTTCATATGAACTTGAAATCAAAAGGTTATTGTAACTTCGTGTGTAGCTTACGAGTAACAAAATATAAAAACTATCGTAGTTTGACTTTTTCATTGGGGATGTATGGGGTAACTACAAACCTTATTTGTGTTTGAAGAACACCAACGTCTCATCCCTTCTTCAGGGTGAGTGCGGTTCTAGACGCGCGCGTTCCGCATCCCTCCGAGCACTGAGTTACGGGATGAAACGTTGGTGTTCTTCCAACACAAATAAGGTTCGTAGTTAACCCGCTTAAATCCGTAATGAAGTAACATAATAATAAATAAATAACGCTGGAAAATCCACACAACATCATCTAGCCACAAAGTACTGAGCTTTTGTTTAGGTACTAGATAACTGGTATAACTAATACATATAATACAATACAATACACTTTATTGCACACCAAGAAAAACAGAAAATAATACAAAAAAGGACCATATTTTTTATTATACTTTCATAGAAAATACCTAAAACACCCGACACAAATATCTGCAGATCGTACTGATATATATTTATATAAATTAAAATATACATAATACAATACATTACATAGATAGATATTTTTATTATACATAGAAAAAGCAGTAAAATATTGATAATAATAAAAGTAAAAGGTTTAAAAATGTTTACTCTGCCATCTAACACATAGTTTATTCAACAAAAATGTGCATTGTTGATGATCCAGCGAATATATCAACAAAATTGAATAATATAACTTGACATTCAATCAGTTTTGTCCGTGAATATCCAATAACAATTCTGTTTATTTAGAAAAGGATCCACCTAACATAATAGATTGTCGACTTATTTATTATTCAAGAGAGAAAAGTCATTAAGTTCTAAGAGTTATGTATTATTTAATTTAATTGTTTTCTAATGGTCGCCTTGTGTACTAATTTGTAATTTGCTTTATTTATTTCTTTAGGTCGTTGTTCACGTTTAATTGGATGGTAGAGGGTTTACTTTAAATTTAATTTAAGGCATTCACTCATATTTGTTTGTAAATCATATTTTGAAGGCAAAGACATTGAAGGTATGGCTTTAAACTAGATCTTTACAGCGGCTTTAAACGTCTCCCGGGTTTTTTAGGATTACCCTATATATATCTACCCTATCATCATCATCAGCCTATACTACGGCCACGGCTGGACATAGGCCTTCCCTAATGCCCCTAACCCTATATTGTCGGCATATATAAAAAAACTGTTATTGTTTTACTATCTACACTAATTGTGTATCAATGAGTATAATCAATTATTAATGTATATTAATAATAAGCATATTAAATTTATTAAGTATTTGTTATAAAAATTATTAAGTTGTATGATTAGATTACAAAATTACTTCTACGCATCTGGTAACTTAGGGCACGGAATCATAATAAAACCATCGTATGAGAAACGCCTGAGGAAAAATCAACATCTACCAGAGGCAATATTCCGGAGAGTCTTTGCTGGTCGCTACAAGATTAGGCATAAAACATTTCAAAAATTCTTAATAATATCTTCTTTACATGTACACAATAAAGCTTAGTCGAAAATACCCCGATTTCAAAGAGATTTTCTTGTCTAACCTACACAATATTATCAACGTAAGGCAGAACAAAGCGCCTGTTTTTAGAAATGGCAATTTATATTTTAGAGCTTATTGTGTAAGAAGACACCGTCTACATAAAAAATAAGTCGTGCTTTAAGAATGTATGATATGCAGTTTTGTGTTTCAAAATCGTTATTTATCTCAGAATCTGTGAAAGCTACCACCTTCATATTTAGGGAAATGTTACTTCGAACTTTTATATTGGAGTACGTATTTTTAAAAACACGATTGGTGAAAGTTTTCTCGATAGTTTATTTTTTTGAAAAACAGATGTTTTACACACGTTTTGCTATTTATCTCAGGAACAGCACACTTTTCTTGTTGGGTTTTTGTTTTGTAGAAAAAAGGTAGAAGTTCTTCTTTAGTTACGCTTTTTTATTTTTCGATTGGTTGTCTAATAATCTTGTAATAAGGTAAAAACACATATTTACTTCGTGCGAACGCAAATTAAAAACATGTGTGTATTTTGCTAAAACCATTTTGAACCTTATAGATCGAATATTACTTTGACAAATACCCAAAATCGTTTCCACCAACGTCATTCGGAGGCTGGACGCCTCCTCGGATGGACGTGAGGTCACGTTACTTTTTTCACGATGACAGCTGACAAAATCATACGAATTACGATATTCGACAAATTTAGTTTTGCAGGTTCAATGGTTCGTTTATCATTGAAATAGAGTCCATATTGAGTTGCAGTTTTCGTTTATGGAATTTGCAAAGATTTTATTTATTGGCAGACCTATCAATTGAGTAGAATGGGTATATTTATTTATTTATTGTAAAAACATGGGTGTTTCCTCGTGACCTAACTGCTTGTCAATAAATAATTAATCTACTCATCTAATAACCAGTCTTTTTACAAAAAAATCTTTGAAATAACCTGAAATGTTTTGAAACTTCGTAATTTAAAATAAAACTATTACAATTATTGAAACTCAAAAACACATAGTTACCGCCAAGTTTTCTCAAAAAATGCAAGTGGCCAGTAACATTTTGGTGGGCTTCGAGATAAAAACTTTTTATTTTGGCATCCGCCTGTTTCTAGCCTTGAATTTTGAATTCAAAAAAATAAACAATCCCATATATTTTTGCCCGCATATTTGTTCGCTTGGATTTACGTACTTTCTTCCCTTTTTAGGGTTTCAAAGATCGGTTTTGAAACCCTTATGGTCTCGCTCTGTCCGTCCCCGCTCTTTCTTGAATATCTCAGTAACTACTGCAGCTACTAACTTGAAATTTTAAATAATGATACATTCGTGCGCCATTAATGATTTCAAGATTTTTTTTATAAATAAATGAAAAATGAAAATGAATATTTTCATGATGTTGAAATTTGAAAAGAGACCTAGGGAGGCAAGAGGGATATCAAATGAAAGGTATCGTTTTGACCATTTCAAAACAATTTTTGAAATTTCTGTAAGTTTCATACTTTTTGAAATATTTCAAAAGAAGTCAAAAAAATTACCTCCCCTCCCCCCTATCTCCGAAGATTGCAGACCGATCCACGTACAAGTACACTGTATTAGGCGTTTGTAGATATCAATCTATATTTTACAGGAAAAATATAGAGAAGTCTGTAAAAATTAACATTTATGAAAAAAAAAAACACATTGAAATTGCTTGAAAAGGGGGATATTTTTTATCGAAAAAGGGGCTACCTACCTATTGGTTTATCAAATGAAAGGCATTGTTTTGTAAATTTTAAAACAGTTTTCGAAATTGCTGTAGGTTTCATACTTTTCAAAATATTGCCATTCGAAAAAAGACGGAAAATTGAGTGTCCAAATAATTGGCAAATGTTTGAAAGCCTCGGCGCGCGAGTTACACTCGCACTTGACGGATCTTGTTTCAAGTAAGAACTAATATAGGTATTTTCCGATTAGGTGTAGTAATTTTTTTTTCTAAACTTACGATTTGACTACATACTCGTAGATAAGGGAATAATACAGATGGCATGTGCGTTGCTATTTGCACGGAGCTGCGTGTATTGTTTTTTTTTTTGCGTATACACGACATCCTCTCCTTCACCCACGCTCGTTCGAAAACATTTATAAATTAAAAAAAAAAAAAACATTTTTGAGCTCAGCGCGTCACGTCAGACGCCTGGCCAACTGATGTAAACTTATCTAATTTAGTTGAATTTCAACCTATTCACTCTTGAGGCGCGTGGTTCAATCTGTCTGTATCTGTATTCTGTATCTGCTCGTCGCTGACTATTTATTAGAAGCAGTTTGAAATACCAAAATGTAACATAAAAAGAAACATGCAGTGGAAACTACCTGAGCTATGGATCAGAATAGAATAGATTGAAGTAGTGGAAACTAATCCAACCGCACGATCAGAGTGAAAAAAAGTAATCCATTAATGGTAGCTCAGTGTATCAAAGTCGACTGGAACATTGAGTTCTTCACACTTGTTCACACTTTCAGCGCAATTTTTTATTCTGATAATCAAATCAAAATGATACCTATATGTAGTTTGTAACAGTTTGCAGTTAGCTCAATTGTTTCAATTGTTAATACTAGTTTTAATTTAACTCTATTATTTAAAACTAGTATTTGATTGTAATTTTCTTTCTTAACCCTTAATCGCGTCAAAAAAGTCACACTAAAGGTCGCGTGGGGTATATTTAACCCCAACTCTAAAGGTGAAATAAAAACGCTATTGACGATTTTAGTATTATATTTAATATAAAATTTAGAAATAATCAAATTTGTACTAAGGATAACAGTATTAATAATCAGCATTTTAGTTATAGTAAATAAGAGATCAATCAATATAATGTAGGAACTATTTATACGGTACATTCATCACATGTCATGATGGAATGGTCATGACAAACGTGCTGTTGGCATTTGGCACACACAAATCATATTTTTTTGTGTAACACTTCAAAACCTTACTGGGGTTAAATATACCCCACGCGAGTAATTAAGGGTTAATAAAGAGTAAGTTTGTAGAAAATCTGATGACAAAGAAAAGATCTTCTATTTCGGAACATACATAGTATGTATGTTCCTAATTAAAATGTATGTATGTATTACATACATATATGTATACAGGGTGTCCCATGATGAGTGTTGCTCAAACTTTGCATGATAAAATGTAAAAAACGATATTTCAAGTTTAAACATTGTCTTGCAAATTACTGGTCATACTTAGTCAAAATATTTCATAAACCTACTTTTTTTATACATTTCAAAACTAAAACCTTTGAAATTTGTTTCAAATTGTAGGCACCATGGCCAAAAATGTGAACAAAGGTAGTACGGGAATTTACCAAAGTTTCAAAATTTTAATAAGTACCAAAAGCTTCCTTTTTTTGTGTCTGATTGGCCTTGCCCCTCTGCACAAGTGCCTTCAAGATTATCCACTCATTATGATACATCCTGTATATGTAGGCATTACCTAATTAATATTTGCAAACGAATGTTGATGTAAATAAAGAGCCCTCTGTCGTCTACATCATGGCCATCATACGAGGCTCAGAATCATAGCGCCGCCATCGTACTTAGTCTGCGAGCGATCGGAATAGGATTGAAATGAAACCGGCAGGAAATTTACTTTGATATGGTTCTTTGATATGGTTCTTTGATATGGTAGATGTTAGCCCCTTCTAGGTATAGTCAATTTGTGTAGGTCTACGTGTAAATAAAGAGCCCTCTGTTGTCTTCTTTGGGAAATTTTACATCCTCGAAATCATTACAGGGCCTACTATCGCAGACTCTTAATGAGGTTTTAGATATACAATAAACTTTTCTCATAAAGATTTATGCATTTATGCTTATATCGACTACTACTAGACGTAATGACCCATAATACGGCTGGTACGCATTATCTTTCGAATACTTCCATCGAATTCGAGTCCTTCTATACATTTAGCGCCTTGTAGCGCCCCTACCGGATCAAGAGGAACTACCTATTACTTGTTGATAACGATCCAATCATTTCTTAAAAGCTCGATAATAGTTTTCGAATTATTTTGAGTGATTCGTTGCAATTTGACATGACAGCGGCAGTCGCGTTTGCGGCATGGATGTTATAAAAGTAAATAAATAGTGCACCTCGAATAGCTTGGTCACAGAAATGCCTTCAATTGGTGCTTCAAGAAAAATAAGAACACACGGGAAAACATTTCACTGGGTTCTTGCAACCCAGACACGTCAATCATAACGGTAAAACACTGAGCGTGTTTTTCCCATTCAACAATTCTTACCTACTCAACAATTCTCTTGATTTCAAAGATGAAAACGAATTTATGTATGTGTAAGTTGACAAACATATTATAATTACAACTTCAGTACTTTCCCGCATAGCACTAAATAGGAAAATGAGACGTATTTATCGCTTTTTTTTTCTACTTTGTTTGTGTCTACTACCATTCTAAGCCTTTTTCGTAAAAGACATCAATGGTTCTCGATTACGAATGTTTTTTTTTTGTATTCAGACTCAGGCTGCAGACGTCTAGTTGTGAGTTGCTTATATACCAAATCGGGAATATGACAGTGTACTGTCGCTTATCTACTCGTCAAAATTTACACTCGTGGGTCATAGTTACCAATATGCAAAAAAACTCAAAATCAATCCATCACAATACAAAAACTTGGCCAGGAATCAAAACTACGCCTGCGTTTGACGTCATTTCAACACCTGGCTACTACGCCAACGTAACATAATGTATTACATAGCTAATAATAATAAAATACGCCATACATCTTAACACGTAAGCGGGATATGAATCAGGAAGACGGATCACGTACAGTCAGTGCCAAAATCATGTGAGCATCTCAAACAATCCCTACTCGTTCAATCTACCCACTAATTTATAGGTGCTCGAACTATGTAATGTCAAAGACAAATCAAAAAGCAATCTCAAGTCGCGATTTAATGACAGTTTTATTGAAAATCTTTCAAAAAATTTCGATGCTAGACGTGCTCAAATTTTAATCTGTTTTACGTTTAAGTGGATTCCAATTAGTTACCTATTGTAATAATAAATGCAAAACTCGCAAATTTTCTTGGATATATTCTATCCAAGGCAAATATTTTCAATATAAATTTTATCCCTAGGTCCCTGGGGTACCGAGACTTACTTTGTTTTAAAAAAAATATCTGAGTGTCTTGTCCAATCGACGCGTAACCTGAGAGCTGGTGAGTATCTGGCACAGCGCATCAGCATTGCCATACAGCGGGGCAATGCAGCCAGTGTGGGCATGTTTTCGACTGGTATTGATATGGATCAGTTGAGCTCCTGTAGATTGTTTGCAATAGTCTGCAGTTAGCTCAATTGTTTCAATTGTAAATACTAGTTTTAATTTAATTCGATTATTTGATGTTGATTATATTTTTTTCTGTTAATAAAGATTTTTTTATTTTATAAGTTAATCTAGTAGATGTTTTTGTAAAATAAGCTATGCTATAAATTAATGGAAAGTTATTGGGCAAGTTAGATAAGTTAATAGTACTCATCAAAAAAAGAATCTTAATATGGCTTAGCATATTCCTAAACTAAGCTGACTGTACTGCACATCCTTTTAGGGTATTACCCATCTTGTTTTCAAGGTTTTGTATGTTGGTGCAGATAATATTTTCTAACAAAATACTGAGCTTCAATGTTGACGAAAAATAATAGAGAGGGAATGAAAATGTGGTATGAAAATTGATCATACCAATAAATAATGTAAGAAAACTCATGTAAGGGGCGGTCCATCAACCTCGTGATAATTTTAAGCATTTTTAATCGGGGGGGATTAGAAATGCTTAAAAATTATCAACTATTCTAGTAATGCCGACATAAAAATATTTGTTCTTGTATTGAAATAAATTATTTTTAGCGAACGGTAAGGCTAAATCTGGGCTATGGATAAAAGAAGGAACTTATAAATAACTTGGGAAAGTTTCCTTTTGCAAACCAATGAATCTGATTGAACTTCCGGCCAACTCTTTGTGTGGCGATGAAAGTATTGCTTTCATTTACTTTTTACTTCATTTATTTTTTGTTGTTTTCAATATTTCTTTGCACTTGCCTGGACATAAAGTTTGCACAAAAAAGCAGTATAATGTTTCAAGGTCCATCTATTTACCTGTTTTATTATTCTACCATGACTATTAAATGAGTACCTACCAGCACAGATTTAGATGTGGTATGGGGTAACTATCATTTTTAGATCATAAGCAAGTGATTATTTTTTACAAAAGTAGGGCAGTAACATAAAAATATATGATTTAAAAATTGGGTTTAATCTATTCATATGGCAAAAGTGTTTTTTTTTTTAATTAGGGGAAATCTTTTTAGTTAATTTAACGAACGAATAAAGTTAACTTATTATTTTATTATTATTTTTATGTTTGTTATAAAGATTTATTCTGTGTGAGAGTGTAGGTAAGTAATATTCTTTGCAAACGAAAATATATAATTGTAGTCTATAAAACTGTTTAAAATAAATACGTTTTTCTATTACTCACACCAGTGTGAGTAATAGAGTGTCCAACACAAGGAGGTGTATCATTTTTCCAGGTTTTCTATCTATCTTTATCTTTATAAACACTAACAATGTAATGCGTTGCGTTTTAAGTATATCCGTTAACTAGTACCCATAACACAAGCTCTGATTATCACTATAAAAATTATCGTAGTTTGACGAATTCATTACGGATGTAAGCGTATTTGTGTTGGAAGAACGAACAAAGTTTCATCCCTTAACGAGAGGCTTTTTTAGGGTGGCTGCGGTTCTAGACGCGCCTTCCTCATCCCTCCGAGCACTCTGCTTAGCTGTATCAAAAAATCAAGGGAACAAGTAATAAAAAATGCTGGACAGGATTATCCAGCATTTTCTATTATTCCCTTGATCCGTCACAACATTTTCGAAAATAACCAAAGTAAATACTTCCGAGAGGCATACTCCGAATCGCCCCTCTCCTGGGACTTTTCCGGGAGTGTTTAAGGTACATCAACAGAACCTTTACCCTCGTCCTTGCTGTTGTCCGGGCAACGTCAAACTTCACCTTGAAACGAGCGAACTTCACCCGGCTATAGTATTAACGGTAACCGCGACTCTAGCTGCGTTTTACTGAAACTTGAGGAAAACTGTACCAATCGAAACCTACTTGGGATTACAGGGCCCGAAGTCGTAAAAACGAACATCGAAGTATATGCTTCGTTGTTTTGCGGACGCTACCTTTAACATAAGAGTTTTGCACTTAAACGAAACTAAAACTAGTAGAGTAGGGCCCCAGGTTTACTATCTATTGCTATCAACATATTATGTTGATAAATAACAAATAAATAAATAGGTAATATAGACAATTCACACAGCATTACCTAGCCCAAAGCTAAGCAGAGCTTGTGTTATGGGTACTAGATAACTGATATACATAATATAACACAATACATAGATAGATATTTTTTATTATGCATAGAAAGCGACCAGAACACCCTGAACAATGTCTGCATGCAGATCGTACACACATTTGTCCCGAGGCGAGAATCGATCCCGCAACCTCCTGCGTCACAGGCAGACCTTCGCCCACCGCGCCACAGAGGTCGTCAAACCTAAACCAAACCTATATGTTGATAGTAAACTTTATTAACAAAGAAAATTACAATCAAATAATAAAATTAATGTAAAACGAGTATCGTCAATTGAAACAATTGAGCTAACTGCAGACTGTTGCAATTAATCTACAAGTAGTTCAACTGATCCATATACTAGTCGTAAGCGTGCCTAAGATGCTGGCTGCATTGCCCCGCTATATGGCAATGCTGATGTGCTGTGCCAGATACTCACCAGCTCTCGGCGTCGCTTCGATCAGACAAATAGATAATTTTTCAAAATCTCGGAGAGCCTCAGTACTTGACGGACCAAGGGTCTCGACTCCAAGGGGAGCAAAGGCGTAGGCTCCGTCGAGACCTGCATATTTGCGATCTTCAGCCAAATCTGCCGCCACACCAGCCCTCATGGAAGTCAAGAAAGATGGGAAGGCACGAGAGTATCAACCCATGTAACGTCTGTCACAATAGGCAACACAATATACAGAAACACCGCCGAACGAAAACTGTAAAAGGATCTAAAAGGCCAATAATTAAACCACATACAAAAAATAAATTAAAGAACCTAAGTGCCTACGTCGAGTCTTCTCGTCATCCATACCGTAGTGCTTGAAAACGAAAGTTTAATCAGTGCGTCCTGCCCGTCATGACCTACGGAGCTGAGACGTGGTCACTCACGGTAGGGCTGGTCCACCAGTTTAAAGTCGCCCAGCGAGCTATGGAGAGAGCTATGCTCGGAGTTTCTCTGAAGGATAGGATTTACAACGAATACATCCGACAGAGAACCAAGGTTATCGACATAGCTCAAATGATTAGCAAGCTGAAGTGGCAGTGGGCTGCCTATATCTCGAGAAGAACCGACAACCGCTGTGGTAAACGTGTTCTTGAGTGGAGACCGCGACTCGGCAAACGTAGTGAAGGACGCCCTTCGACCAGGTGGGATGACGATTTGCGAAAGACTGCTGGCAGATGTGGCAAGTTAAAGACAGGGCGCTATGACGCTCATTAGGGGAGGCCTAGGTTCAGCAGTGGACTAATATAGACTGATGATGATGATGATGACCCATTAAAACATACACTGTATAATCTAAAGATAAAATACCTAATTCCCAACAAGGAAATGTTGGCCAGCGTAACTTGAGACAATATATTACAATTTCAACGAGCAAATTATAACACTTTGTGCAACCCGAAACATAAAGGGCTACGAAGGGACTAAACAAGCCATCGCGTAGCAATTAGGGCCTGTCAAGGCGTAATTGGCTATTATCACGACCCTAATGTGACATAAGATACAGGTGGTCCAAGTATCGTGTCGTATTGTGAAGCTAAAGCCGCGTTGACACGACCAGAGTCCACTTGGATACCTACTCCGAAGTAACTCATTGTGGCAACCCCTTATTCGAGTTGACTCGGGCGACGGCGTCTGATCTAACCCCTGGTTTTCATCAAGAATCATGTATACAGCTAGTTGCATTCAAAACTTGTCAAGAACTTGTCTCAAATATTCTTCCATTCACACTGTGTAGGTGTAGCCAACAAGTATTAGACAAGTATAAAACACATATGCGTTTACACGTATGTCATAATGTGATACATTAACAGCGTTATTTCTACAAAAAACAGAACGTGTTTTAGCTATGTATTGTTTATTGGTGAAAACGAGAGCTTTATTAATAACAAGTCTAATTAAAAACAAGTTTTAGGCTCTATCCATACTTATTGGACAATGTTTTGAACTCTTTACTTTTTACGACAAGTATCAATAAACACGTCCAAGTCCACATTAGACAACCAGAAGTTCGCTTATACAAGTTTCATACAAGTATTGTTGTAAAAATGAATACGTATGTGGAAAAAAAACGAAAACGAGCTTAAATCTATACAAAAGATTTGTATAGGTACTGTTTATTTTTCGTGCATCCTTTGTTTTTATTTTGGAACTAGGTCCTGCCCACGGTTTCGCATGCACTGTTTCTATGGAAACAATTTAAGGGTTTTTCTATCCCATAGGAAATGGTTTTTCAGATAAATCTGTTTGCTAATACAGTCTACAAGTATTATGCAAAATATCAGGTCGATCCGTTTAGTAGTTTTAGAGTGAATTTCATATTTACTCTGGCTTTTATTTTGACGACCAATGTGGCGCGGTGGACGAAGGTCTTCCTGCGACGCAGAAGGTTGCGGGTTCGATTCCCGCCTCGGGACAAATGTGTGTACGATCTACAGACATTTGTTCAGGGTGTTCTGGTCGTTTTATATAGAACATAATAAAAAATAAAAAAAACTATCTATGTATTGTATTATATTATGTATATCAGTTATCTAGTACCCATAACACAAGCTCTGCTTAACTTGGGGCTAGATAATGCTGTGCACGTGTGCTCGTGCAGTGAAGATTATCAACTTAAGCACCTAAAAAAGCTTTTAAAGGGTTGACCCTTTTCAGGGATTGTTGTCGTTGAGTTGTCTCTATTTGATTAAAAAATATGTTTAAAATAAGCTTTATTGTTTAATAAAATGCTCTGTTAAAAAGGTTTTTGATAATAAATATATAATGAGAGTCAAAGCTACAAATTATCAAAGACCAGCACTGAAACTACGAAGGTTTCTAAAGTAGGCGTAAGACAAAACCAGATTTGGATTTGTAAGATTTCACTTCAAATATATTATGAACAATCGAAATTAGAACTAGTATTTACAATTGAAACAATTTTAACTGCAGACAATCTACAGGTAGCAAGTTACAGGTGAAGTTAAAATAAATTAAAACGTTTTGATAATGTCTTTGTATTTTTTTATTATCATTTTTCTAATGGCAGCCAATTGGAAAAGATTGAGAACTTCTATCGCAAAAGCCAAATAACTAATTATAGTTAAAATATTTACCACTGTTTGTATGTCGATGACTCCAGTTAACTTATTTTACCAGTAAAGCTAAAACAACTCTTTTAAAGCACTAGTATTGTAATAAGTTAAAAGGGATTGCGTTCTTCAATTTAAAAAAAAAATATTTATCACAGCAAAATGTAATGTTATTTCTCCGCGACAGCTAAACCCACTATAACCTATCAGTGGCCGGTAGAAGGTCAACAGTCAACCGGAAGTGGGGCGGACATTGTACATCCGCTCATGATACAAACTGTTATCATGCTTAGCAGCAGATACAATTAATAATAGTTAACAGGAAGATAAAGTTATGATCAACAATGGTATGGTAACCTTTGTTTTTGACGTGAAAATTTACGGAATTTAGAAAGGAAGGCACTAAAAGCACATAGGTATAGAAAGTACACCACGAACAGAATGCGCTATTTGTTTTATAAAGGTCATCAACGATCCTACAAATAAATGAAATAAGTTCCCAAAAAAATTTCTACTTCGGCGGGACTCAAACCGCGCCCCATCCTCAGTACTAGTGTGCTCTAACCAACTAAGCCACGAAGTCTCAGTCGGTTACATCGACAAACTTTGGGACCTCTTACGGACTGTAGTGCGCCGGTAGCTCTACCTACAGAAGAAACATTGAAGTTTATCTAAACCTGTTCAAAGACTAAAGTTACATTTAGTTATTTTGGCGAGAGGTGTTGCCGTTGCTAAACTCTAATGTTTTATGTGAATCCTTTATATCGTACAAATAGTTCTTTTTACATATTATTTACCACACAAAATATAGAAACTCCAAATTCCGGTATATAGGTAGTTTATCCGTTAAACGAAACAAAGATAGGACGAGCTCTAATATCGGAATGCCTTTGTCTATCTCATCACTTAAAAACTCAGCCCTTTGTAAAAAAACAGTGAAATCGAATATTCTTCAGGCGGGATAGTAAGTCCACAAAATTTTCAACTAGATCCTTACACTACTAACTACATGAATTTCAGTGATATCCGCTTTTAACGAAAAAGCTAGCACGTGAAAACTCGAGTCTTTATTTGCAATGCCGGTCGGCGTGGTTTTGCTTATTTTTGGTTGGATTGATGTCTGTTGCTTTTCAGGTTTTTTATCGGAATAACGATGAAAATACAGATCTTTAAATCTCAGCCATTAAATTTATAAATAGATTTAGAACTAATATTTTTTTGCGTGTGTATGGACTTATGGAGATAGAGGCATTCTTCTAGAATTTAAGACTTTAAGTTAAGCGTTTAAGACTCATAGATAAGTAACAAAAAAAAGGACATTTCTACATCGCATTTAAGCCCTGGTGTTAGCAAAGCTTATAAGCTTTGCTAATACCATGTAAGTATTGCAGTCATATCTCTCTGTTACATATATATATATGTAACAGAGAGATATGACTGCAATACTTACATCTTTTTGTATATTGAGAGGACACTCAGCGGATTCTTGTCTTAACTTTCTTTACATTTCCCAAACTTTCTCACTTTATTTTATGCGAAATGCCGTCCATTAGTTTCTTTATCAGGCTATCACCGTTATGGCAAAATTTTGTCCAATTAACCAAATCAATAAAGTTGATTATTGAATCCCCAAATTGTAACAGTAACTTGGAAACTATCTTACATAACCCCTAAAGTTAGTTTCAATAGATAATATAATTTCGAGTGGTTTATCTTGTAGATATTTGTATTTGAATACCTAACTTAAGCCGTTGGTCCAGCGCCTGACCTCTCCCTGGTCGTGTCGGTTTACCGTGTCTTCGGATTATGAGATTTAAGGAATAAAGAGTGCACTGTGCGCGCACACTTGTATACTGAGTAATAAGTCCTGGCTGCTCTCCATCGAGACTGACCGCCGAAGCGGTCGAAATTCGGCTAGGCGGACATCATCAGCATTACCATCATTAGTATAACTAATGATAGCAAACGAAATATATTTACCCTTAAACCTGAGGCGGAAAACATCATCATCATGAGTATATCTAATGAAAGCAAACGAATTATCGATTTTACCCTTAAACCTGGCAGTGCTGCCAGCATTCTGGGCGAGTGCTGTGAATGCTGGCAGCATTGCGTGCTTTCGTACAAAACTGAAAATAACAATAATTTCGCAACCAGGCAAAATCTTCAATCACACTTATATTATAAATGCGAAAATTGAGATGGATAGATGGATGTTTGTTGCTCAATCACGTCAGAACGGCTGAACGGACCTGGATGAAATTTGGCACAGAGATAGATTATAGTCTGGAATAGCACATAGGCTATATTTTATCCCGGAATTCCCTCGGGAACGGGAACTACGCGGGTGAAACCGCGAGGAGCTGATAGTATTAATATATATTATACCTCAGTCTGTTACGGGCTTTAACCTTATGACCGTACCTAAATCGTCACACTCAATTCCTTTTTTGATGTACTCATATAAAATGTGCCAGATGTCAAAACTCGTAACAAATAAAGAAAGGAGACAATACAGCTGTTACACAACGAAATGACACCATGAAAACAGTGTAAGAGAATTAACAGCTTCATCAGTCCTATAAATGGTTTATCAGTCCACTGCTGGACATAGGCCGTCCCTAATGAGCGCCATAGCGCCCTGTTTTTAGCTTGCCGCATCCAGCATCTGCAGCAGTCTTTCGCAAATAGTCTTCCCACCTGGTCGGAGGACGTCCTACACTACGTTTGCCGTTTACCAGTCGTTAATGGACGTTAATTCACATCATTATTACTTGGCGAGTAGGAATAAATAAATGCAAAAATTTGGATGACAAATTAGAGCAATATTTGTCTATAATGCTTCACTCAGCATTATGCAGACCTTTTCATAACAACTACATGTATCTATTCTATAAGTGTGTCTTCATTTTAATTGTTTGTATTGTTGTTGTTGTAAATAAATGTATTTCTTCTTCTTCTTTTTCACGCCAAAGATACTGAATGGCTCAATCAGAATAGCTTACGTAGATTTAGATTAGGACCTGAGTGGCTAGTATTTCATTATACCTAAACGAAAAATGTTTTAGTTTACTATCGCTGATTTCTAAGGATTTTTGTTATAGTGCTTACCAGCACTCTGGGCATCTCTAAGAAATTAAATAAGTTCCCAAATTTTTTTGACTGTGGCGGGAAAACCGACTGATACGTCGTGGCTTAGTTGGTTAGAGCACACCCGTACGTGGGGCGCGGGTTCGAGTCCCGCCGAAGTCGAAAATTTTTGGGAACTTATTTCATTTCTTATCGCTGATTTGTGTGATAAAATAATTTAAATCACACACAATCATTCCTTTAATCGAGTTCGTTTGAAACGATTTTATCGCTAACGAAATCGATATTAGTAAAGGAATTTACTATAATCGAGATTTTATCGCGGTAGTACTATGAAAACGAAGTTCGCTCAGTAGAAACGGAAGGAAACCAAAACTTTTATCATTTCCTTTTACTATGCAAAACATCATATCGCCTTTGATATTACGTTTTTTTAAAGCATTTATTTTGAGACAACATTATATATAAATAATAATAATACTGGACAGCGGATTGTACACAACCGATTTTAACAGCATCATCTAGCCCCAAGCTAAGCAGAGCTAGTGTTATGGGTAGGTACTACATGACTTTTATCAGTCATGCATGTATGTGTCACGTGTCAGTATGTCATGTAGTATAAATAGATTTTATAATTAATAGAAAATACCCAGAAAACCGGAAGAAATATTTGCAGATCGTACAAATATAAGGCATAAGGCAGGAGTCGAACCCGCCACCTCTTGCTTCTAGGTTGTACGTCGCGAGCGTATATTTGCCCTCAGTTTGCACGTATACAGAGAGATTCAGTAAGTTTTGTCTAGGAAAAACGCGTGCGAAAACCTGGAGAATGCTGATGAAAGAAAGAAGAACATTCTAAGTTCTAAGTACATTAATATAATCACAATATTTTCGATCAACTACGACGTTCAAAGGTAGAAATGAAATGAACTACCAAGAAGGATTGAAAAGGTACAAAAAAAGGATATATTGAAAGGATACACAGTACAAAAGAATTCGGACATGACAACATTCCAAAGAACTTGCAAATGTTATCAAGACAAGAACTAAGAGTATTTTCATTACCCTAAAAGCCTTCCTCCATGATACTTCTCTAATGAATTAGTTGGTATTTCGCTGGGATTTTTTCTAACGCCGAAAATGCTCTAAGCATTTAATTAGTGCCATTATTCAGTAGGTAACTTTACTTATGAATAAACAAGTTAATCCGTTTTCAGAGAACGGAAAAAAATATTTATCTTTTCCGGATATACCATACTGGGCGGACCAAAAAATGACGTCAAAAAAATTCATGCCGCACCCCCAGGGGTAACTGAGAAAACCTCATATATGTTCCCAGATTTTTTGTAGTTTTCAAGTTATGATTCTGTTATGTTTGTTTAAGAATTATCGGTTAAAACTGTTTTAAATTTTTTTGTGGAATTTAAGGGGGTTTCTTGCAATATGACTCCTTTATCATGATTAGCTTTCTAACAGTAATGCAAAATGGATAAAACTTGACTGTCTACTGCTTGCCTAATGGTGGGATTAGAACAAACGAACAAAGAGCTAGAACAAGAAAGTTCGTTTAATCTTATATCTTCTTCTTTTAACCTCTACGAACAGAGATAGAGCAAATAAAGAATTCTGTTTCTGTTTAAACAAAAAGAATTTGACGGAGTGGCGATAGAAAGAGCATTTGCTCGTTTGGTTTCCTTTATCTGCAGATCAAAGTGCAAATAACACTCTCGAGACACCCCTGTCTGCACACCGAAGTTTTACGGTTAACATTATAATCTTAACTCAGAGTTTAGACTAGATTAATCCTACTTACTAATAACGCGTGAAGGTTTGGCAAGATTAATTTAGTCCCTGGCTAAATTATATTAAATTACTTGTTTAAGCGGTTCGTCCTTGACTAACCTTCCGCGCATGGCTTCGCTTAAGCCTCGATTAACGTGACTTATAATGTTCGTTTAATCTTTTACATAAAGAAGGCTCACGCTTGTTGGGTCTATTGTTTCTTGACATCCTACACGTGATGTGAGAAATGTGATCGGGAAATTCTGTTATTTTTGTCATTGTATAGCATACTTATTTATAATATCATAGAATAACATTACAAACTAGCCATAGATTTGGCTAACGGGTTTTAAACTTAATTTTGTAAAAAAACACTAATTTCTGCCCTCGGCTTCGCACGCGTTGTTTAAGGTTATTTCTATCCCATGGGAACTGTTTTATGTGATAAAGAGTAGTCTATATTTATACCAAAACCACCTTTTGGCGTGAAAAGGTAAAAAACATAAATCGAAACATTCAAAATTTCGTATGTATAATGTTATTGTGATATTTATATACTGAGAACGTATCCATCGGCACTTTTCATATAGTCTTTTCTTAAAAAGAAGACGCTTGTTTTCGACGGGGCCTCATAAAATAACAAAGATAATTACAATCAAATAAAAGAAACAAATTAAAACTAGTATTTACAATTGAAACAATTTATCAAACTATCAGTATTTGTTCAGTCTTTGTTGACATAAAATATCCTTTTATTAAATAAAAAACTCTTTATTAACAAAGAAAACTACAATCAAATAACAGAATTAGATTAAAACTAGTATTTACATTTGAAACATTTGAGCTATGACAACAATTGATGCTATTTATATAAAGTAACATTACTTATTAAGCTAACAATATCGAACTCAAACTATCTTTGTAGGTAATTGTTGCGCCCTGACAGGGTTTTTATGCATTGTGTACCCGCTAACACTACCTACACCTAAGAAAAATAAATGTATGCATAAAATCACAATAAATGATATGAATATATAATCTGGCATATCAATACAAGTCAGAAGCGTCCCCACTCCCCAAGATACTGGCTGCATGCGCTGTATGGCAAAGCTGATGCGCTGCGCCAGATACTCACCAAACACCTACGAATTTGCTTCCCTTGGAGTCGAGACCCTAGGTCCGTAAGGTATAAACAAATTCAAAAAATTATCTGTGCGTCTGATCGAAGCGACGCTTGACCCGAGAGCTGGTAAGTACCTCTGATTCTAGAACGAGGATAGGCAGTTTTCCAGGCCAAATTAAGTAAAATGTATCTAATAGAAAGTAAAAAGTCTAAGCCAGGTGTAAAAACCAACCCCAAAAACGTGGAGCAAATTAACTGAAGCGGACGCGCCCTGCCGCGGGTCCATAACCTCTAAATGAGACGCCTGTTGAGTCAGCGGCCTTATTCGTGGAAACCGAGTGATATCTCGAAGGTAATTCGGTCGAAACTGAGATACGAACCAAACGCAACTACGTTAATTACTCTACACTGTGTGTCAAGACCGCTACCGAAAAAGGGGGGGTGCAATTAGACTATGATTTTGAAAATATTTAGCGAAAAAAACCTCAAAAAATATATTTACTTACACTTGGCTCGTGGAGCTTGGTGTAGCAACATAAACATCTCTGGTGGGACTATATTATCGTTGTCGGTGTGCTGATGATGTCTCTTGGAGAGACGTATAATTGACGTCTTGCTTTGATTGTTTTTTTAATTTGTTAGTAGATGTGGTTGGTTCTTTTACAACGCGGACTATATTTTGTTGTTACTTGTCGGAGAAGGTTTTGTGCGGAATTGTTACTAATTATTTTAATCCTTTCATTTTACTATGTGGTTGTCCTGGTCATAATGCAAAGTGCAGTATTGATTTCTCCCTTCTGCAGGCTTATTCGTGGAAACTAAATGAAATATGAATTTCCAGTAATCTCAGTCGAAACAGAGTTTATAAGAAATGACATTAGATACAAAACAAATTTGTTCACGTAACCAAAAACTTATTAAAACTTTGGTAACTCGTTTAAAGTGTCATTCGTGTAATGTACTTAAAAAGTTTGATCCATCGATGCATACCAAACAAAGTCGACTCTAAAATGTGGCTCCTAAAGTCAAAAAGCTAGGACCACACAGACACAGCTGTAACAAAAATTATGATGAAACTTTCATTGGATGAATTAACATTGATCGCAGGAAAAAATACGAAAAATAATGTATAAAATTCCCGACTTAGTTTTCGAAAACATAAATAAAACAAAATCATCACTAGACTAGGCAATGACTGATGCACGTGCTTTATTGTTATGGAACTGAGGGAAAATGTTGTTGTTGTATTTTTTAATATTAGAGGTACCTAACAGTTTACATAAGACTTGATCAAATTTCTATCATCTCATTGTGAATAAGTCTCCCAAACCTGTAGGTAGTGGCCGGGGAGGCCGGGAGTGGTTATGACCAGCAAGGGCTGAACATTCTTATATCTTTATTTCTAAGCTTCATCCGAAATATGTTTTGCTTAACTTTTATTTTTCCCTTGGCAGCCATTACCATTGCTAGATAAGTTACCGATAGAAACTTACCCTTTTATAAACCTCTGCGAATTTGAAGTGATAGCTAAGAGTCATTTGTTTTCCTTCTTAATATGACATAAGTCAGAATAAGAAAAGCGTTGTTTAGAAATTCTTTAACCCTTTGAAGCTATTGCAGAGAAAAGTCAGTATGATGCACCGGGTGACAGTTCGAAAAAGACCGTGCATATGGTTTTTATAATAATTTGTAACTACAAGAAAACCATTGCACCGCTACCAAGATTTCAACAGTGAAAAACGTTTCTCAGTAAATTTTCTATGCAACGTCCAATAAATGTTCGAACTATAAGTTGTGTTAAAGTCGCATATTTTAATAGTAAGGGGATTTCTTTTAAGAGGCCGCAATGCGCGCCATTTTGTAAAAAGGATACGCATAGGATTTTGCGTTCATAGGTGCGTGACAGAGCATACGTTTTCAAAAAGCAGAAAGTAAAATTCCAAAGCAAAATTGATCAGCCATCGTCAAAAATTCACCCTCTCTTCACTCTGAAAACACACCCTTGTTTCCCAGACAACCACAACCTTCTGACATAACGACATTTTGTGTCTATTATGTTACGTAAATATTGTCGAAATAATTTGATAAGTAAAATAATGAGAAATGTGCTCACACGTAAAGATAATGGTAATAAACGGGACCAGAGAACAAGACTACTGTTGTTTTACTGATAGTTATAAAGATAAAACCTATAGAAGAACTGGTGAGTCTGGGGAAGTCATTGGCATTGCCATACAGCGAGGCAAAGCATCCAGCTTCATAGTTACAGTACAATACAAAATTCTTTATTGTACAGCACTAAATAAATCTACATATCTATTTTCTTGATGAAACAAAAGTTCGATCGGAGAAAGTAAAAAGTCTACCGCTGCCTGCTAAAAACACACTTATTGCCATGACAAAGATCTCAACATTCTCACTTTACGACATAGCTCACTCTCAACAGCCTATAATGGTCCACTGCTGGACTCAGGCCTCCCCCTGATAATCATCATATTGGCTATTATCTCACATTATAGTATCTCAAATACTTATGAGTACATACATAGATAGATAGATAGAAAATGCTTTATTGCACACATAAATATACTCGTACATAACAAACAAAAATAAAAGAGAAAAAAAAATATGTAAAAATTGGCGGTCTTATCGCTCAAGAGTGATCTCTACCAGACAACCGTGGATGGATAGGATCGTTGGATTGAACGGGGATCTGTGTGCATAAATAAGAAGATAATTACAAAATTCTAAATAGACTTACAATATTATTTTATGAAATATTAGTAAATAATAACCTACCAACTCGAATTTCAGAACTACTGAAATAAATAAATAATAAAATAGAACAAATAAAAATATATAAATATACTTATACATATAGATACATAAATACATATCTACATTTCTTCACATTTATTTACATTTTTTCTCGGAAAACGTAGTGTAGGACGCCCTCCGACCAGGTGGGATGACGATTTGCGAAAGACTGCTGGCAGATGCTGGATGCGGCAAGCTGAGGACAGGGCGCTATGGCGCTCATTAGGGGAGGCCTATGTCCAGCAGTGGACTGGTATAGGCTGATGATGATGATGATGATATCTACATTTCTACATATATTAATCCGGAAACAGACGTCAAAATAATTAAGAAGATTTAATTAATTATATGAGTTACGGGAATATTTATTAGGTACTTAGTTACGTACACTTAATTTTCATAATAATAAACGATTCAATACAAGTCGACGGTACGTTGTTCGTGAATTAGTGTAAATTTAATTTAAAATATTTAAGTATATTTTTATTTATGTATAGAACGGCCTGATGCCAATTATACTAATTACTTGAATGGCAAAGTTTGTCTTTCTAAAACTACCATCTAGCCACACATGGGCAAAATGCGAGATAAAACAACCACAATAAAGTAACATAAATATAATTTTGCTATAAACTGATTTGAAACCTCTTTGCATACAACTAATCTCATAAATTTGAATTCAACACCAATTTCCATAATATTGCAAAATAGCTTTCCAAATGTTTAATAATTTTATGTAACTCCCCTGTGTTAACTTGTAGTTAAACTGAAACATAGAACTTGAAATGAAGAAACAGAGATAATATTCGCAGAATGTGTAAACCGCATGAAAACGGTTAATTATTTTATTTAACCCTGTATAAATCATATCTAAACAACAAGTGGTCTAATTAACTCCGCGCACCTTGGGGAGGTTATGTCGAATAATTTCAGTTTTATAACGCAAATTCACGTCACGTTAATTTTATATACAGTCGTGACTTTATTCACGGTATTTTGAAGGAATTCGCGCAATTTTCTCCCGTTCTGGTATACATATTTCTTTTTATTGTGTTTCACTTATTACATGTCTGAGATATCGTTCGCGTAACATAATATTTTACGAAAATCCATTCTTTGGGTAAACATTCTTTTATGGTATATTAAAGCCTGGGGCTCTTTAAGACAAGGGTGAACAGGCTTCTTCTAGACCTTCGTGACATAAATGTTTTTAAACTTATGCGATCTGAACACATAATTATAAATAATATTTAACGGGTATATAAACGGTAAATAAACGCGATAAATACCCGTTATACACATAGTCGGCCACATCGTAAGTTTATCAAGGGATATTATGGTAAATCAAAGGAATAGGATGAATACATGTATGTATTATAAAGAAGGTAGGATTTGTTTGTGTTATTCCTGTCTCGTCCCACTGGATTCGGCCCAAAGTAGGACGAGTCAAGAAACTAAAATGTTATGCTGAAAACGTTCCTGATTCGTCCCACTTTTTAAAGTACCAAATATTTAACTAATGCCTGTGCAAAGTGAGTTCCGAACATTTGACAGTCGTTTCCTTATAGGCCTTACGAGTCACGTAAATGACCTTAATATATCTTTTTTTTTCAGATTTTTAACACTATTTTCTGTGTCTGAGATGATTTTAAAAATCACAAACGACTTGAGTTTGATATTTGCAAGTAGGAAGTAGTTGGTGTAGTATGCCTAAGTGCCACCAAAAAACGATGCACCACTACCAATCCTTCGTGGAAGTAAAAGCCCGCAGAGTACATGATAGAGTAACATCTAAGCACAAGTAAAATCCGCACACGATGGTAAAAAGATGGAAGCTTGTCAGAATTAATATTTTACATCACATTTTACATACAATACATGTGTTGTCAAAATGGGATGGAACCTCGTCAAAGTTAATGATCGATCGCTTTTGTTCAGTTCGAAATGGTTCTTACCCGTTCTGATCGCGCGCGGGTTTATTTAGAAATTTTAGTGCTTCACCTATTATATTATTTAAATATATAATAGGTGAAGCACTACAATTTCTGTAGCCCTTACTAATTAACCTTATAACAAAATTAACAAACCATTTTAATAATGCGGTGAAATGTAATTCATTTCATTAAAATTCCTCGTTATATTCCCGACATTTCATCAGAAAATTTTGCCATCGTTAATTCCCGTGAAGTAACAAACGTACGCAGTACCGATCAAGGTCATGGAGTTAATGCTGGGCAGGTATTTTAAAATATAAAAGAAGAAAGAGATATAAAAATTATAAATACTGATTCGAGTTGTAGTCATTTATAATCATTATGTTTTTCGTAACCTGCAACTTGTGACACTTCGAACTAAGAATTTATGTTTCTAAATATCGTCACAGACAGAACTAGAAACCGCACGATAACCACTCTTTTCGGGAATGTATTTGCCGATTCCACCACTGTGTCAACCACTTTCCACCGATCAGTGGAAAATGATTAATGTATTGGCCATGAGGCCAAGAAATAATATAACTCTTATTTTGTGTTTAAAAACTAAAATGGCCTAATGCGAGATGATGGTAAAAGGCCTGACGGTATGACTCTGATTCCTTGGAAGATGGGTCAGCCTTTAGTTTGGGATGCTACGTGTGTAGATACCCTAGCACCTTCTCATCTTGCAGGGACATCAGTAAGGGCAGGCTCCGCAGCAACATCAGCGGAGTTCCTCAAACGGCGAAAATACGCTAGGCTTGACAGAGGTTACCTATTTGAGCCGTTTGGGGTGGAAACCCTAGATCCTTGGGGTCCTGGGGCACACGTTATCTATAAAGATCTTACAAAACTAATAATAGAGTCCACAGGTGATCGGAAAGCTGGTTTTTATTTCGGTCAACGAATTAGCATTGCCATTCAACGTGGCAATGCTGCCAGCATTCTGGGCACTCTGCCCTGGCCTGGTGACGGCTTAGATTTTTAGTAAATAGATGTAAGTGTAAATATTAGTTGTAATTATTTTTTAAAACTAAAAAGATCTCTTTCTAAAATTCTCCACATTATTTTACTAACTGTAATTTTTGTGTTCAGTGAAAATGTTCATTTTCATCTGTCAAACCGCCCGTACGGGTTCGCTATTGTATACATAAGTTACCGCAGCGGAGATGTTAAGTACATCGTTAGATATCCAGTATTCAAAAGATCGATATGGTCAAAAATTATTTAGTGACCTTGCATGCTACATCGTGCAAGGTCACTTATCTTCACAGAGCTGCATCAATTTAAACAAAAAATAACTAATATCAAACATGAAGAAGTATTGTTATTATTATTATTCATATATTTATCTAAGAAATTAACCCTCTTCTACACACGAAATAAAAAAACTTGAAAATTTTAAAATCATCCTTACTTTTTAGCCTGGTTTACGTTCTGCAAAATCGTAACAGACACAACACGCGAAGAACGAGGTCTGAAAACGTCCATGCAATTGCAGACACAGGTGACATTCGTTTAAAATCACCCTATATCACTACAAATGACGCGTTGGTCCCGTGACCACAGAAAAAAAACCGAAAATAATGTCACAAAGGGTTAACAAACACAGTGTAATCATAACATTATAAGCGACATTGCCGAAAAATGTTCTTTTATCACCAAAATATTTTTTTACATCACAATAAAAATTAAAATGCTTTTTATCAGGTTTATGCTAGGACTAACCTTCCAGGCCGCGAGGCTCGGAATCGCCGACTATCAACAGGTGAGGAGCGAGCGGCGCTGCGGTCGTGCGAGACACACCCATCGCGTTCGGCTGTCGGAGCGCGAATGAAGCGGGGCGCGCCAGGAGGCGTCAGGTGCGGACGCTAGCTTGCAGGTGCGCGAGTTGCTGTCCCTATCTCTACAATACTATGGGCTACCACAGCGGTCGTCAACACGTAGCTCGCGGGAAGCATGCGGCCTGCGTTTCGGTTTTCTTTCTGCCTTTTACGTGATGCAATAAATCGCGTCTAGTTAGGCTCGCCGATAACTGTTTTTTACCTTTAACTGTTCTAACACCGTGTCAATGCTCGCAGAAAAACATCCCTTTTTTTTCCAAAATTCAATATACAAAGTACTTTATTTCCTTTAGACCTTACAGGACTCTTGGACACGTCACAGATTACATAAATAAAACTAGGAAGTAAAGTAATCACTTTGATTTTTTGACCATTTCAATCTTTTTAAGGTAAAGTAAAGAAGCGAACAAAAAACCTTTTATATGATAATGTTACTTTGCCAGTCGCAAGAAATTTCATCCAGACAAAGTTTTTTGCAACTTTTGCTATAGAGAAGCTGCAAATTTAAGGTTTGCCTGCGGGAGGCAGAAATACACGCTATAGACACTGATTTAAATAAAATACTTTAACGTTATTAATTTGATTTTAAAACCAAATAATCTGCGGCCCTTGCCTACCAAACGGTTGCCTACCACTGCTATAGCTGTCGCCTAGTGTAATATTGTACCGTTGCGAGGTGCATGTAGGGTTAATACAGTTCTGTGTTTTGATACTGTGCGTTCGTTTGATGGGTTAAGCGGGAAGTTTAAGGGATCGAATACCGGCTTTTAACAAGGTTTACGGTACTATCATAGGGATCTACACATATAATATCATGTATCATATTATACAAATGTATTATGTATATTTATTATTTTTACCCATAACACAAACCCTGGTTAGCTTACGTCTAGGCAATGAAGTGTGAATTGTCCAGCGTCGAAAAAAAATACAGAGACCAGTAGTGTCTGCGGTTAAGAATTGTTATGATGATGAAGAAAGTCCTACAGGACCATGATACAATACTAATTTGATTGTTTTCTTAGAAGTTATCTTTTTGATCCAAAGTTTCTGGAAAGAAACGGAATAGGAATATCTAAAGCAGACTTTAAATTAAAACTAACAAAACAAGCTAAACAATAGGTACAAGTTAACTAATAACAATCTGCCAGACGATTTACAAGTCAAGGTCTTGCTATCAAACGTAGTTCGTAGAACGTCTACGCCGTAGAGCCCCTACGGCGTAGACATTCTACGAACTATCACCGCTACCAAGTTGCTACGAACGCTACATTTTTGCGTAGGTTATGTAGTAGCGGACAGTCAGTTTGTTGTTTTAGATTTATAATAGTATTTTTATTCTTTTCTGAAAAGTTAAACGTTTTTCGTTATACTGTTTTCTGCCGCCTAGGTCAAGTCGCATACGAATTCAACCCCCTACTAAAAAATCTGTGAAATTTAAACAGTGTCATAGAAGAGTATTCTACTTCTGTTAGATTTTTCTGCTTTCTATGCGGAAAAAAGCAATGTAACTAACTATAATAAAGAAAATTAATAAACAAGGAATCAGACTAATAGAATTGTGGCGAATTGACACATAATTTTTTTCTTGACGATATTTTTTCTGGGGTTTTTTTTTGCCAGTTTTTTTTTTCACTGCCTTATATTAACAGAAGAAAACAAATCACTCGAATGCCTTATAGCTGAAGACTTAAAGAGAGTTTTATTAGTAAGAGGTAGATACAATAAATTTGGTAGATAAATAATACTTTATACAAAATAACCATACAGAAGACAATAATCAGAATCGTGGAAGTATAAAGCTGCAGCCTTATTGCTATGAACAATCTCTTCCAGGATCGGAATCGGAGCGTACGCAGCTTTGCCGATAGTCCACCGCCAACATCAATGAAATGTCACTGATAACGAGATGACCGCAACAAAGTAGCGAAACATATATTTACGTGCATTTACTATGACTGCTTGTCCACTACACTTCCGTCATCCGAGCACCGACATCAGAAGGTATCTGTAGTTTAGTGTGACTGCAAGATTTCTGAGATTGTGACGTACCGATTTTTTGGTTGAAGACTCCTCATCACTACAGCGATGATTACTACTCGAACGGTCGACTGTCATTGGCAAGGTAATTTTCACGATCATCGTGCTAGCATCCACATAATCGTCGGTGATCCACTACTTTTTTGCCATCATCTCGTTATCAGTAATTATCAGAGACGTTTCATTGAAGTCGGCTGTGGACAAACAGCATGAGGTTGCTTTGTATTGAATTCTGTGGCACAGCGAGCACTGGAACGGCATGTCAGCGATCTGCGATCCGGTGGACGGACAGCTTTAACATCCTCCTTAGCTGAACTCAGGTTTAAGGATTGGTAAATTTGGCGCTCTCTCCGCTTGTTATATAGATAGGTGTGAATACATATGTTGGAATAAATCAAAGTTCTTTAACCCATGTTTGACCTCACAAGCATATCATTATTATTCGCAAAGTTAACTTTTATCTGCCATTAAAATACTAATGAAAACCACAACAAAAGTAATCAAAATAATTTCCAAAGCAATTGTACTGTAACGTTTTTGTTCAATCAGAGAACATCGAGTAGATTGACCAGTGTTAGTAGGGCTCCGATAATATTCCTTTTGGTTGTTGTTTATTGAGAAGGTTTCTCACCGCGAGCGATCGTATATAATTATTTATTTGTTTTAATATTAACAACTGAAATTTTCAGGTTTTTGCGTAAGCCCACACTCTGGGTGATCGCTAAGAATTTATAAATAAAAACCCAAAAAATCGATTTCAGCAGAACTCGAACCTGCGCAAAATTTTAAGTATAGAATATACCTAAACAAATTAGAACTAGTTTTTACAATTGAAACAGTTGCGCTTACTGCAGACTATAAGGCTATTTGCATATAAAAAAAACAATTGAAATCTGAAACAGTAGGTAGCAATAATGTGGTACAGTCAGCAACTCAAATCAATGAACACTTTGATTTCAAGCTCAACGGCTTAGTACGCTATTAAAAAGTGTTGCGAAGTTGCCTTTGGTGGCCACCAAAATTTATTTTCGTATCTCTTCCTAAACTAAATAGAATAAAACTATTACAGAAGCATTAAAAAAAAGCTTATGATAGGTTTCACAAACTGGAAGATAGATTTTTGAAAATTCCTTTGTTAAACGGAATAATAATATAAATTAGGTGGCGGCGCCACTTTGGGTGGGGTATGCGCCTTAAACCACCTTTCCATTACAGAAGAATGCTCGCGGTGAGAAAGTGCCTTTATAATGGAGTGGTGAGGTCAAGGTGTTTTGGTGGCGGGGCTCTTACTGGGAAACAATGGGGGTTGATTGCAGTGTTGGTATTGGTTGGTTTGGTATTGATAATTGGGAAGCCTTTGTAAATACTTGTAATATTTCTTTTACCAACCTAACAGCACTCATAAGTCCAAATGCCATCATGCCAGCAAAGAAGGGGGTTTTTGCCATAATCAAAACGCTTGGCAGGCGGATTCATTCTTCTGGTTGCTGGAAAAAATGCTTTAAGTTATTATGTTACATATCACACAATTTGTTTTTTTTAATGGTGATGTATAAAGTATTCTCTATGTATCTATTCATCTGGTAACCTTTAGTTGCACGCCTCTTACGATATTCACGGGCTGAGTTAGAGGGGTCGATTCTTAAGCCACGGCCTTCGCGACATAAAAATAATTTTAGTAAGTAGAAGTCAAACAGTAGTGTATGTATATGTATAACTATTATTTTTTTATTCTCGAATTTAATTCTGGGTACTGTCACAGAATAACTATAGTATATCCACCAACCAGTGCGTCTGCTGGTCCAGGAGTGGAAGAAGGATGGTAGAATCAAGTCATGTAGTTCCATTGTAAGCATTCTCAGAAATGTATCCCATAAAAGATCGAGAGACAATTGACCTTGCGGCGGTTTTCGAGACTTTGGGCCTTGGTCTCTGCAAGGTACTGCTCGCCAATAAATCTGAAGGCTATCTATCGAGTGTTAAATTAAATTAAACCTTTATTTCAGACATCAATGATCCATAGGAAATAAGAATTACACAGTTACACAGCTGCAAGCAAATATTATTTAAAAGATCAAAAAATTGATTCCGATTAAAGAAATGTTTCCCTTAAAAGCAGCTAGAAAAGTCATTTGGTAGGCCAAGTGGTTGATGTCGAATTTATAAAGGGACTTACCTAGGTAGGTACGTAGGTAGAAAAACAATCGTTTGCAAGCTGTACGTAATTTTGACTGCAAAAGTGTCAAGAAGTTTGACGTGATTGCGGATCGCATAAAACGAAGGACGACGAATCCGATAACCTTTGTATGATTGAAATACCGGGCGATATTGTCATAAAAAAGAAACAGCTATTTGCTGATATGAATGTGTGCCTAATTCAACTTCAAAATAAGCCAAACATTTCGATTAAACAAACAACACCAGCAATCTATCTATAAATGTTAGTACTGACGTGTGAATGAGGAATTCATCGAAAAATATTTCAATACTTAATTCTTAGAGATCCGGTGTCATTAGATGATGCGTCCAAAGCAACGCACGTTTGCATGCATAGACATAGTTTTTTTTTTTGCATGTGTAAAAAACATTTTACTCGTTTGCATTTGTCTATGTGAAATGTATCTAAAGATGACAAATTACAACGCATATTTGAATGGTTAGTTATGTGTGGATGTGTTACGTCCTTTATACATTTCACGACCTGCATTTTCTTCCACTGTCTTCTTTTTTACCTGCTTACGTTAAAGGAAAACAAATATATCTTTGTAAATAAAACCTAACGGAAATTCACAAAAGTTATTTCGTTGTTTACCTTCGTATATAACAACACTTGATACGATATCTTGCGCACAAATCGGATTATACAGAAAATTGGTATTGGATTCGAGGAAAACTTCGGTAACCTTTCTGGGGCCCAATTCTGCTAAAATATTCGCACTATGACACTGGTTTTGTCGTAGAATCACATTTTAATGTTCTACCTAAAAACTACAGATCGAGGGACGTGTGTCAATAGTGTTAAGGTTGAAATTCTAGCAATTCTAGGATTTTTTATTATTATAGTGATAAGCCCTCGCACTCGGGGTTATATAAGAAATTAAAAGATATTCCAAGTTTTAAATTTCTGCAAAAAAAACTAACCCTTCGTCCTACCGAAATCGGTTTTTTTTTTGGGATTTTATTGAATTTCATTCTATCAATCTCTCCGTGCAAATAAGGCAGCGCGTTCTGCAGTTTTTTTTTCGTCTAATATGACGATTATGCAACGATACCATTGTCATTGTAAATCAATTGGTTATCAGGATTTGGCTCCTGGCTTTCTGTGAATACATGATCCACAGCCGATTTTTACCCACACAGTACCTGTCACTTGTACATTTACTAAAATAAATTAATAATATGAAAGCGGCTTTTCTCACCTAGAACCTGGATATAAACTGGCACACCGCTACCGCATAGGACAAAAATGTGCATTCAAATTATGTGCTTTAAGAGCACACACAACCTCAAGTTTTTGTGAAAAGGATAAACATAGGATTTTGCGTTCATACGAGAGGGACATCGCATACTAAAACAACGCAACACAAGCCCTAAAATCAAGTTTTAGCTTATTATCTATTAATTAGGACTTTATTTGAAAAAACTGAAACATGTGTTTCAATTCTTTATACTTAGTTTTATTACCATGCTTTTTCTCAAGATCTTAACTTCTGTACCTATCTATTCAGAAATTAAATTTTAGTAAAAATTTGAGGTAACTTTGCAATTTTTTCTCGCGAGAAAATTTTATGGAATCGAGCTTTCAAAACATATGATCGATAGAATAAGTCCTGAACTATACCATATTAAAATTTTGACGTCAAATATTTGGTAGTTTGGAAGATAAGGAGATCTGACGGAGTTGATTTGAGGTAGTAAAGGCCCTTAACTCGTAAGATTGATGATGATGATGATTCTTTGTTGATGATGTTGAGTCTGGTTGGACTCTTTTCTGCCAGTGTCAAGTAATGGAAAATAATAGTAAAATATGAGTTATCAAGTTATGAAGAATGTTGATATTTTCACCAGAGCCTAGTTCGTTATCTAGCAGGGTACAAAACGTGCAAGTTAGGTTGGCTTGGGAGACAAGATCTTGGAGTCTCCCTTGTACCCCTCGTAAGATTGATGCATTTCATATAGACGGCTCAGATGACAAACAGCTCGAGGGTCACTCGTTTGAAGCTTGTGGGAAGCCTTTTGTCACTGTAAAATGTATTGAAAGGTAACAGCTTAAAGCTTATAATAATTGAATGGATATTTTTTTTGCTGTACGGTGGTGGCGTTAGATTAATGTGCGCAGAGCTATTACCGTAACATTTCTCTCTATAAGGACTCCTTTGCTAGTATGGTAGCTATGTACTCATTGTACTTATAACACTTTGAATGCCCATGCTGGGGCGGCGGCGCGTCTCTCCCCGAGTCGCACCGCCGAGGCTGCAGGGCAGTGCATGCCTTAAATTGTTAATCTGTTTGATTGAAAAATCTTTACTGAAAGGTTTTTACACACATTCTTTCCGAACGAAAAAGCCTTTAGGAATCGCTCATACCTGCAGGTTATTTCTTCGTGCGGGCAAAGGTCACCCTTTGACCAACAGCGGTATATTTCTTTTTAATTATATTTACTGTAAGAACCTTTATAATTAAATACATGTCGGTCCTATTGTGTAAATTAAATAATGTTTAACAAACTAACTAACTTGTCAAATAACAAGGAACGAAAAATACCGTACCCACAATAACAAAATAATTTAAGTACAATAAAGCAATCACTTCAAATGATTGACCGCTGTAAAGGTTAGAAGAAGAAAAAATAAGAAAGACATTTAAAGGTGAAGTAGGTCCCAAAACTCAGGTTTTGCCTAGACGGAAAATCAATTTTAAGGCAAGAAAACACAATTTATTAAAATCTTTTTTGATGAGCATCGAAAGTTTAGGATTTTTGTTAGTAAGTTATGGGAGCCGAAACACGATTGACTCAACTTGACTCGATAGAAAAAAATCGCAAAGTTTCCTCTAAATTTTGCATTTTTACTACGGAGAACCAGTTTCATTTGCTAGTTACTTAACATATTTGCATGAAATATCGTCTAAAAATACTTAACTAAACACTTTAGTTAGAGGATTATGGTTTTAGTTTTTTGCAAATGAGTATTATTTTAGAGCAATAACAAATTTATAAATAAAAAGCAGTGAAATTGCGCGCGGGCCAGCTCTTGCGTCCCTTTCTCGCTTTCACTGCGCGGTGTTCGCTAGTCCTTGTCTCGAAAAAGCGAACGTACTTCGCCTTATTGGTAGACTAGTTTCTGTCTGCAGCTTCGCTCGCGTTAAACGTTGTTTCTATCCCATGGGACTTAATGATGGGATAAAAAGTTGCTTATGTTTTATTCCAGACCCAGTTCTGGGTCTGGAATAAAACATAAGCAACTTACCAGTATGCAAAAAATGAGATAAATTTCAGCCCGATTCGTTCAGTAGTTTTGCCGCGAACAGGTAACCAACATTCAAACATTTAAACTTTCGCATTTTTAATATTAGTGTGAAGTTCATACAAAGCCCAGAATTCTGTGAATTTTCATTATTAACTGAATCCAATCTGTGATATTGGAATAACTGGAATTTCGATTCGGGCTGGACCTAAATTGATTGCATTCCACCTGAATGCACTCGAGGTTAGTAAGACCTGGGCCACAGAATATATTATAGTAGGTACCTGTCTTTCGTTTTATTTTTAAGAGGTTACTAGTGTCCTTTAATTCAGAGGTCACAAGATCGACTGACTCTCATGCGAGTTAAGAGTGGAGACGACTTAAATCGTATTTAAAAAAAGTATAGGTAGACTTAATTAGGTTAGGGGCGTCCATTAATTAAGTGAGGCATTTAGGGGGGATAGGAGGCGAGCCAAATCTCATCCAATCTCACACGTGAGGGAGAGGGGTAATTACACATGCTGAGACCTCAGCATGCGTAACTATTTTACCGCGAATTTTACCAGTTCTTCGTTTCGTGTTGGCGCAAGATTCTCTTCTCTTGATCTTCTAAGTTTTTATTGTTCGATTTCATCACTGTGATGCTAGACTAAGTAGTCTGTGATGCTAGACTGTCTTAGAAAGTTAAATGCAATCAAGCATAGATTCACTTAATTATATTTTGTAAACCCAAAACTTAGCAGTTCTTGTGTTATGGGTAGATACAAAAGATAAGAAAACAAAAAAATAATAAATGAATAATGTTACATAAATCGTTTTTTATAAACATAGAAGACACCTAGAAAACCCGGAAAAAATATCTGCAGATTATACAGACATTTGGCCCCAGACAGAAATCGAAGTCCCAACCTCTGTCGCAGGTGGACCTTCGCCCCCTAGGCCACTGAGGTCGCCAAATTCGATAGAAAGAGCCTTCTCCATACATGCGTATGTTTGGTCTATCACCAAGGTCCCTCTAAGAACTGTTCACATTCCACTGGACCGCTTCTAAATAAAGTCATTTACACTATATATACCTATCTAACAAATTCATGGAGCTTTGAACTTAAATACAATTTGAAAAAGTTCAAAGTTCAAAGTTCTTTCTTAACCTTTTTTTCCATGTTAATATAATAAATAAATAATGCTGGACTAATCACACAGTATTATCTAGCCCCAAGCCAAGCAGAGCTTGTGTTATGGGTACTAGATAACTGATATACATAATATAATACAATACACAGATAGATATTTTTTATTTTATTATATTTAGAAAACGACCAGAACACCCTGAACAAATGTCTGCAAATCGTACACACATTTCTTCCGGGGCGGGAATCGAACCCGCAACCTCCTGCGTCGCAGGAGACCTTCACCCATCGCGCCACAGAGGTCGTCAGTGCTTATTTACCTTTTTTCACTCTAGACTAAGCTCTTCGCACAATCTACTTCAAATATGCCCATATTTCATTTAAAACCTTGAATATTTACTCCTCATATTAAACTTTTACTAAAATAATTTACCCATCAAGATTTCTCATAACTAAGTCAAGTACTTCTTACTGATTAACTTTCGAAATTGCAAGAAAAAATCTCATGAAAACTCATTTACCTTAAGTGGAATCATTTCTGCTTAACCTTGGATGACCTTTAAGGCTTATGAGCACCATCAAGGAAGCAGGGCCTTATTAAGGTACTTTTTTATATTAAGAAAAAAATTACTCGTACCTCCCGGTACGAGTAATTTTTACGTGTCTATTTTTCTATTTGGATAGATTCCATTCCATTCCTATGGTAAAGGGAAAAAAACAATTACGTAAATAATTATATGCAATAATTTCAGCGAATAAATGTTTAATTTTATGGATAATGAATAATTTATTTTATTTTACCATAATAAATAAATAAATAATGCTGGACAATTCACACAGCATTATCTAGCCCCAAGTTAAACAGAGCTAGTGTTATGGGTACTAGATAACTGATATACATAATACAATACATTACATAGATAGATATTTTTTATTATACACAGAAAACGACCAGAGCACCCGGAACAAATACCTGCAGATCGTGTGGGAATTGAACCCGCAACCTCTTGCGTCGCAGGCGGACCTTCGCCCGCCGCGCCACAGAGTTCGTCATAATAGAAAATTGTTCTTTTACCCATGCTTAAAACTAAACACTCATACAACTAGGTTGCATTTTCATTTGCCATGGCAATGCATCCAGCATTCTGGTAGACATCAATAAAAGCCTAAAAAATGTGATACCCACCAGGGGGTAAGAATAATTCACCACCAAACTGCGATCCCCAACCTGCATACCCAGCGTGGAGAATTTGGGCACTACCCCCATAAGATAAAAGCCAATAAGTCGTTTATCAGAGAGAAACCTGAGTCCAGCAGTAGACCAGTATAGCCTTTAGATGAATAATTGGTTACTTTTGTCCGGTCTTTTTGAGCTATTTTTGAGGTAGATACCTTCGAAACTGGAAAGATATATATATTATTATTATTTATTATTATTAACAGTAAACTGAAACAGGCAGTTGAAGTCTAGAATATGCTGAGCGATGCCCTCTTTTTTGTCACTTATTTGTCTTTTTCTTTGTTTGTCTTTTCTTTTTAATTTGTGTTATTGTGACAAAAATAAAACCTTTTTACTTTACTTTTACTCGTGTAGGTAAAATAGATTTTCACTCTCTGATAATTCATAAAGATTAAAAGTTCCGCGTGACATATCTTCAAAATGGTGCGTGACGTGACGCTGTTCAGCCAGCTACTTATAACAGGTTTCAAAGTTTATTAAGTCCGCATTCTTCTAAATTTACCTTAAGGTGCTTCCTCGCTGCGATAATTCATCTGTAACCTTCCACTTTAAGCGTTACATCCAGTGTGGGTGGAGAGCCGAGCATTGAAGTGATCATTTAATTTGAAGGAAATGATATCCGCTTCGTCAACACTGAATCAACCGATTTGATTTTGAGCATTCTACTGAGACTGTTCTGAATCAAATCGGATTGTTACATTACAGGGAGTGCCATGAGCATTCATTTTCTCAAGGCGCTACTCACACAAGGTAGAGAAGAGGTAGAGGTCAATCACACTTATATTATAAAATGCGTAAGTTTAGATGGATAGATGGATGTTTGTTGCTCAATCACGCCAAACGGCTGAACGGTCGAACGCATTGGATGAAATTTGGCACAGAGAAGTCTGGAATAGAACATAGTCTATATATTATTCCGGAATTCCCACGGGAACGGGAACTACGCGGGTGAAACCGCGAGGCGCAGCTAGTAATAAATAACCCTGAGTCCGTCCCTGATAACCTTGCCAGTTAATAATCCAACAATAGAGAGCACAACCTAATTATTATTCCCATGCGTCAAGGCCGATAATAATATTACTTTTCTCATAGCTTTGCAAATCCTTTACGTAGGTGTGACGTAGTAAATATTAAGTGTTGGATAGACCTTCGTGGTTGTATGAGAATTAACTGAATATTGCGGTTTATATGAGAAAGGAACTGCTTATTTTTATCGACAGAACCACCCGTTGACAATATCATTTGGGTCGTAATAACGTAATGCTCTGAGCGGCCGCCATTGCAGGTTTACTTTCTGTATACAAGGTTGGTATAATCTTTGTGACATGGTATAAACTTTCATCATCATCAGCCTTGAGTCCACTGCTGGCCATAGGCCTCCCCGAATGAGCGCCATAGCGCCCTGTCTTTAGCTTGCCGCATACAGCATCTGCCAGCAGTCTTTCGCAAATCGTCATCCGACCTGTCGGGGGAGTGTCCTACACTACGTTTGCCGAGTCGCGGTCTCCACTCACGTTTACCCCAGCTGTTGTCGGCTCTCCTCGAGATATGGCCAGCCCACTGCCACTTCAGCTTGCTAATCCTTAAAGCTATGTCGATAACCTTAGTTCTCTGTCGGATGTATTTGTTGCGAATCCTATCCTTCAGAGAAACTCCGAGCATAGCTATCTCCATAGCTCGCTGGGCGACTTTAAACTGGTGGTATAAACTTTAGTTAGGTACTAGTTAGTCTTTATATAGGTTTTTTAATTTGAAATATTTGTAGTTAATATTTGCATCTACTTCTGAATAATGGAACCAACTCACACTGAAGCCAAAACTAAGTAAAGTAGGTACACAAAAGATTGCGAATTGCGCCTTTAATAGGTCTGACAGTTTTCACCAAACAAAGTAATAAAAATCAACAAAGGTTTCATACCAATCCACAAAAAACTCGCAAACTATATATATATATATTTTAGATAGTTCAAGTCAAAAAGGATCAAGACTTATGGTACTTAAAAAACTAATCTCAAGCGTAATCAATCTGATTTCGTAAGATGTACATAAGTTTTAAGGTAAATGTAGTTGATGATGGAATCATCGATGATGATGAATCAAAGAGTTTTCAAGTAATTTGAAATGAACTGAATCAAAAACTAAATTTGAGTTCAATCTTAAAAACTATTTAAAAAACCTTAAACTTTCTTCGAAGTTTGGATATTTTGGTTATTTTTAGATAATACCTAACTAACTTAAAATGAGTTTTTTATTGCAACTTCATTGAAATTACAAAAACAAACTTTATTCATCAGAAATCCAATCGTACTCTGTGTGGTTTATGAAGTTATATTATAAGGTTACTTTTGATATGACAAATAAATTAATTACATACCTTAATATCAGTGACAGCCTTCCGTAATCAATATTTTATTGAATAAAATAGTATATAAACTTCTAATAACATCTATTTTAAAAAAATCTAAGCCGTCACCAGAAGGCAGAGTGCCCAGAATACTAGCAGCATTACCATGTTGAATGGCAATGCTAATTCGTTGACCGAAATAAAAGCCAGCATTTCGATTACCTGTGAATTTTATTAAGAGTTTTGTAACATCTTTGTATATAGCGTGTGCCCCAGAACCCCAAGGACCTAGGGTTTCCACCCCAAACGTCTCAAATAGGTAACCTCTGTCAAGATTAGCGTATTTTCGCCGTTTGAGGGACTCTGTCTTCAGTTAATTTAACATACTTGAGCCGAGCTTGTAGTGTAGGTTGGTGTATGGTTCATAAAATTCTACTTGTTGGATATAACCTGGGATAAACGGATTTTATGTAGGTTTGCTATTAAACATAAATGGCCACGTGTTGACTTTATAGCCTGTGACATGCTCTATAAGTACTAAAGAAAAACTTAGTGTGCTCTCCCACTAGTGACAGAGGTTGTTGCAGATTAGGGCACCGCTACAACACTGTACGTACAAAAGGTGTATTTTTTACTGACAGCATCCGATGACAGAAAGCTGACGAACCACTCGTTTGAAGCTTGTGAAAAGCCATTTTGCCAACGTAAAATGATTCTAAAGATAACGCATAGTTAAGAGGGCTGTATATGACGCCATTTTGTGAATAGGATAGGCATAGGATTACGCGTTTAAAGAAGCGGGACAGAGCAGAGCGGCGTAACCTCAAAACACAACTGTTTGCTGATTATCTAATTTAATAATTAAGAGATCTGTTTGCAAAAATAAGCCAAAGGTGCCCAAAGGATATTCTTTAATTTAATATAGTGATGAAAATAAAAAAATGTTGTAATTGATAGTTTAAGAGATAAATTGTATAAACTTAGAAAACAGATAGTAGGTACTTTGCACAATTATTTCTGGTATTTAAAATAGTTTTTTCCTTTTTAGAAAAAAGGGGCCTTGTATCCCATAGATTATTAAGTATTTTTTCAAAGCTTTATCGATAAAGATGACGGAGAAAACTTGTTTTAATGTAACCCAAATTTGCCCATTTCACATATATCGTCGTCTTAAGTCCATATTGGAAGGGTGTTGGATTAATGCGCGCAGAGCCGTAGGCGGTATGATGATCAGGCATCCACGTGTCAAAAAGAAAATATTTACATCCAAAAGGTTGGAATAAAAATAAAAACATAAACAACTCGTAGGCGTTCTACGCCGTAGACCTTTTTATCTACGACGTAGCACATGCGTAGCACTTCTGTGTCATCGAATTAGGGTTTAAAGTGGTCATCTAAGTGGTCATCTCTCTCCAAAATTTGTAGTGGTCATCTCATACAAAACTTTTTAATAACAGTTTTTTACCAGTAGGTACTTTCAATAAGTAACATCAATCAAAAAAGTGTTCGGTAATCAGTCAGTTGTGAATGTTTGTTACTACGTACCTCCGTAACTACTTATCCTATTTAGATGAAATTTGGTACGTTGATAGTGTTGGGGTCAGAATAGGACATAGGCTAGGGGGTTGAAAAGGGTGGTAAATTTTCAATGATTTTTTTTTCTTTGTTCGATTCACTCTTTATAAATAAACATAGCTTTCAAAGGTCTTAAGCCGATACTCCAGCAGAGGCAAGACGAGTGAGGAGCTTATCCGCAGGGGCGCGATGCCGCCCTATGCTGCTGGTCCAAAGGACATGAGCGTCTTATGCCATGAAATTGTTAGTATAACGCATTAACTGCCCAGCCTCGATGTCGGCGACGCGATCCTGCGGGTTGCTCCGCCGCCCCCGCTGGTCCCGATGGTCACGAGCTTCGTAGTCCATGAAAGTGTTAAACAACCAATACAATGTTATTTACATATCTAGTCTCGAAGTGACAAATAAAATTATTACAACTTGTATACACTCTGTAAAGTGAAAATGAATACAATTACAAGTAGAAAGTATATATACACTGTGTTATGTGACAAATAACCTATATTATACAAGAAAATGGTGTAAAAATCTCCAAAACTCACTGCGACGACAAAGTATCATCAGCGGAAACATTAGTAAAGCCTTGTGCACTGCTTAATGTGGAACTTGTGTTTGGTAAGGATCAAAGAAAAAAGGTTGAAGCTGTTCCTTTATCAAACGATGTATAATTAATTGTAGAATTGTAGAAATTTCGTCAAATGCTTTGAAGCAGGTTATTGAAGAATTGAATGCTTCGTCATTTCCATTCAGTATGCAATTGGATGAAAGCTAAGATGTAATGTATCACAATGCAGCCAACTCTTAGTGTTTTCCGTACAAACACTAAGATATGAATATAAGGCATAAGTATACAAGTATACACTTTTATTAGTGATGTATCATATTAGTACGGCGCGATCGAAGCGGAGATGTGTGCTGTGCCTCGCCTAGGTGAGCGGAGATATGAACTGTGCTTCGCAAGCTGGCGATGGCACGGAGCGGGGACTAGAAGAGACGTGAGCGTGTCTTTCTGTGGATACATCCTAGCTGGAAACGGCATCTCCTTGTCTCCGCTTTGGACACATCCGCGAACTCCGCTTGTTAAAGTAAACAGAATAATCACACTTACATAATATGTTCAGACACCTATACCCAATAATCACACTTACATAATATGTTAAGACACCTATACCCAATAATCACACTTACATAATATGTTAAGACACCTATACCCAATAATCACACTTACATAATATGATAAGACACCTATACCCAATAATCACACTTAGGTACATAATATGTTAAGACACCTATACCCAATAATGATTTTCAAATAAATGGATGTTTGTGTTGATGAGTTCTAATATATATAAAAAAATACAATACTAAAGTACCTGTACCAAAAATCGCTGACGAGGGTATTTTATTTTCTGGGGCATAAGCAAGTTCACAAAAAAGACATTACTAACCAAACCTTAGCTAGGCTATCATCAGAAATTTCTGTGCCTTTTAAAATTGGAAACAATTCAAATCAGGATATTTATTAATATTAAAAGGCACGACGACCTCTGGCGGGGTGGGCGAAGGTCTGCCTGCGACGCAGGAGGTTGCGGGTTCGATTCCCGCCCATGGACAAATGTATGTACGATCTGCAGATATTTGTTCAGGGTGTTCTGGTCGTTTTCTATAAATAATAAAAAAATATCTATCTATCTATTATATTAAGTATATCAGTTATCTAGTACCCATAACACAAGCTCTGCTTAGCTTGGGGCTAGATAATGCTGTGTGAATTGTCCAGCATTATTTATTTATTATTTTCAGTCATAACTTTAAAATTATACGTACCTATTATAATATAACACAAACATACAAATTAATTCAAAATTATATTAAGTAGGTACTCATTTATGTCAGGTTATAACGCTAATAACATAGGTTATCATGAAACCTAGGCCTATTATAAAATTAGACTGAAATGAGATCATTTTTTGTTGTTGAGTTGAGTCTGATCATTTCATGAAAAACCTGAGCAACATGCCAACGGCCATGACAACAGGAAGCGAACCCGCGACCTTTTATTGCTTCCATAAACAGCTCAAAACTTCCATTTCCGTTACAAAATAAAGTCCATTTTGCGAGAATTAAATGGAATTGCAAACGTCGGACGTGCGTTGATTTGTATGTTGGTTTTTGTAATAACTAGGTACCTAGGTAAAATGTAGTAAGTGCATACTAGATTATCTGATTGTTTTAAAAACTATAACGGACTTGAAATTCCTTAGTATTGACAATGTTTTTGAGACTTTTAATGATCTATACAATGTTATGGGAACACTTCGGGACTAATTGGTGTGACCTATTGGTGAGGACCACGTGGCACGGTGGGCGAAAGTCCGCCTGCGCCTGAGGTTGCAGGTTCGATTCCCGCCTTGGGTGTTCTGGTCGTTTTCTATGTAATATAAAAAATATCTATTTATGTAATATTGTATTTTGTATATCAGTTTCCTAGAACCTATAACACATGCTCTGCTTAGCTTGGGGCTAGATAACGCTGTGTGAACTGTCCAGCATTTAAAAAAAAAATCTTCATACAAAAGCGAAATAATTTTCCAAATCGGGTCCATATTTGAGGGAGAAATCTACGAACGTACATTTAAACAAATATTTTAAATCTTTACATTTAAAAATATAAATACAGCCGAACATATAACATCCTCCTCTTTGTTTTGTTTTGTCGTCGGTTAAACAATAAAGACTTTTAGCATACTTCGATGATTGTAAATACGATCTTGACTTACCTTACCATGAACTGCGTTCCGTTTACCAATCAATATGCACTATTTAGATGACCAGAAAGGTACCCACGTAGAAATCAAGATATCACTGTGCAAATTCAAGTTCCAAAACAGACGACAGACGAATGAAATGATGAATGAAAAATGTTAGAACCAAAAACGTGTGTCGAACTTCTGTGATTGCTTGATATAGTAATTTCTAGTCTTTAAATATTTTCCAGCATTAATTCTTTTGTTTTGTAATATCTGTTTACAAATAATATAACGTAAAACTTTATACATCTTACTGCAGTCGACTGTACTTACAAGTACAAACATTGCTTATACTCCAAAATCTGCTAGCAAACATTAAAAATGTAATTTTCCCCAATTTTATTAAGTCTGCTACGCATGGACCGTTTTTTATTTGGATAAAAATTAATATCTGTACCTACGCTCGCCATATCCTGCGATATTAAAATTGTTTTTTGTGTGCTGTATATACCTACTTATGTCTTATAAATTCATCTTAACTTTGAGAATATTTATTTTCTGTGAACAAAACAAACAAACTATAAATCACAGTTATACTGTAAGACAATAAGGAACTAGGTACTAGGTTTGGTTTCCTTTCTAATAATAACGTTATGTATCTACCTAATATTTTCAAATGTTTATACCTATAGCTGTGCAATCGACTACCTATATCTCGTTTCAGTGCATTTTTAAGACGACCTCAGCGACCTCAGTGACGACCTCAGTGGCGCAGCGGGCGAGAGTCTGCCTGCGACGCAAGAGGTTGCGGGTTCGATCCCCGCCTCGGAACAAATTTGTGTACGATCTGCAGAAATTTGTTCCGTTGGTCTGGGTGTTTTCTATGTATAATAAAAAATATCTATCTATGTAATGTATAATATTACGTATATCAGTTATCTAGTACCCATAACACAAGCTCTGCTTACCTTGGGGCTAGATAGTGCTGTGTGAATTGTCCAGCATTATTTATTATTATTTTATTATTATAAGGTTTATGTAAGAGAACTAAAATTCACCTTCACTCGATTGAACATCAGTTTCTAAGTGCTTTGAGAGATGTCTTCAGTGAGTTGAGAACGTCAAACAGTCGGGGCGGGCGGCGGCGACGACGGCGGCGTTGACTTTATTGTGCCAGCTGATATTCCAATAAAGGAACAATCGGTAGGCAGTGTAAGGGTGGAGACGGCATTGGTAATAAACATTTTTAGTGAGTTTAATAACTGAAAAACTAAAAGTGAAAGGTTCAGTTAGAGACTGGACGGACAGGCAACGACAAAATATTTTACAATAAAAACTATCGTAGTTTAACGAATTAAGGATGTAAGCGGGTTAACTACGAACCTTATTTGTGTTGGAAGAAAACCAAAGTTTCATCCCTTAACGAGGGACTTCTTCAGGGTAAGTGCGGTTCTGGTCTAGACGCGCGCGTTCCGCATTCCTCCGAGCACAATAAGGTTCGTAGTTAACCCGCTTACATACATCCGTAATGAAAATGACAAAATATCCCAAATTGCTATAACAACAGCTCCAAAATAGTCTTACCATATCCATGACACAAATAACATTAAGTAGGTAGGTACCTAGCACTTACAAAAAAAGAAGTTCAAATCTTAATATTCCAGTTTAACCTTAACAACCCTAGATGCAATTAATTTACAGAAGAAACCAAAGCTCGGGCTTAAGGAAGATCAGGTTTAAGTACTTTAAGGCGTAAATATGTAAATTGCGTATGTAAATTGACGTGAATTGGGTTACATTAAAACCATTTTTCTCTATTATCAATAAATACATAATCATCATCAGCCTATACCTATTAGTCCACTGTTGAAAATAGGCCTAATGAGCGCCATAGCGCCCTGTCTTCAGCTTGCCGCATCCAGCATCTGCCAGCAGTCTTTCGCAAATCGTCATCCCATGGCCAGCCCACTACATAATCATCCAAGGGTTAAAATGAAAAAAAAAAACTAGTCCCATTAAAATTTGTTATCATAGTAAACCGTTTTTCTCCTAAACTATTTATCAATCACAAGTTTTTTTATGGTCATTATTTTATTTATAATTTTCATTTACCGTATTAAACCATAGAATATCAAGGAAACCTTCGGCATTTTTTCAAATTTATGTCGTAATTAATAGACAATCAGCAAAAACCCGTCATATATTGCCCCTTAACAACTTCTTCTTTTTAATTGGACGGAAAAAATTACCTAAAGAATAACGACATGCTTATTAAAGTTAAATTCATCAAACGGCAGGAGCCCGCCGGCGGGCCAGCAAACAGTTATTCATCAAGTATTGTCTTTGATATCGAATTTTATAGTCGGACCGTCAAATCGTCCTTCTCAGGGATCTTGCCAGCGAAGTAGTACCTACATCTCAACCACATCTGAACAGCTCCAAGCATTTCCGTTTCTCTACAACCCGACAACCACTGTTCGCGCTTTTTATTTTTCCTTTTGCCCACTGGCTGCAAAAACAGTAGCTGTTATTATACGAGAAAAATTTATTTCTAGAATTCATTGAAATTACGGGTTACTTGGACTGGATGCGCACTTTTAGGTTACATAAAGTTAGGAATTTCAACTGCTCCAATTTTTCTACTTTCGTGACTTATATTGTACTAGGTAGGTACTTTATTTATACCTGATATGCTAGTACAAATTCATCATCATTGCCTATGTTAGTTCGCTGCTGGCCATAATGCCTCATAGAAATGTTGCCGAAAATTTTTCGAGGACTTGAACCTTGAGGGTTGTAGGAGGTAAGAGGTTGTGCTAATTTCATTTCATTTCAAGCCTTTATTCAGAAAATATTTTTACAAAATGTTACTTAACTATTATTGCTTTAACTATTTTTACAACACCGATATTTATTCTGTTTGCCCAATTTTGGCAAAGGCCTACTCTGGCCCTTTCCACTTTGCTCTATTTCTCGCCGACCTTAACTATGTATTTCCTGCTAACACTTTTAATTCATATTTTTTTCTTTTAATTCATATATTCAATTCGGTTGTGCTAATTACCAAAAGTTATTTCGGAAAATGTTTGAGTTAACGTCAAGATTAAAAGACAAAATGTAGGTAGGTACCTCCCTACGTGAATGTTAAAAGTACCTACCTTACCTATACCGAATTTATAGAATACCTAATGCTGAGAACTTTTAGCAAACCAAATATTTTTATTCAGTTACCGTACTCTCTATCTAACACCCAACTTAAATTAGGCGTGGGAGGTTAAACGTTTTCTTTTGTGGTCTAAAAATAAAACTGGGCTAAAAAAACATCGTCCTACGATTTCTGTAAGAAAACGCGTGGGCCCATTGATTTCTAAAATCAGCTGTTTGTGGCACCTCGTAGGCTCACGGTATAAGACAAGTAGACAATTCAATGTCAGCACCAGCAAAACTGATGGCTTTTTCTCTTTTTCGCAGTTACGTCATCATAAAAGCCGATTTCTAGCGTGGGTGGATTAAATATTGAGATATTGATAGGAAACGTGATATTGAATGTCAATATCAAAAAGGTCTCGAAGTAGGTAGTAAATGTCAGATGATCTAGAAACACAAAAACTTATTTTCTTTTACCACGAAAGGTAACATTACACACTTAAGCGATTATAGAATTATGTTTGAGGTGATATGTAGGTAAAAGTGTGATGAAAGTTTCGATAAAAGGGTTAAGAATTGGGTTACACAAAACATGCCTAATATGACCCTCGTCAGAATAGAAAGGGGTGTCAAAGCGTTTTTTGTACGTAACTCGATATTTTATAACTTGAATAGAGTTTTACATTAGAATACATAGTTCAGGCTTTTAGGGCTTAACATTATATACTCAACACTTGTAGGCCTATTCAGGCCTTCACAACAGGTAATCCGCTACGCAGAGCGGCAAATCACAGATGACTAAATATAATACTGTCAACTGTGCGTCAAATTTGGTTTGTTTTGGTTTGTGTTATTTTCAAAAAGACAAAACATACCGAGGTACGGGTTCACACACTTTGTTTTACGTACAGATTTTCTTACCGCTTGGATTTCTCACTGAAAAATTATATGAGCGTCCATTGCACTAGTGGCGTAAAAAGAGGCCCGGATACCAAGCTCCGTGGGCATCTTGGCACTCCTTGAGGGGACATAACAACGACAACTCACACGCAGTCAGATCATACAAATTTTCACGTCTAACTTCGCTCGCCGTTGATCCTGTAGTGTAGTCTGTTGTCCTCCTATTTTGTTGTCAACGATCAAAAACCTTATAATTGTTCTTAGTTCATATCTTAACTTCCTTGTTTTGCTGTTTTGCATGCCTCGCCAAATTCATATATAAAGGTACTGTGTTCACGGGCTGCGGGTCTTACATCGCTCTGCTAGCCGTTACACAGGTTGCGTTTTTTTTTCAGGCCCCTGAGGGGAAGTTTGAAACCGTGAAACTAATCGAAAAGACATTAGGAGATACGTACTCGATTTGGAAAAAAACAAGTACCTAACTACCTAAATAAATCATTTAGTAGTTTTTTTACATTTTTCCCAAAAAGTAAGTTTGTGAAAAACTTACTTTTTGAAAACAAATTAATTTTTGGGTTCTTTGTTCGATAAAAAATAAATGTATTCCTACAACGACGTACGTTCAGACTAGGTAGTTTGTATGAGAAATAAAGTTCTTTAAACCTAGGTATGCGCAAGGGACGATCTAACTATGACATCTCATGGTAGACGTACTGATCTGCAGGCCTTACTTTTGTAATAAAAAAACGTTTTTTTTTAGTAAGTAGGTATTTAATACGATTTTAACTAACCAATTACATCAGTAGCTTAGGATTAAACATAATAAAATAAAATTATTGTCGAGGTACTTACATGCTTATAAATATTAGTCAAATTAATTAATTCAATTAACAGGTAAGTAACGATTTGAATAACACAAATAGAATAAATACACAGGTCAAATTAAAAATTATTTAGCCAAAACATAATTATTCACATTACAGATTAATTTTAAAATAGTAAAAACAAGGTTCATATTAGATAGTATTTATACATCACGCTCACAGAACCTAACTCAAGACTATCCGCAAATAAACCTCGTTTTGTGTACGCAATTTCACATTCTCCCTTTCTAAGCGACGCGTGAGGTCGCCGACTTTATTCTTAAAATCACATCGAACGTTTCTTCAAGTTGGTGTGTTTCTTCAAGAAGAAGAAAAATATTAATTTTTACCCAAAGATACATATTGCCTTACATACTAGGTACTATTACTAGAGTTAAACCTATACAAAAAAAACAATACCTAACAAAAAAACATAAAAACGGGGAAGAAAGGGTCCCCACCTCAACAAGACATGTGTAGCATTCGGCTAAAGCCCAATGCTTTTCAGGTGGAGCCCAACTTCGACTAAGGCTGGTCGGGAATGATGTCAAAGTAAAAACACTCCAGAACACTCAAGTCATTCTACCTATACACACTACGTACTAAATATACCAAGTCACTGCATTTCACTATTTACCCACGCACTTTTCTTGATGACTTTTTCACTTGATCTCTCCAAATAAAACTAAAAAACCTGTGGACAAGGTCGACTTTTAAAACTCTGCCGTACCTTACTAGAAAACTCCACGCTTTTCCTGGGCTATACCTATGTCTCTGGTTATAATAGAACATTTTACTGACCGTTTTTTTTTACATTCGTTCGAGAAATTAATCTATTGTATTTATTTAAATAGTTTTCATAAACAAACTCCTTTTATTATTTATAAGATGGCTTATTCTCTTTAAAATAAAACAGTTACATCTAGTATATACAATTATAAAACTAATATTTACACTCTTCTATTTTCTAAAAATCTAAGCCATCACCAGAAGCACAGCCAGAAGGCAGAGTGCCTAGAATGCTGGCAGCATTGCCACGTTGAATGGCAATGCTAATTCGTTGACCTCTACTACTTATTATGTATTCTGAGGAGTTCTAGAACGGGCGGTGATTGCTTTTATCTAATCTATGCAATAAAAAATCTAATATGAACCTTAATTCATTGGCATAATGTCGTCGTCGTTAAAACCTAACCTAACAAATAAAATAGTCCGTTAGAAAGAGACCGACTTAACCGTTCTTTCGACCCTTAAGAAAGCACGGTAACCAAGAGGATTTCCCCATTAATTTTTACAATTAAATTTATTTATTAAGACAATTATACAGTCCAATCGTAGTTAGTAGGCTTAAAACTAGGGGTAAGTACTTAAAATTAATAAATGCATTTGTCCTTAGGACCACATTAATAAAACGACAATAAAAAGGTTAGGTTATGTTATGCCAATAGGCACCTATCTCGCGTGCCCAGCGCACTCTATCGTTTACTACGTTGTCGCCAAGCATCTTCAGGTTGACCTGCTTGCGGATGGATGGAAGTCGATAGACGGTGATGTGATGGCTGACGGTGTTGTTTTCAGAGGGTAGGATCCCGTACTGGACTATCAAAAAGTCTTGGAGCGCCGAATGTGGGAGCCCTGCGTTTGGAGGGTAGAGGCCTTGCTTCAGAATGTTACTGAACGTCGCTGAAGTGTTTTTCTATGAGCAGGCCGGCTATGTCACGATTCTGGGAAAGAAGATAGGGAGTAAATAATCTATATCTTTAAGGCGCATACCCCACCCAAAGTGGCGCCGCCGCCGCCTAATTTATCTTATCATTCCGTTTAACAAAGGAAATTTTAAAAATCCATCGCACAGCTTGTGATACCTCTTATAAGCTTTTTTTAATGCCTCTGTAATAGTTTTATTCTATGTAGTATAGGCATACGAAAATAGATTTTGGTAGCCACGAAGGGCAACTTCGATTCACTGCCTAAACTAAATAGAATAAAACTATAACAGATGCATAAAAAAAAGCTTATTATAAGTATCACAAACGGTACGATGGATTTTTGCAATTTCCTTTGTTAAACGGAATAATAAGATAAAGTAGGTAGGTGGCGGCGCTAGTTTGGGTGGGGTATGCGCCTTAAATTAATATGATAAATGCGAAAGTGTGTTTGTTTGTCCTTCCTTTACGCGCTAACTCAGCAGAAAATCGTCTTGATTTTTGGCATAGAGTTAGTTGAAAGGATGGAGAGTAACATAGCCTACTTTTTATCCCATAAATCAGTTCCCGTGGGATAGAAAAAACCTTAAACAACGCGTGCGAAGCCGCGGACAGCAGCTGGTACTAAATAATTAACAACTGTTTATTAATAGTATTTTCTTTTTAAATCTTTTCTATATTGGATTTCATGCTGATGTTTTAACTTTTGTTACTGGTGTATTTTGGGGAAGAAGGTGATATTTCCTCCAAATAGTTGCAGAGGGAGGAATCCTATGACTGGGCTGACCCAGCTGGTCCATTTGCCCGGTGGTCTTTCGACCGACAGTTGATGCCAGATAGTCCATTACAGGTTGGTTGTAACTGCTTGATTCAGTTACAACCAACCTGTAAAGGACGTTTGCGCGATCAAGGAATTGTGCTCTTTTTGCACTTCAATTTTGTCTTAACGACATTTAGCGAATATCCGTTGAAGCGCTTAGGTAGCCAGTTTCTGTTTTTTTCTGATGTTACTTCCTTGATGTCTCTGATGCTACTCTATTGAGATCAGCTTTGTAGTTCCGTTCATATGCAAATCAAATCAAAAATTCTTTATTTCCATAAATACAAAAATGTACACTTAGAAAAGGTCAAATTCTGAAAATAAAACATTGACACGAAAATAAAGTGATATTTTTGATTTCTGTCGCTTTGGTATGTAGACTAAAGTAAAGAAGCGACGAAGAAACATTTAGCCTGTTTGTTGTTATTTTCGAGTTGAAGCAAAACCCGTCCCAAGCTTTTTTACATTCTAGAATCTTATCTAGATTCTAGAAGGTAAAAAAGCTTGGGATCTGATATTTTGTAGTAAGCCTTTTTGTACAGAAACGTTTTGACAACTAGTTTAAATATATTTACTGATAGATTTTGCAACTCACTAGAAGTTTTGTTGTAGAAGCATATACATTGCCCTTTAAAAGATACATTAATTTTGTAAAGTCTAGTTGTGGGCACAGCAAGTTTATGTTTATTTCTAGTAGGTATTTATATTATGTATATCACTATTTTTAGAGGTCGCTACATGTATCTTCTATTGATATCACCATCATCAGCCTATAGTAGTCCACTGCTATTGATGTTACGTTATGTAAACAGGTTAGGTACTCATGTATGTTCGCTTACCCATTCGTCGTTACCTTCCCTCAAGGTTATTAGGAGCTGCGGTACGCCGATTTCACGCAGCTTCCAAAGGAAATTAGATTTAGTATTTCGATCCATTTTCTGGAAATAAAACAGTTGTTTTTCATAAAAAAACTAGCTTTTGCAGTTTTGCAAAAAATACCAAAAAATACCAAGGTACATAAAAAGTTTTCGGTTTTCAGATTTGTTCTTCCCATATAGTTTTATAATCTACCGTCATTACAAATTTCAACTACCTAGGTTAGTAGAAGAGGTTTAGGTTTTTGATGAGTCAGTAACCTCATATTATTCATTTATTAAATATTTTAGTCTTCCTATTATGTTTCTAACTTGACAAACAAAATTGTAGGCCTTGGTAAGGTTTGATAATGCCCAGGAAACGGAACCAAAAGCCTGCACAATGGTTCGTGTAAAATTCGAAAAGTTTCTTTCCGAACTTGACCGACGCTCTGGCACGCGTTTCAATTGTCGAATAAATAATTTTTAACTTTGCAGGTATGATGGTCTGTGGATTGTCCAGCATTATTTAGATAGATAGAAAATGCTTTATGGCACACATAAATTTAACATATCAAACAAAAAAAAAAGAAGTAAAAACAAATATTTAACAATTGGCGGGTAATTTTCAACTTACCGCACAATTAAATAAATAAAATAAATAAATAAATAATGCTGGACAATTCACACAGCATTATCTAGCCCCAAGCTAAGCAGAGCTTGTGTTATGGGTACTAGATAACTGATATACATAATATAATACATAGATAGATACTTTTTATTATATATAGAAAACGACCAGAACACCCCGAACAAATGTCTGCAGATCGTACACACATTTGTCCCGAGGCGGGAATCGAACCCGCAACCTTCTGCGTCGCAGGCAGACCTTCGCCCACCGCGCCACATCGGTCGTCAAGTCAATTGTATCATAATATACTATTATATGTTTACCTGTAATGAGTCAAGAAGACCACTGAGGACGTAGCCGCAGGTAATGTTTCCGGCGGCCAGCAGCCGGCAGTAGGGCTTCAGCGCGGCGGAGTCAGCCAGCACGCGGAACTGCGAGGCCAAGCGCGCGCGGGCACACATGAATCTGATCGCGAGGACGGCGTTGTGCTTGCATCTACAACACATATCAAACACAGATGTGTTCAGCCAAAAGGAATATCCGAACATAGACAATAATAATTATGAAGAACATATTCGATGAAATTATTTTATTTTTGGTAGTTAGACTGACAATCAAATAGTCATGTCCTTATTCTTTACCGATTAGTCTTCATTCACTCATCTATCAACAATTAGGGAACTTTATAGTCGTGCATATAACTAATAATATAATATATATCTATATATCTAATAATAATATAAAATACAAAATAAATTAGTGGACGGGGTATAATTATCTATATTCCAGACAAATTGCATGTACCTCACCTCAACACCATTAGTCCACTTCTGGACGCAGGCCTCCCCTGATTTTTTTTTTATTGGGGGTAATGCCCATAATCTCCACGCTGGGCATACGGGCTGGGGATCGCAGTTGGGTGGTAGATCTATTCTGTAAGAGGCGCTGCTGCCCGCCCCCCGGTGTATGTCCCTTAGCCGCCTCCTACGACACCCACGGGAAGGGTTAAGTTGGTGCAAATTCTAAGCCGGCACCACACGGCTTTGTTGATGCAATTGGATGTACAATGTTTGTAAACAAACCACTTATACTTAACGAAGCGCAGGCCCAGACTCCTCCAAAGCGGAGATGTCCGTATAGCGGAGACGTGAAGAGACGTTTTTCAACTAAGGTGGCTAGAATGGAGCGGAGATGTGGGCTGGTCAGAGCGGCTGAGCTGCGTGCGGCTTTAGATGTTTTTGAGATGAATTCTCTAGCGAGGCACAGCTCACATCTCCGCTCATCTCTTCTCGTCTTCACTGCGTGACGTCGCCAGCTTGCGAGGCACAGCTCACATCTCCGCTCATCTCTTCTCGTCTGCACTGGGTGACGTCGCCAGCTTGCGAGGCACAGCTTACTTCTCCGCTCATCTCTTCTCATCTGCACTGGGTGACGTCGCCAGCTTGCGAGGCAAAGCTCACATCTCCGCTCATCTCTTCTCGTCTGCACTGGGTGACGTCGCCAGCTTGCGAGGCACAGCTCACATCTCCGCTCATCTCTTCTCATCTGCACTGGGTGACGTCGCCAGCTTGCGAGGCACAGCTCACATCTCCGCTCATCTCTTCTCGTCTGCACTGGGTGACGTCGCCAGCTTGCGAGGCACAGCTCACATCTCCGCTGCGATCTTTCTTTGTTTTTTCGAGGACATTGTTGACTCACCTGTCATTTCCCTCAGTTAGAGCTGGTACCAGCGCGTCTAGTATCCCTTTGTCCAACGCTAGCTGGATATGGAAAGATGTGCGCAGGATGTTGGCAGCGGTCCACGTTGCGTCCTATTAACAAAATAATCTACGTAAACAATACAGTCGCCGGCATGTCGTATAAACTACGTATAAAGATGAAAAAAGTGACCGCTTTGGATAGAGAATAGTGGAGGAAATTGCATAATTGCACCAACAAGAGTTAGGGCATTAGATTTATAAAAAAAAACTATATGTGTTGGAGCAAATATGACGATCTTTTAGGGCAGCTTATACCTTCTCTTTTGTAGCACCTACAGAAGAGTGAAAATAGTTTTGTTCCTTCAAAACTACCCATTGTAAAGAACAACTTTCGCAAACATTTTAAACTTAAACTAAACGAAAATTTAGTATTTTTTTCTTTTCACCCGACTCTCTCTCTCTCTCTCTCTCTCTCTCTCTCTCTCTCTCTCTCTCTCTCTCTCTCTGTCTCTTCAGGAACATTTTTGGTAATTTTCTATATAGTATAATAAAAAATATTGATCTATGTATTGTGTTATATTATGTATATCAGTTATCTAGTACCTACCCATAACACAAGCTCTGCTTAGCTTGGGGCTAGGTAATGCTGTGTGAATTGTCCAGCATTATTTATTTATTTATTTCTCACAGAAACAACAGTAAATAAAAACTTAGATTATAAAGAAATAAACAATAGTTTCCATTCAATTTCTATGAAATGTGAAGAGGAACCATTAGTATGGTTTAATAGTACATTATGGTGCAAGTGTGTAATGTTGGTGATTACCGCTGAGGCGCTATTGGGTCTTAAGAGAGCCGAGGACGGTAATCATTAATACACACGTGTATCATACGACGTTTTTTTGTGAATAAAATAATCATTTTATTTAATAGATAAAAAATTATATGTACTATTGAACACGATCTTTTTTGTATCGAAACTTTTTAAAGAACAAAGCAACTCAACCAATAAAATAAAAAAAACCTATAACTCACTTGTGAATAATAGTAATGAAAGTCACAGTTTGATTACAGATGTCATTATGTGCCTAATTGCGGTGAAATAAGAGCCATTTTATGAGCAAGTGTGTTGAAAATAATATTATTCATATTTAGCTTGGGTTCAGTGCATGCAAACACAACAAATGTGAATGAAAACACACCTTCACATTAAACGGTGTCCCAAAACTCAACGTCAAGTCGAAAACGGAGGGCAGGTGTCACGTCCCTCCCCTACATACATGTTATAATAGGAAATCTAACCACACTAATTTTATAAAAAAAAATGTTTATACCTCGACTTGTAAGGGCATCCCGCATTTGAGTGCATTAATTGTGTGATCCAAGCTGTCAGCATTGAAACTTTGGTCCTTCTGAAAAAAAAACAATATGTAGTATGTCGCCAACTGTGACAAGGCTGATGATGGAATGTCAAGCAATTCGGCGTTGTAGTTTTCTAAGAACAAGTCATATTTTATTTCCAACGTTAGTTGCTTGAGTGTGTTCAGCTGTGACGTTCGTCGACCTATCCTACAACGAAGGCAATGCAAGCAATGTATAAAGCTTGTAATGAAACTGCTTGGTTACAACGGATGGACTCGTTGGCCGTCTCAGTTCGAGTTGTCATGTTTTTGAAACGGTAACGACTGACGGGGTCACTATAATGCACGACAACTTATTGTACGGCCGAATAATGTACACCTTGATAATCCGTGTCAAAAGCTATTAAAATTGGAAGCCATGACACGGATTATCAAGGTGTACATTATTCGGCCGTACAATAAATAATCGTGCGTTATAGTGACCCGACAGACGACGGGTGTTTAGACTAAAATGTCAGAAAGGGAAAGTCATTCCTTTATCCGGAGCTTTTGACAGAGGGATGGAATTCTCTCAATCATGTCTGATGAGAATGATAGCTATCCAAACACAACACGTCCCCCTTCGAAATGTATTTGTACGCTCATCTCAGATCCTTCTATAACGTGGACTAAGGCTGCCTGTCCATTGACGCGGAGCGAGACAGTGGAGCAGAGTGAAGGAGTAAGGCCACGAAGGCGGAGATGTATGTATCGGAGACTAGATGAGACGTTTTTCAGCTAGGCTATCTCCAACGAAGCTATGCGGACATGCGTACTGGCTGGATTGGAGCGGAGGTGTGCTGGTTACTGCCGTTAAAGCGGCTGCGCGGCGTGAGTGCAGCGAGCGTCTGTTGAGATGAATGCACTGGCGAGACGCAGATCACATCTCCGCTTATCTTTCTCGTTTCCGCTGCGTGATGTCGCCACTAGTCGCCATCTTGCTTATCATCTCCGCTTCGCTCTGTCTTTGTTTCATCACATACAAACACGATACATCTGCGCTCGGGGTATATACATCCACTGAAGCAGAGCGGAGACGAGGTGTGTTAATAAAGACGTTCAATTGGTTGTTCCAAACAAATCTCTGTCCACCAAACTCTGTTTTCGCATCTCTTAAATAACTTTGTTTAATGTAAGATAAAATATTAGTGCCTTAACTTAGCAGATATTTACATACCGAGTCGCTGCGTTGGTGCCTCCCCTCCCGGCGTTCCGAGAAGCCACTCGGCATAGGCACGGCACTGGCTGTAGAAGCCATATTCATGAACACAGCGAATGACTCTTCTTTCGTAAGTAGACCGGAGACCGCCGGGCCTTCCGCAAACTGCGCAGCACTCAGTGACAGGAACCGGATCTTCTGTAAAGCTTTTCGGATGGTGGGCTCCTCTGGAACAAATGCATTTACTGTTATTTAATGGTGTTACTTTACTACTACGTGTGTGTAACTATTATTAATATTATTATCTAAAAATTTGCTACTAACCTTCATTAAAATTTTCTTTGTCAGCTGTTGGCTCAGATGTAACCACTTCATTAGACGGCTTTGAGTCCAGCTCCGTTGCTGGACTCGATCGCGAACTGCTCTCTACACTCAGCAACAACCGCTAAAACAAACAAATTGGGTTGTTTTGTAGTAGAGTCAAGAAATAAGCGTGATTTATTATTAAGTACAGATCTTCAATCACCATTATAATAGATGTGCCCAAGCGGATTTTTGGGATTTACTCGAGCGCGGCAGATTAACGTAAATGGGCAACCATGCACCTTGTGAAGTACTTCCACGATACCTAACCCCTTATAAGGCCGAACGTCTAAGGCAGTCGATCTTTACTAATCTAGTAAAAAAAATCGATCGTAAAACTTGAGCGCGTCAGATAATAAATAAATAATTTGACAATAAGAGCAGAGCATGACTTAAGGAAAGGGGAGAGTCACAAAGTAGAAAAAAAATGTTACCTGGACATTTTTGAGCGCGGTTTTTTTTGTAGTTGAAGGAAATTTCCGAATCATTGTATTTTTTTTTTTCTAAATGTAGGATATAATTTTACCACAAATTTTACATACATACTTACATATTTTATATTGTATTTATCACATAATTTTTTTTTCAACCAGTACGACAAGGTCATCAAGATGAAGCGTCTGTATAATAGTCTGACGCGCTTAAGTATTTCAAGGTTTATTTTTTTTGCATTTTTAAAATCGGCCATGACTTTTGGTCGCGTCCAAATCGTCAGTTTTTGGATAGGAGCTACTGGAGGGATCACTTAATATCCCTTCTCAATGTCTCGAACGCGCTGGAATATTTTTGTTCCCTATTTTCTACCTCCTTCATACGGCCACGCCACCCCCCAATGCAAACCGGTAGTTTTATATTTTTCCGTTTTCAGAATCACGTGGGGCGCAAACACTATTTATATCCGACGCGCTCGAGTATTTCTATGCGACTGTTTTCAAATATTTTTTAAAACGCGGGGAGCGTGTGCAGGTTTTCTAAGGTTCTAAGGTTTTCACCAGTGAAAGAAATACATTATATAAACTGTTTTTCTTTAGCATGTAACCTTCACCATCCTATAGATCCCCACGACACTCCCTATTTAGCCTCTTGAGCACCCCTACTATTAGATATTACTATATTTAGACAGCCGAAATGACGTGGCGGGCAAAGGTGTTACGGATTCGATTCCCGTCTTGGGACAAATGTTTGTACGATCTGCAAATATTTGTTACGAGTGTTCTCTGGGTGATTTCTGAGTTTAATATAATAAAAATTAATGTTATGAATGTATCAGTCATCTTATCATATAGCACCCATAACACAAGCCTTGCTTAGCTTGGGGATAAATGTTACTGCGTGAATTATCCAGCAGTATTCATTTACTTAGGTATTATAAAGCTAAACATTTCACACAATATTATCTAGCCCCAAAGTATTCAGAACTTGTGTAATGAATTTAATGAATGAACTAATATATGCTTAACTAACTTTGATTTAACCAATCTATCATCATAGAACACCCAGACCCAACCCAAATACTTGCAGATCATATAAACAGTTGCCCCTCAGTGGGAATCAAACCTACAACCTTCAGCGTCTCGAGCGGACCTTCGTCCACTGCGCCATTGACATAATTATGAAAGTAATCAATAAAATATACCTTTTCTCCAGATGTTTGAGGATGTTGAACACTCTCAATCAACTTCTCTGAAGCTGATATGTCACCTTCAGAAGGACCTTTCATCCTCTGTTGCGCCTTGGCCTTGGCATACCTGGACACTGCATCAAACAACTCTAGCTCGCTGTCCACATTAAGATGGTCGAGGGAAAGCACTGCAATCACTGTGTTTAATCCTACATCCTCAAAACCACTGTTGTTTAGCACTTCTTTTGTGTTTGTGCTTATAATCTGCAATTAAATGATAATTCACAGTGAATTTTTCACTTCTCATTTTCAATAAGTGTGTCATAGCGAAGCAAATGCGAACTGGAGCAGGACTAAAATGTAGTTTTAAGTCCTATGGCAAAGAAATTTTTTAGGGTTCCGTAGGTACCCCAAGAGGGAACCCATAAATATCTTGTTCGAAATACGTTGTCCGTCTGTATGTCTGTTTGTCAAGACCTTGTTCTCAGAAGCAATTTATTAAATAACAACATTTAGGCTAGTTACTAAACAATCTAGTAGGTGACACAGGATTACTCGTAATATAATGTTAACTACAGTACAAATAATAAATTTATGTAAAATAGGTAAAAACAAAGTGCTTAGACAAACCCAACATAGGCCTAAGTAAGGCACTGTTAACTATGTAACCTACTTATCTGTAAAGTAACTCTTGTCTGTTACGATTTCACACCTAAACAGCTGCATAGTCATAAGGTACCCAAAATTTATGAGTCTATTTTAGATATTTACCTGAATACATTTATCCATGACTGTTTTCTCATCAAAAAGGAGCGAAAACTCATATGCTCTGCAAGCATTTCTTGGGCCAAGAACGGAGCAGATATAACTGATACATTTCTTAACCAGATGTGGCAGTATGTACTTCTTCGCTCCATATAGCAGGTCCCAGGCCATTTCAAATGATTCTATGTCCATGTTACCAGTGTAGATGTATCTGTAAAATAATTAAAGTAAAATGCAATAATATTTTAATGTAGTTGTTTGTTATTCTTTTTATTATTACATTAGCTCGTAGTGTCGCACTGCAGAGTAAAGGCCTCCCTCCCTTCCTTCCACTCATCTTGGTGATAAGCAAGGAGGGCCAACTCTTTATTAAATAGGTCAAGCTATCCCGCCTAGGCCTTAAACATGGCCCCATTTGGTACAGTCAGTGGCAATCTTAGCAAACTGCAGGTTTAACATAAGCAACACAATGTCCAGCCCAGATCCACTTGAGTTTTAAGGCTCTTCGGGCAAATTGGATTTTGGAGCACAATAACATATTTCTAAGGTGTTCTGTAAGTCTGACTCCCACCCATGATTCTGTAAGTACTAATTTATCTATACTAATATTATAAAGTGGAATGATGTTTGTTTGAATTGAATAGGCTCCGGAACTACTGGACGGATTTGTAAAACTCTTTCACCATTAGCCTACATTATCCCAAACTATATAGATAGATTTAACCAAAAACTTACTGAAGCAGAGCTCTGAAGGCCTTTGGTGGAACATCAGGTATAGAAACTATCGGTTCGTTGCGATCCGATAGCCCTCCGTAGAACATCGCCTCGAAGACGGGAGAGGCCATGGCCAGAACGAGTTTGTGCGCCTGAAGCAACACCTGGTTGGTCTCAGAGCCGACCATGAAGCTGCAATCTGACCATTGCCCCGACGTAAGTAGATATCCACATCTCTGCTCCACCCTCTCAAACTCAAGCTGCCAGGGTGCTCCTGCTTCCGCCATCGTTATATTTTCGAGGATGATATCAAAACGACTAAGGTTAGGAAGAAGGTTAATAAAACTTGATCGAAGTTTTAGTACTAGGTATACTTATAAATCTGTGATCGAAGTGTTTCCCAAAGATCCCATAAGTAGCACAGATTTAACTAAAGATCTTTAGTACCTACTATACAGTACTATACTTATAAATCTGTGTACTATACTTATAAATCTATGCTAAAGACACAGATTTATAAGTATAGTACTAAAGCTAAAGTTATGTACCTAGTTTGTGAGTGAAGAGAATATCCCACGGGGCGGCAGGTTATCTATCTTCGAACAAACATAATGGACTTTACTTTATGTCTATGGTCTTGTCTACGGGTTCACATAATCCAATACAAAGATCCTAGGATCCTACGATCCATTAAGACAATTCCCACCCCTTTTTTCACACTTCTTTCCTCTCGTCTCTGAAAACAGTGACACTTCATAGCTTAGAGGAAGAAGATTTATTTCATCTAAGCATACACAAATATAAGCTATCTGCTCATATAAGTTAAATTTGTCTAGGTCAAAGATTATAGTATACCCATCGAGTTAGAATAATATAGAGTAACAATCACAGAAATAAAATGTCCGCGCCAAAACTCTGCACAACCTACGCTACGTGCAGAGTTTTTGTTTAGTTTCCGGGATAAAAAGTAGGTACCTAGCATAAGTGTTAGTCCAGAGTATAAGCTATCTTCATATTATAAGTGTGACTAGCTGCCCCGCCCCGGCTCCTCCTGGCTAAATAATATAATTATAGCTGAAACCTAGATTCATTCTAAATATTGGTTAACATTTTTTTTTAATCAGATGTTTAGTTTCGGAGTCCTCTTAGGTACATTATAAACTCACAAACTCACATACACATATAATGATATCACAAATACGACCTATAATATTATTTAGTACAAATAGCGTCTCCACTCGCCCTGTTCCCTGTTCGTACGCGCATGGCCGTCGGTCATCTTCGGAAATCTTCGGTGTGTCTTCGGTGCTTATTATGACATTGCGTACAAGCGACATTGATCATTATTCAACCAAGATAACGTCTTAATTCGCGTAAATGTCATTGTGAGCTATATAACAACAAATGTATAGGTATGTAGAACGGCGCTCGGACATTTTTTGAGTGCTGTCAGTTAGAGATTGGGACTCTATATTATTCTAACTCGATGAGTATACCTCTATATGGATCGTTTTAAAAGCTACAATTTGACTCTGTTTTGACTTCTCTCTCCTTTGGGATAGTGCCATATGAAAGAAAGAGATAACTATATTGTATCAGGTTATACTAAAACACAAAATGTGGTCAGTTTCATTCCTGTCATTGAAATTTAACTAGGGATGTGAAATGTGCATAAGTATGGAAACTTATCGATAATATTAGACGACGATTGTGGCGCGGTGGGCGAAGGTCTGCCTGCGACGCAGAAGGTTGCGGGTTCGATTCCCGCCTCGGGACAAATGTGTGTACGATCTGCAGACATTTGTTCAGGGTGTTCTGGTCGTTTTCTATATTATATAATAAAAAATATCTATCTATGTATTATATTATGTATATCAGTTATCATAACACAAGCTCTGCTTAGCTTGGGGCTAGATAATGCTGAGTGAATTGTCCAGCATTATTTATTTATTTATTTAATATTCAGAATGGAACGTAGCGTAGGTAGGTGCTACCTACCTGCTATAGATGGGTACCTACATCTTTCTAATAACCGTGAAGTTTCAAATTAAAAGCTTCGGTAGGTAGTTACTGAGATTTAAAAGAAAAAAAAAGACGATCAGAGTAAGACTTAAGCTTTTTATACACTAACGAAACCCAAAAGATTTTATAACAAATTATGGTTTATCGTTTCGCGGTGGCCGATTAAAAAATAATACTTAATCAACTACAATAAAATAACAGGCAACACGAAACGGCAGCACCATCCAGGCAAGATTTTGGTAATTAAAAATAATTATAACCGTTTAAATTATGCCGTGACTAAGAATCTACCGAAAATGTACCTACCACAATCAATACCCAAAAAATCCTGTCATTACTTGTCAAAGTCGGTACTTTTATTAAGTAAGCTTACAGTCAGTCAGTCATCGATCTCACTTGAGTATGAGTAACACCTTGTCTTAGATAAGCGTTACGATGACAAAGTAAGCTTTCATAATAATTACCAGAAAAATTTACCTAGATATCTCCTAAACCAGTAACTAGTAGTCTCTACCTTATATGTTTTTACTTTAAACAGGTATTTAAGTAATTAAATGGTGATAATTGGTTAGCATTTACAAGGAGCAGGGAAAGTGCCTACTTAGTAAAAAAAAACATATGTGATATGGTCCATTGTAAAATATTTACGTTTTTTTTTTATTAAACAATAATAGAATATCAGCATCGTTATGTAAAATTCTTGTTTCATATCCGGTTCTATAACAAGAACTATATGCAGGAAAATTCTTTGTGGGCTCCCAATCATGCCTTTTCAAATTTATTTTCCATTTTGTAGATAATTGGATCTTTAGGAAATCTGGAAGTGAAAAATAAGTTTTAGTTGTGAGCTTCTACTAACATTACGATCATTGGATTATACTTTCATCTCACGAAATTGTTCTCAGGACACCTTAATCTAGTGAATCCAACTCCAAGTCAGTCAGTCCATATAGGTACACGTACCAATCACACTGAATTTTTTTTATTGATGACGGTAAACCGTTTCGCCACCATAACTTAAAAATTTCTTAAATGTTGTCTCAGTACAAGTAGGTGTATGTATATTTTGTATTAAACTTATCGACAGTAATCTATCGACAACAACAGTACGTCACTAGGTAGCATCAATATGGTACATAAGATGTCATTTTATGGTTTGTTACCAAAATTTTTATGAATTATGGAATTATAAGGCTAATGAGCTTTGAATAACTTTATGAAATAGCTTCAATATTACATTATTAAAACAATTCAACCTATTGCAAAGAAATTTATCACTAACATTAGCCAAAACACGTCAATCGACTTACCGATGGAAAGATATTTTTTGTTTTTTGGCATAGATTTAAATCGTTTTTTGGTTTAATTCCGACAAAGCAAAGATCTAGGATCCTACGTTTTGCGACAAAGCCATCATCCTGCGGCTTTTGCAGTCGACAACTGCACAGGTCATGATTTATATTAGTAATAAACACCACAAAAACAAAGTTTTAAACACAAAATTACATAATAAACAGTATATTTTCTGTTCACCACCGTTGTTTGTTTGAGCCCAGCTGGGCCCAAACAAACAACGAAAAATATCAAAATGTGACACTCTGTGTTTCAAGATGAAATTGACGTTGGGATGTTGTCTCTTTCTTTCACATAGACAATTGTCATAAGAAAAAACGAAATGAATGACTAATTATTTGTTCATTTTTTACGCTATATCTACCCTACGGAACGTAGGATCCTAGATCTTTGGTCTAGGTCCATTCGTTTAGAATCTTCCTGCTGGAAGAACGTTCTACCCCCCAATGAGTATACAATAACTTCTTACCCCTTTTCTTACCCCAGCAAAAAACGTATTTTGCGTTTTATTCAAAAAGGGGGATATACTTACACAATTTTTTTTCATGACGCACATTCACAGCGTATGATGACGCACTAATTATATAAGTAAAAGTAACTCACTTCATTCTAGAAGATACTTTTCTGCTGGGGTAAAGCACACTATACGGGTTAAATTGTCTAAGACACTATAAAATAAATCCAGTAAACCTAAATTATTTTTATTGTCTTAGTGCTCACCAAAAATGTTAGTGGGAAAAACGCCATTTTTTTTTGACAATTGTCAAAATCCCCACAGCTTAGTGGGGATTATGACATTAGATAAACCCTCAGAGCGATAAACCATTCGGTATTTAACCTGTTGATCACAGAGACATCTGAATGTGCTTGCTATCCGTCATGACGAAGTCGATCTCATGAGTCACAGTTTCGGGGCTTCGCCATGTCCACTTCATTTGAGGCAATTTCATAAGGAAGAGTTCCTACCTTTTGGTGTTGTCTTCTTCTTCGGTCTCCCTTCAATCGCCTTAATAATTTTACTAACTGCTTCCCGTGGCTTCACACATATGGCGATACCATTCACCTACCTGCTTAATTAGGATATATTTATAGTTACCTATTATTTTAATATCTTATTTTAACTTATAATTTAGGTGTAAAAAGTTAAACATACAGAATTCATTTCGAATAATATTATAATTTATAGTACCTATAGATTAGGGTACAAGCGCGTGATTATGTAACAAAAAAACCGATTTTAATTGATACATCAATTTATTTAGTACATTAGATTCTAGCGTCATCATCATAATCGAATATGGAAACAGTCCATATTTATCTTAAGCTTATGACTAATAAAAACATACATTATTCAAATAGATTACCTTTCCTTTGAAAATGGGAATTTCTAAAGTAGGACCCTTTTACTGTATCTTATCTACGATGTACAAGTTTAAGAGAACCTAAATCTCATTTTTTTGGAATGTATTCCAAAACTGACAATATTTTCTCAAGTATAAAAAAATCAAACCAGCAACATAAACTTAATTATTTATTGTATCTTGTTGTTGTTACGGCAATCTACTTAATTCATAAATTAACTATTTGGTTTCTTGCAAAGAAAACTACAGGCTCTAGACACACACATGTAGGTATACATACCTACGAATAAAATGTAAGATATAAGAATCAAAACTACAAGAAATCGTCAGATAAAATAAACAACGGTTTAAATCCTTATCATTGGTTAAAATGCATAAGGCTTGGCGTCTCTAGCTAGCGACTGGACAGTCCATTTTATGGTTGTAACAAGCGTTTATAGTCAGTAAGAGATACGACACGTATCAAGTTCCGTATCTTCTCATCGAGAAATCTTACACTCTTGAAGCCTGTGCTGTTATATCCCGGAAAGTTCCATCAGAGCTAATTTATACTATGCTCCGTCCACGCATTTATTTTCTTTGACTGAATGAAAGAATGCAATATTCCATAGACTCAAAACTATCGGCACTGACGATATTTTTCAAGCCGACAGATTGTACGTGTGACTTGTTAATTTTATTCTTTCATTATGTCAAAGGAAAAAAATGCGTGGACGGTGTATAGTAGTCGAGCAAGACTCGACATGATTCGGCCACTCTGTGTATGCGATAAAAATCTCGGTTAGTTGCTAGCTAAGCGCTACTGCACGCAGCGGTAGGCTCACGTGGCGCTTGCGGTCCCTGCGTTCGCAGTAACTTTCGTCGTAGTAAGAATCAAACTCGTCGTGCATGGCACGTTACGTTACAATAAAATGCTCTAATCAGTCGCTAGATTTATAATGAAGTTTATTGCTTTAAAGTCATGGTTATTGACATTAAAGTCATTAATAACATTTATGACTTTAATGTTAATAACCATGATAGTTTTAAAAGAAGTTTATTGCTCTTTGCTCTATGTTCTAAAGTCCTCTAATGACGAGCGTCTCGCCTATGATCCCGTTCGCGCTCGCGCTCGCGTTCCGCAGTTGGCGGTTCACGTTCACGTTCCCGCTCTCTGCGTTCACGGTAACGTTCGTCGTAGTAAGGCGCGGTGCGGGACTTCACTGCGCTGGCGTCGCCGGCCCCACTTTCTGGTACTGGTTCCACTGGTGACTTGCGGGGCCTGGGGAAAAATATCATTAAAAGTATTGCTAGACAAAAATTTATATTAAACAGATGGAGGAATTGACTACATAATTTTTTTGTTATCTTGCATAGTAGTTATTGTGCAAGTTGGAGAAGGACCATATTCATATTGAAGAACTGACCTTGATTAACGTTTCTGGTAGCATTAAAAACAAATATCACATGAAAACAACTATTATAAACCGCACCGATAATGATGCAGATGATATTATAACGAAAAGTGGGAGTTATACTCGCGTATCGGTTTCGTACAAACTTGTATTCAAGTTTCTTTCTAACATTAATTTTGTGAATTAACAACAAATTTACGGTTTTTAGCTTTTTCCTTTACTTGTGCTATAAGACCTGCCAAATCTCATGATTCTAAGTCAACGGTACCCTATAGGTTTTCTGTTCATGTGATTCCCTTGGAAAATTCATAAAAAATTGAGCATAGACGGCTGTTACTTTTGGTTGCTTCGACTTAGTTTGATTTGTATCGCGGCTCCAAGAGGTTACGAACCTGAGTATACGATGTGAATTTCAACTTCGTACCTCCACTCGTTTCTGAGAACAGAGGGTTGACAGACGGACAGACGGACAACAAAGTGAGCCTTTATGGGTTCCTTTTTGAGTTACGAAACCCTAAAAGTGAGACGGCATCATTGTATTGTATATTATGGCATATTTGATATCACTAAAATTGTGTATTTTAGATTTTGTGTTTTCGGGTTTCAAAGATCGGTTTTGAAACCCTTATGGTCTCGCTCTGTCTGTCCCCGCTCTTTCTTGTATATATCAGTAACTACTGCAGCTATAGGACTATTCACGATGGCTCGGAATGAAACAGACTCGGAATCGAAAACAAATACGCGGAAAATTCAAATATTTTAGCGGTTTTTTATATTTTCTGCGTTCTGCAGGAAATTAAACTACCAGAAAAGAAGTTTCCCATAAAAAGTTAAACATTTTCTATAAACCTTTGTTTTGACAACTTTCGATTTATATTTGCTGCTTTTTAGCAATTATTATTAAAAGAGATTCATTATTATTACTAAAATCAACATAAATTACCTATTGCTCCATTATTTCATACTTTATTGTAACATGGGTTCATAGAAATATGTCTACGATCTGTGGAAAACATCTTTTTTGGTTGCTTAATTCATTGCAGAACGCAGAAAATATTTATAACCGCTAAAATATCTTTATTTCGCGCGTTTCTATTTTCGACTCCGAGCCATGGTGAATAGCCCTGCAGAAAAAGGTCTTGAATTTTGTTTGTTTCTTAAATATTCTCACCTTTCCTCGCGACTGTGTGCCCTATTGTAATGGTCAGCAGTACGTTCGCGGTCCCTGGAGCGCGAGCGTTCCCTTTCGCGCTCACGGTAGTCTCTGTAGTACCTAAAACAATAGATAGGTGTGGTCAAAGGAGTGGGAAACGGATTGAAGCCCCCGTAAGCAAATTTATAGCCTATTTTATTGTTTTGGTGGTATTTAGACGTACCGCAATTTGTTCATTTCTAGAATCTAGAAACAGCTAAATATTTTGTTCTTTGTAAAAAAATCTTACTAACAAGCAATTTATTTGTAAACTTGGCCACAGCCATGTTTGTTTGGTAGGATCAATATACATAACTTATACATTTTGTTAGGCTTTGTAGGAGTGATTAGAATATTCTTTACGATAAGATACAAAATGTAATGCTAGTTCTAGTTTTTAGGCCTAGTCTTATAAGACTAGTATATTTTTTCTTCCGCCAAAATATCGGATTATGATCATAAGTATCTCGAAAGTGTGCTAAATTTTAGTCACAAGGTAATTAAGATGAAAGTAATAAGATGGATCGCACAAAATGAGCGAAGAATTTTTTGGTTCACAATAGGGTGTGGTGTAGGTGCATAGTTTTTTTTATGAATCGATTATTTGTTATTTTATTAATTATCACTGAAAAAATATAGCACACACAATTTTTTTTACTACAAAGGAAAAAACTAAAACTGCTCTTGTGGTGATAAAAACGCTGCACTTTATCTGAGACGTCATTGTTTAGTTTGTCAATTCAAAGTCACATGCAAATACCCTATTTGATCAGGCTTTCACGAATTTGGATGGAAATATATAAATAAATGTCACACAAAAGAATTCCACACCATTACATACAACATACACAGTAGAAAATTTCATAAATTGTGTATACATACTGTTGTATTGATAGATCATACATACAAAACTACAAAATAATAAAAATGTAAAAGCATCCTTTCCATGTAATTAAAATAAAATTGTACAAACCAATATTTGCTTTAATAAAAATGTAAATAAATATAAAACAAAAATATTACTCAATTCAACAACTACACAACATCGGGTACCCAATACCTACTCCAAGCAGTGTTGGTAGCATTTTCATGCAAGGCAGGGGCATAATAATAAATCTTTTGTTATACCTGTGTAGGTAGGTCAGAAACTTAGCACTCTATAAACAAATATGACATTTACACAAGCTAAGCAAACCCAATTTACACTTCTAATAGTAGAAATAGCACACAGTGCTATGATTACTGATCTTCTTACAAAAAGAAACTGTTTGCCGGTTCGCAAACGCTTTTAATAATATACCAGCAAGGTGACTAGTTCCAGTATTTACAACTTGGTCCTCATCCAACAATGCTTGGATAGTGTAGAAATAACCAATGTATCAATTCGCAAAACATTCGCCATTGTAACAAGGGACATTTTACATGTACCACAAACACACCACATCGGAGCAACAAAGTGGTGAAGCGTGTGAAGTCTAGTAATTGCGATGTGGTAGATGTAGAGAACTAACACTTTTGTCCGCATTTGGAATCCCTTTGGTCCATTATGCGTTGTTTACGATAGCATAGCCAGCCAGCGATGTGGTTATGTTGTCTGTTGTGGCTATAGTTGGCAGAAATACAGAAGATGATTTGTCTGACAGCAAAGAGCAGCAGTGTCGCTGCGCCGACGCAACGCAACGTTGTGTTTGCGGTGGCCGCGCCGGACGGCTAGTGCCTTGTGTCGCTGGTGATTGCCTTGTGGTTGCAATATAGTTGGTATCGTCTAAACGGATGAATTACACGTGTACCATGTGAATTAACACTTTTATGGCTGAAAACACAGAGTGCGATCTGCGGGTCCGTGTCGCGACGCTAGCAGTGATCGCGTTATACTTCTCATTTTTCATACAAAATAAGCACCCGTGTTGTCGTTGTGGTGTGGTTGTAGTACGTGTGAAATAACTGGAAATTCTATTGATTGTGGTTCTGTTAATCTCAGATTCAATAGAAAGTCACTATTCAGAGACAAAAACCCTCGATAACACATAAGGCATGACTTTGACACTTAAGAGAAAGTAGAGTAATGCTTGTAAGATCTATCAATACACTTACGAGTCCCGATCACGTTCCCCCCGAGCCGAAGACCGTTCCCTATACCTGCAAACCCATTAGAACGTTTGAGAATGATTTATTTGGTTTGATTAAGCTGGGAAATCGGTATACCGTTAAAAATATCTGGTTCATACTGGATATTTTAAACAGTATACCGGTTTCCCGTTTCCAAAGTTACCCTTCATACCCACAGACCAAATTCGGTGACTGGTTAATTTAGTTAGGGCATGAATATAAACACGAAACAAAATATCTTAGAAAATGACTAAACCTAAATGCGTATTCTCGCATCCTATCGCCCACTATAAATAAAGCAACTTTTATGAGAATTCACATTAAATATTTTTAAACTATCATAGATATTAACATTATAGTCATTTAAAACGGGATATTTACCATGATTCGATTTTTAAATTATCCAATATTTCGGCACAGTTTCATGCGCCATGACCACGGAAGAACTATTTGATAACTCAAAAATCGAATCATGGTAAATATCCCGTTTTAAATGACTTTAAATAATAATAATGTTTAACATTCCCCTTTCACGTCTGCTGTTCCTTTATATTGAAGGGCAGTTCGTACTGACAGCATCATCAAACGGTAGTTGCTGTCCGAGAAGTTATGTCCCTGTTACTGTTAGGTATACAGACAATTCCTTATAAAGTTACGCGTCCACTGGTTAGGTTAGGTATAGGTAGGAGAACTCATTTGTCCGCATTTGGACTCCTTTTGGTCCATTATGCGTCATTTATACTAGCATAGCCAGCCTAACTCCGTCCAAAAGCGCAGAATCTTCCTGGGGTCTTCACAGGCTTCGCGGAGTGATCTCGGCAAGTTGAGGATTTCTGTTCATTGCGCTGTTATTCCATCGCATTCCAGGATTACGTGGATTCATCGTCGCCGAGGCACCCTCTACAGAGAGGGCTGTCCGTCGCGTCCACTGGACGGGTAGCAGAGTGTACAGAGCAAAAGGATTTGTTGCTTTGTATTGATTTCTATGGGACAGTGTGCACAGGATGGGCATTTCTGCCGATACGAGCGGCTTGGAAATACCACATTATACTGCCGATGCAAAATCCGAAATCGGTAGAAGCACCCTATCGGCATACTGTAACTACCGACGACGTTGCGAACGCTCCCTTTTTTTCATAATTAAGTAATTCATAATCCAATGACGTTTATTTCTTTAAGCTTACAAAATAAGCACTTAGACAAGTCAATTTAATACTATAAACAGGTTTATAAATAGTAATTATAAGAAAGGTGTTATTAAATTGTCCTCTTCAATTTTTATTTCCACTAGCGAGAGAAGTGGAAAATAAACCACTAGTAAGTGTTTTCGATCCAGTGGACGCGTAACTTAACTGAAAACTATTGTTTAAGTAAAGCTACCTATTGATGATGCTGTCTAAACGTGTCACTGTACTGTGATGGTCTTTGGTAGATCGTAAGGAGCATGGCTGTGACGGGTCAGAATAATGCACGACAATTTATTGTACGGCCGAATAATAATGTACACCTTGATAATCGGTATCCTGGCTTCCAATTTTAATAGGTTTTGACACGGATTATAAAGGTAAACATTATCCGGCCGTACAATAAATTGTCGTGCATTATAGTGATCCGCTGTGACTGTCAGTGCTCACCTATCTCTCTCCTCTCTATCGCGACTGCGTTCCCGGTACCTCGATGGAGAACGCTCGCGTCGCCTCGGCGCGCGGTGCGAGCGCGCGTCGCGGTCACGTGAGCGAGAGCGTCGCGCGCGCTCTCCAGAACTGTACGACTTGGTTTCTACGCCGTGAAGGGTGTCTTGCAGTGATGAGATGAGGATCTTGCATCTGTCGTCGTGCGCGACCTGGGGAGAGCAATGGTATGGTAAAATGGTGAACAACGCGGTTCAGGTAACATCGGACGTCACCTAAGAAAGATCGAACAAAGCTTCGACTCTATGATAAATGTAGCTACTCTTCGTAATTTTACCTTGTGTATTGGGAGTAGCGTCTTCCACATCCAAATCCAAACAAAAAAAAGTAACGGTAATCACGTGTCTAGCCGGGGTTTTATGATTTTCAGTCTAAATGCCTATAACTCTGTACATTTTACCTTGACCCGTTTTTATGACCCGCCTGTCCTCCGATGTCGGCTCGACGTTGACTTTCGGGGCACGTTGTATGTATGTATGTATATATATGAGATTTATTCTCACCTTGCTTTGCTTGATGAGCGATATCGCAGTGACTAGCGTCTCTATGGCCGAGGCGTACTCGCCGGCGGCCGCATCGCTAACGGCGCGCGCGATGGCGCTGGAGGACACGGTGCGGTTGCGAGACATCACTTCCTCGAACTCTGCCTCGGATATTGCGGGGATGGGAGGGTGCGCGGGATGCGGTGTGGGCGGCGCGCCGTGGTGCGGACGCGCTGATTCTAGAGACGGCGGGTACGCCTGTAGGACACAAATAGAAGATTGGTTGTTTTTGTCAGAATAGCTTTTTATGTCTTAAGACAATACCCCGAGCCAAACTAGCGCTATTTTATCTTATTGTTTCGTTGAGCAAAGGTAATTTCAATATTTTCAATGGGCAGTTTGTGATACTTATTATAAGCTTTTTTTTAATGCCTCTATCATAGTTTTATTCTATAGTTTAGGAGGTTCTTATATTTGCAGTAGGGTAGTTTAGAAATGTGACAGAAATCAACATTATGAATCAATTATATATCTGTAGCTTTGTACGACAGAGCAACGTTTCCATGTTGCGAGCGTGTGGCCTAGAATTATTTCTTGGGAACGCTCGCTGGGCACACAAATATTTTACAGTCAACAAAGGTCAATCTATAATTCCCAAGCATCACTCAAGACTCCATATTGTCTCAGAAATCCCCGCCACCGGCTACGGCAGGCAGAGCTGCCGTTTCAAATCTTCGTTTTAAAATCTGTCTCGGTGTGAACCTTTACGGTACTTTTTAATCCCATATAAACAACTGGAGGTCAAAAACAGTGATTGTTGTCCAGGGTAGAATATACTAAAATTACATGTAATCATAATTGAATGCGTAAAATGTTTTCTTTTAACATTAATAATTTACGCATGTAAAAACTTTTTTCTATTCTAGCCTAGACAAAAAAACGCCATGCCATATTTTTAACTGCAGCTCTCTTGCAGTATCCAGTTAAAAAATAACATAATAATAGCTAGCCTAATAGACAAGATTACCTGTGGTGGTCTTCCATACGGCTGACGGCCCGGCGGCGGGCCCTGTGCGGGCGGCGGCGCGCCGTGCGGCGGGTGGCCGTATGGTGCGCCCGGGCCTGGTGGGAACCCTGTCAATGATATATAAATAAACAACTCTTGCTGGACAATCCACACAGCATCATCTAGCCCCAAACTAAGTCGAGCTTATGTAATGGGTACTAGATGATTTGTATTTAATTCAATACAAAGATAGATATTTTTTACCATGCATAGAAAATACCTAGACCCCGGAACAAATATTTGCATAACGTACAAAGGTTTGTCCCAAGGTGGGAATCGAACCCGCAACCTCCTGCGTCGCAGGTGAACTTTCGCCCACCGCACCACATTGTTCGTCAAATATAGAATACCTACTCTAGTTTAGCTTTTTCAGTGCAAGGTATCAATAAATATTCCATTTTAGTGTTACTCCATTAGTACATTAAAAAATGGTGTGTCGTTTATTGTTAGTTTACCCCCCTCGTATGTTCTAAGTTTCGTAATTATATCAGCATTGGTTTATTTAATTAAATTTGTTATTTTTATATAAAAACGACTTGCTATCTTTAATAAACAGTAAGATTCTAGTTTTAAAATAGTTTCGTTTCAAGAAAATTTCTATGAATCCATAGTAACAATGGACAGCCTAGCTTCAGCCTCGCGACGCATCGGTCTTGGCATGAACTTGGATAAAACCAAGGTCATGATCAATGGCCACATTGATCTGGGACCGGTCGTCGTACATGGCCACCTTCTCGAAATTGTTTCCGAGTACCTTTACCTTGGGCAGACTCAGCTGTTAGGTAAAAACAATTTTGAGTATGTTTCTGGATTCAGTGATAAGTATTTATTCGGCAGTAGATGTCGGTGCAAGGGTCATACTTTGAAGCTACTCATACTTTATGTAGCTACTTAATCACATTACCAAGTGTTCGCAACCAGTCATTTTAGCATTTCACCCTACAATTCGAGCCAACCAGCTGGAATAGCGTATACGCCCTTATTTTGGCGTTATAAACGTTGTCTCTAAACTCAGTCGCCAAAATTAAGACGTAGGTATACGATGAATGAGTTTTTAGCTAGCTTAGCTTTCAGGGAATTGTTATGTTCACCCAATTGTTTGGCCAAAATGACTAGACTAGTCGTCAATACACGGGATCGATTGTTACAGTAGATTTTTATGTCTGCCACGCAGGAGGTTGCGGGTTCAATTCCCGCCTTGGGACAAATATTTGTACGTTCTGCAGGTATTTTCGGGTGTTCTGGTCGTTTTCTATATATAATAAAAAATATCTATCTATGTATTGTATTATGTATATCAGTTATCTAGTAAACATAACACAAGCTCTGCTTAGCTTGGGGCTATATAATGCTGTGAGAATTGTCCAGCATTATTTATTTAAAAAAAAAGACTGATGTAACTTAGGTTACCTGGCGGCCCTTGCTGCTGAGGAGGAGGCCCGCCCGGAGCCGGCTGCCCCGGTGGCTGCTGGTTGAAGAACGCAGGGTTCACATGCGGAGCGGGCGCGCCCGGACCTCCTGAATCAGAATAACAATAAAAATTAATTTGACCTCTGTGGCACAGTGGGAGCGAAAGTCTATTCTAATAAGATTAAACTGTGAATATAAACATCTTAGTTCAAAATTTTCTGCTTTATTTGCCCTTTGTGTTGTACATGCATCGCTAACTTTTTTTGGGTTAAACAAATAAATTTATTATTTATTATATATAACCTTTGTTGTCTTTCAAGTACAAATGAATGGTGGAGTTCGTGCAAATTATGAATTCTGTGAAAATAGCCTCGAATGCGAAACTGCTCAGTATTGGGCTTAGCGCAAGCGCTCCCTTTTGGAACCTTAAAAATCTTAAAATACGCTACAGCGCAACCACTGCCCTTAATTCCGAGAATTGACTACACTATTCAAAAGATATTTATCTGATTAGTATTCGTATAAAAAAAACCATTTAATGTTCTCTCTACTCTTTACGACTCTTTTGACATGGACGCTGGCAGATTTGTGGCAGCAAAGCACAGCGAGCCATAAAATAAGAAGTTGAAGTCGAATGAATTTGTAAAATTATAATACCTGGATGTTGCGGCATGGGAGCGGGTCCGCGCGGCGGGCCCTGCTGGTGCGGAGGCATCTGGTGCGGCGGCGGCATGCCCTGGCCTGGACCCTGGAAAACAATTACAACAATTGTCTATACAGAGTGCCACGAAACTTGTGCAATAGCCGAAAGGGATTCTGGACCGCGAAGGGATCAACTTTGCTTCTACGATTTTTTGATTGTCGAACAATTTTTTATAAATTTTGTGACAAACTGGTTTCATCCTGTATATTTTTCTGTGACATTGTATATTTGTTGTACATCTCATTTCCCGGGCAGCAGCGCTAAACAAATCCACCAACGGACCGCGATCCCCAACCTGCATACATAATATTAGTAAGACCAGCGCTTATCAGGACGACGCCGACGCGACGTTCAGCCGTGGACTGATAGCTGTAGATGTGATGGGATAATCTATGTGCTTTCGCTGCTCCTAAAAGATTCGCTACGCGATTTGCGGGAAATTCTAATATTTAAATAATATATTCTGTTCTCTTTTTGCAGCTTGCTCTTTAAACGATATAATATTGAACCCTAAAAATTCAGCCATTTAGGCGTGTAAGACCATATTCAGAACTGCTTTCGCTCTTACAATATTATTGACTGTATTTTGACTTACACCATGAGGAGGCGGCATCTGATGCGGCATTTGGTGCTGCGGGGGCCCGTACTGCGGTGGCTGTTGCGGCGGCATGTGGGGCCCACGCGGACCCCAGTCTGGGCCTGGCCGGGGGCCCGGCGGCCTCTGCATCTGCGGCGGGCCTTGGAACTGCGGCCGGAAGTTCTGGTGAATTCTCGAAAGTATTTAGAAGCCACTTGTTTCAAGTGCACGAGAAAAAAACCAGAATCGTGTCTGAACATACATATATCGCTGTTGCCTCTACTGGTTAATCAACCATTCTTAATTATTTGATGGAATCTATCAAAATCATACAAAAATTAAAGGTATTTTTTTTTTGCACACACACCTGCATTGGCGGGCGATGCCCCGGTGGGGGTCCCTGATGAGGTGGCGGCCCCTGATGCTGCATGTGATGCGGAGGCGGGGGCCCCTGGTGTTGCATGTGATGCGGCGGGTGATGCGGGGGGCCTTGCGGTGGTCCTCGCATCTGGTGGTGAGGTCCGCCGCCGGGGCCCATCATCATGCGAGGACCGTTCGGACCGGGGCCGTTTGGACCGCCGAAGAATTCTGGACAAATGTATGTTATCGCTTACCGGTCGCGATTTCATCCGCGTAAGCTTTTTTGGATAGAACTCATGATTTTCAATAAGCTACCATAAAAAAACATACCAGTTACCATCCCGGTATTCTCAGTTTGTTTACTACTTATCATCGATCTAAGCTACTCCACTGCTGGACAAGGCCCTTATAGTGTCATAACGTCCTGTCTACTCTACCCGCATCCATCTTTAACCAACTCTCTCAAATAGTCATTCCACCACACACCTTGCCACAAAGCCTACAATGTCGCGGTCTCTACACAAGAAAACGTTTACTCCCAAGGTTTGTCTTTTCTTCGGGAGATATCTACTGCACCGAAACTCCACGTCTAGCCGAAATAGGACATACAGGGAGGTCAGCCGGTTCATGACGATCCAGAAAATTCAACCCAGTGTCAATATTTTCGATCATGATCGAAATGATTGGCACAAAGCGCAGTTTCTTTTGTCAGGTTAGGGCCTATACAACCACAAATGTTTGTTAAAAGGATAGACATTGGATTTCGCGTTCATAGAAGCGGGATAGAGCATAATAACGCAAGCCCAAAAATCAAGTTAATAATATCTACAAAAGAGGACGTTATTTGAAAAAAAAAAAAAAAAAAAAAAAAAAAAAAAAAAAAAAAAAACATGAAATGTTCTTTATACTTAGTTCTATTACCATGCTTATTCTCAAGATCTTAACTTCTGTATTTATTGAGAAATTTAGTTTTTAGTAAAAAATTTGAACTGCGATTTTTTTTCTATAGAGAACATTTTACGGAATCCTGTTTTCGAAACATATGATCGATAGAGTAAGTCCTGAACTTTAACATAATATTAATTTTAAAGTTAAATATTTAGTAGTTTAAAAGATATGGAGATCTGACGAAGTTGATTTGAGTTGGTATAGATAGGCCCATGCCTATAACTCGAAACCAAATGTACATACACCATTATTTTTTTTATTTTTCTGGATGATTATGACCACGCCTGTTTTTTTTTAAGGATGAAGTGGGACGGAGCAATATCAAGAGGGCTATACTTACCATCGAGCTCAAATAGGAAGATACCTGCACATAAATTGATAACCATGTTTATAAATGCGTACCAAATAATAGAAATAGAAACAAACAGTCGATCACTTCAAGTCAGAATATTTTGCGGTAGATTGCAGACACTACCTATATAGCCTAGGGCTATGATGCCCCCCTGCTTTCGCGGGTATTTCAAACAGAACCCCTTATGGTTGTAGACAGAAACCTCGTTTAAAATGAGGGGTTTTATTGCCAATATCTATTTGTTAGAACATTGAATTAACATAGAATTTTAACCTTTGTTATCAGTTAAGATTATATCAGCGATGTTCTAACAGTACCCCCGGCGATAAATTTTGCTCATCGACCTTTGGAAAGAGACAATCGGCTAATTTCGGTTTCGTAGAGCGTTATCTCTGTCGCACGAAATACCAACAGTCCGTTATTTATTCAATTTCAAAAAGCCTTTAATATATTCTAATTTAGGTAGCTACCTACAAGACATCGGTGTAGAAAATGTAGTTATTTAGTGTCAGTATCTAGATTGCTGTGCCTTTCAGCATAGGCCTCCCCCATGGCCAAGGCAGTCGATCATTCATGAGTTTTCCTCCTTCATTGTGCGCCGGCTGTAGATATGCGGTAAGCTGGAAGCGACTACACTCTACCGCAATTGAACAACGACTGACATAACGTCACGTAAGTAGTGTGCGTGCGATAGAGATAATGCTCTAAGAAGCCGAAATAGGCCGATTTTCTCTTTGCGTCGATGTACAATATTTATTGACAGGTACTGTACGGTATTACTGTAGGGATATGAAGTTCAGAAAATCAAAATTTTTAACGTTTTATTTATGAACCTACCAACCTGACCTATTAAAAAGAGGACAACAATACTGACAGACATTGATTTGAGCACTTTTCTGTTCTGTATCAGACCTCCTCCTTGTAGTCAAGGGACTACAATCTCATCTAATGATAATTGACCACCTATCAAATGATCACGAAGGTTTTGAAGACATCAATCATTCACTCTTGCTAGCATGCTCTTACTATGAACTTTAGTGTAAGCGAGGGCTTCAATGGTTTGTTTACCTCCAGGATGGCCCCCAGGTGGGCCACCGGGGTGGCCAGGCGGGCCCCTCATGCCCCCAGGGCCATTGTTGGGCCCTGGCGGCGTAGACCGCGTCTTCGACTGGCTCTCGAACTGGTTCAGCGCCTGTGGAATACTTGTGCTGAGTATCTGACCCCTAGCGAACGCCTGATAGTGTTAATACTATACACACAAGTATACCCTCGTATTCTCATCTATATACCTAGGAGCCTAAGTGTTTTTTTATGTATTTTGGAGAAGTATTCGTATCCCTTTTTTGCTTTTTGGTGCATCACTAAACCGTGTGCGTTACCCCAGCAGAAAAGTATCTTCTAGAATGAAGTTACATAAATAATTAGGGCGTTATACGCCAGAATGTAAGTCAGAAAAAAAATGTGCATGTCCCCGTTTTGGAATAAAACGCAAATTTCGTTTTCTACTGGGGTAACGTTCTTCCAGCAAGAAGATTCTAAACGAATGGCCCGAGACAAATTTAAGTTATATGGGCAGAGCTTATATTTGTTTATGAATTTTGATTGAGATATTCAATTTTCTGCAGGGGTAACGTTTTGCAAAATCTTGTTTCTCGGAAACCATGGCATGTGCATCTACAAAATATACATACTTACATTATGACGTAGTAAAGTTTGCAAAAATAGTTTTTATGTAATCTTGCTTCTTTTTAAAAACTAAAAAAAACTGACTTTTTAATGGACAGACATACAGGTTCATTGTAAACGGTGTTCGGTTCTTGTTGTTATTCACTACTTATTTATGTAACTCACTTCATTCTAGAAGATACTTTTTTGCTGGGGTAACGCACACCAATAAACCCGGTTCTGTTCTGCTCTATCAAATGCGCAACTATGATGGCGATTCTGCATTAGAATTGAGCTGTTTCTATTATTTTATGGTTTTCTAAAGTTTAGTTTGTCAATAATGCATTTGCATTGCCATCTGTCTGATAGCCATTTGCATTGCCATCTGTCTGATAGCCATTTGTAAAGTTATTTGATACGTAGATTATATTTTACTTTTGAGGTTAACATTTTATTAACCGTTAGGTTTATTTCTAGAATTAACCAGTACAATGTTCCATTATATAATATTGTATTTAAGCGAATGTTACCTGTTTAGTGGGCAAAGTGACAACCGGGTGCTGGCCTTGTATCTCTTTCTTGGGCAGACGGTCCATAACCATTCTAAGAGACTGATCCGAGCCCAGAGAAATGACGCAAAAACCCTTCGATTGTCCATTTGCCCTATTCTCGAAGAACTTAACATCTTGAAAGTCGGTCACACCCACGTCTTGTATAGCGTTGGCGATGTCTTGGTCCGTTGCCCACTGAAAAGTGTATTCGAAACTAAACCAGTAGTCACGTTGAATTGAATGAGAGCCCTCATTCGAGAAATATGCATGCATGGTTACATACCTCTTTGTTTCCAATATCTGACCGAAATCTAACACCTAACGTCACGGCAAAAGAAAAAATCGACGTAAGTCTCGAGAAATGTAATTTTTATCTAGTTCAAAATTATAGTACGTTCATCGAAAATAAACTAATCCAAACAAATACTTTCGTTGCTCCCACTCACTCCCGGTCTACTACCCTCGAAAACTCCAAATGCCTCAGCAGGTGACGTGATGACGGTGGGATAAAAGAAAGAGTTTTCTTTGATACAATAAATTTATTGCCATCTTAGTTTTAAATATCACAGGTAGATTGCATTTTCAAGGTATTATTAATTATTGTAACAGCAGTACACCCACTGCTGGGCCACACTTGTTTACATTGAATAATTAGGCATCCTCATCAACAATTAATGAGCTAGAAATAATTGACAGTATATCACGTAGGTAAGGTACTACAACAGAGAAACGTACCGTATTTCGTATTCAATAATTCAAGTTATGGTTTGTATTTGACAATTATGTAATACCATAAGTGGGATACGACAAGATATTAAGATAGTCCTATTTCTGTTTTAACATTTTCATGCCAATTTAACCTATTTCATATTCTGACAGTGGAACTATTTAGAATACATTTGTTTAGAATTAACCAACCGAATTCATACAAACGAATAACTCCCGTTTAATCGCAGTAATATTTACAACCATTAAAATATTTGATTACGAAAGTAAAAATGTTCCTAGATTTTTATAATTTAGGCGTAAGTACATGAAGTCATCAAGAACTATGCATAATATTTAAACATTCCGATAAAACGAACAATTAGGTAAATAACCAGAAACAATATGAGGGCCGAAAACAAACTCACAATAATAAAATCGGAAGACATTAAACAACAAAATAAAATAAGGTACTACAGACAAATTTAAGCAGAATACCTTACCTCTGAACCTGATGGAAAAAACATTAGTAAAATAAAAATAACATAAAAAAAATCTGCATATTGGACACCATCTGCGCAATATGTTGATTTCGTGACAAGCATTTAAAAACAAGCAAGTTAATCAGCACTACATACTCATAATTTTTACCAAATGTTTTCTAAAGTAAAACTTTAATTTCGACTAAGAAATAACAGGCTAACTTAAAAAAAAAACTATGTAAGTAGGTACACTGATTGAGGCAAACATTATATCAACAGTTAGCAGTTATATTGCGTTTGTTTTTTATCACAATAAATCTACTGGAATTGAGCAGAGTTAACGCAATACAAACCATTGACGACGAAGCCTTAACCTAGCTCTTCAATAGATTTTTTATTTTTGACTGAAGACAATTTGAAAAAAAAAAAAGACGTTTTTTGAACTAGATAAATCCAGAAAACTAATTAATGACTGAGAGAGTAGACAAGGTCACAATCACAGTATGGAAGTTATAAAATAGCAATTTAAATAACGTGATCAGTGCATTCCTTAACATGTCCTAGTGTATGCTAAATTCAAATGACAAATTTGAGTAAATCTGCTGACTGATTGGGTGCTGAATTACAAAGAGCATTCATAAAAAGCCACTTAGATTAATTTTGAAAACTTAACAATATTTAACACTGTTTTAATTGTATTTTAGACTGCATCCATCACTCATACAGCCACTTCTAATTACACCAAACAAAACCATCCACACATCATAAAATAAATAAGATTTCTTTAGAGAGCTAACATAATGCATTATATTTTTAATTGCATTACATTACTTATGGTTTGTATGCCTTTTTGATAATGAATTGATGCTACATCAAGTGTTTTGATAAAATAAACAATGGTGTCAATTCAGATGTCGCCAAGAAACTTAACAAGTTTGACAGAATTAAAAATGATGCATTTCTTTTTAATTTTATGAAAGGGATGACACCATTTTTAGTCCTGTCAAAGTAGTTTAGTTTTGGCGACATCTATAATGAAACCAATATTATTTTATTTCTCAATAAGTTCAGCAGCTTTCTGCATAAATTTGAAACTAAATGTTGAGTGTTTAATCGATAGGTACAGATTACATACATACATAGTAATATTATACTAAATACTAGAAACTAAGCAGTCCTTTAGAAACCTGCCAGAAATATTTTAGGATATAAATATTGATCTACAAACCATAAATAATAGTATCTTACAATTTACTGACGTAAAATATACTTCTCTCTACTAACTAAAAAAATAAATAAAAAATAAAGTAAAACTAAATATTCATATTGACAAATCCTAGCATGATAAGAAAAATATACACCATAATCTAGTCGACTACTTTTTAGAATAATGTAAAGGGGGGGAAACATTTCAACGCCAATGCTTAATGGCCTGAGGTGATGAAATGTGGTGTTTTTATACAGTCGTAAATTAAAGGGACCATAAGACATCACATTTCAGGTAATACCCCACAAGCAACAACATTGGAAGTTTTTGGTTAGTCATATTTATAAGTACAAATATTTTGACATTCTAGATTAAGACATGATATATTACTAAACCAAGTGCCAATTATGGTGGCAATTCAGGTTGTTCACCTCCTCCACAAATTTGTAAATGCATTGAAATTTATTGCTATTCTGTCGCTTTCCATACATAAAAGAACAAACATACAGGAAGCAAAAATACAATACAACCCTCAAAATGTTTTTTATGTTCTAAAATACCAGATTAATATTAAACCAGTGATATTTTAATTAATTAAATAATAACAATAGGGTTAAAAGTACCAAAAAACATTAACATGACTGAAAAAATACTTATATGAAAGAATCTAAAATATTTATAAATTCAAAATAACAAAAGTCTTTAATTGTATAGTAATTACGTTTCCAAAGTATTGTATATCCCTCACAAATGCAAAATTACGTTCTGCTTTAGTGAATTCATGAAGTAGATAAATCAACAACCTGTATTGCCAAGCCATTTAGCACAGAGTATAGATCAATTATTATACCTCTGCTCTTGCAGAAAATGTGTTGTGACTTTTGTGAACAGAAGTTTAAATTGTAAATAATTAGTGGATATAATAAGCACCCAGTGTACAACGCAATGCCCAGGAACATGTGTTGATAAATAATATTCATCACCAATTATTATTTATTGTGGTGACAAAAACAAAGAGAGCAAAAACAAGGTAGGTAGTATTTAAGTTCATCTCAAAATCAGTACAATTAAGAAGATATCACTAGTCTTGTTTTAGCTTTTATAGTAACTAAGTTTGATCCAGCAATTCAGTTTAAATTTTTATTATTTTGAACGATTATTTTCTAATAAATAATATTATAATAGTTTAAATTGCTGATGCTAGTTGCTGAATCAATAATTGCAAAACTTATATCTACTGAAAAATAAGCCTCACACCAAGCTTGATGTAGGACATTTTAAATTTATGAGTAAATATGCTACCACAATTTAGTACAGTGAACAGAAGAGCCTGGATGTAAATTACAAATACACACCTGTTCACTATTTATAATCTAACCATATAATTTATTTCAGTTAAATTGTTATTACATAAACATTGCTTTATGGATTACAAGCCAAGTATGACTAAAATATATCAGAAAGACAATGACTTTATAACATGAGGACTTAATGCTAACAGCATTTCGATGTGAGAGTACATAGTAAGACTGCCATATCACAAATAGAGGCATTTTCATCTATGTAGGTACTTCTAAGTTTGAATATTATTTTACTTGAACTTTGTTTTATTTTTATAACTCTGTTTTATTTATTTACTTTATTTACAGTTGGTTAGAAAGTTTGAACATACTAAACAAAATTCTGTCAGACTAAACATTGTAAGAAATATTAAAAATAGACCTATAAAAATTACATTATTTATTGTATGTTACCTTTTAAAATTGTAGTGCTATTTCTAATATAAGCTCATAAACATTTAAACAAACATTTTGAAGGCTCAACTGATTTGTACTTAATCCCCAAAACAGGGTTTTCTTTCTATTCTTTGTAGTAGCACATGTACACAGTCGACTTCAAAATATCAGCAGCAAATTTTTTAGACAACTGCGTATTTGCAGTGATCTAATTTAAGTTAATGTTTTCATTCTGTTTTTGTTTTGGGAGAAATTTTAAACTATTTGCTGTTGAATTTTGAAGATGGTCTTATTGTTTAGAAGTAATCTATGAAAGAAATCAAAGGAAAATCAATAATGACTGACTACCATGAATTTTTATTCATGGTACTGGACCGTTGATTGTTGAAGCATTTGTAAAAAATATTTGTAATAACATTTTCATTTGCTTTCCATAAAAGCCTGCCATTGATTTTTTTATTACTGGTAAGTGCCTAATTAGTTTTCTTAGACATTTTTTATCACTATTGAGCTAGTAGCCAAACGGTACCTTTGTTGGATAAGCATATTTGATAAGGAGCCCACGAGTTCTAAATGGTCATTGAATATAATAATTACTTACCTACTTAGATCATAAAGAAGAGGCTAGGTACATGGTATTGATTTCAAAACTGGCTATTGTCACAAAAAAGCTTATACTTGTGTTCACCAAAAAAACGACAATGGATGAATAGTTTTCGAAAATAGGTAGCATCTCAGTCAAGATGATATTTTTTGCCCATATGTAGGATTTATTGTTAACAAAATCTACATGTTACCAGTAATAAAAATCAAACAATTCAATCACATAGAACTTTGAGAGAATATCAAAACTTTTTTCTAAAACAAGAAAAATAACATGTAGGCAGAATGAAAGTCAATAGCAGGCTTGGATTCCCATTCTTGCCCCCACTCAGGGCAAAAACAGAGATCAATAACAGTTAAAGTACCTATATTTACATTACAGCTAATGAATACAAAATCAAGTACGAACCCAGGTGAGATTGCCGACGTAGAGTTGGAAGCGGCGTCCGCCATGATGTCCGTGGCTTGGCCCGTTGCTGTGGTATGAGTTGTTTCCATTCTGCTCCTCAGGCGGGTGATGATTTCCTCCACCGACGTTCGGCGGCCCGTCATCTTCTGTCTTCACATTAGGCGCCGCAATCACGTCATCGTACAAATCCACATTTTCCCCACCGAAGTCGTCCTGAAAAATGCCGGACAAGCTCCCTAGATTACGCACTTCATAAAATCAACGAATCATAAACCATTCAAGCCAAACTTAAAGTCACCCAGTATTTGTAACTATAACGCGTTGTTTTAGCAGAACTTTACATACCTGGCGATTGAAATCTGATTCAATATCATCGGCGTACAAATCTATATCCACTCCTCCGTCCGCCATTTTGCAGATTATTTGATTTCGTTTCGTTTCGTTCGTTCGTCTTTCTTTCTTTTTTTTTATTTTTGTTTGACGTTTGGTGCGTCGGGTTTTGTTATGTTGTTTCATGTTCTACCGGAAGTCAGTAATCTGCTTCGCGACATCTTTCATGGTATTTCACCCTTTTTTTGAATTTGATAAATTACCATTAAATAATCACTAAATATTTACACAATTTTTATTTATTGGATAAAGTGAATGAATATTCACAAACGATCACATATATACATCACTTGTTTATTGGATCACATGTATGTATGAATAAATCCGACAGAGAACCAAGGTTATCGACATATAGCTCATAGGATTAGCAAGCTGAAGTGGCAGTGGGCTGGCCATATTTCAAGAAGAACCGATAACCGCTGGGGTAAACGTGTTCTTGAGTGGAGACCGCGACTCGGAAAACGTAGTGTAGGACGCCCTCCGAACAGGTGGGATGACGATTTGCGAAGGACTGCTGGCAGCTGCTGGATGCGGCAAGCTGAAGACAGGGCGCTATGGCGCTCATTAGGGGAGGCCTATGTCCAGCTGTGGACTGGTATAGGCTGATGATGATGATAACATGTAAAACCTTTTGGTTGATTTTGAATATTTTTTTTCTTTCACGAGGAAATGATAATGATAGAAAATAACTATTAAGTATTAATATTTAATAGAAAATAGATTATGGTTTCGGAAAACCACTTTTAAGGGGCCGCACCGTCCGATTTTTACAACGACATCACAATTTTTCTGTGACGTTGAGTTTCGTTCTCGGGACAAAGCCCCGGATCTAGGGCGGGGGGGCAAGCCGGGGCACATGCCCCGGGTGGCAATTTCAGAGGGCGGCAAATTGCACCGTCATGTCACCGCGGCGGCGGCATATAAAAAAAGTTAACTTTTTAGAACAAACCTTTTTTAACGATTTGCAGGATGCTTTTCCTAATGTTTGTATTGCTGTGCGTTACTTTACGCTTTCTACTACATCCGCAAGCTGTGAGCGAAGTTTTAGTAACTAAACTTATTAAAAATTATATGCGGTCTTATAAGAGCCAGGAACGCTTAACGAGTCTTGCAAGTTTAGCAATAGAAAATCGAATTGCACACGATATAAATTAAAACAATGCCATAGATTTATTTGCTGAACAAAAAGCTCAGAGCAAAATTGTAATTGCAACTCACAATGCAACTAATATAACTGTTTTTTTTAATTAAGCATAATTTTAAATCAATTTCGGTTTTTTTTATTAAAAAATGTGGTACCTATGTATATAATAAATTCTTTATTCAGAAAGAAAATAACAATCAAATAACAAATTTAAATTAAAACTAGTATTTACAATAGAAACAATTAAGCTATCTGCAAACTGTTGCAAACAATCTACAGGTAGCTCAACTGATCCATATCAATACCAGTTGGAAGCGTGCCTAAGACACTGGCTGCATTGCCCCGCTGTATAGCAATGCTGATGCGCTGTGCCAGATACTCACCAGCTCTCGGGTCACGCGTCGCTTCGACCAGACGCTCAGATAATTTTTTGAAAACCCGGAGAGCCTCGGTACCCCACGAACCTAGGGTCTCGACTCCAAGGGGAGCAAATGTGTAGGCTCTGTCGAGACCTGCATATTTGCGCCTCTTGAGATCTTCGGCTAAATCTGCCGCCGCACCAGCCCTCACGGAAGTCCTAGGAAGATGGGAAGGCGCGAGTGTGTCGACACATGTAGCGTCCCACACAATAGGCCTCCCCAACTCCCATGGGACTAGAGTCATACCGTCAGGCCTCTTACCATCGTCACGCAACAGACCATTCGGTTCCAGAATAGCTGGTACGTTAGCGGTGGTAAAAGCCCGCCGGATGATGTCGTTCAGGCTGGCATGACGAGATATCCGACCGGCAGCCCTAGTACACGATAATCCGTGATGACCGAGCTGTTCAACAGCAGTACCGCACTGGCATTGATGAGGCGCGCAACACCTTGCACCCAACCGAAGACAAGTTGCGACACGGAAAGTTACGGGATCCAATAAAGTGCCAGTGTTATATGAAGGAAGTGCTTGCAACCAATGTCCTGACTCCCATTTAGAAACGGCTAGAAGACGGGCACGATCTGCAGAGCTGGAGCACGTTTGTAACAAACAATTCCGTGTCAACTCACACAGAGGTCCGTCCCATTGCCGTTGGGACAAAAGAGATTTTGGGGGAGCAGCATCGGGGCAAGCACTATGCCAAGCAGATCGAGCTTCGTCTAAAAATGAAATTTTGAATGAAATTCCAGGTATAACCAAATGAGAGGGCTTTAAAATTTTTTCAACTAAGGAACTAGTGCTGTATAATATAATATAATATAATAAAACATATATCCTGCACGTTCATGTCTTTATCTGTAAATAAATAGGCTTACTTAACACAGTAAGAAAGAACAGTGCTGGATGCATTCTTTCCGAGATGTCCAATTATCCATCAATTATTCTGATGGCAGAAAGAAGACAACATAGGTAAAAATAAATTTATGTGGGCGGGGCGGCATTTCTTTAATTTTTGGCCCACCTAAAAAAATTAAGATCCGGTGCTGGGACAATCCGACTATATTTATATTTAAACAGGTATATATAAAATCTACACAAATCGCTTTCGGATAATCGAATACGGTGCGAATAGTGTGCGGCCGTCCTACATCATTTATTTTCTTCGAGGTCGACAACAGGCTATTCTTGATTGTCACTACTCTACCGGAACAAAAGTGCCAACTGCAAAACTTTCAATTTTAATGTTGCTAGCAATCAAAATGTGGCCAGTGTCTTCAATTCAAACCCATAGAGAAAATGGAGGTAAGTTATACTGTGGTTATACTAAAAGCCAAGGAAAAGCGAGCATCAGGCAAAAAATCGGACGTATTTTCGTCAGAAATAATATTGATTACCTACCGTCCAATAATACTGCTTGATTTTAGAGAATATGCTTCACAAACAAACAAAAAAAAACTAGCTTGCTATTTAATATTTCTCATAACTTTCTCCTAGATGGCGGTAGTAGGTACAATACTCGCAATCGCGTAAAAGTGTTCACAAATTTTTGGGCTATTTTTACATTCTAGCTTTATCTAAAAACTAGTTTTTTCAAATACTTTTTTTTTATTTCCAAGTTTCTCATTACCGTGCTGTGTAACTCACAACCAACCAACCAGTTAACGAGTCCGGGCTGAGAAAACAGTAAACAGCGCCATCTATTATTTAACATTTTAGCAACTCGTCACACCACGGAGCAAAAAATTTGCTCTGTGCGTCACACACTCGTCAAGCGTCAAGCATTTGAAGTGCTGCCCTCTTGTTTAATTTGTTTGAACTTACTGTGCATCCAAGTACTCATGCGCGGGCGGAGGGGAGAGGGACGTCACCACACCACACCACCCCTCGCCATTTTCCGTCAGTCAAGTAAACTCAATCAAGTTTGCTTCTGTCAGTCGTTGTGTTTGTGTATGGTGTTGTGAAAAATTATCTGTGTCGATGAATCTCAATGGGAAATCGTGCTGATTACGACTCCAAACGATGGGTCGGTAATTGTTATTGTGGCTCTAATGCATCTCCTGACCAGTGAAAATGGCCAAGTGATTGGCTGAGTGTAGTGTTTGTGTTTAGGGCTCTCACAGCATCAGTGAGAACCTTTCCCCGGATACATCGTCCTCAAGACGACGTCGGACTTCGGCACAGGAAGGTGACCCATGATGTCTGCAAAAAACATACCAGGAGATAAGGTAAACAACTTGCATTCTTGAGGAATAGTCGACGTTACCACAGGTTTGGTAGGTAGGTAAAGGTCAAACACTCGTTTTTTTTTCTAAGTCTCCTTTCTCTTGAGGCGTGGACACAGTAGTGTTTTTGAATGCTATTCACGTCCATCCCATAGCTTCGTACAATGTGTATAAATCATTTATATGCTATGATTATGTACTTACCCATTATTAAACTAATCACAAAACTTTGATAAAGTTTCTGAACAAACTAGTCTAACAAACTAAGAAACTATTAATTAATTTTAAATTCCTGAATTATCAGGGGAGGCTTTATGTATGTTAGTTCAGCTAGGCTGTCGCCTATGCATCCAGTGCATCATCTACAGATGATGAAATTTATTTTTATAATACCTACCTAGTTGCTATTGCTTTCAACCCATGCAAGTCAACAAACAAAATAGTTATCCTATAAAAAATAATTATCATAGACATTTGACCTAACTCTGTTGTCGGCCTACTTTTGAGAGCTTATGCTTGTCAGAGCCGTGCTTTGAAATTCTTATGAAAAAGTAAACTGAAAAGATCTAAAAAAATGACAACAAATACTGAAAGTAGTTTGATTGAAGTATCACTCTCACATCGATGAGATGATGAGATTTACCCATCCTACTGAGGAATTAATTTTACTGTGTTACTGCCAATGCCAAAACTTAGTTAAAGATTTAGTATAACTTTAAGGCTACTTCTTGCTGTGGAAAATGTGTGTGCACATTAGCAGAAACTAATAAATAAATAAATAATGCTGGACAATTCACACAGCATTAGATAATGCTGTGTGAATTGTCCAGCATTATTTTTTTTTCTAGCCCCAAGCTAAGCAAAGCTTGTGTTATGGTTACTAGATAACTGATACACATAATGCAGTACATTACATAGACAGATATTTTTTATAATACATAGAAAACGACTAGAACAGACGTTGTCTCAACTAGTGATTAAATTATCAAGCAAGCAAGGGTATAGAACGGACACCAAAATTTGTTCGCCTGAATGTTTCTATGAGCAAACTTCATGCCTACATTTTGCCCTATACACTTGCCTATATACTTGAGACTGTTTTATCCACCTATAGGTTACAACGAAACAGCTGTGTGGTGTTTTATGTACAAATTAATGTGTTTTCTGTTTTGCATTGCATCAACTGTTTTTGTACAAGTTGATAAAACAGTGTTTCATTTCATGTTTCAGTAAGTGGATCCAAAATTAATGATTGTTAACTATAAAATCAAATAAGTTAAATTGGTCATCAGTTCAGTATACCTACTGAATGGTCGATAAATTTTAATAAACTAGGTACTTAAAGTTTTTCTAGTTTAATTTCGTAATGTTCCAATACTGAATAAATAAATTATACTTATTACATAACATACCCAACATACCAGTCTGTATATAATTAATTATAGACATTAACAAATAGATCAGACAAAAACATTAATGTTTAAATTATGCCAAGTCTCATCTCTTATTATGCTTTCATCATAAAAATGTTGGGATCATGACAAGAGTCAAATCAGCTATTTAAGTTGGCAAATTACTTACTCGAACGCTCCTAAACTACGAGTACTTATATCTAGTTAATTTGCCAATTTCATATTCAAAGGCAATAAAATGGCTCACTTGGTTCTTCTTGTATGCACTCTTTTTGTTGGAAAGTAGCTACTTTCGATAAAGAAAACTAGTTCTTTTTACTGTGGAACCCTAAACAATTTTATAATAAATTGCTGGATTGGAAAGTCGAGAACAAAGAAAAAAAGAAGATTGTAAAGACGAAGAAGAAACTAGGGTTCTTTTATGACTATGGACCCCATAAATCATGATTTTTAGTATTTCGGGGTCGATATATCCTGAAGTGATCCAGAACTAAATTGATTAGAAACTAATAATTTACGTTAGAAAAAGGGTTTATTATGGTACCTACCTAAAATAATTTTCAGGCCCTAGTTTTCATTTGTAACAAAGATATTGATGGCTGAAAATAGTCGTGAGATGGTTTGAGAAAAGGGTTCCCGGCCGTCCACTAGACTTGGCAAGGCCACTGCCGTGGGTCCTGATAACTTGTGTGTTCCCATAGGTGTCTAGAAGAGGAGTGCATTTTGTATATGACACTTCGTACGTACGTATAGCTGAGGCTGGATATATAATCTCAGGCGTTGCAGTTCTGTGGTTTTAAAACATGCATCCAGTGGTGTACCCACTCAACCATATCTAACGAGTTTCGACTGTTTCCGCGTCACTGCATTGAAGAAGGCCGTAGTTATTCATTGCTTTTTCAATGTAGGTCACTGTAGGTCACTCTGTTAGATGCCACGGCTAAAAAGTACCGGGCCTTGAACCAAACCCCGCCGATTTACTAGCTTCTAGTTTAGGCAGAGATGCGAAGTTGCTCTTAGTGGCCACAAATTTCTGTTTTCGTACCTCTGCCTATATATACATAATATAAAACTACTGCAGATGTATTAAAAAACTTAATGATAACTATCACAAAATGCCTAATGGTTTTTTTTAAATTCATTTCTTTAACGTAATAATACAATAATATAGATGGCGGTGCTCTAGTCGGAGTCGGGGTAGGTACCTACCACCGTATCGAAAATATCATTCTACTGATCAAATAATTCAATTTACTAGTACTACGTAGACCTATGCTTTCGCTACGATTCCGACTCGGTCAAAGTATCTTTCAACATCGTCCGTCTTCGTAATGTAACATTAAAATTATACCTGCAATCAGTCGTCTTGAATAGTCATGATCATCCCACTGCTGGGTGTACTATGCCTCTTATCTGTGCCACTCATAACTGTTTTAGCTGATCGCACCGAGGTCTGGTGAAAGTCGTGGATAATCACTGGATGCGGGTAGAGCAAAATCGGTCATGTGCAGATCTTTAAGAGAGGCCTATGTCCAGCAGTGGACGTCGTCTGGCTCATATTTTGATGATGATAAAGACTTGTCTTGTTGGCAGTGTATGCAATATTATCAAACGCATCTAGCAGTACAGGTGGTAATCAGCGCTGCGTGTTTTTTCATGGAATAGAGAGTCCATTTTGTTATTTACGCTAAATTGGTATTATCGAGTCACAATAGTAACAATTCCTTTTGTTAGAATCTTTTAAAAGTAGCTTGCCTTTCTACAAGTGGCAAAGTTGTTCCACTTTTTACCAACAAAATCGCTTTATCACACAATCAAAGTGGGGCGTACCTAACAAAGGAAAGCGCACGCGTTTAATTGCAAATCACATTGCGCATTACTTTCCTGGCTCTGCAAAAAAAAAAAACACAATTTACTCCCGATAAGTGCTAGACTTAGCGGGTGCTATTTTATTTACTTTTGTAGAGTAGGCTAGCCTTTTAGTGAGGCTAGTGTTTGGGACATATACTTAGTTGTACTTTTGTAGTTAGTACTTTTTGGCTATCACGTCTGAAAAAGAATTCTTTGAAATGTGCTACTTCATACTTCTTTTCGTCGGGTCTAGGAGTTTTTAGGGACTTATTTTATAGTCTGGTATTACCCACAAAACAAGCTCTGTTTATTTTAAGACTCGACGATGATGTCTGAAATAATTCGAATTAGGTACTTAATTCGTTCGATTTAATTTACTGTTTTCAAGTAAAAGGCCGTCTTGAGCTCTAACTAACTCTTATTGATGACTCTAATCTAACTTAGATCATATAATTATGTAGCTCTATAGTTTAAATTACGAATTCTTACAAAAATATTATTCACTTTCTTGAAATAATCTCGATTCTCGTACAATTGGAATAACATGCAACGAAGCCTTCTTTTGATGCCAGTTAATGTCTGTTCGTTATTACTTCCCTCTTTTCCCCAGTCCGAACTTTAGGAATTTCTCGATTCCTTCTAGTGATGTGCTGCGTACCTTTGGTACTTTCCGTCATACGGACTTCGTTACGGAGACCCAAGTATGTGAGTGAGGACAGGCTCTTGAGATTCGGAATTTGGACTTGAAATTTTTGTTTATTAATCACCATAATTTAATTAAAATGCAGAATAAAAGCGTCTTGGGTACACTTCCATTTGGCATAGATTTGGATCAATGAAGCTAATAAGTACGTACCTTATTATATTATATATATATGCAACTTTTTGAGCTCAACTGATTTTTTAATAGTCAATTGACCTTCGTTTGACCTCAATCTCACCTAGTGGAAAGTGAAGATGTGACCGACGATATATAGCGAAGGTCTATGAGATACCTATTCACTCTTGTCTCGAAGAGAAGGTTGTAATTGACCGGAAAAACAAAACCCACTGGTACGAATGATGAAGGTGGAGGAAAACAGCTTAGCGCGAGTGGACGTATCCACCAAGTAGGGGTGATAATGCGCGTCTGCTTGTCCTGGAGTGGAAGGGGGATAGGGGAATCAAATCATGTAGTTCCTGTGAGCATTCTCCGAAATGTATCCTATAAAAGATCGACAGACAAGCGACCTTGCGGCGGTGTTTGAGACTTTGGACCTTATTCTCTGCAAGGTACTGGTCGTCAATGAGTCTAAAGGCTCTTCGTTTTATCGAGTCTAAAGTTGCAAGCTGGTACTTGGCCGAGCCGTCCCAAACATGACAGCAATATTATACTCCAAACCAGAACGGACCTGAACTTGATAAAGGGATAGAAGCTGTCACGGTGTGAAGTATCGCTTAACCTTGTTTAGGATTTCTAGCTTCATAGCTGCTGGTTTAGCCTTTGACTCGATGAAGGCTCCAAAGTTTAGAGTTGGTGGGAGCGGGACACCGAGGAGCTCTAGTTGATCTTCTGTAGGTACCAGTAAGTACATCTCGGAAAACAAGAACCTAGAAAAACGGTCTTTTTGCAGAGAAGAGACAGACTTGCGTTTTTGTGACATTGAAGTTGGCCTAATTGGCCTCGCCCCAATCTGAGACTGCCTTCAGGGTCAAATTCAAGCGCTGCAGCATGTCTTCTCTTTGTGCCTGTATCTCGTTCAGTCGTGGCCTTGGCGTTGTAAAGGTACCTGCCTGCCCATCACGATGCTGTCTGTCAACAGCGTAGCCAATAATACAGGGTACCAGCAGATCGTTTATCTGCAGCAGGAACAACGTGGCAGACAGTACTGAACCCTGAGGTACCCCGGCGTTGATCGCCAATTGATCAGATGAGCAGCCATCAACGACTATCCGAATAGATCTTTCCCTCGGAAAGTCACGAAGCCAGTTACTGAAGAACTCTGGAAGTCCTTATAATGATAGGTTGCCAATAAGGCTGTCGTGCCCTAGACCCTATCGAAAGCTTTCGAGATATCTAGTGAAACTGCGATGGCTTCACCATGCGTCTCGATGGCCTCGCTCCAAATGTGGGTGGCATTACACAAGAAGTTTTGTTTCATATGTATTTTGCAAATACTTGAAGGTCATCAGTTGTCATTTTCTTTGTAAATAGAGATAGTTTAATTAATAAAAACATAAACCTCCTTCTTGTGCAGTCACTCCGATCCATGTACTGACTCCGGACTTTTCCCGCCTGTAATATTTTATCTAGTATCACAGCACAGCACTAAAGTACCTATACCTACGTATTGTACTCTAGTGTTGTTTTTATTGCGTTGAGTGTTCTTTGTTTTTCGTATATTCTTCTCCTCTTTATCGTTGTGGGGTGACATCAAATAAAATCTTTATGAACTGTGACAGAGGTTTTTTTTTGGGTAAAAATGTTACAGTTATTTACTTGGTAGACAGACTTTGTTTTCATATTATTTTGTAATCTAATTATTCTTTAAAGTTCATAATACATATCTAAGCATAAAATCAATAGATTAAGTTAAGTGAACTCTTAAAAAATCGTTCATTTTTAATGGCTCTCTCTTGTATATTAATAAGTAGGTACTAAAGTTTTCATCGCTGAAAATTAAAAGGAATGTAACAGCAATTAAATGGGTTTTTCTGTTGAAATAATTAAAAGCCATCAATCTTTTTAATTTTAACTAAGGCAACGGAAATTTAACGTGGTGTTCTTAATTAAGGAAATATTTTTATTGACTTGAATTTTCTGTCAAGTTTCCGAATTTTCTAAAAGTTGGGAAAAAATTATGTCTTAGCTGACTAAAGTAATTAAGTATAATGGGGCTTTAATTAAATTTTCTGTGTTTATCATCTTGAAAGTAGGTCATTTTTTCGTTCATAGTGTGGGTTTTCTTCTTTTTTATGTTTATAAGTAGGTACTTAAATGGTCATGCAGAGTATTCATGTAAATGTTAATTCATTAGCTTATTCTATTTTTAAATTTATGTTGCTCATCATAACTGTAATAATAAGTGTTTGGCTACATTGGTAGTTGGAATATTTTATAAATGGTAGATTGCTAAGTACCATTTAAGTATAAAATATTGAACTTAACCAAAATAATTCAATCAATAAGGAGGTTTATGTTTTCCACTTAAGAAAATAACAGACTTAGCTTCTGTCTGTGATTTCACAAGTGTATTTACGGGATAAAATGTAGTTATTCCAGGTTTCGACGTTCACTATATTATGTTTATGTCGCCTTGTTATTTGAATTGCGCCGTTTTGCTATCGGCCGAGACATACTACAAGCGGCCTTATTCTACGATCCGGCGACATAATACCAGTTCCGATTTGTTCAGCAGCTGTGACAGTCATCCTATCTTTCGCATCGCATTAAAATTTATAAATGCGATAGTTTTGATGTTTAGATGGATGAATGGACGTTTGTTACTTCTCCACGCCAAAACAAATGAATGGATCGGGCTGATTTTGTACATATAAACGTGAACTAGGTACCGAGAGTACAAAATTTCAGCCTGGAAAGAAAACATAGGCTATTTTTATCCCGTAAATCAATTCTCATGAGATAGCAACAACCTTATAAGAGGGCGCAATGCGCACAATTTTGTGTAATGGATAGGCATAAGACTTCGCTGGGACAAAACGTTTTTGTAACGGCGTAAGCGTAAAATTTAATTTTTTGCTAATATACAAGAAAACTACGCAACTTATGAAGAATTAGTACTGAACCTACGAATCAAAACATAAGTCATTTTAATAGAACGCAGGATTCCGGAGATCTCGATCAATTTTTTGTGCGAAACCGTGATTATTCATATTTTCACATTCTACTTAAACAAGAACCAAATAAAAAAAGAATTTTATGTTGCTACTTATTCGAGTTTTTTGTAGTTGAGTACTGAGATATAGGGCCCGTTAGGTTCGACCCTTAAAACGTTAAAAAAAACAACGCGTGCCAAGCCGCGAGCAGAATCTTGAATACAATATTAGTGTGATATTGACACAGTGTTGCAAAAGCCATAGCTCTTCCGCGTAGCCAGGTCACGTCGCCTGTCATTATTCTTCAGGTTAATGCTCTGCAATTATATTGCGCATCCCGACAATGGACAGTTACCGTCACGTAGACTATACCCGCCTGCCGTTACTAAGCTGCCGCGGATAATCGTGCTTGTAAGTAGCTTTGCAGGTGTACTGGCGTAGTACAGTCGAAGATACAAGTGCGAGTGCAATAAGTAGAACGTCAAGTGCGAGTCGGAATCGCGCTCGGAGGGTTCCGTTTAATTTAATACCTTGTTTCTTGCCAAATCTCATGATTTTAGGTCACCGGGAGGGAAGTGCACTTACATATACATATCTTGATCTTTAAGTTATTGAAAGTAGAATTAAAAACAACATAAGTAGTTAAGATTTTGGTCCCTCGCTAGAATAACAATCACTTAATCGTTGGTGAATAAACTGTAAATTTACACAGGCGCCTTCTACGCCCGCCAAAAGTCTGGTAGCATTGTCATGTCAACAGCATTTTAGTGAATTCGAAAAATAAACTTTTAATTAACGGACATTACATTTTTCTCGAGCAGGACCGACAACCGCTGGGCTAAACGTGTTCTTGAGTGGAGACCGCGACTCGGCAAACGTTAGTGTAAGACGCCCTCCGACCAGGTGGGTTGACGATTTGCAAAAGACTGCTGGCAGATGATGGAAGCGGCAAACTGAAGACAGGGCGCTATGGCGCTCATTAGGGGAGGCCTATGTCCAGCAGTGGACTAATATAGGGCTGATGATGATAATTATGATGAGATTTTTCACTTTACTTGTGCTATAGAAAACCTTGCTTCTTGCCAAATTTCATGATTCTAGGTCAACGCGATAACAACCTATAGGTTTGTCTCATGCGATTCCCTTGAAAATTAAAAAAAAATACTGTAAACGGCTGTAACTTTTGATTGCGTTGACTCAGATATTTAATTTATATCACGGCTAACTATCTGATATTAATTTAATCTCAACACCTCCATGCGTTCCTAAGAGGTTGTCTTGACAGACGGACAACAAAGGGTTCCTTTTTTCCTTTTGAGGTACGAAACCCTAAAAACGAATGACACTTAACACGTTCCTAACTTTAACCATTTATAATTCAATAGCTGTTTTCGTCCTAGGCGTGATTAAACCCGTCTCGCACTAAGGTGATACCAATTTATTTATATTTTCTTTATATTTTCTTTCTTTTATATTTTATATTAAATATTTTCTACCAATATTCAATGGGTTTTGTAAACCCTTTGTATACAAAAAATGTACAAGTTTTTGCATCGGAGTAGGTATAGGTGCGATTTCTTAGTTTTTTTTTTTTTTTTTTTAATTATTCATTCATTCATTTACGATGTCGTCTGACCATCGCTCGGGTAACAAACAAAATAATCACTATCATCATCCATATTATTATGTATTTATAAAGTCATGCGCTTTATTATTTAGTATTGCAAATCTTCTACTGCCAGCTATAGCATAGCGTAAACAACACGATTTCTAATTGGGTCGAAACAGGAAAGACTTCATTTACTACCATATTTAAAATGAACACTTTGTAGGTATAATCACAGCCAATTAAAAAGCAACCTTACCTCAATTTGATGCGTTATAAAATACAAAACCTGCAATTTAGTTTAACCAGTCCGCATATCGAATCAGCATAAACACCTCGGAATCTGAAAACACTGCGCGAAGAAGCAATTAAGGGAGCGATATTTTTTGTGAATAGGATAGGCATAGGATTTCGCGTTTAAATTCTATCACAATTTTTTCTGGTATTAAGTACTTAAAATAGATTTTTTTCATGTTTGAAAAGAAGGGGATCTTCCATGTATCCCATACATTATTTATTAGGTATTTTTTCAAAGCTTTATCGATAAAGATGATGTAGAAAAATTGTTTTAATGTAACCCAAATTTGCCCATTTCACATCTATCGCCGCCAACTTGATGCATCTTCGATGTGCATGCAGCTTGCTAGGGTGTGAGCGAAAACCACAGGTCTAATTTATGACTTTCATAATCATGCCTATTGTTTATGATGATTAATGATTGCCAAGGCAAAGATTTTGACGCAAATTACCTGTGCTCTATGAATAACGTTGCATGGTTATTAAAATAAACAGCTTAAAGGTCCCCGAGTCTTTGGAATTCTAGCTCTCTTAAGGTAGATTAAAGTTATCCCTAAGCCATGTAGCATTGTACTTGTGTATTTTTTTAATTGTGTATCGTAGCGTAGCGTCCTATTTCTACAGCTTTGACGCAGTGCTTATTTTATGTTTTTTTTTCCTATCGATAAACCTTTCTTTAACCACTGACCTGATGGAAAGTGACGATGTGGCCGACGACGCAACGGTGTATCACAAAGGTCTAGAAGACACTATTCACTCTTTTCTTGAAAACCGTTGTCGAATCTTTTAATTTTACACAGTTATTGAATACTTATGCGGGATAAATACTAAGCCCTCGAGAACGAAATATGTGGCACCACCTCGGGATAATTCTCAATACAATAGCGAAAGAATTTTAAAAATCAGTCCATAGTTGAGAGTGAAATCAATGAATATTAAAAAAAAAAAACATACACACAGCCGTACACTGCATCGTAGAGAACATCTCCTTTTTTCGAAGTCGAGTAAGGTCGGTAAAAAGCCATAAGGTTTGTGAGACTAAGACCTAGAAAAGAAGTCAGGGTTGTTCTTATCGCGTTTTAGCAATGACTTTGTAAGTTTTTATACTGGCCACCAAAAACGCAGTTAAATCGTTTATATGCATACATCGTCCTTCCCAAAGAACCTTTAGAAATTAACATTTATATCGCTTAAGACTATAAACAATGCATGGAAGTGTCGTAAACTCCAGTCTGGTAATCCGAACTGTCAGTTCACCGAGCGTTCGTGACATGTCGTGTTCATTGTGAATTTGAAATGGTTTATGTCATCATCATTATCATTGTAATATCACGCAACAAATACCCATTAAGTACCTAACCTACACCCACTGCTCTATTTAGGCCTTAGCTATACGACACCACAGATAGCATCGTCTTGAGCCGCTTCCATCGATTCCCTGCTACAATGTCGTCGGTCCATCGAATGGTCTCCCAACACTCCTACGCTTTGCGTTCCATCACGCCAAGTCGCCAAGAACTAAATTGTTTATACAGGGTGTCCGGTAATTAATGGATAACCCCGCAGGCAGTTGTTGGGGGCAGGGGGGCAACTCAGAAAATAATAAAAAAAAAACTATCTGGGATTTTTTTTATTAATTTTTTAAGTGCTAAATTTTATACCTTTGTTCAAATTTTTGAGCACTACCCGCGGTACTAATCCGCGGTTATTTCCAGAGAAAATCAATTCGTTATTATTCAATTTGTAGCCGTAGTGCCCAAAAATTTGAACAAAGGTATAAAATTTAGCACTTAAAAAAAATAAAAAAATCCTAGACCGTTGCAGATAGATTTTTTTTTATTTGTTTTTCTGAGTTGCCCCCCTGCCCCCCCACAAGTGCCTGCGGGGTTATCCATTAATTACCGGACACCCTGTATATGGCCAAATAAATTTTGAGAATCAGAATCAAGAGATCCTTCGATCAACAAAGTAGTTTTATCTGAAAGTTGCAGGGAATTTCGGTAGAGACCTTTTCTCCAGCGTCAGCTCTCGATTTTAGGTATAATGTTGCTGCTTACATGAATAGTGTGTGGTCGACAATACTTTTGCCTGCCTTTTAAAAGTGGGACGGATCCGGAACGTTTTCAGCATCAAATTTGAGTTTCCGTACTTGTCCCACTTTGGGCCGAATCCAGTGGGACGAGTCCGGAATAACTCGTATTTAAAATAGGTTAAATTTATCATCATCGCCGTTCACACCTATTGCTAGGTAGGCTTCCTGTTTTACACGATAAAAGATGATAATCAAATAAACCAAGTACCAGACCACTCGATCAATATACCAAGAAGACTTCAATGACTTTAAGCCAGCAGCGGAGCATCTCTTCGGCCTGCCTTGACGTCAGGTAAACTTACCTACTTGATCACTTGCGAATGGAAACGTATGCTTTTAAGAAAGATATATTTTACCTGCCTTACCGTTTTCTGTTATTGCCCAGTAACGGGATTACAAATCGACGGTATCGATTGTGAAAACTTGTAATTACGATGAAGAAAAACGTTGAATGAGGCAATAAATAAACGGTGCTCTAAAACAATGTAGGCCAATCTTTGCGGTTGTTTACGATTTGTGCGTAATTTCTTTCATTCGTCACACAAAGCGTACCTTAGAACGCAAAAAATCTGATATTTATTTGAAAGGTACCAAAGTATTACAGGGACACTGATTTCTAAATTTAATATCGTTTATTTTAGTTTTTGGACGGGCGTGTACCACTGTTGGACAAAGAACTCTCTTTGGTCCTTCCGCTCCTCATGATTTATCGCAGTAACACCCTAGCCGAATCTTCGTCCACAGCGGTCTGTAAAAAAGAAAATAATTCAGGTCCATTTCCGTCAAAAGTAAAAGATTTTTGAAAAAATAAATATGCAGTTATTGTTTTCTCGTGGTGTCGGACTTGGCCATCACCGCCCTTCTCAAAAAACCACCTTGTATAGAAAGAGATACGAAAATAGATTTTGGTGGCCACCAAGGGCAACTTCGTAGTTAAATTTCTTCGACCGGTGATGTCGCACACCTAAAGATTGTAGAGCATGCGCAACATTACATACACACAGGTCATACATAATAATTTATGACATAATATTCCTTACTTCGGAATATTTTACAAACATATCCAAATTCTACTTACTGGAAAATGTGTTTGAGGTAACGACCCCGCATCCGCATGTCTCTTGGGACGTTTCCCTCCCCTAACTTAAGGGATGATGCACCCTTCCTTCTTCACCTCGATGCTCTTAACGGTACAGATAAAAGTATGGGACGTTCTTTTAAACATTAAAAGACTCTCGCAGTTAACTCGAGACGAGAGCGCTTAAAAGGAATGTCCTTTGTGTAACAACCTAACCTTTTCTAAAGTGTTAATAAATATACCTACCTCCTAAAATGTTGTCTAAAGCAAAGGTCTTCGTTTGTGTGGAAGTATAAAAGGGGGTTTTCGTTGAAAATAATTAAGTACCTTTTTTCAATTCCCTTCAGAAAGTAATTAACCTTGAGTTTGATACGGTCTAAATATTTTTAATGAAACTGGTAATTTGGTTTTCATCTTAATCTTCTAATCGCTTAGACAGCAAGATTTACTGCAAACTTTAAGGAAAGTAGTCTCTAGGTATTTCGCTTGTCAAAGAATCATAATAAATATAGATATAGCCATATAATATTTATATAAATATAGTAGGTACCTAAGTAGTTACCAGTAGCATTAAAATCCTGATTAAATTGTAATCAGTATTTTAATGCTCTTGATAACATATCTTATCATATCATTTAATCTTTCCATTCCACTAAATTCCTTTCAGTATTTCTAAGTAAGAACACAATGCCCCTTTGTTGTGGTCAGTTACAACAGCGGTTTATGATGAAGTAGGTACTTGAATATCTTCTTGTAAATTCTTAGAAAGTGACTATACTGTTTTGTTTATTGATGTTTCTTGGAAATAAAATCAGTGGGGCCAGACGGTTTACGTTTTATTATTGACTAGTCTCTCGTGACTATAAATAGACAATGAGTGAATCATATCATATCGCAGAAGACCATGGAAAAAATATCTTACGGTTGCACATTTGTTGTCTTGAATAGAACTCGAGTGTAATTTTAACTCCGTCTTAACCAAAGTGACAAGTAGCTTCCACAATTTCTTGCAGGTGTCAATTTATGACTGTTGCCACTCCCACTGCTGCTATTTTTCCGTTAGACTTGCAGAAAGTTCGGCAAGCCACTAAAACTAGAGTCGCTTGCGCAAGTCAAAAGTTAGCAAATTTATTGTCAGTGAATACTCACACTAATGAAGAGGTATCTCTTGCCACTACCCTGAAATCAAACTAACCATTACAGATTTTATCCTGCTTTGTAGTTATTCTTTAACATCGTGTCCGTAATCCGGATCAAAATTTGTTCTCTTTTACTTGTCATCAATAAGACCGGTCACTGGGTAACTAAGGGTTAATATAGAGTAGGTACCTACCCATGACACATGCTGAAACTGACTCACCCGTACAGCAGAAGTGGCGGTCCGACATAAGCTGACCAGTGATTACGTTAACACTTTCATGTCCTAAGACGCACATGGTTCTGTTAAATAAGTTTAAAGACGCGGCGGCGGCGGCGAGAGTGGGCAGGGAATACTTAAAGAAAACAGGTCATCTACCCAATATTTGCAAGCTCACCCGTCCCCTACAAACTCTAGCATGATTTAAACAGGATTAGGGTATAACACGTTTGACAGGCCGTTAATAAGAACGTTGCACCCTTTGTTTACACCCACCCTCGTCTAATCTTACACATGCGTGTAAATACATCGATTCTATGTAGAAATTTAACAATGGGGTGCTGATTTCATTCGTCAGTCTCGTGTTACTTCAACAAATGTTTAATTGGATAGCACCAGGGTGGTCTTGTCTCTTAAAATATAATAGGATTGTTAAGAGAAAATAAGTAACTTAATAGAGATGGTATTTTATGTATTCAGATTTCAGATATTTTTCTGAAGAATGAACATTCACTAAAAAACTTAAATTCAATTTTTAAAATAAAGTTTACAAAGAAAATGTCTTATTTTTTTCATGCCCTTTGTTGGACAACATAAAGACGAGAAGATCTTTCAGATGAAAATATCTGTAGGTATATCAAAAACCCGCTTTATACTCAACACGGATTATTTCTACAAAGAAATCTTTTATTCAATTCAGACGGTTTTCTAACACGACACTAGGTCCATTACCTCTTAAATATGGTTCACGCTAAAGCTCTCAGATAGGCTAAGATGTATGTATGAATATTTGATACGGCATGCATTACATGCTGATGTGTGAGTGGTGTGATAGTGACATACTTAGCATAATTCCTCAATAAACATCTCGATTCGGGCTGACATTGAGACTTTATTCGACTTATCTAACCCTGAGCTGAATTAAGACTGCTGGAAAATGTGAAAGTCATGTCATCATCATCAGCCTGTATTAGTCCACTGCTGGACATAGGCCTACCATAATGAGCGCCATAGCGCCCTGTCTTCAGCTTGCCGCATCCAGCATATGCCAGCAGTTTTTCGCAAATCGTCATCCCACCTGGTCGAAGAATAAATGATATCATAAGCTTGTAAAGAATATCGGTAGTTCTCAACTTCTCACCCATTACACAAGCTCTGTTTAGCTTGGGGCTAGATCACGCTGTGATAATTGTCCAGCATTATTTATTTATTTATAATTGCTTTGCGCACACTTGTGGACTTTAATATGTTCTGTGCACATGTCTACCGTAGTCTCCATTGAGATTGGCCAAAACTGACTTCGATTTCCTTAAATAAACACTGTTTTTGACACAAAAAGTAATACTTCAGAAATATTTTATACTGGGACAGCTCTCGATAAAAAAAAAAGCAAAAGAATTGACGAACAATTCGGTGACAATACAGAAACCAACACACTATGGAACAGTTATAATGTAAGTTGTATCATCCTCTTTTTTTTAAGTCGGTAATAAATAAAGACCGCTTGTTTCCAGGCCCGAACTTAGCAGAGCTGGTATTATTAACCTTATTAGGTAGTAGTGGAGTTTTTTTCCTTTTGTAAATTATGTATTTACTTAAGAAATATTACATTTATTATCGAGTACAGACACGTTTTTTTCTTACCGCGTACCAAGTAGTATATTTATAACCCAAAAGAAATATAGAATTCATTAATACTTAGTGCTTTTTTCCTGCCAGGGGATCCCTCTCAAATCTTTGTATAGTCAGCGAACGGTTTGAATTAATTGACACGGTACATTCGAACATGGTTCAAGCGAACCCATTTGTTCGTCCCGGTGACTCATCGAAAAGTCGAGGGAGCGCTCAGTTCACTGTCCAGTCCAATCTGCATTATTAATGACACCAGATGACCAGCCATCAGTGAGTGCCAATATCACTGTGATTGGAAATGTGACCTTCCATTCACATCGTTCTTTGTTTCTCATTTCGGTAAACAACATTGTTCACCCGAACAATCGAACGCTCAGACAAAGCGCGAGATTATGGTGACTTACCGAGTAACGTAATGCTTGTAAAGAGATATACCAATAATCCTCGCTAATGCTTTCGGGGTTAACGTCCCCTTTTTCCAATATGTGCCGATATGGTTGTGTCGAGGGTGCATTCTCAAGTGCAGGGCAATAATCCCTTATAACGTGGATGTCGTGTGCTGGACCCCTTGCGTAATTTTATTTCGCCCTCGTCTGGGGAATACGTTTACGTATAGCGGTTGAGTTTGAGCTGCACAAGTATGAACTTATCCGCAACTGTTTTTATAGCAAGGAATATAGAATTATTCCCACCCACTTTGCTGTGCACTGCTTATTAAAAGGTCTAACATAACAGTTACATTGCATATTTCGCATGTTATAATATAACAAAGAAAGCTCTAGTTTATCGGCCCGGTAACAGAATCGTAGATCAAGTCGAACATAATGGCTACATAATTCGCGTCCAGCGGGCACCGCTGACGCGGTCCGAATGCGGCCAAGATGCGGGCAGATTGCGAGCGGCGATAAAACGTGGGTAGTTGGAAGTTTTATGGAGCAGCGGCCGGTAGCGTGGCCTGTTCGCTCGTTATCGCCGACAAGAGGCCTTAAATCAGGCGTCTTTTATTCTTAAAGGCTTTAACCCAGGCGATAGTGTTATCTAGTATTAGAATTGTTAGCGCTTGCAGACCGTCGCTTGTTGCCAGACGATGACTAATAAAATATCCGGTGCATCGCATGACTACCGACTGGTAGTGTTCAATGGAACTTCCAAACGGTGTAAGTTACAGTTAGCCTTTACTGTAAAGTCATTAAACTTTCTACCGACATCCAGTTGATCTACTTGTTCTGAACCTCGCATAAACCTGTTAATGCAATGCAATGTAGTTAGTTACTACTTTGCTGAACGTAGTAATTCTTTGTTTTATTTTTCTGCTCTTGATTTTTTATCTACCCAATCTAAAGCTATAAAGAGCTCTGATAACTTCAAGGATCTCGTGTCTTTCTTATTGCTTGAACTTTTTGTTCAAAACAAATATAGAGTCCAGAGTATATGACATATCCAAACATAATTCTAATGATCTATTCCGATACGGTATGCCTAACAAGAACCTAATTGGACAGTACTTCGTTCGTACTTTGAAGACAAGCAAATGGAATTATCCACAACCCCTTCCAAGACTTTCTCGGCGGACCTTAATTGGCGGTGACGTGGTTCTTACACAATTTGCTTCGTATAAAATATTCAGATGGTGCTTTCAGGCTCCGAAAAGAAATTTACAAGAACAAAGAGTCTTGGGAACCTTGCGTTACAGTACAGACTATGATTGAGTCAAATGTTTGATTGAATTTGGACGAGCATGAGTAAGAAACATAATTCTGTTTACATATTTCTCAGACACAAAGCTTCTATTAATTCAGTAAGCACTAACTTCTTGATTAGATAACAACGCTATGATGACTATTATTCAAATTAGAGAGAATATTCCGAGGGGTCTTTGATTTTTGCAAAACCAGATTATGATAATGGTGACTTAGAAAGAAATGGAGCACGTGCAACCGGAGCTGCAGAGGGTAAATCTTTTGAGAGATAATAGGATAATCCATGATTTATTCCCCAGCGGCTGCTTTACAAAAGGTCCCGAGATTAAAAAGAGCGCTAAGATTGCAAAAAATACCCCGATCGTGTATTTGTTTATATTACGATATTCCAACGGTATTTATGTTGAGAAACATTATCATTAATACTTTCTAGTTTAAAATTATACTGGGCACAAGGTTTTTCTATCCACTTTGATATTAAAATAGTCCCCAGAGATCTTCAACCAGCTCCCGGAATAGCGTCTGTAAAACTACTTTTACGAGTGCTGTCCTACACCTCAACCTTGGAGCTCAACATCATACAGAACAAGATGTGTTATTCTTAATATTTGGGTTAAAATTTGCTCTACATTACTATTTTACAGCAGAACTATAAAAAATACAACTATTTTAAATAGTAGTGTCTGCTTACTGCTTCGCACGCGTTGTTTCTATGCATAATTTAATTTAAAGCTTATTTCTATCACATAAGAACGAATTTAAAATGGTATTAAGTAGCCTTTGTGTTATTCCAGGTCAGGATCTACATCTTTGCTGAATTTCAGCCCGATCCGTTTAGTAGATTTCATTAATATTAGCGTAATATGATAAGTGTGCCGATATGGTCTTCGTAGAAGCAGTGAAATAAATCGGACTACTATACTAGAATATCTGTATCACTATAGCCATCACAAGCTTTATTATGGATTGTCCAGCATTATTTATTTATTTTTTCTAGATATTTTGTCTTGAAATGTAACTTTTAAATTTACCTTATACTTAAGTAGGTACGTCGTACATCATGTATTCTATTATGTATATCAGTTATCTAGTACCCATAACACAAGCTCTGCTTAGCTTGGGACAAGCGTGTCAAGAAAAGTTTCTTCATTCAAAGCTATTATTTCGTCGCGAATTCGCAAATTGCTATTTTGCCGACTTACTAATCAATAGTTTCAAAATATCTACAAGCGATTGTGATTGGGTGTTCAAAGTAATTAGCTGTCCGACTCGAATGGTTGCCTCGACCTGCCAGCCTGGGTTGATTTTAGTCAATGTTGATAATGCACATCCAATCTCATTGGACTGTGTTTCGAAACAGTGTGGGCTGGTAAACTCAGATACTTCATTGTTCGACGTGTCCATGCCGTCACGGTTTCCAGATACAATTTTATTACAAATCTCCATGATAACTTTCATAAAGCGAAGTCTATAAATCAGTCCCACACCAAAAGACACCTCAAACAAAAAAAATACTATGAAAAAGGTATCGCCCAAATCGTTTGTGGTGACCGCAAGAACTTTTGCCACTTTTCATCTCGAAAGTTTTATAACTATCGTGCCCACTTTATTTTAACGTAGCTTTATCGACCTTTACCGACAGAACTATCCATCTGCCAATTCCTAGGCCAGGAGGCGTAGATCTCAATTGATCTACGATTTGTGGTGTTGCTAAAATATTTCAGCCCGGAAACTACGTGAAATATTCATAAATGAATATCTAAAACCAACCGACCTTTATATCGCAATTCACCTCGCAAATTCCCAAGTTTACTTTATATCCCGAAACAAATGTTCAGAAAAAAGAATGCGGTGCGGTACATACGTGATGTATCGACGAAAGAAAGTCCGCATGTGGGTTTATGGACGATAAAACATCTAGGGACTTCTATTTACGGCGGTTTTTATAAAGGGAAACATGTGTCGATCGATGGCATTAAATGAGAAGACGTGTGTACGCCACCTGTGCCCGTTGTTGGTAAGAATGACTTCATTTGCCGCAGAGTAGAGTAATGGGGAGACGCTGTGATACGGGGCTCGTCTCCGAGTTGATTAGATCGCTGGGAGGACGGGTAGACAAATATTCTACTTTGATAGCTACATTGTAGCCGACTTGATAAACAATCTTGGTTGGCAAGAACATTCTGGGGAGTTCGCTTCTGCTTGATAAGTTAAGTATTTTCGGTATAAAATATTCTTACACAATTAATGTTTTGTGAACCTGTTTGATATCCAGAATCAGACGAAGGTACTAAATGACGTTCCAGACTGAAATTTGGCTAATGAATCTCTAGATTCTAGATAATATTCCGGATATTACAATAGGCCTCTATTTTCTAAGTACATACTTACGTACATATTTAATACAATACATTACACAGATAAGAAAAAGTTAAGGGTTTATGACGCCAGTTTGTGAATAGAATAGGCATAGGATTTCGCGTTTAAAGAAGCGGTACAGAGCACAGCGGCTTAAGGTGAAGTACGTTCGTAATTTCTAGACAAGGACGAGCGAACACCGCGCAGTGAAAGCGAGAAAGGGACGCAAGAGCCGGCCCGCGCGCAATTTCACTGCTTTTTAAAAAATAAATAATAAAAATAAAAACTATTATTATAAAAATTATAAATATTATTTATAAATTTGATATTGCTCTAAAATAATACTCTTTCGCAAAAAACTAAAACCATAATCCTCTAAAGTGTTTAGTTAAGTATTTTTTAGACAATATTTCATTCAAATATGTTAAGTAACTAGCAAATGAAACTGGTTTTCCGTAGTAAAAATGCAAAATTTAGAGGAAACTTTGCGATTTTTTTCTATCGAGTCAAGTTGAGTCAATCGTGTTTCGGCTCCCATAACTTACTAACAAAAATCCTAAGCTTTCGATGCTCATTAAAAAAGATTTAAAAAAATTGTGTTTTCTTGCCTTAAAATTGATTTTCCGTCTAGGCAAAACCTGAGTTTTGAGACCTACTTCGCCTTAAGTTCAAAAATAAAAATTTTGCTGATCATCTATTAATTAAGACATTTGTTTGCAAAAATAAGCTGAAGGTGCCCTGTGTATTCTTTTATTAGGTAGGTACTTAAATATGGTGAAGAAAATAAAAATTCTTGTGATTGATAGTTAAGGGGGAAAAATTCTAAAAACTAAGAAAACAGAGATTGTAGGTACTTTGCACAATTATTTCTGGTTTTTAAAATAGTATTTTTTTCATTTTTGAATTAAGGGGATCTGCCTATGCCACAGATTATTAGGTATTTTTTTCAAAGCTTTATCAATAAAGATGACGGAGAAAAATTGTTTTTATGTAACCCAAATTTGTCCATTTCACATCTGCTGATTTGCTAAAGATACATTATCACTCGTAATTATGACATTTTGTTTTGTTGGTTTTTTATTTTGTTAAGTTCCATGCGCTAATGCATCGAGTATCTTATTGCAATTTGCAAATAAATGATTTTCTCTTTAGTTAATTTGTGAGACTACAAAAGTGGAAGCGAAGAATTACAGATTTTAATGGTCTAGGTACAAGGTATCAGTAAAATCGCAAAAACTAAGCAGCAAATCGGTGAAGTTTAAAACAATTGATCTGCCCCCCTAGCACGGGGATTGTTGTCTAGGGTAGAATAGAGAAAAATTAAGTCACTTTGTCATCGATTGCGTAAGTTATTTGAATGCATGCCTTCCACTTCAGAAATTTACGCAATGTATGACGATGCGATGTCATTATTGTCTATTCTACCCTAGACAAAAATCCCCGTGCTAGGAGGGCTGAAGAAGTATATGCCTACTTATAATACTATATACTTCGTTTTTAATATTTATTCATTTACACAGTATCCTCTCTGGTTTCGTAAATCCCAACTAAGTAATCCTTCGTAATATATTGCAGCTAGTTGTAAACCACATTCACTAAAAGCTCTGTTAATAATGAACTAGAAAGTGGTTAGAGCTAGACAAGGCTCTCCAAATACAGCTACCATATCAGTCTACACCGCATACACGAGCGATCTAATCAACTTTTCAAATGAACTTCGACCGGGCAAAAATTTGTGACAAGGATAGGCATAGGATTTCGTGTTTATAGGAGCGGGATAGAACAAAGCACCGTTAGTGCAAAAATCAAGTTTTTGCTTCTTTTCTATTCATTATTCAAAATATAAGCATTAAATAGAAAAATTACACGATTGTTTAAATAAAACATTTAATTTTATTTTCATCTTAGGTATTACATTATACACTTGATGTCATTAATTCTAGCTTGAGTATTAATAACTTGTGTAATGTGTACTTTTATAGTTATATATTTTAGACATCTAGTACCTGTAGCACAAGCTTGCTTGGTTCTAGATGATGCTGTGTGCAGCATTATTATTATTGACAATATTTTATCATCATAATTTTAATCTGTATTCATAGAATATTGTTATAATTCAATAATTACCAAATAAGCACCTAGACAAGTCAAATTTAATACTGTAAACAGGTTTATAAATAATAATGATTATCAAATAAGAAATAAAGGTGTTATTGATTTTGTCGACTTCAATTTTGGTCCACTAGTGAAAGAAGTGGAATTTTTTTAATAAGTAGAAATAGTCAACCAAAAAACACACTACTTACAATTATCACGGTAAATCTTTTATGATCTTTTTCTTTCACCATCTCTAAAATTAACATTCACCGCTCAACTTATCTCGTCATTACTATGTTTAAACATTTTATTTTAAAGTTAATATTTACCTTCTCGGTTTATTGAATGTAAAGCCGTAAAAACTGTCCTCTACAAACATCATTCTACTAATAAACACGTTTAAGGTGGTTCGACGCGGGCTGGCGCGAGATTCAATTTTTTGTGGTTTTAATTTTTTTATGCTTTCCACAAGCAATAAAACTAGCGGAAAAGTAATTTGTTGCAAATCGTAAACCATTTTCAATGAGCTCATGATAAAGCCAACTTTGATTTATTTGTATTTTGGGAGCACAAAATCTCGTATTTTTCCAAATGCTCCAAAAATACTAGTGAATCGAAGTTGGTTTTATCATGAGTTCATAGAAATTGTGGCAAATTACTTATCCGCTAGTTTTATTGCCTGTGGAACACTGAAAAAAATAAAAACCACAAAAAGATATTAATCTCGCGCCAACCCGCGTCGTACCACCTTAAGCGTAAAAAGTCTTAAACTCTGATCATTATCTTCGAGCACCTTATGTTGTTCTAACCTTTCTAAGGTTCTTTATGCGGAGCTTCTAAAGATAGATTTATTGCCTTATTCGTTTTTATCGATTTTTTTATTACCAGCGTAATGCTATGATGACGCCGTCCAGGTCATCGCCATCGGGTTTAGATTTTTACTACCTGACTTATAATCGCTGGATCTTAAACGAAAGACTATCATATTTCAAGACACGAACTCACAACACAGCCACCATCTGTGTCTCTATTACCATCTCAAAATTTATATAAGAGTAAGAGTATAAGAGTGTATTGAAGCAAAACAAGAATAAATTTCGAGATATTCGTGCAAATTAGTCGGCACATTAGCCGTGTGGTGCCGGCTTAGAATTTGCATCACCTCAACTCTTCCCGTGGGTGTCGTAAGAGGCGACTAAGGGTTATACAACGGGGGCGGGCAGCAGCGCCTCTTGCAGATGGATCAACCACCGAAATGCGATCCACAACCCATGCATGCCTAGCGAAGAGATTATGGGCATTAAGTACCTCCCTTGAGATATAAACCAATAAGGCGCTTATCAGTTGTTGGTCTGGGTGTTTTCTATGTATAATAAAAAATATCTATCTATGTAATGTATAATATTACGTATATCAGTTATCTAGTACCCATAACACAAGCTCTGCTTACCTTGGGGCTAGATAATGCTGTGTGAATTGTCCAGCATTATTATTATTATTATTATCAGGGGGAGGCCTGCGTCCAGCAGAGGACTCATATAAGCTGTTGAGAGAGAGAGTCTACACATCGATTAAGCAGCTGATATGGTGGTCAAATTCTTTCTTTTCTATTTCATAGTTAGCATGGTATATAGGCATGCCATGAGTAGGGAAGAGAGTCATCTTACAAGGAGAGTGTTCAAATGTATTACGATGGATATATTATCTTGTAGAGGTTAGCCTAATAAAAGTTGTATGGATTGTGTGAATGATGACATGAGCAAGAAGAGAGTCACTGCTGAGATGACGAATAAAAGACGTGAATAGAAGAAGCCAGTTGTGCCGACCACATAAGTGGTATACGGGCAAGAGATGAGCCGTGAGGACCTAAGAACTATGGTGGGCATCATCACAGGTCATTGTGAAGTTAATCATCATCTATTCAAGACTGGAGCCACAGACAGCAGCTTATGACGTGCCTGCTTCCAGGAAAAAAAGACTGTGGAGCACATTATGGTATACTGCACGGCCACAGACAAGGCCAGGCGGAAAACTGGATTGATAAATCACACATAGGCATCAAATGCGACCCCACCCACAGAAAAGCTGAAACGAAGCAAGAAGCGTCAAGAGTCCTGCTCCGGGACCTCATGAAGCTGGGGTGGTTAGAGCTTGCACAATGCACAATACACTCCCATGCGAAATGTCAGTGCTGATTTCAGTTCAGCGATTTTAGTGAGCTCTCTAGGACTGACAGTCCTAGCTCGCAGCTCACTAAAATTTCACACGTTCACAACCAAGTAAGTATTGAGTATTGAATATCTACTCAAAAGTGAAAAGTTATTCTTCTCTAGTAATAATGCCATCACCAATCAAATCACGCCAGAAAACTCCAGTTTCATTCAGCATTCATCCCCCTTCGTGACCGGCACCGCAACACATGTGTCTCGTTAACTCGAAAATGACGTGGTACATGTGTGCGCTGTCACTTGTCAGCAAGGGGTTTAACTGGTCCGCTTAAATTGATTGCCAAGAGAGTATTATTCCTACATACTCATAGTTTAGATTGATACTAGTCCTGTACCAGCCTAAATGACTTCTAGTTAACTTTAATTCACTTAAATGTAACCGTCAACACTTTTATGTCCTAAACTACCGTCCCAAAAGCAACCCCCTTTTTTTGAGGAAGGCCTTATAGCGATTACGGCAAAAAGGCCTACCTCAAAGTGAAAGGTGAGTGCAGTGAAAATGTTTAATATACTCAGAAGGAGCTGAGGCTACTGCCCTTCGTCTGGTATAGGTTCCCTAATTCGACTCATACGACATCCACGCGTTGAGTTGCAGAGGTAGGTTAAAAAAATGAACAAAATTGATAAAGAGGGAAATTGTATCTTTACAAAAGCAAGAAGTTAGACAAAAGCAGTATAGGTTTACGTAGAGTAGAAAAGCGCTTTAAATGTTGAACGAAGCCTCGAAAGAGAAACTTAATGAAGAATTAAATGATAAAAAAAAATTAAATAAAATGTACCGATCAATGCAAACAACGTCATTCTAGAACTATTCCAAGGACCTTTCGATCCGACTTTATTTGCATTTACCGTGCCGGGTTTAGGCCACGTTATTTTAACGTCTTATTTGCCAAACTGGTTGTCTTGGTATTGATTGCTCTATCGTTCTATTATATTCTTAGGTCCATATCATGAAAGCCTGCATGCTCATGCGTAGAGCATAAACGTTACTCAAGCATAGATCGTTGACTGAGCAAGCTTTCATAGGCTTTAAAACTTAGTTTTGGAGTTAGGTTTATTTGCTTGCTATGATAATAAATATTTTGGCGCTAGTAACTTCGGACCCGGAATTCAACTTTTTCAAGAGAGATAAGATGTATTGACAAGCACAAACCGGATTAAGAAATAATGCTTTTTATTTCATTTAACAACGCATCTCACACACATCCTTAAGTCAAGGTCTCTGCATATTATGTCTCCGGCCTCTCCGGGTTCATAAGGAATCAAGTGAAATTATTAAAAAAAAAAAAACAGAATAACTGACGGTCAAGAGATAGTACTATAAGCACATAAGTAGTTATTGATTATCTTCACAATTGATCTCTAAAAATGCATTCTGCAGCCTGAATGAATTCTTTGATTTGCTAGCCTAGAAACGTAATAATAAGTAACTATATTATAATACTCATTCTAAGTGAACTGTAATTTTTTTTATGAGTAAATAAATTCTTTAAACCGAATATGGTCTTAAAAGAATACTCATTTTCGGAAGAGGAACAAGTCAAAGACAAAGTTTGAGATTTGCTTATATTATATGTATTAGTTAAGTATTTTTAATAATTTCAGTCATTCAGGATTCTAACTCGATGAGTCTATTATATAAACTGTAAACCTAATCAAACTAAGTTATCAAATGAAATCATTAATATATTTGACTTACCTGGTATAACGCACATTGAATAAATAAATATGTGAAAAAAAATTGAGGTTATGTTATGTTGTAGGGGTTCATTTTAATTGATTAGGGACCTGGTGACTGTAGACGCGTGCCGTCCTTACATTGATACTGCTAAACCAATTAAATCTTACAATATATATTATTATATTCTGCGAATTCGCTACATTCGTACCAGCACAATACGCAAGCAACCAAAGCCTTCAAAAGTACCACACATCAGCTCTGTACATCCATACGTTTTGTTTCCATTCGGCAATACTTCGAAGCCCAAAATAGGTCAAACAACAACAGCTTGCGAGCTCGTATTGTGCTGGGCTCACGACGCGTGAAACTTCACTCGTTATACCCTTGGATCGGGGAGATTAAATCCACGCCTTCCACGCCTCTGTCGGTTACTGCAATCGCAACCTTGCTATTTATAACAGAATGTGCAATTTCGCTTAGTGCTTGTTGTAGAAGTCGTGTCTGACGTAAATTGTTGTCGTCACGATATGAATTCCTGTTCTAATTCGGGTGTGCTTTTCATTGCCAAGATTCATTGTCGTCCGTGGCAGGTTTAAGAGCCCAGCCGTTGATGCTGCGTTTTGTCGACTTACAGTACCCACTGTGCCTCTTCATAAGCTCTTTCCTATGATATGATACTTATCTCAATGACCCAGGATAAAAAGCAAAGTAGGTTGTTAAAAAGGTAATCATTGATATCCTTTTTGAATGTAAAAGGAGGTTCTTACCTTTTTGACTACTTACGCCTAAATCAGAACAGAAACATGATTCAGCACAAACATAATACCGATCTTTCCCAAACTTATGTTCGATTCTTACGGTTCGCTGGGTCCTGATCGGAATCACGGAATCGCTCGTGGGTTCCGCCCCCGGACCCTATTAGCTTTGAGCAGACGGACGGAACCGTTCTATGCACGGATTAGATCCGTGGAACGGAATGGTCAGTTTTTTGGTCGTCTCTAATGGTGGCCACTTATTATTGATCATTTGTGTGAGTAAAAGATGGGTCCACAATTCACGGAAACTGAGCATAAAGTGAGATTGGTTAACAATGGTAAATATCAAGTTCAAATATGTGTACACATTCGGTTGTCAGACATCATCATCATCAGCCTATATCAATCCACTGCTGGACATAGGCCTCCCCTAATGAGTGCCGTCTTCAGAGTTCAGATTGCCACATTCAGCATCTGCCAGCAGTCTCTCGCAAATCATCATCCTACTGGTCGGACGGCGTCCTACACTACGTTTACCGAGTCGCGGTCTCCACTCAAGAACACGTTTACAACGTTGTTACTTACGTTATCGGTTCTTCTCGAGATATGGCCAGCCCACTGCCACTTTAGCTTGCTAATCCTATGAGCTATGTCGATAACCTTAGTTCTCTGTCGGATGTGTTCGTTGCGAATCCTATCCTTCAGAGAAACTCCGGACACTCGGACTGTCGGACATCGAGCAGCCAAAATTAATGCCTAAATTTCAAAATAAGCATGCATGCAATGTTGGAATCTTCATTCAGATTTGATTGTTTTCATACGAATAGAGTTCACAGGCGTTTCGTTGATACTTTAGTACGCAACTCTGAATTGTGACACTTGATTACATCAACATTTTGAAATACTACTGGGACAGAGTTGGAGCCTGCTATAATGCTCTTGAGATTTTCATATAATAAATAATGTCATTTTTAAATAATTGATGCCCGAAATTTTAGCTTTCTAGAAAGCTAAAACTGTATTTCAGATTTATTTCGTTTCTGGTAGGTTTAAATTTTTTACAAAAATCTTCTTAATGGAATGAGATCAACATACATGAATGAGATAAACAGTCATATCAAACAGGGATATCAAAAACTCTGTAAACTGCACCACACTACTTGTCTTTCTAGAAGGAATTCATGAAAGTCTTTGCAGCTTTAAGATTGATACATAATAAAATAATACTTGAGTACTGTCTAAGCCAAAGTTTTAAATTAGAAATTTAAGCCAAGATAAAAAATTATTGCAATACTTAAAAACTGCATTGACAGTTGCCTAGTTACCGCATCATATTCCACGTTCTTTAATTGGTCCTTGAACACCAAATCTTCCAAATCAAGCGCCATTAAAACGAGCGGTTTAACCGACTGCGCTAGTTATCTTCATTAACGATCAGGTCCAATTTGAACAGCTCGTAAAATGTAATGAAAGCATTGCATAATACCACCATATGACATAGGCACATGTCGTTCTTGCAAACGAGACCTTAAATACCTTGTTAGTAGAGTGTTAAAAGCTTTGACAGGCATGGTTGCGCAATGGTATGTATGGTTACGTGTAAGATCTCTCTCACTATTGTTGTAGTGTGTTTGTGTGAATTTGGTCAGCTTCAACGAGGTTTGGAATGGCATTGAGTTTGCATTGTAATGTTGACTACACTTGTATAACGATAAACATAGATTTAAAACGATAAAACAACTTGAAATGACGACCGCGCCATACTATTAGGCGGTTGCCATTTATAAGGTTTACGAAGGTTAAAAATAAGTAGTATTCCCATTTCGTGCACCTATTTTATTCCTTATAAGGTATACGAGGGTTAACAATAAGTAGTATTCCCATTTCGTGCACCTATTTTATTCCTAATTAGAGAATCCACAAAAAGTTTCTAACCTTGACGTATATTTTTAGGGGCCACGTTTTACATTGTTGTGTTTTGTTACAGCAGACTTAAAAAAAGTTGTTCCCTTCAAATTTTATTTTATCTACCTGTTTATTGTTTCTGAGTTTTTTTATTAAATACGCGAATCATTGTATACATAGATTTAGGAAAACTTAGACTACGCTCACTTAATGATTTTCTCAGTCTCAAGTCTCGACATGAGCCCTTTTGAAACAGCTTTGTTGTTTCTTGATCGTTCGAAAACAAGTAAGACCGGTTTGGTGAACCATAAGACCTTTTACGCTACAAATTATTATAATTAAGGTTCATTATAGTAATAATTGCAGTTTTATTTAAATGTTATATATTCTCATTTGTCACAATATTTATTTTCACTGCAATTGCGATATTAAACACGTGTGGATACGCACGTTAACGTTTTTCATTAAACTAATGTATCACTATCAAAAAATCTTGTTTTTCATGTCAAATATCTCTGAAAACTGGTCATCTCATAGCCAGTCAGAACATTAAATAGCTATCTCTATTGAAAACACCTGATAGAATCATTGATGTTAATGTGAAACGGTTTTATACCTATATTATTTGGTTATCGTGAATACAATCTCTAAACAAGTTTTGATGCAGTCTGCTGAGAGCATCAAAACTTGTTTAAGATTGTTTTGCAGCATATGCTGTGATCTGACCGAGCAAATCTTGCCATAGAACATTATTACATTTTGCATTAGAAATGCTTCTATTGTAGGTAAGCGCGCGCTTTAATACGCATGTGTACAGTGTTAGATTTATTAGCTGACTAGCTTATACCCTCTTTTTCGAAATAAAAAGCCTACCTATGTCTGTCCACGGGCTACTGGATACCTACCTCCTGCCAAATTTCATTAAGACCCGTTCAGATTGGGCGTGAAAAGGTAAGATATAGAATAACTTTCGCTTTACTCTAATAATATCGAGACGGGAAAGTATGAATGTTTAAAGATTTTTTACCTCTTCTCGCGAAAACTGTTGAACGGATCGGGCTAAAACTTTGCTCGGATGTAGATCTAGACCTGGATTAACGTACCTAAAGGTTAATTTTCATCCCAAAGAAACGTGAGGGAAGCCTCGTCAAAAAGCAATAGACCAATTCAACGCACTCATGATAATTTCCTTTTGTTCCAGGTAATATTGAATGTAACCAGCCAGCTATTCAGTAAGCACTTCAATCTAATGCCTATCCGTTGGTCAATGGTCTGAGCTATCAGCTGATACTGATAACCGACAGCCGGCGACCTATTGTACTGTACTGCGATGAAAGAGCTTGGATTACGGGATTAATCGGGGAATGGGGGCGTAATAACAATGTTTCGTACTGTTTTAGGGGAAATTTACAGGTTTTTTGTGGGTAGATTCTACTAGATAAAATTTATGTATTGTTCATATTACTGTCGACTGTCAAACCGCAGCGGTGCTGTCGTTTGTCGTCACCTGCAAGACCTGGAAATGGACATGCCCGTTGTGGTGTGCCCCATGAAAGTGTTAAAACGGGGAACTATAAAAATTGTAGCATAGTGTAGGAGACTAGGTGGTTGTTATTGGAAAAACCCCTTGTTTGGAGAGGCACGTTCAGCAGTGGACGTCTGTATCCTAGGACCAAAGACGAGAGAGAGAGAAGTGACATGAGTCACGATATTTTTAAGACAGACTGTTCATCATCTATTTAGATTAGTTTTATTATATTTAGTTTAGGCAGAGATACGAAGTTGCCCTTGGTGGCCACCGAAATCTATTTTCGTATCTCTGCCTAAACTAAATAGAATAAAACTATTACAGAGGCATTAAAAAAAGCTTATGATAGGTATCTCAAAATCGAAAATGGATTTTTTAAATTCCATTATTAAACGAAATAATAAGATGAATTAGGTGGCGACGGCGGCGCCACTTTGGGTGGGGTATGCGCCTTAAATTTGGCATCATACAATGCCAAAATGTGCCATTCTATGAAGCGACTAACATAACTGTAGATCGAACAAAACTCAATTCGCAGATTGCTATTATTCCATACAAACCTGATGTCTCAACACAATATTCTTCTCAATCTAATGCACCAATTAAAGTCCATCGCGTGTAACATATTTCATAACATCCCACAATTAACAGCCATGATTCCGTGATCAGAGGCAATAGTTGTACAGTACTTAATAGTACTTATACACCATTAAGGTCCATAGTGCTATTTCATTACAGGCGTTATTCGCGAAATGATATAAACAAGTGGCTGGAAGTATTATCATAAAGTGTTTCTGTACATAACTGTTGCAAGATTTCTACATTCTTCCTCTATGCTCCGTAATCACGACTCTTTTAGGCTGGTTTAATCTTTAAGAAATGAAATAAGTTCTCAAAAATTTTTGACTTTGGCCGGACTCGAACCCGCGCCCCACCAGGTGTGCTCTAACCACAGGCTCTAACCAACTAAGCGACGAAGTCTCAGTCGGTTTCATCGAAAATCTTTGGAACGTCTTACGGACTGTAGCGCTGGTGGCTCCACCTACATCATGTCATTGTTTAAGCTTTTTTAAGCTTTTTATATTCTTCATCTGAATCGATGCCAAAATTGCCAAGTAACTAGGCCCTCGTTAAATATTCTATACTAGCCTTTTGAAGATCTGTGTGGCACAGCGAAGGCATGCCTGCGACGCAGCATGATACCGGCTGTTCTGGGCGTTTTCTAAGTAAAATTAAAAAAAATATATATATACTTATGTTCTGTATAAAGTAGGTATATCAGTTATGTAGTACCTACTCTGTGGTAGTTAGTAAGTACCCATACAATACAATACAATTTTTTTTTATTGTACATCAGAAAATAACATTATATAGAGGCATAACATAAGACGAGTACAATGGGCGGCCATATCGCTTAGAAGCGATGTCTTCCAGGCAACCTTTAGATGGAATTAATTGTAAATTTAAGAAAAGGCAGGTGTACGAAAGTTAATCTAAAATACATATTTATTACTAAAAACACCTACCAACGGATACGTACATTAATAATCAAAGTGATTACTTAGACAAAGGAATAAATATAAGTGAAACTTACTTTTATATTATTAAATTATTAAAATTACACTTTGCTTAGTTTGAGGCTCGATGATGCCCTTAGATTTTCCAGCATTATTATTTCGTTTAGTTTTGATGCTTTCTTAGGAAGGGCAGTGCTCAACGTGGCCCAAAATAAATACGTAAAAGAATAAATGGAATGTACTAGATGCGTTTCTCATTTGGAGCTTTCCCGCCCTTTCTTCGTCCAGAATCGAGTTACCGCAAAGCATTACAGAAACACTTCGTTATATCTCGCAGCGCCTTCACAAATCTACCTAAACGATGTTACATTCACATCTCCGTGATGGCACCCGAAAAGGAACTCAATGTTACGTTAAATAAAACACATTTTCGCTGTTACAATCATCGTTGGTGAGGAAATTGATTTTGTGACTCGTTCGCTGTGCGGAGAAATCTCATTTGGATGATTTAAGGAATGACACGGTACCTACTGTACCTACTACCTCAAAACAACTCCTCCTTATGTCCGTCCGTATCTTCCAAATTAACGAATATTTAACTTTGAAATCACGGTAGGGTATCATCATCAATAGCAGCCTATACCAGTCCACTGCTGGACATAGTCCTCCCCTAAAGAGCGCCATAGCGCTCTGTCTTCAGCTTGCCGCATCCAGCATCTGCCAGCAGTCTTTCGCAAATCGTCATCCCACCTGGTCGGAGGGCGTCCGACCTGGTCCTACGTTTGCCGAGTCGCGGTCTCCACTCAAGAACACGTTTACCCCAGCGGTTGTCGGTTCTTCTCGAAATATGGCCAGACTACTTTCATCATCATCATCATCACACAAATAACCCCCCCCTAGCACGGGAATCGTTGTCTAGGGTAGAATAGGTACCCCCCTAGGCAGTCTCCGTGGGAGAGAAATTACCTGTAAAGGAAACGTTTCCATAGAAACAAACACGTGCGAAGCCGCGGGCAGAAACTAGTATGCAATAAGGTCAATTCTAACCAGCATTGTGATCACCACACGACGACCTAATAACACAATCCCGATCTAGACAGATAGCGACGTATCACGCGAAAATAACTGTCCTATCGATCAGAATGCGAATAAATCGATTCCTGTATTTTCCACTCGATTACCTGCTGATAGCTCGACGATGAAAAATCACTGTCTAGTCGAGTCACGTTCGCATACTTTTGAGGTGGAGTGGAACGATTATCGATTTTCATGATTGAAAATTGAAACTACTCGCTAAAGTGACATTGTTTACTTTGAGCTTATCTCGAAGGTTCTATGTTGAAGAATAAGGTTTCTTACACACTTCGATGCAAACAGTCTTTATTTCTTACTAGTTTCTGCCCACGGCTTCGCACGCGGTGTGTAAGGTTATTTCTATCCCATAGGAACTGATTTGAGGCCAGAAACTACATGTGTGGAAAATTTCAACCCGGTCCGTCCAGAAGTTTTGCCGTGAAGAAGTAACAAACATCCAACCATCACATCTAAACATTCGAACTTTCGCATTTATAATATTAGTGTGATGCGAAAGTTTGGATGTCTAGATGTTTGGATGTTAGTTATTCCCTTCGCACCAAAAGTACGAACGGATTGGGCTGAAATTTTGCATAGATGTATATATAGACATGAATTAACGTATAAGTTACTTTTTGTCCAGAAAAAACGCCAACGAAATCTTACATCCGTGTAGACTTTAATAGACTTTATAGACTTAAATAAAACATTTGTTACTTTTTATACCATAAATCAGTTCCACGCGTGCGAAGCCGCGGGCCAAAACTATTTGTAATAGGATAGGAAAGGTGACGATCCTTCATCAATGATTAAGGATGATAGAGGCGAGTAGAACAAAAAAAAAACATGTTCTGCTGAAGTTCCGACCCCACCAAGACGTATTTTTCTTTGGGGAGTGGAAGAAAAATAGGTACATGTTACATTCACATCTCAACCAACACAATGTGTTTTTCTTTGCTTGGGGAGTGGAAGAAAAATACATTGTCTGAACACAACACTCTAGATGGACGGAGTTGAAGGCTGATAGAGGAGAGTGGAAGAGACATACACATTGTCTGAACACAACGTGTATGTCTCTTCCACTCTCCTCTATCAGCCTTAAACTCCGTCCATCTAGAGTTGGACACGGACAAGAAAAAGTTAAGCACAATTGAGAATGACCTGTGCCTATCAAAAATTCTACGTCCATTAAAAAACGTTGACTTATCTTTTGTAGTGTAATAAATCCACTAAATTTCCTTTATCAAACGCAGAACAACCGATGCGCGATGTACAAATGTTTAATAATAAACACATTAATTCACTAAAATGAAAACAAATAGAGAGTGGAATATTAGTGAATCTGGGTCGTACAATCTGAACTTCATCAAACATTCAGGCAGTGCCGTGTATTTGTGCTACCAGGGGTCGACCTTGTGGTCTTGATACACTGCTTTGCCCTTTCAGATCTGATTTAGGAAAACGTTAGACAGACAATAAACAGACGGGTAACGGAGTAATGATCTGAGAAGGATCATGATTATCTATTCCAGAGGAACAGATTATGGGATAAATAGTAGCCTAAATATGTTCCAGTCCTAGACCTATATCTTTTGCGAAATTTAAGCCTGATCAGTTCTGTTGTTTCGACTACAGAACGGATCGGGCTGAAATTTTGCATGGATGGATGATTGTTACTTCTTGTGGGGTACCACACCGAGGTGTGAAGAAGTAACAATCATCCATCCATACGCGAAAGTTTGTAGGTATTTATAATGTTATTGTGATTGATGTGGCAAATAAACGTAAGTTCTAAAAGTACAAACATTTCCTGTTTGCAATACTTTACAACAGATTTACCATCGACATTGACTTTTTTCCGAGGACCAACCTCAAAAGTCCCCAAATTGACCGGTCTAATTAATGATCAAAGGACGTGTACGTGACGTTCGATCATAATTATATGAACAGCTATTCGACGCGTTAATAATAATAAAATAACCAAACCATAATTTCCCTAGCCCTTGCTAAACATAGCAGTTTTAGGTAGATTACGAACGTCAACAATGCAGGCTGACAAGAATTGCCTTAAACTAGAATGACATGACCGCCGAGTGAGAAATTGTAGGTAAAAGTCCCCAGTGTTGCCACATCGGGGTATAAGGGTTTAACCTATCCTTGTCTTTAAAAATGTGTTCAAAGCCAATGTCTGGAATTTAGCTACAACGCGTCGAATGAAGCTGTGAAATATAATGATCCCTGAAGTGGGCTTAGACCAATTAATGTTCAATACGTAACCTTTTGCTACTCGATGACAGAAATTGACATGGTGGTAGACGGTAGGGTCCTTGTCAAACAGCTCTCCAGTGCTGTATGGGTTCTATAGAAACTCCTGTAGGGCAAGCAAAGGGGTTGTTGTCTAGGGTAGAATAGAGAAAATTTTCGTCAGTTTGTAATAGAATGCGTAAGTTATTTGAAACGCTTCCACTTCTAAAATTTACGCAATGTATGGCGAAGCGATGTCATTATTGTCTATTCTACCCTAGACAACAATCCCCGTGCTAGGGGGGCAGTATTCTAAAGCCTACACACTATCCTTTCTACGTTGGTTGGTTCAAATGTCGAATGGTGTAAACAAAACCATCCTTCTAGGTGCTTATTGCGGTGACACGTGTGGAGGCAGGAATAACGTCGGTCGGATAGGATGACAAGGTAACCTGATGTTATGTCTCACACTTTTAGATTATTTACTAGAGAACAACCTATATATATGTCTATTTTATATCATAGTTAGCACTTATTTAATTGTTTTTCAAGGGACTTCCGCTGACGCTTTAGATTGATAACTTTTGATAAAAGAAAAAAGAAAAAAAATGAAGAATTCTATGATATTTTTCATGATAATACCGCCACAACGAAAATTCCAGCGAAAAATTTGTTAAGAAAAATGCTTCATAAACACGCCAGAGTCGACAATAAAGAAATAGTTGCGGTACGTAAAACGTTACGGTTTGTAAAACATGCTAGTCGCATAAGGTAAACTGTAAACATGGGATTGTTTCGGTAATATTTGGCGTAAACTAGCCGAGACTAGTGTAAACAAATAGCTAACTGGATAATAATCTACCAGAAAGATAAACAGATAGAATAGGTAAATGAAAATCTAACCCTGTGCACTTGGTCTTTCAACATAGAATTCTGTAAGATTGATGAAAAATAAAACGTCAAGTGGGAGTTGGTCTCGTGCACCGAGGGTTCCGTATAATTGTGAAAGACTTAGTTTCTTGCCGAATATCATGCTTTTAAGTCAATGGAATGTTTTTATTTTGTTATTTTTTTTGGTAAATAAACTAAAAAATACACGTTTTTAGGGTTTTTATTTACTTAAGTATGCTATTGAGGTTGTTTCTTACCAAATTGTATGATTCTAGGTCAAAGGAACCCTGTAGGTTTTTGACCCATGACGAAAATAAAAACTGGTCCCAGTAATTTCCTTTGCAAAACAAACATTTATTTCCATAGCCGTCACTTAGTGCTGGTGAAATCGTAAATGACCACAAAACAGACCAACTAGTAGAGAAAGCAACAATCACAGCTGCGGTCGTGGCGTAAAAAAGTGTCACCCGACGTAAGGCGACCGATTTCTCAGCCCAATTCACCCGTGTAATCATTATGTAAGTTCACTTAGAAATCGCTGTTCTGTGCAAGCTTCGACGTTAGCGTGTTTTATTGAGCGACATGAAACAAACTTTTTACTTGTCGATTCCAGATTCGAGTTTTGTTATATTTATTATTACTATTTAACGGGTATTTATCGCGTTTACTTACCTATTTTTTTGTTTCGACAGGCTTACATACTTCCGTGGTTACGGGATGACTCGATCATAAAAACATTTAATAATGATGTGTTCAGATCGCGTGAGTTTTGTTATGTCTGTACAAGTTAGGCTTGGCCGGGCTTTGACAATTTCAGTCTCAGAAACTCTTGTGTGCAATCAACTTTAACACTTCCCAAGTTTCTACTGAAGATATTCCAAAGGATCCTTGTGATATTAACAATCAATCACGACCACACATTGTCGTATTCGACGTTGATAGATCGAGAGGACGCTGCGCTAGACACAGCTAATTGTGATCGATAAGACGTTCTCCGTTTTTTGTGGACATTTCTTACCACCTCGTGATATGATAGGCACTCTCCAGTCCTAAATGGTATTCCATTTAGGACTGGAGAGTGCATATCAAAAACAAATTGCCAATGTTATTTTATATTGGCGCTCTTTTATCCGTCCTCAAACTTTTATTTGTGTACGCAACTTTAAATTTATGGCCCCATTCCGGTATCAATTCGTAAACTTTTCACTTGGGTACGTTCTTGTTTATGCTCAGCCAAGTCTATTGTACAAATTGCCATAATTCTATTCCGATAAACAATGTCATAAAGTTTGATCCAATTTTGCTGATGAAAAATAAATTTCGACACGGGCTTACTGAGCGTCATAATCATAACAAAAGTCAGACCATAGTCGTATCGTATTGCTTTAAACTTTTCAATGTCTTTGTCAACATTAATATTTTATTTACTGGCTGAATATTCCCGGTTTTTAACGGCGCGAACCACAGAACGGATATTTGGCTTTTATTATTATCGCTGCCCTGTGTCCGGACCATCTGCGAATTTGTCACTTTTTCTGCCAGCCGCTCTGAAATGTACGAGGGAGGGTTTTCAAGCACGTTCCAATGACAACCGGAAAAAATAGCTACCTACAAACAGTTATATAAAAAGAATAGAAACTGTACCATAAAAGGTATATTCGTCTAGCTAGTCAATATAATTAGTAACAGTCCAGAAGGAGGATCAAGTGTGAATGTAATTACTGGCTCTTGGTCTAAGTAAACTGTTCGAAATTATAAGGTAAACTTCAAAAAGAATCGTTTATGAAGAAACCCTCCTTACCGATAAAGTTCGCCGTTTGAACCTTCAGTGTTTACTAACTCGAATTATTTAACGGTACCGGAACAAAGAGCATCGTTTCCATGACAACAAGCCGTCACCTGGGCGGTAGATTGATAGTCTGACCATCCGCTGAGGGAGATATGAAAAATTTGCATACAAATGTAACAAAGCTTTAGAGGGACTTGTAATGTCCAGCGGGTTTTATACAGAGTTTTTGTTGTGGCCGGTTGTGTATTTTTAGAAACTTTTCTCTTTGAACTACCGAAGAGAAAGTATGATAGTCGCAAAGCGAACACCGTGTATTTTCGCATTCACGATTTTGTAGTCTTCATACCAATTTATGCCTGCACATTTTGCTCTATCTCACTAGACCAAAATGACGGTTGAATAATGAGGCTTCGTAGAACATTGGAATGCGATGTTCTCTGGCAGGGCTGATTTGACAATAACGATATCGACAGGACATCGACACTCATCGACTATTCATCGCATCCACGATGCCGGCCACTGAATATAGATGCTGCTTGCGAGTGGCACGTAATCCATCCGTACCGACGAAACCAAACTGATTGGATTTTGGCAGGACCCCCGATTTGCATCGTTTCCATAACTAACTACGAGTATTACAATGACGCTAACAGTTTCATGTTTGGTTTCGAGTTAATTACGCATTGTGTTATCGTACCGCCTACCTTACCCGCATTTAATACTCCAAATCTTTTCAATTTTGCCAAAATGTAAAGAAGGTTAGTATCCAATCTATCAGCTGCATTACAAGGCCCAGTTCATTAACCACATATACGAAAAGTCAAATACTTTTTACGTAAGTTCCGCGTCCACCCCCCCGACACGCACCCGAGAAAATTGCCAACGAGGACTTGAACCGCTTAATTTCGAGAGAACGCATTTCTGAGTGGAGGTCGCACTCCTAATCCGAAACTACTCGCTAGCAGATCAGGGTAATGTACGGAGACTACGCAAGCCGCCTCATGAATACTGAACAGGGGACTGTCTCATGAAATAGATGGAGAGGATACGCCACAGTATCGCTTCGATGTCTAATGCGGATAGGTACATCAGTGTCTTCACTTAAATAGGCCGAACCAATCTATATTTATTTTATCTATATTATTTATCTGAAGGATAGGATTCGCAACGAATACATCTGACAGAGAACCAAGGTTATCGACATAGCTCAAAGGATTAGCAAGCTGAAGTGGCAGTGGGCTGGCCATATCTCGAGAAGAACCGACAACCGCTGGGGTAAACGTGTTCTTGAGTGGAGACCGCGACTCGGCAAACGTAGTGTAGGACGCCCTCCGACCAGGTGGGATGACGATTTGCGAAAGACTGCTGGCAGATGCTGGATGCGGCAAGCTGAGTACAGGGCGCTATGGCGCTCATTAGGGGAGGCCTATGTCCAGCAGTGGACTGATGTAGGCTGATGATGATGATGATGATGACGATGAATCTATATTTAACATATTGATACCAACTAAATGTTTGTAAGAGCTGATGCCTCCATTCATCAAGACTTAATCTGACTGGAATACGTAAATAGACTAAATGAATGTCAATTAATTTATGCAGCAGAAGACGGTACAATAACAGTAAAACGGAGAAACACCATCCGAATGTCAAAATGGTGGAATGATTTTGTCCGGATTCCTACACAATTCGAATCTGTGCTGGTTTACTTGCACAAATTGCAAAGGGTGGGTTAAGGTTAGATCTCGTCGCATTAATAGCGTTTCCGGCCGCCAGCGTAAGCCGTGCGTGTTCGTATTTAGTTCATTTACAAGATCCCCCCGATACATGTCGACTTCTGACTGAATTATTGCTTCTGCTGCTTTGTCATGTAATTTCCGTGGAGATCCTATCGCTTCGATTCATTTGGTTTTCTTGCTGTACCTGTGTGTACTTGTAATTTTTTCTGTTTTGTAAAAGGAATGAAGAGTGGTTCTTCAACAATCCTTATTGTTTAATCTAATACCTTGAATTGTTGTACTTTTCTGATAAACGGGTTCTTAATCAACATTCCCCTCCAGAATTCATCGAATACCTCCAGTTTATTGTCAGAGTGAGTTTTCAAAACACTGTGCAGTGCGTTATGTACAGCTCTCCAGTTTCCGTTCTTTGTTTACGAATGCCGCATTATTAACTTGGTAAACTCTATTCCTCGGAGCATTCCGCTTTCATGACGTCGGTTCTGTGCTGGACAAAGCTTCCACGGCCAGATGTACAGACAAATTGTTTAGTTATTGGGTATATTCCGGACTGCTGCAGTTGGCTGGATGGAGGGTTAAAGGACACAACGCATTTGCTTGTGTATGAATTCCGTTAATAATACAAACCACAAAGCTGTTCGCTGCTTGTTGTTTATTGTATTATACAGGCTGTGTTTTAAAGAGTGGTCTGGTCATTAACTACGGGTAGAGGGCATCGATAAAAAAAATGTACCCTTAAAAGTCACAGTTTTCGATTTATTGGAGATTTTCTAAATTTTCAAGGTTTTTTACCCTTGTAAATTATTTTCTAATTTTGTCAATCTGTTTTTGTTATAACATTCTTGGATAACTGTGCTGTCGAATTATTACTTTGTTTGCAAAATTACAATTCATTATCCTAATTTTCATGTTAAGACGATACCCCTAGCCAAACAAGCGCCGTCTCCTATTTTATCTTATTATTTTATTGTAAAAGGTAATATCAAAATTTTCAATGGGCAGTTAAAGTTTGTGATACCTATATAAGCTTTTTTTAATGCCTCTGTAATAGTTTTATTTTGTATATTAGGCAGAGATATGATGTTGCACTTTGAAGCCACCAAACTCAATTATCGCATATCTGCCTAAACTATACAAAATAAAACTATAACAGAGACATTAAAAAAAGCTTATAATAGGTATCACAAACTGCCCATTGAAAATTTTGATATTACCTTTGTTCAACGAAATAATAAGATAAAATAGGTGGCGGCGCTAGTTTGGCTTGGGATATCGTCTTAATTGTGATTTAAAAAAACACACTCGCCCAGAATAGGTTTTTGCCCCCTACCCGTTAGTAAAGACTTTACCACTCTTTACGACGACACGCATAATCAGCTCTGCTCACAGACAGAACTGAAGACAAAGTGGTTTACACCATTTCCGCGAAGATGACTTGCGCGAATCTTATCAGCCGAGGAATTCCCTTGTAATTCACGTGTTCATCTCTTGCTAACAGTACATTTTTACACGTGTTTCCTGAATTTTTAAACTGACTTGACAATGTTGCTTTGAAATTGTAGTACAGAAGCAGTAACACGAGAACGTTCTCGAGTATGCAATTCTTGGGATCTGGTAACGGTATTACGATCTTGTTTGCCCTCTCTAGATCCACTTTCGACGCCCTGTTTGTGTGCCTTGCACTTCGGTACCCGGTATCCGGATACTGTTGCGATACTGCGGTACAATGTTTTCCGAAACATTGAGGATGAATCTCAATTTGTTACGTAACGTGTTGTTGATCCAAACGCATTGCTTTGTGGGGATTTTGTGGGTTGTTCTTTTATTTTGGTGTCATTGTCTTTTGAAGGAGTGCAATTTAGTAATACGACTAGAAATTTTATGAAGTGTCTAAGAATCCTCCAGTCATTGTCTTGGGAATTGTGTCTCAGTCCATCTGTCATCGACACATACTTCTCTAATCAACAAGTTAAAAGAATTAACTAAAACAAGCATGCTTTCTAGTCGAGGTTTCACGAGTAGGTATGTGTAATAAGAATAAGTGTAATAACAATATCTGTCCTTTAGCAACAGGCAGGCTCGTTAATAAAATATTCGTATTTATCATGGATCCAAATACGCCATTTGTAATGTGAGCTTGTATATTCAAACCTCTGCAAATCTGTTATCTCAAATCAAACGTACCGGAACAGAAGGTCACTTGACTTTATCACGGACCTTCGCGCCCTCTCTCCTTAAATCTTGAAGTATAATTCATTGAGTGTATTGCTATTCGAAATAATTTGCTCCATATTGTTGCAATGCTTATAAACTATGTTCATGTTTCTTTGCCATGCTCGAATTTGCCTCAAGCTTCTGTTTTCTACTCGCAGTAGTCAATTCAAATTAGTGGCTTCTCTTCGTTCTTCAATTACCTTGTGGTGATAATCCTTTTAATGTTTAGCGAGGTAAACTCATCCCTTTGTTCAACTATACCGTATTCATGAACTGCTGCCTAGTGTTAAACAAATTTCCCCTCTGACCTGACCCGTTTCATTGTTTATTGAAAGACATTATTCATAAGTGGCTGTGTTGGTAGCAAATTGCGGGCTTCCCGCGTTTTTTCGCTCCTGCCCTATGGGCGTCATAAAGAGAAATTTCTTAGGACAAGATTAATGAGTTACTCTAAAAGACCTTTTGTTTAGCCCCTGAATTATTTTATTAAAGGCTTTAGTCGAAAAATTTCGAGATTGAGAAGCGCAAGCAAAATTATGCAAATTTCGAATTGTTTGATGGGCTTTATTGAACCTTGTTCGTCTAAAGTTTAATTTATTCATTCATCATACTTTCTGTTTGTTATTCAAAGGAAGTTTTGTTATTAGTTGTTCCTCGATAATATTATTCATGTCTACCTGAAATTCCTGAAACTTATTACAACTACCCTCTTACTAAAAGGCAGGAGGCGGTATAGGTACAAACGGTATGTATGGCACATTATTAAATAATTGTTCCATATTATCTCCATTACTGAATATCACGTTTTACTTTTACTACTTATGTATAATAACAGGTTCGATTGATAAAGAAAATATCCAAGGTGAACTCTATAAAGAGAAATTAGTTGATTAATAATGTATGTATTGGCGAGTGTCAAAGTCACGGTATCGATTTCCAGTAAACTGAGTCACAATCACAACACAAGGTCGGTTTCCGTGGAACAAAGCTCATCAAACACAGGATTTGTAGCTTCATAATAATAATAACACTAATAATAAAAATGCGAAAGTTTAGATAGATGTATGGATAGATGAATGTTTGTTGCTCAATCACGCCACAACGGCTGAACGGATCTGGATCAAATTTGGCACAGAGATAGATTATAGTCTGGAATAGCACATAGGCAATTTTATCCCAGAATTCCCACGGGAACGGGCACTACGCGGGTGAAACCGTGTCCTATATTTCAAGTTGTCTGTTTTAATTATTATTTGTTTCTATAGATAAAATTTAGTTCATCAGTCTGTACCTGAAGATTGTTTTTATTTAAATTAACGTCTGCGGTAAGCGCAATTGTTTCAATTGTAAATCGTTCGTAGTTCTAATTTGATTTATATCCGACTTCGAAAAATGGTTGAGCTTATAAGAGCTTGGCCGAGCATACATAAAAGAAACATACATAATGTTTCTTTTATGTATGCTCGGCGATTTCTCCGTCAATTATGAACCGATTTTAAAAATTCTTTATAAAGAAATAATTATTCCAATGTGGTCTCAATTTTTTTTAGTTCCTGTAGGATTAGTATTTGTACCAAAAAAAAGTTGAAAATTAAGGAATTCGAAGTGGGATTTAGTTTTTACAATACAATCCAATAAATAAATTGTAATTTTCTTTGTTCTTAAAGAAACTACATATACAAATATCTTTTGTGATAATAAAAATTACCTTTGTCCCTAAATTAAAAAAAAACCTTTCGTGTGGGATTTTTGATTTTTTTAACATGATCAGGATCATGTTAATTTCAGCGATTTAATTTAGGATTATTATTTTTAGGATCCTATGAATAAAAGCGACGTGATAAAGCAAATAACCCAAAATACCAAGGGTCAAATCGACAGACACCCATCTAATTTTATCGAATAATCGATTGACAGTATTAATGTTACAGACATCCTAAGATAACCTTTTAAAAACCAATAGGTCTCCTAAAATTAGCGCCCATGAATACATTATCCTAAATTAGGCATTTGCGTCACTCGTATTAAGAATGGCCAGAACATGTCCCGAATCTCAGCGGCCGGCCCGTGAGTATTTGTTGCTATTTCACTTCGAATGAAATAGAGCGCGTTATGAGTGAGAAAGCGCGATAACCATCAAATACAGCTGTCTGCTTTGTATGTGAAGCTTGCGTGCATGTGTGTGTAGTAGGTACTCTGCGTCGTCGGCACAGAATTGTTACTAGTTAGTACGGTAACGTATGACATTACGGCAATAAAACAATTTGATAAACATATAAATTATTGCATCTACCGACTATATAGGTACGTGTACTATTACAATACTAAAGTTAGTAGGTATCATTAATTTTGTAACGTGTTTCGTGTTTGAGGCTTTTTGGCGGGAACTCGCGGAGTAAAGTGTGCCATTTATTTAATTTTTCTTTAGAATTTTAGATACCTACCTAGGTACCTATTCGTATGACGTTTTTAGAGGTTCGAGGTCGGTTTCGGCTACTGCTGCTATTGACTTGCAATTTGAAATTTATAACAATAAATTTCGTGCGCCATTAGGTAGGTAGGTACTGATTTTAAAAAATTAAATTTAAAAAATAAACTAAAATTTTCTGTAGGTACAAATTACGATGTTGAAATTTTAAAATAACGACATGGAGTAAATTATGTGTAGTAAATTTCTTTACTTTCAATTAATAATAATTAATAATAATTAATGTCGAATAAATAAAGTCGAATTTACAGTCTGAATTAAATAGCAAAGTTTCTAACCGGTACCTAAAATATATTTGTATAGGTAATTGGCAAATGTTCGAAATTCTCGACGCGCGTGTGATAGTCGTGACACTCGCACTTGGCGATTTAGTCTAATTCTCGTCCGATAATTGGACTAAATTCGGACGTGTGCGGCCGCCCTACCTACCCGGTGTTTTCAGTTTCTTTGGTTTTATCTTCTTTCCTTGAAATACATTTAGGGTTTCGATAATCCCGACTTTTTCATATTCCCGGGAAACGTGAATAAAAAAATTGATTTAGCTAAATCTCGGTTTCGGGATAGTTTGAAAAATTGTTAGTTTCGCTACAGTAATTCACGGTTCACAATAAATCCTTTTTGTTTGCTTGTTTTTCCATCTCAAGAAATGCACAGTTCCCGGTACCTACGGGAAAATATCAGACGAAAAACATTACAGCGTTTAAGTTATAAAATAAGTAACGTTAGTCTAAAATAAAACAATGCATTGTTATAAACTGTGTCTTTATTTAGATGTACAAAAAGAAACGTAAGAAATTGAAGATAATACTGTATTTTTAGGAATAACCTTAGATAGCAAACTTCAAACCTCACACATAAATAAGCTATCGAAGAGACTTAGTTTTGCAACATGCAATAAAAAAATCCGTCATCTTATAGACGTTGTGGATACACTTCTAGAATGGTCTATTTCAGCTACTTCCAAAGTATTATGTCATACTTTTTGGAGAAACGCTGCAGTTACTAGTTAGTTATTATCCCAGATAATCCCAACGTGATAAATTCAAAGAAATAAACATAGTGACAGTAACATAATATTTATGAAAACTTGATGTACACTGATAGAAATTATATATATCATATTAATCGGTTCCCTAGAAATATCAACGTACATAATTGAATTACTAGAAAAAAGAATAAACTCGCTGTGCCCACAACTAGACTACACAATGTGCCTTTTAAAGGGTACAACACGCTTCTACAAAAAACTACAGGTGGGTTGCCAAATTTATCAATGAATTAATTCAAACAAATTGACAAAAAACAATATCTTTTCATTAAAAAGCTAACCTACTACAAAATATCAGATTATCTAGAGGATAAAACACATGGAATTCTTTATATAAAAAAATTAAACAAAAAAGAATAACATGTTAAAGGTTTCTTTGTCGCCTCTTTACTTTAGTCTACATACCGAAGCGACCGACATCAAAAATATCACTTTATTTCCGTGCCAATGTTTTATTTAAAAAATTTACCTTTTCTGTACACTTAGAAAAGGTAAATTTTATGGAAATAAAGACTTTTTGATTTGATTCGATTTGGGACGAGTTTTGCCAACTCGAAAACTAAAAACCTAATAAGGTAAAGGTTTCTTTTTCGCTTCTTTTATTTATTTATTAGTTAAGAAAACAGAGTACAGGATCGTTAAAAAAATAAAGTAGGTACATTTTTGTTAAGAACTAAATTATACCCAAAAATGCAATACCAAGTAGGTATAGAAAAAAATGTTGCAAGCTAAAATTAAAATTTACAAAAAAATAAGGAGATTTTTCACAAAACTAAATACTTTAAACAAAACACGTACGATTTTTATTCAATTTAGTGAAATAAAAACAAATAAGAATGATTGAACAAATAGGATTAACCTAATTTAAAATTTTCGTGGAACACCATAATTTACACCGTTTTAGGAGTAATACTGTGGCAGAGACATATACAAAATATTAATACATTATGTTGGTTTATTTACCTCTGGTCGCGTGAGCGTATTTCATGTATTTCAGTGAGTATTTTGACCTTAGGTACTTCTGCATGAGATTTTATGTCCGAATTAAATCTAAAACAAATAAACATCAAAATTTCGGTTCCCGGGATTTCGCGGGAAACGAAAATTTTACACCGGACAACCGGGAAATACTCCGGTAGGTACTCTTTGGCGCCGACCAACCGGGCCGAGCCGACCCACAGTGTGTTATTTGACCTTAGCTTCGATTTATATTTAAATTTAGTGCATTTTGTATTAATAAATCGAACACCCGTGCGGATATTTTACATCGCTTTAGAAATACAGATTTTTTGATGAATTCTCATTATCATTCGTAAAAAATTAATTTATTTATATTTCCGAAAGAAACTTTTCCCTTAGTAAAATTTAGCAAGTTGAAAATATCTCAAAAACTGTTTTAGATAAGGTCACGGGAGTTTATTAGTGTTCGTGGTTTTGTTTGAATGATTTGTTGTATTCAAAATTTATATAAAACGAGGCTGTCCGCAAATGAGGTCAAATCACACACAGTGCGACCGACGACAGGTCGTTCTCGATCGGCTTGGCCCCTTCGGCGTCGCTCGCCTAATTTCGGGATTTCACCTCCTCCGCGTCTTACAGCCCCCCGCGTGTGAGCGAGCGGTTGCAGAATCTATAAGGAATTTCACCATTTTTTGATAATTTTTCGTACTTTTCGATTCATTTTGTATAAAGGATTGATTTCCTAAATATTATTGTTCATTTCTAATATTGAATATATTTACGATGTCGGTATCCAGTCAGATTTTCGAATAAAGTTGTTTATCATGCTAATAAAAGCGCTTGAAAACTACTCGATTTGGTGGTTAAAATATGGAAAATTAGTTTCGCTCTCATTTAATCATGATTATGTTTTTTGAAAAACCAAGCCGATACCGACATAGCTATTTATTATCCGATTATGTGTGCAAAATTTCCTATCAGTAGGGCATGTAGTTTCCAAATGAATCGAAAAGTACGTTTGTATGGGAGCTTCGATGTTCGGGGGCACCTTAAGGGGCCTCTCTTCTATTTCTTCTAATTAAAAGAGTAGTACGGCCATAGTAATCAAATATTTATTTTGGCGAATCTGTAACCCTGCCTTTGCTTTATTTTTCAATATAAAAATCAAGTCAGTAAGTCGTACCTATTGTTTGGGTGAAAAAGGCAAATTTGTATCAAAATTGATATATTTTAAAAAAAAATTTTTCATCTAACTTATACAACTAGTTAATCAAAAAAATAATATCGTGAAAATGTTGATTTTTCTAAAGACAAGCCTTAAGCCAAGAACTCACATCTAGTAAAAACTTTAAGACCAGCAGCCACTCTGATACTAAAGCTAGTTAAATCAACTTAAAATTCCGTCTGAAAACAAAACCCGGGCTACCCTCCTAAGTCGGCTTAAGCCATCTCGACCGTTGATTGAATGCAGGGTTTGAGCAATTCCAAAGCGAGAGCAGCTCGAATCCACCGGACCGTACGAACTGAAAAAGGCAAAGCGCTCAGAACAATACCGAACTGTACGCGATACAGGTCTGTAATTTCCGCGTGGTAAGGCCCAACTTCCGCTGTAAACGCCCCGCATAGCGCCAGTTTTCGCATCCGCGGTGCATCGGGACAGGTTCCATGTAAATGCGGTGGCATTTGTAGACTGGATGACAAAGGTTGCGGGAACTCTGTGTACCATGTGCCTTAATTTAAGCTGCATTTTTGCAGTGTAGGCTGTACCGCAAAACAGAACGCTACTCGAAATTTCAGCTAGTGTAAATGTAAGTCGAAGTGGTGGCGCTTTTTCGAGACAAGGACGAGAGAACACCGCGCGGTGAAGGCGAGAAAGGGAGGCAAGAATAAAAATAAAAAGCAGTGAAATTGCGCGTGGGTCGGCCACGCGCAATTTCACTGCTTTTTATTTTTAAATTTGATATTGCTCTAAAATAGTACTCTTTCGCAAAAAAATAAAACTATGTTGCTCTTAAGTGTTTTGTTAAGTATTTTTTAGACGACACTTCATTAAAATATGTTAAATAACTAGCAAATGAAACGGGTTTTCCGTAGTAAAAATGAAAATTTAGAGGAAACTTTTTCAGCGATTTTTTTCTATCGAGTCAAGTTGAGTCAATCGTGTTTCGACTTATATAACGCACTAACTAAAATCCTAAACTTTCGAGAATCATCAAAAAAGATTTAAGAAATAGTGTGTTCTTGCCTTAAAATGGATTTTTCGTACAGACAAAACCTGGGTTATGGGTAGCACTTCATCTTTGACAAATATACTACGAAAATCTGCGCTTTGCCTTCTGAAATTACATATAAAATAAACAGCATTGGTTCTGGTTGTACATTTGTGTTGCAGTCACCAGCCGAAGCACTCAGAAATTACAGGCTTGTATCGCCGCTGGCGAATCGTTCCGAAAACAACTCGTTTCGCGAACCCGATCAATCGATAGTTTTGATTACTTCCCGTAATGTCCTCGCTGCCGTTTCCAGCAATTATTGTTGTTTGTTTTAATGGCGCAATCCGTAATCGCAAACTTTTGTATAGTTCTGGAAAAACTGCTACTGCCAATTCGTAATTTTTTTGTATCTATTTTCGGTAGCAGCTATTTTCATACTTTTAATAACAATTACGATGTGTATGTTTGTATTCATTTTTACGGTAGCGAAAGTAAAGCTACCTTTTTTCCTAGTCCTTTATGTTTAGCCCGTAGGTAGTAGTTTTCTCATTGCTTTCCAATACGCCTACTCAATCAAACCCACGTTAGCGTAACAAATACGATAACAGTTAAATCATACGTTTTTGGTATAACTGGATTGTTCAAAAGGAAATAACGATCATCGACCCTTACGGATATACTGTTTTCTAGTTCCAATTGTATCGCCCACGTTGTTATGTCAAGCTAGGACGTCTTATGCCCATTTAAACTTACAACCAGCACACTAATCCGTTGTCGGGTTTTTGAATTTCTACAATTATTGCTCTAACCAATTTTATTACAGTTGTGACAAATCCCACACTCTGAGTTGTAAAGATTTTGACCCAAATATTTTTACGCATCTGTTTCTGATTTACGCAATATATCTTCGGAGGTCAAACGTTTTACATCTGTGAATGAACTGAATATAGTTAAGCTATCCCAGAGATATACTATAAATTCGATTATTCCGTTTTGGTAACTGGAACGGTCGGCTTGCTTCAGCTCGGATTCAGGTCATTGGGGCAATGAGGTAGCAAAAGAATAGTGTCGACTTGCAAACTTTCACTCTCTTGTGAATTTGTTAGTGTTTCAGGCATTTTCTTTTGCTTTGAGTGTTTGAGCAATGAGTATCATAGGTCCAGGTCAGAGTTAAGATGTAAAATGTCTGCTTAATGTCCTTAAGCAATCAGATTTCCTGCTGCTGATGTAATTGATACAAAACTCTTCCATCAATAATAATCAAGTCAGTGTGAAAGTTGTGAATAGGGTAGGGTAGGGCTGTATGCATAGATTCAAACAAACATAAAGCACTAACTTCTAGACAATTAACTAAATCTGCACAGAGGTCTCAATGAAATAAATGAATATGAATATGAGGTGATGAAGAACCTGACCTGGTTTTGAAGTGCCAAAGGCTGAAACGATCCAAATGTTCGTTGATAATTGACGATGGATTAATCGTAGAAAGCGCCAAGGACCATAAAGCTGTCAACGGGTTTTATAATGAGGAAAGCGCCCATAGTTTTGAAGAAGATGATTTTTTTTAGAATAACGCTATAAAAGTTTACGAAATTTAAATTACTGTCCTATAGCCTATGTTTGACAGTGTGTGAAGCTCCATTCCAATTAGTATAACTGAACAAAATATATCAATACTGTCAATTGTAATGAACAACCTCTACTAACAAACCAGCACTACCTACCGATTTTTAGCAAGTTATTTACATTGAGTGAATTTTTGATCCGAACCTTCTCGGGCGAGATTAATTGAAGCTCATTTTACATGATAAATCAATCCCCAGTGCCACAGGCAGCTGTTGGCAGGATAGTTGTTTTCCTCTAACGATCTGTTTGTGTTTACGTGCTTATTCTTTGTTGCAGGTACTGGGGCGCGGAAATTGCGCGCTGTGGATTTTTTATTAAGGCCTACCCGAGGTTTTGAATACAAATGGATTAATTTCACTGCTGGGACAATAACGGGGGAATAAGGACTATTTTTGCATAGCTTTTGATTGTCTTTTGTTTCGACATCCGGCTTTTTAGTTCCGGGTTTGTTGTTCCGAAGCTTTGTTTTACCTGGCATGCGGCAGGGAAGGGAATTCAATCGGTGGAACTGCTAAGTTCATTGAACTGCTAATTGCTCATTACAGTAAGCCTTGAACCAATTACTCTAGCTATAGTCGTTGCTAGAAATTACAGAGTAGCTGTTACCGTGTCGTAGACTTTGAAGATTATCTTCAAGGGTTGATTTAATAGTCGAATCACATTAATATTATTCATGCGAAAGTTGCATGGATAGATTGCTGTGTGGTTACATGTCTCTTCTCTGCTCCACTTCGGAAACCAGATCGAATGCTGTTACTTGTTTTATGCTTTGGTATAGTAGAAAAGGGCTGTATAATAGGTACTAGTTTTTGTCCGCGTTTACGCACGCGTTGTTTCTATGGATCAATTTTAAGGTTGTTTCCATCCCTCGGAGCTGATTTATGGTATAAAAAGTAGCATATTATGACTGACTGACTGTACTTCTTTTTTTATTATTTTTTCTTAATTGGTGATGAATAAAGTATTATCTATCTATCTACTTCTTTACGCCAGAACTGGCCTGAAACTTCAGTCACTCTGTGTCCAGCTATAACAACAAAATACTAAAAACAGAATAAAATAAATATTTAAGAGGGTCCCATAGCACAAACGTGATTTTTTTGCCGTATTTATAGGTAATGGTACGGAACACTTCGCGCGCGAGTCCGACTCGCACTTGTCCGGTTTACTAATCAGGTCCGCTCTGAGCACCGGCCCTTAATCTGGAACTAGAGCGCGTTTTATTATGATTATAGAACTGGGTTAAGCAAGAACTTTTCATATTTACAACGAATCTTAACAATCGCCAGCATCTTACCGAGATCCAGTTGAGATTCAGTTACAGTTACATAATCCTCTTTGTCATATAGAAGCGGATTTAAACCGGTGTTATGAGGAAAGAAAGCTCTTGAATTTAGTACAAAAATCACACTGAAAGTTTATTTTTAGGCCAACAGCTTTATAATTTTGCTTATTGGCTTACCTATACCTTCTTGAAGCTAACGACTATTAATATATATAGATATTTATCTGTTTACTCCTTTATAAGTAAGTGGACCTCACTTCTCCAGACTTGTTTTAATTTACTGAAGAGATTGCTCCTCTCTGTTTGTTGTAAACAACTTTTCAGTTTTCATCAGAGTTGAGAATTGAATAAAATTTTACACGGCTCCCACGGGTTAATGCTAGGCATGTAAAATTTTATTCAATTTATACAGTGGGGTGAAAACATTTTACTATTTTTGGCTTCGATAGGTTGACCTATATTTCCCGGGAAATATCGTGATTGCTGGTTTGGTTTGAAACATGAATTTTTGAGATGGGACGAAAAGTATTGGAGCTCATTGATATAAAATTTAAAGAAAGTAGCGATACAGAGACAGTACAATTTTTCCTAACGATTAGTGAACTTGTATGATGATAATGTCGACATTTAGAGAAATATCGATATTTTTAAAATATGGAATAAAGGAGCTAAGTCGCAGATAAGGTAATGTTACTTCATGACGAAACCTTTAGCCGCCATTGAACGGTGTTACGGGCGAACGTTCACTCTGTGGCACGTTACACGCCCCGAATTTTTCAGGTTGCTCATAATGGCCTTCGTGTCACTGCGGCCCTGAAAAGCCTATTGTGATCGCCACTTTCTGTGTTCACCCCCTAAAGCTGCGGTTTCATAATTCGCCACTTACCTTTGCAGCTGTTAAGAGCTGGAGGATTTTGTTGGGGGAAATAGCTCGTAGCTCGTCTGGGCTGAGCATGTGCTTGCCCAGACGTTTTTGCATCAGTGCTCCACACTCTCCTAGTAGATGGAGAGGCGTTTCCTCCGCCTCCTCACGGATTCTACAGTTTTTTGTGTCGCATAGCCCCAATTTGATTGAACATATTATGCTTGTTAAGGCGACAGTGTCCAGTTAGGACTTCTATCACGTCATGATAGAACCGACGTCTGTGGCGCGGTGGGCAAAGGTCTGCCTGCGACGCAAGAAGGTTGCGGGTTCGATTCCCGCCTCAGGACAAATGTGTGTACGATCCGCAGACATTTATTCAGGGTGTTCTGGTCGTTTTCTATGTATAACAAAAAATATCTATCTATGTATTGTATTATATTAAGTATATCAGTTATCTAGTACCCATCATAACACAAGCTCTGCTTAGCTTGGGGCTAGATAATGCTGTGTGAATTGTCCAGCATTTTTTATTTATTTATTTATGATGCGAAGGTTAGATAGATAGAGAATACTTTATTCATCACCAATAAAGAAAAAAAATAGATTATGTCTGCTTAGCGCTAGGATTTGGTTAGTGTACCGTTACCGTAACCGTACCGTTTTATTAGTGATTTTAAGTAATGCCATAGGAATTTTTCTAGAGCTTGGTCGATTCCTCGAAGCAGCTCACGCCCCGTAACGCCAGTCAGTTTCCAGCTTAATAGGCTTAATAAACTACCTAACCATGAATAAAATGCCAAGCTATATAAATTGTTATGGTTACGAGCTTGATTACTTACAAATTGTCTAGTGAATAAATTTAACTGTCGTCACCCGTCGCGTCTTCCAACCACTGATTTCATTTTGTCCTGCGATGGCTCAAATTGATTATTTACTCAGTTTCAATCAAAGGGGCTGGAGTAAATATATTCGGTTCCGAAACTGAGACTCATTTCTATTTCGGTAGTAATTTGAATACTTAATGCGGAAACTTGAGCTGTGTCGTCAATCTTTCTCAATTAGTTGAGTAGTTTGGAATGTTGTGTTCGTGTAAGAATTCCTATTGTTTGAAGCTTTTCGAGATTCCATCTGAAATTCTGAATACTGTACTGGGATATTAAAGATATATTATAGTGATCAAAGAGCTTCCTTTCAGTGAAATTGCCAGCGCTGTTAAACGAAATAAGCACTTTGCTAGCCACTGACGCACATGGAAATGTTCAACTTCCACCAGCTGCCGCGCGGCACGCTTTTGCGGTTCGCACAGGCAGCAGTTGATATGCGTCAACGCGTTCATTGCCAGTCTACCTACATTAATGCTACCTTCTGCATTTCTGAAGAGGCACGTGCTGCGTTGGCAGCAACGCTTTCCTATATTATTTTCAGCAAGTACAGCGTATGCCTCACCGGCAATTTATCTGTTAAAGAGTTATGTTTAAAAGACAGTACAAGCAATATTAATTAGAGAGGTTCCCAACAACCTTCGCATAGAACTAAACAATTGGTCGTGGTAAAAGCTTATCCCAGGATGCAGCATTGTGAACTTGTGTGTCGGTGGCAACAAGGTGGCAACCTCTTGACATATTGATGAGTACTTCAACAGCCAGACCGCACATACACAGCAAATTTCTCTGACAACTCGCTATCGAGTCGATAATTATAAATCTTACTGCTATCAACCTTCGTGCCAGTGAGTCAACCGGCTGGAGCAATAGTTAATTGAATGCTATTCATAGATGCTGATAGCAATTGAATATGAATTGTACTGATGTCACGAGCCGCGTACAGACTAGCACTACATTTCTGTTCGATTCGGGATATATACGGACGGTACGGACCCTGTTTAGGCAAAGGGTGGACCAAACAGTGACGTCGAAAAAAATACAAAAGACCTAAGTTCCCCGATTTTTCGTCGTTGTATGATTTTTTTTAGTGTTTGAGAATTTTTGGGCGGAACGGTTGGGACTGTTTTATATTTTTTTTGTGGATTTTTTTGCTTACAATGATAACTATGATAAGCTTTCTAACAGTCTAACAGTAATGCAAGCTACAAAGTTTTTGTTCAAAAGTAAAGAATTTAAGTTTGAGGAGACAAAGTTAAATAACAACAAGAAAAAAATTATTAAAATACTTAGTCCATTGTTATTCGGAGATTATAAAATCTTTGCGAGACCCAATGCTTTCGTAATATTACTTAAGTCTTGCTACTTCATATGCTTTTATTTGCTGAAATCGATTTGTAATAGTGCCGAGTTTAAAATTTCCAAAATTAGTAATTTGAGCCAAGCATCTTATAATCGCCTATTTTTTATTCGTTTGGCTAATAAATAAGGATAAAATACCAAAATAAACTCAAACCCCGGGGGTGACGCATTATTTTTTATTTTACGGCACTGTTTGGTCCACCCTGTATAAAACAATCTAATTGTACAAACTTATAATTTTTTAAACTTCGGGGAGTACATACATTCTGGCGCCGCCACCGATAAACGGGGCAGTAAATGCGTTATAAAAAAGTCTACTCAATTCTCTCCATGCCTTAATATCAGACACACGTGCAATTATATTAACACAACCCCCCCCCCCCAAACCCACGGTGGGGCATGATTTTTTTTGTTGTCACTGTTTGGTCCACCCTGTACGAAACAATTTAAGAAACATAAGTTTTCAAAGTTCGAGGGGTACATACATAATATGTAGGTACATTCTGACGCCGCCGCCGATAGACGGGGCAGTGAATGTTGATTTTAGTTTATATAAAGCACCTACAAAAGAATTAATCAAAATAGTATATGGTAGGGTTGGTAGCTTTTAGTAGTCTACTTGGTTATTTCTCTTTCGTTTTCTTCCTACCTCTGACTTCTCTGTTTAACGAAAAGGAGTACAATATATCCCACAGCTAAAAAGTGGATAACGAATTCAGTTATAAAATCCTCAAACCGTTGCTTTACAAGGAAACATCTACCTATAATACCTACCTAAAGTAAATGCGTTAAAATATTTGTCTTCTCAAGTCTCTCCATGCCTTAATTTAATATCAAACACACGTGCTATTACAATTTGTAATGTAATGATAACCGATCCTGACTGGATTCTACGTCTGACTCGTCTGACCCCAGGCTAAGGTCAGGGGCGTATGTCTATCTATAGCAACAACCATTTGACATTCCTTATATTGACATATGATTGATTTCGTTTGCTAGAACGAAATAGTTCTAATCGAGAAATTCCTTCGTTGTCAGAGCAAATTGTTTACGCTGTCGTACAACAAATAAATGTAAAACAATGAGGGGTTTTCAATTTGCATTTTTAAAAAGAAAAAAAATAGTTCCAAATATCTTGATAGGTGGCAGGGGGCGTCAACTGGAAATTAGGGTATGTCAATGTCAAATGAAAGGAAAACAACCTTACTTCAAAATGGACCGATTTGGAATATTCAAAGTTTTCCTGCTTTATTTACGTAGTAAAGCCTTAGTATTACTTATTATAGTCTTTTTTTTTATTTAAGGATAGAGATTTTTGTTCAATGGTAAAATCTCATTGGTGTATTTCTTTTTACCGGTCATATTATTATTTTAAACCCGCCTCCATTCCATGACTATGAAATTTCCTTTGACTAGACACTGGCAGAAAAGTGACAAACCAGACACATATTGCCAAAAACAAAGAAGTCAAGTCAAGTCTTTCATTTTACATTGACATACCTTTTTTCTAGTTGACGCCCTGTCACCTATTGAGGTACCTGGACCTATTTTTTTTCTTCTTTGTAATGCCAATCGAAAACAGCTCATTGGATTAGGTAATTGGTAGATGACGTATTTAGTTTAGTAGAAAATGTTTTTGTGTATACTGTCCCACTGCTGGGCAGTGGTCTCCCTTCTCCCTTCCACACGTCTGTTTGTCCAATATTTTACGTGCGCGTCTAGTTCGTCTTCCCATCGACGCTTTGGTAAGCCTAGAGCTCGTTATTCTGCCATTAAAAATATTGTCTGATATATATTACTTTGCATTATCAAACCGTACCTCCATCTCCAGAGATTAACTAATTTGAGAGAATTAACAGAATTTCTCATCAGAGCCAATAAATTGGAATATATTTAGAACAAAGCTTAAAATATTAAACTTCTTACATTCAAAGGCAATCGAGAACCCAATTTCAAAGTAGATTGTGATAAGTATTTTATACAATTTAGTTTGGAACTTAAAATTAACTTTGTGGGTTTTCGGCGTAAGGCTTCACTTTTAATTATTCCCACCTAACGATATTTGAATAAGTTTATAACTTCAGAAAGTGCCACAGAATCTGTTATAGTAGCTGCCAGTGTCGAATACTCCAAACTTATAGAAACGCAACTCGAAATTTTACGCAGAGGCTGATGCTCCTGCGTCAGCCTCGCAGACCTGCGTTAATTTGAGACTGATAGTTGTGTATAACATTTTTTTTCTATTTACCGTCGTTAATCGTGAAAGAATAGACATATGATTTCGCGTCCATAGGAGCTGGACAAGGTAGCAACACAAGCCCTAAAATCAAGTTTTGGCTTATTATCTATTAATTAGGACATTATTTGAATACATATTTTATGGAATCGTATTTTTAAAACATATGTTCGATAGAGTAAGTCCTGAACTTTTTATATGTATACATTTCCAAGTTAAACATTTAGTAGTTTGGAAGATATGGAAATCTGACGCAGTTGATTTGAGGTAGTATCCATCCATCTGTTTTCTATCATCTCTTTTTTCTCTCAAAACAACACAAATTATTGGACATTTGTAATAACGCTGGGATTGTCAATTACACAAAAGTGTGCGGCTGATTCTCAACTGAACTGATGCCACCTAGATGCCACCCAAATCATATTTCGTAGATGTTGACAAACCTATGAAGATGATAAGTTTGCTACTTATACCAGTATCGCTTCTATGTCCCCCTATAAACGTAAAGAGGGATCAATAGCGATGTCACTTCGTAGTTCGTAACGCCTACGTGACGTGAAATTTTAACGTGACACAGGATAAGTTGACAGGAAAAATAACAGGAATCCATCTTGAACGGAGGGCTAAGGTTACGTGTGTTTATAGAAGTGAAGCTTTTATTTTCTTGGAGGATAAATATAAGCCTACTCAGCTTTTTGTGTACATTGAGTCGTGAAAACGGTAGCGAAGCTAAAATCATATATATTTTTAAAGCTGGATTGTCATTTATCTATACTTAAATATGGAGGAAATATTTATTTGTTTGTTTGAATTCAATAGGCTCTGAAACAACTCTACTGATTTGAAAAATTCTTTCATCATTAGAATCCTACATTATCCCCGATGGTGGTGAACATAGGCTATAGAATATACCCGTGCGAAGCTGGGGCGTACCGCTAGTCATTAATAAATAATAAACACTTAGCGAAAGTCAAATGATATCTTTTAGAAACGTCCTCCTATAATAAAATTAAAATAAGTCGACGGATACAAATAATTATACCACTTATTCGTTAAAAATCAATTCACGCATCACAATCAACTTTCATCCATCACTCTTCTATTAAACAAATACAACGTCTATCACAATACAATACAGTTCAAAATATATTTACCGAATCGCGTGTTATGAACGATCACATGCATACTTTAACACACTGTTGATGTGTTAATTGAATATTAAAATACCCGTTTCCACGCTCACTGTAGACCTATGCAATTTTAGCGGGTGGTGAATAAAGAATCATGCTGTATTTCGACAACAGGGCGACCCACGCTCGAATCAATAACTTTAAGGGCCTATATGTTGATTTGCGAAAGACTGCTGGCAGATGCTGGATGCGGCAAACTGAAGACAGGGCGCTATGGCGCTCATTAGGGGAGGCCTATGTCCAGCAGTGGACCAATATAGGGTGATGATGATGATATTAGCTTGGACTAGATACCTAATGCTGTAGGAACTGTTCAGCATTATTTATTTATTTATATCCTTAAAATCCACTCCATCAGAACTAAATATCTTTCAAACAACGCCATATTTAACTTTGAAATTAATATAGTAAAATTAAAAAAGCAAAAATCAAGTGCAAAAATCAAGATTAAAAGAGCACTGTTCCAGTAATCAAATATTTATTTTGGCGAATCTGTTACCCTCCCTATGTTTTATTTTTCAATATAATAATCGGTTTGGTCCACTTTTGTAACTGATCTTTCATAACCAGCTATGAACATCAAGTCAGTCAGTCATATTGGTTCAGAGAAGAAAATTGAGATATTTTTTTCCCTAAACATATGCAACTAATCAAAATCTTGGCGCTTAAAGTACAGAATGAGTTGGATTATTAGGCATAGGAGTATAAGAAACCTAGAAGCCCTAGGCTAGTGGCACCATGAGGCCGGTAGGTCAAAATTGGTGGGACCACGAGTCGGAAACCATTTGAACAGCAGTAGAATCTCAAATATCATGTAATGTATTTTTTTTCAGTAAGGTTACCGTCTAGTGACAATTAAAAAAAACATCACAGGCTTCACGGGTCAATTCATACGCCCGCCGCCACCGCCCCAGTCAAAAAAGACAGAAACTCATGAAGTCAGTTTAATTAGCAAGAAAATGCCTGAAAGTACTGTAAATACCGATAGCCGTCCATAAATTCAGGTAAGTAGTACCCCTTGAATTGACTGCTGAATAAATAATGCGCTGGCTGACACCTGTGACTTAAGCTTTAGATGACCCGAAGAATAGTGCGTTTTGCGTTCATTCGGGATTACCCTGTGGTTATATTTAATAGGAATTTAATGAGCCAGCTACCCCTGTTCGAAATTATGGTTTTTAGGGTTATGTTATGTACCCAAAGGGTGAAATTGGGCCTCCGCTGTCTGTCTGTCTGTCTGTCCGTCTGTCCGTCTGCGGGCTGTATCTCATGAACCGTAAAAGGTAGACAGTTAAATTTTTTACAGTATATGTGTTTCTTTTGCCGCTATAACAATAAATTATTATAAAAATAATGACTTTTTTTGAATGGGAGCCTTCTTTATCCCATTCAAAAAACGTACTTAAATTTTAGGGATATTTTTCTCTACGCTTGTCGAGGCTGATGTGGCTCCGAACCGTATAGGTAGATATTTGAAATTTAGATATTTTCAATTTAGTTTAGTTTAGACCCATCATAATAACAACAAATAATCTGTCTCGGGTCTAATGTCCATACCCGAGTTTGTACCGATTTGAGTACCGATCATTGAAGTTAAGCAACTTCGGGAGCGGTCAATACTTGGATGGGTGACCGCGTCTAGATGGCCCAGCTATTTTCAACAAAAAAAGTGTTCCTTTTGCGAAATAGTAAAATACGATGGCATGGAACCCTCCATGCGAGTTGACTCGCACTTGGCCGGTTTATTGTCAACATTTTTGTTGGACAACGGCTAATTTAAGGTACTGCCGCATGCTGTACGTATTTGTAAGTGAGATGAAGGATGTAAAAGTACAATTGACTCATTGACTCGATCAATTTGTCTGCTCTGGTGGAGTATTTTAAGACATCGCGGTGATTCATAACAAGCATTGTGGTTTTGACAATACTTTCTCTTATTCTATTTAGAAAGTTTTAAACGATCGAGTATTGCAACATCACTTCTTATTTTGAGCATGACATTGGTAAATGTAGACAAAAATCACAGAAAGCACTAAAACTTGTAACGCAAGAATCATAAAATTATAAATACTATTTAACGGGTATTTATCGCGTTTCTTTAATTATGTGTTCAGATCGCGAAAGTTTAAAAACATTTAGAATCATAAAACTTATTAAGATGATAGTTTGTGTTGTAGAATAAGCAAGCTCTTACTAAGTACTATATGTAACAGAAGCAAGGTCATTTGTGGAAAATCTCGTTAAAATTGGTTTGAACTGTGTATCACGTGGTAGAAGTTTGTAGCTTTCACGCGTGTGATTCCGCGAGCAATAGCTAGTTATTATTGTTAAGGGCCTATATACTACCTCAAATCAACACCGTCAGATCTCCATATCTCCCAAACTAATCAATATTTAACTTTGAAATTTATATTATGGTAAAGTTCAGGACTTACAATATCGATCATATGTTTCGAAAACACGATTCTATAATATATTCTCTATCGAAAAAAATTACCTCTAAATTTTTACTAGAACCTTAATTTCTCAATAAATACAGAAGTTAAGATCTTAAAATTAGAACATTTCAAATGACAAATAAAGTCCTAATCAATAGATGATATTGATAAGATAAAACTTGATTTTTGGGTTTGCGTTGCATTATTTTGGCATGCCCTGTCCCACTTCTATGAACGCAAAATCCTATGTCTATCCTTTTCACAAAAACTTGGGGTTGTAGAGGCTCTTAAATTTTTTTTATTTCTGACAAACAACACACACAGTCACAGTCTCCAAGGACAATGTAGAAACAATATTTTCCAATAACATTTTAATACCACTTTGAACCTTCCAATAACAAGATCACGAGCTCTGTGAAGATACAATAACGCTTATTATGGCTTTCCCTTGAGGCGGATTGCGACCTGTTTTAGCTAATAAGGGTTAGAATAAGGGACAAATTAACTGACAAGGGTTATCGCAACTGAACATTAAATTCATCGACTCGAAGCACCCAAAAATTCCATCATGATCCATATTAAACTTCATTCATTCTCATTCCAACTGGGTTTAAAAAACTTGGCAAGAGCCAAAGCTTTTCAATAAACTTGAATAATGGACCTGGATTGCAAAACGAGTCGACGAAAAATTTAAAATGTTACCATTGGTTTTTTAGAGGTAAAGTACTTAAAGCAAGAGTACGGTCTTTTCCCCCTTTCAGTAGTAAAGGGGAATAATAAAAGTGTTGGTGAGTGGCTTTCTCGCGTTGCATTGTTGTGTTACAATGTATCTGGTACGTGCTACATTGAAAGGTTTAAACGTACGTGGAATACCTAAGTACAGTTTTGTAAATATGTCTGAAGATCCGCTGTAAAAGCATTATGTCAAAAAGAGCTAGGTAATAAATATGGTTTATTCCCATTTGTCACCCTGATCTGTCCCCTTAGGGGGACAAATGGTTAGCTAGCTTTTCGACATATGCTTTTATTCAAACGAATGTACAGTACATGTACGGCAACTAGGCAGCTAATAATTTGATTGTTTTGTAAAACCTTACAATTAACTCCAAATTTCTTAGTATTTACACAGATATTTTACAAGTCATGTACCTACTTATTATACATTTTTTTTTAATATCTACGTTTTTCGCGTCCTATAGGTTCCTATCATCGGGAATATTATATATAAGACCATCTCGGGATCATTCTCAATAAAATTGCGAAATCATTTTCCAAATCGATCCATGATTAACGGAGAAATCGACGAATCGACAAAAAAATACATACCAGCCGAATATAGAACCTTTTTCTTCTTTGTTTTCATTTTCTCGGTAAAAAACTGACTGACTAACAACTTCTCCGTTATTGTGGTCTGGTGCAGTTTTGTACTACTCTCCGCCGCCGGCAGTTAATAATTTGCAGTGTGTTTTTTGTGTTTTGATTTTCCTGACCGAAACTAATGCTTATCTGTTTTATTTTTAGAATCGAATCCACCCACTTCCTCTAACACAAATCTGGCGGATTAGAAAAGATATGAACGACCTCCGGTTGGTTAAGATAAAGTTAGCAAATTCATATTGCAAAAGTTCGCTTATTTTAATCAAAGGGTTTGCTATAATTTATGGAGATATTAAACTTCGCGGGAATTTAAGCTTTATTAGATTCAGTTACGTTTTAACGTAACTCACGATAAGTACATAATCATACAGGGACCGAATTCTGCAAACCAATCACTTAACTATGACAGTGGTTTCGTTGCAAAATCGTTCATGGATGAAAGAAACTCTAGACAAGATAGGTTAGTGCGGTGCTATTTGCACAGGTAGAATGGTTTCTACTTGACATTTTTGACACGCGTCTCTCCATCTGTAGTTTTAAGGTAAAATGACAAAATCTGTCTGTCATTCTACGATACTATTATATTCTACGATATATATAAACTTACTAGTGGTTTAATTTTCGCTTCTTCCACTTGTGGACAAAAAAATTAAGCTAATAAAATCAATAACTTCATATTTCTTATTTGATAGTAATGACTTATAAGTATAGCTTTTTATGTATTAAATTTGACTTGTCTAAGTGCTTATTTTGTGAGCCTAAAGAAATGAAGTTATTGAGTTTGATACTATTTTTATGGTGATGTGATTAAATTTGTAGAATTAGGGTAGGTATACTGTATACTACCCAGTATACTAAGAACATCATATACGATTAAGCATTTTATTATTTAAAATTAAAAAGATGAAATCTCTGGAGCACGCAGAACGGCCTTATCACTAAAACTGTATCTTCCAGATAAGCTAGACTTAATAATAATATCAACTCCATATCAATGATAAAAATCATCATTATCAGCCTATATTATATAGGCCTCCTCTAATAAGCGCCATAGCGCCTGGCTTCAGCTTGCGGCATCCAGCATCTGCCAAAAATAAAACACATAAACGTAATTAATAATAAACTATTCAGTCTTCTATTAGTCCTATGGAACACTCCTACATTAATCGACGTGGACAAATTCCTTATTGGGTCACCGGGAGGTAGCAATCTAAATTCTTAACGTTGTTTGCTCGGTCGGGACGATTATGGCTACCCTGTGAGCCTCTCGGGCTTTTGTAGGCTGATTGGATCTAAGACTTGACGAAGGTATTGGATTTTATCGGATAATTAAAGGATTATATTGATTGCTGGCACATTGTCAACGATTTATGTATTAAACCTTCCTCATTTATAAACGTCTACAAAATACTTAAATGTATGGTGTGTGACATATTGTACTTTTGATTCCTACATGGCCATTTGGTCATGCGTGGTTTGACATGATTGTGAAAGTGTATTTTACTTAGTTACAAAATGTAGAACTCTTTAAATATGTGTAAATATTAATAATATAAGCCTTTATTTCAAACTGGTTTACAATTTTTCAAACAGTATTTACATTTTAAACCTAATAGTTTGTTTGCCGCTTGGCAGAGGCCTCCCCCAGCCTCTCCTCCAAATATGTGTACCTACATTTACTTAAATACGATAAGCACACAAAAATGTTGAAATCCTGCAATTAAGTATTCGGGAGGAAACTCTGGCAATTGCAAGAAAAATAGAGCCAGTCTGCATCAGAGTTCAAACAAACGTGAAAATGTGGCTAGATGTGTAAATTCTCGCTAGACAGCTTCAAGGCACACAAACAATATAGAGATAGCGTACAGTAAGATCACTAAAATAACAAAAAACTAAGTGCGAGCACTACATTATCGTTTAAGGTTTATCCAGTGGCCTTTGTCCATCTCCCATCCCTATCGGTCTGCTGGGTCTTCTGCAAGAAGGGTCCAACGTTTATCAAGCGTCGAGCCACTCCCATCTCACCTACGTCCTTAACGTAGCCGTCGTCGACAGTCGATGCTCGCGCATTGCTCATCAGACATACGCATACATACTCTCATCATCAGCCTATATTGGTCCACTGCTGGACATAGGCCTCCCCTAATGAGCGTCAAGCGCCCTGTCTTCAGCTTCCAGCATCTGCCAGCAGTCTTTCGCAAATCGTCACCCCTCCTGGTCGAAGGGCGTCCTACACTACGTTTGCCGAGTCGCGGTCTTCACTCAAGAACAGGTTTACCCCAGCGCCAGCGGTGGTCGTATCTTCTCGATATGACCGGCCCTCTGCCATTTCAGCTTGCTAATCCTTTGAGCTATGTCGATAACCTTGGACATAATCTCATAGCAAAGTTAGGTTGTCATCTTTCATTTGAAATTTTGAATTACATGTAACCTTAGATGACAGTAATAAAAAGATTCGGTACTAATAGCTTCTTGAAAGTGGAAGGCTCAAATTAGGTGCAATTAGGTCAATAGCTCTAACAAATTATCAACATACTAGGTATTTTGATGTTGATGACGTCCTCGTAGCCGAATTTCGACCGCGGCGGCTTGTCTCAGTACATGCTTCCGAGGGAAAATGTAAGTCGCACAGGGCAAAGAATAAGAATAAGTAAATAAAAAAGCCTCTCAGAGTGACTCAGAATTTGTCGTTTTCCTGGACCATCGTCATGAATCCACATATGTTCCGCTTTCGGCTCCACGTTAAGTTTCAGGACACCCTGTATACTGTTTGATAAACACCATTGTGCTCTCGACTCAGACGTCTGTGTTTGCTTCTGGAACTCAATCAGCAAGATGCGAATAGGTTTTTAATCAAATATGAGAAAACTTTCTAAGCGTTTTTGATTAAACGCCCGAAGAGTCGTTTTTGCTTTATCTGCAATCTTTTTTGTTCATTTAACTTAAGCAAAGTTGAACGTATGTTCGTGAAACCCTTTAAATTCTGTTGTAATGAATGAAGTTAGGTTGTCTTCTTTCATTAGCACCTAGTATATCCTTAGATGACAGTATTGAAAAGATTCGGTACTAATAGCTTCTTGAAAGTGGAAGGTTCAAATTAGGTGCAATTAGGTTCACCCACCTCAGTTAAAGTCAGACCGGCGGCGGCGTCGGCGCCAGCGTTCGTGTTACTCAGCATTTGCAGAAAGGATTATAAATAATAAATAGACCGAAGTGCGTCCGAGACAGTAGTCTCGGACGCACTTCGGTCTAGGCACGTCTTTCCATCTTTGTTGTTCATTAGGTATGTATATTGCAAAAAAATTGCAATAGCATGTCTTTGCGTTTAGTTGTAACACAACACAGGCCATTAGTTGAATTAGCGCTGGGAGAACGTACCATATCCGAATTTTACTTAGATCAATGGTTCATCTCGACAAACATACTTGAATAGGTTCTTAATTTTTCTTCATTCTCTTGAGAAAACTAGATATTTTCCGTAAACAAAATCAGGGTTTAACAATACCCTGATTTTGTTAATGGAAAATATATCATTGGTTACTCCAATACCCTAGAATAGAAGTTCAAAACAGTTTTTGATTTTGAAAGATTTCATTCACCATTTAACGCAGAGGTTAATCTGCTCCATTTTCGAACTCGAATTCGCATAATTTCGCTGCACGTGTGCAATTATGCGTTGTTGATTTTTTTGTTTTGGCCTTGTTGTTTTCTGTTATTAATAGTAGTTTATTGTTCAGTTCTTTTAAATGTCTTTGTTAACAAAAATACCTTGGATTTTAAAACCGAGTATAGTACCAACGTAATATTGCCCAAGAATGCAGTAAAATAAATAATGAAATAATTTATAATAAAACTAAACAGTCGGAGCGGAACTACAATGGAATATTTACTGAATTTTTTTTAAAAGACAAGGGGATAGGAAAACCATGTATACGAGGCCGAAAACATGCACTACTGACTTATTTATAGTACTGTGTGAGCGACAGTTCCTATACTACTTTACTGTCAGAAATCTTATCTTATCTTAAATGGGACGAAATCGGAACGATTTCTGCGTTAAATTTGATTTTCCGTGTTTGGACTATTTTGGGCCGCGCCCAGTAGGATGAACGCGGAACATCTCAATTTACCATGAACATTTTCTTTTCGGATGGGTCTTCCACCTGCAACCTAACCAGAAATAATTTTTTTGAATTTTTTAGGCTCATAGCGCATTCACACAGTGGATCCGCTTTGACAGAGTTTTTACGGATTTTTCGCTACTTAAAACAATCGTTTACTAGCTTTACCGTAAACTTAAAAACTACTAGGGTCCCGTTTTACCTGTTGGTATTGTAACAACACATATTATGTATTGTATTAGGTATATTATGTATATCAGTTATCTAGTACCCATAACACAAGCTCTGCTTAGCTTGGGGCTAGATAATGCTGTGTGAATTGTCCAGCATTATTTATTATTAAAGAATTTTTTTAATCGGTTCAGTAGATCCAGAGAATTACCTCCCACAATGTCACAAAAATTCACAAACTTTATAAACTAACTTTTTTATGCCCTGTCTCGCTCCTATGAACTTGAAATCCTATATCTATCCTTTTCACCAAAATCTGAGGTTGTATAGGCCCTTAACACTTTCATGGCCGAAGATGCAGAAGCCGTGACCGGCTCCGTCGTAGCGCCCCTGTAGGCTAGACAGTGAATGCATTAACCTACAAAATAGCACCGCATCGTTATTCATACATTATTATATACCCCACCGGTCGCAGTATGAAACAATTGACTACATTATGCATTCAATTGGCCATTGCATTGGGCAGATTAAACCTCAGTGGACAAACGGCCTGTGGCCATTGATTATAATGGCTTGTTGGTGTACCCAACGGCAAGTGGGCACTTATTCGTACTAGACGCATACTGCTAGCATGTTTACTGTTTTACTTTTTACTAATTTTACAAAAATTCAAAAAACCTCCGACGAAATAACGTAGGTTTTCAGATATATAATAAAATAATAATAAATAATGATATTGCCACGGTTGTCTGCTAGAGATCGCTCTTGAGCGATAAGACCGCAAATTGTAATTTTTTTTTTACTTCTTTTATTTGTGTTTTATGTATATTATGTGTGCAATAAAGCTTTATTATGTTTTTATTATTATTAAAGAGTCCTGTAAGGTCTAAAGGAAAAAAGCATTTTGAATTTTGATTTTTTTGAACATACATAGATATTTTTACTATACTTAGAAAACGACTAGAGCACACTGAACAAATATCTGCAGATCGTACAAACATTTATCCCGAGGCGGGAATCGATCCCGCAACCTCTTGCGCCGCAGGCGGTCCCCCATCGCGCCACAGAGGTCGTCGTATAGGGATAAGTAAGATAGTAACAAAACAGCTGTATAGAAATGACTATGGATAGGTAAGTGTTTCTTTCTATGTTTTCATCTACACTAATATTACAAAGAGGAAATATTTGTATTTTTATATGTAACGAATAAACTTAAAAACTACTGGACCGATCTAAAAAATTCCTTTGCCGTTAGAAAGCTACATTATCACTGAGTAACATAGGCTAGATAGTATATTCCCGTGAGAAGCTGGGGCGGACCGCTAGTCAAACCTAGAAAGGAATACTTTCAATCAAGTCCTATTAAACAAAACTATGTCAAAATATGATCATAAGTTTATTAGAAGGTACCATATTACACGCAAGGTTACAAATACTTTATACTAGACTAGATATAAAAGAAATACTTTTAAATATAACGCAACTTTGTTTTTGTCGCAGGGTAAAACGTAATGCTGCATTACTTTACGTTTTAGCTTAGAGTACAGTTCAGCTTTCGTGTCACAGCGCGTTATTGTCACGGAATCGTGCCGAATACTACCATCAGGAGCAGCAAACTAAGCTCTCTATAACGTGACTGGCATGATGGTGCCAAAGCCTTTGATGAACGTGCCGAGATTGTTGATAATTAACTAGTGTTCGTGAAAACCGATTTTACTGAAGAATAATAAAGTGCAGACGAGCGCGCATAAACACCAAAGCTTAAGAGCCTATATTACCTAAAACCGTCTCCTTCAAATCTCCATATCTTCCAAACTACTCAATATTTCACTTTGAAATTATATATTATGGTAAAGTTCACGACTTACTCTATCGATCATATGTTTCAAAAACCAGATTCCATAAAATTTTCTCGATAGAAATCAATCGCAAAGTTGCCTCTAAATTCTTACTGAAACCTTAATTTCTCAAATACAGAAGTTAAGATCTTGAGAATAAGCAGGTAATAGAACATACAACATAAATATGAAGAACATTTCATATGTTTCGGTATTTTTTCAAATAAAGTCGTTATTGATAGAAAATAAGCTAAAAAGTCAACATAATTATAATTTTCTGTAATTAATACTCTGTTTTTTAAGAGTATCAAATGTGCAGAGCCATTCGCAGCGAACGTGATGGCGCCATTGAATAAGAAGTTAGAATACTATTGTAAAATAATAAGATAGTAAGGGCAATATATAAAGCATGGATAAATGTACTTATCTATTACAATGCTGTACAGTAAACGTGAATCATTAAAGCTACTAGGTATGTATTATTTGATACTCGCGGTTTAACTGATTTTTCTAACACATTAGTGTTAGAAAAATCAGTTAAATTGTAAATGCAAAACTTACTCTGTCTCTCTGTCTTTTCAATTTTTACGACAAAAAAGCTAAACGAATCATTATTAGACAAGTCTTGCATACGAGAAAAGTAAAATAGGCTAACGGCTTGTACCTGTAAAATCAGACGTTCGAAGCAATGGGCCTACTTACTTATTTCGAAAATGCTTTCTATATTAATGAGAAGAAATTTTCACCTGGGAAGATACAACCTTTGTATTCCTATAAAATTCCTCCATAGAACACCACCAAAGTGAGTTCTAAACTTTTGAATACAATAATTAATAATGTATGTATAATTGACTTTATGAAGGAAGCATTTAGTAGAACCCTGACTAAAACAGATTACATTTTATTTGCCGTTTTTGACAGAAGTTCTCATAAATACGTCAAAGTTATAAGACAAAACTGTTGATCGACTGATTATCGAGAAAAACCTGAATGATAACTTAATTAGGGAGGCAGTAATGCTCAAAGGTTGTGTTATAGGTTCTCATTTTACTCACCACTAACCGCTAACCGACAACATACCTCCATAATGCAGATTTCTGTTCATAAGGCTATCGATTTACGGGCTCTGTGGTTTTGTCCGGCGACACCGTTAAATTGATGAATGCGACCCCGTATTATAGGCGAGCGATTAAATATTCCCTATAAATTGCTGTTAATCCATCGAATTTTTTTACTGAGATTTATTGGGTTTTGCTAACGGTTTTAACATCAAGACATATTGTTTTCATTCTCGGGAGTCCGGCTAGGCTGATTCAGATTCAATAACGTTTTTGTCTAAGCTAGCATAGTTCTTAGGATTAGTATTTTTTTAACGATGCTAAATCTACACTCTATCTATACTAATATTAATGGATTTTTTTCTGTTTGAATTGTAAATGCTACGAAACTATTGGACCGATTTCAAAAATTCTGTCACCATTAGAATCCTACATTATCCCTGGTTAACAAATGCTGTATTATAATATGCCCGTGCGAATCCGGGGCGGTTCGCTAATAGGAAATAAAGTGGTTTTTGAATCCTTCAGTTCAATATTTTCAAACAGATAAAGCTGCTAAATAAGTGTCTTGGGAACTTGTCCATTTCACAATATTTTACTATTCTATAGAATAGTAAAATATTGTGAAATGGACGTGGTGCATCGAGAGATATTCTATAGAATATCTCTCGATGCACCACGATCTTAAGCCAGTTTCTTTCCCAAGCAAGGGTGTCCAGTTGGTCTGGTCCACCCATCCATAAAATCTAGACTTGCTCAGTAATGGTAAACTTGACAAGCATGTTACTCTATCCCGGTAACGTTCAGCTTGGCCAACGCTTGAATAGCTAGATTACCATCTACATCGGCATTTACAACTCAGTGAACTTGTCGCTTCCGGGCGTAACGGTTTCTAAGCCACATCCGAGGCCTTCCGCTTAGTCCCGGTCTGGTAACCTGACACCACAGGCTCTTTCACTTGCCACAATACAGGTATAACCCCAAAACTCGATAGCCTTAAATCCTGCTTTAAATGGAAATTGATCTGGTATTTGATCAATGACCGGAGCCAGATAGAGGTCGTCCAAACGATCGATTCGAGTACTTGGAAAAGGTGCGCGCTTATGCTAGATGCGAAATCTTTTAGCCTAGAACTTTGACGTAAGCCATGGGAAGCCACTCATCGCTACCAAAGCAAAACTCATCAGTCTGATAATTATAACCACTACAGGTTCGGTTTGGAATGATGATGAAGTATCTGATACCAAAGTTGCAGTCTATAACAATTGTTCGCTGGTGTCCAACTACCCAGCATTTAGTCCCAGTGGATTGCACATCTATTGTATCATTTCCTGGCATAGAGACAGCATTAACCTTGCGCATTATCCGCCGCATTGTCCATTCGCTCTCTAGGAGAGAGCCAAAAGGCGCATTGAACGCCTTGTCCTTGAATAGCCACTTACGGGAATCTCCGTCCTTACTATTAATCCAAGCGATATCTCAGGCTGTTTGTCATTCCACTGGCCATTTGAAAGCCTATTGTCCTTGAATGGACACTTCATCTTCATTTATTCATGGACTGCACTGCAGTTGGCTGTTGCAGGTGAAATTCCGGCTATTCTGGACCCTGGGGAGATGTCTTACGACCGCAGTGACGTTGCTTTGAGAATAAATAGGTAGTTCGCTTCGATCAGATTATCGCAAAGCCTTGCATTTGGTCGTGAGGATAAACTAAGCCTATGCGACGTGCTTGAATGATTTAAACTTTGTTTATTGATTTAACGCATTCACTTTCAATCTCGCGATACGGACCCGTAGATCGACTTCTGCGTCTTGGGCCGTGAAAGTGTTAGTTTAGTTACCTATGTCGCATTCACTGCCAAGCTCAGCGGCGGCGGCGGTCCGACCCGCAGGGGAGCGCTCTGCCGCGACACAGACTCGCTTATCGACATCTGCGTCTTGGGCCATGTAAGTGTTAATAATAAAGTTTTTTCTTTACTTTAACCTTTACCACTCCAACCATAACTGACTGAGAAGGTTCTTTGAACTGTCTCATAATGGACCCTTAAATTATAATTATTTATTCTATATTTATTAAAAAAAGTATACAGTGCGCTTACAAAGGCATTAAACCAGAATACAGATCACAATAGTTACTACTTACAAAAGTTATCCTAGAAGGATAACTTTTATGTGAAGCTTCCAAACTTGGAACTTTATGAAGGCAGGTTGAGACACCTGTCTCTATCAGTAGCTGCTGAATTTAACTTTAGGATAGTTATGTAAATAGCCAAAGCAAATTCAGCTTTATTGTAACGTGAATACCTCAGCGATATGGTAAACAGCCATTCTAATGTCACAATCCGGATTAAAATCTTATATTCGGTCAACTTGGCCGACCTTATTTAGGTTTTGGCAGTCCCGGTAGGAATGAGAATGTCGTAGTAAGCGCCATCTGTGGTAAATCGCTGCTAATTGGACACTAATTATTTAAGTGCTCGTGTTAATGGGGTCGACCTTTCCATTTTTGTTCTGGGGCCTTTTTTTGCTTAACCATGTGAATTACCTTTTGTTAGATTAGATTTCCTCCTGGACCCTTTGTTCAATTTTGATAGAGTATCTTATTTTTAAATTTAAAAAGAAAACCTTTTTTCTGACTTTGACACCTCTATAGATTGAGGTGGGCTAAAATTGTATGATTAAAGCATCAAATTTTTTGCGTGCTCGGTGCCTGGGGTGCCTTTCTACAAGAAAGTATCAGGGTCGCTTGGCACCATTAATTCAAGCTTCTTGGATATAAATGAAATATTGCAAGAAGTTTGATTAAACGTTTGTTCGCTTCGTTTCTTCTAAAATGCTGTACTGAATAAAATGAATTATGAAGTAAAATGTAATGTATTACACAAAGGTTCTTTTTATTTAATGGTGCCTTCAAATTGTATCTCCCGCCATCCGTAGACAAAATATGCGATAAAATCTGTTAAAAAAAGCTTCATGTGTATGTTATGTATGAACAATCGCACATAATTATATCTGTCGTCGTCGCCGGATCGTAGAATCAGGCCGTTTGTGGACCGAAAACGTATTTCGGAACACCTTCATTCAACGAGATGGCTGAGTAAGTGAAATTTAGCCATATTACTGAACGTTGATCGTTCCAGAATTGATTTAGGAATATACTAAATGGCGCCGATCTGTAAACCGCGTAGCCATTATAGAAACGGGCTGATTCTACTATCCGGCGGCGGCAACATACCTAAGGGTTGTGGGGTAGCACATAAGATATTATTTGCTCTAAATAGATCCTTCACACAAAATACTCAATCTGTTATTACACTTATTACAAATGTTGCATAAATACAACATTTCTGAACTATACAGTGATCGATGCCAAACAGCAAAATATACAATAACGTCCATTTAAGGCGGTCTTATTTTGATTTATTTAAGCGAATACATAATGAAAAGCGCCATTCATAACATGCAAATGTAATTTTATCAACACAATCAAGCACATTGCTCCGCACAGCAGCGGCATAACGCCACCAGATAACCGTCGGGCGCCGCCGGTCTAATGTATGTAACGATACGCGATAGTGCAACTAAATTGGTCGAATGGCGATGTACAGTGCTTCTAGTGTTTTATAAGGCAGACTTGACTACTAACTTACTAAAACAGGGTTCATTTCAGACTCAAAATCTGTACGTTTAAGATAAAATTGCATTAGGATTTAAGAACTTCTTTTGATGAATAAGGAAACATGAACAATGTACAAGCGCTCAGAAAGTTGTGCAAGTTGTTTCTTTATTCACTTTAGTGTAACGCTGGTAGGTTATTGTTTTTTTGTTGTCATTTGCAAATTCTTTTTTTTTTTTTAAGTAAGCAACACCGCCTTTTTGTAGTTCTTGAGTATTCTTGATTTCTCAACGTCTCCTGAAAACTACAGTGCAGCGTCTCGTTCTTTGACTTTTACAATGGCTTTCATTTCTTGTCCCTTCATTTTATCTTATTGTCTTTCAGGTATAAGTAGGTATTTGTGTACTTATCGTAACTATAACTATAGTTTTATTTTCTTTGACATTTATGTCGTGTATTTATTACCGCAAATCTATATCTAAGTCATTGACAAGAAATTGATCGCATTCTACCAACTAGGTAGGTAATACCTATGTGTGTAAACATGCCGTTCTTTTTTAATAAAGTATTTCATTTCATCATTTCATATGACTGAGAGGATGCTCATTGTGCTGGTATTTTTAAGGCAATGTACTGGCACAGTGGCGGTGCTTTCCTCAGTCTCGATTCGCAGGTTCGTTGCCCGCAACTGTGTTCAGTGAGTCCAGACGGCCGCACACAGAGGCCAGATAAACTTGTCACCGCTCTGACAGATTGGGACAAGGTGCAGGAGCTTCTTCAGTCATATATCTCAACCAACTCTCAAGCTTTATTTATGTGTTACGATACCTTACAGAGAGATTTCGAGTTATGTACAATATGACGGGTTTTGTAGGCATAGGTCCCTATTGTAGCTCATATTTAATGGAAAGGCAAGCACCTAAGGGGCCCGAAATGTTTTCAAATGCGAAAGTTAGAAAGTTATTTTCGGAGGTAATATTTTTCAGATTTTAGAATAGTTTTTCCGATTTGACAGAATATATGCTTATCGACTTAGTTTCTGGTGTACGCGCGTGTTAAATCTGCTGCAACCTTAAAAGGCCATACGACGCTATTGTGTGAAAAGGATAGGCATAGAATATCGCGTTCATAGGAGCGGAACAGAGCAGAGCGGCGTGTGCAAAACTCAAGTTTTTTCTATAAAAATTTATAAAAGTCACACAATGTCTGCTTTATATTCTGTTTGTTTACTGTACAAAGTATCAAGGCTTATTTTAAAGTACCTACCTATTTATTGAATAGCGACGATTTATTGACCTATACAGTTACACACTTCTTTTTTTTGCTAAAGAATATTTTATGTAATCGTGCTTTCGAAACACTGGCGTTCTAGCATCAATTCTGAACTATAACATTATATTACTTAATCTCAAAGTAAATGCTTTAGTATCACATGGTATCAGGTATCACATGTCGCATAAAAATCACATGGTGAGCAGCTATGACGCTTGTGTGCCCAGTGCACGAAAGCGTCATCGCTGCGCACACGGGTTTGACGTATAGGTACTCCACACCTCACCTCAACAGCCCATAATCCCCAAGCTGGGCATGCGTGTTGGGGATCGCAGTTCGGTGGTAGATCTGTTCTGCAAGAGGCGCTGCTGCCCGCCCCCCGGTGTATGTCCCTTAGTCGCCTCTTACGACACCCACGGGAAGAGTTGGGGTGGTGCAAATTCTAAGCCACACGGCGTATACTAGTTTTGTACTAAATTCGTCTGAAATTGTGTGACACAGTATATATACTTACTCAATTTACTTCTCTGGTTCTTTACCTTCCAGTGTTTCAAGGTAACCGCTTGTAACTTGTCCCACACACTGTCGAGGTGGTTGATACTTCACCATTGTGTTTACTGCGGTGGTAATGGTGGTATTAAATGCACGGTAGACAAAATTCAATGGACATGTAACTGGTATTGTGTTTGCGGTTGAGGGATGCTAAATAACTCTGAGAGAAGTTTATAGAATAGTTCACGAACGATGTTATGGGATGGTGCGGTTTTACCAATGAAATAAATGTCGTATTATGGTAAAATATATTTAAGGCGATACCCCGTCCCACAACGACGCCGCCACCGCCATGCGCCACCTATTGTATCTTATTAAATTACGTTGAACAAAGTACATTTCAAAAATCCATCGTACAGTTTGTAAGACCTATTATAAGCTTTTTTATGCCTCTCGAATAGTTTTATTTTGTAAGCTTTGACCAGGGATTCGAAAATAAATTTTGGTGGCCAACAAGCGCAACTTCGAATCTCTGTCTAAACTTTACAGAATATTTCAGAGGCATAGAAAAGCTATAAAGGTATCACAAACTGTGCGATGGATTTTTGAAATGTTCTTTGTTTAACGTAATAATAAGATAAAATAGGTGGTGGTGGCCGGCGGCGGCGTTAGTTTGAGTCGGGGTAGCAGTTTGCTTCTAGTTATATACGATCTTCTGCCCACGGCTTCGAACGCGATGCCGAAAACCGCGTATAATATTATTTTGTCAAATTTCATTCAGATCCGATCAGCCGCGAACAGATGGAGTTACCTTCGCCTTTATTTATACTATTAGAATGGATAAGGATAATAAGAGTCCAAACGTATAGAATAAAATTCAATTTTTGCACAGTCCTGTCCAATTCGTTTGGGACTTATCTCTATACCCCGAAGTAAAACCAGCTCTGCCGTAGTTTATTACAGGCTTTCTGCGAATAGTAACCGTATATAAATACCTACAGTTCGATGTGTTTGTTTGTTACAGGTACTGCAAGTGTCTAAGAACCAACGATATGACATGACAGCTAATCTGCCACTCTCATCCCAGGAAATTGCAAAGGAAAGTAGATGGTTTCTGTATGAGATAATTTTGATCGTTCTGAAATAACTGAAAGCCCGGCATCAAATTTATAATATTTACACTGTTTTTTTTTGCGGCATTAATTAATAAAACAATAAATACTCAGATATTGTGCTATCCCTCGGGAATCATTATTATATGACCACCTCGAGACTTCTCTACTAGCTGCGCCTCTCGATTTCACCCGTTCCCGTGGGAATTCCGGGATAAAATATAGCCTATGTGCTATTCCAGATTATAATTTATATCTGTGCCAAATTTCATCCAGATCCGTTCAGTAGTTTTTACGTGAAAGAGTAACATACATCCATCCATCCATACTTACAAACTTTCGCGTTTATAATATTAGTAGGATTCAATAGAGAAAGAATTTAAGAAATCGACGAACATACATAAAAAACTCCAAACATCTACCTTTTTTGAAATAGATTAAAATATTACGTATTATAGCTAGAAAGGACAAAAATTGTCCCTAAAGAAACAGTAGAAATAGAGACAAAATTGTGGAATTGGGGTGGTGGAAATATCTAGGCCACACAGGTTTTAACAAAGACTTAGTTACTCCCTTGTAAGCACTAAAACCCATCTCGTTTCAGACCCTAAGTCGTGTTCAGTAATAACATTGATAGGATATCAAATGAAAACATAGTAGATTCCATAAAACTCCGGTCAGAAGCCGGATCTAAACCTTAATAAAATCTGGGATTTGCGGCCAGGGATATTAAACTTCGGGAAAGATAAAATGGTTGTCCGGAAACGCTTTAAAATAATATTGAACATTTTCGTTACATACCGCGAAAATTTTGCAAACACAAATATTATCTGATTTCTTGTTTTCAAACTCAATCCATCCTAAATTTATATCGGATTAACTGCAATCAAACTCATGAAATTAAATGAAGGCTAGAAAAAACAAAGAATATCTTTCATTCTTTCAGACTAATAGATTTCTAAAGTATCTCAAGATTAGAAAATACACCCTAGATGATATCTTATATTTTTTTATGTTTCAATCGTCTTTTATTGCGATTAAGGTCAGACGGGGTCACCCAGGGTTATTTGTAGCCTATTCATTCATGAAAAGGTGAAAGGTGAGGTAAATAACGCCCTCTAAAGTAAAGCTAGCTAAATAAAAGTTGAACTCTATTTTGAATAAACAAGCTGAAGAACGTTGAAGCTTTTTTGAAACACATTGTATAAAACAATAAACAATATCTTTATGAAGCTATTACGGCGAGAAAAATTAGAATTATTGCTGGAAAAACCCTAAAAATAGCCCTTCTTTTTCCCATACAAATGATTTGTAACTAAAACGTAGTCAATTTGAGCTTTATTGCTAAAATAACTACCCGTGCGAAGCCGGGGCGGACCGCTAGTTAATAATAATAATCATTTATTTCAGACCATAGAAAAGTTACAGATCTTATTTAACTTATTCTACAGTCCATTCCATAGTAATATATACCTTAAAACTAACATACATAAAACATTAAAAACTTAACTAATGACACGTTTTTCTGTGATAACTGCGACGACGTGTAAATGACGAATGAATTAAAGTTCTAAATTATATTGTAAGTGACGTGTGGTGCATTGGTATTGGATTTGTTTTTGATAAATAAATAACTCATAATTAAAAGCCGTTCCAGTAACAAATCGTAAACTAAACCACAAATTAACGCCATTGTCCTAACCAACACCCGCACCAAAGCATTGTTGGTGCGGTTTGTGCTTCACAAAATAATTAGTACATACCACAACGTTCTCCTAACTGCAGCCAACCAAAATACGAACACAGAAGACCAGCGCTATTGCTATGGCTTGGTCTAATCTGCCCACTGACCGGCCCCGATTTTTCATATTGTCTGTATTGAAATTTATTTCCTTTAGTTGTGCTATGACAAAATAACCTAAAATGCCTGCATACACCAGTTTGAGCAGGTAAAACGACGGTAAGACGGTAGGTCGGAGGTCGTGCAAGCCCGGAACGTCGCGTGTGCAATTGTTGACATGCTGAAGATTGGCATGCGCAAATTTGGAATGCACGTGTTTACGCATGTGGCCGGCCATTCTACCTGAGCTTCAGTCTAAAAAGCTGTATTGTACGCGTCGCTTGTTTGAGTGTTGCTTTTTTTATCAGCAAACAATAAAAGAAAGTTTGCAATAAAAATATCTTTTATTAGCGACACCGTCTCCATACTGACAGTTCAGTTTTGCGCAGTCCAGATTGCACGAGCTTATTTGCACGTGTGGCCACTACGCAGTGTTCCAGCATTTTGTACAGTTAAAACTGCATAAACTGAGTTGCGCAAGCAAGACGGACCTTGTGGCTGAGCTTATATAGATAAAGTTGTTTGCCACACTTTCATGGCCAAAAGATGCACACGTTGCCACCACCATGTACCAGCAGGGCGGCGGCGGTGCGCCCCTTCTGATCGCTCCGTTGAGGCTTCTATGGTAGAAATTAATCGTAATTGGCTCTCTGATGATGTTATACGTTAAATCTTAAGTTAGTTTAAGCCGTTGATTTTCAATAAATTAAATAAATACTTAGTAAATAAAGTTAAATACCTACCTATATAGTATACGTTATCTCTATCTATATCGCTACTCGTTTGCCGGCACGGATCGCTGAAGCGAAATCAATACACTGTTTTCTCGTAAAGTCGATTGTCGTGGTCGCCCATCGCTGTAACCAAACACCACCTTAACTTTAGCCTCGAGTCTCGGTCACGAACGACATACATAGGTACAGTGAAATGTTAAGATAAGGCTTGTAACTTTAAATCAGTTTGTTGGGAAATTAAGCCTTCCTGTAGCCTTAGTTTTGGTTAGTACTTACAATAAATACTCGGATTTCGCGCTCTATTTTACTTATGGGTCTACCCATATCGCTCAGCGAACCGAAGTGTGTCTTGACTTGAACTATAATAAAAAAGGTTCCATTTTGATCTGTCCCTGTCCCTGTGCAGAATGCAGTCTCCTTCGTGAACCCGTGGCTTAATCTTAATCAATGTTTTCATCATTACCATTCTTTATTATAAATATTTGAAGGACTAAATAAATAAATAATGCTGGACAATTAAATAGCTAGATAATGCAGAGTGAATTGTCCAGTATTTTGCTTAGCTTGGGGCTAGCCCCAAAATGAGCTTGTGTTATGGTTACTAGATACCTGGTATACATAATATAATACAATACATGGATAGATATTTTTATTATACATATTTTTTTTATAAAAGTAATTTAATATTTGATTTATTATTATATTCTGTATCAAAAGAGAAATAATATAAATTCATTATTGATCATTGTTGAGTGTTCTGGTCGTTTAGACCAGAATACCCTCAACAAATGTCCTCAGATCGTACAAACATATGTCCCGGGGCGGGAATCGAACCCGCAATCTCCTGCGCCGCAGACAGACCTTCGCTCACCGCGCCACAGAGACTGTCAAACTACCAGGGGCATTATGCCCTATGACCAAAGTGATTCCTTGCCCAAATCGTGCTACGTCACAACATGTTTTTAACACGAGCGTGATCGTATCGTGCCTTGGGTGTGAAATCAAAAAATGGTATTCTGTATGCGACAAGATTAGTTGTCTATTGCCCGTTTATTGTGTTTCGCATGTTTCGTTCAAAATCTTTATCCAATTTACTCGGAAAATATCGGTTTTATTAAAAAATATTTTTTGTTTCCAATTTTCAACTTAATTAATAAATATCTGGAATTATAACCTTGCATAATCATAACTTACAATATTATAGTGTGATTAGAAAATGTAGAATCCAAATATTAATGAACTGTTTTATGAATTTTATCATCCAAGTTACGCATGACTAGTTTCGGAACGAATAGTTTTCTTCAGCATAACCAATCTGTGAGCATAACCTAAATAAATCATTTGTAAACAAACAATTTATTTCGTAGAATTATCATCTCTTTGTACAATATACATTCAGTGAAGCAACAAAAAATTATATTATCCAACGAAGACGACGCTGGCGCCAACAAAGCACCTATAGGAGGTTACCTACTCAAGAATTCTGTGGCACTTCTATCAATGGACCTGAATTTATTATTGTTCGTGAAGGCTAACAAAGAATTAAATTCTTGCACGCGGGATCCTGCAACCAGGATAGTGACTCCTGAAAGGTGTTTATACATAACACCAGAAATCAAAGTAAGTGCATCAATTATAATTACCTAGTAATACTGGTATATGAGATAACAACCTACCAGGGTGCGTCCAGCAGCGGACCATTATAGGCTGTTGATGTGAGATGGATCATCAATCACACCATAAATCACATCCACGTCACATCAACAGCCAAACAAAATAAAGGTACTAAGTACTACAATGTTGGTTCTAATTCATATGTTTTTTAATTACTTAAAACACTTAATTTCCTGGCCACCGGTGGCTATCAAAAGCCAGTGGGTAAAAAGTAGAAGGATAGCTTCTATTTATTCCTATTTGATGCCATAAAAATATTTTCTGTATTTTTTCAGATATGTGACAGCAATTTAAAAATCTTGAATTGACCGATTGAATGCGAGGGAATAACAGCACTGTGAACATAAATCCTCAACTTGTGGAAGTAACTCCGCAACGCCTGAGGACCATAAAAGATTCTGCGTTTCTGGACGGAGTTAGGCTGGCTATGCTAGCATAAAAAACTCACATACAACTCTCTTGTGTATAACAAACGAAATACCTAAATAAAGATTATTAATTGGCATATTTATTTTATTTATAAAGTTTATTATAAATATCCTAAAGCGCACCCAAAAAACCAACTTGCAAATAAATAATCTAGCTTATTAATTTCTCAATAAAGTGCCTAGAGGTAATATGCTGTTAGCCTCCACAAATATGCAAGTGTGATGGATGAACCATTCTGAAAGGTACAAAGAATAAAATCCAAAATTTATTGGAGGATAGAGATCTCAAATTGACAAGTAATGTAAACAACAACATAACCTCAAAAGAAACGAGCCGTAGTAACTATTGCAGGAACACGCTAATCTGTGCCTTAACACGCTTGGAGCAAACGCGTTCATTTGACAGTTCAAATCGTGCGTAAATCGTATCGTGCTACGGCACGGAATCACAAAATGTCATAGAGAATATAGTTTTAACTGATTCCACGCCGTAGTCTTGTCTTAGGTGTGTAACACGCTTGGATTGGTCTTAGGGAATAATGCCCCAGTTGTGGTATTGTGTGACCTTGTGTGGGGATGTTACGTTCGAGTTCTTCAATCAAACAAAAACAAGGACGTTAAGTCGCTTTTATTCATAATGAATTGATCTTATTTCTCTTTTGAAACAGAATATAAATGAAACAGATATTAAATTTATTTCATTAAATAATTTCAAAAGCCAATGTTCAAGAGAAATAAGCTACACTAACGTGAAAATGTTATATATACAACTAATTCACGTGAATTGCTTGATTTCCGTGACAAGGCCTACTCTACTGATAACGATTTATTTCAATTTCCACTTAGGGAGTTTCGGGTCAGGCTGACGACTAGGATTGTTGTAGATTCAATTACTTTTAGGGTTATTGTTGCTATCTGGCTCACTGTTTGCTTCCGGATGGCTCGAATAGTTATAGGTGTTGACGAAGTTTCTACATAACTTAACTATTCACTGGTATTTATCGCGTTATTTTTATATTTTCCGACGTTTCAATAGGTTTACACCGGTTTATACTCTGTCGTGGTCACGGGCTGTGTGACTGCAATAGGTTGTTTAGCTATATTTACACATATTCATAAAACGGTTAGAATCAGCACAAAAATCATCGATAATCTTAATAATTCATGTTGCGAATCAATTTCTACCACCCTTAAAATTTTAACAGTAAAAGCCTTAAATACTATATAAAATACTAGCGGTCTGCCCCAGCTTCGCACGGGTATATTCGATAGCCTATGTTACTCAGTGATTATGTAGTTTTCTGACGAAACAAAATAGGGACCTTTTTTGTTAGTTATTTAAGTTTATTCGTTACATACAAAAATACAAATCTTTCCTCTTCATAATATTAGTGTAGAAAATATCCATAACACCAGCTCTGCTTAATTTAAGCTAGATAATGCTGTGTGGATTGGATTGTCTATCATTCATTTATTTATCTTACGGCCAATGTCAAATTTACACATTTCTTCTGAACAGCATTTCCGAATCATACCACAATTTCACTCAAAAATAGCTTGGCTACAAAACCCCGGAGTCAGATTTTCTACCTAAGTTTTATCCCTGCACTAAGTGAGAGAAATAATAATATAAATAAAATATCCCCTCGCATCCTTATTTTCGTTTACCGTTTTGTAACACATCTCAATCTATCATCCAAACACGTTTCCGATATGTATTTGCACAACAAACTGTATTCTCATTCTATATGTGCACGGCAAATAAACCATCTTTTGTCTGCGCGAGCGAATATATACGATTTTGTGCGGCCTTTCATTCCTGGTTCTGCGGTGGGCATGATATTGGGCATGACAATTTATTATGAATATCGAATTACTGCAGCAGCCGCTTTTAGCAGGAAGGTAGCTTGTAAACTTATGGGTTTATTAATAAGATCTAACTTAGTAAACCTATAAGTTTACTACGCCATATTTTGCCAAATATTGGTCCTTCTAGCCGTATCTCCTAAGAAGATCTAACTTATGAGATACGGCTAGAAGGACCAAAATTTGGCGTATGCAAGCAGAAATGTGAAATAGAAATAAATGCTGACATGCTGTCCGACTGAAAAACTAAATTAATTTACTGAAATTCTTGCTGACCATAAAATAACCTCAGACGCGCGAAATTTCCTGACTTTGTAGAATGCATGCTCACATCGCTCGCTCAGTGAACGGGCACACAAAACATCCCGGTACGAATTGCAGAAGGGAATGAAAACCATTGGGGTTTTCATTTCGAATAACGCTCGAAAGCCGTAAATGGTGGACCAATTCTCGGTGGTTAGGCGAATAAATTTAAGCCTTTATGGGTGGAAATTGCGTATTTATGGGGTAAAATATAACCCACCCGCAGATTATTTAAGTATCTCTTAACTAGGATATAACATAAATTTACAAAATGGAGTTATTTAAAAGTGTTTTTTTCTATATTTACCATAACGATACCAAGAACAGTTTGATATTGTGTGGTTTTGGGTGCCTTAGTATCGGTAAGGTATTTTAGAATTGAAAAAGTGAGTGTATAAATTAGAATTAGTAAGTTTCAAATATTTAAGGAGTAGCATAACAAGTGACTCAAGTCAAAATGCACGCCTGATGTTAAGGTCAGAATAGCTATGACAAAACAGGCATTTCACATCAAAAAACAATTAAGTAAGTATGTATTACCTAAGAATATCAAAAATTTAACAAAAATTCATTAGAAAAGGTTTTTGATGAAAGAAGGGGGAGATTGATGGGACTTCTTATAGTTCTTATACGACATGACAGCTTAATAAGTAACATCATAGAAGGAGAAGTAGAAGGAAGACGAGGAAAAGGAAGACCAAGAATTAACTATGTATATGAGTCAGATCAAGGAGAAAGCCGCTGTCATGTAATATAAAAAGTAAGTAAGAGTCCGCGTTGGAAAGAGAAAAGTGGAGGAAATTGCAGCATCGCACCGACAAGAGCGAGGGTCTTAAATCTATAATTATAATAATGAAAAATTTTAGGACGCGATTGGTCATATACGAGTATGACCCAGACTTAAATTTATCCCTTTCTAGTAGAGGATCTTTATAATCTATATCCTATATATTACCAAACCAAACGCGTAAGATGTTATTTTAATATTATCATTTATACATTAAAGAACCTCGCTAAGCTAGAGCTGTTTTTAAGTTTATTCGTTACATTTCTCTTAAAAGATTTATTAAATTAGCTAAGTAACCGAAAATTTATTTAACAGCAAAAAATTATTACAACTTATATATACTATATTTACACTTACATCTATTTTCTAAAAATCTAAGCCGTCACCAGAAGGCATAGTGCCCAGAATGCTGGCAGCATTGCCACGTGGCAATGCTGCCAATGGCAATGCTAATTCGTTGACCGAAATAAAAACCAGCATTCCGATCACCTGTGGACTCTATTAGTAAACTCTATTAGTAGTATTTTAAACTGTTTTTTATAAGCTAGAGCTTATAAAAGTTATAAATAACAACTGAACAAATTGCAAAAGGTGATGGAAAATATAACAGCCATTGCAATGTCAACTTCGTTGTTTATAAACTAGGTAGTACCAGTACCTAGTTTACATAGAGTTTAAAACTAATTTTTAAGAGCTATTTTCTTGTCGACTTTTCTATTTATGTTTAGAAGTCATATTTTGTACTGTTTCTAACTGTCGTGGCGTGATTCAGGATCGTTTTAAAATGTTTAACATTATTTCTGTGTCACTATACTTTTTCTTTACAGGCTTAAAGTTTGGTAATCGTTTGCCTAGTTCCCTTGAGGTTCTACCTCCGTTACTTATTTTGGTTCATTTCCTTTAGAAGTTTGACGTGGTGACGAGGGTACAAACAAAGCACTTTTATATCCAGAGCGAGGAAACATTACCTGGATTTAAAAAAAATTAGTAACTTACACTAAGTAGGTACCTATACCTACAATATATTATTGCCATGACATATTTGGTCTACGCAAGTTCTTTACAGGCCATAAATGTTGCGAAGAACCGACAACCGCTGTGGTAAACGTGTTCTTGAGTGAAGACCTCTACTCGGTAAACGTAGTTTAGGACGCCCTCCGGCCAGGTAAAATGACAACCTGCGAAAGACTGCAGACAGATGCTGGATGCGTCAAGCTCGAGGCGGCGGGGCGCTCATTGGGGGAGGCCTATGTCCAATGGACTAAGGTCGGCTGATGATGATGAAGTTCTTAGTAAGTCGGCTACATGATTTTTCAAATTAAATAAAACATATAAAACGAACGTATTTATTTAATTAAAACTCGGAACGGAGTGACAATTAAATTTAACACAAAATCACAAAATAAATTATGTAGCTAAGGATTATTTTATAAGCGCCTCTTTCTGTCATACTATAAATTAAATACGTCATCCATCGGCCTAGTCTCTTCAAGATAATAATCATCATCAGTCTTATATTACCCTTCACAAACCATACCTCTAGCCGAGCATAAACCTAAAAATATGTATTTGTAGTACATCTTACCCCATAGATAAAGCATTCTTAAGATTTATATTAATCCCCTGCGGTCCGTGTAATTATAGCTCCAATTTGTTGTAACCTAAAACACGTAACTAAGTTCAATAAATCTAGTGCAAGTACCCATAAAAGCACTATGCCGGTCACCGTTCAGTTTTCACACTAACCGTTTGGCAACCCGAGCCACAGAGTATAGGCCTTTCTGTAGATTAGTTTAATAAAAGCGGTTTAGTCAAGCGTTTGGCTATTCAGGTGGAAGGAAAAGGCTTGGTATCGAATTTTGATGAAATAGTGGTGAGGAGTAGGCCGAAACTGCAGGATTTTTTCTGGATCTTGTACCTACTTTACTTTGACTATTTTATTGCGCTCTTAAGTTAGAAAAGATATCTTTTATAAAACTGAGTGAGTAGGAACATCGGAGGAACTAAACGGTTTTTTGAACTTCATAAAAAACTTATGATCAAGTTAGTAGATAAAAGTTTTGACAGAGGAATTTTCAAGCGTTTGGGTATTCCTGTCTGAGAAAAAGGTTCGAGGTCGAAATTTGTTGAAATAATGGTAGGTGGAAGCCGATACTACAAAATATTACGTGGCTCTTGTAATATTTACTTTGACTATTGTATTGCGCCCTTAAATTAGGAACGAAGTCTTTTATAATACTGAGTGAGTAGGCACAACTGAAATCGAATGGTAGTAAACTTAAAAAAACCTTAACTTGTCAAAAAACACATGATCAAGCAAATAGACAAAAGTTATGACAGATGAATTTTCGAAAACTAAGAATCAGTAATACTTCTGCGGCTTGCAAAATCTAATATCTATCGCGTGGTGTTCGCTCGAACCATTTGGCAAGTTAAAGTTAGCAACACGCGGCTCTGCCAACTTAAACCTAAAAATTTGAATTTGTAAAGTTGTTGAGAATTTTTAATATAAACGAGCGGAGTTCCAAAGCGATCCAATAAATAAACGTTAATGAATCAAGTGCTCGACAGTTTAGCTAAAGTCTAAATTACAAATACCTCCTCGAAAAGGTATTTCGGAGATAAATTTAAAAGGAAACTAAGTAATTGATGTGTTGTTTCGGGGCGATTCTGTCTACTATGGGAAGTTTAATCTAATTTTAGTGGACATTAACATTCTTTTCAATAGATATAAGAAAAGCTTCATTTAAAGACGCAAAATGTTGACATGTCGAAGATGTTAGAGTATCATACTAATACTACTATATCGCTATAGGTACGATTCAATGTTATGTGCTCAAGGTTAGAGTTGATTATCAAGTTTATGGAATAGTTTTACCAAGTGTATAAAATCTAGACACGTAGCGTAATTAGTTAAAGCATCTATCTACATAAGTAACATCTCCTCATTTTTGTATTCTACCTTGTGTGTGTACCTCTGTCTTTCTGTGCTGTTCTTGTTGAGTCAAATAAATGTATCTTTATCTTTATATCAGGGGTCATGGTAGTGTCCCTGCCAAGTCTATTAGACGGCCGACACCGGGAACCCTTAAATTACTCCCATTGCCTTAATTTTTTTGTTTAAATCTTATGTTTAATTGTAATCTGTGTTGTAATTTGTAGTGTTTAAGGTAATAAATTTATTTTTTCTTTTCTTCTTTCTTTTCTCGAACCATCTCACGGCACTTTTCAGCCATTGATATCTTTGTTACGTATGATAACTAGAACCTTAGGTATTCTTTCTAGAACGTAGTTAACGGACTCCTAAAATTATTAGTTTCTAATGCGACCGACTCTCAAAATATCGCTATTTCGACATCACTCACTCACAGACCGATCATAAAAATGTTTAGGTACATCTAGCAGGCCTACAGACGTAAAATTTGGAATATAGGTAGGTAAATTCAGGGCCACAATAAAGAGAAAATTCTACATCATGATTTTAGGAGTTCCGTCATAAAAAAGACCAACAAAGTTTCTTCCTTGATTTAACTTCTAGCATACCAGCTCGAAAGTTATCCTTGACTTCTAATCTAGGTGCAAGTAGGTAATTTGCCAACCTCATTGTCAAAGGTAATTAAATGGCTGACTTGGCTCTTCTCGCAATCTCAACACTTTTTACAGCGGAAGTATTACGATACAAGACTTGGCATAATTTTATAATAATGTTTTTGTTCAGATTTCGCTGTTTAGAGGTATCAAAAATAAAGGACGTCTGTTCTTCATAACATAGAAAAAACAGTGCGGACAATCGAACAGAGCACTTAATGAAATAGCAACCTCACGCTAGCAAATAGAAAAAATATTTTACAAAGCTCTATGTATCCAAGGATTTTTGTTACAGTGCTTACCCGCACTCTGGGCATCTCTAAGAAATGAAATAAGTTCCCAAAAATCACCCTTAGTACGGGTGTGCTCTAACCAAGTTCGAGCGCGGGTTCGAGTCCCGCCGAAGTCGAAATTTTTTGGGAACTTATTTCATTTCTATGTATCCAATCCACACCACACATTAGATCCCCAAATGGAACATCGATATAGTACTCGGTGTAGTTACATCTAGCGCTGAATGTAATCACTGGCGCCTTGGCAACTTTCGAAGGTCTACCTACACTACACTATAACAATTTGGAGACAGTATAGCCAGCAAATCACTTTCTACTGCAGCTTTGCCAAGACCGTATATTTATCATCGGCTTCAACTGCAGTAGTTGTAAAATATTTTATAGGTGGAATGCTTCTCAAGAGATTGTCTATATCAGATTTAGACAGATGGTAAGCTTTTTTTTATACTCTAGTTTAGAATTTTAGGACCACATCTTAATTTTATTACACACTATAGCAAGGCCTCGCGGTTTCACCCGCATAGTTCCCGTTCCCGTGAGAATTCCGGGATGAAATATAGCCTATGTGCTATTCCAGACTATAAACTATCTCTGTCTCAAATTTCATCCAGATCCGTTCGGGCGTGATTGAGCAACCAACATTCCACCCATCCATCCATCTAAACTTTCGCATTTATAATATTAGTGTGATTTTCGGTGATAGACTACGAATCTTTTCCTATTTATTCCCTTTTCACATAAACTTATTGATTAAGTAACCTTACAATACATTTTTTTATTAATAACGCCAAGTTACAAGTCAAACGATATTCAAACAATATTGAATATTATATTGCTTACCTATATGGTAAGCAATATAATATTCAATATTGTCCTCATATAATAATATTGGTATCTAATTATAATACACATTTAATTGATTAATTATATGACATTTATATTGTAATTAAATTAAAATAATAGGTTATATTTGAGGTTGATATTTTTATTCTTAGGTTGATATTTGATCTAAATTAGAAGTTAAGGTCTCTGTAGATATTAATGGATCGCCTTTTGTTCTTAGAAATATGAACTGGCAAACAATATAACTACAAGCTCACACGATTACAGTAACAGGCAACAAAAGCGAAAGCGCAAGTAATAGAGCCGTCAAGAAATATTTCTCAGAATTGTTCTATGAATATGTATGAGTGATGACTGTGATGAGCATTGTTCCAGTAATTACATAATTTACGAACGGAGACTTGTATCTCTTTATCTTTTATCTATTTAACTTTTAGCAACTATTGTTTACCCAACAGTAAGGACCAGTGGTCAATATGGCTCCTTTACAGGTGCTCCTGCACCTGCAACAGCCCTTAACGGTCCACTGCTGGACGCAGGCCTCCTCCTGATAATCGCCTAATTGGCTTTTATCTCATGGGGTGTAATGCCCATAATCCCCACGCTGGGCAGGCGGGCAGGATCGCAGTTCGGTGGTACAGGTGGTTCGGCAAAACCAAATCCTAGGTGCGAAACTGCGAACCTCTAAGCCCCATACAAACCAATACATTTGGGAAACTACGTCCCCAATTTTAATGAAATTTCGCACATATACTCGGATAAGAAATTAATATATTTGCATCGTTTCAGTTTCTCAAAAAACAGAATCATTATTAAATGAGAGCGAAAGTAATTAAATCGCTTGAAAATGAATTGTAATAAATTTGATAAAGGGTTCATTGCAATAAAGGGTGTAGTTTCGAAATGAATCGGAAAGTAAGTACGGTTGTATGGAAGCGTCGACCAAAGAGAGAAAATAAATATTTTGACGTGGATTTACTTCCTTAGAATTTCACAGAAAAACTTCTGAGATAAATAATAGGCAAAAGAGTTATTTTGCTGAAATCCATTGCAAAATATAAGGATGAAAGAATTAGTAACAATTCCGCGTAAAAACCTTCTGCGATAAGTTCTAACAAAATCTAGTCCGCGTTGTAGAAGAAAAAACCACACCACCTACAAAAGACGTCTTGCTTTGATAGATTTTTATTTCCAAATTAACTTCTTCAAATTAGGTTTCCACTTCCAAGGCGTCCATCACAGTTTTCTCCAACTCAATTTATATTGAAATGTAAAACAAAACGGGCAACTTGAACTTCCAAGAGTTTTCCTTTTACGAGTAAAAATGCTTAACTACAAAACGAGCAATTTCCCTTTTGGCCTTTGAAGGATCAGAAACAAACGAAACGTAAGTGGTGAGATAACATAGAGGCTTGATTGCCATCGGAAGACCTCACCGATCGCGGCTACACAGGACAGAGGAAAACAGCTGGATCAGCTCGATTACAATGTTCTTGGGAACATTGTGTGAAGATAATGCACTAGATAAAGACCACGTGGCCACGTAAATACATAAAATAACGTGAGCAACTTGACCCGACTTCTATACACAAAACATATACATACATATATTAATTATCATCATCCTCACCAGCCTATATTGGTCCACTGCTGGACATAGGCTTCCCCTAATGAGCGCCACAGCACCCTGTCCTCAGCTTGCCGCATCCAGCATTTGCCAGTAGTCTTTCGCAAATCGTCATCCCATGGTCACCTATACTACGTTTGCCGAGTCACTGTCTTCACTCAAGAACACGTTTACCCCAGCGGTTGTCGTTCTTCTCGAGATATGGCCAGCCCACTGCCACTTTAGCTTGCTAATCCTTTGAACTATGTCGATAACCTTAGTTCTCTGTCGGATGTATTCGTTGCGAATCCTATCCTTTAGAGAAACTCCGAGCATAGCTCTCTCCATAGCTCGCTGGGCGACTTTAAACTGGTGGACCAGCCCTACCGTGAGTGTCGTTTCAGCTCCGTAGGTCATGACGGGTAGGACGCACTGATAAAACTTTAACGTAAGTGTACTGTGTTTCCAAGTACACTAATTCCGAGTATTTCAATATATTAATATTATCTATTATTACGTACGTATTTAGAGAAGCCTTGGATCCTGATATACAGCCTATTCTAGTTTAGGACCCTACGGATTCAATATTATATGTACTGAAACACTAATTCTGACCAGTAAGTAAAAGATTTTAAAGTATTTTTTTAATATCTATTTCGTCTGTGTTTTACTGATGAATCTAATACGCATTTTCTTAAATTATTATGTTGAACTCCCCCACAAGGGGATATGACATCTCGCATGGGAGTGTATATACTGCACACATTTACGTGGCATACAATTTACTGAAGCTTTTATATCAATTAGCCAATCAAGCTGATTACCAGTATGAGAGGTACAAAAGAGGATTACACGCAATATCGATATCATATCGATGTCGATGTTGTAATCCTTTATGACAGTCGATTACGAGCATTGGGGAGATTAATATCTTATCGAGATCTGAAAATATGGACGTAAGAAGGATCAATTTGGGTTGATACAAACAAAAACCTTTTTGGATAATCTTTGTGGATAAGAAACGAAATCTACTCTATTACATTACACCTTTCGCTTGTCTATTTCTAAGTGAAGACCAAGTTAGTAAATGGACAATACACTTAAATGCCTTTTGTGTAGTTTTTTGTTATGCCTCCATCTTTCAAGATCTTTTAGATAAGGTGTAGTGTTTTCTAAATAAAATTATAAATAAATAATATGTAAATAATGCTGGACAATTCACACAGCATTATCTAGCCCCAAGCTAAGCAGAGCTTGTGTTACTAGATAACTGATTACATAGATAGATATTTTTTCATTGTACATCTTTGAACATGTAAGTATGTATTTTGCTTGGTTTAGTTTTCTCTACGGTTTATTTGAATAGCACTGCCCCACATATGCTTTTACGAGGGACTTTCGGTGCACGAGTGAATCGACGGGGGATTTCACTTACAATTCCACGAAGTAGGTCAAATTGGGGTTGCAGCTGGAAGATCGATGCGACGCCTTTGGCTGGTCGACGCAAATTACTCAACTAAATGGGAATTGTTACAAAATTGCTTGTAAACATGAAAGTAGAACAGAAGTATGTTTTTGTAACGTAATAGTCGCGGGAAGTCAATGATGGCGACTTAAGATCGCTGTTTGTGATGTCGTTTGGGAATCCTATGTTCACAGTGAACGTATGTGGTGTGGGGTGGTGTTTTGATGAATAAGCGAATAAAATTGTCCTGAAAATTGTTTTATTTTAGCTTCGTATAGCCGAGGATACGCGAATGGGGTTTTTATGTATCGATAATTCGGTCTACACGATGCAAATTCCTATATCGATTGAAATACACTCGAGAGCAATGAATCCGGGTCACTCAAAGAATCCAAAAAATCTCGGAAAGTAAGAATGCTAGGTTAAGAAAGTTATGTTCTCCGACGAATCAAAATTTATGCTCTACAAGCACGATGGAAGACACAGAGTGTATAGAAGACCAGGGGAAAGATTCAAGCAAGCATGCATCGAAGAAAAAGTAGCTTACGGTGGTGGGTCTGTACTTGTGTGGGCCGGAATTTCCTCTGAAAGTCGCACAGAGCTGGTGATCATAGAAAACGGCTCTTTAACTAGCGTAAGATATGTGGAAGAAATCCTCAACGAACACGTTGGTCCATTTATGGTCAATTTGGGTGAGGATGCTATATTTATGCATGACAATGCCCGACCTCATACAGGTAGGATTGTGAATGACTACCTTCAAGAGATGAACATTACTTGTATGGAGTGGCCAGCGCGCAGCCCGGATATCAACCCGATCGAGCATGCTTGGGACGAGCTAGGGAGATGCGTAAAACAACGAAACCCTCCCCCAATCACGCTTCCTGAGCTCAAAATTGCTCTCACAGAGGAATGGGAGAATATTCCCCAAAATCGTATAAGGAACTTGGTGTACAGCATGCCAAACCGCGTAAACGCAGTAATGGAAGCACGAGGAGGTAATACGAAGTATTGAAATTCAAGAAAATCGTCAAAAAGTTCAAAAATTTCATGTTTCCTATTTTTGTTTTAAGGAGACATCAGCAGTTTTTTTTCTTTATGTAATTTTCTGTAAATAAAATGTATGGTGACTCATATTTTTTTAACTTTCATTTAAGGAGTATTAAATTGTCTATTAAATACAATTTATTGCATTAACCTAGCATTCTTACTTTCCGAGATTTTTTGGATTCTTTGAGTGACCCGGATTCATTGCTCTCGAGTGTAAATCTGGAAAACACTTTAGCATTGGTGTCGTGACTCGTGCGTGACCTACAATACAATATATAATACTACTAGCTGCTGCCTGCGGCCCTTTGCCCTTGCAAGTAATTAAATTTAATAATATAATAATAATAATAACAATTTATTTCCAATTTACATGGGTTTACCCATGTATACACAGAATATGTTTAAGGTGGGTACATTATACAACTAAATTAACTTAGAATTAGAAGTAGACTTAAAAGTACAATATTAAACTTTATAAATGTTTCCTGCTTGCTAGTATGTAGGTGTACCTAACCAGAGTTCTGTCCCTCGCACTAGGTCTCTGTAGAGCCTGTGTGGCGAGGTTACAGTGATTGGCTTGGCTTGGACACAAGTAGCTATCCTATGTCGCCGGGATACTAAATTTACCTTCCTGACAAATTTCACTAAGGTCTTTTCAGCCGTTTAGTCGTGAATATGCTGTCAGTGTTACTTTCGAATTAATAATATTAGTATGGATAGATATCTCGAGAAGAACCGACAACCGCTGGGGTAAACGTGTTCTTGAGTGGAGACCGCGACTCGTCAAACGTAGTGTAGGACGCCCTCCGACCAGGTGGGATGACGATTAGCGAAAGACTGCTTGCAGATGCTGGATACGGCAAGAAGACAGGACGCTATGGCGCTTATTAGGGGAGGCCTATGTCCAGCAGTGGACAAATGTAGGCTGATGATGATGGATAGAATTGGATAAGTATACCTACAACACTCAATTTTAAAATCTTTAGATTAAAATGTCGATACTTTGATCCTGAGGATGCCCATCACTAAGCGGGGCTCAACTTCTAAATGAACCACTTGCGTCACGATGTTGCGCTTAACTCAATGTAGCAAGTTCTAAAGAAAGTCGTTAATACTTCCACTGGCAGGCTTTGCTGATGCCGATTCCGACGGAACTTGATATTTATGCATGAGCTTACTTCATTTTGTTAGGGAATAGGATTTTCTTGGTGAAGTAATACAAGTAGGTATTAATTTTCTTTGATTAAAAACTTAGAAACAAGCTGGGTGGGAAATTCTTAATGCTTTGAAAATAATTTAGTATTTATTGCAGAATACATTGTGTTAGAGTCTAATTGAGATTAAGGTGTTCTTGAGTGGTGACTACGACTTGAAAAACGTAGCGTAAGACGCCCTCCGGCCGGGTGGGATAAGATGATCATCTGCGAAAGGCTGCAGGCAGATGCTGGCTACGGCAAGAAGACAGGGCGCTATGGCGCTCATTACTGGAGGCCTATGTCCAGCTGTGAACTGCTATAGGCTGATGATGATAAAGAGATTTAACCATAGGTATAAATTATTAGTTATTAATTGATGTGACGTAGGGTGCTGCAATAAAAGACTGACAGGTATCCTGCCTCCATAAGTACTTATACATAATAAATAAATAATGCTGGACAATTCACACACCATTATCTAGCCCCAAGTTAAGCAGAGCTTGTGTTATGAGTACTAGATAACTGATATACATACGTAATACAATACTATACGTATATAGTTTTTTTTATTATGTATAGAAAACGACCAGAATGCCCAGAACAAATATCTGCAGATCGTTCAAACATTTGTCCCGAGGCGGGTATCGAAACCGCGACCTCCTGTGTCGCAGGCGGACCTTCGACCACCGCCATACAGAGGTCGTCACATGTACAAAAATTATCCACCGAAACTAGCAACAAATTACTAGAGTATCATAAATTATTTTCTATTCCAGCAGACTGAAATGAGTTTTCCTTGTTTTGCCTTTTTGGTAGGTAAGGTACGCGTCCCCAATACCTTACAAAAATGTGTCAAGGAAAACGTTCTCCCACGGGACATAAATGATATGGATATGATAGCGAAGCGTCGAGGATATCACAGGATATATCCCGTCTCGGTTAGCCGATACATATTAGTCCGATAGGAGCTGTGTGTGAGATTATACAGCCTACTTATCAATATCGAATATTTTATGCGCCGTTTTCGATACTAACGGTAAATGGGAAACAGTAACTCAGGATTCTGTGTGTTATAGTTTGCTTTTGGGTCTGTGATTTTTTTAACGATATTTTACTTTGAAGTAACCATTTTGAGGTGGTTTGTCGCGGATTGCCGCGAAATTCAATTTTTTGTGGTTCTCATTTTTTTTTGCTTACCACAATCAATAAAACTATCCAATAAGTAATTTGTATTTTCCCAAATGCTCCAAAAATACTAGTAAATCGAAGTTGGTTTTCATCATAAGTTTAAAGAAAATGGTTTACGGTTTGCGGGAAATTACTTTTTCGCTATGTTTTTTGCTTGAGAAACGCAGAAAAAATTATTACCAGAAAAATATTTGAATTTCGCGTTGAACGTTATCGTTTTATGCGCATTTTGCGCATTTTTAATTCGAGCAATACTACTCAAACTTGATGTTTGTTTACAAACCAAACAATGAAATTTAAAATCAAATCAAACTCAGTTGCTTTACCTACAAACATTTTCATTGAATTTGGCTGGAGTATAGGTTATGTTCCAATGTACCTTTAACAGCAGAGATTAGAGCGAGCAAAACTTGACCAAAATTTAATTTAAAAAACTGGGTGTATAAGGACGTTATCATCATCATCACTCATCAGCCTTTATTAGTCCACAGCTGGACAGAGGCCTCCCCTGATGAGTCTAATGGGCCACCTGGTGTAAAAGGAAATAAAAAAAAAAATTATGTAAATAGTAAAATAAATACGAAATAAATTTCAAGCTGTAATTTTATGTTTTGATTAATTTTCAAGGCTTGACTCCAATATATTCGATAGGTATCGATCGTTCCATTACCTGATTTTAATTAATCCCACTTTAATTATTAATTATTTAGGTCAGACGATCAGCTGCGCCGACAAAATTGGATTAAAATTTTATATTAGCTTCTACCTACGGCTTTTACCTTAAAATGTTTGGCGGTTAAGAGTCGTCAAAAGGCTTTAAAATTAAGCTGTTTTCGATCATCATCATCATCAGGCGCTAGTTATGCTCCACTGCTAGACATAGGTCTCCCCTAATGCATTGGATACTACAAAGTAATTCTACCATAACAAATTGAGAGTATTACTTTTATTGCACACTTAGGCTAACAACAGTTTACACATGAAACACATAAACAATAAGTGACAATTGGCGGTCTTATTATTATTACTCAAGAGCGATCTCTGCTAGACAACCTGGTATGGATAGGATCATTGGATATACATGGGGTATGGTAAGATCTGTGTTCATCTTATGGTACTACTTAAAAATATACAATACATATAAAGACATACAAATATTATAGTATACTTATATAGATTTTTTATAATGCTGGACAACACACAGCATTATCTAGCCCCAAGGTAAGCAGAGCTTGTGTTATGGGTACTAGATAACTGATATACGTAATATTATACATTACATAGATAGATATTTTTTTATTATAAATAGAAAACACCCAGACCAACGGAAAAAATTTCTGCAGATCGTACACAAATTTGTTCCGAGGCGGGGATCCAACCCGCAACCTCTTGCGTCGCAGGCAGACTCTCGCCCGCTGCGCCACTGAGGTCGTCCTTATATCCATTATATTATCCTTATATCCAATTATGACTTATATCCATTAGGTTTTATAAAAAAACCTGTAGTAAAATGTGATAAGAAAGCGAACACTGTCAAAGCAAACCAGCCAGTATCGAAATTACAGTAAATTATTGTGTTGGAACATTAAGGCTGTATTACCGCTTGACCTTTCAATAAACTGCGCTGGTAAGGTAATATTTGGTATTTAATACTCCGCCTAATTATGGTTATTAAAGAGAAATTCCACTTCATTATATTCTATAATTGTTACTCAAAGGAATGTACCTACTCAAACATCTGACTTACTCTTTGCTAAGTATATTTATATATACCGTGTTATTTCACAACAATTACAACAAGTTTTACTTGCCAGATTCTGAATAAACTAAAAACCTATTTTGAATATCTTTCAACTGTTTTTTTAAGTTTTGAGGGCTAAGTAATAATTCCTCGGGAATAATCATTTTATAGCACCATCATCATCATCCTCTATACAGAACTGCAAAAGAATCATCCAAATCGGTCCATAAATGACGGAGAAATCGAAGTTAATACATACAAAAAAAAATATGTCTCATAAATTTTTGATTTCGGCAGGATTCGAACCCACTCCCCACCCTCAGTACGGGTGCGCTCTAACCACCTAAGCAACGAGATCGAACAGGTGCTCCGTCGAAATTATCTGGGTCTGAGTCTGAGACCGCTTACGTTTCTAGCGTCGTTAGCTACATACAGTCGAATAGATAGATAGATAATACTTTTATTGCACACTTAAAACTAAAAAACAATTTACAAATGAAACATACATAACATAAGTGACAAATTGCGGTCTCATCAAGAGCGACCTCTGCCAGACAACCTGGATAACACCAACCTGAATATTAAACCTCCTTTCGAAGCCTGTTACATGATAAATATTTTAAGACTGTTTTTTAGATAGGAGTCAAAATTGATGTCATTTAGAATCATGTAAACAAGCAGTAAGCACCATAAACACACACACCTCAGGCTAGACCACAACCAACTCAAAAAGACACAAAACCTAAATCCAGTCTTTAAATTCGTCAAGTCGTACCTTACTGACGCCTCAAAGGCTCTCACCAGGCTTGCAATTAGCACCCGGGTTCACCCGCCCTCGTTCCTCAGGAACAAAGAACAATCCGGGTCAGGCTTGATTAGACAACGTGTGCACTCTCCTAACCCAAGGCGTGCGGCTTGTGCACACATGGCTTTTGGCTCCAGTTACGGCTTGACTAAACCACCGGTGATTGGAAGGGCTCTGCAGGAAAAGAGAAGATTTAATTATGTTACAGGATTGATTTAATTCGTTGCTGAAGTGATGATGAATCAAGAGATTGGTCTCAAAGTCAATTACTAGGTATATTTCTTTAGGTGTACAAAATAAGCACTCAGTCCACATTGCACTCAGTCAGACATATCAAATTTTAAACGATAATCAAATAATTAAGATTATCAAATAAGAAATAAAATAGTAATAAAAACTAATGATTATCAAAAAAGCCATTCGATGATTATTGACTATAATCATCTAATGGCTTTTTTTCGATGATTATTGACTATAATCATCTAATGGCTTTTTTGAGATTTAGTTTCATGTACTGTTCTAGAAGATTGCGAAGGTTCCATACATCTGCTGACCCAACTTTTTTTGACCGCCTTGCATTACCCAGGCCTTTTAAAATGAATATAACGTGCATAAAGGATTCCGAAATCAATAGAATTAACATTTTACACGTTGAGAGAAAAAAGTTATTTTAGGTTATGCCCGTTAGGAGCCCGCTTATTTTTGTTATTTTGCAAATACACTACATACGCTTTAACTGTCATTTTGACAGTAAGGGTCGCTCAAATAACGCAGTGTAAAACGCTGTTTAAAGACTCGTGGAAAAAGGAATTCATTCAATTATTTAGGGCGACCGCTATTTGTCTCGGCTTCTTGTTTTGGCGTACGCATTTGCCATGATTTACCTATGTATGTAATCTGTGATTAATGATGGGTGGGATGTATATTTTTTTCTTATTTCTTGTATTTATAATGTAAACATCAAAGTTTTTCAAAAAGCTATCTATATTTGTATGCGTATACATCAGATTTTCATAGATGTATTGCGATATTAATGTCAAAATATTTATTTATTTTGTTTAATTCCCTCAAAGAGTCGCGTGGCTTTAACCGCCCTTTTTGGGGAGTAAAGATAGTCTGGACACGTCAGCTGCGTCTGGAGTAAACGTATTCATAACCGTAATTGCTTACGCGTGTCATCAAAATTGCTTGAAGTTGGTTGCATAACTTGAAGATTGAAGTTCATAGAAACGTTGGAGGCACTGATTGACAAAATCTTAAGAATTTTAATCTGCACGCCATTGTCCGTACACGAACACGACCTCACGAGAATCTTTGTCAGCATGTTCCTCAAACCTTTGGTTGGACTCAATATAGAGAAAAGGTCGGGTGTCGCAAGTCGCAGCCGCTAAAACTCCTACATTAATGTACAACGTAATCTGTTCGTAATGAAAATTTATTCAATTGTGTGGTTCTGGATGTGGTTTAGGTACTTTGGATGTAGAAGCTTTTTGAGAGGGATATCGTGTTCCACTTTTTGTTGTTTGTATATCTTTCGATTATGCTGTACACCGTGGTTGTAGCTATTACTTCAGTTTTATTCGCGTGTACTTGCTGTGATCAATAGAATTGAGTGGATAAAGTCGGGTTGTGGATGATGATGATGAATGCTGGACAATTCACACATCATCATCTAGCCCCAAGCTAAGCAAAGCTTGTGTGGGTACTACATAGATGACTAATATACTTACTTATATGTTTCTATTAAAGAAACGTATATAGATATGATTTATTATAAACTAGCCGTCGCACGGGTATTTATTTATTTGTCAATTTTCCAATGTTTTTAATACTTCTTATCCTATTCCGGACTAAGAGAAATCCAACAAATCAAAAAACATGAAAATCCGTCTCCGTCATTCTTGTGTTATAAATGGTGTAACTAACACGACTTTGTTTTATATGTATATAGAATAGATAGAAAATACCCAGAACACCCGGGACAAATATTTGCAGATCGTACAAACGTTTATCCAAAGACGGGAATCGATCCCGCCACATCTCCTGCGTCGCAGGCGGACCTTTACCAGCAGTGCCACGGAGGTCGTCAAATACAATATGCAAGCATACACTGTTGCTTGAGAATGCCTCAAACATACAACATTTGAATTATTATTTTGTATATCAGTTATCCTAGTACCCACAACACGAGCTATGTTTAGCTTCGGGCTATCCTAGACTATGCCGTATGAACTGTCTGGCATTATTTATTAATATTATTTGATAACTTTTTTACTTTTACCTTTACTTCATAATCAATAACAAACAGCTTCACATCGAACATACATACATAAAACATATTAAGATAAGACTAGTTTAAAGTCCCGACAGAACCCTTTTCGAAACTGTCAAACCAACACAATTTTATTACTTACAAGTAGTGCTTCGGACAGATAGAAAAATACATATTTCGTTCCACGCAACTGTTTACTTGCTTTTCAATTTCCGCCCCACTTATAAGTTCACAGAACTTGTGTCTTGTTTACTTTCCTCGTGTTTTATGGAATTGTTCTCAAAAAGTATTCTCTTTGCTTTCAGGTAATAAGCAGCTCTGGAGTTTAGTGTATAAATTAGTGAGGTTGATAGAACTATATGGTAAGAAATGATGGGCAGAGCCGTCGAAGGGTTACTAGTTACTACTTTCGGTGACACGTAAAGCGACGCAGTTTAGTTTAGATATCAAAAAAATCAACAAAGACACTTAACAAGCCTTTCGACCAGGTGGGATGACGATTTGCGAAACACTGCTGGCAGATGCTGGATGCGGCAAGCTGAAGACAGGGCGCTATGGCGCTCATTAGGTGAGGCCTATGTGCCAGCTGTGGACTGGTATAGACTGATGATGACTTATCAAGCAGAGATATATCAAAACGCATAGATTTATTAATCCAGTCCAGCACTGCAGCAACATATATCTGTAGATCTTTTAAACTGTAGCTAGAGTAAGTAAACTTGGCGTTAATGCTGCTTGTCAAGTTTAGTATATAAATCAGTATGTTCTAAAGAACTTTATAATTATTGCCAAAAATGACAAATACGTCATTGGTTCACCAAATGAGCGATATGGTAAGAGTTGATGGGCAGAGTCATCGAAAGGGTTACTACATTCGGTGACTCGTAAAGTGATGCAGTTTTGATATCAAAGAAATCAACAAAGACGCATACAACAAGCAAGACACTTAGAGATATGTACGTATATCAATACGAATAGACATTTTATTATACCGGTCCATACACATATATCGGTAGTTTTTTTATCTGTAGCGAGAGTACGTAAACTTGGCGTTAATGCTGCTTGCATTCGTTTTAAATTCAAGTTGAACATATTGCCTCTTGGCAAGGCCCAACCCAAGAACCATTTCACATTATTCGAAACGATGCTTTTCAATATAGCTCTAGCCACGCAAACGTACCGGTTTATGTGTCGACGTCAATAGACGAGTATCGTATCGGATAGTGTAAAACGCCGAAGGATCTTACTTGCGGCCAAGTGGGTCATCTGCCGCAATTTCCTGTGCCAGTAAGTGTACTATTTCTTCTATTTTATCACAAGTGAGCTACCGAACTGTTAGCTAACAGGAATTGTCACTATTTATAGAACTTAGTGTCACTTGCGAGGTTAAGAATAGTCGCAAAGGTCAATTTCGACTATTTCGTAGTTATTTAAATCGTAGCGACGTCACGTTTTAGAATCTGGCTCCTTCTTACAAACCGTCTCAGGTTTGAAAAGGTGAATGGTTTTAGGCAATACTTTTTTTTTTGTTCTTCGTTTTTAATGGGATTTGAGTCATTGGTATTGACTATGTCAGTCTCGTATTTTAACTAATTATTAACTAACTATGTATGTCTTTATTTTGTTTGACGTTTTCTTGATTGAAAATAGGCAGCAAACTTCTGATATCATAATTCTGTTTGTACAATAATTTCCTTCCACCGGTTAATTATAGACTTGCCTTCAAAGGCCATTCATATTGTTGGTTCTAATTTATCATGCAGTTGTTTACTAGAGCTTACCTCATCGGGCGGGATTTTGCGCGTATTTGATTAATTCTGTTTTTGTTTTAAGCTCGATTTATACTAGACCAGACCAAGATACGGGAACGTGGAATAACGGATGATAACCGAAAAACTAAAAATAGAATAGTTATTATGAATAAAAGTGGGTTAAACACAGATATCAGAAATAGAGGGGTTAAAGCTGAAGGCACACCTGGCGGCGTGCGGACGCGGCATTCCCTGAGTCATCGAATATTCTATATTCAATATGAAATACCTAGTATGCAGCACCGCGCACCTATCGGCAGCGAACCCGCGGCATTTCAGTAAGATACCATGAGGAAATGCGATGATTGCAGGCAATGTCTGCCTGCAGCACCGAAAGGTGCGCGCTTAGATTAAAAGAAACCTTGTTTGCATTGGAAGAACACCAACGTTTCGTACACGCAGGGAAGCAGAACGCGCGGGCGTAGAACCGGACTCACCCTAAAGAAGTCCCTCGTCAAGATATAAAATTTCGGTCTTCTAGTGTGGTGGAGCAAGTTAGTGGGTCGAACGTCATATCTCAACAGCTACTCGATTATTAAAGAACTGAGGTTAAGCGTGCTTAAACAATTCTTTGATACATGTCGATAACTTTGGTTCTACGTCGAATTCTTTTGTTCAGTATTATAGCCACCACAGAAAATCCATACCTACTGTTATTATGAGCATGTAGTTTTCCACTGATGGGCAAACCTACCCTATCCACCTTCCATTCCTCTATATTGTTAGCCAGTTGTAACTGCTCTTTATTGTAGGTGTAGTGTCTAATGCAGGGTTAGTTTGTTTTATAATCTCTCTCTCTCTCTCATAAATCTTCAACCATCTTCAACTCTGATTCAGGGCGTATATTACCTAGGTTATGTTCTATCCTGTTTGCGTCTTCAGCAATCACCGCGCACGCATTCCTTCGCGTCGAATCTTGCGTGTGATATATCATCTCGGTGCAATCTCCCGCTCAATCAGCGCTTCATGTATGTAGTTGACATGACATTACAATTTGTATGATTGAGACCGTATTGCTTGTTGCAACTTTTTCTATAAATCGATCTGAGATCTATAGATGATATTATCATCTGTTTGCTTCAAAGGGTTACTGAGCTCTTGTTCGTTTGCTTTGCTAGTTTTATTCTTGTTGAATCCAACAACTGTAATCGTACTTTTTCTGGTTTACAAATCCTTTGCAACATAAATAAAAATATGCAACTAAAATGTTAGTTAGTTTTAAGTTCCTGTTTAATTTTTGTTTTTATGTATATATGGTGGAATAAAGTTATATTCTAATCTATTCTAAAATGTTAGTTCAGCATCCACGTCGATTGTTAATCTTGCATCGCCCACGATCGTTTCTCCCAACCATTTGTTACCAACCGTACTAACTATAACTGTTTTCAGAACCTTCTTATCGATGCTATTTACTAGTCGATATCATCTCGGACATGAGTCAAGTGACATAACGAGAATTGCGCCGATAACGGTTTTATTTCACCCCAGCGCCATTTCAAAGCCTTTTTCTAAGATAAAAGAATCCCTTTTGAGTTTGCCTTCTGATTCCAGTTAAGATTGTGTATGATTCGTATCGTATGTTTGGAGTCTGGCTTTTGGTCACTTTGGTTAGGTATACATACACACTAGCTATGTATATGAACAAATATAGCTAAATCGTTTAAATATGCAAAAAAAATATTTATACACCAGATGCATTAGCATTATGGCTCGGGCAATATTTTGCTACTTTATTACAGGGAAAATATTTTATTTTATGCAAGCTATCAATTTTATTTTCCAGCATAAGTATATCTCTATCGTAAAGCAATATATTTTTATGGCTTACTTCTAGTCATAAAGATTCTTCGCTTAGGCTTTGATAATCATCTGGAGAAACTATTAGAAAGGTTTATTATTGCAGTCATCCAACTCAGATGTGCGTGTGCCATAGTAAACAGTAACTGCACCATGTATGTTAAATTCAAAACAAGCTACCTACCTTACGTAGTGTTATTATTATTATTATTACGTATTTAGCACTTCTGTTGCACTCATATTTAAGCAATCCTTCAAAACTAAATACTTGAGTAATACGTTTTATTAGATATGTTTGTTACCCAGCATTTTATAATAGTAGACCTCTAATTGGCTGTTGACCCTAGCATGCCCTGAGTCAACCTTAATTCTCAAAGAACGCAGTTGATTAGAATTGATTGAGAGTTTCTTCACCTTCATTTAAAGGGCGTTTAGGACTACTTTTGCATGCGATGAATTGTTCAATCTTAGTTATTACAGCTGAACCCTTTATTCTAAGCGGAGGATTAAAAGTTTCTACAACAGTAGTTCCTTTACAACCTGTTTTTTCCTCTGTCATTGATGACGATCTTATGGGATCCTGTATTTTAGGTTGAAACTGGACATACTGTATGAAAAAGGTCAGCTGTATTATTGAATCATTTCATTTTTATTTCAATAACTATTATTTTTATGTTTACAAGAGCCATGTCGTTACAGCAAAGAGCATTCTGTCTCAACAGCAAAATCTACCCAGACAGGGATTCAACCTTCCCAAACACATCGCAAGCGCCTTAATCTCTTCCAGTTGAGAGTACATAAGACCTGTTAATTCTTCCAAAGCGTCCAGCTGAAATAGATAGATAGTTTAAGGCTTAATGCATTTAAACTCCTTTGAAGTTTAAGATCCCTTTAGAACGGAACTTCCGTCTCGTTCATCTTTTACATAAAGGCACTGGATTATTTAATGGTTTTAGGAGTTAAGAGCTATCTCGAGTAGGGTTATTTGGATCATTTGGTTGTTAGTGCATATTTTGACATGTATGCATATTTTGACATGTTTGCATACAGCTAAGAAAAAGATCGTAAAATTTGAGCTAAGTCAGAAAAACTAAAATTGACACGTGCTATAACTAATTCACATCCGTTTTTGTTCTTTTGATCCAAAGCAAAAATGGCCTGTAGAAAAACTTCAATCAACCTTCCGTCCGGCTGACAGCGCATCTAGTCTTTCCAAAAAGAGATATTATGATAGACCACTGCTAGACGTAGGTCTTCCCTTATTAGATATAGTTTATTTCATCTGTTTTTCATGCTATTTCAGTTCTTAATATTTTTGTCTCAGAGTTTTAACATATACAATTAAAAACTTATCGTCTCCATCTTCTTCATCATCATCTCATCTACAGACTATACTTGTCTTTATCTAACCGTAATACCTAAAATATTGAATCTCAGAAATATGCTCTATAAGTTTTTAACCAGCAATATCCTATTCGATAACTGAGAAGCATAAAACTGAATCCTATTCCGATATCCGACCAGTAAGGTCGTTAGGTGCCACGACCGCCCCGTTCGTTGGCATTAGTTCCGCGGGCGCATTTGAATTTTATGCAGCGAATGTCGACACGCTTCGGCAGCGATCTGTTTTAGATAAACGGAGTTCCTCTATTCTGCAGGTCGCAGGCCTTTATCAGAAATATTGAAATTTCACTAACATTAATAATGAAAAAAGAAGTAGGTTAAAATCATTGGTCTGCCAAACCATTTGAACTAACAAAATTAATTCTAATTTTATCATAGTAGGTCCCGCATGAAGTGGCCTGATCCAGTCCTGATGCTAGCATAGCAACGCTGGCGAACACTAGATCACATGAAACCAAAAAGTATGTACCTGTCAAATATTAGTAACTCAAGGTGAATCCGTCTGAGACCAGCACTATGCCAGCAAGTGCTGGTATGTATAAAGATGTCATGTCTGGTGTGTTTTTTTTTTACTATGATCAGTTATTTTTTGTTCTGGGTTTTGTAAGCATTCGAGCGTTCAGCTCGGCTTTTGAGGACATTTACCGTAAACTATATCATATTGTTATTTGACAAATCATGAGAATTATTCACGTTCAGGCCCAATTGCATTAATCTTGAAATTGCAACAATGCTAACCGAGATACGACTGTTCAATTCCGGCATCGTTTTAATACTGATTTGCATATTCTGGAATATGACATTGTACCGTTTATATATTCCAGCCACTATCCACAGTTATGATATTCACGCGTACGTGTAACACGTGTGCTGGAAACTTACTTAGTTTGACGATATGCATCCTTAAGTTTATTATACAGTTAATGATGTCCAGGAGAGTCACGTATTACTGTTATTGTGTTTGTTTGTGTCAGAACTCTAGAGCTTTGAGTCTCTGAAGTTCAGCTTGCTGATGTAACTTTAGTTAACTGTTAGGAAGAACTATAGGAATTCGATTGTCTTTGTGTTCTAAGTAGATCAGACGTAGGAAAATGGACTCTACAGGCTTAGTAATAATAAGTAAATTATAAATCTAGGCGGGTTAACGAGGAACTTCTACAGGGTGAGTGCGGTTGGTGTCGCGCTAAGGGTGAGACGTTGTTGTTCGTCCTAAGTTAACAAGGTTCGTATTTAACCCGCTTACATTCGTAATGAATTTTTCAAACTACGATAGTATGTATAGTAAAATTAAATTGTTTTATAAAACGAGTTCTTTCGCGGCCAAATGAATTTCGGACTCCACGGAGCTTTGTTAGACCCTCCTTTAATCGTGTTCACAATTGTAACTGAGGGTCGCTGACCACCACTGTAGAGACTATTGATTGCGTCCATCTGACGTTCAAGGTTAAACTGATTAAACAGCTATGTGGCTTTCCTTCATCAGTGCTGCTAAAATGCCTAATGCTATCAAATCTAAGTATCTTATGTTCCTCGTAGCTGATTCCCTATAATACAATCTCTTCCTGTGCTGAGGTATCAGAAAAAGCAGCGTTCATGTATTTCCCGGCGGCCATTAGGCTAATGAACGGATGGAAGTGTTCGCACATACCATTAGCGACGTGATGTCTATTAGATGCGGCGAATGTGCTGTGATTCACGTCTTCTGCCTTTTGTCTCGGAGTCCGGTTCCTTCCTAGAGAGTTGTATTATTTTATGTATCGTGTGCGGAATATGGCGAATAACATAGACATTAACAAAGAATTATAATCAAAGAATAGAAACAAATTAGAAGTAGTTGTATGTAGTTAAACAGAAACGCTAGTTAACCATATCAATTCAAGTCGGAAGCGGACCAAAAACGCTGGCAGCTTTGTCTCGCTGTATAGCATTGCTGATGCGCTGCGCCAGATACTCGTTATTTTATTATTACTTATTGAATTAGGAGTTCAGTTGTGTCAGTTATATCAGTTAAGTTTGAAACATTTTTCAGGAACTGTGTTTTTTTTAATTCGTCCCATTTCGTTCCACTGTGGGCAAAGGTCTCCAGATTGTTTTGTCTAATCTTCTAGGATGTGTTAAGAACGTCTCGCCAATGCTTTCCTGGACAACCTCAACCGTGAATTCAAATTTGTACATTTCACATTAACACAATTACATAAACTACTTACGTATGTATAGTATGGTACATACAACAGACACTAATTTTCCCAGCACATCTCAAATCTCATCTGGTTAGCGACCAATTTCAAGTTGCACAACATTCCAAGTTTCAGCTTCAACTATTTCCAGTTAATCTACGAAATGTAAGTTTCTATGGGTACATTTGTAATATTTCTATTGAAATATTACTAGCATTATTGCTGTGTTAGATTTGTAGCATTATTGTGCTGTTAATCTTAAGTAAATAGATCTAAATAGATGTAAGTGTAAATATTAGTTGTAATTATTTTTTGCTGTTATTTGATTCAATAAATATCTTAAGTTAATTATATTGAATCAAAGACCGATAGAATCAAAAGCTAATCATAATCAGAGCTACGATTATAATAATTTATGTTGGTTTTCATATGGATGACTTAAAATTGAAAGCGGTGGAATCTAGAAGATCCTGTAATAAGTTTGCTATCACGTATATCTGACCCCCTATGACCTTTGACTGCGTACCTTAAAGCCACTATTCAAATTTATAACATCACCCGTCCCTACTTTAAACATGAAACACGTTTTCCTAATATATCCAGTTAATAGCATCCCTCCAACCCTTTGATGGTACTCGTTTCCTAACTAATTATAATTCGGTAAAACTCCCTGAAGGGGGGTGCGAGGTAATTAAAATGTTTCGTCAATATTGGTTTATTACTTTGCTGTAATCGGTAAAATTTATTCGAGTATTTCTGAAGTATCGAATGACATTATTTGTTTGTTGGTCTTGCTGTTTCAATTACTTCCCGTTTACATTTGTCACTAGCTGTACCCGCGGCTTCGCCCGCGTAAAATACAATTTTAGATTTTTTGGTTTATGGGCGGAAACAAAATTCCTTTTCTTAAATAAAGTTACCCGCACTTAGCGGGTAACCTTATAACGATATCTGAGAGTGAAAGTCCCCTCAAAATCAGTCCAGCAGCCCCGTTTCGAAGATTAGCCAAAACATTCAGGCAGGCAGATAAAAAAAGTTGCATTTTGTTATAAGTACTGTGTAAACTTTCATAATATGTAGATTATGTAGTAGGTACATTTTACTAAAAATCTGTTATTTTCAGATTACAAACAGATACTTAACTTTTATTATTTTTTTAGATTGTTTTATTTTTGTAGTTAGCTCATCGTTATCAACCCAGGTGTAGAGTAAAGTAAGCCTCCAATCTGTGATACATATAAAGAGTAGAAATTTTAGATAAAAAAACATTTCGAGTCCACTAAGTCATATTACTGAAATCCTCACCTTTAAGCCAGCTTTTACTTTTTCATCTTCCATCCAACCCCCATCTCCCACAGCTGCTATATCCCCGAATGGAGACAAATGTCACCCCAGCACAGTTATCTCCTGCCGTTTCTTCTAATTCGCCTCGCCAATGACCCAGCGTAGGTTAATTAAAGAATTAATAGCTATCCGGCTCCAGGGACCATCGCGCGGGTTCGTGACTAAAATTTGTCATCGGGTTAATATAGTTGAGGGGCGGCTTTTCGGGGCTGTGGCCGCGTATTGCGGGTATTTGCGGGTAACTAAAGGCTTTGAGGTAAAGGTGTTGGGAGCTTGATTAAATTAGTGAATACTATTTTAGTAGAAAAAAAAACTAAAAGTTTTTCTTTAGTATAAGGGACTTTGAGTCATTTGTATGACTATGTCAGTCCCGTATTTTAACAAATGAACTACTCATTTAAACTAAATTATATCTAATACTGACTTAAATAATCTAACTGCCGTCAATCTTATTGTACAATCATCTACATTGCACATTTTACTTACAACTTTTACACTTCTCTGCAACGTATTTATCTGTACCAAAGGCTAGAAATAGGCATGATGATAAATTTCATGACAAATTTTAAGTTGTAGGTAATGAATCTTTTGTTAAAACTACGCTATTGCGTGTTCTCCATATCTTATCCGGCTGGAAGGACCAAACTACAATATATTTGTAGAGGTAACTCTATGTAGCGTAGCGTGAACATTAGACTTAAGCACAACATCCACGTCATGTTCTTGAATCCACCGTTTAGTTATAAGTGAATCAAAATATATGGCGTTTCCGAAATCTCAGCTTACGCGTTATATAATGCGTGTTTTATAGGAGAACAATCCCCTATTAATTATGCATGTGCATCTATTGCGGTATTCGCGGGAGCTGTAGTGATGGGACTATCGATCTTTTGTAACGATAATTTTTCACTAAAATTATTTCAGATCATGTTGATGAATTTTAGCTTTTGACATATTGTATCGCATCACGCTCATAAAACACAATCACGACGAGCCAACAGCCAAACATTTCTGAAAGCGCTTCTATTTGTGTACGTATATAACTAGATCAACCACACGACTTACATAAAGGTCATTGCTGGTATCTGTTTACGTCATCTACGTTGTTTCGAATAGCTTTATAATGACCGTACTTTACTGCCAATCTGCTTTGCCTACTTGTTTACATACATTCATTAACATTATTTTTTCTGTCACTATATAGCCAGCCAGGAGAAAGGATCAATATCATCAGGTAAGTTGTAGTAGAACGTATGCCGAGTAGTATTTTACCATGTTTTTTTTTAGTTCAATCTATTTACGAATACCAAGTGATGCATGCAAGTAAAACAAAACATCCTCTTCGATGTCAAACTTATGATTCTTCAAGGTATATTTTCAAACAGAAGTATCGACTTTCTATTATTTCCGAACATCCCTAATTCGCGCAAACAAAGAACGTGTGAACTGGGCCGAAAATGTCGATGATTAATGCTCGTTCGTGCAATTTGTTCCGGCTTCTGTAACCGCGACGAGGCGCGCTGAGATATTATCGATAATTGCTGTTACGTATCGACAACTTGCCACCGCTCTAGATGTGCTACTCAAAAGTTGGAAAAATCACGGTATGCTAGTTTGGTATCTGGCGTAAATCGGTATTATGCATGAGTTATGTTTTTGCTATTGACGCGAGAGGAATAATTGAATATTTGAATTGATACGGCGCAAAACCGTTTACCTATTTCATAAACACTTTATCTGTTCAAAATCTTATAGATATTAACGGCCTGTTTATAACAAAGTAGAATAGTTATTATAATATTTTAAGCCTCATGACATGACGACTATTACCAGATATAATTTAACTAGCAACTTAAAAGAAACACTAACATCTTTACCAACCTACAGTTATTTTATTATAGTAATAACTCTAACGTCTCCATTTGACCTTGACATCTTATGATCCTAGATCACGACAATTGTAGTTTCCCTATTGCTTTGCAAAATCATTTCTGTTATTATATGAGACTAGTTTTCCATGCGTTTTCCGGGTTTGAACACGGAGTTTGTCTTACCCTGGGATAACATATATATTTCCTTTTAAATCCGTTTGTAAGGAGGTGGTTTAACAGGCAGACTTACATTTATAATAATCATTAAAAAAAAAAAGTTAATAAAGTATAGAAGGGTTAGGTTAGTTGTTTCTTTAAAGAGGTCATATTGTAAAATCTGGGTTTGTATCAATAGCTTATCGCTATTTTATTAAAATAAATGAAGCTATACTTCAATAACTTTGATCATATCTGTGTGTGACTATTCCAACTTGGTCATGGTGTCCGATGTTTGCAAACATACGAAACTATACTGACACTGGAGTTCTGAACTAGGTTTAGGCGAACTTTCTGTTCCAATGGATCATTTAATCTCTGGAGATCATGTGATGGATAGAACTAAAACTATTCACGTGTTACTGAAAGTTGTTCAGGGTTGTGTGAAATCGTAAATGGGAATAATTTGTATTGATTTTCATTTCCTACCACGGAAACACAATGAACAATTAATATAGGTAAAAAGAGAGAGTTTTCTTCAAAATTATCCCCCTATAAATTAAAAATCGCTATGCTCGGAGTTTCTCTGAAGGAATTCGCAACGAATACATCCGACAGAGAACCAAGGTTATCGATATAGCTCAAATTAAGTGGCAGTGGGCTGGCCATATCTCGAGAAGAACAGACAACCGCTGGGGTAAACGTGTTCTTGAGTGGAGACCGCGACTCTGCAAACGTAGTGTAGGACGCCCTCCGACCAGATGGGATGACGATTTGCGAAAGACTGCTGGCAGATGCTGCATGCGGTAAGCTGAAGACAGGGCGCTATGGCGCTCATTAGGGAAGGCCTATGTCCATCAGTGGACTAATATAGGCTGATGATGATGAAATTAAAAATGCAAACTCAATTTTGTAGGTTATTCCAAAAGGTCTTTCAGCCTTAGATCGATAGAATGAAGAGCCTTCAGACTCATTGACGAGCAGTACCTTGCAGAGACTAAGGTCCAAAGTCTCGAACACCGCCGCAAGGTCGCGTGTCTGTCGATCTTTTATAGGATACATTTCGGAGTATGCTCACAGGAACTACATGACCTGATTCCACCATCCCCCTTCCACTCCAGGACAAGCAGACGCACATCGCATTACCACTCCTACTTGGTGGATATGCCGTCCACTCGCACTAAGCTGTTTTCCTCCACCTTCATCATTCGTACCGCTAGCTTTCGGAACACGCTCCCTGCTGCTTTTTTTGCCCGTCAATTAAAATCTGGGTCTCTTCAAGTCAAGACTGAATAGGTATCTTCTAGAATCTAGATCTTCTCGATACATCGTCGGCCACATCTTCACTTTCCGTCAGGTGAGATTGTGGATTGTGGTCAAACGGAGGTCTATAGACTATAAAATAAAAAGCTTTTCCCCAAAAAGTTTATACTCCTACTCCAAAACGCATTGCAAACAATTTGTACATTAAAAGGGGTAAAAAACCAACTGCCCCAATAAAACGGGTAAACAAGTTATTCATTCGGAATTATTCTGAATAATGTATGAGAAATAAAATAGACGGCCGTTGGGACATTCGGGGTTTAACCGCTAAATTGTATTTTGAACAAAAATTATTGCCAGCGCGAGATAAGTAATTTAAATCGCTGATTGTTTCATTTTTATTACCCTTTACATGTTGTAGTTTATGTCTTCGCTGTTGAATGCATGCTTAGGATTTACTGTAAATCAGGTGCTTAAGGAAGTCATAAATCAGTTTTAGTTACGTTGTGCAAAAGGCTTGACTTGCCTACAGTCGCTTTCGTAAGTAGTTTGTGAAAATATAATATATCGATTTCGATGACTGTGACCCTAGACTCAAAACTCAAAACACAAAGTTATTTCCTTTAGACCTTACAGGACTCTTGGACACGTCACAAATAGTCACAATATCGTGGTGGTCTCGATTAAAGAATCGACCCCCTCCAACTGAACCCGTGGATGCCTGAAATTAATTGAATAGAAACTATACATTATTAGTTTCTATTCAATTAATTTTAGGCATGAAAGGAGTCATTGAAGTGTACTTAAAAAATATTTTCGATCCCAAGTTTTCATCTACACTAATATTATTTAGAGGAAAGGCTTATTTGTTTGAATTGAATAGGCTCGGAAACTACTGGACTGATTTGAAAAATTCTTTCACCATTAGAATCCTACATTATCCCTGATGAACATAGGCGATAGAATATACCTATATATACTTGTGCGAAGCCGGGGCGGGCCGCTCGTTCGTAATAAAGATATCGATAACTGAAAAGTGCCGTGAGATAGTTGGAGAAAAGGGTTCCCGGTGGCAGCCGTCTACTGGACTTGGTAGGGCCTATCGGACCCGTCACGTATCATAACGTATTTGCGTTTGGTTTTAAAATATCGGCCATGTGCTCCCATTACGCTTTTGTATAATATTATGTGCATTCTCATTTACTCAGCTCAAATGCACCGTGAAACAACCAGGTTATCAACATTTGGAATATTCAACAATTTACATCATGTTTGTATTGTGAATCATATTGTTGGAATATTAAACGGATTTTGATTCCAGAATCAACGTCGTCCAAATATGATTATTGATTGATTCATTGTGCATCTGCATGGAAACTCACATTGTTTGATGAATACCAAATTAAAGCGATGTAAGTACTATCGCACATTGATAGTTTAAATATCTATTATACTCGTTCTGTAAACGATGGCTCGAAGAATTTCGGGTAGATTGTCAGTAAGAAGAAATAAGAAAAAAATTATACGGCAAAAAACTGTTTTCATAATCCGAAATAACTGTTTCGGTTGTGTTGTTTTTGTGTACTGCAGATGAATAAAACATTTTTACCTCCTGTGATTTGTCTGTTTGAGCCATAAAGTCCTTTGTTTCATTTCCCTTCAGCGCTAGTCACTTATATCCACAAACATGGCTCATGCAAAACAATAGATGTAACGTTTATACAGATCTTGTGCCAGAAAAACATGTATAGGGTTCTACAGATTTGGAACTGAAAATGGGTTCTGCCCGCTAGCAATTTATTCGATCCATTTTAGTTTACAAGCTGACGCTGAAGACAGGGTGCTTATAAGGAGGCCTGTGTCCAGCTGTGGTTTTAAATGCTGATATTGATGATTTTGTCAAGCATTTTTACGTAACTTAACTAGTAAATAATAATAAATATAATATGATGAATACTTGTATATTATTCCACAGCACGGACTGCAGGTACGCAGAATTTAGACTTTCAGTCAGATTCATTCAGTAGTTTTAGAAGAAACATTCATCAAAACGTGACTTTATAATATGAGTAGTAGTGTCTTGTAAGCAGCGCTTTCTGCAGAACAGGTACCTACACCACCAGGCTGCAATCCTCAACCCTCATGCCCAGGATTATGGCACTACCCAATAATAATAAGAGCCATTAAGACTTAGCCATAAGGTTTATCAGGGGAGTCCTAGGCCCAGGGGAGACCAGTTGCAGACCAGCACCGGCGGGAGATGTGCCAAGCCATAAGTGCCAGTGATTCAAAAGTTACAACTACAAATTAAGACCTTAAGGGAATTTGGGTTATATTAAAACCTTTTTACTCTGTAATCTTTAAAGAAAAAGCCTTAAAAAACATAATTAATTATGACGAACAATACTCAATTCTTTTCAAAAAAAAATTTTTTTTTTTTTTGCAAAGTACCATCTGTTATTACCATTTTTCTCCTAAACTATCAATCACAAGATTTTTTATTGTCATCACCCTATTAGATAATATGTATAATACCTTCGGCTTATTTTTGCAACTATATGTTATAATTAATACATAATAAGTCAAAATCTGATTTTTGGGCTTACGCCGCTGTGCTCCGTCCCGCTCCTATGAACGCCAAATCCTATGTCTATCCTTTTCTCAAAATGGCGTCATATATCGCTTCCTTAATATGGACATTAGAATAAATAAAATAAGATCTATACTTGTTAAAATGTTGTCTAAAATAAATGTATTATAATTATATAAACAGATAAAAATGGAGTCCCATAACAATTTCAACAATAACAGCAATAGCTCCCGTTTTGCAATTCCTCCGCGCAACCCTAAAAAGGACAATAAAAGTAGGGCTACGCTAAAAGGCAGGGGGATCATAAGCACGTACCGACGACGACGGTAGCAGACAATGCCCTGTTATTAACATCCAGGATAATTACCCTGTCTGTGATTATGAGCGTTTTTGCGGCGTAATGAGAGCGTTCAGGGTAACGTTGTTTTGGTCATTTTAATTTTAATAAGAGAACTGCTCCTAAATTGTCAAATAGGTTGCTCCGGTAGATCCTGCCAAAAAGGTTGCTATGACTCACAATCTTTTGATGTTAAGGGTGCGCTAAATGACGTCTTTTCGTGAAAAGGATAGGCATAGGATTTCGCGTTCATATGAGCGGGACAGAGCAGAGCAACGTGCAAAAATCAAGTTTTTGCTTATTATCTATTAATTGTTCAAAATATAAGCATTAAATAAAAAACTAAACGATTACTCAAATAAAACAGTCTGGTAATGTAATTCGTAATAAATAAATAATAAATAAATAATGCTGGACAATTCACACAGCATTATCTAGCCCCAAGGTAAGCAGAGCTTGTGTTATGGGTACTAAATAACTGATATACGTAATATTATACATTACATAGATAGATATTTTTTATTATACATAGAAAACACCCAGACCAACGGAACAAATTTCTGCAGATCGTACACAAATTTGTTCCGAGGCGGGGATCGAACCCGCAACCTCTTGCGTCGCAGGCAGACTCTCGCCCGCTGCGCCACTGAGGTCGTCTATTCGTAAAAAATTCGTAAAAAATTATGTAGTATTGTTGCTGATAATTTAGAGCATTTCAACTAAAACCGTTTTATATACGAAATATGTATTTTTATTAGAAAAGAAACCAAATGAGAGAATAAAAGAAAAAGTTTTTTATAAATTATAATCGATTACTCGATTTCTACGGAATACCACTTAAACAATTAACAGATATAATGAAGAGCCAAGCCAGCCCCTAACTCTTTACGACTTTAACTTTACTTTCTCTAAAAACCCTAGATCTTGAACTAATCAATAATAGTATCTTTGTAAAATTTTCTCAAATCTTGATCAGAAAGTATGACTTCATTGATGAAGCACTACAGGTAATTATTATCCATAAAATGTTATTGATTTTATTCACTTCCATTCAATTAATGGATACATGAAAAAACTTCATCGTAAAAAGTTACAGCTGGAATAAACTACGAGCTATAATTAGGTCAAAGTATGTTCTTGTAAAGTTGCAGAAAGGTCCCAAAATCACCACGGCGTATTTCCAAGACACATCACGTTGGCCCGATTAAAGTTTGAGTGCTTCAAACAAATAAAATCCCCCTCGTGACCATTTTTACTAAAGTTCTTTTTATTTCTTTTCAAATTATTCCCTCCACGTTCATTCACGGACAATAAACAATTAATTTCTTTAATCAACTGTCGCCTGAGAGATAAAACGGCGAGTGGTCCTAAAATCCACCCCCTTTTATTTGCCCTAGATTATAAAAGTAAATCTTAGCGCGAAACTCCGAGAACACACAGTTAAACCAACTTTTTATATCTAAACTGTTTAATTTTATGGAGTTTTTTAAACGCAATAAACAAAGTTAGTAAAATGATAAAACTGGAATGGGTACAGTTAAAAACTGGGAATCGTTGTAGGTTTTAAAGCGTTAAGATTATGACTGCACATTCTGTTGTACAGGCAGCCTCAGTTTAACAGCTTGGTGATAAAACATCCGTCGCTGAAATATTGTCGTTGTTGAACACGACTGCGGCAGCAAAGACTCGATTAACTTGTCAAATACCATCGATTTAAGATTCAAGATATTTTATTGCGGAACATGCTGTATGTACAAAGATCTTAAAATAATTTAAGGTATCAAGCATGCACCCTGCTAGGGCACAGCAATATTATGCTACGTGGTTCTATCTATTCTTAAACCAAAGCTTTCACTACGAATATAAAATTAGAATCGAACACCGAAGACGCAAATAAGGGATGATATAATCAGACTGAAGAGCAACCCCAACCGGAAACACAACCCGGATTAAGAACTTCTCAACCTCTCAAGTCGCGATTTTTTGACAGTTTTTCAGGGTAAACTGTAAAATCGTGACTCGGGACTCGCTCCAATCTATTTTGCGTTTGAGTATCCCGAGGTTACACAACCAAATACTTTATTCTACCAAATAATCTGTATAAAAAAAATATTTATTTCCGTAAGTACAAGACAATGCGTCGGCTAAATGTATTATTATCGTAAATAACACGAAATACCAACTGATAATTAACATAACCATGTAATTACAGATAATTGTGATTATCCTATATTACAGTTATTTCTTCGAACATCCTATTGGAAGGTCGAACAGTTATTACAACTATAAGCCACTTACATTAAAGTTGGTCGATTTGCGGTGGTCCGATCGAGTGCGGACTGCGGATCTGGATTATAATCGCGTTCATTAGGCTAACTGTGAGGGCCGGCTACTGTATTATCTTATCTAAATGGAATACGGAGTTTCTATTCGATCCATCGCAAGTTTTAAGCAGTTGACGATCAACCTATTGTAAACTTTGCTCAACTAAGCAGTGTTTTATGTTCATCTATTGGCTTATGGAGATTTGATACGAAAAACCACAGGACGTTCTTCACTAAGGATTGTTTGTCGTAATCCATCGTCTTGTTCGTCTATTAAGCTTAAAATTTATTTGTAGTTCTCGCGCGATAGTTTCTCCTGATGTGGACTTCGGTGGCGCGGTGGGCGAAGGTCCGCCTGCGACGCAGGAGGGTTCGATTCTCGTCTCGAGATTTTTTTCTGTACGATCTGCAGATATTTGTTCAGGGTGTTCTGGTCGTTTACTATCTATAATAAAAAAGTATCTTGCTATGTATTGTATTATATTATGTATATCACTTATCTAGTACCCATAACACAAGCTTAGCTCTGCTTAGCTTGGGGCTAGATAATGCTAAGATAATAATATATATTTATTCTGTGCGAGCGGCACGACCGGGAAGCGCGATAAAAAGTATGCTACCAGCTATTTAGACACAATTTATGTAGACTTATTTTTCGTAAGACTGCTAAAGCTGCCAGTAGTATTTCTACTTACTCCTACAGTTCCCTTTACAGTTCCTCTCGCACATCGCAGAAGACTAACAACCGCGCGAAGTCGAAGATTACATTTATCTACCCTCGTTTTATAAAAGTTGCAGTCACAGTCTTTCAAATCGAGGATTGCGTTGATCTTTAGTTTTCCCATGTGCACCACACCATAGGTGGTTAACAGTAGCAGGAACTCGGTCCTCGCACAGAACGATTGACTCATTATATTTGAAGTCCAATCACAGTTAACGGCCTTTATAGCTAATTGATTTTGTACAAATAGCTTTTGTGGCATTTCATATCGGAAACCTATCAAAGGTTTTGCCTGCTAACGAATGTGAGGTAAATGTATGGCAGAGAAAAGGAAAACTACAAGGGTTTCTCTAACAAAGAATTTTAGACGTCAGTTTAGATTGACGGGCAAAGTCCGCTTACGACGCACGATTTGAGATACGATTCCCGCCTCAGTACAAATGGTTGTACGATCTGCAGATATTTGTTATGATGGGTGTTTTCTATGTAGTAAATAATATAGAATAGAATAGAAATACATTTATTTAGACACAGGTACACAAAAGTATAAAATAAAATAAACAGACAGAAAACAAATATCTATGCATTAATTAATTATAACTTTATAACCACAGGCATTACCTAAATCGTCACTATAGACGGAACAAGACCGATGATGATGATGCATTAATTAAATGAATATTAGTTATCTAGTACGTACCAATAACACAAACTCTGCTAGTTCAGGGCTTGTTGATGCTGCGAATTTTCCAGCATTATTTATTTATTTAATTAAATACGTTACACTGAAAGACAATACCTTCGTACTTACCATGTCCCACGCTACAACGGTCCAGTTATGAATCGTGTATGCTTTAGACTTGATAAATCTCTTTGTACGTAGGTATATTACTCTTTTTACCTTTTTACTGTTTTTTTTGAAAATCGTGCAACGGAATATCCGAATTCACGGGCTTTTTTTGTTTTAGTTCCGCTTTGGTTACAGTTTTATGGTATTCGCCGAAGTTAGGGCATGTTTGGACAATTTAGCATGTTCGAGTGGAAAATCCTAGTTATTGAATTTGTTAGACCAATAAAAGCAACCAGTAGGGCAAATACGAGAATTGTTGTGTAGGGTAGGATAGAGAAAAATGTACGTCACTTTGTAATCGAATGCGTAAATTCTTTTTAATTAATTCCTACAACTTCAATGAAGTACGCAATGAATGAAGTTGCGATGTCATTATTATCTATTCTATCCTAGAGAAAAATCCCCGTGCTTGGCCTACAAGAGAATCAATAAATTCTAATAAATTCGACGACCACAGTGGCGCAGCGGGCGAGAGTCTGCCTGCGACGCAAGAGGTTGCGGGTTCGATCCCCGCCTCGGAACAAATTTGTGTACGATCTGCAGAAATTTGTTCCGTTGGTCTGGGTGTTTTCTATGTATAATAAAAAAAAATCTATCTATGTAATGTATAATATTACGTATATCAGTTATCTAGTACCCATAACACAAGCTCTGCTTACCTTGGGGCTAGATACCTAATGTTGTGTGAGTTGTCCAGCATTATTATTATTATTATTATATTTAAAGTTACCAAATCTGATTATACCAAAGGTGGTTCTAATACATTTTCCTGTAATGAAGGGGAAGTTCTGGGTAGAAAGGAAAGCCTTGTGAAAACAAACTCACCGTCTAGTCTAGACTACACAAATAAACACAGATATGCAAAGACAAGCCAAGAAAGCTCAGTCAAAATAAACAGAACAATGCTCTTTGTTGTCTCATTGTCATCGTCGATACCAGCTACTTGCGCGGAGTGCGTGGTCAAGGAGACACGCCTAACTGACACAACATCATCACACTAAAATTTTAAGGCTCCCCACCCCACCCAAACTAGCGCCGCCACCTACTTTATCTTATTATTCCGTTTAACAATGGAAATTTCAAAAATTAATTGTAAAGTTTTTGATACCTATATAAGCTTTTTTTTAATGCCTCTGTAATAGCTTAATTATGTTATGTATGTATAATGTTATGTCTAAAAATAAATAATGCTGGACAATTCAAACAGCATTATCTAGCCCCAAGGTAAGCAGAGCTTGTGTTATGGGTACTAGATAACTGATATACGTAATATTATACATTACATTTGATTACATAGATAGATATTTTTTATTATACATAGAAAACACCCAGACCAACGGAACAAATTTCTGCAGATCGTACACAAATTTGTTCCGAGGCGGGGATCGAACCCGCAACCTCTTGCGTCGCAGGCAGACTCTCGCCCGCTGCGCCACTGAGGTCGTCAAAAATCGTTCAAAACGTCTTAATTTTACTTAGTTTAGGCAGAGAAACGAAAATAGATTTTGGTGGCTACCAAGGGCAACTTCGATTCTCCGCATAAACTAAATATAAAACTATCACAAACTATACGATGGATTTTTGAAATTATCTTTGTTCAACGGAATTATAAAATAAAATAGGCGGTGACGCTAGTTTGAGACGATGTAGCACCTTAAATGCGATAGTTTTGATAGATATTTGGATTTTTGTTAGGTTCACTTCTACTTCACGCCATAACTACTGAAAAAACCGGGCTGTGATATTGTTGAATTGGATCGGGAAAAAAACAAAGGCTCTTTATCCTATAAATCTGTTCCCATGGGATAGAAATAACCTTAAAACATGTCGATAGTACATTAATTTGATCTTTGTTCACTTGGAAAAAAGAATCTATAGGCACATTCTCATCGTATCTACATTTTTTATCCCAGAAACAGCACGTCGGAAGGGGGCGAAACTAGTTACATAATGATTGCTATGCAAATACCATACATATTTACACAGCAATAGCATTCAATGTTTATTCGGGTAATTTATCGCGACAGTAAAATTGGGTGGCAGTATCTCAAGTACGGTCCAATGCGTTTAATCGGCTTGACGTTACAGACATTTTCATTGCTTATTTTTGTTGTTTGATGTTCCGGCCTAAATTTAAAAAAATAGAAAACTTATCACCTAATAGACACCACCACAAGATCAGAACATTGATGCCCACTGTTGGGCATAGGCATTTTTTACACGCTAACTTACCTTTTACAGTAAATAGACATACTCGTAGTGCATGTAGCTTGTAGTAAGCTCGATCGTATCGTACCGGTCTGAAACCAATAAAATTATGAAAAGTGAAAAAAAACTTACAAAAAAGTATCACGTGAGCCAGGAAACCCTACTGACCTAGCATTTAAAGTATCAAGGCCGATTATTGCAGACGGGTATTTATCAAGATCTATCCATGGAAAGCAAAGCTTTTATCTAAATGCATATAAAATAAACACAATTTTTTTTTGTCCGTCAGTTCAAACCTTGTTCAAACGGTCAAACGGTTTGACAGATTATTACTTTCTGTGACATTTAGTTGCGAGAAACTGAGATGGGTTGAAGATATCGCTAACGTCGGGTAACTAAGCCTATTTTTATTTTAGAAAAGTCTTATGGTACCGCGCTAAAAAAACAACGCACAAAATTGTAAAGTTTCTATATCGGGCGATGCTGGGGCACAGCTAGTCCACCATAAAGAAACAATGTGTGACCTGAAGACTTATCCTGAAAGGAAGTTGCATTACTGCTGCTTCATATGCTGCAAATGTGTTTAGTATGCAAGAGGCAATTGCAGCTGTGTCACGCACAAAACACAATAATCTGCATAAATAAAAGGCGAAATCTGTTTGTATGTTTGCGATGCTGCACTGAATTTGAAATGCTATGTCCTGCTGATTCATCTTTATTCAGATCTCGATGCAGCAATCGAGACTACAGTTGCTAGTTGTGTTTTTATGTTTTCATATTTAATATTATGTCATGTTTCATTTATTGTAAACATGTTTCATTTATTGTAAACATATTTCATTTAAATTCCCTCATGTGTAATTTAAACAGCCGTTCCCCATGACCAAAGTTGATTTGCACCTAATGCTAACTCTCCGATTCCACTTCCAGACATTTATTAGTTTTTTAAACGAGAGTAGCGTTTTTAATCAATTTTAAACCGGAATTTCTGATAAAAGTCCACTCAAAACCATTCTCACATCTTTAATGCAGTTTGTAGAGCGCAAAAGAAAATGGTTAAAAATTCGAATTTCCTGTTCTCTAATCCCATCGCCCGGTCCATTCAATCGCTAGAAAACCGTATTACGTTCACGATTCACATCTCAATTTCATATCGACGGCGATCGCCATACGCTCCTCGATGACATTACAAATATTGCGCGAAAATTGAACTTCCAATGCTTATTTTAAACCTTACATGCAGCAGTGCTCTTTAGATGTCTGGTGCTTTTACCATTTTGTATGGTGATCTGCATGTTTGGATGGAGCTTTATCGGATTATACTCGTTATCGACGGAGAGTTTTTATTTTACTTTCGATTCCTATGTAAGCATCGCCTTTTTAATTCGTTACGTTTATGTCCTATATCATTAAGTAGGTAAGTCTAGTTATTGTACATTTTGTAATTTATCTAAAGACCTTGACAAAGCACACTTGAGTAGATCACAGACAGACGCTTCCTGGTATATCGCTAGTGAAGGACGAACGACTAGATAAATTCCTTTGTTTATCATAGAATCCTATAAAACTCATTTGATTCTATCTACCCAGAAAAATACCACAAAGCTCAACTAAACAAATTGTTCCTTTGAGCCGGATGCTTCGTAATTGACCATGTGCAAGTTCTAATTGAGCGAATGAGCTGTGATGTAAATTTAATCTGCGCTTGTATGCTATATTTAGGAAAGTGGTGTCAATTGGATATGCTTGTGTAAACAAAGAACACTAATTCGTAAAAGTAGGTAATGCAATACCCGGAATTTTATGGCACTTTAGCGGACATTTCTCTGGGAGCTATTGAGAGAGTTGATGATTTGTGAACATGGCTAAGTAAATCAATTGATAGTACGCAAAAATAACGACATAATAATAATAATTATAATGCTGGACAATTCACACAGCATTATCTAGCCCCAAGGTAAGCAGAGCTTGTGTTATGGGTACTAGATAACTGATATACGTAATATTATACATTACTTAGATAGATATTTTTTATTATACATAGAAAACACCCAGACCAACGGAACAAATTTCTGCAGATCGTACACAAATTTGTTCCGAGGCGGGGATCGAACCCGCAACCTCTTGCGTCGCAGGCAGACTCTCGCCCGCTGCGCCACTGAGGTCGTCATATTAGGCTATTAGGTTCGATCAACTACTTTATCTTTTATAATATCAAATGAGAAAGTGTGTTTGTTTGTCCTTCCTTTACGCCCTAACTAAGCTACAAAACGACTTGATTTTGTCGCTTAGTTTTTTGGCATAGAGTTAGTTGAAAGAATGGAGAGTAACATAGGCTACTTTTTATCCCATAAATCAGTTCCCATGGGATAGAAATGTAAAATTATTATAAACACGTGTTAGGACACGTGTTTATAATAATTTTGCTGTTATTAGTATTTTATCATGTCTGAAGCAAATCGGGCCACTGGTTAAAGAGTTACAAAACAAACTCAACAACTTCAACCCGTTTTTTGGTTATTTTTTTCAAATAAATCTTTTAATGTAACTTTTCTTCCGAAATCATTAACAGGCGATACCTTTGTTTGTAACATTAATTAATCACCGTCACCTGCTCACAAAACCGTAAAAAGGAAACGATTTGAGGAAACGAATGAAACTGGACATTACCTTAATGACCAAGGAATGTCTCTGACACGTTGTGAATTAGTGCTGAGAAAAACTAAGTTGGGCGAAAAAAATGCGAAAACGATTCTGGTGCGCATGCAGTTATGTTAACCCTTTCATTACCCACGACGCACCTATATATATAGGTGCGTCGTATATATACTTGTACGTGTATATACTTACCCATCTCGCCATCACACATCATCAGGCGCGTGCAGTGCACTTGCACCGCCGAGGCTGGGCAGTGGAAGCAGTATAATAAATATACTATCTAGATTTTACCAAGTACCTACTTAATTGTATAGTGAGCATGACACTTGACAAATGCCGTGTGAATTTGCACCACCCAACTCTTCCAGTGTACTTATGTGATTGGTGTTGCGAGTAGCCAAAAACCAGCGTTGCTGTGCCACAGCAGCGCTGGTTTTTCGCTGTAGCTGAGCCGGTGACCTATTTGTGTTACATTTAGTTATTTAAGCAATGTAATGTAAAACGTTTAAATTTTGTTAAAAAAAAAAACATTTTCTATTCTATTCTTCCTGTGGCGTAAGAGGCGACTAAGGGACACACACCGGGGGGCGGACAGCGGCGCCTGTTGCAGCATTTGTATATCTACCACCGAACTGCGATCCCAAATCCGCATGCACAGTGTGGTTGTTATGGGTATTTCCCCCATGAGATAAAAAAATCAGGGGGAGGCCTGCGTCCAGCAGTGGGCCCCTATAGGCTGTTGAGGTTGAGGGAACATGACACTGAAACGAATCATGTTCCGATTGGAACTGCATTATACTCGGCTGAAAAGCAAAACAACGAACTCGTATTTCCGCATTTACCGCATCTGCCCGCAGTGTGGCAATGGCTTTGCTCTTAACAAAAACTAACGGCCACGAAGAACGGACCAACGACGTGGAAACACGTCCTAGGAAACTTACGCGTTGCCGTATTTCACGTCCAAGATAAAAAATGTCCGCGCCGCCTTCGCCTTTATAAGCCTTTAGTTTAGACAAAATGTAAATGGTCTGTTTGGCTTTTATTGAAATAAATGCGGAGAAAGCTCTTTCGAAGTTGTTTCGTCTATATGAATGAGCAGCCTAGTGATAAGCCTCTTGTCTCGAGTTTTGCAAAGGATTTTAAAACGTTAAAGTTTACGTTCTCAGGAAAAATTCTGGCTAGGATCATATCAGATATGTTTATTTGTTCACAAGTTTTACGATCTATAATATACTTCAATCTTTGAATAAAAGCGTAAATAATAAACAGAATGGATCGATTTACTATGACTGTTATATTAACATTCCTCAAATCGCGAAACAATCTTCATTCATTCAAAACCGTGACTCCTAAATCCAAAGCCGAAACATTTCTTTCGCGGTCACGCACGCATAGACAATCGTGTAATCTCGATCACAATTTCCTGGCTCTAAATTTCTGTACCGCGCCGAAATGTAATTAAAAATACCGGTGTCGATTATGCCGGTACACTGCCGGTCCATGGATTGCGGTCGCAGGTCGCAGACAATGCGATTTTAAACGCTGAAATCCAGTAAATCGGCGAACGGTTTCTACGGCCTCGAGTCAGCAAGCTACTGGCAAGAATAGAAATACAATCCAATAAGACGAAGCCCTGCAAAAATCTGGTTGAAACCAAATTGACCTCCATTAGAAAAAGGCAATCGAAGGTCATGGCTTATCCGTCCGGCTCCACACCTGGAGGGTTTCGTCTAGGATGCTGGAATGAGATTGAATGAGGTTTCATTTACTCTGAAATAAGATTAACAAATGAAAACCATGGCTGGCACATTGAAGCCTGATAAAATGTGATAAAGAAATAAGACAATTATTAAAAAACCTCCAACAAACTAGATGAAGAAATGTAAATTGATTTTGTGAACTTTATTTCATGAAGCGCTTCAGAGCTTTTCATTTCAGTCTTTATTGTTCAATGACAATCGAGGAATAAATAACGTAAAAACGTCTCTATTGAGCAGGAAAGACCTTTCAAATTGGAATCAAATTAAGTTCTTTATCCTGTTGTGATGAACTCGCTTGAGTGGCTTACTTATAATTTTTTTTTTATATATGGGTAGAAGCACTTACTAAAAAAATTTAGGATATTTCTATTACATTTTTAACAGTGTGTAGGTAAGGTAACATAAATCGAAATAGCTCGCTTTACTTAGAAAGGGATTCCGAAAAGCCTTGTGAATTTTGTGATATAGGTACAGGATATTTTAAACAAACAAACACAAGAGTCCTTTCGTAGAATAATTTAGCAAGAAAGAGGTAAGCCGTAATATCCAATCGCTCATATACCCGGACCGATAAGCTTGTTTATCTTCGGAGTTCGGACTTAATAGCCGTCAGCCTTAATAATAACGAAAGGGAATATTAATAACGCTCTGCAACGTCAGCTATAAATCATCTAAGCGCTGAGCTAAGTTTGGGGTTTGTTTTCACTGGAGAACGGGACGGGAGAATTAACTGTAAACTACCTTGTTTATATTTTAAATAAGACTTTTCTCGACTTAAGCTAAATTAAATCTTACTGTCTTGCTACAATAATGTAGTTCTTATAAAGTCTACGCACAAAGTCTGCAAAACAGCCTGGTGGGTTGGTGTGACATTTCAGTGTATGAATATTGTAGGCAGCCGACAGTGTCCTGTCAAATTGTCGACAACCCGCCGGATTTGGTGTGTAGATTCTATTAAGTTTTTGAACCTCTAACAGTGTGTGATAAAGGTAAATTGTTTTGAGCAGAGTTTCACGAGACCACTGAAGACTTGGCTCCGTGTTAGGAATCTAAATTAACCACATTCCGTAAATTACTAGAAGAAGAAGAAAGAAGAAAAATATTTATTAGACACAACACAGCACAACACACAAATAAAACTTTAGTACATAGATATAATATAAGACTACTTAAGTACCTACTAGATAATGAAATAGGTACATACTTAAACTAAGAAAACAAGGATGAATTATTTATAAACTACTACAATTCTTACCTTAATTCAGGAAATTAACGTTAATCGAATACTTACATACACCATCGTATCGGTAGGTTCTCGTAGTCCAACGCAAACTTATCCAAGAATTTTCGCTCTTTCATTGATAGTAATGAAAAGATCAATATCAGCTTATCTCTGGAATGCTGGACTAACTTCAGTGCAGCCAAGTTCCATTCTCTGTGTTCACTAAATTATGGAACTTACTCAAAGATAAGCTCGTTTTCAGGGAGATAATGATGCAGAGGGCAGCTGTTCTCTGAGTTTGTATTAACTTTGTATAAAGCTAGAATGCCTAAGGAGGTGAAATTTTGAACAAGAAGCGGTGCTTTTGTAAGTCCTCTATATTTATCAGTACTGTGAAAAGTGTCCAATTATAAATTAATTTCGATCAAGACCATCGCATTTTACAAAAAGTTGAAAAAGCGTCGATTAAATAACAAGGATATTCAATTTCCTTCCTTTTCTTCTTACTCCAGTGAAATGCAATATCCTGAATGGCCACTCCATCATCACTTCCTTTGCCGCTTTGAAATCTAATTTGATTCAATCTCGATTCCACTGTCTAGGACTGTTCTTGTCGGGCGTACCGATTGCCTCCGAAACGACATACCTACATAGTTGTTCCCTTGTCTATCTCACTGCGGTTTTGATTACCCCGATAATTGATTGTCATGTTTCGAAGGTACGTTGTCAAAACCAAATGTACCTTTGTCATGTTTCTCCGAATTACATCGATCGAAGAAATTATAGACAAAGGGTCTTAGTACGAACGTAGGTAATACGAAACAGAAGTTGGGAAACAGTTTTCGTTTCGTCAGATTTGACCGCTCTGCTACCCTTCTGTTTTCCTTGTTACTGCTGTAAGTAAGTATATATAAAACGTATTATTAATGCGAAAAGTATTTTGTATAGTATAGTTTAAAGCAAACTAAGCTTGCATATGATATATGATTCAGTGTTTCAGCGAGGTCAGGTACACCGCTGTGAAGTTGCGTCACTGGTACAAACTGTGTCCTGAAGCGGCCATTAGAGCAAGTGCACGATGACGTCACACCGCGTGCTCTAGTGCTCGGGACGCGCGCCAACTAGGCCACTGGAACTCTTTATTATAAAGCTATGCGAGTCTGACCCTCAAACTGTAGTACTGTGGCAGCTGACGCGGGCTATCGACACACTCGGCGATGTCTTGTTGCTAGCGGCAAAAACTAACAAGAAAAACAAAACTTTATGATAAAGACGTGATTTTTGACGTGGATCGTGTCTTATCCTTCCAATGGGTGCCTGGAAGAGATTAGGGCTGCTCTTAGGGATAAGATGGCCCATTACACAATTATCTCTTTATCTATCTCGTATTTTTGTTACTCTCGAGCATTTGTATTGTATTGAGTTTGGCCATATCTGTCACCGTATAAGCACAAAAACTAACAAGCCATTTACTACGAGAAACTTCTTAGACAAGTAATGCAAGGCTAAATTTGCTGTTATTCATCTATTAGTTGAGCGCCATTTAAATCAGAAGAACACTGGCCCAGTTTGGCGCTATTCATCTGCCTGGGTAGTGGGACAGCTTGTCGGTTCTAATTCTATACGTCTAAAATCTACACCATCATGCTTAGTATAGATAAGGGTATAAATAAATGTATGCTGTACTTTGGAAGATGCTCTATGTAGGTATAGAACCAAAAAAACAGTTGTGTCTGCATTTCCGGATACCAAGAGTTGAACTCACTGGTAATATCAAATTATTACCAGTCAGTTAAACTCTTGGTCCTCACTATGATATGAACTTGCAGCCGGATTTTATCAGCTACTGCTGGGAATAGGTGTCTCAAAGTTTTTGCTGTCGTCACGGTTCCCGTGCGTGAGTTGGTTTAGTACCAGCGCTGAGCATCAATAGATGAGATAGGTCTTACCAATCAATAAATCAATGCTCGACATGTGGAACGCTTGGAATGCCGGAAGTCAGCGCGGTGGGCTTGCAAATTGCGCGCCAGTTCTGCTCATCAATCATGATCCTGACGTGTTATCTTGCGGCTGTGGTTGCCGGAATAGGGGGAATAGTTTAAGGCTTTAGCCTGGGAGGTAATTGAAAACGTTCACTAAGTTATTTGTTAGATTTATGGTTTTTTGAAGTGCTTTTAAGTGGGGTTTCGAATGTCTAACGAGTCTTTATAAATTACAACTTTTATCTGTTCTCAAAAACATAGGTTACCTATAATAACTTCTTGGATTTACTAACTTATGTTGCATACAAGAGTCTGCCACGAAGAGGCCATTCAATATCAAAGAAAAACTGGAACTCTAAAGAGAAATTGCTTTAACATTGAACTTCATAAGTCTTGGCCGAACAACTATTATGCAGGATCCTGGCCCTCATTAGGCTCCGGTCGGCTATTTCCCGCGCTCAAAGCCTTCGGACATCCTGTTTCCGGAAGGGATCCCTGGGATCCCTTGCTGAGGAAGTAGTTTGGCTAGTTTCGCCGAACGAGACGAAGCCACTAGTTTCTCTAATCCTATTGAATATGGAGAAACACTTGACTGAACTCCAAGCCAAATTTTATTGCTTTAAAAACTGCTTCCTAGGTTTGGCCACTATTCAAGCTTGTTTAACATCTCGTTGCCGCAATCATAAAGCGTAAGTACGTGATTTCTAGAACCAGATAGTAAAACAGGTGTAACTAAATCCACATACGAACTTACAATGTTACCAGCCAACGTAAATAAAATCTAAAAGTTCAACAACCTGCATTGGCTCTCTGCCGTTAAAACTAAGTTTTCTTACTGCATTACGGCACTAGATACTCTGGTCACGTTTTCGAGCCGTACCTCACAATACTGCCAGCCACAGATTCCTGCACAGTACTGGATATAACACAGATTGATAAATAATGACTAGAAAAGTAAAGTAACAAATAGTATTGCTTGTACCGATGGAACTCCAATCCAGCATATTGCCACTGGCTTAGTCGACAAGCTATGTGATACGGAGAAGTTTATGTATAAATTGGAACGAATGAGTATAATCGTGCGTGGTGAATTAAGATTGATTTGAGCTTTGGTCTCTTGGCCACCACGCTGCGGTACGCGGTGCAGAACACATAATCGTTATGGAAAACGTCTAGGTGGTCTTTTGTTCCGTCGAAGTACCTATGCATCAGGGGCAAACACGTTGAAGTGGGGAGTGGGTAGGATGCACAGCGCGGCGTGCGTGTCGTTTCGTTATCCGCTGCGGTGTGCTTTAAGGCTTGACAGTGGACTTGTTTGAAGACAACGTCTACTTTAGTATCTACGGATAATCAAATTACCGCTTCTCTGCACAGTAAAACGACGTTGCGTCGTAATGCTACGTTGTGCCGCATACCGCAGCGTTGTGAATCCCGATCAAGAGACCAAAGCTTTAGCTGGCGAGTTGTGAGCTAATGTTTATAGGACTGATCCCAAAAATAGTAGCGTTTCCGATATATGCATCAATATTTGTTTGTGAAGTGCGGTGTTGCAAGGTTACAAACTTGCAACCATTGCAACGGGGCGGTTTTATTGAAATAGTTTTCATAGCAAATGTGCCACAATTACACAGATAATCTATGAGAAAGCTTCCGGGAAAGTATTTTAGAGTGTTTCCCCGTTCGACCTAAAACATTAGATTTAAGATCCCCTTTCTACCCACACCTACTTATTCTTAATTTCTATTGTTTAAATTCAAATAAATGACACAGTGAAAAACTGAATAGAAGGGTCAGCAGACAAAAAAAATTTAGATAGGATACTTACTTATTATTAACATTTTCATTCATAAAATCGGTCTTGTTCACATAACAGTTAGATAAATACTTGTCCAATAATCTTACCAAAACACTGATCAACTATGTAACATCGACTATGTAGTTCAATTATATGATTCAATTATATGAACATCGACTATGTAGTTTATTTGTCTACTCGTAATACAACTTTGAATAAGTAACTGAATCTCATTTTGTAAAATGCTTTCAGTAACACACTATCATTTCTCACAAAAGTTATCTATTCAACGATGGAGTATTCTCGACTTGTCGACCGTATTATCACGGATGAAAACGTACCCAACTACCCAAGATCAGCTTCTGCAGTAAAGTAATGATGCAGTACCAGTCACCTTGGCACTTAGAGTTCGCCCTCTCAGTTCACCGAGTTCTAGGATCTGCATTCATGGAGCAAAACTTTGGAACTCAGTGGATGTGGCATGGCATGCAATTTCTTAGAATTGTTACTAAATCGCCTATAATCCTAGTAATTTAGAATGAAAAAGTACACAAATCATACTATGTAAGTGGATATGGCTTGGAATATCATGATATTAGAGAGTAAAAAAAAACAAAGGCACCTTTGTTTTTGTCTTTCAAGCATCACAAAACCAGTAACTGAAGATGCAAAATTACGCGTCTTGAAATACGAAAATAACATTTATCAGTCTGATTAAACAACAAATCAAGCAAGAACTCTCACAGCCTTTACCAGTATGTATATCAGTCATCTGGTACTCACAACACACGCTCTACTTACTTCGGAGCTAGATGATATAACGTGAAAATGTGCAGCTTTAGTCATTTATTAATATAAAATATTTGCACCACCCCAACTCTTTCCATGGGTGTCGTAAGAGGCGACTAAGAGACATACACCGGAGGGTCGGCCAGCAGCGGCTCTTACAGAAGAGATCTACCACCGAACTGCGATCCCCAACCCGCATGCCCAGCGTGGGGTTTGTGAGCATTGTGCTCCATGAGATAAAAGCCAATAAGGCGATTATCAGAAGAGGTGTGCGTCCAGCAGTGCACCATTATAGGCTGTTGAGGTGTATGAATATTTCGATAAATACGTTCGTAAATTTGTTACCTGAAGTACCTCAGAATAGGTATCGCATCCTTGCATAATACTCCACGTATCTTGCAAGCTTTCGTACACGTGTTCAGACGTTCAGTGTTCAGGCACTTGATTTGTCGTCGTCTTTCCAACCATAAAGGAACATCAATTTCACTTTGCCAAACCGAAAATAACAGGCGCTTTTTCTTTATACAACATTTTGGAAAAATGATTTGGGTTTTTATGCACAATTTTGTCAATCAATCAAACATCAATTAATTGTGAAGTGTACATCCATTGAAACAATAGTTCAATGGTGTTTAATTTTTAGTGTACTGAATGTTTATTGTTTTCGTTTTCAGCTCTGCTTTGGGGCTAGATGATGTTTGATTGAAATATCCTATACTTTCGGCAGTTCTATCATTGTGCCGAAGATATTCATAAAATTCTCCTAGCGATTTGATTACAAACCAATGATTCTTTTTCTTTTTGCTATGGCGCTCATTAGGGGAGGCCTTTGTCCAGCAGTGGACTAGTATAGGTTGATGGTGGTGATGATGATAACTATTTTTCATTGTTAGCCAGCATTGTAAGCCGTCTAAAGTAAACCAGCCTCCAATGAATGCCTCCATAGCTTGGCACTATCGCAATCTTCTCCGAACAGCGTATAATAAATAATTAGGGCATCCTTGGCCCAATTGGCTGCCGTCTGTCGGGCAGTGTGCTATGACGTCACTTCCGCGCCCTTCCACCAGAGGGAGCTAATGGTGGACAAATAAATTTCATAGAAGAGATACTCCTGGGAACTTAAAAAGATTGTGCAAAGGGTGACCGACCATGTCAATGAACGATGTATGAGATCCAAGGGGCCGTGCGTGTTCGTTCTTTAGGTCCTCAGTGGTCTCGTTTAATAAAATACCAAGTTAACAACAACATGACATTTTGACAAGATTTTTATTAAGGTAGGTAACTCTGAGTTAGTTTTAGTGTATACTATATTGGTGATCCATACATAAATAATACCAAGCCAGGTCGGAGTTAGAAAAATTTATATGTTTTTGAACATTATTACTTATTGGCATCATGCAGTCGTCCGTAGTATCGATCAAACGAATATAAATTACAGTTGCGCTGTATTTATTCAGCCCACTGGGTGAATGTAGTGAATTATTTGAAAATTATGACTTATTTGGTTTGGCATTAAGCAACTCATGCATGACGCCAATCCAAATAAGTCATGCCTGTGGTGTAGATCAAACGATAACGTATTGAATGTAAATATGAATTACAGTTCTCTGCGCTCTTATTTCCACAGGGTAAACGTCGGAAAATAAGTTATGAAACCATGATCAAAGGGAAAGAAAGCGCAGGCTAAACGGTTTCGTGGAATTAATGGTCATGACTCTTTTGTTTGAGTTTGCCCAACCTGCCTGACGCAGATACCGGACTTATAGACTTGTGTCAACAAAGTGTTAAGTATTTTATTTACAGGGAAATAGGACACACAAGTTATAATAGAGCACGCGAACAAGTACATTTCCGCTTCAAGCTGAAGTTAAGTCTCCGTTGCCCAGAGCGGCCTGGAAGGATTTTGGGTAGTGATGATGATGTTCTACTAGGCCAAATTCTAGAGTGGCTGCTTCCAGTCTCTACGGAGACTAGTTCATTTAGTTGCTTTTCAGTTTTAAAAGTATCCTATGTCCGTCTCTGGGATACCGTCTATCTCCTGCCAAATTTCATTAAGATCCCATAATGCGTGACAACGTAGCAGACAGACAGAGAGAGAGTTACTTTCGAATTTATAATATTAGTTTAGATGTTAAATTGTTGCCCAGGAAAATGGCTTCGGCTTTACTAAATTAATGAATTGAATCAGGAATTAATGACTACCGATCGTTTCGATTGAAATCATTTATTCAGTTTTTTCATGTAGTTGTTGATGTTGTGTTGTTTACACAGGTTCAATTTGTTAATGTACGCACATTTCATCGATTCATAATGAAATTCTAGTCTGGAAAATAAGTGATTGAGTAATAAATTATCGAACACTTTCCATGGAATGTGTCACGCAAGCCATCAAATGACAATTTAGTAGCGTTCACAGCTTAGATCCAATCTATTTGATGATCTTTATCACGTAAGTAGGGTATTCTGCTGTACAGTCATAAAGCGCTTTATGACGCAGGGTTACAATAAATATAAGTACTAGGTAAGCTGTCTATACTTTATTTTCTATAGTAACTTCTTCTTCTTCTGCTTGATAATGTCAAGAATCAAGGCCTTCTTCGTTCAGGTTTCTAGTCACGAGGGAACTCTACGAAACAAATTAAATCTTGGGTCGAATTGAAAGTAAGTGAGAATTACAGAAATGGTGTTTAACATCGCTTTTGCATCCAAAAAGGGAAGGTTCATGTAGTGTAAAAATTTCATTGAGAAAAACTCTGTCAAGAAAGTACCGGGAAAAGATCAATAATAAACAAAATATTAGTTATTCATTCAAATTTATTTTATTGCCTTCAATATGCTCCTTTAGAAACGATAGACTTACGCCAACGAATAATCTAATCATCAAAACATTTTTTAAACGCTTTTTCCGGAATCGAGTTTAGTTCTCGTCAAGAGTTCTCCTTTATGTCTTCTACCGAATGAAAACGGGTGCCACGAAGTGGTAATTTGACCTTAGGAAAAAGAAAGAAGTCGGCTGAGATCATATCTTTTGAATAAGGTGGTATTTGTTGTTTTTTCTCGATGGTATTTGTTGAGTTTTTAGCCAAAAACACGTTCACAATGTTGGCCTTGTTCTTTCCAGAAATCTGGCCTTTTTCATCGAATTGGCTTTCTTAAACGCCGCATAACGCTCAAATAATATCCTTTGTTTACTGTTTAAGCTCCGGCAAGAATACCAAGTGCACAACGCCACGATAATCAAAGAAAACAGTCAACATGACTTTGACTTTTGATCGACTTTGGCATAGTTTTTTCGGTTTCTGTTCAGTTAGAATGCACCATGCCACTCCGAAGCTAGTTTGCACGTCACCAGTAACAATGCATTTCATGAATTGACTCGTTCTAGCAGGTCCTCAGCGACTCTTTTGCGATTGAGTGCTTGGAGAAAATTTGGGTCTTTTGGGACTAGCCGAGCGGCAGCATGTTTCATACCCAAGTTTATATTATTAAAAATAGTACAGATCGAATCGCGAGGCACAGAAAGTTAAGCGGCTATCTAAAAAAGAATTAAAAAAAAGAATTAAAAAAAAACTCTCGACTGATTTTGAATGCTTTGTAGCACTCAAAAAAAAATGAATGGCTAAAATAGTACAGAGTGGCGCAAATGTAATGTAAATGTGTTATATTTTTTGCAAATGGCGTTAAATGACACTGTGCTTTGCTTTGACTTCTATGTTGTGAACAGATAGAGAATGGGTTTTCAATAAGCCATGGAGTGATACACACCTGATAAGTGTGTCAGTAAATACATGGTTTTATCATAGTGAGAACGAGTTATTATCTAGAAAAATTAAAAGCTATTAATTACACGCTGAAAGTGAGACTGATATCGGTTTCGCTATAGCAGTTAATTAACGAAATTACTACATAATTTTAGCTGTATATAGCATACCTGTTGCAATATACTTCATCCCATGTTGGTGTTTAAGTGTTTATTATGTAACTAGCAGCGCCTCGCGGTTTCAGCCGCGCAGTTCCCGTTCCCGTGGGGATTCCGAGATAAAATATAGCCTGTGTGCTATTCCAGACTATAATCTATCTCTGCGCCAATTTTAATCCCGATCCGTTCAGCCGTTCTGCAGAGTGATTACGCTATTCTCAATGGATCAATGGATGGGCGACTGGTTTCGATTCCATCGATGGGACAAATAGAATTGCACTAAATTTTATGGCTGGATGGTCAATGTGAGTGAACACGGATTGAACGAAGTGGATTCCCCATTTTACGTTTCGTTTTCGATTTTGCCTAAATATTGTCCTAAAACTGATGAAATAACAAATTTTAGAAAACGTCTCTTTTCTTCTCCAAGTACGTTAGGGGCTTCATAGTCTGTGTTGAAATAATAAATATTTAGGCTGAAACATTTAATAGTTGGGTTGCCTAAGAAAATATAAGGGTACATTAAATAAAAATATCATGAAGGTTATGTTACTGTATTTGGAGTCAGAATTGCGGTAATGAAACGTTATCAAGAACATGCATCGGAACTGTCATTGTCATGGTAGAAGTTTTCAGTGAAATGTTGCCAGTTTAGCATATTGGGCCATTTTCTTGCCCTTTTTCTTTTTGTTGATTTATTTATCTATTTTTACGACTACCTACCTACCTACATTACATTTTTTATCTTAATGTGAATGTGAGCAATATCAACTTTTATAACATCATAATGAGGGGTTTTCGATTAGCATTTTAAAAAGAAAAAAAATTGTTCCAAATAAATCGATAGGTGGCAGGGGGCGTCTACTGGAAATTAGGGTATGTCAATGTCAAATGAAAAGAAAACAATCTTACGTCAAAATCGTTCTATTTACTGTCAAAAGCATTCATCTCATTCATTCATGGGCTTCAATTTCGGCTGGGACTGGCAATCGTCTCAGTGACGGCTATTTTATTTACAATTGGATGGATGGGAGGCTCGAAGGCCATCCTACGGGCTTTCAAATGTCAAATTTGAATGGGGTATTTTACCGTAATCGATCTGCTGGCGTGATTGAGCAACAAACATCCATCTATCCATCTATGTAAACTTTCATATATATAATATTTATTAGTGTGATATATTACAGCTCCGTCTATTGTGGGCTTGATAGATTGATTTCAACCTTGACATCTTTGACCCGCGTCCCTCCGTCTATACTTTCTTACATCAAAGGATAATGCCAAAATGTGTCAATCTGAGACGATACCATATTGCATAGAACCGTGGCAGGCCAACCAAGGCCTCCCCTTGCTGTCCCAGTCCCACTGCTAACTGTAGCCATTGTTATGGTAAAGGGATTCATTTAGTGGAATAAAGATGGTCAGAAATCAGAGGCGCGCAATTACCACCCAGCACAAACATGTGCACTCATATACGGGCTTAAACTCGTTTATCATAAGATACATTTTACAGTGACAAAATAGCTTTCCACAAGCTTCAAACGAGTAGTCTACGGGCTGACTGTCATCTGATCCCGTCAATATAAAATACATCTAAATGTTACGAGGGCTCTTATTCGATTACACATTTTTGTGCTGCGCTGCCGCGGTGCTTTTCAGGTCCTCGACATGCTTATGGACCCTGGCTGCATGCCAGTTTGTAGATACCATCACCTACCGCTATTGTTTTGGGTCGTAAATCGTCTATATATGTCACATGTTCTTCAGTTTATAGGTTTTCTCGTAAATTTAATTGAATAGTTTTAGACAAATTGTTTGTACAAGATGTTCTACTCGCTGTTGAAATATGGGCTATAATTGATTGTTATTTTTATGTTTTTACAAATTAAACCTGTATAAAGGAGCTCTGCTGAACCATATTTTCCTGGTTCTTAAGTTGTCATTCATTTGAAATGATGTTACTTCCTGCTACTTATAATGCTAATGGTCTTATTTTTTGTTTCAGGTAACGCTGATAAACTCTACACATCAGAACCAGGGAAGTCTCATAACTCCTACAGTGCACTAATTATGTGTACCTAGCTAACAGAACTCACACCTTCGTAAACTTTACTAATGTCATAAATCATAAGTCAATTAATAAATATTGCTGCCCGGGTAGCACGGGGATTGTTGTTTAGGGTAGAATAGACAATAATGACATCGCATCGCCATACATTGTGTACATTATTAAAGTTGAAGAAATGCATTTTAAATAATTTTCGCATTCGATGACGAAGTGACGTAATTTTTTTCTATTCTACCCAAGACAACAATCGCCGTGCTAATCGTGCAATCGCTAGCCCCAATCTAAGCAGAGCTTGTGTTATGGATACTATGTGAATTGTCCAGCATTATTTCTTTATTTATTATTATTTATTTATAATATATGTAAATAGAAAAGACCAAGAACACTGATAACAAATCAGTAGATCGTACAAACATTTGTACGTTGTGTAATAAATTGTATTAAGTACCTATAAAAGTCATCTCATCTAGTACCCATAACACAAGCTCGACTAAGCTGGACAATTCACACAGCATCATCTAGGCGCAAGATGATGCTGTGTGAATTGTCCAGCATTGTTTATTTATATATTTTTCCCGAGGCGGTAATCAAACCCGCAACCTCCTGGCGTCGTCGTCGTAACCTTTGCCCGCTACGCCTCGTCACTAAGGGTAAATTGGTAAGAAGGTTAACAATAGGCATGAGTAAAATTTTGACGAATTCTCGAATATCGACAAACCCAATTACTGTGTTTTGAATTCGATACGAAATTCCATCGAAACAAAGGTGAACAAATATTTCATTATAATTTGACGTTCCACCGAAACTGGGTCATGGATGAAATTGCGTGGAACAAAGTATCATACCTATCGATTTTCATACACAAAGGACACAATAGTCTGTGTCAATTGACTTAATTGGATTAAAATATACCGTCTGGCTTCATCGGTCTTGAATCCATAGACCGTGGTCCCAAGATAGCAAGTATGTATTAGAATTTTGAACCTTATTTCAGTTCGGTGGAGCTCAACCATAATACCCAGTAGGTACACCCACGTAGAATTTCGTGGTTCAGGATAAGTAATGGCCTTGACCCAGTTAAATTATCTAGAACCTGTATCCATCATTTCAGTACGGCATCGCCCACTTTTTTATCAGTTTTCGACATTTAAAATAATTTTTTTTTTATGTTTATTACGTACACAAAACACAAATCAAGCAATTATAATATAAGACAAAGAAATTAGATAAAATCTAAACTGGCTTGACACGTAACCTATGTGCACACAACAAATAAGTACACATGTACAATTTGTGACTATTAGTTTCAAGTAGCTCGATCAAGGAATTTTGATATCAAAGCTCGATAGAGCACTGACATTAAAAAGATTTGAGGTTTAATTTTTGAGTTAACCTATGAACAAATTTCTTGAAACACACTTTCTTGGAACTTGTCACAAATAACCTTTGATTTACGGAGAAGTTATTTCGTCCATGGACCACGCGAACTTCATGAACTCGATAGTAGAAAATCAACTTCAACTTCTTCTTTATGGCGCCTCTTGCTGTTCGCAAACTTGAATATTGTTTTGCTACAATTTGACATTTGGCCAATAAGACGCCATCTATCGAGCTAAAAAGCTAACACCTCAGCTATTGCAAAATCCTGTTTATGGTTTAACGTAGTTACGAAATTTAGCATTAAAACATACCTTTAAGTTTTGCATTGTAGGTAGAGATCCATGCATTGCTACATCGATCGGTTCACCTCACTTTCATGTAGCTATAAAATACAGACAGCTCGTAAAAGACTTTCGAAATGCTGATCTAAAAGCTTGAAGTGTTTCCATCAATTATTATACTGGTACTACACCATAAGTAGGTATCTTATATCTTTTGTAAGTATATAAAAATAAAAAACTTCTTTAAAGCGGCGACGAATGTAAATTGGGCGAATTTAAAATACACTATAATCAATACATACAACGTACCTAAGTATATATACTCTACTTTTCAAAAATGAAAAAAAAAACACATTTTGAAAACAAAAATAATTGTGCCAAGTACCATCATTTTTCTTAGTTAGTACCATGATTCTCCAAACTATCAATCACACGTTTTTTATTGCCATCATTAAATAAATAATACCAAGGGGAACTTCTGCTTATTTTTGCAAATAAATGTCCCAATGAAACAATAGATAATAAGCAAAATCTTGATTTTTGGTTTACGCGCCGCTCTGCTCTGTCGCGCTCCTATGAACGCTAAATCCTATGCCTATCCTTTTCACTAAATGGCGTCATGGTCGCCCCTTTAATACTGAGGTAATGCCGTGTGATGCCGGCTAAGAATTCGCATCTAGCGCGTTGTCGTAAAAGGTGACTTAAGGATATCCACCGGGGGGCGAGCAGCAGCGCATCTTCCAGAACAGATCCACAACACAACCGTACTGCTATCCCCAACCCGCATGCCAATATTATGACATAACCCTCTAATAATAAGAGCCAATAAGGCGCTCATCAGAAGAGGCCTATGTCCAGCTGGTCTATGGATAGGTTGATTTTTGATGTATCCAAACCGCAAGACTGTTGTATTTTCGATTTCGCATAAGCATTGCCATACAGCGGGGCAATGCAGCCAGTGTCTTGTGCACGCTTCCGACTGGTATTGATATGGATCAGTTGAGCTACCTGTAGATTGTTTGTAATAGTCTGCTCAATTGTTTCAATTATAAATACTTGTTCTAATTTGTTTCTATTATTTGATTGTAACTTTTTTGTTAGTACAGTTTTTATTGAAAACGGTCCAATAAAATCAATCCTGAAAATGTATTTTAGTATCAGATCTATATCACTTAGCATGTTTGAAACTGGCCAAATTTGGCACGAATCCCGCTTGATTGTAAGCGATAACTTCTGTTGGAAACGCTTACTGCACTATTTGGCAGCGAGGGTGATATACTCCCAGAATTAAGTGAAAACAACTTCGAAAATGAATGCATGAAATAACTACCTTTGATCAATGATCAGGTAGTTAAAAAAAACCAGTAATAATTTAATGTACAGGTGATACCAAACGTGTCTAGTAAACCGAAAAGGTGTAAACTACGGCCACTACGGCTGTCCTACTGTGCAGTGCAAGATCTTCCTTTTCTTTCTTCCACTGATCACTACGACCCATTTTAATAAGTGTGAATGAAATTCTTACATGTAATCATGTAGAAATTGTGTAAATTAGTCGAAATCGAATAAAAATCGAATCGACAAGCCCATTCCATTGAATACATTATTTCCTTCTGGCATAATAATAAATAATAAAGTATTTATTTACGAAAAATGGAGACACAGAAGAAAAACTTACATTATAGTTCCTATGTGAGTAATTAATTAATTGTACAGAGGTAATAATGAATTCTTGTTTTTTTTAGAATAAGTTTCGAATACTCGCTCTTACTAAGATAAAATCTTGTGAGATGATGCGAGGGATCCCAGCTTCGTTATTTAGTTCTAAATCTGATACAATTTGTATTACCTAGGTATTATTTAATTTAACTCTATAAACCTATATTAGACCTATGTAAAATTCAAATGTCTGAAAGAGAGATGATGTGTGTGTGTATTTGTTGTGTGTTTGATCTTAAATAATTTATAAATAATTTATAAATTTGATCTTAAATGTGTGTGTTTAATCACCTGAGGATACCAGTCTCGTAAGAGTCTGGGCAACAGCATCTTGGCGTAACTCGACTAAGTCAGCTGCTGCCAAGCAGTCTACGTAAATTTCTATGACTGACGGACAAAACAGCTTCCATAGGCTAAACCAGTTGTTGCACCGCTATCCCGTCTATTAGTTTAATTGTCTTGAATCATAACATAGACATATATATCTCTCGTGGAATCGCTGGGGTATCCTACAAAAACTTTTGCAAATTCCAATCTTTCAATTCTGTCCGTCTGTCCGTCTGTCCGTCTGTCAGTCTGTCCGTCTGTCCGTCTGTCCGTCTGTCAACCCTCTTTTCTCAGAAACGCGTGGAGCTATCGAGTTGATATTCACATCATATACGCAGGCCCGTAACCTCTTGAAGCCTCGATATAAATCAAACTTCTAAGTCAACGCAATCCAAAGTTACAGCTGTTCATGTAATTTTTTTTTTTAATTTTCCAAGGGTATCACATGCACACAAAACCTATAGGGTACTTCCCGTTCACCTAGAACCATGAAATTTGGCAAGACGCAAGGTCTTATAGCACAAGTAAAGGGAAAATCCGAAAACCGTAAATTTGTAGTTTATTCACAGAAAAAAAATTTAATCTTACCATGGACCAAAAACCTATAGGGTACTTTCCGTTGACCTAGGACCATGAAATTTGGTGAGAAGCAAGGTCTTATAATATAACACAAGTAAAGGAAAAAAATCTGAAAATGTTAAATTTGTATTTTATTCACAAAAAAAATAATTTTCGAATCTCGCCATGGACCAAAAACCTATAGGGTACTTCCCGTTCACCTAGAACCATGAAATTTAGCAAGAAGCAAGGTCTTATAGCACAAATAAAGGAAAAAATCCGAAAACCGTAAATTTGTAGTTTATTCACAGAAAAAAATATTTTTCAATCTTGCCAATCTTTGATTTTTTTTTATAAAATAGCTTACTTCTGCGGCATTTAACTGTTAAACTGGCACTTTTTAAATTAAATTTGTTTGCAATTTTCACACATCAGCGAACCTATTCCATTATGTTTGAGTTTTAATTCAATTTCTTTATTTTTATTTATTTTGGACCATAAAATATTTGATTTTAATCATGTCATTATTCAAAATTACATAAAAGGTATTGCAAATAGGTCTTAAATATTGTAACCCATTTGTATTTTTACTTTTAATACTACCTATTGTTAAACTAACTTGTCTGTTATGTAATTAAATTACATTATGGTAAATAAATGATATCTGAAATCTTAGGAATACGTGTCAGTAGTACAAAGCTCGCCGTCAACGGATATGTCGTTAAAGCCGTCATCAACATCATCTGAAAGCTTATTAGCATACCGAGTAAACACCCCGACATCACAAACAGATTTATAGATGTTACAGTCTAACTAAGGCATGTGTTCTTAGATAATTGGACGATTATATTTGAACTGAAGTATTTGACTGATTTTTTATGTAATAACAACAATAAGCTAACCAACAAAGCGGCCAATTACCCGATTATCTTTCGAAGTACACCTCTATTAAAATGCCAAAAGGAAGGGCATTTTATGAAATAGTCTAGGTACCTCTAAAGTAAAGTTCCATTTCGAAAAGATCCATTGCGATCAGAAGACGCAGAAGTCGTGCTCCGGTTACGTGTAGGGGCGGCGCGCCCCTGCGGGTCGCATCGCCGAGGCTGGGCATTGAATGTGTTAAGCACTATCGTCAATGATCCAGTCGCAGGAAGCGAACTCATTACCCAACTACTTTCCCCGAAACGATTCAGTGAAAGCGACCATGTGACTGACGTAACGATTATCGACTCACCAGTCTAGACCTGACCGCAGATTGCATGACAGTTTGTTGACAGCTAGGTCACAATTTACTTTCTATGGCTGGCATGTGGTAATTAGGAATCTAGCAGGGTACACCACGTGCAGGTTAGGTTGGCTTGGGAGACTAGATCTCGGAGTCTCCCCTGGTGAAAATATCAACATTCTTCATAACTTGATAACTCATATTTTACTATTATTTTCCATTACTTGACACTGGCAGAAAAGAGTCCAACCAGACTCATATTGCCATTAACAAAGAATCATCATCAATTAGGAATCACGCAAGGTAATACGGTGAGAAAGATGGTGGAAATCACAATGTAGGCTCTTGCGTAAAACAACATAAAGTCGTATTTCAATTTCAAAGAATGGGCTGTCTGTTATGCGAGCAAAGTTTTATTTATTTATTGGAAAACCAGAAACTTAAATTAAACAGAATAATATGAAGAAATAAATCCTAAAAAGCTTACATTAAGGTTTTCACGACTAAAAAACAGTGGAGCAACAATTAATATAAATATGAACATAATCAAAATAAAAAAAACAATAAAGGGTAATCAACAGAAGGTAACAAGTTGACATTGTATATTATATGTATATCACACTACATTTGATGCATCTATTCCCTCACAAAAAAAAATGAAGACAAAGAATGACATTTATTTATAACTAGCGGTCCGCCCCAGCTTCGCACGGGTATATTATAGCCTATGTTACTCAGTGATAATGTAGCTTTCTAACGACAAAAGAATTTTTGAAATCGGTCGAGTAGTTTTCAAGTTTATTACATACAAAAAAACAAATCTTTCCTCTTTATAATATTAGTGTTCACGACAATACAAACAGCAAAAACAAAATACACTAACGCTATGTGCTTTAGAATAGACTGATATTTAAAGATTTTTATTTAAAACAACTAGAGATGCATCGCACAGGGCAATGCGACCAAAAACATTTTCCAACGACCTTGCTACTCTTAATTAAAAAAATTATATTTGCATGCCTGCAGTTAGGTAGACTATAACTTGGTCGTAATTTAATTTTAGGATTCAATTACATTGTTACATAATTATGTTCTGGCAAATAAACATCTTTATAATATTTTGCCAAAAAATGCAAAAGTTAAATATATCATCATCAGCCTATATTAGTCTACTGCTGGACATAGGCCTCCCCTTATTAGCGCCATAGCGCCCTGTCTTCAATAACAAATAAATATATACCAAGAAGGTATATATTTTCCATCTTCCTAGGACTTCCGTGAGGGCTGGTGCGGCGGCAGATTTGGCCGAAGATCTCAAGAGGCGCAAATATGTAGGTCTCGATAGAGCCTACGCATTTGCTCCCCTTGGAGTCGAGACCCTAGGTTCGTAGGGTACCGAGGCTATCCGGTTTTTCAAAAAATATCTGGTCGAAGCGACGCGTGACCCTACAGCTGGTGAGTATCTGGCACAGCGCATCAGCATTGCCATACAGAGGGGCAATGCAGCCAGCATCTTGGGCACGCTTCCGACTGGTATTGATATGGATCAGTTGAGCTACCTGTAGATTGTTTGCAATAGTCTGCAGTTAGCTTAATTGTTTCAATAGTAAATACTAGTTTTAATTTAATTATGTTATTTGATTGTAATTTCCTTTGTCAATAAAGTTTTTACCTAGGTTATTGGATTGGATTATGAACGGTAGAACCCGTATAATTACGTAGAAAATCCTTTGTTCAAATAATTGACTCAAAGTGAAAGTTATATACGCTCCAAGGTTGAACACGTGTCGGTTCCCATGCGACCTTGAACTTAATAAACTATGACATAATAGCCCGGAACATTACTGGATCCTTGTATAAGCTTTTCAAGACAGCAGTTGCAAGACTTGCTGTTTTTTGTGTACTTTTCTTTTGACACGGAATAAGTGAAAATATTTAGTAACAATTCCGCGCAAGACCTTCTCCGATAAGTTCTAACAAAATGTAATCAGCGTCGTAGAAGAAAAAACACACCAACTACAAAATGAAAAGAAATCTATCAAAGCAAGAATAAGAATAAGTGTTGGAAAATAATACTCCCGAATACCAAAATACTTCTTATTTATTGAGATTTAGAACGATTAATATTAATTACAGGACAAGCCTTTTCGGTGGCAAGAGAGCAAGAGACATAGCTGTCAATATTTGACGTTTACGTTGCACACACATGACATTGACGTATGTCTATTTTATTTCAACATCCTCCCTTAGACATAGTCCCATCTTCATGGAGCAGAATGCCAACTTTGAGTGCGGGGTAGGCTTGGTTAGAATGTCAGCCACCATTTCATCGGTCTGGACATACTGCACGGTTATTGTCCCATCGAGCACCTTGCTGCGCACATAATGGTGTCTCACATCAATATGTTTGGTCCTAGAGTGATAACAGTCAGTACCTGAAAGTTTAATACAGCTTTGATTATCACAATAGATTATCATTGGCTTATTCTTCAGTGGCCAAAAATCCTCCAGAAATTGTTTGAGCCACATTGCTTCTTGTACACATGACGATAATGCCATGTACTCCGCCTCTGTTGTGGAGAGGGCAACAGTTGGCTGGCGTCTAGAGTTCCAGCTGATTGTTCCTCCCTGAAACAAGAAAGTGTAACCAGTGCAGGAACGCCGATCATCTTCAGAGCTTGCCCAGTCTGCATCACAGTAGCCATGAGTCATATTTTCCTCTGTGTTCTGTTTAAAGCTCAGTCTATACTGTTCAGTGCCTTTCAAATAGCGCATAACTCTCTTCAGTGTTATCCAATGTGTCATCTCTGGTTTATTATTATATTTGCTTAACCAATTTATAGCAAAGCTTATGTCTGGCCTGGTTATTTGCGAGATATACAATAAGCAACCAATTATCTCTTGATAAGGAATATTGTGCAATATACTCCCTTCATTTTGTTTTTCTTGCATTTTTGTAACTTCCATTGGAGTTTTCACGCTTTTGCAATCAGACATGCCATACTTATGTAAAACTTCATTTATATATTTTCTTTGATCCAAATATATTAATCCATTCTTCCTGTCTCTCTCTACTTTTATTCCAAGATAATATTTGATATCTCCCATATCCTTTATTTTGAATTGTTTTTGTAGTTCCTTCTTTATAAAATATTGTGATTCCTGTTTATTTGTAAACAAAATTATATCATCCACATATATAGCTAGAAATACCATATCATTGTCCTTAATTTTAAAATAAATGCAGGGATCTAGCCTGTTCTGCAATAGACCCATTTCTTTCAGAGTGGAACTAAGTTTTTTATTCCACTGTCTACTAGCTTGTTTCAAGCCGTATAAAGATTTTTTTAGTCTACATACTTGTTCACCATTTTCATATAGTGGTGGTTGCTTCATATAGATTTCTTCTTCTATTTCGCCTTGTAGAAAAGCTGATACAGCATCCATTTGACAGATTTCTAAATCATGTTTCACTGCCAAAGCAAACAGATATCTCAAGGAAGCATACCTTACTACCGGTGAAAATACTTCTGTATAGTCTGTTCCAGGTTTTTGTGAACAACCTTTTATCACAAGTCTTGCTTTATATTTTACTATGTCTCCTTTTTCATCAGTTTTGGTTTTGAAAACCCACTTGCATGGAATAGAGCGTTTTTTGACTGGAAGAGTTGTAATTTCCCATGTTTTATTCTCCAACAAGGTCTGATACTCCTCATCCATTGCAGTCTTCCAATGTTCAGCATCAGTGCCTGACAAGGCTTCTTTGACAGTTAGTGGATCTGAAATTTCTCCAATACACATGAAATTATTGCCCTGCACATTTTCTCTTCTATGAGGTCTTATTGTGACATTCCTAGAGCTGTCATCACTGCTTACATCACTTGTGCTAGGTTGATATGTTTCATCATTTATATCATGACTGTCAAAAAATGATGAGGGCGACAAAGTGATATCCTCCTGTGTCTCATTAAGAACATCAACTGATACTACTTCACCATTTTCCTGTGTACAATTTAAATCACTACCAGTGACAGGGATGGTGACAAGCTGCGGTATATTTATAGGTTGCAGGGTGGTATTATCATTTGTTTCCTCAATAAATACCACATCTCTACTAATTTCAATCCTATTATTTTGTGGATCATATAATCTATAGCCCTTTGTGCTGTCGCAGTATCCCACAAATATCAACTTTTTTGATTTACGGTCCCATTTCAAACGCTTTTGTTTTGGGATATGCACCATGGCCTTAGAACCAAAAATTTTTAAATGTGAAATATTTGGTTTCTTACCAGTCCACATTTCATATGGTGTTACCTCAGCCAAAACTCTTGATGGTGATCTGTTGATGACATAGGCTGCAGTTGTAATTGCCTCAGCCCAATATTGTTTGTTTAGCTTTGCTTCAAATAACATGCATTTTGCACGTTCCACCAACGTCCTGTTCATCCGCTCCGCTAGCCCATTTTGCTCAGGAGTGTATGGAGCACTGGTTTGATGTTTGATGCCGGAAGCTTCTAGAAATTCATTAAATTTTTTGTTACAATATTCTGTACCATTATCGCTTCTCAGTATTTTTATTTTCTTTTCTAATTCATTCTCAACATTTTCTTTGTATTTTACAAACACAGACTTTATATCTAATTTGTTCTTCAGAGGATATACATGTACTTTACGGGAATAGTCATCTATGAAGGTTATGAAATACTTTGCACCACCAGCAGATGTCGTTTCCATCGGACCACATAGATCAGTGTGAACTATTTCTAGCAATGCATTCGCTCTTGAACCAGAATGTGGAAATGGTGCTCTAGTTTGTTTCGCTTCACAACATGGTATACAAACGGTACCAACATCTTTGTTGGTAATAGTTATACCTTCTGCACACGACTCTAAACTCTTTACATCAGCCATATTTAAGTGACCCATTCTCTTATGCCATGTGGTAATATCTGCCTTACTTATACAAGAAACAACATAAGCATTACCACTAACAGTGTTCAGTTTATACATGTTATTGGTTAGTCTTGCACTTGCTACGAGAATCTTGTTGGTATTGTAGATATTACAGCCCTTATCAGTGAATTCAACTTTACAGCCCTTCTTCGTTAACTGACTAACCGATAACAAGTTCGCACTCAGTTTAGGAATATACAAGACATTTCTCACCTGGATGGGTTGCTCATCTTTACATAAATCGGTATGGATGTTTACTTTACCCATATTTTGTACGGAGACAGCATCATTGTTGGCCACCATTATTTTTTCAATCGGAGGTGCCTGTACATCATACAACCAATCCAAACGTTTTGTCATGTGCATTGTCGCACCTGAGTCGATATACCAATCATTTTCATTTAACGTGCTGAAAGCTGAAAAAACGGCAGAAAAATTATTTTGTTCACTTTTCTTCTCCGCTTTGCATTGATTTTTGAAATGCCCGTATTTATTGCAATTATAGCAGCGTGGGCCCTTTCCTTTTGTGTCTGGCTTTGTGTTTTTGTTAGAGTTTTTTTTTGTGCTTTGTGAAGAGGGCGGACTCTGACACTTTAACTTCTTGAAGCAGTTTTGTCTTTATGAAATCCGATGAAATTTTTATGCCGGAACTTTCCAGACTCATGACCATTGGTTTATATGTATCCGGTAAACCCGCCAACATGAGTGTTCCCAGCCATTCATCACCCACCTCGAAACCAATGTTTCGTAATTTGTGTGCAGTGCTCATGATTTTATTCACATATTCTTCGACAGTTGTACAGTTATCTAGGGATGTGTTTATTAGATCTCGCAATAAGCCAACTTTCCGAGATAGCCCGGAGTCCTCGAAAGCATTTTGTAAATTTTTCCAAACTTGTTTACTTGATGTTGCATTTTCGATGTGAACGTAATTCATTGGTTCGACCAACAAAATGATTTTGGACTTAGCTTTTACATCTTTCTTGGGGTCAACTGCGGTGCCGGGGTCTACACATTCCCACAAATCCTCGTGTTCCAAATAAGATTTTACTGCGAACTTCCATGTCGAATAATTTTCCCGTCCGGCTAGCTTTTCAATTTGTAGATTGGACGTAGCCATTGTTCTGGGACGATGTGCGTGCTTAGAAATTTTGCCAAATTACTTCCAAATTGTTCAAATTCTGAAAATATATATAGGTATACGGGACGGCCCATGACCTTTTGACATGACATTGACGTATGTCTATTTTATTTCAACAATAAGAATACGGAGTAAGTGTCCAAAAGAGTGCTGCAGATCTGAAAATAATAAAAATAATATACAGGGTGTCGCAAAAATCAGCGTCAAGCCGAAAACGGAGTACCACTCATCCACTTGGTTCATATGACGACCCAGAAAAACCACAAAATCATGGGTCTATTTCCAATGGTTCCTGAGTTAGGTATAAGCTTTTTCCTGAAAATAATAAAAATTCTCTGTTCTCGGCTGTCAAACTTTTCTATGCTGAAACTATAAATGTCAATATTTTGTAATTATTGTTTTTATACTACTAACTTATTAATTTTAGTGCGAAAAACAAACATGATGCCCATATTTAAAAAAAAAAAGTATCAGTTAGTTCCGTGTTCGCATCAATTCTTCATGCTGAAAAAAAAAGACCAGTGCACTTATCTTAGATTTCGAAATGGTAAAATAAGTACCACTTTTTACCTTTAATCATTAACATTATTTTGTTTATGTTTTTAATTAGTATTATGTAATGTAGGTATGTATATGTTGAATCAAGTTTTTTTATTTTTTCAATACTACTAAGTGGGTATTATAGTAAATTTCTATGAAAAAAAATCCCTGGTTAGATAATATTTTAAATTTTTAAATTGTAAATAAATAATGCTGGACAATTCACACAGCAAAATACTACTAGGTAACTGATAACTGATATAACTACATAATACACAGGTATTTTTTTATTATTCATGAAAACGACTAGATCACCCGGAACAAATATCTGCAAATCGTTCAAACATTTGTCAAGAGGCGGGAATCGAACCCGCAACCTCCTGCGTCGCAGGCAGGCCTTCGCCCACCGCGCCACAGAGGTCGTCGTTTTCATATAAATCTTAATCTAAATCCTCGATATCCATTTGTTCTACATTTGACGCATAAATTTCTATGCGGGCGAAGCTGCGGGGCGCAGCTAGTGTAAATACATATCAGCACTTTAGCGGCGTGTCTAGGCACTTCCCAGCGCTCAGTGCTAATTGAAGCCTCTTCCGCTTTTGCACAGTTCATTATATTGAGCCATTGTAAGCTTAGTTATATGAAAGTACTAGGTTCTGTCTGCACTGTGTGCCTTTTGACGGACGAAGCCGAGAGTGGAAGATCAAGTTCGAGGATCCCTCTTTTGTATCCCTTTCGAGAGGGATTTAATTGTATCTCCGTTGTTTTAGAGCAGCTAAAATAGTTATATTTAAATTAATATAATAATGTTAACACGTGCCGTGTACAATCATTAATTTCAATTTGAAATGATCAAAAATTTTTCACTGGACTTTCAATGGGATTTAATTGTATCCCCGTCGTTTTAGAGCAGCTTTTCGAATGTATTTGAACACGAAAATAAACACATGTCGTTTGTACAATCATTGATTTCGTGTCTAACGAGTGCAAAAATTATTACATTGTACCTCACTGGACTTTCAATGGTCGGTAGTGATGTAACATCTATCTAGCCCCATATGGAGTAAATTCTTATTCTTCCATTTTATGTCTGTTGCAAAATTTAGGACTTTAAATTCAACTACAAGTAAAATAAAATATATTATAAAATTATAAACATCAGTAGCTGTTGTACAGAATAATGTAGTACAATTTCAATCTAAAATTCAATGCTAACCTGAAAATAACTCTGAATCCATGAAATGTCTCACAATAACAGAGGCCGTAGATTTCAGCTGTAATGACATCGGTAATCTGGTACCGAAGTATCGAGGACTGGATACAGGGTAGGATTAAGGTACATGCATGAAGGTATAGGTGAGTTCCATTCTCAAAACCAAAATCAGTTACTGATTCTATATTATGGACGTACGATGTCAAATGATAACATTTATTATTAAGGAAAAAACAAAATAATAAAATTGAATCAATTATAAATACAATTTCTTAAATTGCATGGTGCTTGTTTGTACCAAGCTCTCTGCGATTAGTAAACGGTTTGTAGATCACCAAGGCAAGAGCTCTCGTCGGAGCATCTTGTAATGTTACACTTTTGTGTAACACCAAGTTATTCGAGAAGCTTCCTACCTAATTTTCCTAGGCAGAAAGATCCTAACAAATTAAAGAATATTAGAAATTATGTACAATTTTAATTTTTATTTACAGACTTTTATAAAATTTTGATGCGAAGGTTTCGAGTTAAGCTGGAGACGTTACAGGTTTGAGGAGATGTTGAAGGTTTTGAGTGAAGCTGGAGACGTTGCAGGTTGAGGAGATGAGACGTTTTAAAGGTTTTGAGGTTAAATGGATGCTCTTCTGGGCGTAGAGGTCGACACCAGGTGGTGGAGCTCTACGCCAGGTCTGGAACTTTGCCGTTTAGGTTTTTGAAGGTTTGAAGGGCTTTCTTGAGTTTCCCGGGCCAGCTGGGCCCGGGAAATGGCCTTTTAGAAGATATTCGTCGCGAAGTCAGAGGTAAACTGATCCTTGGCCGTTCTGGCACTGTTTATATATATTCCGCCGTTCCAATGTAGTTCCAGAATTGAGAATTCAAAATAATGTACGTTTTTCAAAATTTGTACGATTTTCTTTATAATTTCGTACGAGGTTTCATCCAAAACCTATGTTACCTTTCCTCTTTGCTTCAGATCGGAGCAAATTTTGACATTTTCAAAATTGGCATTTATGTCACAACAATCTTTACCAAAACAAATATTTTCAAAGAATTTTAAGAAAAAGTAGAAAAAGAGACCAAAATGGATACAATAATTACAGATGTTATAAAAAACTGGATATAGAAGGTAATATTTACATTGTTATACAAAATTAGAGCTAGAACAGAAATAAAATATTACAATCTATTAGTGTAAGCTGGCCAGGCTGTTTGCCCTTAACTCTGCTACGCACAAAAGTAAGCAGCTAAATGTATCTTGGATTAATAAGTGTCTAAGTTGTGCTAATAAAATGTCATTTGCATGTCAAGAATGATACAGATTATACTGATACTGTTTTTATTGTGATAAATATAACAATCTTTGACTTGTCAAAATTAACATGATTTTACAACATGATTTTAGAGCTGCAAAGGAAAAATAATATTTACTGTAAGGTCATTGTGTTGTGTAGTAGTAGATTTAAGGTAAAGAAAATCATCATCAATTTTATTTCTCATGTCTGAGCTTAATGTGAATTTAGTCTATAAATTTTAAGTAACAAGAACTTGCCGTAAATGTTTGCCTCCTGACTACGTCTCTGTCGAAGAGTCTTGCCTCGCGATGCGTCAATAAATTAAGGCTCGCTCGAGTGGCTGCCGACCCGATTCTAAGGCATTCGTGCCTTTAAATCAAGCAATTATTACCAGACTCGTATTCCCACCTTCCCACTTCTTCACCTTCTCTGATATTACCTTAACTTCACTGATATAACGACCTGGTAAGACCATTCAATTCACCACGTTAGGTTAAGACCAGGAACGCTTTTCCAACTGATATAAAACGACATAATTCTCTAGAGACTAGCTGGGTGGGCCTTGGATACTAAAAGGTTGTTTAATCTACTAAAAACTTAAGTTTACTACCTACATTAAACGGCACTTTTATAAAGTAGTTTCTATTCTACACCTTAATTTGGATGTGGGCGACAGTCTTCCACACGAGAAAACGCGTCTAAAATTGAAACAGTTTTATTATTTTTCTCTTTGCTCAGCCCACGCAAATGCTCAAGGTAGATCGCCTACGCGTAGATTCAAAATACGATCTTATTCTAACAAAAGCCCATATTTAGGTCGAGGGTCTTTCCCATTTCTACGGCATTTGTGCTCGTAAATCAAGCAATTATTGCCAGTGCCATATACCCATCCCACTCCTTATATTTCCCCGGGGTAAGAAGCTTAACGCTAAAAGTACTCTGTTTTAATAAAAGCTGTTATATACTGACCAGAATGAGCTGTAGGTACTCTTATAGCTTACAGGAGACACAAACCACAAAATTTAAAACCTGTTCTAAAAGAAGTCCAAAATCCAGTCCAGATGCTAAAGGCATTCAAAAACATTCAAGATCTTTATCCAGAAAGTCTTCAACACCTGTTCAAATAGGCCTCTAACGAACTTTCCTTTCTTCTCCCCCTCGAACCTCACATGCCAATCAAAAGGTGTAAACTTGGCGCATAACAAGCTCAGATCAAACAAAGTTCGGGATTAACAAAAGCTTTTTTTTTTCTTTCCGCTCTCCCAATTATGCGACAAGTTCAGTTTTGAAATTGGATTTGTTTTGCATGTCGGTGAGAAGACCCAGTTTTATTATTGGGTGAACGGTGCGGATTCCAGAATGGTTTTATTTTTAGATTGTTAATCTGATTTCGTCTTTGAATAATTTTAGTCTGGGTAATATCAAATTACTTAGTAAGTGTACCTAATCTAGAGAATCTACCTACAGCCTTCTGTATAGCTTGTTTATAATAGTCTAGGATCTCATACATTTCTAGGTTTTACTACAATAATGCAGGCCTAAGATCACACTAATATAATAAATACGAAAGCTTGGATGTCTAGTTGTTTGTCACCTCTTCACGCCAAAAAGTACTGAACGGATCGGGCTTAAATTTTCATACAAGTAGTTCTAGGCTGATAAAAAGTAGTCTATGTTTTATTCCAGATAAAACATAGACTACTTTTTATCACAAAAATCAGATCCAATGGGATATAAATAACCAACAAAACAAACAACTCGTGCGAAACCGCGGTCAGAAACTAGTATTTTCTATAACATGAATCAGTTCAATAACTCAATAATTGAAAGTTTCTCGTTTCGGTAGCGTTTCAGTTTTTCTGACTAGTATAAAGCGGAAAAATATAAAAGTTCACTCGTTGCTACTACCGTATTCATTGGCTGTTGGCCAAAATATAGTTAAACGTACTTCTTAGGCCGTATAATATCGCTTGGGTACAAAAACATTTATTTACCCAAATATCTGTTTATATGAAACTCAAGTTTAACATCTATCTGATTCTACATTGGCTGAGACACACATTCCAATCACATCTTGAATTCGATGTGACTAATTATCTATTGATTGGTGGTTGTTTATTATCGTCTATGGGAATAACGTATCTAAAATTATTCTCAAAGCTCCTGTGTTGCCTACTCTGTATTAAAATAATAAAATATTTGTTCGAGTTCTTTGTGTTTATTCCACTGGATCTCGGCTTTATTTATTACAACTCAAAGGGCGAAGCCTACAAAATGTACGGAATGTTTTCTATTTTGCATGTGCCTGAAGGTGAACGCAATCCAATAATGCAAAGATTTCTCGCTCGAGCTAGAACTTATAGGAAATTCTCATGGCACATTATGTACATTCTGTGTACTAAATATCGGGAATTTGTCAATAAAACAAAAAATACAAATTATTCATCTAAATTTATTTTATCGCCTTCAAAGTAGGCCCCATCGCTTGCAATACAACACCTCCAACGCTTCACCCAGTCTTCCATACATTTTTCATAGGCTATTTGCGGTATGGCCTTTAGCTCATTCAGCGAATTTTCTTTTATGGCTTCTATCGACTCAAAACGTTTTCCTCGAAGTGGTAATTTTAACTTGGGAAATAAAAAAAAGTCAGACGGAGCCATATCAGGTGAATACGGTGCTTGGTCGAGAACTTTTGTTGAATTTTTCGCTAAAAACTCTTTCACTATAATGGCTGTGTGCGATGGTGCATTATCATGGTGCAGCATCCATGAGTTGTGTTGCCACAAATCTGGACGTTTTCGGCGGATACTCTCATGCAAACGCTTCATCACGCCTAAATAATATTCTTTATTCACTGTTTCTCCCTTTGGAAGGAATTCGGAGTGAACCACACCACGGTAGTCAAAAAAAACTGTCAGCATCACCTTGATTTTGGAGCGACTTTGCCGCGGTTTTTTGGGTTTCGGCTCGTTTTCGAGACGCCATTCTGAAGATTGTTGGCTTGTTTGCATGTCGTACTCATAAACCCATGTCTCGTCGCCAGTTATTATACGTTTCATAAAGGTTGGATCCATCGAAACTCGGGAAACCATGTCTTCAGCGACATGCTTTCGCTGCGCTTTTTGAACAAAATTGAGCTCTTTTGGAACTAGTCGAGCGGCGACGCGTTTCATGCCTAAAATGTCAATGAGAATGTTGTGGACGGACTTAAAAGATATGTTCACCTCACTAGCCAACTCTCTCAGACTCATACGTCGATTTTCGAGTACTAGCTTCTTGATTTTGTCGATGTTTTCTTTAGTCGTAGCGGTTGAAGGTCTACCAGAACGAGGCAAGTCTACTACTACTTCTCGGCCTTCTTTAAAAGCCTTATACCATTCATAAGCCCTTGTTTTCGATATACACGATTCGCCGTATGTATTTCGCAACATTTTTAGTGATTCACCACATGAAATATCATTCGAAACACAAAATTTAAGGCACACTCTTTGTTCAACAATATTTTCCATTGTAAAAATCGCCGAGAACTCAAAACGATGACCAACAAAAAGTGTAGTTTAAAACAAATTAAATGACAGATCCCGCTCAAATTTTGCGCGCTAAATCAGTACAGTGCTACCAACATGCAGTAAAAAAATTAGAACGACCTCTTTTACGCGGGTCTTTTTATTGACATATTCCCGATTCTTTTTACACAGAGTAGTATGTTTGTTTGCTGAATCTGTTACAACACTCTAAGAAAGAGCTAGATTAATTGCTTTCTTCTCACTGAATTTCAGAATATTTCGGCTAAATTAGCACAAGCGCAATTTTTAACAATTTCAATAAGGAGGCCAAGAGGATGATCCAGCTATGTTAGGTAGCGTTTGGGAAACTACGTCGAGTCTTCTCGTCATTCATACCGCAATGCTCGAAAACGAAAGTTTTCAATCAGTGCGTCCTACCGTGGTCCTACCCGTCATGCATGAACTATGGAGCTGAGACGTGGACACTCACGGTAGGGCTGGTCCACCAGTTTATAGTCGACCAGCGAGCTATGGAGAGAGTTATGCTCGGGGTTTCTCTGAAGGTTAGGATTCGCAACGAATACATCCGACAGAGAACCAAGGAGCGAAAGACTGCTGGCAGATGCTAGATGCGGCAAGCTAAAGACAGGGCGCTATGGCGCTCATTAGGGGAAGTCTATGTCCAGCTGTGGACTAATATAGGCTGATGATGATGTAATTTTTTTTAAAACTGAAATTATAAACCATGTTTTTAATTTTTACCCAACTGTGCAACAAGGGGGGTTATTAAAGCGTCAATTCTAAGCCCCTTGCAGTTCTTTCACAGTTCGATAACGTGGTGTCTACTGGTTCTGCTGATTGAGTACACAGACAGGCATAGGAACTACTCCTACTGTTGGTAAAGAAACTGGGTTGGTTAAAGCATTGCATGTTCATTGGGCAAGCTCATAAACATACACATTTGCGAAAACATCGCATGATTACAACCACAAGTTTTATTAGATATAAACAAGGTCATGGTAGTCCACATGAAAATGTGAATAAAGCTGAAAATGTCTTATTAGTCCGTCAAGATTTTTGGAGTGTTTTGAAGGTACTTCTTGTTTCCTACTTGAAATTTCGACAGGCAAGATAATGTATTTGAATGAAGACATGCGATATTTAAATAAAAGGAATTGAAAACTATATTGGAAATACATTTTGTAGACCGTGCAGACATTATGTTACAGACAAATAATACGGCAAAATTCGGAAACCTAGTCTAACGATAATTGATTATCGTAGAACAAAATGATGACATAATGGAGGTTGACAGAATTAACTTAACATTCAAGAACATAATAATAAGGTCACGATGGTAGCTTCATTCTCAAAGCTTAAGCCGGTGCCAAGATTCAAGGTGTTGGTGGGCTGTTTCATAACAGCTACTCCACTATAAAATAGCCGGTATATAAACGAAGTGACCAAAATGCAGCACAGTTGTTCTAATAAATGAACAAAGTGCTAAATAGTTTATCATAATGCGCTAGTGTGTGATGAACAAAGTGCTAAATAGTTTATCATAATGCGCTAGTGTGTGCGCATACAAAGTTTCGCCAGAATACGCAATGAGCTCCCAAACCTGTTTTATTACAAAGCTCACTATCCTAGTTTGTAAAATTAGTAATTCCCAGTTTCGGAGCAGGTTTTGCTGGCAAGTTGTGCCAAGTTTAATTTCGAAAACCACGGAAGCGAATCCGTGCAATACACTCTGAATAATATGACTTTTACACAGCGAGACGTATCTTGTATGCTGGGAAATTACATTATTTAACTTTTGAATTAGAAATGCATTTATATATTTCTTAGGCATTGTTGCTAACTTCAAAAGAGATAATATTGAATCGTTATTTAGAAAGTTAGAAATTTGTTCTTGGCTTTGCTATACTCTGCTCTGCATATCGATTTTAGGGTTCTCCAAGGTCGCACGATGCAGCATTGTCGGCTTGCCAAATGCGGTCAGCATTTTCTGCTGTCATATTGTTGACATAGTGCTTTACGCTAGTCACGGGATGCGTTACACTTCCGCTTAGTCATGGTCAAATCTTTTTAAAAATACAAAGCTCTAATTTACTGTGTAATTGGGACAAACTTCGGAAGTTTCATGTTGAAATGATCATGAGTTATAGTTGCATATGTAAAAACTTTACTTCGTTTTCACATTCCTATTCCCATTTCCCACTGCAAGTAATATGAAGTTAATGTTAAACTGTCCAATGGCCAGTGTAGGGATACTAACGGGCCGCAATGCAGAGCCCTGTTACATCACAGTGCTCGTAAATTAACATTTTTAACCTCGACGCGAGAGGGCGTAGCTGAAAGCTGTAAATAATTGCCATTTTGACCGTCAAACTGAGTCCTACACAAATGAGGTCACACGGTACTTATTAGGTTATTAGCAGGGGCCTTTTTATACCAAGAACCACTCAGTATCAAATGCTCCCTTGAGATCAAAGATCCAGATTAAAACTTAAAATTGCAAATGTTTAACCGTAGGTATTCACAAGTTGGACAAGGTTCTTAATTCGACTGTACGATTTAGTTTTAAGTTTCATTTGGTAAATTTGTCAGACAGTAAAACATAAGTCGAAGCAGAACATTATTCATCAGCTGCTACATAATAGAACAACAATAACATACTGCCATTTCTACCGCGAACGACACAACTATATATCTTCCTGTTTATTCAATAACTGCAACTCAAGTATACGAAGGAACATTAGAAGCATCTCATCTCACATCGTCTGTTTGGACAACGTGCACGATAAATAACACCGGTCCCACTGACGACCCCTAAGGAACCCAGCCTGCACCCTTACGCAACTGAAAAAATATTTGCACAAGATATGAGTAAATGAGTCATTGTTTATTTTTATTACGATATACGGGAAAAGCATTAAGCTTTACTGCATCTTGTTGTGTATAACAGAAAAATTATGAATGAATGTACACTTTATTACACTTTTAACATAACAAAAATAAAACAATACGTATCTAAATTTGAAACATGGTCAGTACAAGCGCCCTTATCGCTTTAGATTTCTCCCAAAGCAAAAATACGAATCCGATAAGTATCGCTGAATGCTTCGTTATAAATCTTCTAGTTATTATCCTAGGAAAATTAGGTACTTACCGACTACCGACCGAAAGGCTATCGAATACTGTCCTTCGACTCCAACCAACTAAGCTGATCAACTGAAACGGATCAACTAAAATAAGCTTAATTAAAATGATAATTGTAAAACTTACTATAAAAATATCACTAAACGATAAGAAAATGAATGGACCCGCAGACCCCCTGGTTCGCTGTTACTTTACCTAATCACGAGACACATCATCGAAAAAGAAGTAAAAATACGATTGGAGCACAAACAAAATTCACGTATAAAATTTTCCCGCTGTTTTGTGGATGCAAGAATGGCGGGATGGCTCCCCGGTTGGAGGGAAAAATTAAATATGGCCGCCGCAAGACACGACGCGGAGCAAGGAAACTCAAGAGCTCAGACAGAATCCACTGCATAGGCTAGATAAATTTGAACTTTTATATCTAGATGTCGCTAGTAAAACTAACCGAGAAGCATCGTGAAATCATTATAACCTGGCACTAAGGATACCGTGATCAACACTAAGGCTGTTAGGCCCAGAGCGAGGCCCTTCACAGCGGATGGGCTGACCTCTGCGATTATCACGAAGGAAATGGCGGGTTCAATTCCTGCCTCGGGATAAATATTGCAGATAGATATAATCAATTGATATTATTCGATAAAAAAGATTAGTTTATTATATTTTAAAGATTTATGTTAGACTTCTAGAAAAAAAGCTTTTAAGAATGAATGATACCTGAAATCGCATAGGGTCAGCAACCCCATAATACTGATAATTCTGAAGCATTTAGGTACTTTGAGATTAATATAATATGTTTTAGTTCAGGATTGATGCTAGAACGCTAGTGTTTCCAAAAAAGGATCCCATAATCAAATAAGTCGCTTTAAACTATACAATAAATCTTCGCTATTGATACTTTGTACTGTAAACAAACCGAATATAAAGCAGATGGTATGTTTTATATTATCAAAATGTACAATTTTTTTAGATAACAAGCAAAATCTTGATTTTTCCACTTACGCCGATCTGCTCTGTCCCGTTCCTATGAACGCGAAATACTATGCCTATCACATCACACACTATTCACAAAATGTCGTCATAGGCCCTCACTAAAAGTTTAATCAAACTTTACTATAGCTTGCAGTTACTACTCGTCCTAGAATCACGTCCCCTGCGAACCGCCACAAAATATAAAATGTACCCGTTCCCTACAATGTACTGGCAACGTTTATATTTAATATTTTCTATGGAAGGGTCTCGCTCGGGCCATTCATTTTATTTTTGGTTCCATCGCGAAGGTGTAAAATACGACCCTAACCTGTATGCTAGGGCAAAAACGGCTTGACTGATTTGAATATTTTGTTTGCTCTATCTAATACAAAAGAGGTTAAAAAGAAAAAAAATGTAGGTGATACGAAGTTCATGGAGTCGTACGCAAAATAACTACTAAAACAAATATTGCCGTTTATAAAACATAGCCGATCGATATGAAACTGCTAATTGTGTAAAGAAACCGAAAGGTTAATTAATTTGCTTGTTAAATCACTCTGATAACAAAATGTTTTGTAAGCAAAAATATATAGAAAAAACAATCGCTCGTTGAATAAATATATGCGGTTAGTTGAACTGGACAGCGTCTAGGTGTGATATTTCGAGCTTCTCAACAACGGCCCTGTGGCGCAACGGATAACGCGTCTGACTACGGATCAGAAGATTCCAGGTTCGAATCCTGGCAGGGTCGCGTTCTTTTTGGTTTTTATCACTTTTTGTACGTAATTTTTGTATTTTTTTTAAAACTAAAGAATATTGTGTCGCTTTTACTTCGTTGTTCTTTTTCGGAGCGACTATCATCACGGCTCATTAACCATGCATTAAGGTGTCGCCACACTGCGCACGGCGTGCTCTAAGTTTGGTGACATTTTGGTAAAGTTATGCGACATTTTGCTGCGGCCCCTGAGTATTTGCATACATATTAATGCGGCGAGGATGAGCTCCTTCAACTAAATAACATCTCGTTTCGCGGCTTTGTCATGTTAATCTGAGAAAAACGGCCGATGCAAAAGGTCACATTTCAAGATATTCTAGCAACTTAATGTTTTTATGAATAACAAACCATTATAGTTATCCCGTTAGTGAGGGAGGTACTTCATAAAGTAATTTATCACGGGACACTCGAGAACAAGTGTACACGTACAGCATTGCCCTACCTATAATACCTTATCATTGAAAAACATAGGCAGAAAAATTAGAACACATTGAGTTTGGGAGATTTAGCTGAATTTACGCTTTGTTGCAAAATGCTTTTAGGCAAACATGAAATTTTCCTCTTATCCATAACAGAAAATTACCAGGTGGAGAAAGTAGGCAAAGTCAAAAATTTATAAACCACGATCCACGGTCTTCTAGTTCCGGGAAGATTCTGCCGTGTATGTAGGTCGCCTTCCTTGACCTCGTTTACACCTGTTGCTCCCAGCTTTGCCATTAAAATATTCCTGTTTGCAGCTTCTGGTCTGTAACAGGCTTATCAGCTTGTTTAATTAGGTTATTGGTTTGCAACTGTAGGTATACGAGTGCTAATTGGCTGTATGGATGATGGCATAAAATATACGTCTGGCTGTTCATTGAACCCTAAGCTTTATCCTCGTTAGGTACTTGTTTTTATTAGGGTACAAACTTTAGGCACCTACGATGTAAATTAGGAAAATGTTGATTGATATTATAATAAAGAAATAAGTTTGGTGTATTTTTTTCGTAACAAAATTATTCAGTTAGGAGCAAGTTCAACACTTAAAACTTTTAATTTGATACTATTCTGAGTATCAATTCGCCTCTCATCATAATCGTTCGCCTGGGCTGGAATTAGATAATAGAGCACAATATTGCAAATATCGACGACCCATTGCCGTTACTCCTATAACCTTGACGACCTCTGTGGCGCGGCGGGCGAAAGTCCGCCTGCGACACAGGAGGTTGCGGCTTCGATTCTCGCCTCGGAACAAATTTTTGCACGATCTGCAGATTTTCAATTTATCTAGCATCCATAACACAAGCTCTGCTAAGCTTGGGGCTAGATGATGCTGTGTGAATTGTCCAGCATTATTTATTTATATAATTTTTTATTTATTTAATTTTAACCGTCTCTTGGCCCCAAGTCGCCTAATACAAAGTTTACTTATTGTTGGCTCAGCGACCCAAAGTGGATCTCGGCCTCCGACACCAGACTTTTCCAGGCATCTCGGTCTCAATCAAAGATTTAAAAAAACTTGATGATTTGCGTACTTATTGAAGTTTTTTGTTTCAGATCAACCTCCGTCTCATTCTGGTGTCCAACAAATCGAAGGAATTCGTCTTCAGCCCCACAGATTCGGCAGGCGATATCGCGTTACATGTCTACGACAATTGGCCTGAAGGTAAACTCGGTTTTTGATTTGCATCACCACAGTGAATTATTTTTGTATAAATCGCGTCTCATCATATCAACCCACAAACAGATCGTCCACTGAACATTATTATGCCTTCGCCACAAATAAGGTAGGTACTTTTATCAAGCTTTTTTCATAGATTAATGCCTCATTCCAAACAAAATAATACACATAATTACCACTTCAAGGGTTTTACAACACTACAAATCTCAAAAAAAAATATAAGTCCATGAGTGTGGGAAAGACAAGCCAACAACAACAATGATCGATTGAATTCCTGTTCTATTAAAAATTCAACAAAGAATGAAAAAACACATGAAAATCCTAAAACACACACTTTTACAAAACATTAAGGTTTTATTAGTAGGTATGTATATTTATTCCTATTTCACTAGTAGGTATGAGATAAAAGTAGCGAACATGTGCAACCCCTAAATATCCTTCAATCTTCATAAAATTTCGCGTCTTTTGTAGCAGTGAGACTGGGGCAAACTAAAGTCAAGTGAAAATAAAACTTGGAAAAATTAGCCAGCCTAATATATGTCTATCTAAGCTAGCACTTTAAATGGCGAGCTAAAATATTTATATTTCGATAAACCTGATGCGGGAGAATGAGAAACGCGACTCTAAAACATAGATCGAATGAATAGGTATTTGAAATAACAAACGTTTATGTAGTTAGATAAAAGAATAAAGCACCTCAAAAACAATCAGCAGTAAAACGTACCAGAATAAACGCAGTGGGTGGATGATAAGGATATATTTGCGTAGTTAGCTAGACACATCCTTGGTATTCAGGAACTCGTGGCAGTGATAATGTCAAAATCATACGAAACCGGCAGATTTCATAATAAAACGCAAGGCTGAGGTCAGTGCAGTTAATTGTATTAATATCCATAATTGAACATTCACTCTTCTTTAAACGAATAATGCCTTAACATATAGGTTGATTTGCATCGGTTGTGTTGATTTGCATTTAGTACCTACACGAATGCACTCGTTAGCAACTCTTCCGCATGCCATAGTCATGAAAACGATATGAAAGTTATGTAATTTTGATAAAAGTAAAGTCGAATAATTCTGAAAAATGCACTTCACGGTATGCTTCATTGGTATTGGTTGTAAGACACGTTTAAGCTGGCTGACCATCAGAGATCCAGAATCTTCCCCTTTCGGCGTAGAATCTTATCATTATCATACACAGTCCAATGCTGGATATAGATAGACATCCCCATGCCGACGCTAAAAATAGCGGTAGGCGTAGAGCTTGCACCACTACACTTGTTTTTAATAACAAACACTGTATTTCTGCATAAAAAGTTTTTATGCAGAAAATATTCATAAAAAAATAACTAAAGCAAATATGATACTCGTATAAAGCGAATACAGTGTTTGTTTAAATTACACAAGTTGACTTCATATTAAAGCACGTTACTTTTATTTATGCGTTATATAACGGTCGATAAATTGAAAATGAAGTGAGGGTGAACTGGGGTGCTCAATGGGGTGAAGCGATCTGACGCCATGGAAATCAGTTTATGCCATTGTAATATTATGATGGAGGTTTTGTTCGTAAATGGCTCAAAGTTTTTCTTTATAAATAGCGATCCGATTTTTTGAAATATTTAAAACTTAATAATATAGGTACTGTCGGATGCGGCAAGCTGAAGACTGGGCGCTATGGTGCTCATTAAGGGAGGCTTATGTCCAGCGGTGGACTAATATAGGCTGATGATGATGATGATATAGGTACTCGTATGACTAAGGTAATTAGTAAGTTTCTTTATTTTTCTCTGAAAGCTCAGGCTGTGTTAGTTATTTGAGAATAACTTTTTTTTAGCATAACTTAGCGTCATAAAATTTATAGACACTCTGAATGGGCCTTCTCTTTCCTGTTAACCGTTTTTAATATATAAGTAGAAAGGGTTTTTGATGAGCACCATTCAAAACAGAACAGGGTAAATGATTGGACATCTTATACGACATGAAAGCTTCATAGAAGGAAACGTAGAAAAGAAACGAGGAAAGTGAAGACCAAGAATTAACTATAAGATCAATGAGAAATCCGCTGTGATCTAGTATAAAGAAGAAGGACGCATTAGAAAGAGAAAAGTAGGGGAAATTGCATCATTGCAACAAGAGCTAGACTCTTAAATTTATAATAACAAACAATAATGACGTCACTCACTATGTCTATAAATTAGCGACTTAATTTACTGAGCATTAAAACTTAATTACTGCTTTATCTACTTGCACCTTTACGAAATAGCCGTGAACGCATTAATTGAATTCAGACACACGCGAGGAAGAATAGCGGGCCCAGTGAGCGCCCGAGGGGAGCCTGCCAATTACATAACGGTCGCAACGTGCTTGTATTTATATCAAAAACACTGGACCTAAACTCGTGTTATAGACATGAAAGTCGATAACTTAAGTTTAAGTAACTTAATTAAAACCCTGAATTAGAATCTCAACGCACTGTTTGAAAAACATCTTATTCAGTTTCATAAAAGAATATTACTTTTCACACTCCACTGGTTATAAGATAAAACCATCTCTATGTTCTGTTCATTAAATATAATTTAAGATTTTAAAATAACGTTATATTAAAATCTTTTAGTTCATTTTCTTTATCATGTAAATCTACTACAGTTTTTACGTCCACCGTTTTACATTTATGATACGTTTTTAGGGTCCATTACCATAATGCTTGCCACTATGTATGCAAATCAGAGTACGCAGAAGTTCTATAGAATCCTTAACTAAAATACTACCAAACGTTCACAAAAACTAAGCATCAAGTTTTTGGTAAGCTTCCTTCCAAAATAGACAATTGAGAGAAAAATAATAATATTCAGTCCCCGGGGCTTACGAACCCCGAGTGCGGACGTGACGTCGACGTGACGGGATTCCGTGATTTCATTCCCCGGATAAAAACAAGTATAAAGCCAATGATACTCGCATACGAAAGCTCTTTTCAACATTCAAGCGAATTTATAATTAGGTCGATGCGGGCTACACAGATACAGTACGCCATTTCAAAGAAAACGCTTTTAAAATAATTCCTCGTATTTCAGTCTATGTTATTCCCTTTACAGAGGAAAATAGATAAATTCCTGTTCACGTGTAAAATAAAATGAGCGAATCGTGCTAGGGTATGACAGGCACGTGGCGCAGACAGACGGTGCGTGCCATGTTCCCAAAGGAACATACTTTTATAAAACTGCTGGTTTATTTTTAAACACAGACCGTTTTCTGTCTCATAAAGACGGAAAATGTTTGAAAGAAAAGACAGTAAGTATAAGTTAGTACTGTCTCCGAACCGATAGCTTCTTTTTTTAACGAAACGAAAATGGGACAAAGTGCCGCTTAAATTTTCCCCGTGGAAGATTTACCTGTGCCGAATTCGAAGGTACCTTTAGCATTGATATTATTAAATGCACGTATTTTTATGCAAATGAAATTGTTATTCCATAGCTTGGTTACTTGACTATTCTTCCCAGATTCCCTTTTCGCTGGTTATGCCAATGGAATGCCGATGGATATCGCGGAGCTGATGTTATGCTAATTTTATTGTGTTTTCGTCGGTTTCTTTCCATCGTAATGTTCGTTCGTGCGGGCAATTGAAAATGAAGACAAAATTACAACGTAGATGAACCAAAACATCTTGGGAGTAGCTATTTTTTGTGGTATTTTTAAAAATAGTCTATGAAAATATGTGTAATATGCACATAGTTTCCATTTTTGTTGAGTAACAACAACCGTAAAATATATTGTATTTTGTGTTATTTATAAAAAATATTAATTATTTTTTAAATGGAGGGATGTCATACTTTGCCCATCTATGGGAGCAAAAAGATACTAGTTAGTACAAGTATTGTTCGTATGTATGTGGTTTAAAATGTATGCTGAATCGAAGGCGTTGCCAGTAGCCTACATTTAAATCAGACAAAAGTAGCAGGATGTCGAATTTTAAACATGTTTTTATAGACAAAATCGTTTATTTTTCATGTTCAATGTCCGGCATAAGCCCACGCAGTGTGTGCGTAAGCGATGTGTAAAAAAACTAAAATTGTTTTGAAGCGGATTCGACCTCGTTCGACGAGTAAAGTTACACGAGGTCAGTTACCCGTTAGTTTGTGATACTTTTCGCGCATTCGTTCTAGTGTACTTGCACCTTTATATTTGCGTACAAAGAAAACAAAAACATTGTACAAAATGTATTCTTATATAATAAGTATTTCATATAAGAATTAAACCAGTTGGTGATTGACATGACGGAGGCGTATGACTGTACATTAGCATTTTGTCTGTACCGTTTGTTTTCCTACTTTATTACGTCATCTTTCGTTCGTTTATTGTCTGTATTATTGCCTAGTTTTTATTACCTGGCGTGTTTTTATTCGCTGGCTTTTTAATATGCCGGTCATCATCATCTAAACTTGCATAGAGGTTTACGCCTCTGACTTCGGTCTTTGGGAGGCTGACACTAAACTTTCTTCTAAATTGTCATCTTCCGTCAAGTCATTTTAGGTGTAAAGAACTTTATTTGTTTTACATCCTTTATCTCCCAAACTATACAGTTAAATTATAATGAGATATCCTTATGAATTTAATGTCAGTAACCTCGAAGATCTACCTCTATATTATGTAGTTTAAAAAATATCTAGCAACATAATGGGAAACTTATATTAGTCATTTGACGCTATCTGTAGGACGAATCATAAACTTATTATCTATACTATAGGCATCAGATCCAACCACGAAGCTGTCAATCACCAAGAATCCTGCTCCGGTACTTCAAGGAGCTGGAGCTGGTTAGGGCCTGATTAAGCAGGGGGCACAATACACTCCCATGCGAGATGTCAGTGCAGATCCCAGTTCCCCCTACTCAGAATATGTGTATTCACTAAGAATTCTCTTTTTGCTATCATCCATTTTCATATCAGGTTCATTATGAAGTAGCATTGAGTCAACGCTAGCTAACAAACTGAATGAATTGTAGGCAATCAAGAGCTTCAGTTCCAAGCTACAATTTATTCCTCTTTGTTCAATTCCATCCATCGTTGTAACTGTGGTTATCGCATTCGCCTGTGTTTATTACCAGCGGTGTCCGTCCATCAGCTGGATTGCCTTTAGTAGATGCTGCACTCTGACATATGCGATCCCTGTTGACGTTTATTGCGTTGTGAGTTTAACTTTTCTAGCAATATTGCTGATGGGACTTCTTATTCCTTTTCTCCTTTGTTGTTTTTAGTGAAATGAAGAGGTTTAGGTTTTTCTTCGTCATTAAATCCATCGGATTTCAAAAGGATAGAGATATTATTTTACTTTAAAATATACGATGGTTTGTCGAATGAATTAAAATATGAGCGTAATAGATTCAAGATATTTTATTGCGGAACATGGTGGGTCTTAGAAATAACGTATTTTTTAGTTATTTACTTTAATGAATACGGTAACACCAATAACACATGTCACGTATGGTATGGTATCAAACATGCATCTTGCTAGGGTACTGCAACATTATGCTAGGTGGTTCTATCTAATCTACTCTAAACCTAAACTTTCACTACCTACGAATTTAAATACGTATTTTAGAAACATTAGAATTAACTACGGTTCTTGTCATAGATAAATAATAATAGGTACTATACCTTCATGTTAAATAATATTTCGTATCTCTGTAACGTGCTTTAATAAAAGCATTTTTGTTCATCAGAACTTTTCCCAATTGCTTCTTTTAATTGAAAAGTTAAAAAGATTGTGGGTGGGCTAACTTACTAATTTGTTCATCATTCTTAACTGAACGGTTACATTACATTTTATTATAAATAATTATTTGAATCTTAATGTTCAGTTGAAAAGTACTAATTGCGCGATCAGACTCGGCCATAAACTAACTTAGTTTACTACCTTACCTACGTCTCGGGTATACTCTGGTTATACATTTGTAGGTGTGGCATTAGGGTATTAGTGGTGTGGCTCACGCGATGGCTATTGCCCTAGTCTGGCTACTGGGCGCAACGGGCGCTAGCCATCAGCTGCTGAAATATTACGACTACCAGTGCTATGCCACCCTGGTAGAGTTGCCGTATTAAAGTTTTGAATATCCGGACCGGCCGTAGTCTGGAGTGATCCGGATCTATGTTGGGGACCTTGGAATTAAAATTACAATTAGCCTGGTGTTTTGTACGTATGGGCAAAGGCCCTGGTCCCTCTCCACGTATCTCGGTCCTGAACCAGCTGGAACCGAGGTGAAAGGTGTCCAGAGACTTTGGGATTATTATCCCAAAGTAAAAAAAGTACAAAAAAAGTTTGCTTATTCTTAAAATTAATTTGGTATCTTTAGATAAAAATGATGTAAGTGGTCTTTATTTAAGGCAGTGAAGAATTGAATTATTATGGATGATTCTTCTCTTCTAAGTATCTAGAAATACTTACACTGGAGATCGTCGAGAAAATCAAATCAGAAGATTAGATAAAACAATTTAAATACTATCTGAATATTATATACAAAATGTACTTTTAAAACCGCGTCGTCGTTGGTAGGTAACCTTTCTGGGAACTTCAACGTCATGACGACGTCGCGTTGGTTGTCAGACAGATTATGATCGATCATGCTTCAAATACTACAGCTAGAAAAAAGTCGGACGAAATGTCGGACAGGTGACCTCTATTCCAAGTCGCAGATAAGGGAATTCGTTTTCACACTTAGTTTTATGAGCTGGATTCAGCTAATCTACGACTTTGTTTGGGAGATTAGATGTTAGATTGTGCACATAAAGTAGAAAAGGATCAGACTTGCTTTTGTTTACAGAAAATAAATAAGTACGGCATATTGCTGACTTTTTTTACACGAAAAGGCGATTTCTTATCCTAAGTTCATCGACCGAACAGTTTTTATCAAGGATTGTTTGTTAGCGATGACCTAAAAATTAATAATTTATTAAATAAAAGCAACTCATGGACTCAAATAGGTACTGAATTTATTATATTAACACACAACAAACAACCACCCACCATATGGGTCTCGGACAAAGAAATAAATCCCACCTGTGAATAAACTATACCGCGATTTATCGCAGCGCCATCTGTTGACTCCAGCCGCATTCCAGTGTACAGGCGTGAATTACGAATGTGTGCTATTTTACAGTGGTGTTCGTGCGCCAGCGAGCTCCGTTGGCGCTCGACACTTACAACAGTCTCGACGCAAGCCTCCATAGCTCAGGGGTTAGAGCACTGGTCTTGTAAACCAGGGGTCGAGAGTTCAAATCTCTCTGGGGGCATCAACTTTCCTTTTTTTAATTTTGTTGTTCTTTTGCTTCGAACTCAATTAATTTTTTAAACAAAAGCGGTATGTTTAAATTCGTATTTTTTTATTTGGAACTCAATTAATTTTGAAACTTAGAACTTAATTAGAATTAAGTTCTACTTGTTAACTTACTTTTATATTTAACGTTTTGTGCGACTGTTAAAAACACATAATATTAACCCCGGTTTAGTTTTTTTTAATATGAAATGTTGTTTTCGTCGACTAATTCACGGCGTAGCACTAGCAGGGCCTAAATAACAACATGTAACGTTTCTTCCTTCCTGATAAGATAATGCTGTAGCTATTCAAGTGTCAATGACCTTTTCAATGACTTACCGAGTAATGGTCTCACCACATTATCGACACCTAATCGGATTAAGCCGGTCAGTGACAACGACGACGACGACGGTAAGATAGCCCCTATGTCTGCGACGACATTATGGGTGCGAAGCGGCCTTGTCTTCCCAGCCGATAATTAACACCCTTTCTTGGGTCGTAGATATTGATATCTAAAGCTTGTACTGACTGGGTCAAGTCGATTTCGCTTCGATAAATGTGGTGAGATCAAAATGGAACTTCTCTATGAGTTGGTTAGGACTATAATCTCATCTTGCCACTTGTAATGCTAAAATTTTTAAGATATTTGTTACCCTTCATGCCAAAACTACTAAAAGGACCAAAAAAAATTACATGCAGACTTTTTATCCTGAAAACACGTAGAATTTAGTAGATTGACGATCAATCTTATCATTTTGTTTGGTGTTCCAGCGGACTGGGCAGCTGAGCTGGTGTCCCGCGCAGAGATCCTGCGGCTGATCTACCAGGGCCGCTTCCTGCACAGCTCCGTGACGCTCGGAGCCCTGGGCCTGCCGCTCGGACGCACCACTGTCATGCATCTGGTGCCGCGCGAGCATCTGCCCGAGCCCAACTCACACGGTATACTAGCATTTCATCATTATCATCATCAGCCCTTGTCGACCCACTGCTGGACATATATATCTCTATGTTTATGCCATTCGCCTCGGTCCTGTGCTAATCGCGCCTGTGACTTCGATTTCGTCTATTCCAACAACCCTCTCTCGGCCACCACTCAGTAAGTACTTTAGTCCACCTGCCATCACCCCTTCTGGTCAAGTTTCCTGTCTAACTCCATTGGAGGAAAACCGCCCAATAACGCCTTGATCTTTTAGTTTCTTTTGCTGATTTCAGTGTTAGGAACTCGATTTAGCAATATGATGCCAAACTTGGCGCGCTCCATGGCTCCGCTGAGTTTTAATAATATTATTTTCTACGTATACTTTGTCCCTCCACGTGCCTATGACTTCATTCTCGGCAACTCGAAGAGCAAGCATCTTGTCAATCTCATTGCGTTAGGTAGTCTGTTCTCGCATGTGCTTTAAAAACCGAAGACCACGTGTGACTAAGTGCTCTGTCAGTCTTTTTCAACGTTTAGGTTCGTCTATTTGCCTGGCGAACACCTGGTCGAGACCAGCGTGTCCCTCCTATGCATAAAATGGTACGTTCGCAACACAGTTCAACAGAAAAGAAGTACCTATAATTACAACGCTACAGCTTAGTTTGCACCTCGTACCTGTAAACTTACAGGTACGAGGTGCAAACTAAGCTTGGTGGAATTATAAGATGATCCAACAGCAGTTTCTTTAATGTCAGAGACGTTTGGACGAAAACTCCTCGATGTTCGACACAGATGGACGAATGAAGAATAATCATGCACATATTTTTTCTTTCTTTTACATCTACTTACTTATAAAAGAGTTAAGGAGGCTGGGATACGAATCACCATGCCTTCGGAAACTTTTTATCACCTCGTCTTTTTTACCACCAGAAACGAGCTGCATGCCAAGAGCAAAAATAAACCGTTTCTATTGCCTTTTCAGAAGTTCGCTGGAGTTAACAAATCCTATACTCACCGTCCCATCCTTCCTTTCTCCTTTCTACGTAAGTCCTATCCATTCCATCATGTAACTTAGAATCCATCTGTATATCCATCTATTAGATTAGGTAGCGTAGATTCTCCATGATCAGATAAAGCGTGTTGCCTCATTGTGCTTTTTACTTTTCCAGATCAGAGACAAAAGAGCAAAGGCGGCTCGAGCAGTTGTTGCACAGCAACGTGCAGCATATTGTAATGCCGTCGAGGGACGGAGCGATGCAGGCGGCTACTAGGGCGAGCGAGACGGCGATCGACCATGGACTCAATGTGTTCAGTGTAGACAGTATACCACGTCGCCCCCACTTACTTGGGATGTTTTTGAATGCAGAATAGAGCGAAATTGTTCATTAAATTTCAAAAATTCAATAAGCACAAATCGGTTTCTGTACGCACATTTTACGCTTCGTTTGAAAATATCGCAAGTAATAATATTTAATTGCCTGTAATTCTGGATAGTTTCGTAAGCGATAGTAATCTCACGCGCAAGTTGTAGCTCGTCTAGAATCATGCTGCCGTTACTTTAAATTTAGTAGAATTCGGAATAAGGTTCGTCAAAATTTATTGTAAGAATCGCCTATCGTTTTGACAGTTCCTCGAGTCGGTATTTCCTTTCGTCATCCAGAAACCTACAAATGTTTAGTATTATTTAGGCCATCTTAAATGAATTTAACGTATATTTATATAAAAAGATAAATGACAAATTAAATATAGAATCGAAATGTAAGTGAACTTTCATTTGCAATGTAAATAGTATATTCGATGTAATACTTTTAAGGGAGGACTTGTGATAAGTTCATGCAATATTGGATTATTTTGTACTAAATTGTTTTGTACGTTAGTTATAGCTGATTAGGCTTCAGTCCATAGCAACGAAACTACCCAATCGGGCACTCTTCACTATCCAGCACACCTTATATTTTAGAAAATCACACATCACTCAATATTTTTGCTGTTTGGCAGTTGCTAATGAAATAGAGCAAAGAAACACCCAGCAATGCTAGTTCTAACTAAATTAAATTTTGGGAATGAAAACATTTTGGTCAACGAATATTATAGTAACATCTCCGTCAAAATTCTTATCTAATTATTTTTAATCATGTTTGAATGAACTGTGGGGAAAAGCATATGCATCTCTGTATTTGAAGATCTTTTAGAACTCTTGCTGGTTTTATGTTACCAGTTTCTGATGTTTTGTAAATATTTGTATACAACCTTTTACATATTTTATTATATCACTCTTATTTAGTTAAGTATTTTATGTGGCAATAATGTAGTAAAATTATTATTTTTAATTGGCTTAAGGATTTCTTTTTTTTTTTCAAGTTTCGGCGTAGCCCTGTGTTTTTTAAGCTTAACAAAAACTGAAGAATTGTATTTCCAACATTGCTTGAAACCTGCAACATTTGTGATAGTACAAATTTATTTTCTTGATGAAATTAAGGTCAGTTTGACGTCACCAGTATTATGGAATAACTTTCGTTCACATTTTATAGTAAAAGTTCTGTTTCGTTGCCAAATTCGTGTGAATATCTTGCCATTTAACTCAAACGTATTTGACTCAGATATTTTTTTATGCAATTGAACAAAATTGGATGTATGGCATACCTAATTGATTTTATCTTGAACTGTTCTTTACCTATGGTATTATTTTCATAGTTTTCTTTTTATTTTATCATCATCATCATTATATTGGAGAGGTTTCATCCCGCCCGGTTATATGGTTCGGTAAAGATTGCCTGCTGGTAATCTTTGCTGAGAATATTCAAGAGTTACATTAGCCGTGCCATGCTCCAAAAACAAAGCTTAATTAGTAAATCACTTGCATGTGTATTATGTGAAAACTTTAAACGCCTGTTGAGGACATTTTGGTTGCTCTGTTTATTTTGATGTATGTATTTTGTTAAGTTGTGTAAAATATTCTAGTTTATAAATAAATTTAATGATACAACTCTATTTGCATGTTTTATTTTTTGCTTTTTACGTTTTCGCAAAGCTTCTGTAAAATTCGAAGGATAGTATAATGAGAATTTGAGATATTTAAATGTGGCACTTGTGTACATTCAAAGTACATTTACTCATATTTTCAATAAAAGCTTTTATTTTAAAGACTAGCTATTTTGTGCAATGAAAATAGCGTATTTTATTTCAGTAAAATAATTCTTTGCACACAGATCTGACTTGATCGGTGTCTACGACATAAATTTCGAAGAGTGGTCAATATTTTGAAGAGAATGATAAATTCATTCAAATAAGTAAATATAATGCTTTTGTATATTTCGATATGATATGTATAGAAATGTGTAGGTAAAGTATTAAGGTGATACTTAGGCCTGATAGATCGATGTTTTTACTGTTCTATTTTAAACCGACTTCAAAAAAAGGTATTCTCAATTTATGGGTTTTTTGTATGTTCAGCGATTTTCGTCGCTGTCTTCGATTTCAGTGATGTTTTTGTTGTTAGAAACCTCAGGGGTGCTTCAATATTTCGTAGTGGGATGAAAAAAAATCTTGATGTCGGTTTTTTTATGACTTTCAATAATACTTATAGAATAGTTCCAGTGATGTTCCAACCGACTATCAACTTTGTCGGAACACTTATTTCAATCTTTAAACCACAGCCTTTGATGTCAATTTTATTTTAAGTGATTAGCACGTATAATATATAATCACTACGCACAAAGTAAGGAACAAAAATGTGTGAGAGGTTAGCATTTTGTTCGAACCATCCAATTTACTAGAATAGACTTTTATTTTATCAAAATTAAAAAAGGAAAATTGCTCGTCTATTATATCTAATAAATTGTGTCGTAGATTGTAAACCCGGGGTAGAAAACTATACTTACATTAATAAAATATAATCAAGAGCCTCCTTTTTAATATACTTGTTTTAATCCAATTTCGAAGTGTATGAATCTGTTTTAATTTAAATTCAGTGTGTTTGTGACATCAAGGTGTGGTGAAATCGGTGTGTAAATATTTATTCTAATTTAGATGAATATTAGTATTAATTAGCTTCAAGTGGGTATCTTAATGTGCTGTTGACATTGACTTTAACATACAAAACAATGCTTAAGTTATCGTTGTGACATTGGATCTCATCGATTCTTATGGATTTAAACCGTTAGAATGCTATAAAAAATAGAAACGTACCATGCCTCCAAATACCCTGGTTTAATATACTGGTTGAAATAACGTTCGAAATTTTCTCTCATACTTGATTTTTGAGTCATTGTCAACACACGAACAATAATTTTCCAGTAATAAAATAAATATAAAAATATTAGGTGTCACTGTATAACAGATGTTTAACTACGTACATAATCTTTAAACTTGTTAAAAATAATTATAATGATGTTGATTCATTGCCCAATTTAATATTTTATTTATATGAGGTGTGTTCAAACTTCCATGTATATTATAAACACGAGATCATTAAAAATATATAGAAAAATATAATAATTAGTAACTTGAATATGATGATAAGGTTTCTGCGTTTAAGGTCCAATCCGCAGAATGTCCCTTTCGACAATGGTCACTTAAGCAAAACGGTCCTTATGCAAAATGACACGTTCTCAAAAAGGCCCTTTACAATAAGATCTTCTTTTTCGCCGAATTTCCCTTACGCAGAACATCCCGTTCGAACTTAGATTCATTTGTTTTATTCAAGAGACAAGAACTCTGATCTAAAAACCCATTTGTGTAAACCATTTCACATTTGCTATCCCTAATTTGACTCGTTTTTTATCGTCTATAAAGTTCTAATTTAGTTATATTTGATCCCTCTTTATTTTACTTATACCCATACCCATCGTATTATTTATTTATGTCTGTATGTATAAAACAATACTTTGTCAGTTACTTTGAACCACCTCAGTTGTGTTTGTTTAAGTTGGGTGCTAACCTCTAAGCCCCAATACAAACGAACTTTCCGATTAATAAAGAAACTATTTTTTTTCGATTGTAGAAATTTTGCACACATAATCGCATAAGAAATAACTATGTTTGTACCGTTTTAGTTTTTCAAAAACAAAATCACCATTCAAATGAGAGCGAAAGTAATAAAATCGCTTGAAAATTAATTTTCGCTCCCATTTAATGATTGTTAAGTATGTATTTTATAAAAACTAAAACGGTACAATACAAACGTAGCTATTTCATATCCGATTATGTTTGCAAAATTTAATTGCAACAAAAGGTTATTTTCTAAGTGAATCGCAAATTACGTTTGTATAGCTTCCGAGGTTCGTAGCCACCTTAAGTGGGTAACGTAAGTTTGCTTAAGATCTTGAATCGTGTTAATGTGTGTCGCGGTATGTAGATAGAAGGAGAGTATTTTTTAATTACAAATTAATCGACACTATAGGTTGTAAATTGTTTGAATGATTTGATTTTCAATGGGGTCAAATAAAATTTTAAGAATGTATTTTTTGCATTATTTTAGAAAACCTTTTCATTGTTGTTGACCACCGGGCGAAGATCAGCTGCGACGGAGGAGGTTGCGGGTTCGATTCCCTACTTGGAACAAATGATTGATCATTACACGGAAATGCTCTACGAAAATGAAAATTTGTCTGTACTGTACCAATCGTAAACACGTAGTACAGTGTATCATACACTGTAAAGTAACTCTAGCAAAGTCGATACTCACCTTTTGAGATCATATTTGTAACTCTTACCTATTATTCACTCATTACCATTAGACATAATGATTTAACATCATGAAATTTCAGTACTTAGAAGAACTAGTAAAAGTTCTAAATATTTAATTCAAAATTTCACATTCTCGCTTATTTCTGAGCGTGCAAAGAAGTAGAAGCGGGATAAGCAGCTTTGAAATACAAAAGATTCCAAAAATACAATAGTTTGTTAAAAATAAAGTTTTTATTAAACTTTTTCAGACTCAGTCACATTATAACTTAAAAATATATAAATATTTACGTGGTAGTGCCACTTTCCTCTTGCGTTACAATAATCTAAATGTGATTGTAAATTTTATTTACTGTGCCACCAAAACAAAAATAACTCGATAAACACTGGATAACAAATTTTGTGTTCATCTACTTTCGACACTTATTCCGGTCATGTACTTTTGATGATGATTGTTGTACTCGACCGAAAAACTCTGTTTAGGGTCAACTCACACCTAAACGAGATGTAACGCGACGCTGCGCGCATTTTAATCCAAAATATAACTATTTGCTACGCAACAAGCTACTATTTTTATTGAAATAATACGAAAACTCTCCGCGGCGTCACGCTCCGCCGAACTTGCGCAAATTTATATCTTCTTGTGTAGTATATAACGTAAATTTTGAATCAAAGTGCGCGCAGCGACGCATCTTCTTCTTCTTTGAGCTTCACGCGAATGCTAAACAAAATTTTTTTTCGACAACGTGCCACTACACTACCGGGTACTTATCTCAGTTCAAAATGAAACATATTATTACTAAAATCGATCAAAAACTACAATCAATTCGTAACAAATTATTGTATCGCTAGTGACATCGATACGAATTTCTCTTTACGCGAAACCCGAAACTCGAAACTCCTAAGGCCCCAGATATATCTTTGCCAGCGGTCATAAGTTCATATATCTACAGTGGATACATAATAAGGTACCATCGCAATAAGAACAGGTTCCTATCTAGCTCTAATTCTGCCGCGCTCAGCTGTTTCAGTTGTTTCTCGATGCCTTGTAGCAGGGCTAGTTCTGGAGGCGTCAGGGTTTCTTCCACCTGGAAGCAAGATAGGATATAGGATTTACAGACTCCAAAAAAGGAAGAGCAAAGAACCTTTGGCTGTAGGTATTCTTTTATTACTCCGCCAACTGACGACCGATTTTCATTCTGACCGATATTTCTACCCTATAGATAGATAGGGATTACAATACGGATGGGAATGCTGAGAATCTAGTAAGTACAAAGGGCGGCCTTATCACTTTGAGCGATCTCTTCCAGGCAACCTTGGGATGGATTGGACATAAGAGAACAATATAGAAGGTGGCGTTTAATAGGAAAGGAAAACAATCATAATTATATTCATGCTACTTACTATAATACCTACCATGCCATATTAAGATGAAGTGCTACCCAAAACCCAGGTTTTGTCTGTACGAAAAATCCATTTTAAGGCAAGAAAACACTTTTTTTTTAAATCTTTTTTGATGATTCTCGAAAGTTTAGGATTTTAGTTAGTGCGTTATATAAGTCGAAACACGATTGACTCAACTTGACTCGATAGAAAAAAATCGCAAAGTTTCCTCTACATTTACAATTATTTTAGAGCAATATCAAATTTATAAATAAAAAGCAGTGAAATTGAGCGCGGGTCGGTTCTTGCCTCTCTTTCTCGCCTTCACCGCGCGGTGTTCGCTCGTCCTTGTCTCGAAAAAGCGCCACCACTTCGACTTAGAGTTTAGCTCTTGTCTTGTGAAGGAAATTGCATTCTAATGCGGTCTCTATTACTTTTTTATACTAGATCACAGCGGATTTCTACTTGATCTTACTCTTATAGTTAATTCTTGGTCTTCCCTTCCTTCGTTTTTCTTATAAGTACTTTTCCTTCTATGATATTTCTTATGAAGCTGTCATGCATGTCGTATAAGATGTCCAATCATTTTTCCTCTTCTATTTTAAATGAGCACCATTCAAAATAGAAGAGGAAAAATGGGATAATCTATGTACTGAAGGAAGATTTCGCAGCTTACTCGCTGCGAAATCGCGGCGAGTTCGCTGCCTAGTCGCTCCACTTTGAAATCGCTCACAAATTGCCAGGCTCTAAGATCTGCTGTGATCTGTCTATGATTTCAAGGGACAGTCGTTCCAATTAAAATGGAGTCCTTAACATAGCACAGTACGGTCCAAGTGGCTGATTCGATCAGAGAATTCGTTTCCTTCCTCACCTAAACCTCAACAACCTATAATGGTCCACTGCTGGACGCAGGCTTCCCTCTGATAATCGCCTTATTGGCTTTTCTCTCATGGAAGGTTGAGGATCGCAGTCCGGTAGATCTACTCTGCATGAAGCGCTGGTGCCTGCCCCCGGTGTATGTCCCTCCCTTAGTCGCCTCTTACGACACCCACGGGAAGAGTTGGGATGGTGCAAATTCTAAGCCGGCACCACACGCCTTTGTTTCCTTACATCAGTGATATGATGCTGCGGCTCCTGCCTAGCCCGCATAGAATGCACTATGGACCGCACGCGACGCTGCTTGTCCAGCAGCCGCGCGTGCGCAGCGCGCGTCGACTCGCCGCGCAGGATCGTGTTGTGCAGCGCGCGGTAACACATCTCTTGTACTGTGTGCGCTACCTGGAAATCAGAAGACATAGAAATAACAAATAAATAAATAAATAACTAAGCGTCTGGTCGAAGCGACGCGTGACCCGAGAGCTGGTGAGTATCTGGCACAGCCCATTAGCATTGTCATACAGCGGGGCAATGCAGCCAGTATCTTGGACACGCTTCCGACTGGTATTGATATGGATCAGTTGAGCTACCTGTAGATTGTTACCTGTAGATTGTTCGCAACAGTCTGCAGTTAGTTCAATTGTAAATACCAGTTTTAATTAGTTTCTATTATTTGATAATAAATAAATAATGGACATATTGACACGGCATCTCTTATTATAATTTTTATAAATTCGAAAGTAACTTGATACCTTTTTAGGCCTTAAAGGCCGCGGGCAAATGATATCGCTGGAACGGACATAGGGTACTTAAAAGGCGCATGCGAAGCCCCAGGCCAAAAGTTGTCTAAGTGCTTATTTTGTAAGCCTAAAGAAATAAAGTTATTGACTTTGACAGGCAGCAGCTAATAATTTATAGTTTCAAATTTGACTCGTTTTTATGTGCTTATTAAAAAGAAACAAAAATTATTGATTTCTGATTCCATCATTTAGTCCGAAACTGTATAACTGACATACTTAGACAATTGCCAGCAAATCGAACAAACATTTGTCCCACGACGGGAATTAAAGCCGAAACCTCCTAAGTCGCAAGCGGAATTTCGCGTTTTGTGCCGGGAGTGTCAAAACTAAATTCTCTTCTCTTCTCAAGAGCTCTTCTAAAGTCACATTCACACGCTAAGACAGGGCGGTATGGCGGTTATTAGTGGAGCCATATGTCCAGCTGTGGACTAATATAAGTTAATGATGATGATGATGGGAAGTGTTGTTCATAGCATAATAAATTATAAAAGTTTATACATAGGCAATATTTCCTTATCGAAGATGCACTTCGTCATCAAACTTTTAGTTTTTTAGTTATGACCGAATCAATTTCTCTTTTGTACCAAACCAAGGCTTTTACAGTAAGAATAGTAAAGTATAAAAACAACGTACATCATGTAATTTGATGTGATACAAGTAGATTGCTTTCGCCATCCCGCCAGAAGAAGCAGCTTTTCTCATTGGCTGAAAATTAAAGACGGAAATAAGTACCTATTAATAATAATAATATTAACTAGCTGACCCGAATTCAAACTGACAACTGACAGTTATTTCAAACGTGGTTAGCAAAGAGTATAATATAACGCTGGGGCTAAGGTTATATTAAAAAAGTTTATAATAAAGATAGAGGTTAAGTTTTCTTAAATTTTCTAATTTTCCACGCAATTTTCTTAGTTTTTTCTTTCATAACAATCTTCTCGTGACAATACGACAAGACGACCGATGTGGTGCGGTGGGCGAAGGTCCGCCTGCGACGCAGAAGGTTGCGGGTTCGATTCCCGCCTCGGGACAAATGTGTGTACGATCTGCAGACATTTGTTCAGGGTGGTCTGGTCGTTTTCTATATATATAAAAAAAAATATCTATCTATGTATTGTATTATATTATGTATATCAGTTATCTAGTACCCATCATAACACAAGCTCTGCTTAGCTTGGGGCTAGATAATGCTGTGTGAATTGTCCAGCATTATTTATTTATTTATTTAATAACAAACACTACAAAAAATAATTAGTGAAATCGGTCCAGCTGTTCACGCTTGATGGCGTGACCAAGGGAAATAGGGATTAATTTTTATATACATATACTTATAGATAAAAACTTTATTGCAGGAAATTTGTGTAAGAAACAGTATAGTACAGGAAGTTCTTAAGGCGCATACCCCACCCAAAGTGGCGCCGCCACCTAGTTTATCTTAATTATCCGTTTAACAAAGGAATTTTCAAAAACCCATCTTCCAGTTTGTGATACCTATCATAAACTTTTTTTAATGTCTCTGTAATAGTTTTATTCTATTTAGTTTAGGCAGAGATACGAAAATAGATTTAGGTGGCCACCAAGGGCAACTTCGTATCTCTGCCTAAACTAAATAGAATAAAACTATTACATTAAAAAAATTGTGCCAATTTTCATCTAGATCCGCCGTTCTGGCGTGGTTGAGCAACAAACATCCATATATTTATCCATCCATCTAAACTTTTGCATTTTTATTATTAGTGTGATACCTACTTACATACCTGCAGACTAATGAAATTCTCTTCTAGTAATTTGTATGTCAGTTCTTTGCATTGTTTATTTGGTAACATGGCGTTTTTCTGTATGTCATCTTCTTCTATGTACTTCTTTGATCTAATTAACCTGAAAATAATACAAAATAAATAAATATTGCTGCACAGCATTCATGTCACAATAAATGTTATGATTTTGTCTATCTCTGTCAACATTTTGATAGATTTTTCTATCGGCATTAAGAACGCAGTAGCAGTTTTTGTCTTAGTCATAAATCTGAACTTCGCTCTTCAGAACAGGAAGTGTGTTCTTGAGTGGAGACCGCGAGTCGGCAAAGACGCATTCTAGCCAGATTGGATGATGACCTGCGTAGGTACATGCTGGATGCGGCAAACTGCAGACAGGGCGCTAGGGTGCTCATTACGGAAGGCCTACATCCAGCAGTGAAAATATTCTTAATTTAATATTCTAGCAGCCTTCGAGCCCAGTTGTTTTGCGACAATATTGTGTTTGTACTCTATCGTAATATACTCACTACAAATGTACCTGACTTGTAACTTGGCGTTATTAATAAAGAATTGTATTGTATTGTATTGTATTGTACCTATCTAAAGATAATTGTTGCGGGTTGGCGCGAAATTCAAATATTTTTGTAGTTTATATTTTTTTCTGCGTTCCACAAGCAATAAAACTAGCGAAAAAGTAATTTGCCGGAAATCGTAAACCATTTTCTATTAACTCATGATAAAACCAACACCGATTTATTAGTATTTTTGGAGCATTTGGAAAATACGAAATTAAGTGCTACAAATCTACATATTTTCCCAAAATACAAATTAATCAAAGTTGATTTTGCCTTTTCCGATTTGCGGCAAATTACTTATTCGCTTAGTTCATTGCTTGTGGAAAGCAAAAAAAAAAGTCCGGTTAGTTTCGATATGCACTAGTTCCGCTATGCTCGAATTGTATTTTCACGTTATGTTGCTGGTTTTGCAAAATGAAATGTTTGACTGATTAGGTATTTATATTAAAACAGGTAAAAGCTTTGCGCTTGTTAAGAGAAGCATGTATCGTAATGAAACAGACATTCATTCACAAAACTTTTCAAACCACAAAAAAACAATTGAATTTCGCGCCAATCCCCGACAATCCACCTTAAGCCCATATATGCGCATATCGAATGCGCATTGTTATGCTGAGCGCTAGCGGTGTTGAATAAATGGTCGTAGAGTTTCAGTTACCTAAATATCCTAGCCGCCTTGGATCCCAGTCGCTCCGTGACGATGTGGTCTAGCGCGGCGTGCAGCAATTGTTCCACGGCGTGCTTGGTCCGCACGACATACTGCCCGCCCGCGGCGTCGCCTGTCTGACGGATGAATCCGCATCCATTCTCATCTGGCCATACAATAAAGTATTACAGTAGGTAAGAATTCATATTTCAAATACTACACAGAGTGCTGTAATTTAAGAATCTGTAGGAATCGCGGCTAGCTCTTTCCAGGATGCTGATGTAAAAGTCGAGTATAGGAACAATAGCTGTATTGTATATAACTACGACTAATTATGATGTTAATGAGTGCGGTTGTAATGGTTGCTGCTGATGCACTGACCTGCGTAGGCGCTCGGTCCGCGCTCGCGACACGAGTAACCTACTTAGGTCAAACTGCTGATGATGCTAATATAGGGATATTAGCATCATCAGCAGTTGATCGATGTATCGAACAGAATCAAAAGAAATGGTATAGGTATTCAGGGGTTCTAATAGTTCAGCGTGGGGATTATGGGCATTATCCCTCAAGAAATAAAAAACAGGGGGAGGCCTGCTTCTAGCAGTGGACCATAATAGGCTGCTGAGGAGGAAATAGTTCAAACTTGCATTGGCAGGACCATTCTGCATTTTTTTCTGTTTAGAAGCTGTGTGATGTCTGTGGCGCAAAGGTCCTTCCGCGGCGAAGGAGGTTGCAGGTTCGATTCCCACCTAGGGATCAATGTTTATACGATCGGCGAATGTTTGTTCCGGTTATACTGGGTGTTTTAGTTGTATAATAAAAAAATTATATCTATGTAATGTATTGGATTCCAATCATAATATCCAGTACCTATAACACAAGCTCTGCTTCTCTTGGGGCTAGATAATGCTGTGTGAATTATCCAGCATTATCTATGTATCATCTTTTCAAAAATACATGCTCTTGTAGAAACCAATTTCTAGAATATCACTGTGTGCGTAAAGATTTCAAACTTCTTTGTTTCATTAATTAGGGATATTGATTTGAAGATAATTTATTTCTCACCGAGTACTTTCAGATACTGGTCCATGTACTGCCCGAGCAGAGGTCTGTCTGTCTGTCTCCGGCAACAGTCTCGCAACTCCAGCGCTGGGATTGGGTTGGAGGCTGGTGTCCACGAGGGGGATGTTGCATACATTTGTTGCAGCATCAAACGGAGGAGTTCGCCCGCTGGAAAACATCATAAACGACTTTATATTTCAGAACATTAATTCTATTCATCATCAGCCTATACCAGTCCAAAGCTAAGACATAGCCCTCGATCCCCTAATGAGCGCCATAGCGCCCTGTCTTCAGCTTGCCGCATCCAGCATCTGTCACAAGCATTTCGCAAATCGCCATCCCACCTGGTCGGAGGGCGTCCTACACTACGTTTGCCGAGTTGCGGTCTCCACTCAAGAACACGTTTACCCCAGCGGTTGTCGGTTCTTCTCGAAATATGGCCAGCCCACTGCCACTTCAGCTTGCTAATCCTTTGCATGTCAAATCAGTTGAATTTTAAAATAAATAAAGGCGATAATTAATTTAAGTTTTATTATTTCTAGACCGGGAAGCAGGAGGCGCCTTATGCCAGGGGTTTTAGAGACTAGACCTTAGGACATTAGAGGATTTTTCAAAACGGAAGTTGATGGTCCTTGGGACAAACATTTGTACGATCTGCAGGTATTTGTTTCTGGTGTTGTTTACTATGTATAATAAAAAATATCTATCTACTATGTAATGTATTGTATTTTGTGTATCAGTTATCTAGTACCCATAACACAAACACAGCTTAGCTTGGGGCTTAATGCTGTGTGAATTGTCCAGCATTATTTATAAATTAATTATTTATTACTATCAAACCTGGCGACTAGATACTCGGACAAAGATCGAGAGTGGACTCACTGGACTACTCTCTCTAAATGACACAGAAACAGAACAAATCGGACAGCAACCTGGATTATTGAAATAAAATCAGATAGCCAAGCAGCAGAACACAAAAGGAAAAAAAAACTATCAAATACAATACTATACCATTGTCGTCAATCCGTCGCGTAACCGCTTTTATCATGAGATCGTCTCTGAAGTCCTGGTGAAACCGATCATAGTTAACTTTCCAGTAAATTTCTGCAACCAAACATTTACTTTCTAAAAAAAAAATGTAACAATGCGCAAGTATTGTAATAAGGCGAAGTAATCCAAAAGCGATAGAACATTTAAAGGATGTCTTGAGCGACGAAAAAAAACTAGACAGCACAAGTCTAAAGTTTAGTGTTTAAACTACACAGAACCTGCCGACAGACCGGCGAATTAGCACTGGCGGCATTATTTTAGAAAATCGTGTCGGCCACATTAATTCATCATCATCATCAGCCTACATCATAGGCCTATGACCACTGCTGGACATAGGCCTCCCCTATTTTCAGCTTGCACCACATTCATTACAAGTTGACAATACACCATGCAGGTTGGCGACAGTGTGGGTTCTGTCAACATTTGAAGTAGCTAATCTGCGACAGCGGGTCGGCTACTTTGTAGACTCCATAAGAAATCCGATGCTCTATAAAGATCTCTTTATTTATTGAGCCCGTTAAACCGTGTGAGATTACTTTATAACTGTTACTGTAACTGTTGTGTTATATTGTTTGATTTGTTTGTCTATCTATAGGATGTCTCTCAACTCAGTATGCCTTTTGGCAAAGGCCTCCTCCAGTAGTTTCCATTGCTTCCTGTCGTGAGCAACTCTCCTCCAATTGAGTCCCGCAGTAAGTCTCAGCTCATCTCTTAGCATGATAAAAAATAAAAAGCAACCATCATCCAGTCTTTACATCCACGAAGATTGTTTTATGTGATGTTTCTTTGTAAACACTTACGAACACAACTCGTAAAGCTACGGAACAAGATAGATAGATCGATAATACTTTATTGTACCACACAAACACAGAAAGCAGTACAGAAATAAATGCTATAAGACAAAATACAAAGGCGGCCTTATCGCTATAAGCAATCTCTTCCAGGCAACCTTGGGATGGACTGGACATGTAAGAACAACAAAGACTGGCAATTGAAAAAATAAATAAATAGGTAATACTTTCACTACTTATAACATCTACATAATCTACAAAATTATAATAAACTTAGGTACATGAACATAAGATAGTTTGTCTGATTTTATAACGATAAATAATGCTGATGAATTAGTTTTTTAAAGATAGGGAGTGATTTGGCACGTCTGATATCCAGGGGGAGAGCATTCCATAGACGGGTCGCTTGTTCAGTGTAAGATTTGTTGTTTGTGTGAGTGTTTGTTCGTTTGGAACAAGAGATGCATACAAAACAAGAAGCACTCACTGTCATTAATCTCGCTAATATCTCCGGTGCTCGCCGCTTGCATAAGAGCCCCAGTATTTAACTCGGGTACTATAGTGGCCACAGGTTCCAGTGTAGGAACCTCGCTGCCTTCTTTCAGCTCGCCGATGGGAGCCTGCTGGATGTACGCGGCTGTGACCAGACTGATGAAGGTGTCCTTTAGTTTTATGATGCTGAAGTCTTTCTCCTGAAATTTGAAAAAAAAAATGTACCTATTTTGCTACTCCGGCAGGACATTTTACATAGAACAATCCACAGAGGTACAGGTTAAAGTGTTGTCAAAAGAAAAAAACTTTTGATGAAAAATTAAATTATGATCTATATTTGAGACTACCTCTATGTGAAATTATCATCATCAGGCTACACCACTCAACTGCTCGACTATCTTCTAAGAACCCCCATAGCGCCCAGCATTGTCACAGCATTGACAAAGAACTCTAAGGGTTAAATAAAATAAATAATGATGGAGTATATACCTTGTCATCCTTATACTTATTGGCGACTGTGACAAGCAGAACAGAGGCTGTGCAGGTAGCTTTCTGCAGCAACTCTTCAACTATGATCTCAGCCTCTGTACCATATTTACTCTTCATTTGAAGAAGGTATCTAAAATGACAAATGTTTAATTTTTATGTATTTCGAACAAAAGGGTTAAATAATAAATAAATAAAAAATCAGTGTGTTTTCTGGTGCTATGTTTATTTTATTTTTTTGTTCAAACAAAATCAACAGCCCATAGGTCATACATAATAGTCATAGTTTTAATCATTGTCTATGGAATTAATGGATTTTTTACAAAGTGTGGTCCAGCTTGATGGCAGGGCAGTAATATGAAACTGCCTGCACATTCTTGTTGGGCACCAAGCTGGACCACAGTTTGTGAAAATCTAATTTTACATAATTCAGCCAATGTCCAAAAAAATTTAATTAGATGCAGAGCCATGAAGCAGGAACTTATTCTTATTTCATATACTAAGGGAACCAACATGTTACTTATTCATATCTGTTATTGATTTTTTAGGGCTTTGAGCTAATTATAACAGTGAGATTTACCTTGGATATCTAATCAGTAGTAACACATTTTCTGAGACAAGTTTGTAGTCTGCCACAACTTCATTAGAAGAGAGTTCGAATGTAGCCAAATCGAACTTCAGTAATGTACGCAGACTTTCTATGACCTGAAAACAATTATAATGTAAGTAATATTTTAAAATAATTAATATAAAATTACTTAATGATCAAAATAAATGATTATTACAATAAAAACTATTTTTGAAAATATATCCAAACTAAAATATACTTTTGAATTTATATTCAAAAGTAAGTCTGTCTTGTCTGTCTCTCTGTTACTTTTTCACAAGTAAACGGCTTAACCAATCTCAATTAAATTTGGCAGACGTAAATGCTATCCTAATCCCGGGGACGGGACGGACAAAAGCTACATAAAAAGCGCGTGCTAAGCCGCGGGCAGTAGCTTAGCTAGTATTTAATAAAGCATTATTTGTAGATCCATGTCAGAACATAACCTATTATTATCGATTATGTATGTGGCTAATATCAGTCACATACCTGAGAACGAGGTAAACCAGATGATTTTGCTAGCAAAGCTATAGGTTTTGCGCCGTACGTGAACAACTCATCGCCAACTTTTTGCACAATTTCACCAAAATACCGGTTCAGTATCATGGACACAACACGTCCCAGCTGATGGGACATATCGACTTGAATGAAGTTATTCAATTCACTTTATCCCCCAAGATAGACGGTTTAGTACAAAAGTTTAGAGTAGATTCTAAACAACTTTCTCTGGCAAACATGTAGATTTCAAGTTTTCATTTGCCAAAAGCAGCCTCTATCTACGTTGGGTGGATTTTTGAAGATTTTTTGTTTACATTTTTGGTTTGCGTTCCGTTTCTTTCAATTTGAAAGGAATTCAAATCAGACGGTGTGGTCAGCAGTGTGCTCTCGATGGTAACCAACCGAGTTACGTAAATTATACCCATTCTTATAATAAGAAGGTAATAATCCATCTACGTATCCATCCTAAGAACTAAAAACCAAAAGATTGAGTAAATGAGAACCAAAGGGAACTACGCCGTCAAAGCTACGAATTATAAAATTTAAAATCTCTGCCATGACCCATCGAGTATGCCATGACCATAGTACGATAATACGGTAGCGGAACGTAAATTACATAGACTATGTTTGTTAAATATAGCTTGATACGCGGGACATTGACATTACATAGTAGATTGACATTTCTAGAGTTGGGATAGTGGTGGAGAAAGTCGATTAACGAACGATGTAGAAATGAAATGTTGATGGTTGTCATTATACGAAAATAAAACAAGAAATATGTGTCAATGTTTTTTATTACACGTAATTTAATAAAGTGGTGCACAACCCATGTCACCTGTCATCATCGTAGTCAGATTCGGACTCACTTGAGCAATTCTGTAGATTTATTATTGGCTCTTGATCAGACAAATTTTATTGTCAAATCGAATATCGCGCTCCCAATCTTCATCTATGATTTTTTTGCACTTATCAACCACTTTTTTCCAGTCCTCTGGCGTGCGTGATATTTTCGCAGGCATTGTGCAGTAATGTGAGCATTTTATTTGCCGTAAAAGGAGGTTTAGTATTATTTCTGGCTGCGTGACCTTTGACTTAAGCCAAATCAGTTCAATTGCGTTATATTGACAGTGATATGGTGGCAAACGAATGACTGTATGGCCTTTTTCCTCAGCAATCTCATCTAAAATGTAAGTTGGCGTACGGGGTTTGAGTTTAATAACTAATTTCAGTAGGTACATAATTAATTTTTCAGCATTGTCTCGTTGGCTTCTATGCCTTTGCTTTGCAGATATGCGATTAGTTCCATTTTTCGGTTGCTGGACGTCGGCGGTTTGTTTTTATGCACTGAGTGGTACGGAGCGTTGTCCATGATTATCACATGCGGCTCATTTAAATTATTTAATAGTATCAAAAACCATTATCTTTCTTCTTTCTCCCACTCGATATACGCAGTGGATACCCCTACTCTATGCTAAACCAATCCGCCCCACCAATAAAGTATGATATTGTCTTGCTTATATATATTGACGGAATAAAAATATGGAACTTCATACGCGTGATCACTGCGTGTATATCAACGTCAATGTCCCGCGTATCAAGCTATATTTAACAAACTGTAGTACATGTACAATAATATACTCCGCCCTTAGATGATTTGATTGGTCAACCAACATCAAAGAGAACGCTAACATAATGCAGTAGAAAACTTTAGGTACTCTCAGAGATTGTACAGTTAGCATATGCGTTAGCATCCCTAGTACATCTGTGGTTAGCATCCCTAGTTAGACATGCGCAAACCATGTCCGGCTGTGGATTGAACATGACATAGTTCCTTTGAACGATGGACATAGTTCCAGGAAACATGTCCGGACATGTTAGCAATGAGTCACCATGTTCGAAGTATGCATGTCCTCTTAGGTTCGGAAATTTTAACAACTAAACATGTCCGCGGAACTAGATAGCTGTGTGTTCGGTCGGACATGATTACATACATGGGAACTATAGGTATATTTTGGGGAACTAGAGATAGTTTCGTTCCTATGAATGAATGAATTTGAATTCTAGCGACATAACGTGAGCAGGGCTCAAGTCATGTCAATCAGACAAACATAGAAAAAGACTCCAACTAATTGGGAACGTCCTTCTTTTCTGTTTCGTCGGTTAAAATAATATTCGACCAGAAATGATCGAACTAATAGGTATCTATATTGCATAAACTAAATAAAGTGTTTCTTTCTGTCTGTGATTTTTTTATGTAGGTAGGTACCTAACCTAGTCTAGTAGGTATAGTATTATTATATCTGTGTTCGGTACAAACAAGTTCTCGTAGCATATTTCTTTATGTAAGTAGGTCCTACTTACTCTAATACATGATCATAGGTTTTAATTATTATACCTACATAATATACCTACATATTAGTTATTTACTTACTTCTCGGAATAGATCTACTTGTTCCATTTAATTTTTAGGAAAGTACCTACCAATCTACCTATTCGCTCGTTAGTACTAGGTATAGATAAACTTACTTAGGCGGGTACCTACCTACCTAGGTATGATGTCTAGAGACTTAAAACCTTTTAATAAGATAAAGACAAAAATAGGTTACTTATTCCATACCTAATTTATAACTACTTTACACTAAACAGATCTCATAAAAACTAGGAAATTCCTGACGCCTATACATTATGTAGGTACATTTATTTCTTACTTACTTTTATCAAACTCGCGCCTGCTAAATACTGAAGAGAAAAAACTAGGAGGGAAAGGAACTATTATAGGAACTGGATCTTGACCGTCTTGATCGTCGCGCGCGACGCGAGACGCGTCCGCGATCATTGGATTGGTTGGATTGAAGGAACGACGGAACTACTTCAACCGACGCATCGGAGCGGAACGATTTCGTTCCGAGTGAGGACATAGATAGTTCCAGGAACTATTACGGTCGGAACGACACATGTCTATCCCTAGTACATCTGTGGATTGTACTATACTATTTATTTATTTTGTAAACTTTATTTGATTGCTATATTGTGTTAATCAAAGAGGTATACTATAATCTTTGGTGTTAATGGTCTACATTTCAAACCCACAAAAATGAACATCGACTCAACTGCAATAAATATACTCAAACGCGGCGTTGATTTAGACACAAAGAAACGATATACAGAAGCTCTAATATGCTACCAAGAAGGTCTTCAAATATTAGTGGATAAAATGAAAGGTTTGTAGTTTATTTATTTATTAACACTTTAATGTACAAAGAAGAGAAAATACATGAATAACATAAAAATCTAGTTGTAGGTAACAAAGATCTAAAGTGCTTTGTATAAAGTTAGATGTGTTTACACATTAACACTAATTTACAGATGAACCTGAAGAAAAAACTAGAACTTACCTAAGAAAGAAGGTTGAGGAGTATATGAACAGAGCGGAGAAAATAAAAAAAATTGTGTTACACCAGAAAGAAGCTGGTCTATTCCATGAACAAGTACACATAGATAATAACTCTACAGGTCATAGCTATAAGACTCTGTTTGGACGGTTTCTAGATGAAGACGTTGATTTTGTTCTGGTTGAAGACCCTTATATAAGAAGTTATCATCAGGTTTGTATTGTTTTTGAGACACAAAAAGCTCATTATACATGTTAATTTACATAATATCCATTGCTTTTTGTTTGATTTCTCTTGAGCAATATTTTTTATACATAACCTGTAGAGAGAGCAAAGTGAAGTAACATTACCTCGTCTGTGGTAGAGAAGAGATAAATTTTGTAGAAATGTTTCTCCTAGATAAAGTACATAAGCTATTTTAATCTACAGTCAGCCCTGTTGTAGATACCTCACTTAATCATATGTCAAAAATCTATTTTGAAATGCATTATTCCAGTGTCAAAACTTTCTTCGTCTCTGTGAGCTTTGTGTACGCTCCTGTCCTAACCTAAGGCTCATAGAGCTACTAACCTCCAGGGATAACAAGACAGAAAGGGAACAGAGAGACAGCTTGAGTAACCTTGCTGCTGATTTGCTGAAGTACAAAGTTAATCTAAGGATAGAATACTCCGATACTCTACATGATAGACAGATTACGTAAGTACCTATGTTCTTCAATAGTGTTTTCCTACAGGTAGGTACCAATTGCTGGGTTCCCCCCCACTTAGAATTAGAATTATCAATTGCTGGGCTGTGAGAAGAGTAATGATTCTTCATTTATGTAAATTCTATTGACGTTTACTGTAGCCCAAACAAGAAAGAAAAAAAAACCAGTTAATGTATTAGTAGTAGTAACAAGCAAACCTCAATATATCCATGTAAATTCTAAGTTAGGTTTATTATCTACACTAATATTATAAAGAGGTATGATTTGTATTTCTGTATATAACGAATTAACTTAAAAACGACTGGACCAATTTTAAAAATTCTTTTGCCGTTAGAAAGCTGCACTATCACTGAGTAACGTAGGCTATAGAATATACCCGTGCGAAGCTGGGGCAGACCACTAGTCCATACTTATTTATAAATTCGATAGTAACTCTGTTACCTTTTTACTCTTCAATGGATGAACAGATCTTAATGAACTTTGGCAAGGACTTTAACAATTTTCTGTGGGTGGACATAGGGCACTTAAAAAAACGCGTGCCAAGCCGCGGGCGGAAGCTAGTTCTCTACAAATACTTGTTTTAATGGCATCTGATGATCAACTAATTTATGGTTTACATAACATAACTTTTTACGCATGTTTCTTGCCTAATTGGTTATTACCTTTCCAGGTTAAGCTCTGGTTGGATAATCAAAATCGGCCGAGGTCTAGACTTCTACAAACCCCCTGAGAACAAATTCTCCATAGGAATGCATGACATGGACTTCCGGCCGTGCCATGAGACGACAGTTGATATTGTGCATTCTAAGAATGTGAAACAGTCAAATGGATGATACTTTCTGGTGTTCGACTTGAATTAGCTTTAAGACAAAATTTTATAAAAATGACTTTTGATAATGCAGTTTTTTAAGTTGAAATAATAAGGATCTTATTCAAAACACAAATTAATGAGTATATATTTTATTTAGAAACCAACAATATTGCAGGGAATGCCAATTTTATAGAAATTTCATGTCTTGATGCAAAACCTTAAAACTAATAAGTAGAAAAGTGTTTGTTCTTATGAAGTGACAAATCAATTATCTTTTAGGCCCTCCGCACATGGAGCTACTCAAAAAGAACTAGTTACAAACTCAAATTACTAAGGAGTTAGTTGAGCGTCACCGCCTATACATTCTCGCACAGGTTCGCACACGACGCTACTAGTCAAAAACCGGTTAGTAACGCGTTAGCAACTGATCACGCGTGACGCGTCGTGCCGGTCGCCGCGCTACTAGTTACAGACTTTTCTGTTTTTTTGTTGTGAAAAATGTGAGCAGAAATAACAGAAGTGACTGAAACCTTGCAACTTGAGTAGCGTCGTGTGCGAGGTACAGTTTCTAACTAGTTTATAATTACAATTACTGATTAGTTCCGTCATTTTTGAGTAGCTCCATGTGCGGACGGCCTTAAGCTAACTACATAAATAAACTAAGGAACATTCTATGTCGCTTATAAATCAGGAGATGGACATCAATGTGAGGACATAAAGTGGAATATAAGTACATACACAATTACATATTTTAGCAAAACAGTATGGAGGTAGAAGTAAAGAATCCCTGAACGAAAATACATAAATTTCATAATCGTTTTGTGTTTTCAAAGTGAGTAATTAATAATTCTCCTGATCAAATTCATCTACATAGAAATTGATTGTGTCTTAAAAATAAATTGGTGGTATAAATCTTACAATAAAAATCAATGGATACAAAGTTGTATCAAAATAAAAGACTAGGTAGAATAATCATGGCCTCAAATGAGAACTTAAAGTACAGAATATCTAAAAGCGTTATACAAAGCAGTAATATTAAATAAACTTTTATATACAGTAATACTTTTTATTAAAAGTGGGATGTAAGTATGTGTGTGTATGGCATAAAAACGAGGCATCATTTTATTGTTCATTTGATTTGTGTCTACTCGTCAATAGATGGCGACACTGGTATCGAATACTAATGTTTTTTTTTATTTATTTAAGGGTTTTATCGCTTAGCGATAACATCACCCATTAATATGCTGAAATTCATTTTACGTGGTTGTTTAAAATTTGAGTACCCACCTAGATTGTAAGCAAATAATGTTAGTATTCACTGCTAATCAATTAGATTCTAATAAACACATTTTTGTAGTTTTCAATAACTAATATTCGATCAGTCTGCTTAAAAAAAACTAAGAACAAGGTACTTCTAAAAATACTAAGTAATAGTACAAAGTAGGATAATTAAATATAGGAAATACAATTTAATGTCCACTGATAAATAAGCATTTCTTGTGTGGTTTTCTTCTGAACTGCTTAAACATGTTCAGTAAAGAAAAGATCAGACATAACGTCTATTTTTCTTATGAAGTACATATTTATACATAGCTCTCCTGCTTAGCAGAGAAAAGCATAAGCGACTTCATCAGATGCGGTTCAATCATTTCCTCCACGTCTTTCTTATATTCCACAAAGGCCATAGGGCACTGTCTGTACATGATTCTAAGGGCTTTCAGACAGTGTATAAGAGTCTGGTCCGGGTTTGTGTCCAGTGCTGGGCGAGTTCTCTGGGCTCTAACTAAGCGTGTTAGGTGCGGAACTCCTTCCAACTGGACTATTTGGTGTGCTATTTCTGGTATTACAGATAATCTGTGGAAGAAACATAAGAGATATATTATTGGTTGACAACAGATATATCCGAGGAAGAAGATTGTTATTCGAGTTACAGATATGTTTATGTCTAAGACATACTAGTATTATTAATTGAAATTGAAAATTCATTTATTCAGACATAATAATCCATTTTGTTAGTAACACGTATATAAAAAAATATTGAGAATGGTTAGTAACAAATGTTAATGTAAAAGTAATCTGTCTGTCTGTTCACTTTTAAACGGCATATGGAACATATGAATTATGACAAGTGAATTGATTCTGATGTTATCCCGGGAAAGGACATCATTTTATCCTGATATTATCGTTATACATTATGACGAATAGGATGTAGACTTCGCTTGAAGCACACTAGCGCCACGCTCGACACATTCACAGTCGACACAGTGACTTGTATCTCACCTGGATATAGCCTCGGCCACGTGACAGTGCAGTCTCGCCTGCGCTCGCAGCTCGTTCTGTCTCGGTGCCGGGGTCGGCGCGGCTCGTGTGAAGCACACTAGCGCCACGCTCGCCGCGCGGACGTTAGACAGCATCAGTAGGCAGCGTGGGATACGGGAGAGGGAGACGAGGAGAGAGGCTGTTTGTTCCTGTGGATAAATCAAATCAAAAATGCATTTTTATGTTAAACAATTTGCACGGTAAAATTTTGTCCAAGCTAAGTAGAGCTTGTCTTAAGGGTACTAGTTATCTGATCTACTTTAATAATAATGTATTTAAGTAAGTACTTAAATACATTATTAAAGTAGATCAGATAACTAGTACCCTTGATAACTAGTACCCTAGACTTTTTTTTAATAATACATAGCATGTATCTACCAAGTTAAAAAAGTTAAAGCTAAGTAAAGCTTGTGTCCCATGACACAAGCTTTACTTAGCTTTAACTTTTGCACAAGATAACTTCTATCTACCAATAACTTCAATACATTATTAAAGTGGATTAGTTATCTAGTACCTTACCTACCCATAACACAAGCTCTACTTAGCTTCGACATCTTTTAAATATTTGCATGTAAAGTATTCAGCATTATAAAAAACGCTGTAGGTATATTATAAAGCATTTTTTTAAATTAGGTAAATCATCATAATATTTCAGACAGACAATGAAAAAGGTTAGTTTAAGCGTGGTGGAGCGTCCTCACCATCAAAAACACCGATATATTCGGCCCCCTTCGCTTCACAGCGTCCAGTAACTTCTCCACTGTCCGATGCTTGGTCATAATCTCCACGATGTCAGAGCTGCCATCTTTGTCTTCTCTCTCCAGCTCCAACTCTCGCACCAAGTTGACGAGACACGCTGTGCAGAGAAGCAGGAGTTGGCAACATTCTGTTTGGGATAGGATACCTGGAAAGATGGGTCAAGTTAGTGTTGTATGGGTTGTGATATAATTTGCTTTTTATGGTAGCAAGTGTGTACTACAATTAGTTCGGCTACTGATCGATAGATGTCGCTACTTTGTACTCCGCCGCCCGCACATAGCATTAGTAGAACCATCAAAACTAAACTGTTCTGATAATTTATTGAGCTAGTACAGAAATATGTTTCCAATAACACTAGTCATAAGTATGTATAAAAATTACAAATAAAATTAAACAAACTGAGATAACTAAGATTTCATGTCAAAACAATTAATAATGACCGTGGCTGTGATGTGTGTGTAGCTTATGCGATAAACTCCAAATGCTAGTGTTTAGCATTAAAGATCAAATGAAGAAATGATTATAATGACATTAATGACTGAACTAGTCTCAAATACAATTTGATCCGCTAATCACCGCTAGATGTCGCTACTTGTTACAACACGTTATCTATTATTTGTTACTGATTCTACAACTCACCAGTGATATTTTCGACGATGCTGTCGAGGTACATATGGAGCTGCATCAGATCGTAGTGCCCTCTCAGCCAAGGTGCCGTGATCTGTGTCATCACGGTGATGGCCTCTCGCATCTGAGGCTCGGGGTTCGACCGGTCTGATAGAATGTCGGAAAGGATCTCTATGCCTCCACCCTGGATATGAATAAAAAGGTTCAATAATGGGAAATATTCGGGAGTTACCTAGGTATATTGTAATTCTAAGTGGGGGAACTGGGATCTGCACTGACATCTCGCATAGGAGTGTACTGTGCATCAGCCCCCTGCCTAACCAGGCCTTAACCAACCCAGCTCCTTGAAGTACCTACCGGAGCAGGACTTTTGGAGATATAGTTATAGTAAGGTGGTATTAGTAATTATTAAAAAAGAAAATTACAATCAAATTTTCTGAGCGTCTGGTCGAAGCGACACGTGACCCGAGAGCTGGTGAGTATCTGGCACAGCGCATCAGCATTGCCATACAGCGGGGCAATGCATCCAGTGTCTTGGAGACGCTTCCGACTAGTATTGATATCGATAATTTGAGCTACCTGTAGATTGTTTTCAGCAGTCTGCAGTTAGCTCAATTGTTTCTATTACAATAGAAACTAAACCTACTTTTAATTTACATAGATAAAATAAGAGATGAGAAGATAGATAGATAAAATAGAGGATATAATATATATTATTATAGAATTTAGTTCTATTATTTGATTGTAATTTTCTTTATAGTAATTAATTGGCATTGACGCAGAAAGTTGCGGGTTCGATTCTTACCGCACCGTGTTTGTATGATTTAGGTAGAAGTATTTACAGTACTGGGTACAGTTTCTAAGCTTTTGGTTTCCCTAACTCTAATACATACAAGGTTACGTTGCCTTGGAGATATTAATAAATAGGTATTTTTCTATCTGTGGCAGCTTTCGGTTAGTAACCGACGACGTCAAAAGAGGAAGGAAACCTGTATGTATTTAGGTATGGTATGTTTTACCGTCAATTGTGGACTTTGATGATTCTTTTGGTATTGCCTGTATTTATGTGTACCTACGACCAGCAAACAATTCCACCGCATATTCTCACGCTACGATACCAATAATGCGCAACTAATCACAACCATTACCGTAATTATCTCATAATCCACGTAATTAAGCAGCTACATTTCGTGTGTTAAATCACTACAAAGAAATAGAATATATTGAAATTACCTCCTCGAATTGTTTCACTGCGTCAGAAGTCACGCACACCGTAGCCAAAGCTCGTAATGATAAAGCTTTAATAGAGCTCTTGTTGCTTTCGATAATGGCCGTTAGGAAAGCCCTGGGGACTCCGCAGTCCACGAAAGGCAGTTCTGTGATTTCTTTGATGATTTTAGAGCAGTTCTCGTGGATAGCACTATCTGGGCCTTCGCTCAGCATGGCTAGATGGCCGATGGATGTGAGAGTGCTTTTGAGGAGCAGATCTGATGGTGGTTCTTCGATTATTGAGACTAGAGTCTGGAAAAAAATATACATTTGTTGAGATATTATTATACGCTGCGCCATAGAGGTCGTCAGATAAGGATAACAAGATAAACTGAGATGCCTGGCTAAGTTGTAGAGCGTTATCCACAGAACCACTCCAAAATCATAAGATTTCGGAGAACAAGATCCGCTTTAGGGCGCTGAGTCAAAGGCACTCCAGTCCTGTAAGGGGATCTTGCTCTACAGTTGTGTTATAAATTCTATAACCATGAACATCTGCAAAAGTATTTACGTTTTACGTCTAGATAACATTGATAAGACTCATCTTTGAAGTATCCGTAATCAAACAAGGCTAAATTCGTTTTGTCAAGTCCATCTGTCCTTGACTTCATACAATGATTGTGACAAAATCAACTTGTCGACTGTTTTTTTCTACGTTTGTAAATGCAAATCGTAAACTATTTTCTATGAACTCAAGATAAACCCAAGTTAACCCAACTGTGATTCAGTTGTATTTTGGGAGCATTTGGGAAAATGTTGATTTTTAGCACAAAATCTCTTACTTTGCCAAATGATCAAAAATACCAGTGAATCAATACTAGCGGAAAAGTAAGCCAATTACTTTTCCGCTTGTTTTAATGCTTGTGGCAATTAAAAACTAAAAAAAAACGCGCTAACTTATTCACCTACATTCAAAATAAGTTAAATCCTTCTCAAAGCAAACCCTTCAATCACACAAAAGTTTCTTACCTTCATCTGCTGCACCAGAACAGCCTTCGTCGTCTCCAAGAAAATCTCGATGAGCGTATCCAAGTGCTTCGTAACCAGCACCCACTCAGGGCTCGTCTCATTCAATTCTACCTTCACATCTTCTCCAACATCTATCAGCTTCTGGAGGTAACCCTGCAGGGATCTCTTTATCTTGTCCCATCGTTCTGGAGTTTCCCCTGGGGGCTTGGTGTTGAGGGTGATGCTGTGGGCTAGTACGAATTCGTTGATGTTCGCGACTAGAAGGCAAATTTGATCTTCGCTTGTTTGGTTTTGTTCAATTTGTCTAGAAAGAAAACGGGTTATTTAGGAAAGACATGTAGATAGTAAGAAGAGATAGCATCTAGAAGAAGTAAAGTGGCTGATATGCATAGGTTTTAGAATTAGTAAGCTGAAGTGGCAGTGGGCAGGTCATATAGCTCGCAGAACTGATAACCGCTGGGGAGTAAAGGTTCTCGAGTGGAAACCGCAATGCAACGATGGACCGACGACATCGTAGCAGTCGCAAGGAGTTGATGGATGTCGGCGCTATTATTCGCAATATGTGGCGTCGTATAGAGAGGACGAGCTATATCCAGCTGTGAACTTGTCTGGGCTACTATGTTGCCGACAAACTGTTGTAAATTTTGGCAGAAAATTTATAATGTAATGTACTTTTAATTTGGAAATAGAAAATATGATGATAATGATGACTTTTGAATGATATGAAAATATGGTTTGATACCTAAACTTTTATGTGCAGGACATATTATAGGGTTGCTCAAACATCTTTGATTTATCAATCAAACTAACTAGCGAGATAAAATGAGAAGGTGCCTAAAGCTTATCTTCTAATAATTTAGTGGTGCGTTTTCGGTTTAAGCTGAAGCGCACTTCCTCGCGACGATAAAAAAACCTTTAAGAAAAAATCAGTAGAACTCGTTACAAAATATTTTTTTGATTCTAGAATGTGCCAAGGTGTATACATATAACTCTCTACCTTTTACCATGGAACAGATATTACAATGTTTTGCATGGCAATCAGAGTCTGGCAGGTAGGTCCAATTCGTTGCATAAAATTAAAACCAACCCAGTTCCATACAGTCAGGCATTAATGAAGTTACATATAATCTGATATGGAACCGAAACTGCGGGTTGTTTCATAAATAATGTAAAAGTGAACGCTTCATTTGCATTTCACTTTTTGCATAATACCAATCGCCACGCATGATTAATGACCAATTTTATGAAAACTAGTTCCTATTTCCTTAATTTTATTACAGCTTTACTACCGTAAGATTCTTGTTATGCTATTAGCTGATTTTGAAGGAGTCATATATGACTCTTTAATCTAGATTAGTTAAGGTGCCACTTATAAATTTAGTGTGTGTGTAGGTAGTACAATACCAAAAGAGATCACCTCTTTTTGTATTGTTGAGGACCTCAGGGGTCACTGAAGAGTCTTAAGCCCTTATCAGCCGGAGCTATAATATGTATTACTATAAATCATAGCAAGTCATCAGCGAGTGACCACAGACGCAGCTATAACTACTTATAACGTATATTTTTTATTATGTCATCAAAATATTTCGACACTGATATAGCATGATATATTTTGGTATAATATAGTAAGATATGACGGCCACAGCGCTAATGATTACAAAAATATATATCTGTGGCAGCTTGCTATACCGTAACATATAGCTTACTATATTAATATAAGTGCTTTAAAGTCTTATTTGGCTGGCCAATAAAACCTAACGTAACGGTATGGTGCGTCGTCTTGAGAAAAAAAATTATTAGCATCTATTTGATACTGATTTAAATTAAAATTGAAATAGTCAACATCGATAGGGATGATTTTGGTCACTTTATAATACAATTTTTGGGGTAGAAAACTACAGTCAGCAACGAAAGTCTAGTGCAGTGTTTCAAAGCTTTCTAAAAACGAATCAAAAGCGAAAATCACTATAATGGTTCGCTCATAATTTTGATGCAGTTTAAGCTTTAGCAATTAAAAAGAAACCCCTAGAAGTTCCGAAGGTAATTAAGTTTAAAATACATGAAACCTTGTGCGACTTTTGTTGCTAGCACCTACCTATGTACTTATTGCATATTAATGCAATCCTTCTCCTTTAAAAAGGATATTTCCCTTTGGAAATGCTGTGTTTTCCATAATTCTCGGTAAAGTTATGAGTAAGAGATAATGGTCATACGATCATCAGTTATTATTGAACACCTGTGTAGTATAATACATTATTAACTTTATTTATTGTATAGGCTGTATATAAACAGGCATATTTATCATATTCCACATAACTGTCACAAGAGATGTATACAAATATATAGGTATATTATTATGTGTCACTGTGCAGTCAAATGGAAATACGCCCATTCATGCCCACCTTAAGCATATTAAACTGTGCACTTATAAAACACTGGTTGTCTAAACGATCACCTTACACATCCGAGTAATGTAATGTTTCTGTGTTATGAAAAACGCATTTATTGTCAAAATATAAGCTCAAATACACTGGGAAATATGTAAATAGCTGTTATTGCAGAAATATTCGAACTGGAAGAAGTATTAAATGAGTTTAAGATTCATGTTTTCCAATTCGATAAAAATGAAATATTTTGGAACCGTTTATAAACTGAAAATTGTATAAACAAATGGCGGTTAAAGTTTTGTTTCACAGTCTAAAGCTAAATCAACAAAATTGCGAAGAATTATCTTTAGAATATAGAAAGAAGTCTTTTTTGATTTCTTCGCCATATTACTTTTGATTTTAATTATTTATTTTTTATTTTTATTTTTCGGTGCCTGTAAAACAGAGCTGCTTAGCTATTATACGGAATGTGAAACCAACATGACTTTTTAATTTATTACCTAGAAAATCGCTTGATTTTCATAACTCAAAGATCCTGTACTTGAGACAGGTCAGACAGAAACCAGCGACCTGAAGAATAATTTTTGTGTCGCAGATTCTTTAGGTAGACCACGGCGTGTAGTAAGTAAACGATCCTATTGAATGGAAGACGGAACTCAAGGTTCGACACTCAGATCAGCCACCTAGCACGTCTCTAATGAAAACGCACCCTTATTCATTCATTCATTTGTCATCATTGTCATCATCATCGGCCCATAATAGGTCACTACTAAGCTACATAAGCTTCCTATAATGAGCTCCGTAGCCTGGCTTCAGCTTGCTGTATCCAGCATCTGGTAGCATTGTTTCGCAGACCGTCATCGCACCTAGCCTACGTTATACATCTACGCTACTCAACTCAGCTTATAACTTACCTCAAAACATCGCTGTACTGGTGCACAATAATCTGTCCATGCGTTTGCACCTTCTTAATATTCCCTGTGATGGTCGCCGAGCTAGATTTGACCTGAGCTTTGACCTCTGCAGCAATCGGCTTGCTTTGCAGCATGGTCATGCATTCGTTCTCCATGGAACCGACCAGGTCGCATAGCCAGTACTGTACAGGCTCTGGTTTTCGCTCGCAGATTCTCTCTAGGTTGGTCTGATCTATGCTGCGCTCACGGTAGAGCAGTTCATTTTGATTGTTGAGGACAATTCTGTAAAATGACATTGCTTATTATTTATTTAAGGATTTATTATTGTATTTTATAAATAGCCCAATGATAAGCATATTACTAAACAATTGAAGCGTAATTGACTACTTCGAAATAGTTTCATGTCCGAGTTTCCCTCTCTCGATAATGTTTATTTCAGAAAATGATACAAAATAGATTAGATTCTCTCGATTAAAACATAATATTTATTTCGCTCAAAAGTATTATGTTAATTATTATCTAAAACAGTAATTTGAATGCTCATACTTTCAAAAGTATATTGAGTGTCGATAAAGTCTTGTTAATTTTAAAACCAGCTATTAAAAATCTGATCACGCTACCGATAAAATACTCGTATTTGAGAAGACCTTAGCAATGTTACACAATAACTGGTTCTGGTGATATTAAGATGTTTCGCTCACCCGTTGAAGTTGTCCAATAAGTTGACTCGTCGAGGCTGCGGCTTCCTGTCGCTTACATGGACACCGCTCATGTACTCATGAGGGGCCAACATCTTCGGAGTCGACGTCGCAGCCAGATTCATACGGACTTCAGCGAAGTTGTTGTCATCTTTTAATTTCTCCCTTTTAGAATCGTGTGATAAATCCTTATCCGTTTTAAAGTCAGTTGCATTTGGAGTTTTCTCATCTTGGAATTGTGGTGGTGGTGTAATTGATGATGTCTCTTTGTGTTCTATTTCTTTAGTCTTCGTAGGCTTTACGTCATCGATAAGTCTTTCGTTATAGTTTGGTATTAACATCTCCTGTTCTACCGGGTAGCCGACAAAGACCCAGGAGTTGTGTTCTGCGGATCTTGGAAGACCTAAGGATGGGACTCGGCTTCCAGTCAATGTTCCACCTGCATAACTGTCAACGGGAGTTGGCTTTTCTTTCTTCGGGAATATCCGGAATAGTTCTTTTTTGTCTGGTTTGTTAGTTCGGTGCTTCGCTTTAGGACCAACTTTCTTTTGAGGTTTGAGATGGAGACTGTCCACAATGTTTTTTCCCAACAAAGCTTTCTTAGGTTTGTGAATAGGATCAATTTCAGGAAATGCTTCCTCATTTGCATCTTCATCAATGAATCCTAACGAATGATAACCTTCTTGGATATCCAATATTTGTTGATCTAACCTCTGACCTTCAAAGTTGAGCGATTTGTTTAGCCTAGATCTTTGGAATACCGGTGTTTTGGTTATAGTGGGCTCGTATTCATTGGAAAAGCTACGTTTATATTCCTTTTTGGCTATGGAAGTTCTTTCAGTCGGTTTGTAAGTTATGTTCGATATAGGCGTACGCATTCTCGGTTGATTATTGACGGCTATTTCGTTATCTTCAGACAGTTTTATGATTTCGACGCTCTCATCTGACTTGTTCTTACTCGTCTCTAAATCTTTGACAGTAGCCACCTTAATGTCTTTTGGCGGTCCTTCGGAACTTGAAACAAATGCTTTCACGGGATACTTCTTAGACGGACTAATAAGATTAAGATTTTTATCAGAAGCTTCTTTGGTTTCATTTTTTATTGCACTTTTGTTTGGTGTAATCTGTCTATTAACATTCTTTGACGCGATCACATTATTTTCTAGCTTATGTTCAGTAACAGTATTCACAATAATTTTTGGATTATTATTCTTAATATTCGCTGATTTAGATTTGTTAAGCTTTTCTTTATTTATATTTTTGGGTGTTGGAAACTTTGGTTCCGACTCACTCAAGTCTCCTGGATCCTTGTCCTTGAGTAAATTCATATGTTCCTCATCAGTATGTATTTCATAATATTTTTGTAAATCGTACGGAGTTTGTATGAGACTGCTGCTTCTATTCCTGGGTTTTGGTACCGGTGTTCCATTAATGACAATATCGGGTGCCTTTGGACTATCAACAACATCTTTATGTGGCGTGTTTTTGAAATCGATCGCCTGTTTTACCGTTATGTTTTCATTGTTATTTGAGTCACTGCTGGAATTGTTTTTTGAGTCGTTACTGTCTGGCGATGCAAAGTACTGCGACGGTGGCGGAGAACTATCAGAGTCTGAGAAGCCGGAATCTTGTGATTTGTGGCTGCCGGGGCTGCCGTGGCGTAGCGGCCACTGATTGATCTGCACCTGCGCGTTCGGCTGTGCAATATTATCAGCGCTTTTGTTCATTTCCTCCGGCTGGTTGGCGATCCAGTGGGGGAGTTGTGGCTCCCAATCCTGTTCTCTAGCCGCGTTATTCCAGTTAGCCTTTGCGACGGGGCTGCCGACTGCAGCAGGCTCGTCGCCCCACCACACCTTGCTTCGCGTGCGTTGGAAATTTGACATCCTGCAACAAAATCAATAGATTAGTAAAATTGACAGTTTACACCTTCATGGGAAGTAAGTTCACGCCGGGAGTAATGATAGGTACGTCCATTCACGGAAAGAATGACGTAATTCTAGGATCATTAAAGTTTTTGAGGAGTCTAAGGTGTGCGCGCTGTGATGCGTGTAGTTTTCGAGGCCATTACCTATTTGTTTATTTTTTACTGGCATGGGAACTTGTGTGCGTTGATTGCTATATTGAAAATGGACAAAAAGTCACAGTAAGACGTGGACGCTGTAATAATAATGCGTATAATATAATCTGAAGGTCTGCGGGTAGTGAGCAGATGTTCAAAACCGTTGCATGACCTATTGTGCAGACTGCAAGGGTGTTGGCTGTGATTTCGTCCCCTTCGATAAGGGTTTCGCGACCTTTTGTAAAGAAACTTCGAGACAGTTATGTATTCTGTAGGATCCGGAATGTCTTTGAATTTGAGAGCTGTGTTAGAAGAAACTTTGTTCCGTTTATAGAGTCGCCTAAAATTATCTTTACTGGTTTATGTAAATACATTTGTAATTTTCAGAGAACCGATATTTATATCAGTGGAATTCTGATATCGTTACTTAATTTAAGTTTTCTAGGATATATTTGTTTATATTATTCTGTTTAAGTAAGCTTCTGGTTTTCCAATAAATAAATAAATAAAAATAGATGTTCGGCGGCTGTACCTATGTTGTTTGTTACTATGTTTGTTCGTCGATGGGCTAGTCTATGTTTAATTCCTTAGGCCATTGGTCAAGGACTAACTGCTTGCAACATTTCAGCATGATCCGTCCTGAAATTTTGACGTGAAGAGGCAACAAAAATCTCTCAATACAATAATATTACATAATTTATAATATTAGAGTGATGATTCAAAAATGGTCCCACAAAGAAATAATTAATTTAAGTTGTGTGATCAGTATTTACTTTCTTTCTATTTATGCTATTATATTTAACTTAAAAAATCTGCTTCACCTCACCTCAACAGCATAATATATTGGTTCACTGCTAGACCCCTGAAAAGCGCCTCATTGGCTTTTATCTCCTGGGAGGAAATGCCCATGATAAAAATCTTCTTAAAACTATGGATTTTAAATCAGTTTTTAGTTTTCTCGAAACAGTTGATCAAAGCTTTGAAAAATTTGCTCTTATTCTTTTTCATTAGAACCGTTTCTAGTATCTCTTAACCTAACCCGGTCATTGCGGTCTGACTCAAGCTGAATCACTTTGTTATAACAACTAAGTAAATAACTACGTACCTAACTATTATAACCACCATTAAATTTTATTTTAGCTCTTATTGCTATGAGAGCAAGGTTCAAGGATGTGTCTGGTAGGTAAGTTTGACTATCAGTAGCTTTGTTAGTCACTGGTTTATTTATTTAGTGTATGTAGCGGAAAATTGTTGTTCTATTTGGTTTTTACTTAAACAATTTCGATTCCGATTTGCAGCTTTTATGGTAAAAAAGAAACCTTTTTGGCTAAAAAGGTTTTTTTTCATCTACTACCTACCTTCTTCGTTGTCGAGTCCTACTTAAGAAAACTTTAAAAATGGCTATTTTGAGTATAAAATCCACCTTGTTCGCTTTAACTCAGATTCGATTTATGAAAGATTCGGCTGAGTACAGTATTTGTTACAGTATACATCTATTAAAGAACAGTAAAGCATTTTATTTATTTTTAACCTCATCATCATCGTCAGTCTATAGTAGTTCACTGTTGGACATAGGCCTCCCCTAATGCGCGCCATAGCGTACTGACTCCAGCTTGCCGCATCCAGCATCTGCCAGCAGTCTTTCGCAAAGTACTTATCTTAGCCTCAACAATACTAAACTCCTGACACATACAACTAAAACTCACTTGGTTAGCTTAGAGTTTCAGAAAAAATTGTAAGCAATATTTATTGAAGGAAGGATCTCAAATCGACAAGAAATGTAAATTGCGTTAAAAAAGACGCAGCAGCCAGCAATAGAGTGAATTTTAGATTAAGTGAGCGGCTTGATTACAAACATTCTACAACGAGTTTGGTTAAGGTATAGCCACAGCGGCTCATGGTCGCAGGTTGTTTGTTAGTAACCCATAGGTATGTTGAAATTTCTAACAGTTTTACACTAATAAGCGAGCGAGCTTGTTAATCGGTTGTGCTAAATAGCTTACAAGAATTATTTTTGGTATTTTGAAATGGCAATAGGAAAAGGGAAATAGGTACATATAAAAGACTTAATGGAGTCTAATTATAATTTGGCTAACTTTGCAATATATTAGATCGTATTTCAATCACGATAGAAAAATAAAAACGGCGAAGTTCGTAAAGAAAAGCTTGGGAAATAATGGGCCTACCTACCTCAAATCAAACCCACCGGATATCCATATCTTCCTAACTACTGAATATTTAATTTTGAAATTTATACATACATTATGATAAAGTTCAGGATTTACTCTAGCGTTCCGTCCATATGTTTCGAAAAATCCATTTCATAAAATTTTATGACTAAACAAAAAGCAAAGTTACTGTTTTTTTTTTACTAAAACCTTAATTTTTCAATAAATACAGAAGTTAAGATCTTGACAAATGGCGTCGTAGTGTAGGTTAGAGTACTTTTAACTAATTCGTAGTTTTTGAGGACATTCATTTTAAAATTGAAAGCCTTTTGAGTAGGTGCTTGAGTTATCTACTGCAATCCAACCCGTATAACCTGCTTATAGTGCGTATGCGGCATGCGGGATAACGACTACTTTTAAACGAAAGCGAACTCCTAACTTGATCCCTAAATTTTTTTTATTTCATACCTTTTAAAGTTTTTTATTTCAAAAATTTCTTTGAAGATATATAGAAGGTCTTCAAGTCATTGAAAGGAATGGCGTTCTTAATTCGGTATTCAAAAGATAAAAGTGTTCCTCATTTAAATTCCTGAACAAGTGAACCTTGACGCAATCTCGTAAGTAGATAGTGACAGGCCCTCGACACTTCCTTCGCTTTCTGAGCGCCTGGTACCGAAGACACGGATCGATGGAAACAATACAGATGTAGGTTCATCTACAAAGACATTGACTTTGAATGTTGTGACGCACGCCTTTGTTCGTCTTAAATCTTATAAAAGTCATGAGGATCATAGAACAATTTTTTTTATATAGGTATACCTATTTATCTGTGTTATTCTTAATGTGTGTGTACAATAAAAAACTGACAGAGAACCAAAGTTATAGACATAGCTCTAAGGATTAGCAAGCTGAAATGGCAGTGGGCTGGCCATATCTTGAGAAGAACCGACAATCGCTGGGGTAAACGTGTTCTTGAGTGGAGACGGCGACTCGGCAAACGTAGTGAAGGACGCCCTTAGACCAGGTGGGATAACGATTTGCTAATGACTGGCAGATGCTAGATCCGGCAAGCTGAAGACAGGGCGCTATGGTGCTCATTAGGTTAGGCCTTTGTCCAGCAGTGGACTAGTATAGGCTGGTGATGATGATTCTTAATGTGATGTTACTATCTGGATCTCTCCACTATTCTGTGCTAGTACACAACTCCTATTTCTTAGTTGGATTTATTTTAGCTAGCATCTGCAAAGAAGTAATTTTTTCGCGATAGAGCCTGCGGCATTGCAAAACCGAAATTTAAATGATGACAAGATACGTAGTTACATGAATATTTACATCAAATTAATTATTATAGCACACGACTTGATGATAAAATAAATAAGAACGGACGTGCAGCGGCGAAAGCATGACCGAGCGAGTACTTTATGATTTCATCTGACACGCTCCATTAGATGCTGCGGATACAAATCATTATTTCACACTATCTCTGTAATTCTACAAATTATAGTATTTATGTGATTAATTTGATCTACATGTAGGATAGAATAGAAAGTAGAACACTTGATTGTAATCTCAATATGGCGTACATGACAAAGACTAAAATTTCAGCTTAAAAAAACAGGTAAATGAAATGATAGTTGTTTGAAAAAAATTAAGTACCTAATTGGTAAAAAACCTTCAAGACAAAATGTCTTGAAATAGAGGATGTATTTAACACAAACTATGTGGACTCAAAAAAGATAAATTTCAGGACACGATTACGTTTCATTGCAACAACCAGTTAACCTTTTCACTACGTTTTGTTATCATTCTTACTCGCTAATAGTATTCCTATCGCATAGCCGATGTGCACCTGGCATAACGGTCGGCTGTCATCTGCCCATACGCCACGCATGGCTGTATGGCACGCGCCCTGTGCCTCGTGCCTCAATCAAAAAAAGTTACCAATTTCGGAAATCGAACGCGATTTTTTGCTCGAATAACGAATGTTGCTGCTTCTATTTTTGGATGGGAAAAAGGAAGTGATGGTTTTGATGTTTTTAGCGGATGTTTTGAATGGCGGTTTTGCGACTTGAATTTTCTTACCTTACATAACTCACATTCATACTGTCTTAAGTTACATAATATTGTTTTTTTTTATATTTGCTTATATATATTTGCATATCAAATCGAATTTATTGATTCTACAACCTTGCACAACTGACAGCGCTCATCAATGCACGCGCGATCGACCTAACAAACTAGGTTTCCACCGGTAGCTGTCAAAACATAAGCAAAAAGCCGTTATATTTCACACGAACTATACCGATAATCGTGTCATCATTACAAAATAAGCATTCGATTATGGTTTTCGATTACACGCTCCTACAATTGTAGTCTTTAAGGCTAGCAATCAAGGTTTATATTAAAACAAAGGAGGAACTACTAGTGTAGTGATTTGATCTCTATGGTTACGGCCAGGTGTAGTTTTTTTTTTTAATTTGCGTTAGGTTAGGGGCTATTGTGGCGCCCTAGTCCTGGTGTGCTCTTGGCCTTATTTTGATGCACGGTGATTAGTATAAAGGGTGATTTATTTCTCCATTAATAACGTTTTTGAGATAATACCCTACACCCATAAGGAGCCGTACTGTAGTCGGGCTCCGAAGAGCTCGTTTGCGTATACCTAAAAAACAACGTTGGACAATTCACACAACTAGATCTAGCCCCAAGGTAAGCAGAGTGTGTGTTTGTTAACTGATTATATCTACCTAAAACATATTTTCTTCATTCATTAACATACATTTTTTATTATTTATAAAGGAAATGTAGGTATTATACTATCATAAATATATGACATACATCAATTAAATAATCGTTTTTCTGCCGCCGGCCTTGGGGGCCCATAAGATGGCTTTCTGTCGCAGAAATAAATTAGGTTGCTATGTGCGTAATGACACCTATTACTTAATGAATTTTATTGACGTTTGTAATCATCACATTTAACTTACAACTGCGTAAACATAAGTATTTCTAAATTACCTTCCTGCGTATTACGTGACTCACGTACGGTAAATGTCATTTAAATCATAGTCAAGGAATGTCGTTTATGGAACTTTTATTCATTACACGAGGAGTTTTTCCTGTTAATATAATTTACAATTATTAACAACAAAATTAGTTAATTTGATACGATATTGGTAGGCATGTAGGTACTTATTTATGATATATTTTAATCAAAATTAATATATAATAAGAATCAAATCAAATACCTAATATTACCCTATCTTAGTAGGGCAGGACAAAAAATTTAAGCGAATAAAATCAATAAAATCTTATTTAATAATAATGACTATTTATACAGCTTTTTATGAATTAAATTTGACTTGTACTTAGACAAGCTTATTTTGTAAGCCTAAAGAAATAATGTTATTGAATTTGGTAATACTTTCTGGGCGGTATTTGTTTTATGTTGTTTTTTTATGATTAAAATAGCTAAATTATAAAAACTTTTATAATCACCCTGTATACAGTCAAGAGCATCGCCCCTATTTAATCGCACTCCCTAAATGCAATACCGGTTTCCTAACATCTGCCCGTACTTGCATTAGAAAGTATCGATATTGTATCAAAATCGATAACTATTCATATCGATTATCATCGAATTCTCCATAGACGGGACTTCCGCTCCGAAACGTAAACAACAGTGAAAGTTATTATGTAAAATTAATTAATAGTTATTAAAACGACACGCGTATTTCAATAAATGGAGGCACTAAGCAAATAAAACTTATTTAACTGTTGTAAATAATTTTATTATCAAAGTAAAGTGACTAACAAATTGGCGAGTTTGAATCTTCCTACACTTAAAGTTAAAAAAAACATAGCATTATTTGAATTCATTCTCACCTAACTTAAGATTATGAATCTGTCATACTTATAAAGACATCAACGCGTTACAATTTCTTGGCTTTAAGTTTAGCCCGTAAAACGTTGATTTTGTCCAAGTTTATCGTTTTAAGAAACTACTAAACTCAGCCTGGACAGCTTATAAACATTAATTTATGCCTGGGTCTAGTATGATTACAAAATTACATCCGTTTTATAAACCATAAACACCGGAGTGGTTTACCTTATTCGCATTTCGACACTACAGTCTTACGTAGATATCTGTAAATCCATATTCACTCAGTTGCTATATGTTGCAGTCAGATCAACTGCTAAAGGTGACGCGATATAAGACAGCTCATCTTATGCCTAAATCAGTCTACTCTACAGCTAGACAAAGACTACCTAATAAGCGCCCTATAACCTAATACCTGTTTTCAGCCTGCCGCAACCAGCATATGCCTTGCAGATCTTCATTCCGCCTAACCGGATGGCATCCTACACTCAGTTTGCGGAGTCGCGGTCTCCACTCAAGAATACGTTAACCCAAGCAGTTGTCGGTTCTTCGCAAGATATGGCCGGTCCTCTGCCACTTGAGCTTACTAATTCTTAGAGCTATGACGAATACTTTGGTTCTCTTTCGGATGTTTTCGTTATGAATCCTATCCTTCAGATAAACACCTATGTGGGTATATGGTATGACACCTATTTGTTGCCAATTCAGATGTCAAATAAATTAAAACTAAATTAATTTGACATCACAAAAAATGTTACCGTTCCTTTGATTATGAATATGATGATCGAAATACAAAGGAAAGCATCATATTTAGTGCTGTGAAATTAGTTAAAAAATTAGGTTTAACCTTGACAAGCAATCCATAGTGATCTCCTCAGTTCACAGATATCTTGGTGGAACTATCAATGATGTGTGTTTTATCTTTTGTTTCAAAATACTTTATCTCATTCAAATTCGATACGCATCTTTTGTTTGATATTCTGGCCAATAGTTGGAGATTGCATTTTTAGAATTGATGACGCCATTCCATATTTTTTTTTACAGAAATTGCAAAATCACGACCTGTACTCATGTGAATCAACATTATATTTTGATGTTATATATCTTAAAAATCGCCTATTTACCCCCTGAATCTATTAATACTGATGTTTTTTACATTTATTTTAATCGATTCTGTTTCAATGTCAGATTGCTTGTCCCTGTTTGCATAAAAACTTTAAATGTCAATGTCACTGCAGGAAGCGTGAGAATGAAAGGTGATGAAAGCTAGTAAGTATCTCCCGGGATCTCCGCACACAATGAATGACAAGTTTCATCATGAGTTGGATCAACCCTTTTAATCTCGAACACGTTGCATACAATGAAGCACTCATTGTGACATTGGTTTTATATGCATAGTTTTATTTAAAATTTTAATCTAAGCTTGAACTTTAGATCGTCTATGCATTTATTTAAAATTATAATAACAATCACTGCTACACATTTAGATACAAACAAAAATTAGGTACATAAAACGATCATGTCCAAAAATTGGAAGCATAAAAGTTATTTTATCCTTTTTATATTCAGAATGGCAACAATAGTTTTGTCTATGAATAAGTGACAGCTGTCAAAATTTGTTTGGCGTATTATCTATCCTATTGTTCTCGTTCGCTTTCATAGAAATGAGTTTACTTTAGTGCAGTATGAGTAATTTAAGCCCGTATTTACTTCAACAGCTGCGATACGGAACTCCTTGTCTTTATCAGCATTTATGATACGGTTGGCTGAATGCAGCGCCCTCACTCGCCTCATAGGGCACGCGTGGCATATGGCTCAACGCACGCTTTTAAAAAAACAAGGCACGTGCCAGCAGTTACTTTTTAATTTATTGTGGCCGATCTCATTACCGTTTCTTTTGCTGGCAGTGCCGGCTTTATGAATATTGTAGGCTATGATTGTTTACATTTAATGTTCATTTACAAAACATACTTTTATTTCCATATAGGTTAGGTATGACTTGGTTAAATTTCGCTTCTTGATTGTTATGTATTTTCGTACGACATCAGATACTTTTTTGTTCAATTTTCTCTATTGCGCAATAGACATTATTAGTTAATCAACCGAATCAACGCTTCAAATCAACCAATAAAATTCCGAACTATTTAATTGATGGCTACGAATATCGAAGAATTAGTCATTTCCGCACAATTACATGGTTGTTCGCGTAATTACAGGATCACTTTGATCATCGATTGGAACGACCTTGGTGGTTTATTGGCAATGAACTAGAACTTCATTGAAACATCTTGCCAGGGACGAGAGCATCTTGCTATGAAATCAAATAATTGACTGTATTTGTCAAGAAGATAAGTTATTTAGGTACAATGACAGAGAAATAATCCAAAGTTCATGCCAACGCCCCAATTGCACATAGTCACTTGTCCGTCACATAGTCACCCCGAATGACGGTACTTTAAAACTATAAAACAGATAACAGACTCGATTGTAAGCGTTTTTCGCAAAATTAGTGGGCATAAAGAGTCGAGACGAGTACCTACTTTGATACATCATTTATGAAAAACTAGTTCGTGCCCACTTCGCTTCGCTTTGAGGTTATTTATATCCCATAGGAACTTATTTATGCGATAAAAAGTATTGGAGTGTTAGCCTCGTTTGTTTTATTCCAGGCCTAGAAATACCTCCTTGCAAAATTTCACCCCGATACGTACGTTCAGTTGTTTTGGCGTGAAGACGTTACAAACATCCATCTATCAAGGGCCTACCGTCAAACGGGGTGGCTATGTGCCGGGTAGGTGACTTTGTGCAATGGGGGCGTTGGCATGAACTTTAGATTATTTCTCTGTCATTGTACCTAAACATCACAATTTTTAAATGGCAATCGCTTAATAGGATATTGGAGCCCATTTTGGGGTATTCGTCATCAAGCTGCATGCAACAATAATGTCATTCGGACAATCATGAAAACCTCAAAAAGTGGCACATAGCCACCCCGTTTGACGGTACCTCAAATCAATTCCGTCAGATCGAAATATCTTCGAAGCTCCTAAATATTTGACTTTGAAATTTATACATGGTTCAAGTTCAGGACTTAATCTATCGATCATATGTTTCGAAAACACGATTTCATAAAATTTTCTCGATAGAAAAAAAACGCAAAGTGACCTCTAAATTCTTACTAAAACTTGAATTTCTCAATAAATACAGAAGTTAAGATCTTGAGAATAAGCATGGTAATAGAACTAAGTATAAAGAACATTTCATATGTTTCGGCTTTTTTTTCAAATAAATTCCTAATTAATAGATAATAAGCTAAAACTTGATTTCTGGGCTTGCGTTGCGTTGTTTTGGCATGCCCTGCCCCGCTCCTATGGACGCAAAATCCTATGTCTATCCTTTTCACAAAAACTTTAGGTTGTATAGGCTTGTGTGATTGTGAAAGGAGTATGGATATTTTGAGGTTATAAAGAGTAGGTATATCGCGTAAAAAAAACTCGAAAATTATCGCAGTTGCAACGACTCACTAGGCCATGTTTTGTTTTACTTGTATTGTCTTCTCTAATTCAGAATAGGACTAGCAAACCCATTGAATTGAATTTGGCCATTAAACTTGATATTTATAAATATTAATTCTAGATAGAAATACCTATGTTTTTCCATCGTTTGACATTTAGTAACGGTGGGCAGGTGAAAAGGCTACCAGCCTACCATTTACTTCTTCGCGCAGATGTTTGGCCGTGTACGGTAAAAGCCGTTTCAAGTGCTGGAAAACTAGTTCACTTACCGCGAAAATGTTTTATGGTTTTTTTTATAATTGAAAGCTTGTTTTTTTATGATTTTCGGTTAAAACTTGGTACAGTGACTTACATTCTATTTACGGATTATCTCGAAGACCTTCTTGTATGTATTTTTAGCTGTTAGGTAGGTTTATAAGGTTTTTCATACTGAACGGATAAAATTTAAGGTGCATGGCAAGGTTTTTATTTCGGTCAACGAATTAGCATTGTCATTCAACGTGGCAATGCTGCCAGCATTCTGGGCAATCTGCCTTCTGGTGACGGCTTAGATTTTTAGAAAATAGATTTAAGTGTAAATATTAGTTGTAATTTTTTTTGCTGTTAAATAAATGGCAAAGTCAAACTGAAACAAAAAAAACTTAACCCGTTGAAGATCAATTGAAATTAAAATAAGTTCCCATAAACTTTCGATTTCGGTGGGCCTTCAACCCACTTCCCGTACGGGTGTGGTCTAACCATAGACATAGAATTTTTTCACTACGTTGGTCTAACCAACAAAGAAAGAAAAAAAGCAAACAACCCCAGAAAGTTAATAATTTTATTATAGAAGAAATAGAAATAGAAAACGTTTATTTGTGAAACAAAATTTAAAACATTACATTGCTTAAATAACTAATTAAGTATTATAAATAAAAAAAAAAAAAAAATTATAAATTAAATTAAATGTAACACAAATTAGGTCACCGGCTCAACTTTATGCTGCTGTGGCACTAGTGCCATAGCAGCGCTGGTTTTCAGCGGTTCAAGGGGTAAAAAGTGCAGCGCTACTCGCAACACCAATCACATAGTATAGTAAGTACACTATATTTTTGTACATAGTAAAATAACTAACAAAACCTATTACTTATGATTGTTTTCACTTATTCTTGCAAGAGTTGCAATCTTTATATCTATCTATTTTATATGTATTAGAAGCTACCACACGCCTGCATCATTCATTACCGTAAAGGAATTCTCTTTGTCCACTCCTTACCTTACTTGGAAGGGTTAATCACGAATCTGGAATCCACACGTGCAGTGCGCAAACCTTCTTGGTGACTTAGTGAAGGATGGTAGAATGACTGTTACCTGCTGGTATATTCGGATGAGGATTCGAATAGATCAGCGAAAAAAAAATCTAAAACATCTCAATTTTGATACATATTCGCCTTCTTCTTTCAAACAATATGACTTACCGACTTGATTTTTGTATTGAAAAATAAAGCAAAGGCAGAGTAACAGGTTCGCGAAATTCTATGCCTATCCTTTTTAAAAAATGGCCTTGGAAGAGGCCCCATAACGGTGCGTCTAGATTTAAATAATAAAAGACGCGGTGGACGTAATGACACTTAATCTAGACGCAATCTAATGTTTTATTGTTCTACTTACTTTCATAATAAGTCAATACAATACATTACGCGCGAAAGAAAAAAAAAATGTGATCCGTCCCCTGAAGGGCCACATTTTTTTGTTTTCTATGTGAATGGAATACTAGTGGGCTGTGAATGAAGGAGTGAGTACCTCAATACAAAAGCTTGATTTGATACACTTATTATTTCCCATAAACTGAAGTGGGATAAACTCGTTCCAGTTTTTTACGTCACTTGATCTGAGACATGACATTTGTTCTAGTATTCTACGAATAACTATTATTCTTACCTTCTTCACATGTTCCAGTTATTACTGAACCAGTATACTATACTCCCATGATTTATGTCTATGGTCTTGTTTTTTTTTATCCTGAGAACATCCTCATTTGTGTTACAATTTGTTTTAAATTTGGAATATTTTAAAATTTTATCGAACATTGTTCTGAAAACCGGTTGAGATGTATATACTTGATAATGAATGACAGATAGTCAAATAATCTAATCACACGTTTGAGATAAATTCGATACGAATGGTTGAGATCTTAATGCCACTCCAATATAGTATACTTAATACCAGCTATTCTCGAACCGAATGGTCTGTTGCGTTACGATGGTAAGAGGCCCGACGGCATGACTCTAGTCTAGTCTCATGGGAGTTGGGGAGGCCTATTGTGTGGGACGCTACATGCGTCGACACACTCGCACCTTCCCATCTTCCTAGGACTTCCGTGAGGGCTGGTACGGCGGCAGATTTGGCCGAAGATCTCAAGAGACGCAAATATGCAGGTCTCGACAGAGCCTACGCATTTGCTTCCCTTGGAGTGGAAAACCTAGGTCCGTGTGGTACCGAGGCTCTCCGGGTTTTCAAAAAATTATCTGAGCATCTGGTCGAAGCGACGCGTGACCCAAAAGCTGGTGAGTATCTGGCACATACAGCGCATCATTGCCATACAGCGGGGCAATGCAGCCAGTGTCTTGAGCACGCTGCCGGTATTGATATGGATCAGTTGAGCTACCTGTAGATTGTTTGCAACAGTTTGCAGATAGCTCAATTGTTACTATTGTAAATACTAGCATTAATTTAATTCTATTATTTGATCATAATAAAGTCATATAAATTATGACTTAATATTATAAAAAGGTAAAGTTTGTGAATTGTTTGTGACGTTGTAGGGGATAATCTCTGGATCTACTGAGCTTGTAGTGTAGCTTTTCAGGGAGTGACATAGGCTATTTTTTATCCCAGAATTCCCACGGGAACGGGAACTACGCTGATGAAACCGCGAGGTGCTGTTAGTAGTTTATATAAACAACTCTATCAAGTAGCAATGGGTTACAATACAACTTCGTCTGAGACCAATCCCAACCAGTAAAAGATTAAAGCCAAGAGCACTATCAAATCAACACAATGAAATTGCTTTTGCAGATGAAATTTACTTATTCATTGAAGAAAATTAACGGTGCACACGGTTAACGAGCTACCACTATTATTATCGCCTCTATAACTTGTTCCATAAAGTCTATATTAATGTTTTTAATGAAGTACAACTCTGGAATGTCTGAGCAACAAGTGGAGTGTAAAGATCAATGCTGGCTCACTTGAGGAACAGTTTGAATTTGGAATTCTCGGGGCTCGTTGCTGCCTGTTCTTATATTTTTAAAATTCGAATGTTAATCTTGCTATTTTGTTCCTACTTGCCAGTGTAGTTTTCTTTTTTTTTTCATCGTTTATTTAGAGGGCGATACACGGAGGTTTTATTACAAATGTTTAGTACGTAGGTACTTTATTGCAAAATACATATTTAAATATGTAGGTATTCTTTTAGTTCATTCGAGTAATTTAGTAGTAGCTATCATTTAGCTATAATCTATTATTGATCTTTTAACAAGTGGTCATGTTATGTTGGTATTTGCAGCTTCACAAGGTGTATTCTCGATATGGGTATGCCCAGTAAAACTATTTACAAATTGAGTAGAAGTCTATATTCAGAAATGCCAGGTGATAATATATATTTCTCAGGGGCAACAGATGTGCCATTGAGTTTTTTTGCCCTTGGCTTGTAGTTTGTTTTATAGGTAACATTTAAACTCCTAGACTTGATAAACTGGTCTGTGTCCTAGGTGACTTCTTCACCTATGATATTTATTTTGCTTGTACACAAAGACAGAAAAAAAGTCTTGATAAATAATATCATCATCATCATCAGCCTTTTTCAGTCCACTGCTGGACATAGGCAAATAATATAAATAGTTAGTATCTACATTTATACAGCAAGAGGTAAATAGGGCAATAAAAACTTTATTCACAGGACCTAAGGATTAAAATAAAGCTGCCATTAAAAAGCCAACCAATGTCATCATGAGAGCATTAGCCAAGTCAGAGTCAAAGTGCATGACGAGATTAACATTGTTCGAACTATTATGGTACCAACACTATTGTGAGGTGATGGCAGAAAAGTAATATATTATAAACTAGCGTACCCGCTTCGTACGGGTACTATATTATCCATGTATTATACATATAAACAATCCTCTTAAATCATTCTATCAATTAAAAAGACCGCATCAAAATCCGTTGCGTAGTTTTAAAGATCTAAACATATATAGGGACAGACAGACAGACAGACAGCGGGAAGCGACTTTGTTTTATACTACGTAATGCTGGATGCGGCAAGCTGAAGACAGGGCGCTATAGCGCTCATTAGGGGAGGCCTATGTCCAGCAGTGGACTGGTATAGGCTGATGATGATGATGATGATCACCAACGTCACTACACTGATATTCAAAACCTGGATATTTTATGTAAACAAAGGGTTTACAAAACGCACAAAATATTGGTAGACAATATTTAACGATAGGTATTGGTAACTGGTAATGGTAAGTAACATCGAAGCAAAGATATCACACAGGCTCGAAACAATATTAGGTTTTGAAAGTTTTTATTATGACGACGTCTGTCGCGCGGTAGGCGAAGGTCTGCCTGCGAAGTAGGAGGTTGCGGGTTCGATTCCCGCCTTGGGACAAATATGTGTATGATCTGCAGGTATTTGTTCCGGGCGTTTTGAACGTTTTTTCTAAATAATAAAAATAAATATGTATTGTGCATTACGTATATCAGTTATCTAGTACCCATAACACAAGCTCTGCTTAGCTTGGGGCTAGATAATGCTTTGTGAGTTGTCTCTGTTTGCATAAGTTTGTGGTAGGCATAGACAACGCTATCCGTGGTGATTCATGTTGACAGTCGAGCATTATGTCAGGGATAAATCGACACATTACTAATAGTTTATTTTATTAGGTTAAATAGGTAATATAATTCTTTGTTATGTCTGTTTACTCATAACTCAACCGAAAGTCTTTGAAAAATACCCCAGATTACGTAATAATCATTTTCTATTAGCCATTTTAACATATCGTCGGCTTACTGCGAAAACCGAATAAATGCATTTTTTGGCTGAATCGACTTAAAAACGCAGTTATCCGAATGTTCAAATTTAATTTCCGATACTGACTTTGACAGACGATTGATATAAGGATTGCCTGAATGCTGCTTTCTAGTGGGGGTAAAATAGAATATAGACTATATTTTCTACATTCTAATTACAGAATTGTGTTAAACCAGACAAATGCATGACGCTCCGAACATTAATTAAAATTTTGTAGATTTTTTATTTACCATCACGTAACATAGAAATATAACTAATAAGAGTAATGTTACAATTATCTATGTAAGATAATTGTAACATTACTTTGTATAACTTGCTTCTTAAGTTTGTCAAATCTTTTCTCAAATTTTAAAATGCGATTTACCTGAAATAAACTATATTTAATCGGTTTTTGCAGTAAGTCGACGATAAACCTACATATATAATAAATTCTCAAATTGAGCTTAAGTATCTACTATGTAGAACTATAGGTAATTTATAAATAAATATGCTTAATAATTTTCATATACATACGTATTTATATCATATCATAATGTAGTGTGTAGTAACATATACGTTAAATGTATTCTAAATACCTATATTAAAAGTAACCTCACTCTAATGGTGTTCAACGAGACAACGACGTGGATTATCTTTGACGATAATTCCTTGTTTAAGTCAGGGACAGTTCACAAAAGTGCTAATCTCATTTGGCAGAAGCAGAAGACTTAGAAGTTTTATTCATACATTTTATTTATTTAATTAAACTTTGTCAATAACTAAACTAAATTATCGAGTGTCTACATAATCTTAAAATATGAACTGGTTGGTGGTGGATTGATTGGCTTCATTTTGATTACGAATAAAAACAAAAGTAAATGAAACAATCACCGGAGAAAATAGTTTCCACCACAAATACATGAAATTCGACCTGAAGGGATGCTTTGTCCTTTCACAGAACAGTTCGCACACACAATATTGTTTATCTTTGTCTCACGTCATATCCTGAGTCTTAGTCACAACTCAGGGTAGGTATGCAAACTCCTTCGTCAGTCACGGACGCCATGTTGGATCCAAGTCATTATGCGAATCACGTTGAAGTCATGGCACGATTGACCGCTCTGCTACCGTGGTACGCAGTCGTAGGCCAGTTTGTATTTGGAATGAGGAAGTAAGTTTGAATTTGATTTTAAAATAAGTTAAATTTAACGGGATTTTCTAAAAATATTTTGTCCTTGGCCGAGGAATATCATCACCTACTTATCAATAATTCGTTGAAAGGCATTTGATTGTTTATATTTTATACCTATAGGGTGTTTATTTATATGCTCGCGGAAAAATAGATATAAGTAGGTACTGATACGAAATTAGTCAATACAATACTTTTTGGCAATACATGTAACAATAAGTAACTGGTTTGACCACCACACTGCGAATAGTGGTTGGTGGAGCACGTATGTATTGTTGTCGATGTCGGCTTTTGTCGTCGACCCCATTACGACAATGTCACAACAGCGGCATGCGACCTCTTTGGTGACAAATCACGATGTCGACTACTGTTTTAAACTATATTAATAAATAAGACTCTCCCTCATTGCACCGATCAATAGTTTCCCATAATATTATCTTTACTAAAGTTTATGACGCTCGTTATATTTACATGGACACTGACAGAATTGTTGTTAACTAGCAAGCACAGCAAGCCATAAACAAAAAGAAGTTGAAAATGTTTACTTCGAAAAAGGGGATTTGATCATGATTAATGTATTTATGGTACGCGTAGGTGAAATCAGGGGTATTTTTTTTTGTTTGATTTCGTTTGATATTTAATAATAATAATAATGCTGGACAATTCACACAGCATTATCTAGCCCCAAGCTAAGCAGAGCTTGTGTTATGGGTACCTACTGGATAACTGATATACATAATACAATAGGTACATTACATAGATAGATATTTTTTATTAAACATAGAAAACGACCAGAACACCCGGAACAAATACCTGCAGATCGTACAAATATTTGTCCCAAGGCGGGAATCGAACCCGCAACCTCCTGTGTCACAGGCGGACCTTCGCCCACCGCGCCACAGAGGTCGTCATTTCATAGAAAAGACTTCAACGCGTTCGTTTGGTAGGAGACGGTTTGGTAATTTCTTAGATTAGATTCTGGTACAAGCTTTTACAGGAATTGATAAACAACTGAAATAAAAATGATTCTTTTTTTTCCGGGAATTTGTTCACAAATAGTTAGATTCACACCGTTTTGTATTTCGATTGATTACACCATCATCAAACTATCATTATTTACATATTAGAGAAAAGAAACACTTGTCGCGTCAACTTTCCCAAAGGCGATGTGCTCGAGTGATTATAAAAAAACTCAAATTCCAAACTATAGATAGGTACGTACGTACTAAGTAAAAAGGTTCCAATTTTTATTTAAAAAGAATACATTCCTTCCTTCGTATGAATGTTTTTTTTGTTAATTTGAAGAACATTCTTACCTAAACGGCATTTCAGAGGTAGATATCTCAGTTCAGTCGGTACTCAGTACCCCATTAACCATCAAGTTTAAATTGAAGAAGTGACTAACTGGTTATGTACCTTTTGTAGACTGTAGTATTATAAGTATATCAGTTATCTAGTACCCATAACACAAGCTCTGCTTAGCTTGGGTTCAGATAATGCTGTGTGAATTGTCCAGCATTATTTATTTATTTACTTACTTTTATTTAAAGTTCAATCTATAGGTATATATATATAGGTGTACGACAGTAATAAATTTATGTCTTTAAATGTACGTACTACGTACCTAATTCTTTAATTTTATGTCAATTATCATGTATTTTGTAGATATTATCATATTATCTAGTCCACTGGTAGCTGTGTCTTGATGTCATTTATTTTTTGTGACCTTTGACATATTTGATACTAGCAACCCGCCCCGGCTTCACACGGGTACTATATTGTGCATGTCTTATACATATAAACCTTCCTCTATCTACATAGTAAAAACCATCAAAATCCGTTGTATAGTTTTAAAGATAAAGCATACAGGGACAGATAGACAGCGGGAAGCGACGTTGTTTCAAATTATGTAGTGATGAATAAACGAACTATGAACTAGGTACCTTGCACAATGAAAATATATATATTTCGTTTTTGTTAGAAAAACAGACTCTATCATCTCTTAGCCAAAATGTCTGCCAAGCATGCGATAATACGTGAGCTATGTTTCCTGAGCAGATTATTTTTATTTGTGCAGTTTCATGTAGTTGGTATCGATTCATTTCTTGTTTTTATTTTTCTTCCACTAAAAAGAATGGTAGTGAAATTGGTAACATAAATCAATACAGTCAATAAAATTTTATAGCGCACCAAAAGACAATCGGCAAAATCACTCAAAACAAACAAAAAAAACACAAAATGGCGGCGAGCGTACACTTCATGAGTCATCGTGACGTAACTTTAGGTATTTCATTCATAAATCGAGGTGAGGTGTCTTTAGAATGTCGGTGTTCCGAGAATCCGTAATCTCACGGAACTCCAATCAAAGATTTGGAGTGACTCATCTTTGAAGGCTCTAATTTTTGAACTTTTTTTTTATCATCATCATACTGTTAGATCATTAAAATTGTAGCGATCATAAAGTAATAGGTAGATCAGTATTGGATTGTAAAACTAAAAAATGACTTTAAACCCTAAATTTGAAACAATTTTTTGGAGGTTTTGCTTGATTAATATTATTCCCTGGGTAATCTGTTTTTAAGTTACTACCTTCTGATTATTTATTTTATTTTATTTTATTTGGAGAACAAACAGTTGTAATCACTATTTATATAAACTTACACTAATCCACTATACAACTACAAAATAATCATCCAAAGAGAAATCGACGACCATATACCTACGTAAAAAAACATTATACAGCCGAACATGGAGGAAAAAGGAGGTTTCTCCTTTTTTCGATGTCGTCGGATAAAATTATGGACGGCACACATCAAAATAAAATCAATCTCTGACTGTCATTTTTATCAACATTAAACGAAGAGAATTAAACAGCGCAGCACTTATTTTAAGGTACAATATTTAACTTTTCTAAATATCGTGTACGACAACGAAAATAATGAGCAAATAGCTCTTGCTCCAGGGATCAAAAAAAATTAAAAGAACATAATATGCATATATAATATGCATGTGTATTTTGGAAAAAAAAAATATGAGTTAAGAAACCCAACATAATTCGAATTCAAAGTGAGCATAAATATAAACTTATGAATTCGAATTTCGAACTAAGTTTAAGAGAATACCATCACCCATAACCACAGCCCATAACCCTTAGGTTTGTTGTATGTATACCCAGGTGGGTTAAGGTACCATATTGTATGTATATAGTATGGTAGCTTCCTACCTGAACGGATGTAGAAAAATTCCTGACAAGAGTACCTACCTAGTTTAACGAGGCTTTCATATTTCTTGGTTGTTGTAAATCAGCAGTTACTGTATCAAGATGAAGTAACTGAGTTCTAGTATCAATATTGCATAACTCCGAGGTACTTGAACTTATTATTTATTACTTTCTATCGCGATTCCCACGGACAATACAAAACTTGCTTTTAATTTGAACTCGATTGTTTTGTCAGTAATTTTTAACGTAAGGTAGCATAGAAAGAAATTTATAGTCCTGTTTTTGGAGTCCACTTTTAGCGACTGATGTTATTAGTGTTTACTTATTCATGAAAATTTATTTATAACATTTTTTTTTATTAATGTGAACTGATTTATGGGATAAAAAGTAGCGTATGTGACTCTCCGTCAATGGACCAATCCGAGTCTTATTTAGAGCGGAAGGAAGAGTACCTACACACACCACACCATCACCACACCACACCAGATACTCTCCATCCTTTCAACTAAGTCTATGTAAAAAATTTGTTACTTATAATTGAATTAAAAATAATAAAATTAAAAAAATATTGCCATAAATAGTCTTAACAAAAAAATAATAAGAAAAACAGTTCGCACAGAGTCAGAATTTAAAGACATCTATTTTGAGTACAAGCACTTTCCAACAAAAGCATTAAAAAGAAGATGAGTACTTATGTAATCATTACTTATAATACTTACTTACTTGCTATGAGTGAATGAAATTCATTATTTGAACTACTATACTTATATCATAATATTATTCCGATCAGATTAAGTTTCTTCCGCTCCACACATCATTGGGAAATACAATTGGTTGGTTCTTTTCTACAAATCCCAACAAACTTGGTACGTATGTTACGTATATAGCTGAGTGCCTTTAAAATAGCTAGAAACTAAATAGTTTATAGGTAAAGTGAAACTCACGTCAAAGCTGTTTTCCGGGAAAAGCGAACGGTGTCTCGTACCTGCGAAGGAAATGAGTGATTAGATTTTCTAAGGAAATACTTGATTTAGATCAACATTACATATATTACAACCACAGTCCATCCCAAGTTTTCAAATCAAATCAAATATCAATAACGTTTATTTCTTTTAGCTACCAAAATAAGCACTTAGACGTTGCTTGGAAGAGATCGCTTATAGCGATAAGGCCTTTGTACTTCGTCTGCTCATAGCTTTTAATTCTGTACCGTTTTCTGTGTTTGTATGGTATAATAAAGAATTATTTATCTATCTATCTATCTACAACTGAATAGGATAAGGTTGAATTTTCAGAAGAGAAATATCACAGCGCAAAATTGTGACTAACAATTTTTTTCTATGCGCCGAAAACGCTTCCGAAAGATAGGTGTGTTTCTGAAGGTTATGTAAAGGTTCCAAATGCCTTAAAAACTATAGCTTAAGTCCACCAGGTGGCGCCATTAATTAAGGCAGGACCTGCCTCGCTACCATGAATTTAATGCTGGAAATTTCACACAGCATCATGTAAAAAAGACTAACATATGAAAGCTTGTGCTATGGACATGGATACCTACTAGATAACTGATAGTCCCCGTTTAACTCAAGAATTGACAATTCTGTTTCAAGAAGTGCTTTCTCTACAGTAGGTTTGTATGATAAGTCACCGGCATAAATGAGTCATACGGACACACCCATACAGTTTACCATACAATCACACCGTTAAGCTAGTCATTATAGCTACAAGGAGAGAAATTATTATTATCTATCCAAGTGTGCAAGGTCCTCACAGGATATTTATTGTAGTTACAAGTACGCTAGTAATAGATCGTGTAAGTTATAATTATAAATAAACAGATTGAATTTAAACTAGATACTTAATCTAAATTTAATTTGACTTAAAAATAGTTTGTTTTTATTCAGGATTAACATTTAGTACTCTTTATTAACAAAGAAAATAATTAAATAAATAAATAATGCTGGACAATTCACACAGCATTATCTCGCCCCAAGCTAAGCAGAGCTTGTGTTATGGGTACTAGATAACTGATATACATAATATAATACAATACATAGATTTTAGTCAGAAAGAAAATAACAATCAAATAACAAATTTAAATTAAAACTAGTATTTACAATAGAAACAGTTAAGCTATCTGCAAACTGTTGCAAACAATCTACAGGTAGCTCAACTGATCCATATCAATAGGTACATAGATAGATATTTTTTATTATATTATAGAAAACGACCAGAACACCCTGAACAAATGTCTGCATATCGTACACACATTTGTCCCGAGGCGGGAATCGAACCCGCAACCTCCTGCGTCGCATGCAGATCTTCGCCCACTGCGCCACAGAGGTCGTCGTAATTAACAAATATAATTACACTTACATCTATTTTCTAAAAATCTAAGCCGTCACCAGAAGGCAGAGTGCCCAGAATGCTGGCAGCATTACCACGTTGAATGGCAATGCTAATTCGTTGACCGAAATAAAAACCAGCATTCCGATCACCTGTGGACTCCATCAAATAATAGAATGAAATTATAACTAATATTTACAACATAGAAAATTACAATCCATTAATATAGAATTAATAAAAGTAGTATTTACAATTGAAACAATTGAGCAAAGAAAATTACAATCAAATAAAATAATTTCAAAAAAACTAGTAAAAAAAACGATTATACACCAAACTATTTATATATTTAAGAAAAGTCATAAATAAAACCTGGCGCCACCACTCAAACACTAATATTAAAAATCTAAACGGATCGCATTTTAATTTAGTCTACGTAGCTATTATAATTGTTGGAAAATAATACTCCCGAATACCAAAATACTTCTTATTTATTGAGATTTAGAACGATTAATATTAATTACAGGACAAGCCTTTTCGGTGGCAAGAGAGCAAGAGACATAGCTGTCAATATTTGACGTTTACGTTGCACACACATGACATTGACGTATGTCTATTTTATTTCAACATCCTCCCTTAGACATAGTCCCATCTTCATGGAGCAGAATGCCAACTTTGAGTGCGGGGTAGGCTTGGTTAGAATGTCAGCCACCATTTCATCGGTCTGGACATACTGCACGGTTATTGTCCCATCGAGCACCTTGCTGCGCACATAATGGTGTCTCACATCAATATGTTTGGTCCTAGAGTGATAACAGTCAGTACCTGAAAGTTTAATACAGCTTTGATTATCACAATAGATTATCATTGGCTTATTCTTCAGTGGCCAAAAATCCTCCAGAAATTGTTTGAGCCACATTGCTTCTTGTACACATGACGATAATGCCATGTACTCCGCCTCTGTTGTGGAGAGGGCAACAGTTGGCTGGCGTCTAGAGTTCCAGCTGATTGTTCCTCCCTGAAACAAGAAAGTGTAACCAGTGCAGGAACGCCGATCATCTTCAGAGCTTGCCCAGTCTGCATCACAGTAGCCATGAGTCATATTTTCCTCTGTGTTCTGTTTAAAGCTCAGTCTATACTGTTCAGTGCCTTTCAAATAGCGCATAACTCTCTTCAGTGTTATCCAATGTGTCATCTCTGGTTTATTATTATATTTGCTTAACCAATTAATAGCAAAGCTTATGTCTGGCCTAGTTATTTGCGAGATATACAATAAGCAACCAATTATCTCTTGATAAGGAATATTGTGCAATATACTCCCTTCATTTTGTTTTTCTTGCATTTTTGTAACTTCCATTGGAGTTTTCACGCTTTTGCAATCAGACATGCCATACTTATGTAAAACTTCATTTATATATTTTCTTTGATCCAAATATATTAATCCATTCTTCCTGTCTCTCTCTACTTTTATTCCAAGATAATATTTGATATCTCCCATATCCTTTATTTTGAATTGTTTTTGTAGTTCCTTCTTTATAAAATATTGTGATTCCTGTTTATTTGTAAACAAAATTATATCATCCACATAGATAGCTAGAAATACCATATCATTGTCCTTAATTTTAAAATAAATGCAGGGATCTAGCCTGTTCTGCAATAGACCCATTTCTTTCAGAGTGGAACTAAGTTTTTTATTCCACTGTCTACTAGCTTGTTTCAAGCCGTATAAAGATTTTTTTAGTCTACAAACTTGTTCACCATTTTCATATAGTGGTGGTTGCTTCATATAGATTTCTTCTTCTATTTCGCCTTGTAGAAAAGCTGATACAGCATCCATTTGACAGATTTCTAAATCATGTTTCACTGCCAAAGCAAACAGATATCTCAAGGAAGCATACCTTACTACCGGTGAAAATACTTCTGTATAGTCTGTTCCAGGTTTTTGTGAACAACCTTTTATCACAAGTCTTGCTTTATATTTTACTATGTCTCCTTTTTCATCAGTCTTGGTTTTGAAAACCCACTTGCATGGAATAGAGCGTTTTTTGACTGGAAGAGTTGTAATTTCCCATGTTTTATTTTCCAACAAGGTCTGATACTCCTCATCCATTGCAGTCTTCCAATGTTCAGCATCAGTGCCTGACAAGGCTTCTTTGACAGTTAGTGGATCTGAAATTTCTCCAATACACATGAAATTATTGCCCTGCACATTTTCTCTTCTATGAGGTCTTATTGTGACATTCCTAGAGCTGTCATCACTGCTTACATCACTTGTGCTAGGTTGATATGTTTCATCATTTATATCATGACTGTCAAAAAATGATGAGGGCGACAAAGTGATATCCTCCTGTGTCTCATTAAGAACATCAACTGATACTACTTCACCATTTTCCTGTGTACAATTTAAATCACTACCAGTGACAGGGATGGTGACAAGCTGCGGTATATTTATAGGTTGCAGGGTGGTATTATCATTTGTTTCCTCAATAAATACCACATCTCTACTAATTTCAATCCTATTATTTTGTGGATCATATAATCTATAGCCCTTTGTGCTGTCGCAGTATCCCACAAATATCAACTTTTTTGATTTACGGTCCCATTTCAAACGCTTTTGTTTTGGGATATGCACCATGGCCTTAGAACCAAAAATTTTTAAATGTGAAATATTTGGTTTCTTACCAGTCCACATTTCATATGGTGTTACCTCAGCCAAAACTCTTGATGGTGATCTGTTGATGACATAGGCTGCAGTTGTAATTGCCTCAGCCCAATATTGTTTGTTTAGCTTTGCTTCAAATAACATGCATTTTGCACGTTCCACCAACGTCCTGTTCATCCGCTCCGCTAGCCCATTTTGCTCAGGAGTGTATGGAGCACTGGTTTGATGTTTGATGCCGGAAGCTTCTAGAAATTCATTAAATTTTTTGTTACAATATTCTGTACCATTATCGCTTCTCAGTATTTTTATTTTCTTTTCTAATTCATTCTCAACATTTTCTTTGTATTTTACAAACACAGACTTTATATCTAATTTGTTCTTCAGAGGATATACATGTACTTTACGGGAATAGTCATCTATGAAGGTTATGAAATACTTTGCACCACCAGCAGATGTAGTTTCCATCGGACCACATAGATCAGTGTGAACTATTTCTAGCAATGCATTCGCTCTTGAACCAGAATGTGGAAATGATGCTCTAGTTTGTTTCGCTTCACAACATGGTATACAAACGGTACCAACATCTTTGTTGGTAATAGTTATACCTTCTGCACACGACTCTAAACTCTTTACATCAGCCATATTTAAGTGACCCATTCTCTTATGCCATGTGGTAATATCTGCCTTACTTATACAAGAAACAACATAAGCATTACCACTAACAGTGTTCAGTTTATACATGTTATTGGTTAGTCTTGCACTTGCTACGAGAATCTTGTTGGTATTGTAGATATTACAGCCCTTATCAGTGAATTCAACTTTACAGCCATTCTTCGTTAACTGACTAACCGATAACAAGTTCGCACTCAGTTTAGGAATATACAAGACATTTCTCACCTGGATGGGTTGCTCATCTTTACATAAATCGGTATGGATGTTTACTTTACCCATATTTTGTACGGAGACAGCATCATTGTTGGCCACCATTATTTTTTCAATCGGAGGTGCCTGTACATCATACAACCAATCCAAACGTTTTGTCATGTGCATTGTCGCACCTGAGTCGATATACCAATCATTTTCATTTAACGTGCTGAAAGCTGAAAAAACGGCAGAAAAATTATTTTGTTCACTTTTCTTCTCCGCTTTGCATTGATTTTTGAAATGCCCGTATTTATTGCAATTATAGCAGCGTGGGCCCTTTCCTTTTGTGTCTGGCTTTGTGTTTTTGTTAGAGTTTTTTCTGTGCTTTGTGAAGAGGGCGGACTCTGACACTTTAACTTCTTGAAGCAGTTTTGTCTTTATGAAATCCGATGAAATTTTTATGCCGGAACTTTCCAGACTCATGACCATTGGTTTATATGTATCCGGTAAACCCGCCAACATGAGTGTTCCCAGCCATTCATCACCCACCTCGAAACCAATGTTTCGTAATTTGTGTGCAGTGCTCATGATTTTATTCACATATTCTTCGACAGTTGTACAGTTATCTAGGGATGTGTTTATTAGATCTCGCAATAAGCCAACTTTCCGAGATAGCCCGGAGTCCTCGAAAGCATTTTGTAAATTTTTCCAAACTTGTTTACTTGATGTTGCATTTTCGATGTGAACGTAATTCATTGGTTCGACCAACAAAATGATTTTGGACTTAGCTTTTACATCTTTCTTGGGGTCAACTGCGGTGCCGGGGTCTACACATTCCCACAAATCCTCGTGTTCCAAATAAGATTTTACTGCGAACTTCCATGTCGAATAATTTTCCCGTCCGGCTAGCTTTTCAATTTGTAGATTGGACGTAGCCATTGTTCTGGGACGATGTGCGTGCTTAGAAATTTTGCCAAATTACTTCCAAATTGTTCAAATTCTGAAAATATATATAGGTATACGGGACGGCCCATAACCTGTTGGAAAATAATACTCCCGAATACCAAAATACTTCTTATTTATTGAGATTTAGAACGATTAATATTAATTACAGGACAAGCCTTTTCGGTGGCAAGAGAGCAAGAGACATAGCTGTCAATATTTGACGTTTACGTTGCACACACATGACATTGACGTATGTCTATTTTATTTCAACAATAATAAATTAATATTTTATTACAAAGCATTTTTTTAAAACATTTAGTTTTAATAAGCCGATAGAATTTTCTGCCAACCCCAGAAAAACATGTGCAAAGCCGCGATCAGAGATTTAGCTCTATGTCAATAACTTTGGTTTTTTCTCGGATGTATTCGTTACGAATCCTATCCTTCAGAGAAACTCCGACCATGGACCAACCAGCCCTACCGTGAGTCCACATCTCAGCTCCGTAGATCAAGACTAGGGCATGGCGGTAATGGGCTAAATTACAATACCGGTAATTTACCGGTATCCAAATTCTTAAAACCGGGATCCCGTTTTTTCGGTATTTTTTCGGTATTACACTATAAATACTAAAATAACAGAAAAAAATCCACTAGGTACATTTAATATTGTATAAGACTGAATAAATGTACCAAGAAATGTTATTTGAAACCAGTTTAACTTTTATTGACAATTTAAAATGGTCCTTACTAGTATAATTATGGTTTTTCTTTTACTTAAATAATCAAATCCAGATTAGGATGGCAAAGCCTGCTACCTGTATCTCTGCCTGTCAAATTTGGGAGCTTAGTATTCTCAAAAATGTAGCCCTGACGTCGTTCCTGACTTCCATCTAAATCACTTTAGTTTATTTTTCCTTAGAGCCTAAGTCGTCTTATTTGGACCTGGAATTTCATCAATATTTAGTTTTTAAACTAATTAGAACGGTTTGGCATAGTGCTTGCCCCAATGTGGCTCCCCAAAATCTCTTTTGTCCTAATGGCAATAGGACGGGATTTTGTGCGAGTTGACACAGAATTGTTTGATAAAAACGTGCTCCAGCTGTGCAGATCGTGCTCGTTTCCTGGCCGTTTCTAAATGGTATTCAGAAAATTAATTGCAAGCACTTTCTATATGATTATAACACTGGCACTTTATCGGATCTCGTAACTTTCCGATCTTCAGTTGGGTGCAAGTTGTTGCGCGTCTCATCAATGCCAGTGAGGTACTGCTGTCATAGCTCATTACGTCTTGTCGTGTACTATAGGGTCGCCCGCCAGTCAGATATCTTGCCATACCATGCTACATCATCGGGCCTTTGTCACCGCTAAAGTAAAAATTACTCTTGAATCGAATGGTATTTTGCATGACGATGGTAAAAAGCTACGACGACGGTATGACAGTAGTCCCATGGGAGTTGAGTTAGGGAAACCAATTTGTGGGAAGCTACTTATCAACACACTTGTGCCTTTCCATCTTCTCGGACATCCGTAAGGGTTAGTGCGGCGGCAGATTTGGCTTGAGGATCTCAAGAGTTGCTAATATGCAGATCTCGACAGATCCTACGCTGCCTAGCCTACTTTCAATTGTAAATACTAATTCCATCTTTTTGTTTGTAATATTTGATTGTGATTTGCTTTGTTAATGTAAAAACAAATAAATATTTACAATGAACAATCAAATATTTGCCACAATAATAAAAACATATAAAAAAATCATGAAAATGTGCGTAGCAAAGAAAGATAGGGTATTTTCAAAAAAAAAATACAGGAACAGTACTACTTAATTGTATTCTACACGCATTTATTCGTTAAAATACTTTTTTTATAGTCTATAGACTACAAACTCACAAGATGGAAAGTAAAGATGTGGCCGACGATGTATCACGAAGGTTTAGAAGTTATCTATTTACTCTTGTCTATATGAGACGCAGGTTGTTATTGACGGGAAAAACAGCAGCAGGGAGCGTGTTCCAAACCCCAGCGGTACGAATGATAAAGGCGGTGGAAAACAGCTTAATGCGAGTGGACGTTCACCAAGTTCCCCTACTTGCTGTATATACCGTGGTAATGCGATGTGAATCTGCTTGTCCTGTTTGTGTTGCTTGGAGTGGAAGGGAAAAGCGCGTTGGTTTATCAATTTTTAAAACCATTATGACCAAAAACATAGACTGGCTATCAATTTTACAATAAAATTTATATATTTTATATAGAAGTTGTTTGGTAGTAAATATTTGCGTATTTTAGAGCCGCCATAAGGGTTTTCTTCACGCATATTTATTAATCAAACTTTTTTTTTTCTAAATACCGAATTACCGGTTTTTGCAATTTCAATACCGGTATTTGGATCTGCCTTAAATCATCCGGTATTACCGGTTTTTCGGTAATACCGAATACCGGTGTCCATGCCCTAATCAAGACGGGTAGGACGCACTGATTGAAAACATGCTGACTGCAGGTAGATGCTGGAAAGCTGAAGACAGGTCGCTATGGCGCTCATTATTGGATGCCTTTGTCCAGCAGTGGACTAATATATGGTGATGATGATGATAATGTGAGTAAACAACTGTACCTACGAGTAAATTCTACCTTTCAGTAGTAGGTATATAAATAAAGGACAGGAAAAAACAAGAATTCTCTCGCGGCCTGTGGTATGTCTATTCTTCCATTCCATAGCCATCGAGGTAGGTCTAGACAACGAGGGAAGAATACACATACTTAACATACCTTAGAGTTGTTACCATGTTTAACTTGTCGTATGTCTTGTACAGGGTGTCCTATAATGAGTGGATAACTTTGAAGGTGCTTGTGCGACGAAGAGCAAAAATGGATTATGCTCACTGTTTTTAAGTAGCATACAAACCGTATTTAATCGAGAGTGGTGGAAAAACCAGTTTATTGGTGTTTGCATTGTTTGATTTTTAGGTAGAACAGCGCCGTTTGACCATTAAGATCTAAGATAGGCATAGGGAAGCGGGATAGAGCAGAGCGGCGTAAGCTTATTTTTTTTGCTGATTGTCTTAATTAGGTTGTTGCTGATTTTCTTAATCAAGATATTTATTTGAAAAAATAAGCCGAAGGTGCCATGGGGTATTTTTCTATTTGATATGGTGATGAAAATAAAAATAATCTTGTGATTGATAGTTTAAGAGAAAAGTTGAAAAAACTAAGAAAACAGATGGTACTTTGCACAATTATTTCTGATATTCAAAATAGTTTTTTTTAAATTTTCGAGCCAACGGGGATCTGCCTTGTATCCCATAGATTATTGTGTATTTTTTTCAAAGGTTTTTCGATAAAGATGACGGAGAAAATTTGTTTTAATGTAACTTATATTCGCTTAATTCACATCTAGATATCTCAGTAATTTATTTCATTATTATATCAGAATTTTTTTCGAGTGGAAATCTTTTTCACGTGTATGGCATTCGAAATATTCCCACATTTTTTTACATTACAGTTGCTCAAACTTTGGAAGATAAAAACTAAAAACCATTTATTTTTCAATTTAAAAAAATTGTCTTGAAAATTACTAAAATTTAAATTGTATAAACTTAACTTAATATGAACAAATTCTAATAAAATTATATGGAAAGATATATTTATTTTCTTCTTTAATGTGTAAATCGTGTTACAAATGTAATTGCAAACACATAAAGCTTTTAAAAGACGTTCTAATAAGCGTCAGTGACTTTTATGAGAGCGTTGAGCACCATATTTTGAAGTCGACGACATCCTTTGGGTTTTTCAAAGATTTATCCCGGAAGGCATAGTATTTTATAGCTTTAACGGAAATTTGTATCTTACTAGGAAGGTTTTATAAATTTCGGTATTTTGATTTTTTTTTCATTCTATTCACATACGTTGCAGTACACATTTTAATTATACTGAAATGTACCTGGTACTAAAAGTTCCGAAAGTTTAAAACCTTTAGTTTTGAAGGGCTTTGCTATTTAAATTCTTAATCTCTTCAAAACATACGTTTCTCCGTCGTTTCCTAACCGAAGTATCCCAAATTTATATCCTGCGGAGTAAGGCTGTGGTCACCCGTACCACAGTTTTTCAAACCTCTCATGTCTCTTGCAAAACAAGATAACTAAACTAGCTTTAAATTAAAAAGCCGTAGTCTCATCTCGTGTTCTCATCAGTCAAGGTGTTAAATGAATGCAGACCTCTGAATAATGGCCACCCATCACGAGATAATATTCTGCTTACTCTGAAGACGAGATGGAATATGATACGGAGCATCCGTTAGATATAGGATCTTGTTACTTTACACCTTTCAAAGGTACAAGTACTACAAGACTGCATTCCTAGGTAAAACTCTTATCAACTCTTCATTCATAACCAGGTGAGTATAACTTAATTAACAAAGAAACTAACAATCAAATAATAGATTAAAATTAAAACTAGTATTTACAATTGAAACAACTCAACTAACTAAGCTATGCTTAGCTTGGGCTAGATAATGCTGTTTGAATTGTCCAGCATTATTTATTTATTTTATTTAACTGCAGACTTTTGCAAACAATCTACAGGTAGCTCATCTGATCCATATCCCAGCCAGTCGGAAGTGTGCCCAAGACGCTGACTGTATGGCTCGCTGTAGGTATGGCAATGCTGATGCGCTGTGCCAAATACTCTCGCTTCGACCAGACACTCAGATAATTTTTTGAAATACCGGAGCGCCTCGGTACCCCATGGACATAGGGTCTCGACTCCAAGGGCAGTTTCACAGAGCCTACCTCTGTGAAACTGAGTTCAAAAAAAGGAGGAGGTTATATGTTGTATTGATTGGTCTGATTTGATGATGATTTTGGTTTTTTACGGGAAGGGTCACAGGGTGGTCCCTTATACATTTGATTTCCAAAGGATTACTATATTTGCTCCGCAAAATGTTAGGTTATAATTGTGTGTAGGTATACATTTATGGCTATTAAAAATGTGTTCTTCAACCAAAACAGTATGAGCCGGTTTCCTACAAATCGAATGAGAGTAGATGTAGAATGTTTGTAAACAAACCACGACACAATTATCTAAAACTTATTTACGTGGCGTTGGATCTTAAATCGACAATGTAAATTGCTTATAAATAGACGAAGCAGCAGAGTGAATTTTAGGTTAATTATTAACGATTAGTTTACGAATATTTCTAGATCGAGTTTGGCTAATGTATATTGTATAGTGTTACTTGATCAGATTTCATACTTTACCATCTTCTCCATCAGGCGCCCCACGAGACATATTTTCGCACGCTGCTACAGCATTATTAGCATCACCAAGAAGATCGAAGCTGTCTCTCCGAGGTTGCTCGACTGATTGACAAGACAACCAACAGTTTTTACTACAAACATATTGACAGACATCGATACAGAGATTTATCTCGAGGAAGAAGTTATCTCTCAGAATGCAAGACTCATGTATGAATAAGGTACTTTGCTTCGCAGTGTGAAGTTTTTGTGACCGTATGTCATAAATGACGTTTATGTTGATGATAATGATTTAATATAGTACCTATACGAGCTGAGGAACGACTATTTGACGACAGTATCGAAACGTGATTGTCACGTTTTAAAATTGTATGAAAAAACTTTTAAAACTGTCATGGTTATTAACATTAAAGACATTTAAAACGGGATGTTTACCTCCCGAAATATTGGAAAACTCAAAAATCGAATGAAGGTAAATATCCCGTTTTAAATGACTTTAATTGTATGAGATTTGCGTAGTTCCTTCTCCGTCTAAAACTACTTGACCGATTTGAAAAATTATTTCACTATTAGAATCCTACATTACCCATAATATCCATGCCGTAATGAACATAGGCTGTATATATAATATACCCGTGTTAAGTCGAGGCGGACCACTAGTAAAGAATAAAGTAACACAAGCTCTGCTTAGTTTTTAGCTAGATGATTTTGTGTGGCTTGGTCCAGAATTAATCATTTATAGTTATCCAGGCTCAGTCCAATATATGAAGGACCTTTTTAGACGATCGCTCGTCTAAAAAGTTCCGATAGGTTTTATTGCAAATACCTGCACGAACAACCGCACGTCAGGTATTATGAGATTATGGCGATGTTATCATTATCATCTACAACGGTAACTTTATAGAGTCCATCAAAGCCTTTATGGACCTGCGACGAGCTTCGAGGAAATGTCTCCATTGGAGTAGGTACACCTACCTACATACCTAGGTAATAGGAGACAGCTAGGGCCTAAGGGTTTCCTAGAATACCGGTCGAGATTTCTAGATATTGGTCAGCAACAATCTTCATAGTTTTTTTGTTATTCTATTCATCAGTTTTACTTTAAGCGTTCTGTCATTATTGCAGAACTGCTCTTTTTTGGATGATGCCTCTTTTCCCACAAGTGGACAAGATCTTAAGTGAAGAGAAAATCAATTAATACGTCACAGTGTCTGGTCGAAGCGACGCGTGACCCGAGAGCTGGTGAGTATTTTCTTTACATGCATGTTATTTCTTATTTGATAATTTATACCCTGATTTATACTTTAAAATTTGACTTGTTGTGCGTTTCTCGGTTGCCTGGTTGCCGGGTTATCGATGCGGATTGTCCGGGGTTTATTTTATAAGTCTGAAGAAAAACGTTGTTTATTTCTGATTTGCATGTCCAGCAGTGGACGTCTGCGCTGATTCTATTAGGTAAGGTAAGATTTATTTGAGAAGACGCTGGATTGATAAAAGTTGTTAGATAAGACATGTTTTCGTTTCGTTAATATTACGTATTTATTTATATCGAATGTCATTTGATACATAATATGCTACGTAAGATTATTTACATAGAAATTTAAATTCTAAATTATTACGGAAGTAGAAATTGCTCTATAAATGTCGCCTTTAAAAATTTTACACGCATAAAACACGTGTTTACAAAGTTTTTGGCTAAAAAAAATAAAAAATAAACATCGAGACTTAACTTATGTAACAGTACCAACATAATAAAATAATATTATTGTATGTGACAGTGATTTGAAACCAGTTTAGAACCGGATGCTTGTTATACAAGAAAGATGTACGAAAACTACTTTTAATGTACTTTATGTATTAGTAGACATTTTACGATAAACTTTACGAGAACTTACTTGCACAAAAAGACATGGGCAATGAAATAAAAGATCTTATATGTACATAACTAGCTTCAACCCGTGGCTTCGCCCACGCCTTCAAGTATTCTATGTTAGTCCTGGGTCACTAGTAATAATAGTTCAATGTCCCCGTATACTATTTACCTTCATACTAAATCTCCCGGGGACTGACATTGAAAAACCCGTGAGTATTCGCGGACAGCAGCCAGTTATACATAACAACTGAACTACACTCTGATCTCTTCAGGAGGAATCCAATAACCTTTTCGAAAGTAAGAGATCATCTCTTACTTTCGGAAAGGTTATTGGATTCCTGCTCTATATTTATGTAAGTTTTGATCTGACTGACCCCTCTTAATGGATTATTTTAAGACGTTAAAAACCACTTTAACCTAATGGACTTAAGAAAGTACAGATAGGTACAGTATCTGTTTTAAAAGTCAATTTAAATGTCTTTGGTTGTAACTGTAATGTAGAATATTTTTGTTTAAAAAAACTAAAATCGACTTTAAATTCCCTAATACATACATAAATAATGCTGGACAATGCACACGGCATTATCTAGCCCCAAGCTAAGCAGAGCTTGTGTTATGGGACTAGATAACTGATATACACAATACTATACATTACACAGATCGTTTTTTTTATTATAAAAAAAAAAAAAACGAAAACGACTAAAAAACTCAAAACGGAATCTGCAGATCGTACAAGCATTTGTCCCGAGGCGGGAATCCAACCCACAACCTTCTGCGTCACAGGCGGACCTTCGCCCACCGCGCCACAGAGATCGTAAATAATAATTTAACTGTTTTTGAAGTTTTGCGGGATATGTTATATTAATCCTTCGGATAAAAATTTTATGGATCCATCTTGGGATTAGTCTCTATACAAAAGCAAAAGAATTATCAAAATCGGTCCACAATTTATTGACAGAATCATCGCCGAACATACACAAAACAAAAAAAAGAAACAATCGAACATAGAAGCTCCTTCTTTTTTGAAGTCGGTTGAAAAAGGGCAATTTAGGCCAAACAAATATGTTTTATACTGTTGATAAAAATGCATAACACTCTTACTATCTCTCAATATCAAGAGTAAATACGGTTTATCAGTTCTAAATAGGTTGAAGTATTTTCTGTTTGAGAAACTTGACATAAAAATGTCCTTTTTTATAGTCTATAGACCTTGTTCGACCACTATCTCACCTGATGGAAAGTGAAGATGTGGTCGACGATGTTTCACGAAGGTCTAGAAGATACCTATTCACTCTTGTCTTGAAGAGACCCAGGTTGTAATTGACGGGAAAAACAGCAGCAGGGAGCGTGTTCCAAACCCCAGCGGTACGAATGATGAAGGTGGAGGAAAACAGCTTAGTGCGAGTGTACGGTATATCCAAGTAGGGGTGGTAATGCGCTGTGCGTCTGCTTGTCCTGGGGTGGAAAGGGGATGGTGGAGTCAGATCATGTAGTCCTATTTCATGCTTGAATAAAGGGCCAAGGTAGTCCTGACAAGTCGGTTAGACGGCGCCGCCAGGAAACCTTTCCCAAAATATCTCGAGAACATCATAGAAGTGCTTCTATGATGTTCTAATCTAATGTAACATTCATGGTGTAACTTACTGAGTAGGTACGTAAGTACCTACTTGTTTAACTAAAATGAGTTTACGACACCCAGACAGAGTTAATTTCTTCGTACAATTTAAACATTACAAGACAGACGAGCATGAAATAAAAACAATACCTACAAATGAGTTATGTTGTGCTTAAATTATGTGGCAGCGGATGCGCAAGCGTTGTGTCTATGGGAACATTTCAAGGTTATTTCTATCCCATAGGAACTGTTTATGGAATAAAAAGTACCCTATGCTTAATTCCAGATCTAGAATTACCTGTATGGAAAATTAAAAAGCCATGTTTGATTCCAGTCTAAGAGCTACATCTATACAAAATTTCAGCTTGAAGTGAAGATGAAACAAATATCCATACATCCATCTAAACATCGAAACATTCTCATTTATAATATTAAGCTGGGGATACACATGCCCGTAGCTTGCATACTAGCATACCAGCTCCATGCAAGTGCCAGCTACAGTCTATTATATTATAGTATATTATATTATAGTAGGTATTCACTTACTGGCATGCCTGTAACTGGAAGCTAGCTAGTTGCAAGTAGCTAGCACAACATTTGATTTTCTTGCATGCCCGTTGAGGGAGGGAACGCGGGGGGCTGCTAACCTGGCACGTGTGAACAGACGCGACAGCTACGGGCATGCCAGTAGCCGACTCATTGTGACCGTAGGCGATTTTGTTTAATTCACTTCGAATGTTATCCATGTTTAGCCCGCAACAATTGGTACGAAATACTCTCACGAACTGTCCTGTGTATACGCAAGGGTAATACTGGCATGCCAGGGCGCAGTATGCATGCCAGTATTACTTGCAAATGTATCCGCAGTGTGCCAGTTACTCGTACATGCCTGTAACTTTCATGCCACCTACTTTCCCGATTTACTGGCATGTGTATCCCCTTAAGTGTGATATATGATGTAATATTCATGGTAAAACTAACTAAGTTGTTAACTTGTTATTCGTTAAATGAAAATTGGTTAACACCAAGATCCTTTCTTAGTACAATTTATACCTTCCTATCTTATTAAGGAGTTACACTCAACGGAGTGTAATTCCTATTAGTCAGCGAGTTAGTCACTAGATCGTCAAGTATTAAGTGTTTCACATCATCAGAAAACAAATCAATGCGTCGACATTCATACAGCTTCTTCGTGTGCATTCCATCTAATGATATTAAGAAACCCTTGTGAATGTGCATTTGTAATCAGGTCATAAAAATGCTTGTAAATTGTTTACTGGATTCGTTTGAGTTCGCAATGAGAGGAAATTGGGAGGAAATTTACGAGGAAACAAAAGATTTACGTGAGTCAGTTTTGTACCAAATCACTCCGTTTGTGTTTAAAAGTTTTAGGTTATTCAGACATACATCAATAAAATACACAAAATAACTGAAAATCAAAATAATAAGACACAGTTTAGAGTTTTGCAGTCATACAACAGAGTCCCACCCTTCGTGTCTTTACACACCTTACACCATAAGGCGTGTTAAGACAGAAACTTTACATTACTATTATTCAAAACTTTGCCAGGGTATCTTAATTAATATTAAACTACACAAGTCTAATAAAAAAAACTAAATCCTAACAAAAACTTATCAATAGGTGCTTAATAAGCATTTTGTTAATAAAACACAAAAAGTAAAAACCCTAAGCTCAGTTAATAGCAGTTTTAGTACCGGTTTGTAACAAGTGAGCGCGTTGAGATCTTTTGTATGAACGAACCGAACTACAATAAATTTTAGAAGAACTACCGAGTTAATTTCTACATTCCCAGACAGACGAGGATGAAATTAAAAATTTGATCTACAAATGAGCTATGTTGTGCTTGAATTATGTTTAACTTATATAAAGATCTAGTAGATCTCAGAAACGATGGATTGGCAAGTCTAACAAGATTTCACCTGATCCTGGCTTTCAAACCGGAACGTAGACCGTGCAAGATCGAGGTGGTATGAATAAACGAACGAATCTTCCTCTTAATATGGACTATCCAGTGATACATTTCTACCACGCTAGTTGGTAAACGAATATCAAATTCTGAAAGTTCTTTACGTGGATGGACATGCTTAAAGTGCGCATAGATTTTTGAATTAATTAGTATTTGTATTGGTACAAATGTCACAATTAAATGAGATGCTTTGAACACACAATCAATTAAATTCTGGATTTATGTGATACCTACTTGCATGCAGTCTTGCAGTATATTTTGTGTTAATGAACAAACCATCCACATTTTCTATTGTTTTTTACAGAGATAGAGCAAATTCAGAATTTAAAATTACTATTCATATGTGGAAATTCGATAAGGTTCGAGGTGTGCAAAATTTCGCACGGCCGAACCTTGATTTTTTGACCGAACCTGGTCGAAACCGAAACTGAACCTTCGGTGGGACACCATAATTAGTTAATTACATAAAATATAGGTAAGGTACTAGGTGAGGAAGTCCTGGATAATCCATAAAGCTACCTGATGTTCAGACAGGCCGATAGCTTCTGCTTGCATGCATTCTAATGAAGATTCTAATCTATCTAATAATATGTAGTTAAGCCTTACCGTATTAATAGCTTCATTATCTCCACAAATGGATGACCCACGACCCCAATACGTTTAATAGCACGCAGGAAACCATATGAGGGTAGTCGGTCACTCAACGGTAGCACCTCCGAAGTACCTACACGATTATAATAAAAGTCAGCCAATTTATACATGTACCGCATAAATCGGCTGACTTTTATTATAATCGGGGATTGTAAAATGAATGTTAACGATGTGCTCGTTCAGCTCAGCTACCTACCTCTAGATTGTATGCAACAGTCTGCATTTGGCTTAAATAATAATAATAAAATGCTGGACAATTCACACAGCATTATCTAGCCCCAAGCTATGCAGAGCTTGAGACTTGACTTGACTCGAGTTGGCTCAATTGAGTTTCTAGTCTTCTTGGATAATCTTGTATATATTAACGATTCATAAGTAAGCGATTTCATAGGTAAAGAAAGCTGGTTATTAAAAATCAATATTAATTGGTAGAAGTGATGCAACGAATGCGAATATTCATATTGGCCAAATAGTAGAAATTTACCGAATACCTATTCGAAATAAATAACTACGAATAATAAAAACTTTTGTACGCATCTTGATCTTTTGATTGTCAGTCTCACGTACGTGTGTAGGTTTAACTTTTATATACTTACTCACTTTCTTCTGATTGTCTTACATTAAAATTGATTTTTAAAATTAGTGAAAATTATTATTAGAGGCGAGTCGCTCATCAAAATAAAAACCAGATTGTATGCTTAAATAAAGCTATCTAATTTATAGCCGTGTGCTGATCCATTGGTCTTCTAGCGAGACAAAGACAATACACATTTCGCGCAAAAAGAAATCGAAAATATTTAAAAAAAAAAACCACGTAGTCGCCTCGGAGAGGCTTTTTTCAACGGCTGGCAACATCCAGACTAAAAAAAATCGCCTGTCACCAGCGAATCTACAGATGTTGTGTTTTCTTAACAAAAATTAAACAATATAAATTTTGATTACTAGTAAAACAATAATTAAAGAATGTTAAATAAATGAGTGTTCTAAATGTTCTAATAATCTGCAGAGTTATTCGTATTCTTAATTGTACCTAAAAGTAGGAAGTATTCGTTGCATCACTATGGTAGTTTATCATTGATTATAGGAATAGTTTTCAATGAAAATTGGTAAATATACCCAAGCCATTCTCAAGTTCAATGTTTATTAACAACTCACAAGTACTTATAACAATAATATGAAATTCTCCTTTCGGCGTCGAAGTCATTTTTAACCGACTTTTATACAGCCGTTTGTTTGGACCTTTAGCGGACCAAAGTTATTAAAAAATTTAAAAGTTTTTTGTAAGCGCGTGTCACAGCGGAGTCGCTGCTTGCGCACATTGGGAGTCGCATAAAACCAGCGCTCAATCGCTTCTGGGCATATGCTGAGCGATGCCCCCTTTTTTGTCACTTATTTTTCTTTGTTTGTTTTTTCTTTTTAATTTGTGTTATTGTGACGAAAATAAAACCTTTTTACTTTACTTTACTTTACTTTAATATCAATACTTTACAGATTACGGGTAATGTCACAGAAATAAAATATGAATATTTGTAATAATATTACCTACTTCGTAATGTTCTTAAGTAGGTACTTACACTGCCTACTACTACGTCATAGGAAAGAATTATTTCACAGTAAGAGGTAAAAGCATTGACGTAAGTAGGTACCTACTATTACTAACAGTATAGGTACTTAGAACTCAATGAGTACAATAAATCAGAATATTTTCCCTCTACCAAGGTATACGTTATAAATATATAGGGATAATCCCAGGTTTTCCCACAACCTGTGAAAACTCTGATTCTGCTCGACTTCAGTATGAATTTGTTTTGATGTCGTCGTGTCGGTCGCATTCTTCTGTGACTCATACATAGCAGGTAGGTACCTCTCTTTAAGATACAACTTAGACACAAGCAAGGCAGTGCAACAACAAACTTAACATAAGTTGATGTTATATGGTAGGTATGGTAGGTACCTACCGATCCACCCACGCCATTTTTTATGTACAGGTAATATAGTAAATTAATACCTAGATTTGGTACATACATCTTTTTCCCTTGCTTTTTATTAGAGAGTTTATAGTTTAACCTTTACGCATGCTGTGTCGGCCTGTAAGAGGTTGGTACACTTACCATCACTAATTTACCTATTTTAAATACCTTTTAAGTTTTGGTGTACTCGCTGTAGGCTAACCTAATTGATAAAATAAAAAATAAAAAAATTTAGGAACCTAAGCAGGTTCCTAAGTAGAAAATACCTATATACTTAGGTACTTATTGATTGTAATCGGTCATATTAAATAAAGTAGGTACCTACCTACCTACATAATCCCTACTTATGTTATTACAGTGTCTATCCAATTTCAAGGAAACATTATGGTTATTGTCATTGGGTTTAAAAACAACGTAGGTACCTACTTACCTAAATATCGACCTACCTACAAAGACCAACTTAAATCCAGTACCTACCATCGTAATAAGTACTTACACTTAACTATATTTTTTTTCATGAAAAAAAACTTACTTTTTCATTAAAAAAAATGTTTTCCTATTACAAACAAACTTTTCTGCAAAGATCTAAATATTTGGTGCCTACTTCCTTACATATTAAATTACATTAAGTACATACATAATGTTACTTGTAGATGTTAACATACGTGTTTAAATAAAATATTAAAGTTATTATTTTATCTTACCTTCAATTATTAAAATCAGCAAGTTGCAATTTTTAAAATCCAGTCCGAAATAATCACAGAACTTGTAAGTTTAGTTAAACATAGGAGTACCTAATCCACGAATTTCTCTTGTATAATATTCACTCTCTTTTGTCGAAGTTCTAAGTACACGTGAAAATGTTAACTTTTTCGCGGCGCATTGTACAATCGTGCGCTACCGTAGCGCATTCCACACGACTCGACACTACCAATTACGTTCATCGAATACAAAACATCCCGTCCCGTGCGTGCGTGCGTGCTTTGCTTGTACTTACTCGCCGCTCGCTCTCGCGCGTCGATGGATGGACTGATTCACTATTCACTTATCGTTTCAAACATTTAGCGCCACCTTGTAGCTTAATTTTGTAACGACTGTTCCACAATCATGCTATCTTTTATAGTTACGCGCCATCTATTATAAACTAAACACAACAAGGAAATGTGTTGCTACTACTAGACGATAGATGTCGCTAACTCTCCATCCTACTTCCGTGGTGTTCTTAGTTGTAATTGAAACAGCTCCTTATCATTCAGTCTTTTATTTTTATAATCTATTCTCTCTCATTCACTCAATCAGTCTTTCTGTCAAAATGGCTGCCGTGCAAGAGGTGCGTGCCGAATTTTCTTGTGATATTTTGTTGGAAATCTAGTGAATTTACAGGAAATATTTGTGTAAAATCAGTTCGAATAAAATATGAATATTGTTTCTTTCAGGCGAGACGTGAACCAATTCAGGCCGTCCAGGTTTTCGGACGCAAGGTTAGTATTTCTGGAATCCACGTGTTTGTACTGCTTTTGTAGCAATTTCCAATGTTTTCCGAGTATCAAGTGCTTTCTAGATAAATAACTTGTTATATTGGGTATAATTATGTCAGGTCCCATAACTACACTAACCTTATCTACATCTCCTAACTACACCGACCGACTAAAGCTCATGATTTAGGCTCTCGTGAAGTTCGTTTTATTTGGATTGTAACTTTTTGGATGGAAACTGGATTTATCATAATCCATCTGATTCTTTTCGTGCATTAGGCATCACACTACATTATGTTCTCTGCACTTAATGATTGTTGATGTCAACGGTACATAACCTCTAAAAATTCTCTGACCTGTTGTATAGATATTGTATTGATTGACAACCCTTTCTTCCAAAGCTGTCTCGCCTCCATGTGAGTCAGTCATTTCAGGGAAGGTAGAAAAATGGTGACATTTACCAAACTGCCAGTGTTTTCAGTACCTGGCCTTGTTTGAAATGTACACAACATTGCCATTTTTTGCTAGACTGACCAACTTGTTTTTTTATTAACAATCAAAATATTACTTTTTAGAAAACTGCCACCGCTGTAGCATACTGCAAGCGTGGCCATGGAGTACTCCGAGTGAACGGCCGTCCTTTGGACCTCGTGGAACCCCGTCTCCTGCAGTACAAACTTCAGGAGCCCATCCTACTGCTTGGCAAGGTAATATTAAAGTCGTAAAACATTTGTGTTCACACCCCTGCCTTCTGGGCTGTACCAGAGCTATTATTGTTGTTGGTACATACATAAATCGACGACCTCTGTGACGCGGTGGGCGAAGGCCCGCCTGCGACACAGGAGGTTGCGGGTTCGATCCCGACTTGGGATTAAATATTTGTACGATATGCAGGTAGTTTTTCCAGGTGTTTTGGTCATTTTCTATGTATAAAAAGAAATATCTATCTATGTAATGTATTGTATTATGTATATCAGTTATTATAGTTCCCATAACACAAGCTCTGCTTAGCTTGGGGCTAGATAATGCTGTGTGAATTGTCCAGCATTATTTATTTATTTGTAAACATATAAATTTTAAGATATCTATTGTAACTCTGACTGTTGTATCTTTCTAAAAACTGACAACTGCTGGGGTAAAGTGAAGAAAACAACTCAGTAAATGTAGTGTAGGATGCCCTATGGCCAGGTGCGGGGATGACAATTTGTTAATGACTGCAGGCAGATGCTAGATGCGTCAAGCTCAACACACTATGGCGCTCATTAGGGAAGGCCTATGTCCAACAGTGGATTAACATAGGCTGATGATGATTGCAACTCTGATAATGTCATGTCAATCATTGTTATTTTTTAAATGATGATCAACACTTATTCCGAACCTGAGCATCCTTGGATGTGTAGTCACAACTCCATCTGATTCGATCAAACCAAAGAACAAGTTGCCATCTCATTTGATTCACTAGTAACCTATGTTTGTGTGTGTTTCAGGAAAAGTTTGCCGGTGTTGACATCAGAGTCACAGTGAAGGGTGGTGGTCATGTAGCACAAGTTTATGCTATCAGACAAGCCATCTCAAAGGCCCTCATTGCTTTCTACCAGAAATGTAAGTCACTTGTTAAAATTTTTGGATATTAGATTCTATGTATTTGCTAAATAAGTCAATAATCCCTTTCTTTCCAAAGCTGTCTTATAAGTTATGTGAGTCAGTTATTTCAGGTAAGGGAGAAAAAATGTGACATTTACCAAACTGCCAGTTTTTTTAATATCTGGCTTGTTTGAAGTGGACACAACATTGTTAGCACAACACTTAGATTCTGTATAACCTTTTCTTCCTGGTTTTAACTGTTTATTTTTCTTTTTTTTTCATTTAATATTTCAGTTCCACCCATCTGTTACTAATATCATAAAGTTCCGTATAACCTTTTCTTCCTGGTTTTAACTGTTTATTTTTCTTTTTTTTTCATTTAATATTTCAGTTCCACCCATCCCAGAAGAAAAATGTTTATTTTTAGCTGTCAGTAATTGTGCTGACAGCAGAAATTAAGAATTGTCTAGTTTGAATAATAAATATAATTAAATTACCCACTTTTCAATTCTAAACAGAATATTTCCCCTTACAGACGTTGATGAGGCATCAAAGAAGGAGATCAAAGACATCCTCGTCCAATACGATAGGAGTTTGCTGGTCGCTGACCCCAGGCGTTGCGAGCCCAAGAAGTTCGGAGGTCCAGGCGCCCGTGCCAGATACCAGAAATCTTACCGTTAAGCTCATGCTACATCACGCTGTGCTATTGTATTGTTGCTGTCGAGAGTACAATAGCATTGGGTGAATAAAATAAGTAAAAATTCTGTTGGTTTTATTTTTCAGTAATACATGGCAATACCTATTTAGAGTTCGCGCAAATCTTTATGAATTCTGTGAACATGGCTATGTCGAATGCGAAACTGCGCCGTATTGGAGCTCACCGCGCCCTTTTCGAACCTTAAAATACGCTGCGCAGCCACTGCGCACTTCCGAGAATTAGAAATAATAATGCTGGACAATTCACACAGCATTATCTAGCCCCAAGCTAAGCAGTGCTTGTGTTATGGGTACTAGATAACTAATTCATAAAGATTTACGCGCACTATACCTCAGTATCAGATTATGAGATTATTGAGTCGTTATTTTGTGTGCTACAGTGCAGAAGCATAAATCTAAGTAGAACTACTTGTCGAAAACTTCGTAATTTGCATAAGTTGTAGTTAGACTAGTGAAAAAATTCTATGTCTATGGTTAGATTACTATTCTAAACGTGATTCTAAAGCTTCAAACATGCGGGAGCGTCAGCCGCGCAGCGGACGCTGCTGTAAGGACGCCTCAATGGATGAAGCCTTCGCGGGGAGAAGGACGTTGACGCTCCTGCATTGCTCAGGCTAGAACCTTTTAGTATTACCTATGCTAGGCGTGTGGCCTGATAATCTCATAATATTGTTAACACGATCACTGCTAGCGTCGGCGGTGCGACCCGCAGGGGCGCGCCGTCGCGACTTGGACCCGCAGATCCCACTCTGTGTTTTCAGCCATGAAAGTGCTAGTATACTATAAGCTTACACTAAAGCTGTTATATTATTCAAATGACGAAGTCTTGAATAAATAGTTTACTTTCTGTGTGGTTCTAGGGGTAGAACTACAATCCTGTAATTCATCATAAGCTTATATATTTGTCCACTGCTGGAGATAGGTCTCCCCGAACTTTAATCCGAAGCAACTTGAATTCTAGTGTCGGTAGACAACCTAGGTACCCTCAGAGAGATGCGGGCGCTGCCGCTGCGCTGCGTCGTCGCTGCGACGTCGCAGCGTTGACGCTCCGTAGTTCTACATACAAATCTGCCCGGCATGCCACATATCCACATCGAAACAACGCACGCGCAGCGCACGGAGTGAGGGAGACGAGGCGGGATGCTGCGGTGTGACGACGCAGGACAGCGACAGGAGAAAGCTGCGTTGCGTCCGTCGTCGCAGCGCTCGTGTGGCACTCATTGCGTTGAAGTCACTGCGTTGCGACGTGTCACAGCTCAGCGGCAGCGCCCGTGTGGCATCTCTCTTATAAGAACAAGCTGTGCTTTTATCCATGAGATTAGACGACTTTATCATGGGTAGGTCACAGATAGCAGAATTCTGTAATCTGTAGGGTATGTGTAGAAAAAAACCAAATTTTTATATTTGTGAATCGAAGTTTTAATATATGTAAATGCATCAATAGGTGTATAAAGTGAGATTACAAATGATTTGATGATAGCCTCCAACTTAAAATACGAATTTCGTCTTAAAAACTAATAAACAAATTAATGCTAATTGGTCACACAAATTAATTTAGTTAAAGTGTCTTTTAGTTATGAAAAATAGTTACCTTTCCTTTTACAAAAAACCTGCCTTAAAAATAAGGCTATAGAAGTTTATTCGGTTAGGTATTATTTTTGAGATTAGGTACAAAACCAGTTAAAGTTAGCATAGTTAATAATAATAACTCTTAGTTAATTGACAGATCTTACACATGAGATTATTTAATTAGAATGATGATTCTAGAAAGTAAATTTGGCACACCACAAACAAGTAAGGCCATCTAGCGGTATAAATAGTAACTTACTTATTCTAAGATAAAAAATAGATTCAGGCGTTACTTTGCGGAAATCCATTGCAAAATTTAAAGATGAAAATATTTAGTAACAATTCCGCGCAAGACCTTCTCCGATAAGTTCTAACAAAATGTAATCAGCGTCGTAGAAGAAAAAACACACCAACTACAAAATGAAAAGAAATCTATCAAAGCAAGACGTCAACTAGTTTCGTCTCTCCACGAGACATCATCAGGACACCACAATACTCGACCTTGACATTGAGAGCACTAAGCAAACTCCGGCAGGGTTCCACCAGAGATGTTACCACTCCGAGCTCCGCGCGCCAAGTCGCGCGCGTCACTTGGCGCGCGGAGCTCGGAGTGTTACTAAATATTTTCATCTTTATATTTTACTTATTCTAACAAAAAATTGACCATTTTCTACCGAAATAAAGGTAATAATTTTATTGTCCCTCCTACACGAAAGAAACCCGAATATATTGTGTTTTTTGTGTTACTTCTTGCATTATCCCTAGCCAAGGTGGGGTTTTTTATAAACTAAAATGTAGAGTTTTTCATGTTTATAAGAAAACATCTCTTTTTATAAAGGCCAATCAGTGTTTTTTTCTGCCTCAAGTATATTTTCATATCAACTCATCTATCATTAAGAAAAAAGGTACGACTCAAGTAGGTACTTATTGACGCAGCTTTGGTGCGTTTTCGAGTTGATAAAAATGTATTCTTTAGCCCTATCATTTCATAGTGATAGGTATACCGCTACCGAGTGCGCCTAAAGCAATAATCAAGCAAAATGGGTATTTTTAAACACTTAGATTTATGGTACCTACCTAAAGGTTGGTAAAAAACCTGTAGAAGTCGTGTAATCGAATAGAATATTATAAGAAAATAAACTGATTTCCCGATAAAAATTTTGGTATACAAATACTCTGGGTACTCAGCTATTAAATCTACTGTTGTGCTGGATATAGGCCAATATATAGCCTATATCCGGTTTTTTTTAACTATCTAAGATTTACTTGCAGTATTTTCTGACACATCTTCAAATTTCGCGCCCATTCGTTTTAGCGCTATGACAGCGGCCACTGCTTTCGCCCATCGTTTCTTGATGACGTATCTCTTCAACTTGGCCTTCGTGACAGTGAGCTCGGTGCAGAGCGCGGATTGGAGCAGCCACGGGTGTAATAGGATGTCTGTGCTTTGGATCCTTTCGCTGGGGGAAAAAAGAAAGGTAGGTATTGACCATACAAGCAGGTATATAGTAGTAGATACCACATTAATAAGTTACACCTGTATAACAGCTGTATAATTTGACCATGGTTACATCGATGTAGGTACACGCGCGGTTGGCGCAGAGGGTTTTGGTAGACGCGAAAAAATCCTACCCAATGCCAGAGCGTTATGTTATGACGCTCTTCCTATCCTATGCAAACTTAACGAAACGCAATAAAATCTATTATTTCAACGGCGACGCGACGTTGGCATTCGTATTCCATCGGGTTGAAATGTTCCCTTCTGTGCAGGTGAATTTTGCCGAACCTGTACCGTCAAAACCAAAACGTAATCACTTTTATACAAAGTACCTACGACACCAGCTGTGAATGTTGTTCCTCATCCAAAAGTTTCATGTGTTTTGACAAACTAGACTTTTCACCTCAAGACTTCAGTCGATCCGAATGACATTATTGTTGCAAGCAGCTTGATGACGAATACCCCAAAATAGGCTCCAATATCCTATTAAGCGATTGCCATTTAAAAATTGTGACGTTTAGGTACAATGACAGAAATAATCTAAAGTTCATGCCAACGCCCCCATTGCACAAAGTCACCTACCCGGCACATAGCCACCCCGTTTGACGGTACGTCTTCTAAACGCTTTTGGGAGGTTGGCCTCGTTTTCAGGACCTCTACTTTTTTATAGACCGTTGTTGGTCGTCTATTCCGCTTAGTAGATAGGTATTTGGTTGTCGTTGTCCATTGAACTATTAAGTAATAGCATAGACAAACAAAACACGATGTGTTTTGTTTGTCTATGGTAATAGTAACTCAGTGGTCGTTGTCGGACAACGGTGGTATGTAGGTACCGCTACAGCCTTAAGCTACAGCTATATAATAATAAACCATAATGTATATACCCAACAGCTATACCCAACGATTTAAATCTTTGGCTATAGGGGCTACAACGGTTTTTTCATAGACTATTATCCTATCTCTTGAACGTAGTAGGGTAGGTTCACCTTAGTGCAGCTGAGCTGACGTAGGTATTAATGGTGGTTAGAAACTAAGAGAGTTATGAAAAGTGAAGGTTTTCATAGCCACTGCCAGTACTGTCTATTAGCTTCAGACTACAGGGCCGTACTCAGAATACAGTTGGGGATCAAAATGCTTAGCTTTTAAGTCATTTTTTTAAAATTAGAAAATAGTTGTTTACCCACGTACGTACTACTGACTGTTATTCCCTGGGTGGATGTAGGGATAAGCTGATACGGGATGAGAAGTGACGGAGAAAAATACTGATGCGATAAAATATGCGGATGGCTGGTTAGATCCTTGGTGTTGTACATACCTACCTAATGTTGTAAACTTGTAAGTATGTAGATATCTACTACAGTATTACGTGGTGTAATAAATGAAACTAAAACGAATTGAAGCATTCTTATATATTAACAACAATTTGTATTATAACAATAAATTATATTACTTACATTTTACACATAAAAATAAGGAACAAAAATTGTAACTAAAAAATCTAATAAGTACTTACAAAAAGAATATAAAGAACAAATCGATGTATTAAGTACCTACCGATCCTAAAAAAATATTTTTGCTAGTTGTATTGTTATTATGCGTGAAGTGGAAGCAACTTCAGTCTTTATTAACGAACGGATAAAACTCAAATTTTGAAGACTAGAACGTTAAATCTAAAAACCAAAATATAATCTCAAAACTGTTACTTTGGTAACATTGTCATGGCACAAAGACCCTGTTTTAACCGACTTCATACCCAAACTATCACACGCACCATACACTCTAAATTGCAGCTTAATAGCAGCCCAAGTAGACTGAAGTCGGTTTTCTGTATCGGATCTTTATCGAATTTATCATGTAACTTTAAATAAAGTCTCAAATACCAAGAACTGTCTTAATTTGTGTACCTATATAATTAAAATATTCGATAGAGATCCGAATATGGCTTAGGTAGTACTTAATCTTAAGTTATTTCTGTGCTTCTTCCATTTTCTTACGCAACATTTTCTCATCAGAAGTTTGTCTTTTGAAGAAGGCATGGAGACTTGACATGGAGTTTTGTGCTAACTGACTAGCCGGTGAAAATTCTAGAGATATTGACTGATGGCGTCCGCCATTCGAGGTTCCGCCTGCAGCTCTCTCTTGGTCATTCCCTCCCCATTCTTCTAATAAGTGCAACAGAAGGTCTTTAGTTCTATGTGCATTGTCATCACCTCTCCTGTAAGGCATTTGTCTACCATTTTCTGAACCGTTGACCAATTTGTCTATCTTTTCTCGTCGTTTGTCGAACTCACTAAAGAATGTGTTGCGTTTCTCAACAGGCGGCTGATCCGGTACATCTCTACTTTGGTTCGTTACCCGCTTAGATCTGAAAGAGGCTGATTTCGCCCAGGGCATTTTGCTCGTCATAGGTTTTTCTGGTTCGCGGTCTGTTAAAAACGAAGACGTGATCTTGTGTGTTGATTTTGAAGTGAATATTCTCCTCCCATTAGTAGAAGCGTCGCCGTTAGTGATTGTTTTCGTTGTTTTTGTTTCTTTCCTGAATCCGTTTGTTAGTTTCTCTTCAGTGGATTCTTTAGTTTGAGTGATGTTTTTGTCTAATTCTTTAGCGCTGTTGTTGTTCGTTAAATCTGTGTTCATAGTAGAAAGTAAGAAAAGGTGATCGGACAATTTCTTTATTTCCTCGGCTAAGTTCTTCCTAACGTAGACGTCGTGTCGTTTGTGCAAGAAACAACTGCTATCTGAAGCTCTTCTCTCGACGGGGTGCGCTCTTGGTGCTAGCATGGGTTCCCTGACAGGTGGTGGAGGCTCTAAATCCTCCTCATCGAAGACTCTATCTGGAGAACTACACAAAGAACTTCTTGGGGACGGTGAGCAACCTCCAATAGAAGACCTCTCGCAGTTCCCGTTAGCTAAGCTGGTGATTTCGTGCGCTTCGTTATCAAATACATAAGGCGAGTTCGGATGTTCGCTCCACCGTTCAACGAATTGTCGGAGGTTGTCTTTGGCGACGTCTAGCTCGTGTTTTGGTGAAGGCAGGGGCTGCGGTGCTGGCTCTTGCTTGGGCGGTGCTCTTCGCTGAAGCCAGCGGTGTCGGAGGCACTCGGTAGCGCTCGGCCGCGACCTGCGACAAAGACCCTCGTTATTATCACCACAACACCTTTCAGGATGGGAATGTGGATGAAGTTGGGTGTCGTTGAACTTATTTTATTCAATGTGTTTGTTTGGTTTTTGACTACATAACGAACGTTGGTGGTCGTGTTGTGTTTCCAGATTGTGTACGAAAATTTTAAATAGGTCTACTACTGGGTTTTTGGGAGTAGGTAAGTTAGTTATCTATTTACAGTCTAATTCGTGCAAGTTAGTTACGGATACTACCAGTGTTGGACAACAATAACGCAGGGTCTTTATCGACAGGATTTCAACATTTACATGCTTTGTTTCAATAAAATTGCCTCGTTAAAACTTAAATCGAGACGGAATTGCTATAAATATTATTGCAAAGGTCAAAACTTACTCTTTGTCCTTTACGAGGAGTTTTCTGATGAAATCCTTTGCTTCTTCTGAGATTTCGTTGAAGGCTTCGTCATCGAAGTCGTATTTGGCAACTGTGACGTTCGCCATTGTCTCTATGTCTGTCTCTCCCATGAATGGTGACAGGCCTGAAAGGCTGTAAAGAGACCATTACGTTAGGAAGTCGTTAAACAACATTTTTAGGTGGCATAATGTCTAAGACTAGCTTCTCTCGGTACCTAAGCTCACGTGTGGTGGCATGCAACATACATATAACACATCCCTGAGTGTTAGTGTATGTTGCATGCATTTTCCGGAGACTACCTATTGTAATATTTTTTTCTGTTAAAAATCTTGCTTGGTACTTGTTTCTAGGAACCTATGCATTTCGTTATACTTACAGCACATAGCATATAACTCCAACGGACCACATATCAGTCCCGTATCCAATCTGATCGAAGTTGACGACCTCTGGCGCGACGAACTCCGGCGTACCGAACAACACCTGCAGCTTCTTCTCCGGATCGTAGAACCGGGCTAGGCCGAAGTCAATGATCTTTATCCGGTTTCCGGACTTGGTTAGGCAGAGGATGTTTTCTGGCTGGAAGGATAAGGATACATTATTTTATATAAGGACGTGGATTATTTATTGATTTATAATCTTTCGACCCTAATATCTATATGGACTGTATCCTTAACACTTGTCTTGTCTATTATTTACCTATCTATACTAAAATTATAAATTAGAAAGTTGAACGGCGAACAGATCTTAATGAACTAGGCAAGGAGATTTTTTATGATCTGCGGACATTTATCTTCACACGACGACCTCTGTGACGCGGTGGGCGAAGGTCTGCCTGCGACGCAGGAGGTTGCGGGTTCGATTCCCGCCTCGGAACAAATGTGTGTACGATCTGCAGACATTTGTTCAGGGTGTTCTGGTCGTTTTCTATGTATAATAAAAAATATCTATCTATGTATTGTATTATATTATATTACGTATATTAGTTATCTAGTACACATAACACAAGCTCTGCTTAGCTTGGGGCTAGATAATGCTGTGTGAATTGTCCAGTATTTCTTTTTATTATTGCCACTCTTTATTCTTTTCTTCGCATGTTTCGTGTTGGTTGATATTAAACTTGTAGGTAGATATTATTTATTGCTTATCAAATTCCGTCGTATAATCATAATCACAAAAATAGTTGCCGCGAGAACCTATAAAGATTGTTTTGTTTTATAAAACAACACGGGAATAAAACCAACAATCGGCGACGCTGTCAGACAATCATAAAACTCTCGCGCATGCCTTTCCGCCATTTGATTTACGACTTGGATGAAGACCAACAGACAACTTGAATAGTTTTCATCTGGCGAGTGGGTGATCTTTGAGCGTCTAATAATTAATTGGGTATTAAAAAGACTAAATTCTTATTCATCAGATTCTTATTGCCTAAGTTGGTACCTAATTTATTTTGTTGAGCATACCAACGTGAAAATGCTGATACAAATAATTTATTTTACCATGAAGTATAAAACTTATGCAATCTTATCTAGGTAGGTATTTGTTTCTTTTAATACACGGGAATATCTCGCCTTTAGGTAATTGACTTTTTTTTTTTTTTTTTTTTTAATCTAATTTATTGTTAAGGACTTTTACTTTACAAAGTATGCCAGTCCTATCATAACCTAAACTTATGAATAACACACAAAAGAAAATAAACAATAATATTCTGCATAGCAGGTAAGTTGTAGGAATGATCAAAGTCGAGTCACTGATGCATAAAAATAATATGACACCGTAGAAACCTGTGACTATTTTTTCTATATTTTACTGTGTCAAAAACAATCTTTATTCTTACAATACAATACAATACAAAAATGCTTTATTGTACACCAGAAAAGAACATTACAAAAAAACATTTACATGAGACAAGTACAATGGGCGGCCTTATCGCTTAGAAGCGATGTTCCAGGTAACCTTTGGATGGAATGAATTTTATAAATATAAATATAATTTAATATAATAATTTAAAATAATTAATTAATAATTTTTAATTTTTATTTAATTAATTTAACTTTATATATATTCTTACCTTCATGTCCAAATGAAGTATGTTCTGTCTATGAACAAACTCGATCCCTTCGCATATTTGACGCATAAAAACAGTGCATGCCCTTTCTGTCAGCACAAAGTCCTCGTCTATGACACGCTCGAACAGCTCTCCGCCTGTAATCCTGAAACAATGAAAAAACATTTAACTAAATGTTGCCCCAGTAAAGTTGGCCTTAGTTCAGCCCTGACTATTAAAACTAAAACCAATTGTCAAACATGTCCTTTGTAAAAAGGGTTACCTATAATATCAGAATCTAAAGAAATAAATAAATAATGCTGGACAATTCACACAGCATTATCTAGCCCCAAGCTAAGCAGAGCTTGTGTTATGGGTACTAGATAACTGATATACATAATATAATACAATACATAGATAGATATTTTTATTATATATAAAATATAGAAAACGACCAGAACACCCTGAACAAATGTCTGCAGATCGTAAACACATTTGTCCCGAGGCGGGAATCGAACCCGCAACCTTCTGCGTCGCAGGCAGACCTTCGCCCACCGCTCCAAATCGGTCGTCAAAAAAAACTTGGGACGATTTTGCTAAAACTCGAAAACTAACATTCTATGCTAACAAAGTAAACGTTTCTTTTTTGAAGTGAATAAAAAAATCAATGTGATCACTTTATTTCCTAGTTTGACTTTATGCAATTTGAATTTTTGTGACGTGTCTAACAGTCCTGTGCTGTTAGTAAGACCTAAGGCGCAGTTTCCAGTTACCGACAGTGAACTCTTTTTGATCGTCAAAGAGTGTGTTAAGTGGGAGCAACTGGACACACTACGGTAATGGATGATTTCATACTGGTTCTATAGAAATCAAATATTCATCGGTAGCTTGTATCTGACACATGACACAAAAGTGTCTACGTTTGCGCAGCGCTTAAGGCGCATACAGCACCTAAACTAGCGCCACCACCTACTTTATGTTATTATTCTGTTTAACAAAGGAATTTTCAAAAATCCTTCTTCCAGTTTGTGATACCTATCATAAGCTTTTTTTTAATGCCTCTGTAATAGTTTTATTCTATTTAGTTTAGGAAGAGATACGAAGTTGCACTTGGTGGCCACCAAAATCTATTTTCGTATCTCTTCCTAAACTAAATAGAATAAAACTATTACAGAGGCATTAAAAAAAAGCTTATGATAGGTATCACAAACTGGAAGAAGGATTTTTGAAAATTCCTTTGTTAAACAGATTTATAAGACAAATAAGGTGGTGGCGCCACTTTCGGTAGGGTATGGGCCTTAAAGGAAATAAAACACTTTGATGTTTGATGTTTATTTGCTTCTAAAAGATGCATTAAAGTAGATATAAAGTAAGTACTTACAAATTACAAACCTACGTAATCAACTATTTATAAATCTGTTTCGTATCAAAGAGACATCGTAAAAACATCGTGGAGCTCTTGAAAAATGTGTTTATAAAAGTGCGCGAAAAGTACACAATAAGGAAACGCTGCCAAAAAGTTTGTTGCCGGTCGAAATAATGAGCTTCGACATATGGAGGCGGCCGTTGGCGCCAAAATAAACTAAAGCCTATAACCGATAGCTGCTCGCGCATATTACATGAGCGTTGTTACATTTCATAATTTTGTTTATCACAAAAACTAAAAACTGGAAGAGAAATCGGTCAACACATACAATACCTACAATATTTTGCGACCCACTCCTGGCGTGAACACCCTAGACAACTAGACAAAGTTTTCTCTATGTTAACCTATGTCTAGCAAAGCAATACATGTATGCAAAACATATTTTAGCCCGATCTGTTCATATCATACGTAGAAGCCACAAACATCGAAACTTTCGCTTTTAGCGTAGTACCTATGTGAATAAATTAGGTAGGTATTACACATATTAGACGCAACCGATGCCATTGGCTTAGAATTTGCACCACCCCAACTCTTCCCTAAGGGACATACCCTCGACTAAGGGACATACACCGGGGGCCTCCTGTAGAACAATAAATACCACCAAACTGCGATCCTCAAACCGCATGTCCAGCGTGGGGATTATGGGCATTTCCCCCAGGAGGTAAAAGCCAATGCTTTATCCTGCGTCCAGCAGTGGATCAATACAGGCTGTTGAGGTGAGATGAGGTGAGACTGCCATTTATTTTTTTACTTTTCCTCGACAAAATCGTCGTATACATTATGGTAATAGCTTAGCCCTACAGGAATAGGATGCACATGTGGCAAGCGTGGGTAAAACGTTGAGCAAGCATTATTATAAACAATCTAGCAGCTAGCGTTGCGCGCACGTGCGTAGCGTAGGTTGCAGTGGGTAGATAGATAGATAGATATAACTTTATTGCACCATCAGTTAATATACAAAAATAATTAAACATAAACTTAATACTAAAACTATATATGTATAGTGGCACAATCCCAAGTGGGCTTAGAGCTTTACTAGGGGCGACGAAACGGCAAGGTCGATGTCAGGCATTTTATTTTGTCCCGGTTCAGCATGACTTGGCCACATGACTACTTTGTTCAATGATGATGATGATGTCCACGACAGAGTGCCAGAATATTTTTAAAGGTCTTGGAATAGGTTCCTAGTTTTTAATTCGGTCCCTATTTTAAAAAGATTCATAGCGGCTTATTAAGGTTTATTTTATTATAATACTTGCTTCTACGCGTGGCTTCAGATGCACCTATACCTACGGCATAAACTAAGAAGCTACTACATACGGTATAAAAATAACTTTTATGTCCTGGGGTACCTTCTACCTTTCTGCCAAATTTCATTATTATTCATCCAGGCGTTTAGGCGAGAAAAGGTAACTGGTAGAATCAGAATTACTTTCGCTTCGAAAATTATCTTACCTATCGTATTCTCCATTACTAATATTATAATTAGTAGGTGTCTACCTATTTATGGATGATGCGCTATTGTCCGGAAATAAACACATCGAAATACATAATGAGAAAAACCCGGGCCGTATTAAGGACCAATTTTTTACAACAAAGGGGGCAGGTCACCTAGTTATTTATAAAGAACAATTAAACAATCCAATAATGAAAATGTGTCAGCACAAGTTTAATAAACTTAATGCAGTTTACATTACAGTACCATTGTTTAGTCAGTATACATTTTCGTTTATTAAAATTCAGCATTGTCTGGAAAAATATTACGTAACACCATTATTTTGTGCAAATATTTAAACATGACCGATTTGGTTTGTATCGTGTCGCGCGCGGCCTTCAATTTGTAAGTCGGTTACCTGCCTGGGTATACTACCTTAAATCAGCTTTGTCAGATCTCCATATCTTTTTAACTACTGAATATTTAACTTTGAAATTTATACTATGGTAAAGTTCAGGACTTACTCTATCGATCATATATTTCGGAACCAGTTCCTTTATTTATCTTTATTTTTGCGACTTCACGCGATTTTTTACGGTGACAGGCCTACATAGTGCCATTACTCAAAAAAACTTAAGGTAGGCATCACAATATCAAACACTGCTCAGTTGATTTTAGAAAATTTCTTTGTCGTACATAAACAGGTGGCGGCACTAGTGTGAATTTTGGTAGCGCCTTAACTTTCAAAAGTCGTTGTAAATTCAGATTAAACCGAAAATCCTGCCTTGACCCATTAGTCTAGATTTTAAAAACCGAAACGCCCGTGAAACGTAAAGTTTCAGCGTAAATAGAAAAAGAATATTCCGAGTGGGATCATCACCGTCGGGATGATTTTTGTTTGTTTACATCATAATACGGTTGAGAAACGTGTTTTCGTTAAATTTTATATTTAGAATGTTTGAATGGAGCTGCGTCAACAGTTCTGCCCTGTGACGCCATTTGGCGAAATGTCTTTTATGTGTATAATTTATGTGTTAAAAATGTTTTGAACGTCAGTAATTTCGGGTGTGACGATAGCAGGCTTGGTAAATAGTGGGATACAGGTGTTTTCTTTGAAAGATAAGATTAGTGGCATTGACACTGTTTGAATAATGTTGCTTGGGTCTATGATGTTCTTTATCTATATAGTTGATGACTTAATAAAATATTAAGATGGCTTTAAATAATTATTGATTTATTTTTCGGGTATTCAAATTCTGAGTGGGTTATTAATTCACATGGGATTGTAGTGTGCTTGTGTGACTAGGTAAGCGATAAATATTAGATTAATTAATATTTATTAAGTTTACAAATCAGTTTTTTTCACTGTACTTACATAAGAATAAATAAAAACTGAGTTTTTATTTATTCATATGCTCGGTAACTCGGTATTCGATGGCCTTAACACGAGCAAATGTTCTCACATCCCAGACGGTGATCGATCTTTGAGATGACGTCATTTGAAAGTTTCTGTGCGAATTATTTTTGCTAAGTGGATAGATAGGTAGATACAAGCAATTTTTCAACAGTAATAAACATTTAGCATACGAATCACATATTTTCATGCATATGATTATTTAACAAAATAAGCGTGGAGTTGAATTTCAAACGAAACTATTTAGTTGGTAGAGCGCGGTAGTTACAGATAGCCTACTTAATAAGTATTATTTTTAATGCTGGGATATCACTAATTTAATTCATAAATAGTAAGACTTAAATACCTAACTAAATCATCGTCAATTTTATAAAATATTATTTGTAATAGGTAGACCGCTTACATATTATTTTTGATAAAATTTAATTAGCTATGAATGACGAGACTCTATATTACGGTCACATCACAGGCCAGACCATTCCCTTAATATTACAGTTAAAAAAAGTCAACACGCACAATAAAATAGTCAATGCAACAGCCAGATCGGATCATAATCTTCACGTTAGTCGCCGAACAAAGATGGCGACGCCGTCGTGGCGCCGCGCCAACTATGCGCGGTAATATCTGACGCTGCTTGACGCCACTGATTTTATTTAGCAGACGTTTATCCGTCGCCATTTAGGGGGGCACTTGACTTTGACTCGTCTCAGTATTAAGTGCAAAAACGTCAAACGGAAGAGACAAGGAGATTATTCATAATTTGACGTTACTACATACTACTTGGATTAGATAGATCTAGATCCTATTTGGCTGCCTTAAATATTTTGCTGTCGTGGCTAGAGATAGTAGAAATTTTATGAATTGGCATTGCATTATTATGCATATATACTTATTAAACGGCAAAGCTGCTAGCTGCTCTCTTGCATCGCACGCGTTTTTTCAAATAGCCTAGGTATGTCGTCGGTTCCTGGGATACCGATTACCTCCCTGCCAAATTGCATTAAGTATGATTTGTTCACTTGTTAAGGACCATAACAGACAGACAGAGTTACTTTTGAATTTATACCTACTATTATTGGATGGATGGTCACACCCAGGACGAACAAAGGGGGCAATTTAAAACGACCTCTGTCATGTATTTATCGAAATTAACATGTGAATTTATGGTTACCAGTATTTTGATTCGCAAGAATAAAATCAACACAATGCATTTAAGTTTACGGTTAACCGCAACGAGATAAGCCAGGAGAGTTGTGTTTGATTAACTGTACCTACATTTCTGTATACTTTCCAAATGATAGGAAAGTAACTTGTGACTCATCAGTATTGACATTACTTTCACCATTTTGACATGTCGCTCTGATTTTAACATTTAACGGTGCATTAGTTGTTTTGTTCCACTTTTAACGTTTTATTGTGTTTGGAAACTAGAAATGTTCCACCTTTCTCATCAGTTCTACAAAGAACCAAGTCTAAATAAAAATACATAGGCTAGGTCAACACAACAAGTCTCTGGACCGTTATAAAAGTGAAAACTCCATAATGAATGTCCAAAAGGCGTGAAACACCTGTCAGCTCCGCCTGTCGACAGGTCTATCGTAGTATAAGTAGCTATTATATCCTCGTGGCTGTCAACGACCTAATTATTACACCTGGATTATAAGTCTAATAATAGCAATTTTATATACATATTATGTAGAGTCATAAAGTGTATTAAGGGTAATCAACGAAAAATTCAGTTTGAAAATTGGGAAAAAGCGTAAATTGAGATTTGTCATCTAAAAGCGGAAGCTACAAAATGAGGTTGCACGCAGCGCTATGAGAATGAGAGAAAGTAACATTGAGAGTGCAAATTGTAAACTAAATAAGCTTTAATTAAAATGATTGATGATGAAAGTTCCAGGGCCGCCCTTAACCCAGATTTCTGAATGAGATCTTCCAGATTTGTACATGCTGTAAACTACTTTATGGATGCACGTGGTAGGTAGATACTCTACCATAAAAATGAAAACTCTATTCGATGTGCCTTTCGCCAATACGGACCACTGACCTGTTGCTTATTCGAGCAATGTTGGATACAAAATGCATTGCATTCCATGTGTCATGTTGTTACATGCCAGATTGAAATTCAAAATAATCACAGAGGAATTGAATGTAGCCGAATGAGAGCCCTATTACAGAAGTGAGTCATTACGCAACACCTACGGTTTTATAATTAATGATTACAAAAAGGTAACGCGCATGTTACTCGTACGCTTGATGTTTAGAAATAAACTCGAATGACGGAAATGTTGTTTTTAAATCTCGACTTTGGCTGAAACTGAATGTCTGAGTGCCGTGTGATATTTGCGTTTCTTCGTCTATATAATCTATCTTTTAGATTGAAAGAAAGGTCACAGCATCTACCTACTCTCTCAGTGCAAAATAGATACACGGATTTGCTAGAGCTGCGCTCAAGCTCCGTGACATTGCGTGAATCATTTCGTGTTCTATAATACCAGTATGGGTATTGTTTATTTCATTTCGTATAAGGTATTGTTCCTTTTTCAAGAAAATAAAGACGTTGTCAGTCCATTAAGAATTGTTTATTAATTAAAAACACACTTTTTGATGTTAATGCATTGTTTGTTTAAAACTGTAAAAAACTTGAGAGGTGATTGACTGGATAAACTTGAACATGATCCGAATCAGGCAGTGCAATATTTACAGTTCGTGGTTTGTCTGACTCATCGTTAAATGCTGGAGATGTATTGTTTTGCAGACCCATTTGTATTTGTTATTTTTTTCGTTTAAATTGAAGGGTCTGTCTGTTCTCTGTTATAAATATAATTATAATGCAACAAGGTTAAACGTACGAGTATCTTATGTGACGTGACACTTACCTTCATAAACTTTTGTTTGATCACTCGCCTCTTACCTTGACCAAAGAAAAGAACTATATCTCAATATAGTTCTATGGTTTTGATATTGGTATTTAATGTATTGTACTTACAATTCAAGCACGACGCACATATATTTTCCCCATTCGTAAGCGTCGTACAGCTGTATGAGTCGCGGATGCCGGAGCCTTCTCATAACGTCTACTTCTCTCTCCACATTCCGTCTCTCGTCCCTCCGGATGACAGAGACCAGCTTGGCTGCCAGCTCCAACCCTGTGCTTTTCTCTCTGCATAGGTATACTGTGCCGAACTTGCCCCTAGGAAAAAAAGCAAGCGTTTGTAATCGTTAAAATATTTTTTGACAGTCTATCTAGAAGACATAGGTATTAACGCGATTTTTATCGATAATGGCGGAAAAGGCGTTATTAATTACGGATACAAGATTAGGCAAATTTCATATTAAAGCTTAAACGTTCCGCTTGAAAGTGAACTTCTTACTTGATACCATAACGTTCGTGGAGTCTTCGCAATGAGATAGACGTTAGTTTGCTTAAATATACAAAAATTACAGAGGCAGGTGCTTCTTAAATCATTATTTTCTTGTGTCTGAAACACCCGGTGCAATGTCTTTCTTTCATTCTAATTTAAGCTGTACGTGAGTTGGCAGACATAATCTTTTGAATAGTTATTATTTGCTATTTACTTTTTAAATGGGTAACCTCGAAAATAGTGAAATTTATTTGCCTTCTCAAACTTTTACAAAAAGGTGCGTATTACCTACGTTATTTTTATGCGCATGATAATATTTGTATGATGTTCAGTTAGTTGCCGTTTTATCATACTTAGTGTAGGTAGGTGCTGTTCGTGCATATACATACCGTACCTAAATTAGATTATTAATTATTAGTTGGACAATCTTCTAAGACGTAAACTGATTGCGTTGCTCTAGAAATGTCATTACGTTTATATTGCGAATTTAATTTATAACGCGATACATTATTATTGTAGCATGTTGATAATCCATGACTCTGTTCATAGATTTTATTAATATGTGACTGTTGATTAATCACACCAATATTGGAAATGCGAAAGTTTGCAAAGATGCATGTTTGTTCATGAATAAAATACTGAACGGGTCGGGCTGAAATTTTTCATTCAGGTAATTTTGGGTCTGGAATCAAGCATAGGCTACTTTTGTCTCATAAATCCCATTGGATTTAAATCACATTTAAAGAAACAACGCGTGCCAAGACGTGAGCAGAAACTAGTACTTCATATAAAAGCAGATTAGACTGTGTTTTGTTAAGAGGTAATCGGATAAGAAAGCCCCAATCCTAATCCTTAATACCACCCTGTTATTATGTGAATATTGTAGATACACGGAGCACGGAGTCAGAACAAGTACACATTACTTATATAAATACAAAAAATGCTGTGGTGACTGGCTCGATTCATATCGACGAGATTAATTTTGCCTTTTTTTTGCGAAAATGAATATTAAAAAGTAATTTGCCTCAAATCGTAAAACATTTGCTATGAACCCATGATCAAACTTACTTTCTTTCAATGATATTTTTAGCAAATTTGGTAGTAATGTTGATTTTTAGACCAAAGAATATACTTATATAAAACTCTCTTATAATGATTTAACAACTGGTAAAAACCAAGAAAATAGGTTTTGTAGTTACTAACCCCGTCAATGCGTGGCTAATGAAATTGTTAATCGACTTTTTCATTAAGTTATCTTGTTCTTACTTATTATGCCGTGACGCTGTTTACTTCATCGTTGTCAGGTATTGTGACTCACCTGCCGATTTCTGATAACATTTCATAGTTGTCGTTGACATCTGTGTTCCTTTTGATCGTGACATCTCGACAGGGGAATGGAGGCTCGATTTCTGAAAAAAAATAATGGAATTCTAGACACTCAAGAGTGAAAACGTTAGAATTGTCTGAATTTTTAGTTTATCAGTTAACACTCAATTGGGTCTTAGAGTTTATTTACTAGGCTCTCTTATCTCTGTGTACCTTGTTACAACATTTTGTAAAACTAAGCCCAGTCAAATTAAGTCCATCTTTGGGAACCTAAACCGACTACTGGAGTATACCCTATAATCCAGCACCAATGAAAAGGCGTAAGTGTAATTATTATTATTAAATCGAAGATGTGTACAGAATTTAGTCAGGCTCGACAGAGAGGTAGTCTACCCATCTGACTTGCTGTCTTTTAAATAATACTTAATTGATAATGTCACAGATAATAATGTTGTCCGGTTTTTTGTATGAAAAAATATCTGATAATGATCACATTTTAGCAGTAAACAACTATCATACAAATATGTAGTAAGTAGGTATAAATGCTAGAGTTTGAGTCCATGGGTATTTATTACTTAAATAGTTCTACACGCCGAAACTGCTGAAAGGATCGGGCTAAAATCTGCTTAGATATAGGTCTGAATTGAAAATAGCACATTGGCTGTGTTTTATTGGGATAAAACATAGCCATTTATTAAGCTCCTTCTGGTTGAAATACTTATGGCACGCAATAATTTATTATTTCTTAGGGTAAAGTAGGCGTAATGCGACATATTCGATATCGATGAGACATCGATTGAGGATCGAACGGATCGCGGTGCATTCAACTCGTGTCATGCTGCATGACACTAGTCTCTAGTTTTCTAAGGTTAATCTAAATTAAGCCTATTGTGCTCTGACAGTCTGACTGATGCATTGAAGAGGATTTAAAGGGCTCTTCCTACTTCTCAAAAATAGTCGTTAGTTTAGTTGTGAAAAATTTAACTTAATTTGCAACGTAGGCACATTATTGCAATTAAATCTATATTATAAACCTTTCCTTAGCATTTCAATTAAATAAAACCAATCAAATTATGATAAGCAAATATAAAATAAACTGCCTTATACTTTTTAATAAACATTCTTGTCATTGATTATTGCACTTATGTTTAACAATGGAATGATATCAGCTCAGCACTGCGATGTAGCGTAACGGTAGGTAGGTTCTTATCGATAAGCATAAAGAATGCGCTTTTCTGCACGTATTTTACTTACACACTTTGATCGGTGGACTTTCATCAGTCGGAATACGATTTATAAAAAAATGCCCCTACCAAGTTCCTTAAATTCAACCCTGGACAGCCACATCCCGCTACTACTGACAAATAAAGTAATTTAAGAAACAAAGATAGTTCGCTATATTCTTTATATTATTTTACAAAATCTAAACATTTGAATGAAAATTTCCGTCATAGGAAACTTACATATTAATATTAATATTTTCATAATGAATGATGCAAAATGTCCGTTTCCATTGTCTTTATAACAAGATGTTATAAATAGTGTACTATGAATGGACGGACGAACAGTCGGCCAAAGACTTGTGACCTTCAAGAGCTTGTAGACTTTTCTGTCTGGCTGGGGTTTGTATGTACTTCATAAATTGTTTTTGGTTTCCGTGTTACCTAATAAAGGTCTGACTTTAATTGTTATTTATTTCATTCCTACCATCGTGACATCTATAGCGTGTTAAGACACGCTGTGTATAATAATGTCTCTATCATAATATTTCTTTTTTATAATTAAAGATGCAGTAGATTTAAACATTATATACAAAAAAATGGTATTCTGAATCGTTGTTACTCAAATCTTAACTCTCTATTTTTTATTCTATGCTCGGAGTTTAAACAGGGCTATTGGTAATTCACTCACACTGCAGTTTCTGCTAGTATGGCGTTCATATTCAAACTTGGTAAAGCTATTAGCAGGTAGCACCCCTCCATTCAATAATAGTTCTTTAGAGAGGCACTTAATTTGAAACTTAAGTTATAAAACGGCTTAGTCATAAATTGTCAGCGTGGATTTAAATGGAAATGGGAGATCGGTCTTTCAGAAATAATTAGTTTTCGATCAAACATGTTTATAATTTTGTATGGGAGGTGAAATACATAAAATTTTAAGAATCCTGACCTGGTGTTTTAACGAACGTGTTCGTTAAATTCGTGATGATGGACAGAACCTGCAGTTGACACAGTGTCAGTGAATTCACCCTGCATAATTAGAAGATCACCTATTTCGTGTAATTGGTATTATTTATGTATGTAGTTTATAAAATTATGAAGTCCCTTGGTCCATTCTACCCAGTATATACATTCTATTAGCATCCTATCGGATTCTTGGCCACAATAAGCGACACGACACGTGCTTGGCGTATTGTTTTAGAAATTATTTCAGCTGGCAAGCGGTTTTGTAACTGACAATTTTGTCGTGACTAATACAATACTGATTCACTCGTTTATGTTATTGCTAAATCAGGTAAATGATTTAAAAATACCTACCTACGTATTATACTTTTGGTTATTCTGACTGAACGAATGTTTTATTAAATTAATAGTAACTATAGAAACTATCTAGTTGGGTGTTGAATTTTATTGTTAGTCACATTAGTGACTAGCCATAAAATAATTGAGTTTAATTAAGGAAAATTTACTAAAAATAACGTCAAGCCATTATTTTAATAACATCGCTCTCCCGGAGGCGAAGCTTTTAATTATTTTAACCCGTAAATTATATTATTTTACACGATAGATATTCACAATTATAATGTATTTGGGTTAATATGTCTGACATTATTCTGAGCCTAATCGCAAAGTTCAATGACATTTAGCGCCCACGATGCTACCAATCTTGTTTTTAAAACCATGGGTCTACTCTACATAGTTGGCAACCGTTATCCATTTGGCATTCACTTATGCTTACTCAAGGCTTAAGTTCAATTTGTAGGCGACATAATTATGCCCATTTACACTGCTAGCGCTTAACATACCCAGTCTCCAAGTCTCCATAACAAGCTGACGACAGAGGCGACCGACTAACTCTAATGCTTATGTACACTACCTACTTTGATTAAAATAACCTATTTGCCTAAACTACGGTATTAATACCTAGGGCATTGTATTATGTCAGTAAAAAAATTAAAACGTTTAATACTGATGATTCAAAAAAGATAAAATACTCTTACAAAATATCAAACAATATACAAAATATATAGTGTTTGAAACCATGTACGTAGGCACTAATAATGCAATGTGTAATTCGAGGAAGGCCTTACGAAAGGTTAGGTCCATAGAGAGGTTAATTATTCAGGTTGAAAGTAGAATTGGCAGCCGTAAGGCAGCCGGTTCCAAACATTTCAAATGATTTTCGGTTTAACTGTCATCTGTGTCTCGACTCGGTCGAGTCGAAAATAAAGACGAATTCCGTTCCTCTGCCAAAACGTATTTGTTTATCTTATAAGTTGACTGGAGAAGCCTACGAGAAAGTATGAGGCAGTCAAGTCAATGACCTCGAAGGTCGTTATGATAAATATGGAGTGCAAATCATTGCGTTTTGTTGACACACGAGTAACATTATTATATTATATAAAGATTTATCATATATGGATGATTTGAGTTGCCCCCCGGTTTCAGCCTTAGTACGACCCTGCTAAATTTAAACCTTTTACGCGTTGCTACTTATTTGGTGGTCAAATGCGTTTTTTATGTTGAGTATTGTATCTAGAGTACAGTCATCGCCTAAAATAGATGTTTTTCTTTGTTTGTGGATTCTTACCTCCAACAGGATCCGTTTCGTCAACGTGGATCATATCTGCCGATCTGAAAAACAAAATAAAAACTGTTAAAAATCTTCATCTTTTCGCCCCTAGTAAAGTTTGTGCAATTTTATAGTAAAACGTAAAATTTTACGTTAAATGGGTCAGTTCATCAAATCCGGCCTTGCCCCGTATTTCACGCTGTACCTACATAATACCGTTGTCACACGTTTACTGCTGTTTTACGTTCCTTTACCTCTGATCTTTGGTTGTTTTTCAAACGCTAGATTTTTTTTATTGTTGACAAAGGTCAGTTACGAAATTAGCCTGTCGTAATTTTTTTTTTCAGTCTTTATGTAAGCGTGTTAAACGATCTATGTTCTTGAGACGTTCTGCTTCAACCAAAGGTAGAGTAAAATAAGTATTTTAGGGAGGTGTGTGTGTAATCCTGAACTCGATTATGAACCTAGAATGATCAGAATCAGAATCAGAAATAATTTTATTGTTAACTGTTGTACAAAAAAGATCTTATGTATAATGAATGTGTACAGTTTGATTTGTATTTGATTTTGTATAGGTACATTGAAACTCTTTCTACAAGCGGCGAACCTAGATATTCTGTGCCTAGATCGTTGGATCTAACTACATGAAATCAACTTTCGATAGATTTCGTTCAAATTTGGAAATAACCCTTATTTGCTCATAAAAATTTAAACTGGGATCGAGATGATATCTGTTTTCTAGATTTAGAAATTAATGTTCTGCTTTTGCTCGTTATTTAAATTATACTAGGTGGTAGGTATCTAGATAGTTCAATCAAAGAGGCAGATTAAATTATTCAAGCCGCTTTGTACCTTCCATTAGGTAGGTAGGGTAGGTACTTACATTTACCACTCACAAATGCCAACCTACCTATCTATTAGTTTAGGAACCTAAGTGCTTTATTTTTAAGCAGTTGTCTGTGATATATCACGATCTTAACCTTGTCAAAGATAAACTCAATATTCGTTAATTTGAATTCAATTGAATTGCCATGTGGCTTTCGCGATTCAAGGTGAAATTCTTTTGTTGATATTGATATGAGTATGGCGAAATAGTTGAATTATATAAAGATATCTTATTGTGGGCGGTGTTTACATTCGCATAACGTCTCTAGGTCATGCTAACCGAAGAAAAACGTAGAGGTAAAAAGTTAACCTTTCACTTCTCTGGTATATGTTGAGTGTAGAGCTGTAGTGCATTGACAATACCTAGCCTACCCAATTCTGGACCTTAGATCGGAATGCATCAGGCACTATTGAAGTTACTTAAAATTCTAGAACTTTATCAAATCCTGTTTCAATTTCAATAAATTAAGAATACTCACAACTGCCGTTTCTTTTTTATAAACACTGGTAGAGGCGCCATTTTATTCACATTTTATAAATTTTAAAGAAGTTCTATATTCGAAACCATAAGCAAAATCAGTCCAACGCACTTAGGAATAACACATCAGTAAAGTAGGATTGTAATTGAGAACACACCGGGTCTAAATTGATTTCCATGAAATACGCGTAAATTGGAACGCAACTACTTTTGAAATTAACTGGCAGCTTGCAAATCGAACGGTATTTAAATTTACGTATGTTCTATTCTTTGGTTTTATATACACAAACGTGCTTTTCTTATTGTTCAGTTGTTTTGCTTTTTAATTGTAGGTACTGATTTTAATTGACGCGCGATCAAGGAAGTGGCAATAGAATACTGCATTGAACTGATTCATTTCATTGTTACAATCTTTGCGCTCGACGAAATAAAATTGGCACGATTGGAAGAGCGACGTCAATCATTTGGGTAGGTACCCTACGTCATGGCTATTGCCATGTGATGGGTATCTAATGCAAATAGTTTAGTTTACTATTGTTTATACGTGGCCATCCGGTGTTCGTGCATTCCATGACGTAAAAACAAGTATGAATATTCAATGGGGGTTTGAGATGCGTACAGAGTAGTATCAGACAAGAAACCTACACATTAAAAAGCATTGGCCGAGGTGAGGGCCTCATTGGATGCATGACAGGTACGTTTGAAATTCGAAAGACGCGGTCGATTGCCGGGAAAAGCGGGACCATGGCTGCCTGCATTCAAGTCAAGGAGGTTCAAATCCAATACTAAAAAGGTTGGCATTCATGATTCACCAAACAGGTTGCCTCGCTTTTTCTTTTTAATAACCAAAATGTTTGTCACAAAACCAGCTTGATAGGTGAATGTTTATGTGGGTTCAACGGCCGGAATACGCTTTCGAAACTCGTTCTCTCGATAAAGTCGCATGGTGTTACACATGTAAGATAGGTCTTATTGTTGACACTATAACAATGGCCGACTCTGACCACTCATGGCCTGTTCCATTAAAGGCGCTCGTGTGGAATAATAAAAGACTTGCTAGAGCGACGCAAAATTCTTGGTTCTTTGGAAAACAGCTAGGTATGTACCTAGGTAGGTCTCGTGTGCGCATGATGCATTTATAATTCTTGTCACCTGTTGTTATTTGAAGGTTTTGTAATGCAGCATGGCAGAGGAAATTTACTAGGATTTATAGGAGATTTTCCTACGTAAAGTGGATAAGTAAGTAGAGTAGGCACCAAAACCCAAAAGATTGAACTTTTATATCTATCTATCAATTTGTCTAGGTTAGACCTGCAAAGTGACACGTACCTAATAGCCATGTTTTTTCAAATATAAAAATATTTGAAGTTTTTAAAATGGTCATGCCACGATTATTCCCTTGGGGTTGATTATCAATCAGCTTTCAGCTTCGTATACTACCTAATAAATAGTTACCTGTGGAATAATATGGGCCGACAATAAAGATGTTGACTGGTTTTTTAGAACCTTGCAACACTTTTTGTAATAAAAAAAATTATGAATAAAATTGGACAACACGTTGATTAATTACAAATAAGTACCTACATAGGTACACATTTTGACTTTCTTCCCCTACCTACCTATCCCAAGAGACCCATACTGAAATCCAGGATACAAATATTCCATGTCCTTCCACGTAGCTCTCTCAAACTAAAAAAACTTAAATCATACAGTTTCATTTGAGTCCATCCAGTGGATTCGGCGTAATGCGCGGCCAAAAAAACCAGTCAGGTATGGTTTCAGTATAGATAGATTAGATAATAGAGCCTTCATAAAAAGCCTATGTACAGAATTGTACCTGTTACAGTTTTATTGTAAGCATAGATAGATGTATTGTTGTGGGTTAATATTTTAAATAGGTACCTAATAAATATTTTTTTATGGAATCTACACTCAACTATCTCCTTGAAAACGCACTCCAAAGCGCAAAGAACAACGCGTCCGACATACTGAAATTACGTTTCAATCTACGTGAAACCGTGTCGGTCAAGTTTGTATCCTGGCTTACGTACTTTGTCAGATTGCTGGCATGCCGAATCAGTGAGTCATGGTGTATTGAACCAGCGCAGAGATGTGATTGTTTACTCCTTACAAGAGTACCTCCTTGCCCACCTAAGAAGTCCTAATAAATAGGTAGGTATAGTACCTACAAGATTAGATTAAATTCCTAGATACCTATTTAGTATTTACCTATACTGAGGTTATTATTTCTTTATGGAGTAAAATGAAAGAATGAGCGTACTTAAGATGATAAATAATTAAACAATCCCGCACCATGTAGAGTATGTAGCCAATCTAAAATAAATTTTCTTGTTGTTGATTTTATGCACAATTTAAATACTTAGGTAGGTACCTATTTGTCAATTCACGAACCTTTCTTTAATACGACCTATCACGATTTCAAGAATGTGTTTTTTTGTACGTATTTGTTGATAGATACACAAATAAATGCTACGAGAAGTCGAAGTACAAAGGCGGACTTATCGCTATGTGCGATCTCTTCCAATATAATTTGCAGCAGCCTATACACTCACAAATAACGTGGATTAACAATCTCACAAACTGTAGGTACTTCTTTATGAAATTAGTTTATGTAGGTTAGTAGGAAGAATAATAGTTTCAAAACTATAACATGTTAATAATTTTTATTATATTATTATTTATGTTTCCTGTTACGTAGGGACCGATATATGACATCATATATCACGATTGGCTATCTAACTCTAATCAATTTTCACAAACTTTCTAAGATAGTGATGTCATGGCCATATTTTATAATGTTACCAAATCACAGACTAACCAAGTCTAATAGTATCTCTATCTTAGTCCTTTTTGTAGGGTTTTTTGTTGGGTGACTTATCTAGAAATTATTGTGACCAGTGTGTTTTTCTTGACCTAAAATTTTGTCACATTGCGAGATTTGCTAGGATACCTTTACCTACTGTTACCGTATTATACGAATATCATAGGGAAATATTATAACTTACCGAGCTTTTAAAGTATTTTTTATTTAAAAAATCTTGGCTTGACCACAATCTCACCTGATGGTAAGTGACTATATGGCCGAACATGTATCAAATGTTCGGCCATATTCACTCTCGTTGACTTGGAGAGACCCAGATTGACCCAGACCCAGGTTCGCCGGAAAAATAGAGGCAGACAGCGAGTTCTGATTCCGGTGCGAATGACGAAGGTGGAGGAGAACAGATTAGTTCGAGTAGATGGCATATCCACAAGGTAAGGACGGTTATGCGCCGTATGATTGCTAGTCCTGGATTGTAAGGGAGATGGTGGAATCATGCCGTGAAGTTCCTGAGAGCATTATCCGAAATGTATCCTATAAAAGATCGATACGCGAGCAACCTAGCGGCGGTGTTCGAGCCTTTGGATCTTAGTCTCCGCAAGATATCTACTGCTGGCCTAGTAACGGTCATTGAGTCCATTTAGCAGGCTTTAACTTCGTTATGAATCTAAACCAAGGCTTCAACAATCAAAAGGAGTCAAAAGTTAAACCATATAGGCATATAGGCCTCCAGCAAGGTAGCGTGACAAAGTGTGAAAGACTGCAGGCATATGCTCGACGCGGCAAGCTGAAGACAAGGCGCTATGATGACGGTCATTGGAGGCCTATGTCCAGCCGTGCACTTGTAAGTACCTAGGTAGTAGAATAAAACTTTATTTAGCATACACAAATAAAAACATAGGGAATAAGTTATTAAAATAATAAAACTTACACTAAACACTACAATAAATGAATGAAACAATCACACATATAAAAAAAATGCTATGATATTAAAATTAAAAAGTAAACGACGTGTAGAGTCTGAGGTATGAAATTGGTAGTACATAGGTAGATGATGAAGAACTAAGAAGCTTTAAGTTGTGTGGCAAGTAATCTTCAACGATAAACAAATAGATTCAGGTTACGGTCAGGTCAGGTTTGCTTTACAGAAATCAAATGCAAAATAGTATTTTTTATTTGCGTGAGGAAATATTGCAGTTCCTTAGCACTAGCAGTAGCAGCATGTTTATTACCATAATGTTACCTTAAGATCTATGTTAGCATGTCTCGCAATAACGAGTCTTGAATCTTGAATCTTGAGGATAAAGGAGGAGGAACGCGAGGAGCGAGAAGAGGAAACGACTCTGGTCTTTGTTTCTTGGTACTCTCACTATCATAGTCGAGTATTGTGGTGTCCCCAAAGACATTTTCCAAGTCCAGTGGAAAATGTCTTTGGGTGTCTCTGATGATGTCTCGTGAGACGAAACTAGTTATAGACTTTCTTTGACGGATTGTTCATTGTAGTTAGTTGGTGTTTATTCCTCCTATAAACTGTTTTGTTCGATCTTATCACAGAAGGCTTTGTGCGGAATTGTTTTTAAAAATTGAGTCCTTAGTTTTCAATAACCTTTGATACGAGAGAAGCCATACACAGACGCTTGTTGTAGTTCCAAAAGTACGCAGATGATGTCAATAGATCAAGAATACAAGCACATTCATGTTTAATAAATGGCGTAATTCTAATTGTTACTTAGGAAAAAGTTATAATTGTTCTTTGCTGTTTTTATTTTGTTGCTAAGTTTGTTTGTAAACATAGTTTCTTCTGCATTCTGAGGGAATACAAATCTTGTGATATGACATAAGCATTGAGAGAGCAGTTCTATAGGTAATCGGCAAGAAATAAAGTGTATTTGAGGAGTAGGAAATGCGGATAGCAGTCTATCCTCGGGTTAAGTTTCCTTGATATTTTTGTATACAAAAGGGATTCTTAAGAAAATCAAATTAGTATAAAAACAGAGTTTGATGGCCACAAATTGCTACTTCGTATCTCTGCCTAAACTATACAAAATAAAAATATAATCCAAGGCATTTAAAAAAGCCTTTAGTATCATCATCATCAGCCTATACCAGTCCACTGCTGGACATAGGCCTCCCCTAATGAGCGCCATAGCGCCCTGTCTTCAGCTTGCCGCATCCAGCATCTGCCAGCAGTCTTTCGCAAATCGTCGTCCCACCTGGTAGGAGGGCGTCCTACACTACGTTTTCCGAGTCGCGGTCTCCACTCAAGAACACGTTTACCCCAGCGGTTGTCGGTTCTTCTTGAAATATGGCCAGTATGGCTTAAAAAAGCCTTTAGTATAGGTATCACAAAATGCCCATTAAACATTTTGAAATTACCTTTGTTAAACGAAATAATAAGATAAAATAGGTGACGGTGCGGCGCTAGTTTGAATCGTCTAAGTATTCGAACTTGCAACCATCTGCTTTTCAGGCGGGCCTTTGTTCACTACGCCATTGCAGTTGTCCATTTTGAATTATAGTGTGTCATAGCTTTCATGTTATCAAACTAATTAGGTATTTACCTACTTAGGTTTGTGATAAGAAATCCCTATCGCAAGTCACTTTAGCCAGATTAGATTAACAGTCTCGGTCTGTTAATTCAGGAGCACTCATACTTCACACATACATATATCAGTTTATTACGGATGTAAGCGGGTTAACTACGAACCTTATTTGTGTTGGAAGAACACCAACGTTTCATCCCTTAACGAGGAAGACACTAGATCTAGACGCGCGCGTTCCGCACTCACCCTGAAGAAGTCCATCGTTAAGGCGCATACAGCACCTAAACTAGCGCCACCACCTAATTTATGTTATTATTCCGTTTAACAAAGGAATTTTCAAAAATCCTTCTTCCAGTTTGTGATACCTATCATAAGCTTTTTTTTAATGCCTCTGTAATAGTTTTATTCTATTTAGTTTAGGAAGAGATACGAAAATAGATTTTGGTGGCCACCAAGTGCAACTTCGTATCTCTTCCTAAACTAAATAGAATAAAACTATTACAGAGGCATTAAAAAAAAGCTTATGATAGGTATCACAAACTGGAAGAAGGATTTTTGAAAATTCCTTTGTTAAACGGAATAATAACATAAATTAGGTGGCGGCGCCACTTTGGGTCCGGTATGGGCCTTAAGGGATAAAACGTTTGTGTTCTTCCAACACAAATAAGGTTCGCAACTACGATAGTTTTATAGTAAAATATATCAGTTCCTTTGGGATAGAATTCCATAGAAACTCCGCATGTAAAGCCGGTGGCAGAAACTAGTAATCCATACTACTTTATAAATACACTAGTAATCCGCCCCGGCTTCGCACGGGTATATTTTATAGCTTATGTTACTCAGTGATAGATAATGTAGCTTTCTAACGGTATAGAATTTTGAAATCGGTCCAGTAGTTTTTTATTTTATTCGTTACATACAAAAATACAAATCTTTCCTCTTTATAATATTAGTGTAGATATTCGAAATTATATCTTGTCTGTCTTCACGAGCAAACGACTGATTGGATTTTATTGAAATTTGACAAAGAGATACCTATCCTGGATAAAGACACTATATCTTGTATTTTGGCTACTTTTGGTCTCAAAAAACTAAGGAACCTAACTTCATAAGAAGGTTTACTATCAAAAACCAATGCGAAGCTACGTCGTAATAAAATGGAGAATGATGAACGCAAGCGGTCCCTAAATAAATTCCGCTGCTGTTAATTAATTTTGATAAAACCTATGGCCGAATTCATCACGAAGCGAGTTTAATTCAAACTGAGTTTAGCCTGAACGAGATAAAGGTTGCGTGCTCCCATGTGTTATGTCAAAGAGGTTTGAAACAGAAGTGTTTTATCTAGACTAATCTAAAGCTTTTGAAAAACGGGGCAACCGTTTGTAGGCTTTTACATTAGACTCTACCTTTCGTATAATCATTTCAGTAAAGCATTAAACATCTATCACAGATAATTAGTAACATCTAGTGTAATAATCATCTTTTTAGGTCAGTGTGCTGGTATTAAAAGCTTGCAAAGCTCGGCACTGGAAGACACGTCGTGCGCATTGCGAAAGCTTAACCCACTGACAGGCGGATGCGTTCACGGACACGTGAACCAAAAAACCACTTATCCAACAAAAACATAAATATCGCAATGAAAACAAAATACTCACTCTTTTGTAACAGATTTTACATCACAAAATACACCATCCAGTAAAGCACATTAAAAAGTTCTGTAATATTCACTGGCACAACAACGTTTCGTAACACTGGCCGAAAATGCAAAACAACAAAAAACAATTGGTTCGAAATTTAAATTTGTATTTCGAAGTCTTCCCGCCGCTAGTGCAGAGTTGCGACTGAGGCGCGCACGGCTGTTATACCCAGCGGCAGATAACTTTGCGTGCGGATAAAATAGGAACTAATGTTTTCCATACAAAAGAGCTCTACAAAAAGCTTTTTTGTTCACTGCTAGCGCCACCGGCTATGTGTAGGAACCGCCCGGCGCTACCATGTTTCTAATTTTATCGTGCTAGTAACACGAGATAAAGCCGGTCTTTGTAGTTTCTTTTATTTTGTTTTGCGAAGAATTTGTCCTTTAGCTTTGAGATGAAGTTATACCAATTTAACTTCAAGGCTGTACAAAAGAGTTCAACGTACGTCTTTTTGGTCTACGGTCTAGTTTTTGCAGTAGGTAGTCCTTGTCTAAGTTGTCTTGGAGCAAATCTTCTGAAAGTTTAAATTCTTTTGTTTTCTATAGACATATGAAAACGAGCTTTTGCCTACGGTTTGCGTACGTTAACACGTCAGATCAGCCTGAAAATTTCAATAATAAGGGAGAAAGCCCATCTTAGTTTTACTTTTGCCCAAAAATTGCGCTCGTCCTGATGAATTCCAGGATTTTGACTGTTTTTATTGTTATAAAAGTAAATCAGCTTGTATTATTCTAAAAGTAGATAGGTGAGGAATTTTAAAAAACAAGTTTAAATTAAGTGTTTTTTCTCAGCCCAGAGTTGAAATGTTGGTTTGATATATTTTTGTCTTCATAGCGAATTCGTTTTAAATGGTAGGTACCTATGTTTATTTTATAACAAGGCAAACTAGTGCACCTACAGAAAGCATAATACCTAGGTAGGTACTTATTTATGAAGGTGTCTTAGATTGTGCTCTACGGTTTTAGAAATAGTAGAGCATCTCAGCCGTACTAACATAAGAAGAGCTTCTGTTGTGTGTAAAAAAATAAAAATAAATAAATGTACCTTCTTAAATTTTATTTTACAAAAAATTAAGATGGAATAAAATATCTTACTTATATTTAAACTTTGACGACCTCTGTAGCGCGGTGGGCGAAGGTCTGCCTGCGACGCAGTAGGTTGCGGGTTCGATTCCCGCCTCGGAACAAATGTGTGTACGATCTGCAGACATTTGTTCAGGGTGTTCTGGTCGTTTTCTATGTATAGTAAAAAATACCTTTCTATATATAGATATATTATGTATATCAGTTATCCAGTACTAGGGGGTGCAGTTTCTATATTTTTCAATTTCGAAACTGGCTTACGAAATTCGGAAGCTCAATTTCGAAATTTCGAAATTCGGACAGAAAATATAATTTTTATTCTCGAGACCTGCGAGTCTCTAATTCTATACAGGGGGCCAATTCTGAGTATCACGGGATAAAATATCAAGTGATAAGTTTGTATCAATTCTTCGATAATATAATGAGTTCCGCCAAAAACGGCATTCTCGTGCACCGACAATTTGATTTCATTATGTCATGTCATTACATATTTGAATGTCAAAGTTCCACACTTCACGAATGTCAATGTCTGGTTATTGTTTCGTCAGTAATTCCAACTTTATCTAAATCTAGAAATTTTAGCAATACCATCAAAATTTGAAACTGTATTTATGTTCATTAATTTCATATTTTTTTATTTGAATATAGCATAATCTGAATTAGTATTGTTTGTCAAAGATGTACCTATACGGTTATAATAGCTGACCAACGACATCTCTGCTGCGTAGGGATAGCTGTGCGCAGCGGGCGAAAGTAATTTAGTCAGCCAGCAGGCAACAACGTTTACAATGTTTACAATAATTTTGTTCGGGCACACCAAAGGAAATGGAAAAAATAGAATTTATACAACCCCTGACCCCAGAAATTATACTCAAAGTAAATAATAATGATGCAAAAAGCTATTTTATCTAATAAGTACCTATTCAATAAAAACTAGATCAATTTGTAATGCATATTGCACTATTATTCTTTGACTTGAGTTGAGAAACAAGCACCACCGCGTAATTGTTTCAAACATCAAACAAAACAAGCAGAACTAAACTAAAGACAGTGTGCGACAGAGAGATAATGAATGATGTTCTTCTTTCACTCTTCGATTATGCGAACGAGTGCCTAGGACCACTCGTTGCACATCAAGCAACTTATCGAAGAAAAGCCCTCGATAAATATCGAATCGCAGATGTTGAGAATACGCTTGTTTGATTCGAAGCAATCACTCGATATTTTGACAGTTGTTGCCATATTTATCGAGTAGATTATATTGCGAGAATTGCCTTCCAGATAGAGTTACGAGTTGGCAAAATGATTTAACTAATCCAAAACATATGAAAACACTTAGGTTACCTACCACATTTTACTTCATATGATCTGTCTGTGATAATGATATGGGAGTTAATAAAAAACCGTAATAATATCAAATAATAGGTACTCTGTATTTATGATTATTTTCATATGCATGTATCATCGCATTACAAAAATAAAACATTTTTTTACTTAAAATTTATAGTGAAATGATAACAATTTTCAAATTTTAAGGACAGGTGTTTTTTGGGTATGTTAATAAGATAAGATAAGATTGTGATATTTGTTGGTCATGGACAAAATCTGACGGGATGAAGCTTTCTTCAGCTTAAAATGATGGTTGCGGATCATCTCTTGAAAAGTTTTCGTTATTTTGTTGGTAATTTTACTTTTATTTTGTATGGAATCATCAATGAAACCTTCAGCCACCTTGCTGGATTTTCACCCACCGTGCCTTTTTATAGTGGTTAAGTTAGCCCCATACTTCTGATGGTATTTTTTCCAATAACTTGTTTGTAGCCCTTGTTATTCACTAACACAAATATAACTGATCTAGTCAAACGCTCGCTCTCAAATGCGATGAGAAGCGACCGACAGACGTGAAGCGAAGGCTCCCCGCTGCCACCTTCACCCGTCGCCGCCGCCTCGCGCCGTGTCACCATTGTCGCTAACCGAGCGTAGTAAACCAATCAGAGCTCGCATTTCACTCTTTCATAGCACAGCACACGCGTTCCGCGGAATTCGAAATTTCGAATTTGCGGTCACCAATTTCGAAATTGAAAAATGGTCAAAAAAGGCTACGAATTTCGAAATTACGAAACTTCGAAATTTCGAAATGCACCCCCTATCCAGTACCCATAACACAAGCTCTGCTTAGCTTGGGGCTAGGTAATGCTGTGTGAACTGTCCAGCATTATTTTTTTATTTTTCAAAGTTTAACATGGAAAAAAATATCTTAGTTACTTATATTTAAACAAAAATGAACAGTACAAATGGCGGCCATACGGCTGAGAGAGAATTTCTCCCAGGCAACCTTGTCCATCCTTGTGTACCAGGTAACTACCACACTACATAAATGGTATCTACAGGTATACTAATATTTTATTAGACCAAAGCCCCGAGTACATTAGGCGTTAATATCGAGACGTGATGGTGACGTCTCATTTTCCCATAGAGAAAATCAGAGAAACTCCGAGCATAGCTCTCTCCATAGCTCGCTGGGCGACTTTAAACTGGTGGACCAGCCCTACCGTGAGTGTCCACGTCTCATATCTACCTAATAATGTGTAAAAAAAAAAAATGTAAATTTTATAGACGCCTACCTATCCCTAAATTATGTTATCCCCTCAAATAAGAATCAAAACCAAACAACAATGATGAATTGTTGGAAAACTTCCTCGACGTAATGTCTGGCCGTGTGTCACGTGTCTTAGTCATCCGGCCTTCTGGCTAGCGATAACGTGTTGAGCTAATCGATTAGGGACTTATTAATAAATTAATTACTTAAGTACAATAGGATATTTGCCTAAATAGAGAAATTTAGCCATTTAGCCAAAATTTTGCGAAAGAGCCCTAATGCGAAAGCGATTTTATTGTATAATCATTCTCATAAGCAGCCCGAGGGAGTGGTACAAGAGATCGAAGGCCAAACCCAACTGTGGGCAAATTCTGGTTGCTGACTCAAGGTTGCAGAAAATGATGAATCTTTTTGGTCGTCGGCTAAAAATGAGGTTGGCTTGTTTGAGCGACCATATTCTTTGCAACACCCAATCTACAACGTTACCATGACAACCATTTCAAAACAAACATTTATGATATCTGCGGCGTTGGAATTATTGAACCTATCAAATTTCTATTCCGCGCTAAATTCGCGGTTCCATTTATAATTTTCACTGTGAATAACGAATAGAAACAGCTGTTTCTCTAAAGATCAAGTTTCACTGACAAAAACAGCCATGGATCTTAAAATAATGGACAAACTTCGACTCCTAAAAATCGACACCGAGCTTCGTCCCCAAATTAAGATGAAACCGATGAGTCGCTTCTACTTCGTGACCTCCACTAACCCTGGAGAACAGTTCTACGTATTTGCTTCGACAGCAGCATGGCTGATCCGGAAGTCTGGTAAGGATTTCGACCAACCAAATGAAGAAGACGACCCAAATTCTATCATTGCTTCTATTATCGACGTATTACGGGAAAAAGAAGTAGCAATCGACTTCTCCTCTCACAAACTCAAACTAGGTTACGGAGACCAAGTCTGCTACATCCTAAACGTCCTAGCTGATGAAGCACTGTCAAAAGACAACTTCGAATGGCGGCAACCGGTCGTCGACATCCCAGAGACAGAAGAAACAGCCGAAGACATCGATCAAGTCGAGGACGAAACAGAAATAATCCTCGATAAAGTCGAGGAAGAAATGGAAATCTATTCCGAAGAATCAGAACAAGAATACGCAGAGGAAATTGAACCTAGCAACTTAGCAAATAAAGTCCACGATTGGGAAGCTTGGAAGTTAGAGCTGGAAAGAGTTGCTCCAGCGTTGAGGCTCAAGATATCAGCAGATGGAAGGGATTGGAGGGCAAGACACGCGCAGATGAGAAGCTACAGAGATGACCTATTCGAAAGATATAAGACTACTGGATCACAGTTGAGCAAACTACACAGTAGCCTCACTTCTGTTTTAGACAAAATAGCAGCTAGAGAGAACATTCTCAACGATCAATTCAGCCCTTTGGTCCAAGAATACGGCTCCCTGTTAGACGAACATAACAAAGTAACAAATGAGTACAAAGACGTGAGTGTAGGAGTAACGGAAAGACAAGAATTACTGAATGAACTGACGACTAAAGTGGAAAACATTAAGCAGAGGACCGAGTCGAAAGGATCGTCTATGAATGATAATTCTCCACTGGTGACGGCTAAGAAGGCAGTGTCTACATTGAAGAAGGATATCCAAGATCTAGATTTCCAGATCATTGTGCTCATGTGGCTGATTACTACTAAAGAAAACCCTAACAGTAATAATTTCTTGACAAATTCCGAGAATAGAATTGTTGGGACGGAGGTTTACTAAATATAGCAGACAAGAGCACATTTATTTAATACCTACATAATAAATAATAGTTTGATGATAAATAAATAACACTTGGTTTATACATTAAATATTTTATTTCAGGCAATTATTTAGGTAAAACAAAATAAAAAAAAGAACAGGTGGTACTTAATACTAACAACGGTAAAGAAATAAAGTTACCTTCACGAATCAATACTATGTTAATACGAAATCATTTAAATTATTGAATAACTTTATCAAATACAACATTACCATATGAATAAATAAAAACTGGGTAGAACTAGAAGGGACTCCTTCTTGACCGAGTCCCGGATGCCACCATTTATATACCTATTTCCCCCTTCACGTTATCACGCCTCTCTGTCGTCCAGGCTTATTGCCAGGGTTGCTACTGTTAAATATTGCTCATGTATAAAAGATTCCTAACATTGATAACATAACATTTTTTCTTTACTTATATAGCCTAGACTAGATTAAAAACCATAAATAAATTAATACTAAATAAATAATGCTGGACAATTCACACAGCATTATCTAGCCCCAAACTAAGCAGAGCTTGTGTTATGGGTACTAGATACCTGATATACATAATATAATACAATACGTAGATAGATATTTTTTATTATATATAGAAAACGACCAGAACACCCTGAACAAAATAATGTCTGCAGATCGTACACACATTTGTCCCGAGGCGGGAATCGAACCCGCAACCTTCTGCGTCGCAGGCAGACCTTCGCCCACCGCGCCACATCGGTCGTCAAATACATACATATTAATTAATTGACATTTACTTACGTGAGTCTGTATGTGTTTAGTTTATTTTTTATATTTATAGGATAGTAATACTTTAAATTTTGTGTGTTACTTTTAATAACTTATTATTTATAAGTAGGTAGGTATCTATAATGTAGGTACGCAACATAATAATATAGTAGCTATTATAAATCTATAGCGCGTGCGGTGACGCCGGCCGTGACAGCCCGACTGAGTATCCCGTATAACGTGTAGTGTAGACTAATATCATGACCTTGAAGCCCGTTCGGAGCCGAAGTTTCACATCTACCCGGCTTTTATTTATTCTTATTTCATTACTTTCATTACATTACTACAATAAACACATCAATAGGCATTAATAATAAACAACATTGATTTGGTAAAGCATAAAAAATATAAACAAAGATTTTACTTAAAATAAGGTCTTGCAAGTAAACTTAAAGTACCTAAGTAAACGTAAAATAAATTCTGTGCAATGCAATAGAAAACAGGGATAAACAAAATAGTTCTACTTTAACTGACTATGAATCAATCAATAGTCATACAATTAATTACAAATCTTTGGTTTTGAGTACTTTAGGATATATCTCAAAGTATTAAAGTTACTATAGTAACATTATAGGTAAGAGTCATGGACTCAAATGATTGACACTCTCTTTAAATCTCTTTTTAACTCTTTTTAAATCACTGTAGACCACGCGGTGAACAGTGAACCACTCAAAACTTAAGATAATTCATAGATATAGATGTCGTAAACATAAAAATTCTGTAGCAGTAAAACTTAAAGGAAACGTTTTAATAATGTATAAAATTAAACAGATAAAATAATAATGGTGTATAATCTTAAACTAATATAATACAACTATTGGAAATAGGCTACTCGACAACTAATATTGTTTGATAAAAATAATGCAATATGTAATTATTATTTCTTCAAGGGCAGTCGTATTAGATAAAAAAACGAATTAAAAAGTTTGAATAAAATAATGGCGCGCCAAAAAAACTATCATGGCTTCCGTGACATGACTTGATGACGCCACACATAAGAACAACACGCGCTGTAATCTGTAATTGGTGTAACGTCACCAGTGATGCAATCAAATGCAGGGCGTTTTCGGTCACGTGATCGATCATAAAATAAAAATTGGTAGGTAATTTTAATCCCGTCTTTTACTTAAAATTGGCATTTTTTTAAATAAAATCAGTTGATTACGCTTTGTTAAATTATCACTAAGGATGAAAACAATTTGCAACTTATTTTTAATGTAGTCTAATAGCCTAATAAACGTACTTTTAAATTAGTGTGAAGACGTATCTTTCAAGTACAAAAAATTACGACAGTGAAGAAGAAATTGCTTAATTTTCATCCACTTTAATGTACTCTTGATTACAAAGTTGCGGGTTTCTACTTCTAAGCTTTTAATGCTATGGTAGAAAGCTAAATTTACGAAATTGTATCTCGTGTAGATAAAAATTGTGATTTAAAAATTATCAGGGCCGTCCCGCTTAGATCAAATTTGACATATTTTATAACGATCTAAGCTGGTTTTATTTCTGTGCATCAATGTTTTTACGTCATAATAACATTGTAGTTAATCAGTTATTCCAATCTCTTATTTGCTGTTTGGTAGTTCGACTGATGTTCAAACAGTCATGTCCTAACGCTTTAGGAATTCGATTTCTTATTACAATCAATTTTGTTTATGAAGAAGTTGTTGATATTAATAATTATGCTGAATATTAAATTAAATTTTGTATTTTATAGATTTTCTCAGGCGCCCAAATGATGATTTTTGGAATCAGAATATTCAATAGAGAAAATAGCATTTTTATTGCAACCTGCGACATGATCAAAAGTAAGACATTCATTTACTTTGGTAGACTCTAATTTTTAATATTTTTTATGGATTTTTTATCTAAAATAATCTTGTCACTAACATAATAATAAGTATAGCTGTGCCAATATCAAATACTTCATTCAGTCCTCATTCACTCATCATCAACATCATCGTCCTATGTTAGCACGGGACATAGGCCTCCCCGAATGAGCGCCATAGCGCCCTGTATTCAGCTTGACGCATCCAGCATCCGTAGTCTTTCGGTCATCCCACTAGGCCGAAGGGCGTCCTACACTACGTTTACAGAGTCGTGGTTTATCCCGTTCTTCGCGAGATATGGCCGGCCACTTCATTTTGGTAATTATTACCTGGCAACAATCAGGGACTCAATTCCACTCATTTTTAAACGAACGCCATGCCATTGACATAGAGATTGTTTAGTAAGATTCGGCCGGAGGTAACTTCAATCGTGCTTGTATCAAACAGCAAATAAAAGAATGGACGGGACATAAAATAAATTTTCCACAATTGTACCTATTTAGTAAACTATGAGTATAAAAATACTAATACGTCACAGCCTATTATATAAACTTTATCCCTTACTATTAAAAATTGGGACATTATGCGCAAGGTGGATATAGCTACGCTTAAAATGATTGTACTGTACAGTGGCGTATATCGATAGGTTATCAAGTTATCATACGGTTTATATCACGTAATTACAAAGGATTTATAAATACTATTTAACGGGTATTTGTCGCGTTTATTCACCTAATTTTTCCAGACGTTTCCACTCGAACTCACCACGGCAGTGTGTAAACCTGTCGAAACGTCGGAAAAAAATGTGTTCAGATTGCGTAAGTTTAAAAACATTTACAAAGGATTTGGTTTTAAAACGCCCCGTGTGGTGTCGGCTTAGAATTTGCACCACCCCAACTCTTTGCGTGGGTGTCGTAGGAGGCGAGTAAAGGACATACACCGGGGGCGGGCAGCAGCGCCTCTTACAGAATAGATCTACCAACGAACTGGATCGCCAACCCACTATGCTTAATGCGCCTTGGTTTGTTCACTGAATATTAACGTAGTAGCGTAGGTAGGAATATTAGTGTCATCATCATAATACTATATTAGTCCACTGCTGGACATAGGCCTCCCCTAATGAGCGCCATAGCGCCCTGTCTTTAGCTTGCCGCATCCAGCATCAGCCTTTCGCAAATCGTCATCCCACTGATCCCACCTGGTCAGGGTGTTTCTTTAATTTATACAATTCATTCCATACATAGGTTGTCTGGAAGAGATCGCTTTTAAGCGATAAGGCCGCCAATTGTACTTGTCTAATGTAATGTCTTTTTGTAATGTTCTTTTCTGGTGTACAATAAAGTGTTTTTGTATTGTATATTATACATAATAGAAATTGACTTCAAACTTAACAGGGTATTTACCGATCAATAATCGCCACTGTAGATTCTAGGCCTTTAATATTAGGTATCAATTTCAGTATTTATTTTTATAGTGTATGGTAATAATAACTGAAATTATTATACCGAAAAATAAACCTCAAATAGGTACATAAAAAGTACGATCTTCTTAAAAATAAAATACAATAATGCTTATTTCATAACAAGACCTACCTATACACTAGCCTAACTCGATGTAGCATGTTTGTAAACAAAATATGATACAGATATCTAAAACACAATCTCCAATCGATCAATAAATAAATAATAATGCTGGACAATTCACACAGCATTATCTAGCCCCAGACTTAGCAGAGCTTGTGTTATGGGTACTAGATAACTGGTATACATAATATAATACTTACATTACATAGATAGATATTGCGTGTAAAAATAAGCGGCAATAGAGCGAATTTTATTAGGTATAGGCGGTTTGTTTACATACATTAACAACAGAGTTTGGTTAGTATATAGATCTCAGTACTTACGGGATATCCGTGGTATAAAAATTATTACATAAAATTCAACATGACTTTGGTTCGGTGTAAAGTGAATACACGATTGACAACGAAAATAAAATACCATAAACTGAATCATAACTGCTTTGCATATTTTTTGATTTTTTACGCTTACGTCTTTCAAAAAAGGTATACGCTGTCCCGTACCTAAGAACGTGAAATCCTATTTCTATCCTACTCGCACAAATGGCTGTAAAGTGACATCGTTTCATTTAATAACAACGGTTTCGTGTACTTATGAAATTCTAACTAATGAATTGACTCGTCCCAATGGATTGGGACCAGAGTGGGACGAGTCAGGAATAACTCGACTTATGTTCATTTTTGAGTATTTTTTAAAGAGCAACCTCCGTAACATTTGGTCTCACTCAATTGGGGCTTTTTGCTTACTCAGTAAAGTCTATTTTTCATCATTCCTAGCTTGTTTGAGGATGAAATTTTTGGCATGCTCTAGAATTGCGTCGGATTTGGCTGCGTCATCGAAAGTCACATTGTACTTATGTTTGAGATCATCCATGAATTCTTGCTTCAAGAGAGCTAGGCATCTGAAAGGAAATTACATTCATGTTAATATTGTCCATAAACATATTTAAACAAGAAACAAAGATCTTATAAAACTTCTAGTGGGGTTCACGGTGATCGAATGCTGAATTTTATTTGTCTATATCTGTCTTGTATCGGTTAAAGAATAAGCATTGTCATTCAACGTAGCAATTTATTTAATAATCTAATCCGTCAGCAGAAGGCAGAGTGCCCAGAATGCTGGCAGCATTGCCACGTTGAATGACAATGCTTATTCTTTAACCGAAATAAAATTCAGCATTCGATCACCTGTGAACCCCACTAGAACTTTTGTAAGATCTTTGTTTCTTGTTTAAATAAATTTTAATAAGCATTCTGGGCACTCTGCCTTCTGGTGACGGATTAGATTATTACGAAATAGATATAAGTATAAATCTTATGTTACATTTATGATATATACTTAAATATATATATACTTGTAATTTGTTGTTTTTGTCTTTGTAGAAATAAATGTATTTCGTTAACTAAGCATAATTTTTTTACTTATAGATTTTTCTGAAACAATTAAATTAAATTTAAATAAAATTGTTACAACATGTAATTACTTGTATTTGAAACAAGTTATAAATATTTTCTGCACTCTGCAAGGAATTAAACTACCAGAAAAGAAGTTTTTGCAACATATTAAAGTGGTCTAACTGTACTTACATACGATAGTGCGGATCTGCGCGGAAGGCAGAAATGTCGCGAGAGGGCGCGTGCGGCGTGTGTACTACGAACGCAGCTGGCAATACCACCGCTTTGTAGCCTTGCGCTCGGAGTTCTACGCTGTGTGATACCTGGCAACACGTACACGTTTTACTAAAAAAATAGGATCTGACGTGGTAAAGATTTGATAAACCATCACAATTCAGACTCGTCCCACAGGATTGGGCCCAAAGTGGGACGAATTAGAAATAACTCGATTTATGTTTTGTATATTTCAAATAAACAAATGAATAAAATATACCTAAACAACCATTAATGGTCCACTGCTTGACGCAAGCTTCCCACTGATAATCGCATTATTGGCTTTAATCTCATAGGGGATAATACCTATAATCCCCACGCTGAACATGCGGGTTGGGAATCGCAGTTCGGTGGTAGATCTATTCTGCAAGAGGCGCTGCTGCCCGCCCCGGGTGTATGTCCCTTAGTCGCCTCCTCCGACACCCACGGGAAGATTTGGGGTGGTGCAAATTCTAAGCCTGCACCACACGGCTTTTAAAATATTATAAGTACCTTATTCCACCCGAATCCTGAGAAACGCGTGTCATATTTCGGGACGGTTCTGTGTACTACAAGGTACGGCTCGTAATCAGGCTCCCATTCTACCTGAAAATATTAACTATATTACACCTGACCTTGAAAAGGGACCTCTGAAGACCTCTGAAGAAGGTTATTACAATGCCATGGTAGACCTTATATTACACCTGACTTTGAAAAGATACCTCTGAAGAAGGTTATTACAGTGCCATGGTAGACCTAAGCTCATCAATTCAGCACCGCGATCGCACAAGAAATAAATGAGCATTCTAATATGGGCTTAGGGCTTCGGCGACAGCTGCTTGCAACTTCAATTCCTTAATTATTGTGTTCCGTAATACCAAAAATTATGACTGAAAAATTTTTGTTTTTTCGACATGGTGTTGTTATTCTGTAACTAGACAGTATAAGCTATGTTCCCTATTAAACAAAACGTAAGTTAATGTTGTTTTTAATACAAAACAAATAGTCATTTTCGACGTAAAGTAAAGCAAAATTGCATTTTGCATATTTTGCTGACATTTCATTATAGGTGTGTATTATTAAGAAAATAAAAATAACCAGGGACTATTCGAATGCGAAAAACAACATGATATGGTGGAAATATGCTCGAATTACAAATCATTTTGATACTACGTTTGAATGGGCAAATAATCATCCGCAGGCTCCTTATACCTATATTTTATGTTAAAACATTTTACAGTTACAAAATAGCCTTATTGTTGATGCGGTTTCGATTACCGTTTCGGACTCGACAAATGTTTGTACGATCTGCTGATATTTATTCCAGGTGATATCTATAGATATGATCAAACAAATCATCTAGATAATGTTATGTACTGTATATTTAACCAAGCTCTGCTTCTTTGGGGCTAGATAGTGCTGTTAAGAAAGTCCACTATTATTTATTTACCTCATAAGGTTCTTGCGCTGTCCGCCACTTTGTATAATTAGTAGGCCTGTGTCCCCTCGGCCACTCCCTCGCCCGGAAGGGAGCGACGTCGCCCGCCGCGTGCGCCGAGCCTAGTCTGGCTAACAACGCCTGCTTACTGCGAGGCGGCACGGCGCGGTAGCGTTGCGTCTCAAATGCAGCTACCACTAGGCACTGGAAGTAGTACATTGTATTACAAGGGAGTGTAGTTAGAGGGACTGTCGGCCACTCCCTCGCTCGGAAGGGAGCGACGTTGTTGGCCAGACTCGCCTTACTGCGCTCACTCAAGTCAACATCATCATCGAATCAGTCCATATTCATGCACTACTGAAAATAGACCTCCCAAGACGACGGCACAATACCAACACAGCCTGCGTTCCTAACAGAAGCAGTCTGTAAAATTTGGCTCTAGAATAAAATTGAACAATGATGTTTGTTCAGAAACTAGATGGCGCTATAAAATAATATGTCCATTAGTTTATACAAACCTTCTTCTGCGGATAAGGGTTGATGAGTTTGATGGAGTTCCGGAGATGGTCGTAGAGTCCTGCCATCGGAACAAAGTCTGCGTCCATCAGGAATACGTATGGAGTGTTTACGTTCTCTAATGCTACGTTGCGTAGGTAGTTCACTGGGTAATGGACCTGGGAAGGATATTATTATAAAAAGTAGTTTGTTTTGTAAGTTTGAATGTAGGAAGGAGGTATGAGTTTTCTCCGGAGCGCCAGACTTGTTGAATGTAAGGCATTTATTTATTTATTTGTGTAATTCGAACGACCCTGAGTCAATTATACTAATTACAGAAGGTTTCAATATAAAAATATAGTTAGATTAAGTAAATTAAAATTCACAAATTAAAAAGAAAATCAAGCTTAAATTACATTATACAAGATTAAAGTTATTACAGATTTCCACAATATCAGATTAAGACTTAAATGTTAGTAAATATCACATTCACAAAAAGACATTCGAGCATTCGAGAGTTCTCCATTCGTCCGCGAATATATCGGTATCCGGGAAGGCCACGAGGAGGCTGTTTAGGGCTTCGAGGGTCTTGGGCATGACATTAGCTTAGCGGCACGCAGATTTCCAGTTTTCAATAACTTTATTTCTTTATGCTTACAGAATAAGCACTTAGGCCCGTATTGAAAGCTTGCTCAGTTATAGATATATGCTTGAGTGACGTTAACGCGATAGAAAAATGTTACTCAAGCATAGATCGATGACTGAACAAGTTTTCTTAATACGGGCCATCATCATCATCATTCTAATTAATTCTAAATGGGGGATCTGCACTGACATCTCGCATAGGAGTGTATTATGCATTATCCTCCTGCCTAACCAGGCCCTAACCAGCCCAGCTCCTTGAAGTACCGGACCAGGACTTTTGGAGATTGACAGCTTCACCCTGTATTGGGCTGCCTGTCCAAGGGACGTCATTATCATTATAATAGATACTTACCGAATCCTGTTTATACACGAGATGGTATCCGATATTCCGTCGAGAGCTCAGCGTGTCCGACCAGTTTTGGATAAAGCTCTCTAGTTTCGTTACTTCGCAGTCTGACAGGTAGATGGCAGCACTTAGCGGACCTGGAAATATATTATTTTAATCAAATGAACTTGCTCAAATAACCTTTGGAATATTTATACAAATCACCGCTACAATTGTAGATTATGCACCGAGATTGTAAAGCTGTGCCTTACGTCACGGGCGCCTTATGTCATGTTATGACGTAATGAAACTAAGAGAGAGAGTATATATTGACAACACACATTCGTATTGATATGTAGGTAGGTAGGTATATAAAATAAAAGGAGACGATACAAGGGTGTCGTGGAAGACAACCCCTTAAGGTGGGTATCGCGGGAAGCGACCCTTATAACCTGGCCTTCGCGTGAAGCGAGCCTTACCAGAATCTAGGAGTAACACTCCTAATCTTACAACCCTAGGTAATAAGACCATTATTACCTAGGGTTGTAAGATTAGGGTGTTACTTCTTACACAAACCCCGTGTAAGACGACCCTTATTACCTAGGGTTACATGGGTAACCACATTTTATCAGAACCCTGTAGATAGGAATTGGATAGTGTTATGTGTATCTAAGACAGAGTCAACCTAGTCTATGGGTAGAATGACGTATCCGACATAATTCTAGACTTGACGCGACCTTTTCTTTTCTTTTCCCCAACGTTTCTATCGCGTTAAATAATCTTTACAAATAGGATAAAAATAAACAATTATTTTACTTTTATGTATTTAATATGTTTAACTTTAGTATGTGAACTAATCGCAAAAGTTTAAAAGTTCGAACATACTATTAAAATCTTTATTTATTAAAAGGGTTTTGCTATTATATTATACTCGTAGTGCGTGGTAAGCCATCAACACTTGGGGTGATAATGAACAAATTAAATAATTTAAAACAAGAAAATGATTTCGGCGGGACTTGAACCTGCGAGAATGATTTTTGACTCGTTGGTTACTTACTCCCGTACTGAGGGAAGGTCGTAGGTTTGAGTTCCGTCGAAATCGATTTATTATTTCTTAGAGAATATTGATTTTAATAGTATGTACTAACATGCAAGATAAAAAAATACAGCCTAAAAAGTTACGGCACTAAATAGTTCAAATATCGGAAAAAACTAAAAATCTTTAAAAAAAAGCTCTACAATAGCCGAGAGCCTTTTCAGGGTTAAAAAAAAGCCGCCAAGCACTTAGTACCGCCTACCCCCAGTTCTCATATAGCATGCGGTCTGCCGATCAGCCTGTATAATAAATGTAGCGAAGCGAAATACATTTAGAATCATTACCTCACCTTCCCAGAACTTGACGATTCGTTCTAGAAACTGTAACCTGTCCATAGACAGCTGCAGCACGAGCGTCACGTCGAAAGGTTCCGCCTCCGGGGAGCTGTACTCCATGTAGTACAGATGTGTACGCAGTTTGACGCGCTGAGCTGCACGAAAGCTCAGGCAGAGGTCTGCGTAGTTAATCTGAAAATTTATAAACCTAGCATTTTTAGCGCAGAAAAAAGCATCAGAGCGTTATGTGGAATCCCGCTTGATCAATCTTGTAAACCATTATTTAAGGATCTTGGTTTGCTGCCTCTACCATCGCTTTATATTGATGAGGTTTAAAATTTTGTAAGAAATCATGGGTTTTTGTTTATAAAAGCTTGTGCCAAATATCTTAGGCAATGTGAGACCCGAATGGGCTTATTCTAAAACTTTAATATCAGCGAAACATCAAAAAAGCTGCTTGGCTATGTTTGGTAAAATTTATTATAATAAATGAATTTAAATTATTGAATGACTAAATATTTAAAGAGAAATTATTTAACTGGCTAAATGAACGAAATTTTTATGACATTAATGAATTAATTAATTTTAAGCTTACAAATATTAATTAGTTGCATACTATTGAATAGTGAAACATGAGCTAACAACCAAGTACTTTAATCACCTTTGTATACCATGTTCTGTGCAGTAATTTTTTTTTATCTTTTAACACAGGGATAACTTTAAATCAATACGCGACGAAAAATCAAAGTCAGATAATCGTCGAACTAAAATTAAAGTCCCTGTTAAATCTGCGTGTGCGAGGCGCTTTCGATCTTTCTCTTTTCCGTTCATTTATAGCCGTATTTTAATGCACTGTGAGCTTCTCTCATGTTCCCTGTTCGGAGTCAAGGAGAAGGTTCGAAGGTGGCTCCTGATGTTAGATTATGATGCCACAGAAAGACTTCTTCTGATTCAGAGTTGATCCTTAAAATTTATTTTTATCATACACACTTTTCCTCCCGAACTCTGCGAAGAGTTGAGTGAGAGGTGAGCCCACACCGTCCTATCCAGGTCCTGTTCCCCTTCCCTACCTGCCCCTATGTCGTGTGTGTTGTATTAGTAGGTATTGATAACTATAATAGATGATCAAATAGGTTAAATAATGAATGATAAGGAATAAGGAAATGTGTTTGCGTTATTTTATAATTAATTATTTATATATTTTTGCTTTACGTACCTATTCAACTTGTTATAAACTTAAGTTTGAATTAATAAATTAATTTCGGTTATTTTTAAATAATAGCTATTTAAAATTTTTATTTCATTATTGTATCGAGTGGACTACTGCTCTGTTAAGTACATACTTTCTTAACATGATTAAATCACAATTGTAAACTGGCCTCTCGCGATACAGGTTTTTAACCTAGTGACCACAAGGAATCTGTTTATATTTTTTTTGCTTTAATAAATAACTGTTTTTTGTGTTTTTTTTTGTTGTTATCAAATGCCTTACCTTGTTAATATCCGGTTCGGTAAGGTCGCACCGATGCAGTTTCTGAGTCAACAGGTTACCGTCCAGGTTGACGTACGACTGGTAGATGCTCCGGAAGTAATCCGCGTCGCGGACCCTGATGCTTTGCTTGTTGGGGGAGTTCCAGTGGATTATCTGTGTAATTAAAAATTGAATTTTACATAATTTTAATGTTAAGGCGGCGATAGGAGTGAAATGGGCAAATTTGGGTTACATTATTACAATTTTTCTCCTTAATTTTTTTGATAAAGCCGAGAGTCTCAATCTATGGGATACAAGGCAGATCTGCTTCTTTTCGAAAATGAAAAAAAAAACTATTTTATATAATCTGTTTTCATAGTTTTTAAAATTTTTCGCCTAAAATAATTTAGCAGTCGCAAATTACAAGTTTTTTTTATTTCCATATTAAATAGAAGAATAACTAGGGCACCTGCGGCTTATTTTTGCAAACAAATATCTTAATTAATAGATAATCAGCAAAAACTTAATTTTTGAACTTCCGCCGCTCTGCTCTATCCCGCTCCTTTAAACGCGATATCCTATGCCTATCCTATTCACAAAATGGCGTCATATATGTATTGCCCCCTTAATCCACGTAATTACTTATCACTTAACGGTTGTCTGGTAGAGATCGCTCTTGAGCGATAAGACCGCCAATTGTTACATATTTGTTTTTCTTTTATTTCTTTTATTTTTGTATGTATATTATGTGTGCAATAAAGCATTTTCTATCTATCTATCTTAATCCCGTTTCACCCTTTGTGTACGGAACCCCTAAAAAAGGTAGACGGGGTATAAACATACCTTAACATTAGTCACATCTTCCCCATAACAGTTCTTAGCAAGAGTCTTAGTGGACATCTGCACGTTATACTGACAGCTGATGTTGTACACCAAGTGTGGGTTGCTCTTTATAATCGCGTTTATAATATCTTGGTCTGCCAGTTCTGTCTGCTTCAGTCTCGGAATGTTGTTTATCACAGTGTCGTGCCACAGAGTTGACCAGTCTGCAACATAATGAAGATGGAATAAGTCAAAGAAAACAATATAAAAAACTGGCCAAGTGCGAGTCGGATTCGCGCACAAGGGCGTTCTGTAACATTATCTATAAAAACGGCTAAAAAAACACGTTTGTTGTATGGGAGTCCCCTTAAATATTAATTTCATTCTGTTTTTACGACTCGCACTAGGCCGATTTTTAAGTATCTAGTAGGTACCCACAACACAGTTCTTCCACTAGTGGACAAACAATAAATCTTATTAAGAAACCTGAAGAAATAAAGTTACTGAAATCTGAAATCTTTATAAATAAATAAATAATATATAACACAATACATAGACTGATATTTTTTATTATACATAGAAAATGACCAGAACACCCTGAACAAATATCTACAGATCGTACACATTTGTTCCGAGACGGGAATCGAACCCGCAACCTCCTGCGTCGCAGGCAGACCTTCGCCCACCGCGTCACAGAGATCGTCAAAACGTCTTTGCTTTCTTGGGGACGAAAGAGTAAAGAAAATAATTTACCAATATCAGTACGTATTTTCTTGAGATCCATCAGCATCACGCCCGTATTGTATCCACGACCCAGTGCTGGCCAGCGCGTCACCGCGCTTTCGTAGTACCAGTTACTTTCATTCTCCACCACGCCTATTAGCTAGAGAAGAATCACTTATTAAGGCGCATACCCCACCCAAACTAGCGCCGCCGCCACCTACTTTATGTTGTTATTCCGTTTAACAAAGGATTTTTCTAAAATCCATCTTTCAGTTTTTGATACCTATCATAAGCTTTATTTTAATGCCTCTGTAATAGTTTTATTCTTTTTAGTTTAGGCAGAGATACGAAGTTGCCCTTGGTGGCCACCAAAATCTATTTTCGTATCTCTGCCTAAACTAATAGAATAAAACTATTACAGAGGCATTAAAATAAAGCTTATGGTGCTTATGGAGGTCCGTGGGGTACCGAGGCTCTCCGGGTTTTTAAAAAATTATCTGAGCGTCTGGTCGAAGCGACGCGTGACCCGAGAGCTGGTGAGTATCTGGCACAGCGCATCAGCATTGCTATACAGCGGGGCAGTGCAGCCAGTGTCTTAGGCACGCTTCCAACTGGTATTGATATGGATCAGTTGAGCTACCTGTTGATTGTTTGCAACAGTTTGCAGATAGCTTGATTGTTTCTATTGTAAATACTAGTTTTAATTTAAATTTGTTATTTGATTGTTATTTTCTTTCTGAATAAAATATCTTCCAAACTACCAAATATTTAACTTCGAAATGTATACATGGTACAGTTCAGGACTTACTCCATCGATCATGTTTCGAAAACACGATTCCATAAAATTTTCTCTATAGAAAAAATCGCAAAGTTACCTCAAATTTTTTACTAAAACCTTAATTTCTCAATAAATACAGAAGTTTGTTCTATTACCATGCTTATTCTCAAGATCTTCACTTCTGTATTTATTGAGAAATGAAGGTTTTAGTAACAATTTAGAGGTAACTTTGGGATTTTTTTACATAGAGAAAATTTACTGGAATCGTGTTTTTGAAACATAAGATCGATGGAGTAAGTCCTGAACCTAAAAACATAAAGCATAAAAAGTAAGTCCAGGTTTGAGCTTTTGTAAAATTTCAGTTCCTTCTTAGTTATCTCTTAGTAGTTTCGGTGTGAAGAAGTAAACATCAATTTTTCCAAACTTTCGCCATTTAAAAAAATATTACTTTTGTGTGGTTTTTATTATCATAATTTCTGGCCGCGTCCGGATCATGGTCCGCGTGCGGGCCACCCGAAGCCTATAACTTCATTTAATAATATGTTTTCCCTATAACGCGGGCCACTCGCACGCGGAACGCGGATTGGCTGGAGCAATTGGAGTTCTTTTCTTCCGACCGCCACGGCGCGGATTATTCAAGTGTATTGTAGTACCATTCAAAATATCACAATATCTCATCACTGAATTTCGTCCCGGCCCTTATGGGGGGCACGGAGGGAGGTTTTGAGGCTTACCCTCTTTAACCCCGGCTCATCTCGAGGGGTGACAATGACAACCTTCGAGGTGTTGTTATTGTGACTCCTCGAGATGAGCTTTGGGTCAGACATTGCGCTTTTTGTCATTCCTCTTACTCAAAGACATCGTCGCTTTTCCTCGTCTTTGCTTTTCCTATTATTATTTATATGTGGCTGAAGATTTTTTTTAATTATGTTTTATTATATATTTTTGGAACTAAGTTCCTTATCGCGCGTTGTGAAAGGGGGCTGGACGGAAAAAATTGTCACGAAAAGTTGTAACGACACTTTTTGCTATAGTAAGCTATTGTAAGTCGTGCGGCGTGCGCATGTTTCTCTGTCTGTCTCTCTCTCTCTCTTATAGAAAGTAACTTCGTTCCATCCGAGTGTCCCTTGACACCTCTCAACTTTTTTAATTACAATATTTGCATTAATACACTAACCTGCTGTTTACTCATATTCCTGAAGAGAACCCACAGTTCAGCGATGTCACAGAGAAACGTGAGGTCACTATCCAGCACGATAACTTGCGCCAGGGTAGTGGGGAGAATATATGGGTACAACAGCTTGAGCAACGCGAAGATTCCCGAGTAGTGGCTGTTGGGGACCCATCGGACCTGCGCCAGCTTGCTTTCAGCATTGTAGCAAGTGTATTTTACTGTAAATATTAAATAAATCATCAACCAACTTCCAGCAACTTCTGCGGCCGCCATTTGCCATGCAGTCGCGACGGGCAAATGGCGGCAGTAGCTATAGTCAACCACTATAGATGACAGTACGTCTAACATGAGTTGTCATAGTTAGATCGCCTGACGTTACTACAGTAGATAGGTAAATACGTAGATGGTATAGTTAACTAACGTAACTACAGTAGTAATAGTACCTTACAATGACACCTGTCAAATTTGTAACTCATGCTACCAAATTCTAAGCAAATGAAGCCCAAACTACAGAGACTGTAGTATAGTTTACTACACAGTGACGTAGGATAGTTATCTACGTGACTCATACTGCGAATTTTAGTACCCAACTATCCGCTAGAGGCGCTGTAAAAGTTTTCATACATTTTTTTAACTACAGTCGCTAGCGAGTATAATTTGATAAAACTCATGGTAGACGTACAGATGTACGTAATGAAGCCGCATGGCTTCAATTACATAAATAAATACAATTTATAATTTTAGGGGGTTTGTTGAACATTTTTTTTTATCATCATCAGCCTATATTAGTCCACTGCTGGACATAGGCCTCCCCTAGTGAGCGCCATAGCGCCCTGTCTTCAGCTTGCCACATCCAGCATCTGCCAGCAGTCTTACGCAAATCGTCATCCCACCTAGTCGGATGGCGTCATACACTACGTTTGCCGAGTCGCGGTCTCCACTCAAGAACACGTTTACCCAAGCGGTTGTCGCTCCTTCTCGAGATATGGCCAGCCCACTGCCACTTCAGCTTGCTAATCCTTTGAGCTATGTCGATCACATTAGTTCTCTGTCGGATGTATTCATTGCGAATCCTATCCTTTAGAAAAACTCCGAGCATAGCTCTCTCCATAGCACGCTGGGCGACTTTAAACTGGTGGGCTAGCCCTACCATGAGTGTTCGTTCTGTAATGCAGGACAAATCCAATTTCGATCATAAAAATATCAAAATCTTACCATCAGGCAGGTTCCAGGTATCAAATAGTTTGCTGATAATGAGCTGGGATGAGGAATCAACTATTATGTGGAAATGCAGTGGATTCTGTCGGTGTTGCAGTAGGGATTTCAACATCGGTGTCACCTGCCTCGGGCATTTACCCATGCAGACCAAGGATAGATGGATCGTCTCGCATAATGTTCCTACTGTATCTGGTATCTGGCAGAAAAGATAGGTCACATAAATTGTTAGTAAATATTGTTCTGTGGATCAGGTTGTTAGTTATGTAAAATGATTAGAAAAAAATGAGAAGAAATTATTAATCTTTGGTCAGCAAAGTTATCATATTTAAAGTATTACCTACTTTATAGTGCATTTCTTCTACTGGACGTACTTTTTAAGAAAGTTTTATTAGTGTCCCAAAAAAATACGATTAGGACACATCGAGTTAGAATTGTGGAAATCAAAAATATTTAGGACATTAATAGAATCATAATCTGTGGCTGTTGTGTGTTGCTATGTAAGTATGTTGTGCGAGCGTGTGGTGAACATGTAAGTAATGAGTCTCCCGAGGCACCAGTCTCTTAAGAGCAGTCTCTTAAGGGCAACGGGAGACCATGTGAGTGTTTGCGCGTGATTTGTGTGGTGTGAGTGATTATTGTGTGCATGGTTCTCTTGAGGCACCAGTCTCTTAAGAGTCTGGGCAACATGAGACCATGTGAGTGTTGTGAATGATATGTGTTGTGTGGCATGAGTGTGATTAAAAATAAAGTAAAGTCGTTTATTTCAGGCAACATTAGTAGTTAGCTAAAGGATGTAAAATAATCTAATATACAGAAATTAGTGTGTAGACCTTCGTTTGACCACAATATCACCTGATGGAAAGTGAAGATGTGGCTAACGATGTACCTATCACAAAGGTCTAGAAAATACTTGTTCACGCTTGTCTTGAAGAGACCCAGGTTGACATCACTTCAGCGCACATGCTGAGTGATGCTCCATTTTTTGACAGATTTGTCTTTTGTTAGTTATTGGCTGATTTACTTTTATCGTTACTGTGACAAGAAATAGGTATAGCTTTTTTTTACTTGACTTTGGTATGGCATTAGCATAGGTATAATAAAGGTTGTTTACGTGATTAAGTACTTATTTATTGTTTTAAGGTTTTTTTTGTGAATAAACATTCCTAGATTTAACAATAGGTATGTTTCATCAGGCAGCATATGACTATGATAAAAATAATTCCAATACTCACAACAGGAACCTGGTACGTAGTTGGAGAGTCAACTGACATTTGCTTCACCACCGACAACCTCAGCTGAGTTCTGTTTATCTTGTTATGTGTCTCCACCATAGCTATCTTTGACACCAGCCAGTAGTAATAAACGGTGGAGGCTATCATCCATATACCCAAAGTCATGCCAAGCCACGAACGGACATGGGATTGGAAAAGCCATGTAAACATTTTTCTTGCTCTCATTTTTCTACCTAAATGTTATGGGATATCTTATCATTCATGCATATTCCACCAGTTTAGTCTTGCACTTTTACTTTTATTAATTTCATAATTCTTTTGTTTTCTAAAACTCTAAATTTCTATACATACATAACAAACTTAACTTTCGACTTTTCGAGTATTTAGGTATAATCTCTCTCTTCGGTTCTTTCATCTTCAACTTCTTATTTCGTAGCTTCGGTTCTTTTCGGTTCGTTCATGCCACAAAATCAGGAACAATTTTTTTTTTATAATATAAACTTAGAACAATATAATCCGTGTAATGGTAGCGTAGGTATAAGAAAGAATTTTACTCATCGCTCACTTAGTGTGGTGTGGCCCAGACGACCACTCTGCCAGTATCCTTGTCTTGTTGTACAATAACATATTTATTAGATGAAAAGGGGTGAGTGTGATGTAAACGGCAAGCGGAGCGAGCCTCGATAATTTTGAAGTTTGATCAGGTCGTGTTTGTAACAAATACATACACGATGACGGTGAGTGGTACAGGCACAGCCTTAGCAGCCTTAGTATACAAGTTAATTTGTAATAATTGATTAATTGGTGGCCACAAAGTGCAATATCGTATCTCCTCCTAAACTATACAAAATAAAACAATGATAGAGGCATTAAAAAAGCTTCTAGGTAATAGGTATCACCAACAGCCCGTTGAAAATTTTGAAATTACCTTTGTTCAACGAAATAATATTTAAGATAAAATAGGTGCAGGCGGCACTAGTTTGGCTCGGGGTATCGTCTTAACATAGGTAGGTATTACAGTTTATAGGTTAGTTTTTGACTGACATATCCAGTTTCAGAGTGGCTCTTTTCTCACAGCTTCGGTCCGTATAACCGCAAGGTTGGAAGGACCATGGGATGGTGGAGGGAGTGACATATCCAGTTTCAATATTTATTATTTTCAAATTGGTTCTTATTACATTTTAAATATTTCTAATTTTGGAACTAACTAACATAATTTTCTTTGCTATTTGATAAACTTTTCTGAAATATTTTTGAGTAGGTACGTACTACCTATGTAATTTTTAACTCTTTCTTTGAACTTTTGGCTACATTGTGTTGTTTTTCACTACCTATAGGTAACTAGGTACCTACACAGATCGTAAAAAAATTCTAGTCATAGGTATGTAATATGTTAGGTACTTACCTTACCTACCCAGTGTTGCCCACTCATATCACTAAAGTAGGTAAAAGTTTTTCTGAGATTATGATGGATTTGGATGTGAATATTGAATTGTACGCATTGGCAAATTTGGCAAAAAATCTGCTAACTATACGACTCATTTGGGTTGTTATGCGATGGATGAGGTGATAGCAGTGGCGGATCTAGGATTTCATTGGGGGGGGGGGGGGGGGGGAATTATGACAAAGTTCAGATATAGGCTGTAATAATCAAAAGTTAAAAAATAATAATTGTATTAAATTGTATGTATGCATGCGTCGCGCATATCAGACTGGACTCAAATAATGAATAACTCAAATAATGATCCTGTCGTATCATCGAGACCCGCGCAAGCGGCACGGGGGGTGGCGGCGCGCGGGGCGGGACGTCCGTCGTAGTAAGCGTGGTACGTCGCGACCACAGAGCAGCGTCGCGACGACGACGCCGAAAATAAACTTAATTCTCTAATCTAAGGGGATAAAATAGTGATTTCTTAAATATTCTTTATTCTTATTTTAGGTATTTAGCTTTTCGATCAGTAGTTTCCATGGCCCTCATGCCCCCCGCCTTCAACCCCCCCCCTGTATCCGCCAATGGGTGACAGAATCCCAATCCAATTTCAACCTTTGAAATCGATTTGTGGTCACAGGTACCTATGTAGTTATGTAATTTTGTTTCTGCTATTAACATTTTTTAATTGAATTTCTAATTTAGTTTGTTGACAAATAAAAAATAAATTGTAAAGGAATATTCAAAAACTTTTGAGTTATGTCTAAGAATAGGTACTACCGATTTCAAGGTCTCAACTAAGTGTGTTCTAGTTTTTTGTAAGACTTATTTTCTAAAAATGTAATCAACGATATCTTCAGATACTCGTATTGTATTTGATGTTAATGTGTATCCAATCACCCAAACAAAAATAAACATTATAGGTAAATTATAATTATACTTAGTTAATTACTTTTAATTACCTAAATCCTAATTTTATTTATATACATAACTACTGGGTTAAAGTTGAAAGCCTATAGCTTACTAATTAGATGAAAACAACCCCATCACTAATATAATAACGCAACGAGGAATAAAAACTTAACATTTAAACCTACTGAATGAAACGCATCAAAACGGATGCGCTATGTGGAAGTACTTTGGTGCGGTTCATCTGGGAATGCCTCGATTTTTGGAAGGCAGAACATCTATGTATAACCAATGTCCTGATTTCCGCCAGGAAACTACGACGACGAGACGAGCGCGTTCTGATGAGTTGGTAGACTTATCATCAGTACCTATCTATAGGGTTTTTCCGTACCAACTCACATACCTACCTAGCGGCTCATCCCACAGTCTTTGAGAAGAAAGCACTTAGGGCAGATTAGTGTCCGGACTGATTCTTTTCCACGTTTATACTAGATAAAATAAAACAAAAGTTTGTTTATCTTTTGTAGTTTAATGCAAAAATGAAACATAAAAAAATGGGGATAAAAAGAACAGTACAATTTTATTAAATGTTTATTAACTGGTGGGATACAACAAACAAAATTCGACAAGCACAAAATAATTATACATAGGGAGGCATATTAAAATTCAGGGGGCGGCTCCAGCCCAGGTAGCGCCCGTGTACAAAGAACAAGTTAGGATAGCATTATTTCTATGGTATAAAGTCGATGTTTCTATGATTGTCAACTCTGTCAGCGTTGACCAGATTGATTTTTCGTCGTTAGCAATCATTAGCAATATAGTCAAGGAAAGAAAAATAACGGCCAGCGGAGCGAACCGTGAATTTTATGTGATTTTTGCGGCACTAGGTAACTAAATCAGAGATAATTATTGCGGTGGTTGGTAAAAAAATAACGATAAGTGTAGTTACTCCGAACAATCAGCAAAGTGAGCAGAAAAAAAACAGCGAGTGGCGTCATGTCAAATAAATGAAAGCAGATGCCACGCGCGGTAGAGACCCAGAGCCGCCAAAACGCCCCTAGGACTAGGCGCCCGTGTTCACCGCTCAACGGGTTAAGCCGCCCCTTTGATAACCAAAAAATTACATAATAAATAATAACTACCTACATACCAACTACCTAGTTTACTATTTATCGGTTACAAAATAGCATGCAGTTAAACCCAGTTTCTACACACGCGGCGCAGCGGCGCAGCGCTGGACAAGACACGTGCCAAGAAAGTGTTAAAAAACAAAAACTAACTTGTTAAAAATAACATTAATTAAGTTGCACGGGCCTAGTCAGTTTGTCTAAGTCTACAAAACTAAGTACCCATAGGTAAATTAAATTATCTATTGTCTAGTTTATTTCCGTTTCCCCCGTCCAATTTCTTCCCTGCTCTGTTGCCTGAGGCGGAGGCGGCGGAGGCGAGGGAATCTCAGGGTCTCCGTAAGGGAAACCCTGTTGGTACCCCTGGTTCTCATTATCGACGACCCTGACCCCTTCCGTAGGGAGGGGACTGTCTTCCATGTCCTTCTTGTAAGGTATACTCTCGTCATCTGAGTTTATCTTTACAGATTCGTCAGGGTCGATGGCACGAGTCCTGTGAATAAATAAAGAAATGAAATTCACTACCCACTTTTTTTATCAAAGCGAAAGTAATTCTGTCTACCTTTTCACGCCTAAGTAGACGATATTCCGAGGGAGGAAATAGGATAATTTTAATTTCAAAAAACGCGCGTGAAGCACAAGCTGTTTATACAAATGTACCTATATCCTACCAGGAATTTAAAAAACGTACATAAGGCGCCCAAAACGTACATATCCCACCCTAACTAGCGCCGCCACATCGCACAGTTTGTGATAGGTACCTACCTATTATAACTATTACCTCTGTAATAGTTTTATTGAATGAAAAGCAAGGGCAACATCGATTCACTGCCTAAACTAAATAAATTTCCTTTGTTAGGTTTTAGTAGGTTTAAATGTTCCCGTGGATCGGCAAAAAAATGACGAGAGAGGGTTACCGGAGAGGTTTTAGAGGGTATTACGTCCTTCTCGTCGGGCGTCGTGTCCCACATCATTCTAGCCCCCCCCCCCCCACCAGTCTAATTGTAAACGAATTTCCTCGCCGCATAAAAAAAAAGGTATGAGTAGAGTTGAAGTAATAAAATTCACGACGACCGGGCGAAGGTCTGCCTGCGACGCAGGAGGTTGCGGGTTCGATTCCCGCCTCGGTACAAATGTGTGTACGATCTGCAGACATTTGTTCAGGGTGTTCTGGTCGTTTTCTATATATATATAATAAAAATATCTATCTATATATTGTATTATATTATGTATATCAGTTATCTAGTACCCATAACACAAGCTCTGCTTAGCTTGGGGCTAGATAATGCTGTGTGAATTGTCCAACATTATTTATTTATTTATTTATCATAAATAAAATTCATTCACATAAAAATTCAATATATATATAAAAATAATATAAAATTCATTCAATAAAACTTCTGCACCTGCACATAAATCGATCTAATCTAGAGTCTAATTAGGTCATGATCATGTTCGTCCTACAACTAGGGCACTAGTAAATATTGACTGAGCTCTTGGCCAATGGCTGTAGATAGGTAGGTTAGGTTAGCTACGTTATAATTATAAGGCCATCCACAGAATGAGGGACCTACGTAGGTTTGTTGTGAATAAAAAAGGTAATAATGATAAAAATTCGCTAATTGATAATATTGGTTTCATGGTAGAGTCTCTCTACAATTAAATAACGTCTGGCTACTTCTAAATATGGTAAAAAATCTATCAGCCTTTCTAGCATAATTACATGTTACTCGTTTTTAGAATCAAAGATAAGTATTTATGGTATAAACAAAGAGCGCAGCGAAAAACATGCAAATACCAGCCTACGTTTCATAAACCTAAAGTTTGAAAAATGATAAGAGACGAATGAAATTATTTTTAGGTACTCAAACATAGCATGTAATCTGCAGATTATTTCGACAACCTTCTTCTCACAGTAATATTATTACCTACTGTCCTCTCCACGGGTCCGCTCTATGCGGGCCTATATATTTCGAATTTCGAATTACTTTCGAATTCTATTTTGTTTTGTTATTAGCTAGGTGCATAAAGGTTTTATGCTTACCTACTGAGCGTACACGCTTCACTGGCTGGTTAGAAAAAAAAAGAAAACGCGGGACACTGCCAAAAGAGCATCGCAATATTTTGTTTTTGCATGATACGATCTAATCATTTTCGTGAATAAATTGTGAAAAATTAACTCTTCAAGAATCCTCTAATTCAATGATTTTTATTTAAATTACTCGCATTGTTTAAGTAATTGTTTGCAAAGCACTACACAAGCCTCGGCCGCCCTGCGGCCACAATAAGCTGGCCTCAAGCTAAGCTTGCTATGGTCTCGGCCTTCAAGCTTGGTCATCATTGCTGCTCTTGCTGTTCGCGCTATAAAGCCATTTCAGCTTAGCCATCAAGGGCTGCAATGCTGATCGCGCTGTGATGGCCTGGAGCTGCGGTAGGCTTCGCTTTCAGCCATCTTCAACCGCGGCCAGCAAGCTACTCATTACAGACCTCGGACGTAATGTGCTATTATAGGTATAATATTGTAAGTCTATTTAGAATTTTGTAATAAGCTTCTTATTTATGCACACAGATCCCCGTTCAATCTAACGTTTCAATCCATCCACGGTTGTCTGGTAGAGATCGCTCTTGAGCGATAATACCGCCAATTGTTACATATTTGTTTTTTACTTCTTTTATTTTTGTTTGTTATGTATATTTATGCAATAAAGCATTTTCTATCTATCTATTATGAATTCTGCGATTTGCTAAATATTTTTTTCCATTACTTAATAGTTCTTTTGTTTTGTAACTCCTTTGTTTACAAAAAAGTCCAGGATCTTTACAACGGAGTACTATTAACGTGATCGAATGCAATGCGTACCTAAATACCGTGGGATGCCGTTCTTCCCACAGGTGGGACGAACGGGAGTTGCAGTGAAGTTAAATCATTTCACTAATTTCACATTTGATGTAACTCTGTGGTATGGTGATTTAATGATTTTAAATATACTTTTTTAAATACCTTGTAAGTTTAGGTGTACTCGCTGTAGGCTAACCATTAGGTTAGCCTACAGCGAGTACTTACACCAAAACTTAATCAATTATGATTAAATAAAATAAATAAATAAAATGATCTCTTTTTTTCTGTTCGTTTTCGAAAGAATTCATTTTCTCTTAACACTTTAAGTGCCAACGACGCAACGCACATGCAGGAGTACAATTGCATGTGCCGGCGTGAGCGGAACAGCGCGGAGCGCCCCTCTTTGTGGCACCACTGAAGCTGGGCAATAAATGCCTTATTTATTATAAATAATAAACAAATAATGCTTAGCTTGGGGCTAGATAATGCTGTGTGAATTGTCCAGCATTATTTATTTATTTATTATTTATTGCTGGACAATTCACACAGCATTATTTAGCTCCAAGCTAAGCAGAGCTTGTGTTATGTGTACTAGATAACTGATATACATAACATAATACAATACATAGATAGATATTTTTTTATTAAATATAGAAAACGACCAGAACACCCTGAACAAATGTCTGCAGATCGTACACACATTTGTCCCGAGGCGGGAATCGAACCCGCAACCTTCTGCGTCGCAGGCAGACCTTCGCCCACCGCGCCATGTCGGTCGTCGTTATTATAATTGTCGTTATTATAATGTGCTAGCCACACTATGTGTGTATTCTTATTATTACCTCATGCCAGCGAAGTCATTCTCATCCTTTTCCTCCTGCTTCCTCCGGAGCAGGATCCTCCAGGCGATGCAGATCAGCACGATGACGATGGGAACCATGATGGCGCTGATGATGCCCCAGGTCGCGCCCAGGGTTCGCGAGGAATACTCCTGCTTGCCTGGTGAATTGAGGGTTTTATAAGTTTACTGGGTTTTTGAGATTTAGTTACAGTGATTGTAAGTAGATTAATTTGTTAAACTTCCGCGATCTGAACACATAAATACAATTTAACGGGTATTTATCGCGTTTCTTTACCTATTTTTCCCGACGTTTCGACAGGTTTACACACTGCCGTGGTCAAGAATAAATAGGTAAAGAAACGCGATCAAACCCGTTAAATAGTATTTATAATTAATTTGTTTCTTTTTATTTCATTTCGAAGGTAGCCTAGAAGAGATTACTTATAGCGATAAGGCTACCTTTTGTCCTTTCACTATTCTGAATTAGCATTTCTTATGTATTGTTTTGTCTCCGCCAGGTAACGCTGTTACGGTTATAAGCGGTCAACAACATCACTTCGTAATTTCGAAAAAAAATTGCTTTGCTGTTAGAAGACTTCCGAACAGCGCATCTCAATTTTAATTTCATACAATGTTACTTAATTTTCTATGTTTGTCTTAGTTGTTTGTTTGTTGTTTCGTAAGATTTCAAAGTGAACCATGATAGAGCTCAGGTAGGTTAGGTAGGTAGGTACCTTACCTACCTAACCTACCTAATGTTTGGTATATATGACAACAATTTATCAACAAGACCTACCACGTTATCAGCCACTATCCGCGCAACGCTAAACTTATCGCTACATCAAATAAAAAAATTGATACACTAACCTGTTGTGACCCCAATTCATGTGTATACAAGATAAGAAAGCAAGTAATAACCACAGGTAAAATAAAACACACCACGGATCAGAGAAAATTTCTATTCCACTAAATGTGGTCGCAACAGCAAATCTGGAGCTTATTGCTTGCTTTCTTACGCTAAAACTGATCAATATTGAAAGTTATTTTACCCACGGAACAGAAATTTCCTCTTCTTGTGACGAGAAGTTAATATTTCGAAATAATTTATTCATTAACATCTAGATTTATCTTTAGACAAAAACGGGAAAAATCACGGACAAATACTGATACATTTAAAAATAAAATAGTGCAGAGCTTAACTATGTTGAATCTAACTTAGAAGAAGAGTCTCCTATTTCTATTCTTATGATTAAGTAGTCTTCACAACTGTGTATCTTAAGCTTGTCATTACGATATGGGCAGTTTTTATTTAATTTGTTAAAACCATTACAAATTAGGATTTGTAATGGACCTAGGGGTCATCAAGGTGGGTTTTTTTTACAGACAAGTACCAATTTTAAACCATGGTAGATTTACTGCTAAAAGTGGGAATTTCTGAAGCAGGTGGGTCTATAAGCGTCTCTACAGACTTGCCCCTTTTAGGAGGAAGTGTGAAAGTCTTTATTTCATCAGCAGGAGCGCTCCTTGGACCTTCAGGAAGACCGGGATTGTTGAAAGTGCTTCTGGGACTTATATCTGATGTGGGGCTCAGAGGAGGCGAATATATTTCAGAGTAGGTTGGGGAGTAAGCGGACGGGATAGGACTGTATTGAGTCTCGTATCGGCTCCCATAGGGATCTTCTGAACTGTCTTTCGATTCCAGACCTGAATCACTCGCTAAAGCTCGACGACCAGTTTGGCGCGGCTTGCTAATGTATTCTATGTCCTTAGCTGGACGAGTTAGGGTCGAGTCTTTATTGGAGCCAGAATCTGATGGGGAGGTGATAGAAAGGAGATCTTCCTCAGATAGTTCCCACAGTTTTTCCGGGAAATCGACATCAGGGGCATTGGGGAGGGGTTCGTTTGTGCGGTATGTTTTGTCGTACCCGCGTCGCTTCTTCAGACTCGATTTGTCAGACTTTCCTGAATTATTTGAATCTGGATAGCCTATACCTGAGCTGTCACCATCCTGTACTTCCCCAGGGATGGGAGGAGCAGCTCTACCTATCATAGCTGACCTAGCCAAAGGGGTTTCCTCTGTCGGGGAGTCTATTTTAGGTTTTATATCAGATTCGCTACGTAAAGTTGAAGATTTTAGAGTATCCGTGATATTTCCCATTGATTGTGATCTAAGATTTAGTCGTGACGCGGACTTTGAGCGAGGTATATCTTCGAATTTGAAGCCTTGTTTGCCTTCCGATCTGGGTTTGTAACAGCACCAGAACCAAAGCAGGCAGATGAGGAGGCCAATGGGTATAATAACTGCCAATATGATCCCCCAAGTCAAGAACAGTGCGCGTTGCGAGTATTCTTGGTTACCTGGATATCAATAAAAGTCTTGTTACTATTTTGTATATTGAAAAGGTATTTTACGAGAAAATACTCTCATGCAAAGAAAATTTATATAAATGTCATTGACAAATTAGACAACTAATATAACATTTACATGACTCAAGAAGCCAACGTGTTTGAGTGAACCAGTTTGAACTATTCGAAATAGAGTTAATAAATTCGGTGGTAAGTGGTAACCGTTAATAGAAAAATAGTTACTCACGTAGACACTCTGTGTATCCATAATCAGGCAGATTCCACCTTCCGTTATCTTCGCAGACCCTTCGATTGTCACCGACCAGAATGAAGTCTTGGTTGCACTCGAAATTGACCTAGTATGAACAAATGACACACTCTTACTGAATAGTATAAGGAAAAATATGATGAGAAGGAAAAGAATTGAGGCAAATAACACTAGCAATTGAATACTCTATTACTTATAGGTCAAATTGATAATGACAAAGAACAAGAAACTGTTGAAAACGCAAAACCACAAATATTGTACGAGTATGTAGGTATTGTATGATTTGTAAGTCACATAATGTTGGGTATCGAAAAATCAAGGTAATTCATTAACGAAAAAAAGGATTTACGAAAATGAAAAAAAAAAGATACTTACCCTAGTACCAGGCGTGAAGAAGAAGTTACTCTTTCGTCCAAAGCGAGGAGTTTCGAGGATCCCGCAACTGATGACCCTTCTGGCGTTCTGCTCTTTGATGTTAGTCTACAATAAGAATATAAAATATTACCTATGTGATTTAGAGTTACGTTCGAGAGGAACATAGATTAAGCGAGATTTTGCGACAGAGGCTATGCACGCATCCCATAGCAATCGCGATAAAAATCCAGTAGAAACCTAACCAGACCTAAACCTAACCTAACCTAACATGAGAAGTACTGTAGAATATTTTATTGAAATATTTCTCTCTTTTTTATGAGTTTTACTAAGTACCTATAGACGAAACGACATTAGTGATATTTGAAAAGTTTGATGCACCTTGTGACTTCTGAACAAACACTGATGTAAGTATCCTACCGACGATGTTTCAAACTGTCCCCTAGACGACCTTGAAGAAAAGAACAATGAAACGCATCTTGCAGCCACGCGACTACTTTTAATAATTGTGGGAAAAATGCATATGAATTTTTGAGGGTCAACTGCATACAATAATGCCTAACAACTTTATGAAAAGTACATATAAAGTGGGTTTGGTACAAGGCCGTTGGTTTTTCCCATTATTGTTGAACTTTGTCATTATTCTGTAATATAGATATGTCACCTAATTTAGACTGGTGAGTATCTAGCTCAGTACATCAGCATGCCGCATGCTATACAGAGGGCAATGCAGCCACAGCTTTCTTGTATTCAATTGGAAATATGGATCTCTTGAGCTATTATCACTATACTAAGATTGCTTGCTTACCTACAACAGTGTGCATTTTTTTTTTAGCTTAGCTGTAAATTATTCTAGTTCTAATTTGTTTCTATTATTTAGTTTTAATATTCCTTTGTATGTACCTAAAGTCAACAAAAAACTAGCATGAGCAATCGTAGAATTGGAAAATCGAAAATTTTAAAAGATATTAGCAGTTTTGTTTAAAACGTAACTAACAATTATAACTTAAAGTACCTACTTATATTCATTCTAATGTTTCTGCGTGGAAAAAAAAAACGAGTAGAAAACCAGAATGACGTGCTTACAACGAAAATGATTCATTCCTTCCCTATGTATGACTCAATAATGACAGATTATTGCAAAGTTGTTGGTAATCTTTTAGCAAATACCACTTCAAATCTAACCATTTGCTATGACTAAAAAGTTTCTAATAGAATTGCCACTATAATGACTATATTTCTGATTAGGGAAAATCTTGCAGTGGACTGTCATGGGATGATGGTGAACCAGACATAAGAAAGTTTGTAGCTAGTCCATCGCAGCTGGAACAACCTGTACTTAGTGGAGTTACAGAGACACTGTAAACGAACTTTGCTGACAAAGATTTGTCAACCTGTATACAAGCGAGTCACGACTCATCTCGAACGACAAGCCAAAATGTGACTCCACCACAGATATGTATAGGGACGGCGCAGGTATTATTATGTCTGTGGATTGCATCAACAAAGCCCAAAAGTTCATATAATAAATCACTCACGATAGAAGCCAAATAGTTCTTCGTAAACTCTGCCATATCCCTATTCAGTGTCATCCCGTAATCGTATCGGCATTGATAGGAGTCCTGACATATTTCTATAGCTCTAGCCACGTCGTGAGATCGATTCGTTGGTAGGAAGTCCACCGGTTCTCGAATGAAGTTCGGTTGGAACTGGTTGTCATTGTAGTACGAGGCTGTGCGCCCGTATTCTCGAGTGAACAAGGCCACTCCTATGTCTTTCTGCTCTCGATCAGTTAGTTGCCCTGAAAGAGAGAAGCTTTGTTAGTATTGCAAGATGTAAAAAGCGATCACACTGATCACATCCCACAAATATAAAAAATGTGAAAGTTCGGATATTTAAATGTTTGATTGTTTGTTGCTCTTCACGCTAAAACTGAACGGGTTGGGCTGAACTTTTGTGAATTTTGCAAACTGGTAGTTCTAGGTCTTGAATAAAACAAAGGCTACTTTTTATTCAACGTTCCCATGGGATAGAAATAATCTTAAACAATGCGTGTGAAGCCGCAGGCAGAACCTGGTATCGAATATTTCTGAGATTCTTTAGTTACAAGTTATTGTTGTTGATGATTGTTTGCAAGTTTTTTTTTCAGCGCAACTTGTAAATGTGAATTATATAATGTAAATGCATAGTTCTAATTTGATTCTGTTTCTTGGTTATAGATATGATATTAATAAGAACAAGATCATCTTAAGCCTTGGCTTGAAATCGAGTGAACTTGAAATTTGAGGCTGTTGATAAAACATAGATACCTGAAGAGTGTTTCCGGTTTCTTTGTTTTATCATAACTATCTTTATACTATGCTGATTTATGACGTTAAAGAAACTTACAGTACTGCGCAAACTCTCGATGTGCTGATTGGAAGTTATTCAAGTCCACAGTAGCTCGCGTTCCGTCCGGTCTCGTAAAGTCATCGTTCACATCCAGGGACCAGTTTCCGAAGAGACCTCGTGTTTGGTTCTAAAAATTATCCATGTCAAGAAAAGTAATCATCAAATGCTCGCAAATTCTATTAATTATACCTACATATAGACATTTTAAAGAACGTGGTTACATTAAAGAATTTGATTTGATGGAAATGCTCAAGCTCCATCATTCTCATCTCGTAAATTTCTATGAACCTTTACGAATTGAAAAAAGAGCTTATAAAACGTATTCTGTTTATGGGTAGAAAGTTATGATATGACTTAGATAGATTTGCATTAGTACATTGATACACATGCAATCGAATTGTAAAGAGACTCACCATATGATTCCAAGGGAGATAAACTCTTGCTGACATGAACCCTTTGTTTTCGACAACTTCAACACCAGCGCCAGAAGCGAACATAATGACGATTTCAGACTGGTTGAGGACATACATGGGCTGGTAAACCGTAACACCTACGAGAATAATAATGCGGTGTCAGATTAGTCAAAATATGAACCACCTAATGAAAACAAGGAGGTGAGAAGGCAAGAGAATAAATAAACGTTAAGAGAAAACTTAATAAAAAGTACATCAAGTCCCATAGTTTTAAGCTGTTTTTTGACTTTTGCGAGATTCATTTTAACCAGTCAGGAATAAAATCTTTAGAGGACCACCTCGGCATTACCCTCTATACAATTCAAAAAAATCATCAGAACTGTCAATAAAATGACGGGGAAATCGACGGATCTACTAAAAAGAACGTACATACAGACGAACATAGTGCCTCCTCCTTTTATAGTGTTTGGATGAAGGATGACATTACTTACTTATGTTAAGGTGATGAGTAAAGACAAACTTACCAGGGAAGTACTGAACCCTAAGAGCAGTTCTGTCAAAGTAGACCCTCTTTTTGTCGGCGAAGACGTCAAGCCTGTACCTCCATTGAGCGTGAGTAGGACGAAGTCGGACCTGAAACGATCGCGAGTTATTTAGTGTACAATACAATACAAAACACTTTATTGTACATCAAAAAAAAGAACATTACAAAAAGACATATTACATGAGACAAGTACAATGGACGGCCTTCGCTTAGAAGTGATCTCTTCCAGGCAATCTTTACCTTTTTTTTTGTGTAACTGTTAAATGCATGCCAAAACGCTGCCTTGTGGAAGTTCCTTATTTCAAATCTTACTCATAAATCAGTTTTAATATAGGTAACTATTACCTACGTTTACCACGACTAGGCAAACGCCCTCCGACTAGGTGGGATGACGATTTGCGAAAGACTGTTGGCAGATGCTGGATGCGGCAAGCTAGAGACAGGAGACAGGGTGCTATGGCGCTTATTAGGGGAGGCCTATGTACAGTTGTGGACTGGTATAGGCTGATGATGATGATTATCTACGTTTACATTATAAAATTTGACTTGTGTGTATATTTTGTAAGCCTAAAGAAATAAAGTTAATGAGTTCGAGTTTTTTAGTTTGCGCTTAGATGCTAAATATTACCTCGATAGGAACAGAGCTGTTAGAAGCGGCGACGACAGAAGTGAGGTGTGTAGCATTGACTGGGCCGTAGACATTCCGTCCTACTTGCTCGAACCTTCCTTGGACGTCAAGCTTCAGTTGAGGGTGGTCGACCCGCACTAGGACGTATTCACCTGTGAAATAATTATTGGAATCATTATACCTGTCGATATTTTATTATTTGGCTGCCACAGAATCATTTAACTCTCTCACAGAAACTCACACGGACGGAAATGGACAGACCCAATAGTTTACAAGTTTTGTTTCACGTTAATTTCAGCTGCCAGTGGCAGCAAATAAGGTTTTGTAAAGGTTATTTTTCTCATAAGTACCGTTTTATAACCTTATATTCTTATATACATTTCAAAAGCAAAATGCACCTAAGACTTACCTTTGCCGTTAAATGTGTATTGCAGGTCATCGAAAGTCACTATGTGTGGATCTCCGAAAATACCAGCGACTCCTGGAGACTGGTAAGCCACGCAATCTTGAGATGGACGACGTTCAAATCTAAAATCCAACAAGAATTAGATCTGTTAAGAAAGTTTACTGGTCAAGAGATAAATACATATATTTTGAAATTTTCGATTTTTTTGGTAGGTTATATGAATATGAGCTGTTATAATCCTGAACATGAAACTATTCACTTAACTACGAGTATAAAGTGCACGTTATTACCTAAAAGTTTCACATCCAACAGCTTGTTCTTCTTGCCACATGCAGCACTGGTAGAACGGAATCATGTCATGGAACCAATGTGACAGTGAGGGCACCTGTCAACAGAAACACATTTCATGCTCATGATCTTTCACGATAGCAGTTGCTAAACCATATATATCATCATTAAATCAAAGTAAAACTTACCTTGTTGGCCTCGTTATAAGGTGTAAATCCGAAGTCGTGTGACCTCGAAGGTCGTGAGCCCCACATTTGGTCGTAGGACATCATCAGAAAACCGTTCTTATCGTAACAGCATTGCTGACCGGATCCCTCGGGACTAAAAGAAGAGGTTTTAGTACAGATTTTGTTAAAATGATACACATTAAAATTAAGTTGGTATAATTTGTGGCAAGTGCATATTCTGCAGTTTAAGGCAGTGTCAAAGTTTCTAACAGATTCTAAAAGATATTATGATAATATAGGTATGTATGGATTCTGTTTATGCTATCGTCTTTTGTTTGATCTGTCAATTAATTTGTAGTTCTTAACCTACTCGTATATAGACAAAGGATGAGGTACTAACCTAGGAGCAGCACTCCTCACGCAATGAATACCTCCCCAGTGATATCTACATGTTGGGTTAGTATCCTTGTCACAAGCCAGATCCGGCATGAACCTTCCTTTATCCAGCAGCGCGTGTTCTAAAGTGCAAGGGCACACCCAGACCTGAGAGGCGAAGTTTTTGAGGAATCTGTCTGTCCGAAGCCAGTTGTTGCACATGGCTTGGGGCCAGCGTTGGCCGTGGAGGCGCTCCCATTGTGGGGCAAAGTACCAACCAAGGGGGATCGGCCGTGACCATAAAATCCTGTTAGAGAAGAAAAAAATATATAGAACTCTTTTCTCAGAAAACCCCAGTTTTCTGAGAAAATGAGGGCTATAGAAAGAAAATAAGAGTAAAAATAATTAAGAGTATCTTTAGTCAACAAAGTTCTCAGTTACCAAAAATTAAAAGATCAGAGCAGATCCAGAACAACTATCAATAAATAGGTTATCAAGGTTAAGACAGAGTTTCTGATTCGTATATGTAAAAAATGTTCAGAAATAACAAACAGGTATCTATGTGTAGATTATGTTATCGTTAAAAGTCATTCCCAGTAAAAACAAGTCGTCAATGATAAAATGTTCTAAGTGGACTTACGGAGAAATCGTGACACCCTTGAACACCTCTGGCGTTGTCAAATTAATTTGAAGAAAGCCAAACTGCATGTCGTTATGCATGATATTCTCTCTGTTCCTGAAGTTTTGGGGGTTGATGACATACTCCCCGGTGTTGGCCACGCCAACTTCAATCATGTCTATGAACTCCAACTGCGGTCTAATAGTGACTTCTTTGTAACCCCAAAGACTGATCTGTAGTCCCACATTGAGGTTCGTGGTGAGATTGAAGCGGTCCCAAGTCATGCGAATTTCTGGTGGATAACGCTCGTGAACAGAGTTTTCAGGGAAGAAGATCCTTTCGGTAGCTGTTGCTGGGGTTTCTGGAAACAATATTTTTCATTGTGTAATAGTTGATAATCCAGACCTCATCAGTCCAAGGAATACAAAGAAATCAAATGTCTCTTCAGTATCTTGTGAATTTCAATATAAAGAACGAAAACACTTACCAACAAAGAACTTTCCTTTCCACTTGTAAGGCTCATTATTTATCGCGATCTCAAATCTTGCGTATCCATTGTGATAAAACCGTGGCTGTACACAGATGGCTCTGTTTACGTCTACTACAGCGCCTACGACGGATTCAGTGTCGAAGCGACATGTGATTCTGTCATCAGGGTTAAAACAGGGTCCAGTTATGTTGACTATAGTTCCTCCCAGCATGTTGCCACTCTCAGGGGCAAACATCAGGGGAAGATTAGCGGCATCTGTGAAAAGATATTGCGTTAGTGTATCCCTTTAAGTTAGAAGAGAAGAGGTAATGAAACATTATTTGGCGAGATGACATATGAATGAAATGACGAATGAAAATAGCTCTTGTTAACGCCCGTTGGCATGGGAACTGTTTGTTACCGATTGTGAAAATTATCATGTGATGTGTTAGATGTGTTTTACGGCGCAATATCAATTTCTTGAGGTCAAACTCTTATAGGACAACCTCAAATTCAACTTTTTTGTAAGAACAAAGGAATCATCAAAATCTTTTTGGAAATGGTGAAGATGATCACCAAAATTTAAGATTACTTATCGGGTATTTATCGCGTACCTTTTGCTTTTTCATTATTGTTCATTATTGACGGAGAAATCCATGAACATACATAAAGAAATATAACTAAATACAAACAGCCGAACATAGAATTTCCTGCTGAAATCGGGGAAAAAACATGGTCACGAAACAAATAATGGTCAATACAAAGAACGATCACTGATGGATGGTTGAAACAATCACAGCAGTTTGCTTACCATAATCTTTGTTACAAGTGCCCATTAGTATCTTCTCATCTATTCTGAAGATATGTCGCCCTGGGAAGCCGTTGGCCCATCCTCTGCCGGTCAAGTCACGAAGCACAGAGGCTTGGGAGTACGGCTTGTATTCGTAGGATTGTGTTCCGTTACCAGCGTTAAAACCGATCTATAATAACAGTTTATTACAAAATTATACATTTTTATTTTTGAAAAAGATTGGAATACTTGTCTTGGCATTATATTGACTTATCCCTTGCAAGGTTGGTATTAGAGATGTACATTACAAGACGAGCAGTAACATTCTTGGAAAATATAATAATTATTAGAACTTACGTAAGCAGGGACACCACCTTCGCCAGTGGTGGTATCACCACCGGCCTCAGTATGTGAACTCCAGTTAATCTCCAGGTAATTGAAGATGGCGTACGTGAACACTTCATCAGTAGCCAGTACCATTTGGAAGGTGTTCGTCTACAAGAAAATACAAGAATGGTTTGTAAAAAGGCTATAAAAGTTAGCGATGATAAGTTGAATATTAAGAACTATTCAGATCAGTTAAAAAGCAATCTGAAAATAAAACTTACCATGTATAAAGAGTTGTCAATGCCACCGGCGAAAGACATATTCTTCCAGGTGATGCTGATGGCGTGCTTGGGGAAGAAGGTCTCTGATCCGATAACACCCTCGCGGATGTCCCACGTGAGCCTCTCACGCATCTCTACTCCAAATTGATCAGTACGGGTCTAGAAAAACGGTTATTTTTTAAAATTAATTTGGTACTTACTATGTTGTTCTTTGTTTAACAAAAGTTGTTAAACATCAACAACCAATTGGACAACCGTAATAAGAACGACAACAATAAGTCTTGTTGGCTGGACCTTGGTCTTCATTAATCAATAAGCATCTTAACGGCTCTTTAAGGCGCATAGTAACCCAAAATCAAGAAAATTAGGTGTTTTCGAACCCGTTTTCCAACGAAAATATTGAATGTAGAGCTCTGAAATTTATATATCCTGTAACACACATCCTGATGGGTCCCTTGGCGGTCCCAAATGCTTACCGTTAATTATAGTGTAGTTGTTATAGTGTTAGTTATAGTGTATGTGTAGCGGCTTCGAACCCACTTTTTATCGGCGTCTCAAATTCGATTAGTACCAAATTCAGTATAGTGATTCATATACTTCATACCTATCTCTTGGAGGTCCATTAGATTCAAAAAGTAGTCAAAATAATAAAATCAAACATAAAAACGTATTTTCGCCTACAAAATCTGTGATACAAATCTGGCTAGTTACACTTCGCCCAACCGCAGAGGATCATATTATTTGGTTGATTATGGCACTACATGGCATGCTGAACCGAAAACAAACACTCTTTGCTGCATAAAGGCGCGCGGAAAGGTCCAAGGTCATTTGCCTCACTATTCGTCTTAAGCGGCTAATTTACCATTACGAAACGATATGATCGTAATTCTTTTAAAATGACTTCAACAACATTTTTGAAAAACATAGGTAGTGATTATCATTCATACCTGCAAATCTCTGTCCATCCTAAAGTATACACCAGGTCTTCTTTGATCAGGATCTTCAGGCCTCTGGCTTCCGATCCTGCACTTGCTGAAGAAAATACCGATGAAAGAAGGATCGTGCATCTGAGGCCAGTCCCTCACGGGGAAGGTCAGAGGATATGTGTAGTGGTCTGGTGGATCACTGAAGTAGATGTAGCCGTTCATTGAGAGCTGAACAAAAAAGTTCCTTATTAACTCAAAGATAGTAAATAAATCTAACCACCCTTTTAAAAATGTTTCATGATATTCGAATCCAATGTTCGAATGAATGCTTCTAGAACTTAAATCGATCGAATATCCTCAAACCTGCAATTGTATCGAATTGAACCAGCTTTACTCTGATTCAGGATAAACATTGTATTTTAGTTACTAGGTACTTCAAACAAGAAGAACATGCTTGAACGAAAATTTTAAGGACACTTACACGTGTGTAGTTGAATCTGAACCCAAAGAAGGGCAACTGAAAGTTGAAGTTCTTATGGATTTGCGGTGTGGATGTGTGTATATCCCTTTGGTAGTCGCCAATGTTCTCATTTCCACCTTGGTCGTAGAACCAGTACATGAAGTTGCCTCTAATCTGCTGGAGACGCTGGTTGGTGATGACGTAGGGCTGGCCATTGTTCTGGTAAGTGGTGGCTGGGAGGATGCGGCCATCGATGTGGGCTATGAGAGTAATAAGTTAAAGTTATATTCATCGTCTTAGTAAAATGTGGATAAATTTCATTCTAATCATTATTAGCGATAGAAAATTTTTGAACCCTTTATCCATTACAAATGGTTAAAGCGTTTGCTGAAAAAAATGTGTACGTAAAAAGGGAACTGGATCTTTGAAACCATCAACTCTTTTTGTAATACAATAGCAACCCCGATAGTCATTTAAATAATAGCCCCTAGATAAATAATTTATTCGTAATAAAAGTAGAGCAGCCAATGCCCATTACTGATTTATTAGTAGGTAGTTATGATTCTGTTTGTAGAAGCCCCTTGATAATGATTAAAATGCAGTAAACTGGTTTCCTCGATACAGGTCTTATGGAGAAAGCAAACGAAAATAGAAGACCATAGATTTGTACGTTTTGTAGTTTGCTGTTTTCGTTTTAGGTAAATTTTTGTGTAAAGATAAGTTGATTTTTTTGTAAGACAAGTGTAAGACTATACGTTATTTTATTATATTACTTACTTTTTTTACCTTTGTTTTAAAGCAATTTAATAGAATTGAATAATTGAATTGTGATACATCAAATGAAGAGGCAATGTGAGGTGCTGATGCATGACATCATCGCAACGTCCCGTCCTGCCGAACGGTATCTTATCGTATTGAGGGCTAACCGATAACAAAAGTATAAAGGAGAGATCTAATAGCGATATACTACTTTGGCATGGCTATGAGTTTCAATTCAGATGACCCAAAACGAAACGCAATTAATTTGATAAGACTAAAAATATTGCCGTATCTTCCTTTCATAAACATCGGAAAAAAAGGGATTTCATTTTAGTGCACTCAAATTAATTTAGGTAATTTGGTTTTGGCGACAACTGAATTGACTCATTTTTACAGAGAATGAACTGATAAGTAGTTTTTGTTTGTGACAGACAAAACAATATCTGGATGAGTAAAATTTAGACATGAAATGGAAACCGAAATTAGTCCTACAGCATAGATTTAAAGAAAAATTTAAACCTTACTCGATCACATTAAAATACTAAGTATCTAGAAAAACACATGTTTAAGAGGTAACTACGAACACACACACAGGCACTCAGACTACGGTTTTCAAGATGTCCCACATTATCTCTGACCCAAAAATCTGATCAGCAGGCAAACAAGACGATGAAATCATTCCTTACAATTTATATTTTAAACATTACTGTTATTGTACTAAACTAGATTGTCTCCTCAAATTAATAAAACCAATCGACCATATCTTGGAAAGAAAATACTAACACAAATAGGAAATTAATAAAAAGCTGATGATAAGAACATGTTCTTGTTAGGTGCCTACTCAGGCACTATGTACACGTTGACAGGTGCGGCCCTTATCTTTAACAAGTACCTTTATAAAGTCATGTGATTAATACACAAATTATAAATGAAGCAAAAATAACAATTATACAATCAAAAAAATACCTGCAACAAGCAAATGAAAATTCAATATGCGCAAAGATAACAAGGTACCTAACTAAACTTAAAGTGAAATTAGAAAGTCAAATATTGAAGATCAACAATGATAATCATAATGAATGAACATTACCTACTCTTAGTTTGTGTACATAAAGTGATCTGACTCATAGTTGTGACTCTTGTGACACCAGAGTCGTGCGTAACTAGTTAAACATTACAGAAGATGAACAAATAAACCAAATTTAAGAGATTAACAGTATGTAGGTTATAAATAGATCTAATAATCGCATCTGTTTTGTTTGTTTTGGCAGCCTGTAAAAATTTAAGCAAGGCTTGTCTTCGACAGCATGTCAATTGTAGAATTTCAATACTCAATGTTTTATTGCATGTGTATAATATAATAGGGCTTAAAATAATAAGAAACTAGTTCTAATAGTCTCCGACCAAAGACACAAAGTCGATGGAACGCCGTCAGGTTGACAAAACACTATCGGCTGCTCAATATATTCAAATGTCGCAACAACCCGCGACCTGTGTCAACGTTTTAGGTTGTAGATAAAGACAACCTAAAAACGAAAGTTATTTATAACGTATAACGATATTTACCATGATTTCTTTTATAAAATTTTCGTGGATGATTTCTTTTGTGTTAATAACCAAGACTTCTTCTGCGGATATGAGAGGAATTAGATGCATTTGCATACTGGACAATGAAAGTAACAATAGGCACCTTAGCATAATACAGAAAGCTCAGTTCGTCAAGCAATGCTGTAAATTTATAATGAAAATCAATAGTGACACGTCACCGTTGATAACTGTTATCTATAGCAATTTCACAACTAGGTACTAGGAATGACCACTTATGTTAAAGCCTACTCACTAATACATCACTGGATTTAGAAAACAAAGCAAACTACCTAACAGTTTTCTATACACTTTAGCTTGCTTAACTATAAACTAGTTCATGTTATCGAGCTTACCGTATTCGTTATTCGTCGTTGTCGTAGTCGGCGGCAGCATAAGCTGCCTCTCGCTCTCTCCATTATTCGAGGTGAAGTCCACAGGTTCCAGATTCACCGGTTCCTCTCCAACCAGTCCATCGTTCAGCTGGTACTTTCCACTTTTCACTTCTAATCCTAAATCTGGTGTTACTTCTACTGGTGATACATTATCTAATGCGTCTTCTTTAACGTCTATTATTTCTGCCTGAGGTTCAGTTTCTATCACATTTTCACTGATTATGTTCTCTGTGTCTTGTGCACATACACTTATAACTAGAAAAAGGAAAACAACAAGCCTTTTCACACCCATATTCACTATAACTTTATTATTCTCATGTCTTATCTTGTTGTTTTTGGCGACAGGTGCCTACTGCCTATTGTACTGGCCGACTAAAGTATGGATTGTGTGCTCGGTGTGATATGGCTTATCAAGAGTTAAGATAAGATAGCAAATAGGAACGTTGGGTGTGCCAAATTCTTTGTCCTAATCGTAGCCCTCTACTATTATTTAGGGCCTACTAGAAGCATGATCTCATTACGCTTATCATAATTTTTACTTGGTCTTGTGTTGGGGTTATTCTTTGGTGTAGCGTCTAATCTCTTTTATTGCAACTTTAGCTTTAAACTTAAAAATTTTGGGTGTAAATTATGTTTGAAGAGAATCCTATCGCAATACGCCTACAAGCAAAGGTAAGGGTCTCTTCATGTTAACATTTTCTATATAAAAGCTCTGTTCATGCTACTCCATCATAGTCTGTTTTTTTGTCTCTTACTAACATACCAATCCACGTGAAATACCAATATTTCCACTAACATTTATTGTAACGCCTACGGTTTGTCCCTTTATCAGTATATTTATCTTATCGTTAGCTAAACCGTTGTTTTCCATGTATGTGATATCAGCTTGATTCACTGTAGCTACTTGATTGTTCTTTGAAACTGAATTAGTGAATCATGATGTTTTTCACTACTTCCGCTACGGAAGTAACTTCGTTAGTTCGAGTCATACCGGATGTTGCTGTTAACGCTAGCCCGATCACCGCTTTGTTACCACATACCTATTTTTAGGGGAGGCATAAGTCCAGCAGTTGATATCTTGATGATGATGACCTCTTTCTAACACTTTCATTGCCACCAACGCAAAGAACAGGCAGTGAATGTGATATAAAACTAGTTGGAAAGTAGTTTATTTAGTTAAAAAGGGCATCCTACGTGAAAATCCCATTAAAGCCAAAAATAGATTTGGCCACCAAGGGCAATTTCGATTCACTGCCTAAACTAAATAGAATAAAACTATTACAGAGGCATTAAAATAAAGCTTAATAGGTATCACAAACTGTACGATGGATTTTTGCAATTTCCTTTGTTAAACGGAATAATAAGATAAAGTAGGTGGCGGCGCTAGTTTGGGACAGTAAAATTGCTAGTCTATAGATAGCAAATTTTTTTTTGTTCTGTAGTGTTAAAAATAAGGCTTTTTAGGTCTCTATCAAATTTTTGAATTGGATCACTTACTTATATTAATTACAGAATTTTTACTTATGTTAGTTCTGTGGTAAGAGGCAACATATAAGTTGTAGGCTTTAGCTCTGGGCAACCTAGAGGGTGTGCTTATAGTCAGACGGTTAGTAAAAAGAGTAACGCCAGAATACTCAAACGCATCTCAGATAATAAGCACGTCTCAAGTCGTGGTTTTTTGACAGTTTTAATGAAAATGTATCATAAATTCGTCACTTGAGACGCGCTTAAATCTCAGATGCGTTTGAGTACCTATTCGGGGGTTAGTCTATTTTATTTTCTATTCTTTATAGTATAGATAGTCGCAGGATGAAGAATCCCCAAAATCTATTAATCTTCTTTTCTACCTAACTTCTGGGCCGGATTTAATTTGATCAATCAATAACTAACTAAAAGATCACCATCATCATCGCATCAGCATTGCTATACAGCGGGGCAATGCAGCCAATGTCTTAGGCACGCTTCCAACTGGTATTGATATGGATCAGTTGAGCTACCTGTAGATTGTTTGCAACAGTTTGCAGATAGCTTAATTGTTTCTATTGTAAATACTAGTTTTATTTTAAATTTGTTATTTGATAAATAAATAATGATGGACAACTAAAAGATTAGAAGGTAACTAATAAATGTATACATATAACTAGGTAAGTAATTAATATTATTAATATCAGTCGAGCTACTTTTAGATTGTTTGCAACAGTTTGCAGATAGCTCAATTGTTTCTATTGTAAATACTAGTTTTAATTTAAATCTATTATTTGATTGTATATTTCATTCTTAGTAATTTTATTATATGCAAATAACTAATATTTCAATATTTCGACGTCCTCTGTGGCGCGGTGGGCGAAGGTCCGCATGCGACGCAGGAGGTTGTAGGTTCGATTCCCGCCTTTTGACAAATATTTGGACGATCTGCAGGTATTTGTTCCGGGTGTTTTGGTCGTTTTCTATGTATAATAAAAAGATCTATTTATGTAATGTATTTTATTATGTATATCAGTTATCTAGTACCCATAACACAAGCTCTGCTTAGCTCGGGGCTAGATAATGCTGTGTGAATTGTCCAGCATTATTTATATTTATGTTATTATTACAGAATTTATTTTTAATTATTATCAGAAACTAAAAAGTTCCCCAGTTTTTTAATAATTAGACCTTTTTGATGACCATGATACATTTTGAACTTCGAATGACAACAAATTATACTCAGAACAGACAAAATTTAGGTACCTACTCGGTTTATGCATTATGGTGCATCGCTAATTTCGCCGATCGCCTGAAGATTTAGTACGAGCAATCGCTTCGATTTTTATAAGGCGTTACCTATACTTTGGTAAAACATCTTTCTTCTTTTGGGCCCACATCAGATCATTATGTTATTATTATTATTATTCAAAAAGAAAAAGAGAATTGCTTTTGTATTTTTATTATATATTACTTTTTAGTTGTTATTGACTACAAGGAAGGTGGAGCTTGGTGTTAACTCTTTTTTCAAAGGTGCTTATGAGGTGGGGTTAAATTAAAACTGCTGCTTTTATTCATAAGATATTATTAGAGCAACCTCAAAAACTGTGTAAATAGATTTTTGAAGGTAGATTAGAGATTCAAGTTAGGTTCTTTATTTGCATTTAAACAGCACTAGTCGTATTTATCTAAAAAAGAGAAAGCGCGGGAGACAATACAAAAGATGGGAGGACGAAATAAGAGAGACTGCAGGACATACTTGGTCTAGAACTGCACGCACAAGAGAAGAATGGAAGCAGTTAGAAGAGGCCTTTGCCAAAACCAGGCAAACAGATACAGTAGAGGTTGCCGATGACTAATTGTTAAGCTTATTGTAAACTTAGTTTAAGTGTCTGAATAAAGGCTTTTATTATTATTATTTAGTCGTATTTATCTGAAACAAAAAAAACAGTAATTACAAATTGCTTTCTGTGAAATCTAACGGGGCAATTTGCTACTTGATACTGCTAATACACACACACCTAGTGATGCGTCCATTTTAGTCCAGTAATTTAGCTGTTGCAAGAGGACTCTTTCTTTGAGCATTTCTACTCTAACTTGTAGCTGATGCAATTGCAGTCTAAGTTTACGGTCAAGTTCATCATCTGCTTTACTCGATTGAATGTTAACGATGTCCTGGGGTTCCGTTAACACCTGGAAAATAATAATATCTTTATTTCAGTAAATTAATCTCTATGCGACTTAGCAAACGTAGTGTAGGACGCCCTCCGACGAGCTGGGATGACGAATTGCGAAAGACTGCTGGCAGATGCTGGATGCGGCAAGCTAAAAACGGCACTATGGCGTTCATTAGGGGAGGCCTATGTCCTGCAGTGGACTAGTATAGGCTGATGATGATGATGATTATGGTGAATCTCTATTCGTTCATTCGATATTGGTTCTGGAGATAAATAAATAATAATGGACAATTTACACTTCATCAACTAGCAAGCGGTTGAATGATGAATTTTTGAATGTTCGAGCATTATTTATTAATCTAGCCCCAAGCTAAGCAGAGCTTGTGTCATGGGTACTAGATAACTGATGTATCCAAGTTTAGACCAAGGCTTTCAGTGAAAATTATAATCACTTACATCCGCAAAATCCATCATTGTTTTGGGATCAATGGTTCCAGGTATGCAGCTCTGGTCGGTTTTTGCATTTTTTTTAGAGTCAATACATTTTTTTTCAATAATTTTGATATGCTGCTCAACTATCCTTTTCAAAAGGTTCTGAAAGTAGATCATCGGTAAGGTCAAGAATAAAACAGGAGGATTTCGTTGGTTAAAAATACCTCACACACAAAAATGTGGCAATCTTACTGCACTTATCAATCAAGACTACCAATACACAGACTTATAATTAACTTTACTCCGATGAAAGAGAAAGTAGCTGTTAAAGAAGTAAAAAGAGAAAAGTGCATTAGAAAGAGAAAAGTCACAGATTTATAAGTATAGTACTAAAAGAAAAGTGGAGGAAATTACATCATTGCAACGACAAGAGCTAGGCTACATGGTCTAAAACAAAGTCGCTTCCCGCTGTCTGTCTGTCTCTATGTACGAGTTTGCTTAGATCTTTAAAACTAACCAACGGATTTTGATGAGGTTTTTTATTAACATAGAATGATTCAAGAGGAACGTTTATATGTTTAATACATGCATAATATAGTACCCGTACTAAGCCGGGGCGGGTCGCTAGTTAATTTATACTAGAACTTACAATAGAACCCAAATAGTTCTTCATAAACTCCATGTTAATTCCGTAATCTGAGCGACTAATTTCTTTAGATGCAACATTGACGTCGGGAGTTGTAATTTCCTGCTTTTTTAACTCTACTGGGTCTTCTATAGGTTTTGGTTCAAATTGTTTATCATAATAGTCGGAAGCTGTTCGGCCGAATTCCCGGGAGAATAAAGCTACTCCCACCCCTTTTCGTTCATCGTCTGTTAGTTGCCCTGAAAGAGAAAATGGTGCGACCATCGTATTGTAACATAGATAATATCGAATTATATAGATGGCTTTTTGAGTTGGGAGTGTATGATCAAATCCCAAACTACAAAAATTAGAGATAAGCCACGTAAGGAGTCATGGAGGAGGATGACATAATCTTCCTCTGGGCGATTCATTACCTAACTTTCCTTTAACACCCAAAGTCAAAATAATACTTACAATACTGAGCAAAATCTCGGTATATAGATTGAGGATCACTGAAGTCTACGATTGCGGGTGTCTCATCAGGTCTTGTGAAATCGACTACTGGATCGTTCAACCACATGCCGAATAAACCTCGTGTGAGGTTCTGCAAATGTGAAAACTATTATTAGTTTTATCAAATACTTGTTTCTGCAGGCGCCGGGTTTCCACTCGTTGTTATAAAAACTTTTAAAGTTTGTTTGTACCTCATGAAAACTGATTTATGGGAATAAAAATAGCTTGGCTTAGACCTAAATCGTTGTATTTCAGCCCGACTTTAGTAGTTTTGCCGTGATGAAGTAAATACCATCCAAATTTTCAAATTTTCGCATTCATTTGATTAGTGAAAAGTATTCGCTGGCCTTTTGGCAATTTTATTTCTTCATATTTTACGATACGATAATACGAATGATGACGGAAGGTTTTTATTTTTAAATTTTAAGAGATTCTGGATTACTGTCCTGGGAAACTCAATTTATTTTAATTAATTTATCAAGTTTTTAAGGTCATCTTTATGTAGGTAGGTAATAAGGTGGCATGATCTAACTTTATAAGCCGGCGGAAGAACAACTTTGGTTGTTATGCATCCGTTGTTCTCGATAACTTCAACGCCGGCACCAGAAGTGAACATAATGACGATTTCGGACTGGTTGAGTACATGAGTTGGCTGGTAGATTGTGAAACCTGCAAAAAAAATTCGATAAGAGAAATATCTAAAAAACCTTGCAGAAAATTAAGAGAAGATCGAGGTATCCTATTCTGGCCGTTCTGGCTGGAAACCTTGGGGTCCTGGTGCACACGCAATATACAAAGATCTTACAAAACTCCTAATAAAGTCCACAGGTAAACGGAATGCTGGCTTTTATTTGGGTCAATGAATTAGCATTGCCATTCAACGTGGCAGTGTTGCCAGTATTCTGGACACATTCTCTCACTCTGCCTTCTGGTGCCTATAATCGATGATGCCCATAATCCCCACGTCATCCCATTCCGTTACGTCTAGTTGTAATCATTGTTTTATTCTGTTATTGCAATTTTTTAAAATAAATATCTATACCTTCAGACTACTAAAAAAGACAAAGTAAGACTTACCAGGGAAATCTTGAACTCGTTGAGCGGGCTGGTCAAAGTAGGTTCTATTTTTATTGACGAGAACATCAAGCTTGTACCTCCATTGCGCGTGAATAGGACGGAGACGGACCTGAAAAAAATGAGAATGTGTTTAGTAAGATTTTTATTTTATTAGCTCTTACAATAAGTACAACTATTTGAAAGGTTCGGAAAATATTACTTCGACAGGTACACTGTTGTAGGAACGAACGACAACAGACGTGAGGCGTGTGGCATTGACGGGACCGTTTTCATTGCTTTCAACTTCCTGGAATCTGCCTTGGACATCGAGCTTCAGTCGAGACTGGTCGACTCTCACGAGGGTGTATTCACCTGAAAAGCAGCAACACAACAATCAACAAAAGGTTTAAAACAATCAAACCAAATCAAAAGAAGTTTGGATCAAGAGAGAACGTAAGTTACCTTTGCCATTGAAAGAGTATTGCAGATGATTGAAAGTTGTGATTCTGCTTTCATAGATTCCGGCCACTCCTGGAGTCTGGTAGACTGCACAATCTTGAGTAGAACGACGTAGGAACCTTAAAAATAAACAGCATAAACATAATGTTGTCCATCTACTTTGAATCTGAATTTGAAATAATTTGGCGTGTTTAAAAAAACCTATAAACCAACTTCAAATTATAAATATTGAAAATGAGTTTGGAAGGAACATTTCGATAGCGCAATCTAATTTTTCAGTTTTAAGTGGTGTCATCTAGTTTAAATTAGTGTCTTTTAGTTTGATGTGAAAAGTGATGACTTATGACACAATATGGATGACACACAGGATGAAACGACAAACGAAAAGACCTCTTGTTTACGAGCGTTGCCTTGGAAATAATTTGTCACCATACTAGTGATTGAAAATTATCGTGTGATGATGTTTATCATACGGTCTACGACGCACTTAAAATTTCTCGAAGGTACATTTTTATGGGACCACCTCAAAATTCACCATTATACAGAAAAAAAAATCTATTACTAAACCCTCGAGAACAAACAAAAATAAAAGAAGTAAAAAGAATGTGACTTTGATGGTTTTATCGCACAAAAGCGGTCTCTAAAGTGATTATTTTAAGCAATGCTTATGCTTTTAGTTTTTTTGTTATTATACAGACTGGCTTTTTGAGATGCGAGTGGATGGTCAAATGCAAAACCATGATGGTCAGAAAAAATCGTGAAAGGAGTCGCGACTCGTTTTACGACTTTCTATATCTGTCATGAATTCGTATTTGACCGTTTCCATCTCAAAAAATTATTTTCCGCGATTTTTGTAGTTGTTTTTAGATAGGTATGATTTTGTTTGCTTTATTTTCAGATTTTTGAAAAAAAAAAACCACGTAACCTACATGAGGGTTCAGTCGATATGTATTAGTGTCCCCAGACAAAAGACCTTCGCTGATACAGGTTTGCGGGTCTAGAAAATACCCAGACCATCCGGAACAAATATTTGATGCAATGCAATCTACAGTCATTTATTCCACAATAAATTCACCTGTGTTTTTCACAGCCAGCAGCACGATTTTCTTGCCATTGCCACAAACAGCATTCATAAAACAGAATCACGTCATAATGCCAATAAGACAGAGTTGGGACCTGCAACAAATAAAGCATGGACCTCATCATCATAATCATTTTTGTAAGACAGCAGGAGCGAACTTTCGCTCTAGCATGTCTATCGAAATTGCAGTCCTTCTTAAGAAGGCGATAAACTGACGCCATTTTGTGAAAAGGATATGCATAGGATTTCGCGTGTAGAGGAGCGGGACAGAGCAGAGCGGCGAAAGTGCAAAAATCAAGTTTTTGCTGTTAGTCTTTTAATTAGGACATTTACTTGCTAAAATATGCCGAAGCTAGAACCTTCGTTGGTAGGTATTCTATTATTTAATACGGAGATGACAATAAAAAAGTCGTGTGATTGATAGTTTTGGAGAAAAACGGTAGTAACTATGAAAACAGATGGTACTGTGCCCACTTATTTCTGATATTTAAAATAGTTTTTTATTTCATTTAGAAACGACCCCTTTGTTTAAAATTAAATAAAAACTATCTGCCTTCTATCCCATAGATAATTAAATTACCTATGTATTTTATTAAAGCTTTTTCGGTAAAGATAACGTAGAAAAAAGGTTTTAACGTAACCCAATTCACGTCAATGCACATACCTACATCCACGCCTTACACTGATCAAACCTACTTTAGTACTATACTTATAAATCTCTGTGATCAAAACCACTAATGACCTTCCAATCCAAAGCCTACCTGAAGCGCCTTATAATATGGCATCAAGCCGAGCACGTGCGATTTCTCAAGACTTGATCCCCACTTTTGATCTTGGGACGTCATCAGGAAGCTGTTTTTGTCATAGCAGCACTGCTGACCTAATGCACCCGAACTAGAACACAATTATAATTATTGGGCTAGTTTTAAATGTTAGTTTTAGAAGAAGTAGTCGACACACAAAACCACAGTATAAATAAGCATTTTTTTTGACAGCCAGAAGAAGTTCATTATTAGGTACATTACCTAGGACTTCTTATCACGCAAGTGATACCCTCCAAAAGATATCTACAATTTGTATATATCCCCGATGTTGTGGTTTCTTGAAGGCAATCCAGATCCGGCATGAATCTTCCCTTGTCCCACAACGCGTCTTCCAGGTTACAAGGACAGCGTCCGACTTGAGAAACTGAAGGCATCTGAAGCGATTTGTTGCACATTGCTTCGGACCAATCTGAGCCATAGATGGGCTTCGATTGCACGTCGAAGAACCAGATAAGAGGGAATGGACGGGACCATAAGATCCTGTAATTAATTAAAGAATAAGTACCTTTGTAAAGGTCAGATGTAAAGAATTGTTTAAAAATCTCTCTAAATCGTGATAAAAGCTATTAAAGGAACATTTTTTAGAAAATAGATGTAAGTGTGTATTTTTAAAGTAGTGAAGTTAATGAAGTTATTGAGATTTTTTTATCTACTTATATCAATGATAAATTTCTATATATATAAAGGAACATGGCAATTTAGGACTAAACAAGAAACTCGCCAACATAAACTAAAATGCAGGATGGAATAAATAAACGTTACGTGGATGGAGAGCAAGTGCCTGAAATACTGAAGATCGAAAATGTAACTCGAAGATAACATTTCTAACTGCTTTTATGGAATTATGAGAGAATCTGGTTTTTGCCAGGAATCGATACCCATAATGCAGTAAAATGTACATGTATGTGTAAAATAGCACACTACAATAAAAAGTATATGTAATAAACAATGTACGTTCGCGCATAGACGAGACAATAAGAGTAGTGAATATCCTCGTCTATGATAAGCCGACAGTGACTCAAGCATATTATCAACTCAACCATACTATTGAATTTAGCGATTCTAGAGACCCGACATGATATTTTATATTGATTTGACGATACTATTAACTGGACGATACTACTTTCATCAGTATTTCAGGTTTTAGCCCTTCAGTTAAGCCAGAAACACATTATGGACATGCTACGCCACCCAGCGAAATGCCATGCTTGTTGAGTTGAATCAAAACAAAAAGTATTGTTTTCTATGCCCATAATCAGACGCCATCCGATTTGTCGCTTCCAGTTTGACGTGTTACGGTGATGGGGGTAAACACGCCAATAGGCTATTTGACTACATTGAAAATAAGTTTCAAGTTGTTTTCATCCTAGTCATTGACAACGTAATAAAGCGTAATCAGGTGAATTTTATAAAAAATATGCCTCTTTTAGGTAAAAAACGAGATTAAAATTACACATTTTTTATTAATGATTACGTGACTGAAAACGCTCTGGGTTGTATAACTTGTGACGTCACCCGTAGAACAGATTAAGGTCACATATAGTTCGGTTTGTTCTTCTTTGTTAGGGCGTGGTTTAAGGTGTGACGTCATCGAGTAGCCATGACAGAGATTATCGTTTGGACGCGCCATCATTTTATTCAAACTTTAAAATTTGTTTTTATAACTAGGTAATACGACTGGCCTTGAAGAAATATTAACTACACTTTGCATTATTTTTATCAGACCATACGTTAGAATTATTTTTCAGTAGCAGTCAAGTAGCCTATTGACCCGACGCCACGCGTCAGTTGTTCGAAAACAAGCTCACACTGTCTTATTGACGAGTACAAGAATCATGACAGTGGCACTGACATTTTCAATGAAACGGGCTTGTCAGAAGAGATTCTGAGCGTGCCGTAGCATCAAGTGTTGATAATGTTCACCAAGCTGATGGATCTCGACACGTTGCGTCGCGCGTCGCGTCGCGTTTCAATAATGTATTTTCGCCATTAGTCGTTTCGTCAAAAAACTTACGGGGACACCTGAACACCGTTGACAATCTCTGGCGTAGTCATATTTATCTGGATAAATCCAACTCGCATGTCAGTATGCATGATATTATCCCTGTTTCTGAAATTGTCAGGGTTGATGGAATATTCCCCGGAATTGACCACGTCAGCAGCAATGATGTCTATGAACTTAGGCCCTAATATGTCTTCATTGTACCCCCAAACGCTGATCTGCACATTCTTTGTTAGATTGGAACGGTTCCAAGTTAGACCAATTTCAAATGGTTTTTTTTCGTTCTTAAGGAAAAATATCCTTTCGGTTGCTGTTGCTGGGGTTTCTGTAGAGAAATTTTCCACAATGTTACTATTTTTTTATTTAGTTTTATATAATGCGATCTTTAGGGAAGGCTTATGTCCAGTAGACAGTAATTATTTACACCTCGCAAACACCTTACCTACGAAGAACTTCCTCTTCCACTTGTAAGGTTCATTATTGATTGAAACAGCCATGTTTATATAACCGCTGTAAAATAACTGTGGCTGAACGCAGATGGCTCTGTTTACGTCGATTATGACTCCTATAACGGATTCAGTTTCAAATCGACAAGTAATTTTATCATCAGGTTTGAAACAGGGCCCAGTTATGTTAACTATGGTTCCTCCCAACATGTTACCACTCTCAGGGGAAAGCGTTAGGGGGTGAATAGCGGCATCTGCAAAAGTTAATAAGGGTAAATCATGGGTAAATATAGTTAATACTGTGAGTTTAAAAAAGGAAAATAACAAAAAATCATGAGAAACAATAATGCAAGTAATTGTTACCAGAATCTTTGTTACAAGAGCCTGCCACAATATTTTCATCTATCCTGAAGATATGTCGTCCTGGGAAGCCGTTAGCCATTCCTGTCCTTGTCAAGCGTTGAATTTTAGGAGACTGTGAATATGGCTGGTATTCGTAAGATTGTGTGCCATTTCCTGCGTTAAAGCCGACCTAGAAAATTCATAATAATATATAAATTATTTTACCTTTATTACATAAACAAAATACTTTCTTCAATAGGAAATTGCGTGAAATAGGCGTAGATGAAAATGAGACACAATAATGTCTCTAATTCCTTTTCGCAATACAACTCTATACCTACTAGGCTGGCAGTTGGAGTAAAAAGAATCCGAAAGAATAGGTATAAACGTTTGGGGAAGAGGTGGAATTTCCCCCAAATAGTTGCAGAGGGTCCTCTGACAGGGCCGACCCAGCTGGTCCACTTGCCCGGTGGTCTTTCGACCTACAGTTGATGTCGGATAGTCCTTTATTGATCCAGTTGCAATCAACCTGGTTGCAACTGGATCAAGCGTTTGCGCGATCTAGGAATTGTGCTCTTTTTGCACTCCAATGTTTCTCCAATTTGTCTTAACGACATCAAGCGAATATCGGTTGACGCGCTTAGGTAGGTAGCTAGCTTCTTTTTTCATCCTTGAGCTACTGTATTGAAGTCAGCTTTGTACTTCCGTTAATATGTAGAGGTCACTACAAACGAAATGGTAGCTCATTATGATAACTTACGAAAGCAGGGACACCTCCTATGCCCATTGCGGTATCACCACCAGCCTCAGTGTGAGAGTTCCAATTCATCTCCAAATAGTTAAAAATGACGTACGTAAACACTTCGTCAGTAGCCACCACCATTTGGAAGGTGTTAGTCTAAAACATAGAAAAGGTATCCTCTTAAAATAATCACTATGAAATGAACAAAAGAATTAATGACATCATCCGTTGGGCTTTTACCAGCGTCAGTGTGGCTGCTACTCTCGAACCACGTGGCCTAATGCGAGATGATGGTAAAAGGACTGACGGTATGACTCTGATTCCTAGAAAGATGGTATAAGCCTTTAGTTTGGGATGCTGCGTGTGTAGATACCCTAGCACCTTCTCATCTTGCAGGGACACTAGTAAGGGCCGGTTCCGCAGCAACATCAGTGGATTTCCTCAAACGTCGAAAATACGCTAATCTTGACAGTGGTTACCTATTCAAGCCGTTTGGGGTGGAAACTCTAGTTCCTTGGGGTCCTGGGGCACACGTTATCTATAAAGATCTTACAAAACTACTAATAGAGTCCACAGGTGATCGGAATTCGGAATGCTGGTCTTTATTTCAGCAACGAATTAGCATTGCCATTCAAAGTGGCAATGCTGCCTGCATTCTGGGCACTCTGCCTTCTAGTGACGGCTTGGATTTTTAGAAAATAGATGTATAGTTGTAATTATTTTTTGCTGTTAAATAAATGAGTTAAGTATTAAAGAAAAAATCAATACAAGGAGATGAAAATGGAGATGAAAGTAAAAAATAACTTTCAATAACACTTACTATATCCAAAACGGAGTTAATGCCACCGGCAAATGACATGTTCTTCCACGTGACAGTAATGGCGTGCTTGGGAGCAAAGGTCTCAGCTCCAATGATCCCTTCGCGGATGTCCCAAGTGAGTCTCTCACGCAGCTCCACCCCAAGTTGGTCAGTACGGGTCTAGAAACATAAAGCAGAGAATACATGGTATGATTCTAAGGGCCGATTTTTCAATCCTCAATTAAGTCATCGAATTGCTATCTAGCATATAAAATTATCTGTCTTTTTAACAGGGGAATAAATATTTGCAACTTTTCAATCGACTTTTAACCAGACAGTAGTTTATGCTAGCCAACTTCACACCATCTGTGTGAGTGAAGCACCAACCGAAATCTTCTCCTAAATTTACTGTCGTCCGATGTTTTAAATACCTAATTAAAATTATCAGGCATCTCTCGTGAAATTTGGGTTTTTTTCTCAGGTGGGTATAAATAATTAAGGATTTCACGTTCTTCTTCGATTTATAAGTCGTCAATTGCTACTAACACATCCACCATAACAAAGATTCAGATTCAGATTCAGATTCTTTATTAGTAACGCTTGTTACAGGTCATACAGTACAAATACAAATATTAAGAACTAGTTCATTATCTAGCATTATATAAATAAAAAATTAATTTAAATTAATTAAATAATATTGCTCATCGTAATAAAGAATAACATAACAAACTTCCAAACATAAATTAATAAAGTGTAAAGGTTACACAGTAAAATTATTTTCATTAAAGAATTCGTCAATCAAATCACTGTACCTACGTCGCTTTTACCAAAAATAACAAGAATGAAACTCAAAAATAACCTAAACGTCATGCATATCGGACAGGTAAACCCTTATCTGGCGCTTCAAGTAGCAGGTAAGTTTATTCCTCTGTTAAGGGCCTTCGACAGTTAACTACTCTGACCATTGAAAAACCAAAAATATGGCTATTCGTCGAATAATGGGTATCTGGTTGTTTATGTGAGGATTGAAAAATCGGCCCTAATTCAGATATAAAAAGAACAATATATCATATTTGTTAAAAAGAACGTAAATATTGTAATTTTTAATCTTCAACGTTTTATTTATTTGTAAACCTACATTTACACTACTGTTGGAACTGTCATATTATTTTCCCGGAGGAGGGCGTTGCGATCTGCGACACAGTATTTTACTTCTGTAGGTCGCATCCCTTCCTATTTTTGTTAATATTTATACTAGTTTAAGTTCCTAATAAAGACTTTTTACTTTACTTTACTTAATTGTGGTAAAGCCAAGAATTTGGTATTCTAGACTCGCAATTTAGGGACTGAACATCGTCGTCATCATACGGATAAATGACACCCAGAGAAGCTGATTATGTTGACTGTACTAAAACATTTCGTGGATGTGAGTGGAAACAAATTTTTAAATGTAATAAATGCCTCTGGATGTTATTGGGAATCTTTTTTGGATTTGATGGGTTTGAGCCAGATTGTCGTGTGTAGGTTATAGCACATTTTATTTATTACTACACACGAGGCTATAAATACAGCATCAACCAACATTTCAAGATCAAAATAATTTATTTATTTATTATATTTAACGTTAGTTACAGGTAACAGGTTGCTTAAACCTTAGACGTTTAGTAATACTCTATACTAACATACGATTTATATAACAAAGATTGAGGTAAAATTATAAAATATATACAATACTTAAACTAAAGTACCTACCTACGTAGGTAACGAAACAGTTTGTGCAGGTATTAGAGTTCATACCCAATGTACATTATAGCTGTAGTTGATACGCAATTACGCACTATAATATAAAATAAGACTTACGAACTCAAAAGTATAGAAAATTAATAAAGTACCATATAAAATAAAGGTAATAAAAGTAAATATCTTGTACCATACCAATTTGATGACAAATTAAAATATGTAAGCGAGTGGGATACTATTGAAAAAGAAATTAAAATATTTAAATTTAAAATAAAACTGAGTGTCACGCATTTTCTATCCCTTGTTTTCAAGAGCGCGTATACAGTGTGGAAATTAAACTCAGGCCCTGGAGGGAAACTACTTAAAATCCTTAAGCTAGCTCATTTTACTTAAAGGAGACATTCCTTTATTTTTAAAAAGAAACAAATCTGCATTAAAATATTTTTTTAAACTCGCTTGCTTCGCCCGGGACTCGAACCAACTAAAATTTAAAAAAATAAACACTCTTTATTTTATTATACTAATCGGTAGTATTAATATTCAGGATAAAGTTTCTGTAACAAACATTTGGTCTTAAAAATAAAAATAATCGTTAAATCTAACATCAACTTTATTTTACTATCAATTTTGTAACACTTAAATTATTTAACTGATAAATTGTTCGAAATGAGCCCCGTCGTTCCGGCTACACAACATTAGTCGCCGTTGAAATTCATTTCTTGTAGCCTTCAGCAAAGTGTTGTGGTGTATGCCCCTGATAACATTTTCTACCGCAATCCTTAGCTCTTGAACGGTTTCATAGCAAGTTTCATAAACAACATTTTTTACATGACCCCATAAAAAGAAGTCCATGGGCGTCAGGTCTGGACTTCTTGCAGGCCATCTAATCGTGTTGTGTTGGAGAGATAACAGAACTGTTACGTGTCTTTTACTTGTTAAAAGTGAACAGTAACCAAATATTTTTTAGAGAAACTTTATCCTGAATATTAATACTACCGATTAGTATAATAAAATAAAGAGTGTTTATTTTTTTAAATTTTAGTTGGTTCGAGTCCCGGGCGAAGCAAGCGAGTTTAAAAAAATATTTTAATGCAGATTTGTTTCTTTTTAAAAATAAAGGAATGTCTCCTTTAAGTAAAATGAGCTAGCTTAAGGATTTTAAGTAGTTTCCCTCCAGGGCCTGAGTTTAATTTCCACACTGTATATGTATAAAATGCGGTTCCCTATTTTCAGAGGTCATACATTATCTAAATATGTACATTAGCTGACGTAAATATTGCTAAAAACTAAATCTTATTTATCTTAATCTTATCTTAAACTAATGTATTGCTATTACCATATTAGTTAAAGTACCTAAATAAATAAATTAAACTGAATTACCTGCAAATCGCTGTCCATCCTAAAGTAGACACCAGGCTTTCTTTGATCATGGTCTTTCGGACTCTGGTTTCCGATCCTGCACTTACTGTAGAAGATGCCGATGAAGGAGGGGTCTTTAACCTTCGGCCAGTCCCGGACGGGGAACACCAAGGGATATGTGTAATAGTGCTCTGGGTCACTAAAGAATATGTGGCCGTCCATTGACACCTAGGTAAGATGAACCTGTGCATTACTTTACGAAGACTAAAAAGTTTTTGTTTTCTTACATATTTTTTACAGTGTACAAAATAAACAGACAGTGACAGACGGGACAGAAATTATATATCATTTTCTTTTATAATATAAAAGATTATTTTATAGGTAATACAGATTTGAGAAGAGAATCCTAAATTAGAATTATAAATTCAAATATCTCTCTTTTTTCACAACGAAACACGATAACTGTAGCTAATAGACAATAAAAACTAAACGGAACGAATGAAAACGTATGAAATTTTAAAGAATTATGCTTGTTCTTCTATTAAGGAGCATACCTCACCTAAACTAGCGCCGCCGCCACCTACTTTATCTTATTATTCCGTTTAACAAAGGAAATTGCAAAAATCTATCGTACAGCTTGTAATAGGTACTTATTATAAGCTTTTTTTAATGCTTCTATTTAGTTTTATATCGAAGTTGCCCTTGGTGGCCACCAAAATCTATTTTCGTATCTCTGCCTAAACTAAATAGAATAAAACTATTACAGAGGCATTAAAAAATGCTTATAAGATTTATCACAAACTGTGGGATGGATTTTTGAAATTTCCTTTGTTAAACGGAATAATAAGATAAATTAGGTGACGGCGCCACTTTGGGTGGGTGTGGTAGGTATGCGCCATAACTCTGTTTTGGTAAAAAGTTGACAGCAGTGCTAATGATATCCCTGAAATTTCCAACAATTTTTTGATTATTAACATAGTGAAAATACTCACACGAGTGTACTTGAATCTGAACCCAAAGAACGGAAGCTGGAAATCTAGGTCCTTATGGATTACTGGCGTAAACCTCTGAATGTCTTTCTGGTAGTCGCCACTATTCTCGTTGCCGCCATGGTCGTAGAACCAGTACATGAAGTTGCCCCGAATCTGCTGGAGACGCTGGTTGGTGATGACGTAGGGCTGGCCATTGTTCTGGTAAGTGGTGGCTGGGAGGATGCGGCCATCGATGTTTCCTAATAATTAAACGCTACCATAATCTTGTTAGAAGACCAAAATCAGAAAATCGTGGGTATATAAGTACTTGGCTGATATTATATCATGGCGTGTCTCATGTACCGAATATTTATAGTTTTATTTATTTTCACTTTTTTGTTGTATTCTGAACCGTTTAATGGAAATAAAGAACTTTGACTTTTGACTATCTGTTCGGTTTTTACACCTTGTGATTATGAGTGATGATTATAAATGATTATAGTGCTAATTAATTTCTATGCCTTATTGTTGTTTACTTCGTTTGTTAGTGTTCGTTCACATGATCAATTTAAAGAAACAAACATAATGACAGTACCTTGTCAATATATTTATGAAAACTTGTTGAACACTCATAAGAATATCAATCGGTTCCCCCAAATTAAACATAATTTAAATACTAGAAGTAAGCCGCTTGAAAATGGATAAAAATGAATTTTCGCTCTAGCTTAATGATGATAATGTATTTTGAAAAAACTGAAAGATAGCTATTTCTTTTCCGATTATGTATGCAAAATTTCATTAAAATCGGGGACGTAGTTTCCAAATGAATCTCCTTCCTAAAGAATAATTGTTAATTATGATTAAGTATATATTATTATGTATATACACCCCTGCCTTTCTCAAATTTATCTCCATCTAAAGGTACCTGGAAGAAATCGCTTCTAAGCGATAAGGCCGCCCATTGTACTTTTATGTTTAAGGTTTATGTCTGTTTGTCGTTTTTTATTTGTGCTGTACAATAAAGAGTTTTGTATTGTATTGTATTGAATTGAAAAGTACGTTTGTATGGGAGCTTAGAGGTTCCGTCCCACCTTAATACGCAAAAACTAATATTAAAAGCAACGATTCAAAATATTGCAAAAAAAAAAACCAATTATTCTCAAAATAATCCGAAAGTCAACATGATCCAATTATAAAAGCGAATGTTACTCTGTCTGTATGCTACATACCATTTCAAAACTGAATAGCTGTACGGATCATAATGAAATTTGCCATTTACTAGTAAACAATATTCAGAAGACAGACTATAGACATAGACTACCCACTTGAAAAGCGTATGCGAAGTTACGGGCCGAAGTTTGTATTTTAATATCAAATTAAGATAACCTCTGGTCAAACAAAAACGTTATCATTCGACCATAACCTTCGATCAACAATACCTACTGTTGATCGAAGACGAAACCTAATATTGTGAAGATACTTAATTAGCATAAAATCTGGTAGAATAAGAAATTGTATATTACACAATTTCTTATTCAATATCTTTCTTACTCTTATATAGGCTGATCCCTGAGTTTCACCCACCCGCGTTAAATTCGAATTTCACATTTACGTAAATCTTCCATAGGAATTTGATGTTTTACCAGAACATAGGTATTTCATAATTCAAATCTTTCTTACTCTTATATAGGTAACTAGCTGAACCCTGCGTTTCACCCGCGTTAAATTCGAATTTCACATTTACGTAAATCTCCCATGGTAATTTGATGTTTTACCAGAACAAAAAGCCTACGTTACTCTACAGCCTTTCAACTAACGCTATATGCTTAGTTAGGGCGTGAAAGAAGGACAAACAAACAAACATACTTTCGCATTTATAATATTAGTTAGGATTGCAGTTACTAGTTTCTGTTTCTTCCCAAATTAATTCTACGAAAATTTAATAATGTCCCAAAAATTTTCGATTTCGGCTGGCTTCGAACCTCTGTTCTAGTAAATTTGTCTTAATATTAATAAATAAATAAATAAAATTGTTCCATTGATCCATAATTTGTTAGTAACAAAAATCTCTTATAATTAATGTTAGTATATAATAGTTAAATTTAATATTATCTTAATTCATTTATTCTAATCTTTTTTCCTGTTCCTATACAAATAGCTTGGTCGATCCACCGTCCACTTTTTCAACGACATCGTCGTCCTTACCTATTTCATGCTTAGGTTCTATCACTTTTACACTTATTGTGACTTCTTCGTCCTCAGCATACACACTTATAGCTAAAACTAACAAAAACACTAAAAACTTTACACTCATTTTCACTAAATGTTATTTATTAACAATGTCATGTCCTATCTATCTTTTTATTTTTGACGACAAGCGGCAACTTATTGAACTGGCCTACTGAAGTTTGGGACGTACTCTCGGAGATCTATATACGTTTATATATTTACCTATTCTTGACCTATATATGGGTCATCAGCAGAGATTGGAATGGGTAGAATTCAGGATTAAAGACCTGAAACGTTCAAGTTAGTATGGACCTGACCTCACCTCACCTCAACAGCCTATAATCGTCCTTTGCCAATATGGGGTAATGCCCATAATCCCCACGCACATGCGGGTTGGGGATCGCAGTTTGGTTGTAGGTCTATTATTTAGTATGGACATGCCTCGGGAATTCCGGCATTTAATAAGTATCAAGATATTTTTCTATATCGGCCGCAAAAAGTGAGAATCATAGTATTGAGTAAGTGGTCATCTCATCCACTAAAATTCATCCAACATGAATGAGTTGGTCAATCCAAAATGTGTAGTGGTCAACTCATCCAAAACTTTATAATATCAGTTTTTACCAGTACTTTCAATAAGTAACATCAACCAAAAAAGTGTTCCGTCATTTTTTATTATTTTGTATTGTGCAATATTAAAGTTTTAAGAACTTTCATGAAGTTACATTTAACTTACTAGCTAGAAAATCCTAATACTAGTAATATTAATGTGAAAGTCAGTTGTGAATGTTTGTTACCACGTACCTCCGTAACTACTTATCCTAACATAAGTAAAAATCATCATATGTGCGGCATAGGTAATGGGTATTTTTACAGATAAAAAAGTGGTATTGTAAAACTTGAAAAAAGGTAGTGCACTAACAAATAATCTAGGAAATTTAAAACTAAAGTAACAAAGGAGTTGAATGTTACTACTACAATTATAAGTACTTTGGGTGAATCAACTTTTAAGGCACTCCTTTCACAACATTATGAATCGCTAAAAATAAAAAAAAAATTACCGAAATGTTATGAAAATATAACGTTAACATTTACACTATTTATCCTATTTTTAGGTTTTGCAACGTGGCACGACATCTAAGCTAGTTTAAACGAGTTTTTGTAAAAAACCTGATGAGTATGTCTAGTAAATATCCATTGCGTTACTTATTTGTAAATACCAAAACATGAAATAAAACAAAAAAATTAGAAAAATCAATATGATAGTTATTTATTCATGCTTTAATTCAACCTTTCTAACTTATTAATAACGTTTTTTTATAACTAACCTATGATATAGAGACAATTCTAGGTCCACTGCGTTACTTTGTATTATTTTAAATGCTTAACTTTAGAATAAATCTCCTCATAGAATAATCACACATACATTACTTATACTACCAATAGACACGAGTCTTGGAGACTTACAACTAAACATTTTTTAAAAACAAATTAAATATAATCAGAGTTATCTTCAAAAGACATATAAAAAATTAAGGGACATTATGAGTAACGCCAGAGAAAAATAGTAACGCCTGAGAATTTTGTATCCTTCAAGAAAGGCAACCGAGAACATGATCATTTTTACTAATAATAATTAGGAACGATGTTGCGTTATTCTTATCATAAATTTCAACACAATCACAAAATGTTTTTGAAACAAAGCTTACAACTAAACGAGATCAAATAATGCTTGGCTTGTTTCTCGTAAAATAGAAGTACGAGCAACGAAGACCAGGATTCTCTTTTACAAAGGTTTTGAACAGGTTTTTCATCGTATCCAGCATAAACCGTTTTTGTTCCTTTACTCCTGCTTTTGTCAGCGTTTCTTTTTTGCCCGCTGTAGCACGTGATATGTCATCTCTGTGTTTTTTTCTATACAGTCTTTTCTTATAACAATTTTATCGATGCCTAAAGTCTCCAAAAGTATCTTTTACTTCATTCGTGAATCTTTAAATTCTACAGTTGAAAAAATCTTCTTAATTACCTCTCGCTCTTTCCTAGATTTTGTCTTTTTAAATGTTTTATTTATGGCACTGGTCAAAAATTTGTACCTATGATTTTCAGGTTTTTAGTTACGTTAGTTTCACCGTTAAGTCTTTGATATCTTTTCTTAAACTTTTCATATTTTCGTCTCAAATTTTCATTTTCTTGCTTTAGTTTTTCGTTTTCTCTATATACCCGTGATCTGTTCGTTTTAACTTTCTTCCGGCCGGCTTTTGCTAAAGGTAAGTGGAGTGGAGTAGCTGGTGCTCTTGGTGGCGTAGCTATTGCTCGTAGGGGCGTAGCTAGAAGTGTTTTTGGTGATTGGTCTCTTGATTGTTGTGGTTGGTTTCTTGACCGTGGCGTTACGTTTCTTGATCGCAGTGGTGGGTCTTTTGTTTGCAGTGACATATCCATAGCTCGCGAAGGCGTATCTGGTGGGGAAGTAGCACGTGAAGGCGTCGGTGGAGGAGTTCTAATAAATTCTTCAAAATGTCCTAATCTGGAGTCGGTTCTAGGCGATTCAGGGGGTGTTTGTTGTAATAATCTCTCAACAGCCAGTTTTTGTTTCTTTGACTGTCGTTTTCGTAATTTCCATATCACGTTTGCGTTTTACTAATCTTTTAGTATTATGGTATCGAGCTCGGTGCTTTTTCTTCGCTTCTTCGTACTTTTCTCTATTATTTTTTAGTCGTTCTCTATAGCGTTTCTGTTTCTCTGCTGCACTAAGTGGCATTTTGGATTTTGTTGCACAAACCTAAAAGAAATTAAACTATATTATCATAAAGTTTATTTATATTGATATTTAGAAACCTAAGTTTGACGTAGCATAACATCTACACTATCCATGAATGCCAACTAGCAACGTTATTTAGTCTAACATTCTCTAGCTTTACCAGTAACTCCAAAGAAAAATTCTCAAGCGTTATCGGTAACGCTAGGGAAAATTTGAATTAAAAAAATCATAAATAATTTCATAACTTAAAGTAGCCAAATATTTTGTCATGACTTTGAAATCAGATATCATAGGCAACATACTGACCTAATAAAATTCAAATATTTAAAAAACTTACCAAGATTCCCGCCGTAACGCTGTAGAGCGACAATAAACCCACGCGCACCAGTTGAAAGCTTAACTCGGACTGAGGGGCGGGTAAAACGAGGTAGGCCTTGTCAGACCATACCAACGAAACATTAGACATTATTCGCCTTTGAAGATACAAAGTTAGAAGCCATCTCTTGATTTTTCTCAGAATTTTTATTGGTAACTCAGTATAGCTGATGATTTAATCTAAGTTTGGGACAACAGTTGAGGTGCATGTAAAATACATAATTTAAGTCAAACTTTTATGAATTTTTACTTAAAACGTAAGCCTAACTTTTTCTGAATATTAATACCGTGTGAAAATACAGTGTTTTCATATATATTTTTTTAGAAACATCGCACATTGTTTCTTCACCTAGGCCTGGGGACACATTTTTTTTGTATGGAGATTGCGTATGTTCCACTGAGTTACCAAAGGAAAATCAAAAACTTTGCTATAACCCATAAAAAACTATGAAACTATCATGTAAGCAGAGAGTCTAAGTTTACATTAACATTAAAACAATCATATTTTAAACTGATTTACAGATTTTATCGTTATTTCCATGACAGGGACACGAAAGGAGTGCCTTAAAAGTTGATTCACCCAATGTTATCAAAACCTTCTATTAAAAAAATAATAATAATGGACGCTACTGAGTTAAAGCAAAAATAAGTTTACGTTACCTACATGTTTATAAAATATAAGTATTGTGTACTGAACATAAATATTAATTTTATTTGTTTACTCTGATACTGTCTGTTTCTCTTTCTTCGTTTCTGTAGGATGCTACAAATACAGTGTCTGAGAGAGTAGGTACATTTATTGAAACGTGACGTGAAAGAAAAAGTTAGCAATGGAGTTGAAGACACGAAAAATACGAAGGTGGTAGACAGGAGACTTTAATTTTTTTAACTCAATCTGTCTTACTTTTTATTTGTACGCGGTATTTATATAAGCTCTAGAAATGAAGTCATTTAGACGACTGCATTTTTTTTTAATATCTACAAAATGTTGAGCAAAATTAACAAATCGAATCTTTTTGACCGTCGAACTGACAGAAATGTGACAAACGCAAACGCATGGAATTAGTACCTAAGGCAGCTTACATAATTCCAAATTAACCTAGGTATAATAAAATACAATGGTATGTGCCTTGTTACATTGAAACTACGTACGAGTGTACGAGTGCAACAACCTTAACAATAACTCTCCAGACAAGTGTTCAATGTTGCCATTTATTGTGCCTTTAGATTGTACTTAATTTTTCTGTTTTAGTTTTATTTTAGTGTTATTCAACCCAGTTCGATACAACAAAAGTCAGTTTAAAATGCGAAATTGGGGACGTTTAAGAATGAATGGATGAATGAATAAATGAATACTTTATTGCACTTAAAACATAACATCTGGAACAAATGGATTAGTTACAATGCATCTGAATTGTAACTAATCCATTTAAAGTTGCTTGTTAGCTATTTGCCGAGAGGTAGAGATCCCTCGCGTCTATTCCACAAGTTTTCTAAACTTAGTTAGAGCGAGGTGATGAACCAAATTTTAAATTAGGTCTTAAGCACAACATTATACCTACAAACTATGTTATATGTAAGACCTACAAAAATAGAAGATTTTATTATTATTATTATCGGTGTGTATAGGTTATTGAACCATTAAAAACACTTCATCTTATTAGGAGTTCATGCAAGCTTTAGTTGAGAATTAGATTTTATATAAATCATTGTAGTGAAGGATAGATTTAATGAGTGGTATATCCAAACCAAAGCAGATGGCAACACTATTTAACAAATAAAACAACTTGAGATGTTGTTGTGGACTGTGCAAAACAAAGACGCAGTGCCCTAATAGGTAACTCCCTCGGAAAGTTTGTCGAAGGTAACAGAATACCACTTATAAATCGATAACTTATACTTGTACCTTATACATTGCGGATTTTCGATTAATCGATAGTTAAAAAATGATTATTGAATTTGTATCTTAAATGGACAAGCCATTTAAGATAGAGAATAAACTAAAATAAGAGAAATAACTACAAAAAAAAATATGGAATAAATTTCGCTACGTAACGGGACGCGACGAAACGGGTTATCATATTTTCCTTCAAAATCCGTTTTTTTTTTGCAGAAATGACTTATTTGATGACTAAAAACATCACGGAGTATTTTCTCAAAATCAGTCATCGAATCATGCATATTGCGACCTCTTCAGACCAATAATGTTTTATAGTTACTAAACCTTGAGACTAGTAAAAACTATCATCAACAATATCTTCGTGTCTTCTGATTCGATCGAGAGGCATCTCTGCTGCAGACCATGCAGTAGGTACTCATTCATTACGGATGTAAGCGGGTTAACTACGAACCTTATTTGATAAGGTTCGTAGTTAACCCGCTTACATCCGTAATGAATTCGTCAAACTACGATAATAAATAAAAAAAAATATGCTTTACAATTCACACAGCATTATCTAGCCCCAAGCTAAGCAGAGCTTGTGTTATGGGTACTAGATAACTGATATACATAATATAATACAATACATAGATAGATATTTTTTTATTATACATAGAAAACGACCAGAACACCCGGAAATGTCTGCAGATCGTACACACATTTGTTCCGAGGCGGGAATCAACCTCCTGCGTCGCAGGCAGACCTTCGCCCACCGCGCGATAGAGGTCGTCTGATAGTTTTATAGTATAATAATAATAATTCTTTATTTCAGGCAACAAAGAAAGTGTACAAAAGTAACTTAATTATATATATATATATAATAAATACCTTAGAGACTAACATAGATAAAAACATTAAAAATTAACCGAGTCATCGACGCTCCGATGACGCACATAACATGCAGATAACCTACTCATTTATAAGTATTTTTTACCTATTCGTATTAGAACAGTCAACGAAACTGAAACAACTCAATAAAGACGTTACTGTAAGTGGTAAAAGCATTTAAGACAATCAGGCATGCAATAAGTAGCTACAGATAACAAAGTGCGTTCCGTAACTTAACAACGCATCAATAAATAAGAAGTACAATATTTTGGAGGGAAATCGTTCATGTATACAGAAAATCTGAAATTTTATTGATTAAAGCGTGCTCTTATCCAGGTTACATAATGTCATCATCATCAGCCTATATTAGTCCACTGATGGACATAGGCCTACAATGAGTGCTATAGCGCTTTAGCGCTGTCTTAAATTGCCGCATTCAGTATCTGCCTGATGTAGATCACCATCCCACCTGGCAGGAGGGCGTCCTACACTACATTTGCCGAGTAGCGGTCTCCACTCAAGAACTTGTTTACCCCAGCGGTAGTCGGCTCTTCGCGAGATATGGCCGACACTACCACTTAAGCTCGCAAATGTAATGCTTTTATTTTATTTTTTTATCTTCCTTCATAAACTCATACCTTACGGCTGTAGGAAAAACAAAAAACTACATAAATTTTTAGGAAAGATATATACGAAGATAATATCTAATTTTGACTCCTGAATTTTCCCATAACTTAAACATAGATAATTTAATTTATTTATTTCCTGTTACTTACTACTAGTATAAAAGTTGACTCGTCTCATAGTAAGTAACGTCACGCACTTCTTGTGATATCTGAGCGGGCCAGTTACAGATAATAAATACTAAGTTTTTAGAGAAGTTATTCTTCAGAGATTTGTGGAAAGATCGTGCATGGTCGTGGCGAATGGCACTGGAATACACACGATACGGGGACCATTTTGCCTGTTCTTTAAAGGCAGCGAGAGTTAAAGGGACGATATTATGACACCATTTTGTGAATAGGATAGGCATAGGATTTCGCGTTTAAAGGAGCGGGACAACTCAGACCGGAGTAAGCTCAAAAAGGCATTTTTTGCAAAAATAAGCCAAAGGTGCCCTGGGTATTATTTTATTTAATAGGTATGGTAATGAAAATAAAAAATCTTGTGATTGATAGTTTAGGAGAAAAATAGTAAAAACTAAGAATACAATGGTACTTTGCACAATTATTTCTGGTAAATAAAATAGATTTTTTTTTCATTTTCAAATCAAAGGGGATTTGCCTTGTATTCCATAGATTATTAAGTTTTTTTTTTTCAAAGCTTTATCTATAAAAATTACGGGAAAAAAATTTATTTTAATGTAACCCAAATTTGCCTATTTCACATCTATCGCCGCCATATACATATTTTTAGTTTCTGCTTATTACCACAATTCTAAAAGAAGGTTCGCTTTTCTTCGAATATCAATTTTAATTCAAATTACGCTTGTAGTTTCTATGCAAACAGTCTCATTTTCAGCTATCGGATTAATCCAAAACGAACTGATATAAACAATTATCAAGTCATAATATTTAGGAAAGTGATTATTCCGATGTGAGTTACCGAACGCACTGCAGCAATTGCCAATAAACACTGGTGGTATAGACTTGCATACGAACAGCTTCCTCGATTCCGACCGCGCGTGTTTGAGTTTTCTTTTTATTTTTTCAAGTTTTAATCATGCCTTGCGGTGGTTGCGGTGATAGTGAGTACAAATTTTCAATGTTAGTTTTTTGAATTTTCTACGAAAAACAAAAGAGGTCTAGGTTCGGCACTTGGGCTATAAGTATTTATAATTTTTATTCAGAAAGAAAATTACAATCGAATAATAAATTTAAATTAAAACTAGTTTTTACAACAGAAACAATCATATAAATTCGTAGCTCATATAAATTCGTAGATTTCTTTATTGATTTATGGACCGGTTTGGAAATTTACTTCGACATTGTCTGGAGAAAGGTTCCGAGGTGGTCCCATAAAAAAATATTACAGAGGGATAAGCTTTAGTTCCGAAAAAAAATCCAAATCAGTATAAATGTAGATACTAAGAAATTCGATTTCGGTTCTTAGTTTTTTCGTAGCTATCAATTTTTTTGTTTGTAGTATCCAACTTAGCTACTTACTTATTAGTTGCCGGTTACCTATAATTTATTTATTAGAACTTTCATGGAACTACATGCCTCCGAAATTATCTAAATGATTTGAATTAATTTAAATTTAAATGTATATGTGACTTAGTCACTTTGTGAAGTTTATTAAGGAAGACTAGGTACAAAATTTTCGTTTGATTGGTTTCTCTGAAAAATAATCGGAAAATCTTTAACATAAAATGTGGTATTTTTTTCGAAAAATGTCAAACCAAATTTACAAATTGTCCGAATAAATTAAAAAGAAAAACATAATTATGCCTTAAAACGTCGTAAATTATATAAGATTTTTTCAGGATAAGGTGGGGAAATGTAGTATTGCAAAATTAACAGCATCCTTAATTTATGCTATTTCGAAACCTTGATCAAATTAACCTATCAAATTAACTTCAATTATTGTATAACTAACCACTGCCCGCGGTTTCACATGCGATATTTCTATGGCAATAATAATATTTTTTATTTTATATCCTATGGGCCTGATTTATGGGATTGAAAACCTAGGTACCTATGTCTTATTAAGGTCCAAACCTACGGCTGCATCTATGCTAAAATAATTCATCCCGATTCGTTCTGCAGTTTTGGCTTGAAGCAGTAACAACAATCATCTATCCATCTATCCAAACTTAAGCCATTATATTAAAACAACAATCATCCATCCATCTCTCCATTTATGCAAACTTTAGCCATTATGCGAGGATCATGTCACAGTGCATGATGCATGATCCTCGCATAAGAGGGCGAATAATGCCAAAATCAAGCAGGTGAAAATTAAATCAAGGTGTATTTTAAACACTTAGTTATAGAGTAACGAACGTAAATGTTAATATCAACAATGTTAAAGGGCTGAAAAACGACAATTGATTCTTGATTTGTTTTAGCAAATGTTCAAAGTAAATGGCTTATAAAGTGCGCAAAACTTCTTATCTGCTATCTAAATTGCTTGTAGACGTAGTTGTAGACCCTAGAAAATAGTAAAAACCTCATGTTTTCTTCACGCGTATTCAACCTATACAATGCTTAATCTGTAAAAGACAACTCTACAGTAGAGGTAAAATAGAGGCTACTTTATCGATACCGGTAAGGATAAAGTAGCCTCTATTTACCCAACGTTTGCAGACTATAGTACCTTGGTAGATAATTACTAGGTACTTAGGTACCTATTGGTTTAGTAGTGGGATGGAGTACGTGGTATATCATTATTCACGAAATAGATACCTAACCATCCAGTATTAGAATAATTACAAAGAACTAAACAAATTGTAAGTACTAAATGTTTTTAAACTTACACGATCTGACCTCATATTTACAAATACTATTTAACGGGTATTTATCGCGTTTATTTCCCTATTTATTCCCGACTCCGTCTGTCCGTCTTTTTCTGAGTCTTTTTCCCGTTACCACGGCAGTGTGTAAGCCTGTCGAAACATTGGGAATAAATAGGTAAATAAACGCTACAAAGACCCGTTAAATAGTATTTGTAAATATTTGTAAGTACTAAAACATAATAGGTATACATTTATAGGTGATGTAGATGGTATATTTGTGTCGCTTTTTCGACACTATTATTCAGGGCCTCGAATTAATTTGTCTCATATTTGTATGGGATTTCCGTAGTTCCCTGTACGCACGCTAGAGGCGCTATACCAAAACATATATGTTTTGGTATATGGAAAAGGGAAACGTGACAATCACGTCTCATTACATTACTAACGTTAAATAGACTCGCATCTCACAACGGCTTAGGTACTGCAAGACGTCATTAACTGCATAAACCAAATGTTTGGTGAAATCAATTTCTAAGTATAAATGTTTTTTAGTCTATATCATCACAACACAACTACGACAGTTATCAAAATTAATTAAACGCCTATAACTATTTTTCAGTTCAATTAATTTTGATAACTTTCATATATTTGTCAAAGAATTAACCGAAATCTGAACAAAATCCTAAACATACTTTTTAAAAAGTTTCACAAAAATAATGACTTCTTGTCATGAAAAGTTTAGATTATGCGAGAAAAGTACAAAATTTAAAGTCAAAATTATTTAACGTTTACAAACGTTCCTAAATGCATTGACAAAAGTAGTTCAGTGAAAACAATGAATTAAACCAAAAAAATGTGCATATAGATGAGTACAGTATCAAAATAAAAATGGAAATTATGTTGTTTTTCTATTGTTAAAATCTATTAATGTTAGACAATGAGTTTTAAGGAACCAAATATACCTAAATGAAGTTATTGACTTAACTACTTAGCCAAGTGTGAAGAGCTACAAATTAGTGAGTTTTATCAAAATGTAGCTCTTTGATACCAACGTGTGTGTTTAACGTAGTTAGTGACTCCTTCTAGCCGTGTGGTGCCGGCTTAGAATTTGCACCATCCCAACTCTTCCCGTGGGTGTCGTAGTGGGCAACTAAGGAACATACACCGGGGGTTGCAGCAGCGCCTCTTGCAGAATATATTTACCACCGAACTGCGATCCCCAACCCGCATACCCAGCGTGGGGATTATGGACATTACCCCTCATGAGATTAAAAAATCAGAGGGAAGCCTGCGTCCAGCAGTGAAACATTATAGGCTGTTTTGAAGTTGAGTGATTTGTTGTCATAAATGAATTCTTGCAGTAAGCCGACCAAATGCTTATTTTCGCATCTCCATTTCTCTCTGCTGGAATCTGTCTTACTATCTTCTATTCCCACAGATTGCAAATGCAGCACGAACCAGTGCTGCAGCTCCTGCAAGTGTGATGCATCATGCACCTGTAAGAAGACCACACAGGAGTCTACTGATAAGACCAAGAAGTAGCTGGAAGACCTAGAAGTACACAATGCAATATCGTTCTTTTCAATCATCATGCAAGACAATCCACTTTTGTATTAAAAACAACTTTGGTCTAGTTAGTCCTTATTCTCAAGCTATTCTTAATATATAATGTTTGTAAACAACTCAAAACACAAAATGATCAGAATTCAGGTGTCGTTTTGGTCGAGTTTAAAATATCAGCACTAGGTAAGAGCTAAAATCGATAAGTCGTTCAAATTCTTACAAAAAATCTACAATAGGGCAATGTTTACAAACACGTTAGCTTCAGTTTGGCCAGAGTCTGTAATGTATACGTCTCATGAACACATTTTTCTATTATTTTTTTCTGTAAAAGAAACTAATTAGTCGATTATTTCAGTAGTAAAAGATTTGAATTTTTTTGTGAGTTTTTTCAGTGACAGCAATCTGTTGTTAGTTTTCTTGGGTGGTTTTTCATAACATTTGCAATTAAACATTTTCGTTTTTATATGAATTATTTTTGATTTTTTCGTTTTGTTAGCAATAAAACTAATAAAGACCAGTTATACTGTACAATGTTTTATTATTAATCCCTTATTTTACAAACAAAATTAGAATCAAGTACCTACAGATTTTATCCTTTGCTTATTGGCAGTTCTTTAGAGCATATAGGTAGGTAGGTTACTGTAGGTTTACTTTTTCGAGACAAGGACCAGCGAACACCGCTCGGTGAAGGCGAGAAAGGGAGGCAAGAACCGACCCGCGTACTTTTTATTTATAATTTTGATATTGCTCTAAAATAATACTCTTTCGCAAAAAAATAAAACTATGTTGCTCTTAAGTGTTTAGTTAAGTATTTTTTAGACGACATTTCATTAAAATATGTTAAATAACTAGCAAATGAAACTGGTTTTCCGTAGTACAAATGAAAATTTAGAGGAAACTTTGCGATTTTTTTCTCTCGAGTCAAGTTGAGTCAATCGTGTTTCAACTTCTATAACGCACTAACTTAAATCCTAAACTTTCGAGGATCATCAAAAAAGATTTAATAAAATAGTGTTTTCTTGCCTTAAATTTTTTTTTTTATGGAATCGTATTCTCGAAGTTTATAAATTTCAAAGTTTAATATTCAGTACTTTGGAATCTTTACTTTAAGGCCCTTAATTTCTGCGTACATTCATCCAAAGCCAGCAGCACAAAAATGTACCTACATTTAAATATGCCTATGCCGTGGCTGCTTCCAGGAAGAAGAGACTGTGGAACACGTTGTGGTGCACTGCATGACCATAGAGGAAGTCAGGGTAGTTCCACCACTCTCCAAGATTGTAAATCTCCGGGCTCCAAGTTATTATTACCCATATTATTTTAAAAATTATAAATAAGTCCCAAAATGCTTCCACAGCGCGCTCCAAAATAAAAAAAGGTAGAATCATCATAAAAAGGCATAAAAAGTTAACCCTAAGGCTTCGGCGACAGCTGCTCGCAACTTCAATTCGTAAATTATTGTGTTCCGTAATACCAAAAATGATGACTGAAAACTTTTTGAATTTTCGACATGGTTTTGTTATTCTGTAACTAGACAGTAGGTATAAGCTATGTTCCGTATCAAACAAAACGTAAGGTATTGTTGTTTTTAATACAAAACAAATATGACGAAAACAAGTCATTTTCGACGTAAAGTTGCTTACTAAACGGCTCTGTCGGAAGACCAGCGTTGGTTGTAACGTGTTAACAACTAGCTCATGCTGAGACCGAGACCATTTTGTGACTCTTATCGACAGAAGCTTTGTCTGTTAATTTTAAGTCATGTTTGTTTTTGTTGTTAAAGTTACAAATAAATTCTATTCAATTCTATTCATTTTAAAATTTTATTTTTGGGTTGTAGATAAGTCAAGAGTTACTTGTAGTTACTTGTATATATGATTATAGAATAAGAAAAAAAATAACCAGGGACCTAGATAAATACTATTCGAATACGAAAAACAACATAATATGGTGGAAATATGCTCGAATTACAAATCATTTTGGTAGTAAGTTATGGGAAAATCAGCATCCGCAGGCCTGTTAAATGTTTTGTACAAGTAAGACGGAATGCAAGAGTCTCAGAGGCATCAAATCCGATCACAACCACAGAAGAGCTGGTACGAAGCTGCCAATCACCAAGAGTCCTGCTTCGGTACTTCAAGGAGCTGGGCTGGTTAGGGCCTGATTGGGCAGGGGGATAATGCATTGCACACTCCAATGGGGAGATGGTAGTGCAGATCCCAGTTCCCCCAAGAATTAGAATTAGATAGGCTAGGTTGTACAGGACTCGTTATCTTTAAAAGCTTCAATCGAGTTGCCCAGGAGCTGTCTGTCACCTGATGCTGTCAATATTAAATGTATCTAAAAATTACGAGTTAAAGCGCATATTTGAATGCATTGATATACAATACATAACAAAACTCTTTACTGTACATCACAAAAAAAAAACAAAAAGTTGAGAGGTGTCAAGGGACACCCGGATGGAACGAAGTTCCTTTCTATAAGAGAGAGAGAGAGACACAGACAGAGAAACATGCGCACGCCGCACGGCTTACAATAGCTTACTATAGCAAAAAGTGTCGTTACAACTTTTCGTGAGATTTTTTCCCGTCCAGTCAGCCCTCTTTCACAACGCGCGATAAGGAACTTAGTCCGAAAACAGACACATAAAAGTACAAGGCCTTCTCGCTTAGAAGCGATTTCTTCCAGGCAACCTTTGGATGGAGAGAAATTTACATAAACATAATAATATATACACTGATCTGCACCAATCTTTATTCGTGTTTTTCTTCTCGGTATACTCTGAAACTCTGTCAATATGAAATACATCTAAGTGTTACGAGTTAAAGTCCATATTTGAATGCATGTTTTGTGCTGCGTGGTAGCAGTGCGCGTCTGATTTACGCCAATTTTTATTCGTGTTTTTCTTCTCCATATGTTCGGAAACTCCGTCAGTATGAAATACATCTAAATGTAACGAGTTAAAGTCCATATTTGAATGCACGTTTTGTGCTACGTGTAGCAGTGCGTGTCTGGCCTGCACCAATTTTTATTCGAGTTTTTCCTTTTCTTCTGGATAAGCTCGAAAACTTTTGCCTTTCTTTACACAACAACCTAAAAACAAAAACCAGTTCAGGATCATCTTACATTCGGCACTTACACGTCCACAGCTGGACATGCCTCACCCATAAGGAAGGAGGGGGATGGGTTGCCAAAATCACCACGCTAGGCAGGCGAATAGGTGATCGCAGTTGAGGTGTTAACGAAAGACCATGAACGAAGCTGCTGTAGTTTCCCTTAGTAGACGCTCACGATAGCCTTGGGCTGAGTTGTAGGGTTCGATTCTTAAGCCTCGACCGCCACCAGATCTTCCTAAATAATGCTAAATATACCAACTCATGTATAGAGATCTATCATCATCATCATATCAGCCCAGACACGTCCACTGCTGGACATAGGCCTCCCCATACGACGCTACAAAGAGCGGTCCTGAGCCGCCTCCATCCATCGACTCAATGCGACCGCTACGATGCCGTCGGTCCTCGAGTTGATTCTCTACGTGATAGAATCCGGAATACGGAATTCTGTTGAAGAACTAAAGTCACCGACATAGCTCTTAGAATTAGCAAGCTGAAGTGGCAGTGGACAGATCATATAGCTCGCAGAACTGATAACCCCCCTACCACGGGGATTGTTGTGTAGGGTAGAATAGACAATAATGACATCGCATCGACATACATTGCGTACATTTTAGAAGTGGAAGGAGTGCGTTTCAAATAACTTACGCATTCTATTACAAAGTGACGAAATTTTTCTCTATTCTACCATAGACAACAAAACCAGTGCTAGGGGGGTCTGGAGGGAGAGTAAAGGTTCTCGAGCGGCCGGGATGCAACGCGAAACGGAGTGATGGGGGAGATCTATATTAATAAAAAATAAAAAATTGCCTCGGTCTATCTGTTTGTTTGTTATAATTTTCAGGCATAAACGACTGAACGGATTTTAATAAATCTTCGCAGGGAGGTAAATAATATCCTGGAGACGGAGTTCGACTTGAAAAGTTATGTTTCGAAGGTCCGCCTGCGACGCAGGAGGTTGCGGGTTCGATTCCCGCACTGGGACAAATATTTGTACGATCTGCAGGTATTTGTTCCGGGTGTTCTGGTCGTTTCTATGAATAATAAAAAATTATATATCTATATAATGTAAGTACTTTATTATGAATATCAGTTATCTAGTAGCCATAACACAAGCTCTGCTTAGCTTGGGGCTAGATAATGCTGTGTGAATTGTCCAGGAGAACTTATATTTGATTTATAAAAAAACTATACTTACTGCTGACACGAATAGTCTGACAATCACAATCCAGGATACAAACAGAAGTGGAAGAGTCTGAGATGGAATCTGCAAAAAAAAACAAATAATCATTGTTAATTGTCTAATTATTATTAAGAAAGAAAATTACAATCAAATAATACAATCAAAATAAAAATAGCATTTACAATTGAGCTAACTGCAGACTGTTGCCAACAATCTAAAGGTAGCTCAACTGATCCATATAGGTAGATGTAACTCAATATAAGTAATGACTAGGTAGATTATGTCCACAGCTTGTGCAGGGGAGAGTCGGATATTATAGTGCTAATAAGCTAGAATGCACGTAGATCTGTTTAACATATGGTTGGAGTCGAGCGAGACCCTGGTCCGTTGGGTACCGAGGCTCTCCGGGTTTTCAAAAAAATATCTGACCCGAGAGCTGGTGAGTATCTGGCACAGCGCATCAGCATTGCCATACAGCGGGGCAATGCAGCCAGTGTCTTGGGCACGCTTCTGACTGATATTGATATGGTTCAGTTGAGCTACCTGTAGATTGTTTTCAACAAATATCAAATATCAATAACGTTTATTTGTTTAAGCTGACAAAATAAGCACTTGGACAAGTCAAATTTTGTACTATAAACACGTTTTTGTCACTAGTGGACAGAAAATTATAGGAAGAAGTGGAAAAACAGTCTGCAGTTAGCTCAATTGTAAAAACTATTTTTATTTTATTCTATTATTTGATTGTAATTTTCTTTCTTAATTAAGCATATAATAAATAATTATGATTAGCAACTCATAATAATACGTAGGTAAGTCAAGGTATTTACCAACCTCTTGTATTATCGTAAACCTTCATTTTATAACATGAGAACTACCTTGTTTCTCCTAACAACACGGGTTTTTTAAATTATTTTGGGTTATCTGCTTTGGGTCATCTTCGGTATTTCAACACAAAGACTAGCCAAACGGACAACAGTACGGTTCTTTCAGAACTAAGATACTCTTACCAAAACTGCATTTATGTGTACCTAAGTTTATTGAAAGACATCTTGACATTGAGTTCTTGATAAAAACATAAACGGTTCAATGATAAAGAAAACAATTCAATGTAAATGAAGTAGATCGAGACAGCGAAGCGTATCGGAAACACAAATAGGTACCTACTTATTGAGTACCTACCTACCTACTATACTATAGTACCTACAATGTGGCGGATAATCGATGCATTCAGTAATGTTGACGTGAAGGTCATTATAAAAGAGAACATTTCAGGAGGTTTTATGTTCGCCTGTATGTATGTATTATCTTAAATCAAATAATAGAAACGAATAAGAACTGGTTGAAGTGGTGAAAGTCTGCCTGCGACGCAGGAGGTTGCGGGTTCGATTCCCGCCTTGAAACAAATATTTGTAAGATCTGCAGGTATTTGTTCCGGGTGTTCTGGTCGTTTTCTATGTATAATAAAAAATATCTAGCTATTGTATTGTGTATATCAGTTATCTAGTACCCATAACACAAGCTCGGCTTAGCTTGAGGATAACGCTGTGTGAATTGTCTAGCATTATTTATTTATTTAATTGAGCTAACTGCAAACTATTGCAAACGATCTAAAGGTAGCTCAACTGATCCATATCAATACCAGTCGGAAAGCGTGTCTAAGACGCTGGCTGGATTACCCCGCTGTATGGCATTGCTGATGCCAGATCACCAGCTCTCAGGTCAAGCGTTGCTTTTACCAGACGTTCAGTCATTGTTTTTTAAGCCCAGAGAGTCTCGGTACGCCCCGGACCTTGGTCTCAACTCCAAGGGGTGCAAATGCGTAGGCTCTGTCGAGACCTGCGTATAAATTTGAGATCAAAGGAAAATTTAATCAACCACCCCTGCGCACCTCATCTAGCACTTTTATTCAAACTTTTATTTTGTCTTAACGCATTAATTTCCTACGACTTGCCCACGACCCACATGCACCATAGAGCTCGTCCTGGTAGCGGCATGGCGGCGGCAATGTACGGGCCACGAACATAAGTTTATTATTCCTTTTTTTCCTTCAAACTGCCAAGATGCAAGTCAAGATGGTTTAGCAAAACATCCACAAAAACAACCCAAGGTGCATTCCCAAAAAAAAATACAAAGTTTGTCAGAAAAAACTGCAGTTTTTACACAGATAAACGTATTTACTGAACCTTTTCAGTAAATGGGTATAAAAGCGGCTGAAATCACTGATAGATCACAGTTCGATTCACAAATTCTCTTGGAGTTCTTCGGTTTTCATACACATACAAAATGCCTGCCCCTTGTGAACCCTGCAAAGGTACGTCCCTAAAACCATTCTAAAACGGAGATTACGGAGATAAATACATACATACCATCAAAACTCGGCTTGAGTCATGGACTCTCTGTGGCCCAAACCTTTATATTTCCATGTAGTGTATTTTAAATTTTATCTGTTATATAGTACCCATATCACAAGCTCTTTTCAGCGTGGGGCTTTTTTATTGGATCTTTCAAAAATGCTTCCAAATTGGACGTTACATGTTACATTTCAATACAATCAAACATGGTAGCCAAGTTATTTAGTTCAAAAAGTATCCCAGGATAACCTGAAAAAGATCGATTATAGCTATACGACTTTTGTATCTATTTAAATAAAAAATAATACTGGACAATTCACACAGCATTATCTAGCCTCATGCTAAGCAGAGCTTGTATTATGGGTACTAGATAACTGATATACATTACATAGAATGTATCCGCGTCTCAGCGTTTCTCTGTTTCTTTTTGTAATTGTATTGGACAGCAAGTGTTATCATCACGTTTGTCTTCTTTTGTTTCCACAGACACCTGCAAAGACGAGTGCAAAGATGACTGTAGCAGCTGCTATGAAAAATGCACCTCGGATTGCTCTTCCAGCCAAGGTGAATTCATTATTGATGTTCTCAACATATTCACGTAGCACTTCTACACAAGATTAACTCCGATTCAAGAACCTGGATATTTTTTGTATACAAAGGGGTTACAAAACCCAATAAGGAACATTGTTCGAAACTATTTAAGGATATTGGTATCATCGAAACAAAGAACAGAAGTTCGAATCAATTTATGATTTTGAAAGCTTTAACTCATCATATAATTTAATCTCTCATCAATCCATCTTCCAGTTTGTGATAACTATCATAAGCTTTTTTTTTAATGCCTCTGTAATAGTTTTATTCTATTTAGTTTAGGCAGAGATACGAAAATAGATTTTTGTGGCCACCAAGGGCAACTTCGTATCTCTGCCTAAACTAAATAGAATAAAACTATTATACAGAGGCATTAAAAAAAAGCTTATGATAGGTATCACAAACTGGAAGATGGATTTTTGAATATTCCTTTGTTAAACGGAATAATTACATAAAGTAGGTGGCGGCGCTAGTTTGGGTGCTGAATGCGCCTTAAAGAATTTTTCGCAGCACATAATGAGATTGTGCGTTATTGAAGTTTGTGCTTCTAGTATTTAGTGATAACCTTGCCGTTACTTTGTTGTTTTCTATTGTCAGTTTTTGTTAAGGTTTCGTTCATTACATCAAGTCTTTGTTGTCGTAAAATATATTGGATTCGAAATCGGAGAACAGGTATATTACGTACGTTACACCTTTCATTTTACGTAACACCGGTAAATAAACTAGGGCTAAGATAAAATACACAACTCTTTAAGGTAGGTAGGTATACCACAAATAGAAATATTCTACACACTACATACATACATACTTTCTGTCCAAGTTTAGGAGTTCTCATGACGTCACAAAGTCGCTGAAAAGTGTCGCCCGGGAATCGTGACGTCACGAAGAATTTTAACTATCTAACTAATTATCTTCATATATTATAAAGAAAAAATACGTGTCCAATCTTATTTGATAGTTTAGCTGACAGACATTTTTATTTAAGAAACTTTCTGATTGCAACGGTGATATTTGTTTTCACGACTTAGAAAGACAAGACCTAGATATGTAAGTAAAAGTTAGAACATAAATTGTATTCTGTGGAAGGAAATAACTAAGGCTTTATATTTTGTCTCAAAATATAACAAAGTTAGTGAATGATAAGTATGTATCAAAATTGTTTTATATTTTTCTATGTGTTGCAGATGGATGTTGCTAATTGGCCTCAATCAAAAAGGACTTCCATTTAACAATCAAATTCTTAAGAATCTTATTATTCGAGTAATAAAATGATTTGGTTTCGAAATGTTCGAGTTTACTTTTATTGCAATACCGTTCATATTACTAAACACTAGAGGTGGTATAAGATTGCAAAATTAGCACCTTTGTTTTAGTCTTACGCTGCTACGTCAGAGTTACATTGTGAAACTATTTGTTTGCTGTTATCCTCCGTGCTGTTACTAACAAAAATAGTTCCTCTTAGTATCCGCCAGGGGCGCTGCAAGGCGTTTAATGTATGAAAGCAAGGGTACAAAAACTGCAAAACACAAATTAACACTTGTTTATTTGAATTATAAATGTAAAATAGGTAGATAAAATTATTTACAAAAATTACGATTGGTTGCGCAGTGAGCTAACGTTCACAAGGGGGCAAAAGAGTATGTCTATAATTATATTCGCTTAAAGTTGGCATGATCTACAACGGTCAAACTTCACCGTCTGCTGCCTCAACTCTTAGTTTAGGAACCAAATTAGATTTTGGTGGCCACCAAGGGCAACTTCGTATCTCTGCCTAAACTAAATAGAATAAAACTATTACAGAGGCATTAAAAAAAAGCTTAAGATAGGCCTGATGATAGGTATCACAAACTGGAAGATGGATTTTTGAAAATTGCTTTGCTAAACGGAATAATAACATAAAGTAGGTGGCAGCGCTAGTTTGGGTGGGGTATGCGTCATAAAGTACCTAGACTGCTCTGGTGACTGTTATGCTAGCGTGGGATTAAAAAGGCACTAACTAAAAAACTTTACCTCTTGTGTGTGTAAAATGTTTGAAGCTAATTAGAGAGAGCGACGTGATCGTCACGTCATATCTGTATAGGGGTTTGCGTAGTCTCCGGTCGGCACGATAGAGGCGCTGTACCAAAACTTATGGAAAAAGGCTAAGGGAAAAGGAGACGCCAAAATACAGTACAATTCTTTATTAGTAATTACGCCAGTTAGCTACTTAGCGTTACTAATAAAGAATTGTATTGTAATTAGTCAAACGATATAGGTACTTAGGTTAAGGTTATGGTGTGTACCTATACTCTTTTTTCCGCACTGAGACTCGGATTGGTCCAAACAAAACGATAAACGTTAACAATAGTATTCAATATTGTCTATAAATTAATAATAATAGTACCTACCTATCTAATAAAATAGTAGATTCAAGACAACAGATGACAAGACCGAGTTATAATGGGTGGTTTTGGCCCGAGTAAAACACTCTACTTTTCATTTCGATTGCGAGAAAATAAAACAATTCAAATTAGCATCTTCACTATCACTTGATGACATTTTTCACGTTCACAATAGATATCTGTGATTTTGAATAAAGAAAATTCTAGAGACTTAGCGAAAATTCTATCTTTGTTTTTAAATTTCTACACCCTCTACGCAAAAGTGCGCATTCTACCATGACTTGAACCTTCATAAAACACCCAAAACAATCACCAAGGTTCTATTTAAAAAAAATGTTTGACGGAGCACCAAAAAGTCGAGTCTTTATGTAAGAGGACGAATGCTTTGTACCATAATCGCAAACCTTTTAGATACCCAACAACCACACTCTACAAAGAAACACATATTCTTTCTGTTAGGAAAATTTTCATACAGCAAATCATTCTTAAACAGCATAAAATAACACCTCACTATGACGTTTCATACAAACGACGAAAAAACAAAGTGTTCGCTATAAAATCGTGCAAAACATCTTTCGCACACCATCACTCACAGTTCTTAGCTCCGTATATTTACAACAAACTCAATAAAATAGAAACTCTACAACATAAAACTAACTTAGAATGTAAACGTGTTGTCACACGCTACTTGCAAAAACTTGACTACTCTCAGGTAGAACAGTTGTTAGATATTCAATCTTAGATTTACTGACTTAAATTTGGGCTATATGTGTATGTATTAATATTTTCAGTTATTACTGCTTTTGTGAACTTTATTCTATTTCTGTGCTATTTATAAATTTTAGCTTTAGTTAGAAGTATAGTATAAATCTACAATATTTAAATGTTAAGTTTGTTAAAAGTATTATATTTATCCTATAATGTGAGGTTAGTAAGTAGTACCAGTGAGCCTAAAAGTCGCCGGAGGTGAGAGCCCTTGTGTCTAAACACAAGTTTAATCTAAACTTAGTTAGAGCAAGGTGTCATTATCTTTGACCCTGATAGGTTTAATACAAGTATACCGACTTTGTAACCCTATCTTTTTGTGAATAAATAAATTTTATTATTATTATTATTATAATACTTTTTAGCTCTAGGGCTTAAACACGAGTTTTAGCCCCGCTTAGCTACACTATTATGATAGGTACACTTTTCGAGTAAGAGAAGTGAAAATATAATTGATTTATCATCATCAGTGAGCGGCCCGATATCGGGCATCCGTGGTGGGTTCGTGGAAGAAAATCGCCCCCATATTTCCACCACAAGCGGCAGCGGCGCAAACACCCTGAGAGTTTTAGGGGGTTGAAGTCCCTCATAATCGTCCCGCTCCCCGCGGCAGTACGATATGCGTGCGATTTCCTTCAAGATAATTAAAAAAAAGTTACTGAGTTAGGTAAGTCTTCAAACCATCAGATATACCAATAGCGTTTAGTATCCATGATGGAAGATTTTTATAGCCTTCTTGAGGGAAAGGTTTCCGAGAGTAATAGATTCCTGTTAAGACCTTGATTCTCATTTTCTAATAGGGATACCTACCCTACAGGCAAGACATTTTCATCGAGCGGTATTTTCCGTAGCCCGGCCCTTCCAGATCAATAAATGTCAATGAGCTCCATCTATCTTTCATTTATTGAAGCATTTCTATTCCTTTCTAACCAAACCTTATCTGCGTTAGCATCGGACATCGGTTGGGTAGTTCCTCTACAGCTCTACAAGAGATGTCGCTGATGGAAATTTTTCGCATTTAAATGCAAGGTTCGATGAACGTAAAGGGAAAAAAAAATATTTTTATAGTGAGTTGCACTGAGGCTATTTTCCGTAATTTTTAGATTTCCTGCCGAAATCGAAACTTTTGGAACATTAGGTATAGGTATTAAATTTTCATTGGAAAAAAAATGTCTACAATAAAAAGTTAAATTTTGTAATTTAACCAAGCAAACTCATGGCAACTTATCAAAATACGGTAGGATAAACATACTTGTTAATAAAACAATACATTAGGTTTGAAATCTCATATAATTAGATAGAACAGTACAATAGTTGTTAGCAAGGCTGTATAGAAGGCGATAGGGAAGCATTTGTCCAAGACCCTGGTGATGGAGAAGCGGCGATTACGGCGAGGAGATTGTTCGCGATCCATGGTGGTGGTTTAGGAGAATTAGCAGCAACCACCTGATAAGAGAAATACTTGATTAGATAATGTAAAGAAGGATCTATTTTGATGAACAGCGACAGAGATGATTAAATTTCTGTTCGTCCGTAGGTACGCTTTTTTTCTATGGACGCGTTTAAAGATTATTTCTATCCTATGGGAACTGATTTATGGGGTAAAACAAAACAACCGATCAGCTATCTATTTTCGATAAAATGTTATTTATACTTAGATCTACCTACTACCACGCTTATTCTCAAGATCCTTACTTCTGTATTTATGTAAAAATTTAGAGGTAACTTTGCGATTTTTTTCTATAGAGAAAGATTTATGGAATCCTGTTATCGAAAAATATGATCGATAGATAAAGTCCTGAACTTTACTTATACTCGTAAATTTCAAAGTTAAATATTTAGTAATCTGATGGAGTTGATTAGAGGCCCTTAAGATGATACGCTGAACCAAACTAAAGCAGAGATGCGATAATTGAGTTTGGTGGCCACAAAGTGCAACATCGTATCTCTGCCTAAACTAAACAAAATAAAACTATTATAGATGCATTAAAAAAGATTATATTAGATACAACAAACTGCCCATTGAAAGTTTTGAAATTACCTCTGACAACGAAAACAGTAAGATAAAATAGGTGACGGCGCTAGTTTGGCTCGGCGTATCGTCTTAAATAGTAAAAAAAAATACATAGAGGATAAGGGAACAATTATTAAAAAATACCTTTGGAAGAACAGTCGTTGCAGCCTTGATCCTTACACGTGCACTGATCAGAGCAAGAGCCAGCTTGGCAGGTATCTATAATTACAGTAAAAAAATTAAAAAATGCTGGACAATCCACACAGCATTATCCAGCCCCAAGCTAAGCAGAGCTTGTGTTATGGCTACTAGATAACTAATATACACCACAATACAATACATTACATAGATAGATATTTGTTATTATACTTAGAAAGATGACCAGAACGGTACAAATACCTGCAGATCGTACAAATATTTGTCACCTTCGCCCACCGCGCCTCAGAGGTCGTCAAACTACAATATAACGAAGTTTACGGCTATTGTTACGTCCTAAATATGTTCAACTTACCTTTGCAAGGTTCACAAGGAGAAGGCATGGCTGCAGCTGTTGATCAGTGGATTTATCTGACTATGCCTCTGTTAGATTCAGCATGAAGTTATATACCGTAAAGTTGCTGAAAAAACCGCGGGAAGTAGTTCAAGGCTGGTGAAAAACATGTCTTGTCTCAGAAATTCACACTAAAATCGCCATTCAAAAAATATGAAGAAGTTTACTGATGCCTTGTAGATTTTTTATCTTTAAATGCAATGGTGTCTATTTATTGGTGGTTATTTATGTACCGTTTTATTTTGTACAGGCTCATCTTCAAAGGTGTTAATAAGCACTAACGTGCTTATTTTGAAAACTTCTAATAGAATCCACAGGTGATCGGAATGATGGCTTTTATTTCGGTCAGCGAATTAGCATTGCCATTCAACGTTACCATTCTGTCAGCATTCTAGGCAGTCTGCCTTCTGGCTTTACGGCTTTGACGGCTTTTATTTTTTGAAAATAGATGTATATTGTGTAACAATCAAATAATAAATTTAAATTAAAACTAGTATTAACAATAGAAACAATTAAGCTATCTGCAAACTGTTGAAAAAAATCTACAGGTAGCTGAACTGATCCATCAATACCAGTTGGAAGCGTGCCTAAGACACTGGCTGTATTGCCCCGCTGTATAGTAATGCTGAATATTGTATGTGTAAATATTAGATGTATAATTGTATATACCTACTAGTTGTAATTGTTATATTTGAAAGAATAAACTACGTAAATAAATAATAAAAAAACGACTTCAAAAAAGTTGGAGGTTCTGAAGTAAACGGTTTTTTTTGTAGTTATGGTGCAACGTTAAAAATAGGTATACCTATATTTTAAACTTGCACCAGTTTTAATATTTTTTTATATCGTCGACAAATCGATTTATTTCTTTAAGTTCAAAAGAGTAAATTCATCTTCTTTTTATAAAAAAATATGGAAGCAATCTGGCCAGTTACTTTTTCAGGTCACCCTGAAAAAAAGCTGTTTACGTTCCGCTCGACCAAGTTCCTGTCAATAGAACTACTTCCTGTTTTTGCATTTCCGGCTGCATTGTCTGTTATCCTTGTGTCTTGATGAAGTTTGATATTTAAGATTAAAATTAATTTAGTTATTGCATTCTCAACCGGATATTGGGACCGAAATCATGACTACTATTACACAGACTTTGGGTAAGATTATTACTTAATTAAATTGTTTATAGTTAATTTCGCAAAATCATTACCAATCGACTACTAACGCCTAGGACAAAGTAATAAGCGATTAAAATACAAGTCACTCTTACGCTGACAAAACTCCCCAAAAACAAGTAAAGATTATAAACTTGTGTTTGAAACTTCGAATAATTCTATATTGCCTGCTGTACCTATATGACTTTCTTGGATATAATTTCCTGTCGTTGTACACTGTATGGTTTCACGCAAAACTTGAACCACTTATGTCCAGAAGTGGTTCTTCTGATCACAAAACGAATTTTCACTTTTCAGAAACAATCACCTTCACTGCGAAAGCTCCAAGCAAGCAAGAACCGAAATCAGTTTCATTCAGTCCGGAATGCCTCACCTTCAATACAATGGCCCAAAGCCACACTTGCACCCCAGATTGCCTCTGCAAGACTGAATGCCCCCAAGACTGCCCTTGCAGGACCGAATGCCCTCCAGGTTGCAGCTGCAAGACCCGTTCATTGAAGACCACACAGATGTTCTTTTATGCAGTTGGTGTGGTTATTTCCATGCTGGCGGCGTATGTTATGATCAGCACTGATTCAAAGGTGTTTCTGGTGTTTTGGGTGGTCTACTCTGTTTTAAGGAGGATGATGTTGAAGTCTAGAAAGTTGAGTAAGACCTCTGAACAGGGATTTCAAAGTAAGATAAAGGCTGATTGAATATTATTGATTACTTAAAGAAGTGAGACGATTAATCTTTTCTATTAGAAAGGGATTAAGCACTAGAAAGGGATTAAGCACAAAATAAAGCTAGGACATGTCCGGCCAAATATTGTTTTTTGCACATGATGTACCCACGCACAATTATTTATTTGCGCACTAATTTATTTTAAAACTGAAAAGCTACTAAGTACATTTCTTGTTACCAATTTACTGTATTATTTAGTAAAATTATGTTAAGTAACGTTGTGTTTGTCCTACCGCCATTATAACCACATACCCAATGATATTATAATAAAAAAATTGCTGAACAAATTCACACAGCATTATCTAGCCCCAAGCTAAGCAGAGCTTGTGTTATGGGTACTAGATAACTGATATACATAAATAACACAATACATAGATAGATATTTTTTTAATACATAGAAAACGACCATAACACCCTGAACAAATGTCTGCAGATCGTACACACATTTGTTCTGAGGCGGGATTCGAACCCGCAATCTCCTGCGTCGCAGGCAGAGCTTCGCCCGCCACGCCACAGAGGTCGTCATTATACATAAACTGTGTCAAATCACATTGCACAAACCCTTGAAGCAGACTTCAAAAAAAGTATCTGAATTCAGTCGTATCTACCTTATCTATTCCACTCAAAGATGCTTATTTCAACCAATATTACTATAGTAAGTACCTACCTATTATAAAACAAGATGGTACGTACCAAACATCTATTAAAAAACTAAATGATACTAACAAAAAACTCAAGCCACGCGTTTTATAATTTTCTAAGCGCTACAGTTTCTACAATTTTAAGTAGGTACCTACCAAATCCGCCATCTTTAATCTTTGCTGAGATCAAAACCCGCGATTTCAAAGCATTGACCCCTTGGCGAAACTAATTGCCATAAAAACTTACTACGTTCATACAAAATGATAATAAGATGGTGACGTGACGTGGTACATCACAGAAAACTAAATAACCAACTTACGTCTTGAACCCATATGTTGAACCTGTCTATATCTAAATAAAATGGATATTAAGAGCAAAAATTCATTTTTTTTTATAAGGATATACATAGGATTTCGTGTTCATAGAGCGGGAGAGCAAAGCAACGTCAGTGCAAAAATCAAGTTTTTTTTATTATTTCCTATTAATTATTCAAAATAAAAAAAATAGAAAAACTACACGATGACATCATAAAACATTAGTCTGGCTATGTAATTCGTAAAAGAATATGTGGTGTTGTCGCTGATAATTTAAATCATTTCAATTAAAACAGTTTTTTAGGTGAATAAAAAAAATATTTTTTTTTTATTTAAGACAAGTTCATTTTCTAAAATTGTATTCGATTACCCGAATTCTACCGGTTTTTCCCTACCTACCGTATCTTTTTAATCTGAACATTTACGTCCGTTACCAAGTTACCATAAACGTAAGAGTTTAAAAATAAATAATAATAATAAATAATGCCGGACAATTCACACAGCATTATCTAGCCCCAAGCTAAGCAGAGCTTGTGTTATGGGTACTAGATAACTGATATACATAATATAATACAATACATAGATAGATATTTTTTATTATATATAGAAAACGACCAGAACACCCTGAACAAATGTCTGCAGATCGTACACACATTTGTCCCGAGGCGGGAATCGAACCCGCAACCTTCTGCGTCGCAGGCAGACCTTCGCCCACCGCGCCACATCGGTCGTCAAAATACACATTTTGCTTGATTTTTGGAACAGGCGCACCCTTAGGTATCTTAGGTATACATTTAAACTTTCATGAAACGTCATCTAAGTTTAGAGAGGTTTTGGTCAACTAACTAGCAGATTTGGCTGAGGATCAGAAGAGGCACCAAAGGCAGAAATAAATATGCAGGTCTTGACAGAGCCTACGCATTTGCTCCCCTTGGAATCGAGACGCTCCAGGTTTTTAAAAAAATGGAGTGTCTGTTAGAAGTATCGTGTGACCTTTTGTAATGCCGCTAGTAAAATATAAATATTAAATATATTCGTTTTTTTTAAATAATTTGCCAATTGAACCTGCAAGCGCCGACAAATACTTAAAAAAAGGTGGTGATCGTGATATTTGATAATGTTACGTTTTTATAAAATTCACAAACCTATCTTACTAACCTTTCTGACGACCTCAGTGGCGCGGAGGGCGAAGGTCCACCTGCGACGCAGTAGGTTGCGGGTTCGATTCCCGCCAAATGCTCCAAAAATACCAGTGAATTGAAGTCGGTTTTATCATGAGTTCATAAAAAATTGTTTACGATCTGGTGCAAATTACTTACGCAGAAAAAAATAAAAACCGACATGCCAAACCGTGACGAAACACCTTAGAAAACCTCTCCTTACTCATCTCAACCATAAAAATATTTGTACTGTATTGTCTTATCATTAAAGAAAATCGTGTAATAGTTGTACCATATAAAACTCAAGAACGGTTGGATCGCTTTTTAATGATCTTTGTTTTTTGTTTTTGTCTCCGTCCCCAATAGCAAAATAAAAATAAAAACTAAACTAAGCTACCCATAAATTTGTTTGCAACAGTCTGCAGTAAGCTCAATTGTTTCAAATGTAACTACTCGTTTTGTTTAATTTATTATTTGATTGTAATTTTCTTTGTAAAGTGGCAAAACAAAATTTTAAATATAGAAAATTCAAAACATGAAATATTATGAAGAAAATCTTTTTCCCGGAATTTTTTCCTAAATAACGCCATCTCTGATTCTAAGGGGAACGAAGTTTGTCAGCTATATAACAAATATGTATGAGTCCTTTGTTTTCTTCTTATGACATGAGCCAGAGGGAGAAAAAACATTGTTATGCGCAGGTTGAAGCACAACCGCGCAGTCCCCAGCCGCCCTTACGCTCACCCGCCCTTGCGCTCACCCGCCCTTCGGTTTGTCTTGTCCCAGAGGCTTGAAAGCTCGTGCACCTACGAGAACAGTACTTTTTGTCGTGCACCATGCATGAAACCACCACGGATGATCCTTGTGCGCCCGGGGGAGAAATAGATCAACTATTTGAGGCTTTTGCGAAAAATTTCAATGATAAAATTGAAACGATCCAGATGTTAAAACGGAGGCTGAGTGACGCTTACCGACGGGAAATCGGGGGGAATCCAGAGCCGACCGAAGAAGAAATTCTTGAAAGAATCAGAGCACTCCAATTTGGTGAGTTTTTGTTCATTTATAACTCCTCGTTATAGGTAACTTCTCGTCGTGGAGTTTACGGGACGCAAGTTTTCGTTTTATGTTCACACAACACAATACAGTTTTACTAGTTCTAAGTTTTGTCTACAACATGTATTAAACATGCTGTAGACAAAACTTAGAAATAGTATTATACGGCCCTCGTTTTCACAATAAACAATACTTGTCTAAAACATGCCTGTTTTGTGTAGTGAGAACGGAGTCACTGTATCAGACAAGTATAATCAAAACATGTAGACATAAGTGTAGACGCGGATGTGTTTATTACTTGTCTAATATTTGTTAGCTAATCAGTGCGAACGAAATAATTTTTGAGATAAGTATTTGACAAGTTTTGTATGCAACCAATTGAAAACATGTTTCTTGGTGAAAACGAGTCCGTCATCTTAATTGAAATGTTTTTGAAACTATCATGAATATAAAGACATAAGTCAATTATAATTATAACGGGATATTGACTATGATCTGGGTTTTGTTTCATGCATGATGGATGCATGATGGATGCATGATGGATGCATGATGGATTCATGATGGATGATAAACTGTACCGAAATATTAGAAAGCTCATAACTCGAATCATGGTAAATGTAGCGTTAGAAATGACTTAGATATGTGTTAATTTAAATGATTAATGTAACTTGGTGTTGGTGATTGAGATCAGCAGGGCTATTTAATTTCATTCGATTCGTTTTCGGAGCGGAAACGTCCGATTCGTATTCGATTCCGCGAACGCTATTTTGATTTCGTTGCGGATTGATGATCGAAAGTATGAAACTCTCCTAACAAGGATCCGCATTCGAATGTCAAAAGTTTTCGAATCCGCTGGTTCAAAATAGCGTTCTTCGGCAAAGTTTTCGATATCGAATCCGAAGGCCTTTCCGACGAATTAAAATACCCCTGCTGAGCTACCCGTTACTACACCATATTTTAGAAATGCGTGAACATTTTGTTCGTAACTGAACAAGTTACCGAATTTATACCAATATCTGTGAAAAGTTTGACGATATTGGCGCTTTTGTTGTGTGATTGTTTAGTAGGTATCATAGTTCGTTATTCGAAACGTGTCTATGGTTGTTTTGAGGAAGGTACTTATTTTTAATCACCTAGCTACGTGAAAATTAATTAATTAGGTACCGATATGTAGGAATTCCATACCTAACAAAACCAGAGACAGTGTTATGTTAATTTGACTGGTAGGAAGGTTGGTAAAAAATGTTGTTTTCGTAAATCACAATAAAATTAAACATAGACTATGAAATCGGAACAAGAATTAGAAATGCATTTACAAAACTAAATAACCACCTATTAGTATATTTGCAATTCAAGTAAGTAATAGGTACCACAGAATAACTATGTAAACGTACTACCTACGTAGAAACGCCAGGTCGATGACCCCGTGTCTGCAATATTTAAACTTACTCACGGACGTGTGAGAACTACGTATCTGAGATTATCCAATCAATTTATTCTTATCAATAAAATTCAATGTTAAAAACAACGCGGGATCCAAATATTGATTAAGGCGCATAACCCACCCAAACTAGCGCCGCCAACTAATTTATCTTATTATTCCGTTTAACAAAGGAAGGAACCCTTTGTTGACAAATGTGTGTACGATCTGCAGACATTTGTTCAGGGTGTTCTGGTCTTTTTCTATATATTAATAAAAATATCTATCTTTGTATTGTATTATTATTATGTATATCGGTTTTCTAATACCCATAACACAAGCTCTGCTTTAAATATTTCACTTTGAATCAGCCTAATTGGCTGGTAGGTACCTATGGGTAGGCATGTGTCTAATTTGATTAGTACATTCATAAAAAAAAATTACAGCGGAACTTCTCAAAGCGAACAATAAATGTCGTGGTTCTGGCAGTTGTCAAAACTATTTGTGATACCGAAATTCGGCAAACGCCCCAACTAAACATAATAAAATTGGTGTCCTTCGGTAGCCCTTGAGGATCAAGGTCACTCCGAGAACGTGGATCGTTTGGTTCCCTCTGACTTATTATGTACCAACTGGCATAAGGGGAACTCAAGGTTGTCTGGGTCACTCTCCAGCATATAAAATGGTAATAAATTCTCTACTGTGTATTAAGTAGGTAAAAATATATGGATTTGCTATCTCAGGCGCTATGCAGACAGAGCCACAAGCTATTTACATAAAAACTTTTTCTTTAACAATTTGCTGTCTGTTTCCCTCTAAGGGTCCAGAGGCCTACATATTAGAGCCCTTACAATATATTCTGCCCATCTGAGTCCATAATTAGACATCAACTTCTGTTCCAGTCGATTTTGGTCTTGTATTTATGGTCTACATTTTTTATTTGCTTACATTTAAAATCAGTAATGTTTGCTTGAAATCTCTGGTACCAAATAATATACCTTACAGATTGTAGAACAAAGCCAAGAACACCTTTGCTAAGTAACTGCTTTTTCCTCATACTTTTGGGTGATTGTTTTGCACACACAAACAAAACAATCAAGAATTTCTCCATTACACAATGAGAAATAATAAAGACAACGCCACCGATCTACAAAATACTCTCTTTCATCCCCTAGCAATATTTCACATTCGAGAGTAACCTATGACCTATTCAAAATGCAAAAACGTAGCATCCACCTGGGCAAGTACCTGCACAACCCAGATGAGCTAACAGACATCTCTTTGAAGAAAATCCTACAGTTCCTAGCAGCTGCAAGAGTTAGTGGCGAATTATGAACGCCGCAGCTTCAGGGGTGAACGTATAAAGCGGCGATCACAATAGGCCTATCATGGCCGCAGTGACACACAAGCCACCCAAGCAAATAAAAAAATGACCTATCCAATCATAACTATTTATAACCGTTGCCACCTTGCCACATCAATCGATGCACTTGCACATGCGTGTTGCGGCCAGCGCAGAGGTCCTCATATACTCTGTGCAGTTGGAGAAGAGGGGTCGATCGGCCTGTGAGCCTCCTTCGTGAGTCATACCTACCTACTAAATAAGCAAGGGCTTATGAGTGAGTGTCTTCGCAATAGCGGTGGCGACGTAGTACCTTCGCACGAGGGTTTGTCATCTGAAGGAAGTGGCGGGCGGGGGTAGGAAGTAGAACAAAATTCTGACTGGAGTTCCTTTTTATGGGTTAAAAACATTTTAACAAAGAGCTAGAGCTCGATCGAGAACTTTCTTTTGATCTGGTCATAATTTTATAAAGGTCATAGAACAATTGCACAATGTAGACTTATTTAATGTATAGCTTTAGTTTCTTCTAATTTTTGTGTAGAACAATGTACAACCAATGACAATTTATCCATAAATGATTAAATTTTTTGTAACAATTTTGTGTGCCGACGTCTCCGTTGGCGACGTCCTTGAGAGGGATTGTCAAATAAAAGGCATCGTCCCTGAGATTCGGAAGGTCCGATGAAGAATAATAACGCGCAAATTCTTTTCAAACTATAAAAAATAATTCCATCTGCTCAGGCCTGCCACCTGCCACCGCTGATGTGTAAGACAAGTCAGTACCAGTAGCGAATATTGCTAATTTTACCATTCAAAACAATGATGTTATTTTGTCTCCAGTTTTACTGATCCTTTTTTGTGATCCGAGTCTATAAGTGATTCCTGTCCAATTCCTTATAGAATCAATCATCAAAGAAAAATTGTCGAAGTCTTCAGAGGTTAGAGTCTAGAGGTCGCCATGTCCAATATTCAGGATTATCAGTAGGTTGAGCCCAATGATTTCCTAGCATGTTTATATTTCCTTAATTTAGTTTAGCGTTACTTTTCATTTAACGCATGGGTGAAGTTTCTTGTGATTTCGTTCTAGATATTTTTTTTGTGTCATATCGTTGAATCAGATTTTTATTACAGAATTCTTACATGCGCAATTATGGCCATAAACCTTTCTTCAATAAACTTGAGATTCTATTGTTTTCATTTGGTAAGGTACTTATAAAAACTGTAATGGCCACATTGATCCGGGACCGATCGTTCTACATGGCCACCTTCTCGAAATTGTTTCCGAGTACACTTACCTTGGGCACATTCTGCAGTTGGGTAAAAACCATTTCGAGAAGGATCCAGCTAGGTTGGGCAGCGTTTCGGAAACTATGTCGAGTCTTCTCGCCAACCATACCGCAATGCTTGAAATTGAAAACAAAAGTTTTCAATCAGTGCGTCCTACCCGTCAAAACTTAGGGAGCGTGGACACTCACGGAAGGGCTGGTCCACCAGTTTAAAGTCGCCCAGCGAGCTATGGATAGAGCTTTGATCGGAGTTTCTCTGAAGGATGATTCGCAACGAATACATCCGACAGAGAACCAAGGTTATCGACATAGCGTGGCAGTGGGCCAGCCATATCTCGAGAAGAACCGACAACCGCTGGGGTAAACGTGTTCTTGAGTGGAGACCGGGACTCGGCAAACGTAGTGTAGGACGCCTTCCACCCAGGTGGGATGACGATTTGCGAAAAACTGCTGGCAGATGCTGGATGCGGCAAGATAAAGACAGCGTATGGCGCTCATTAGGGGAGGCCTATGTCCAGCAGTGAACTAATATAGGCTTATGATGATTAAAACTGTAACTTGAAGCGATGACTATGCAGTTTCTTTTTGATGAAAATAATTTATAACGGGATATTTACCATGATTGAATTTTTGAGTTTTACAATATTTCGGCACAGTTTCAGGCGCCATGATCACGGAATAACATAAGTCACAGCGAGTTGGTTTTTATTGGAGCCATTGATACCACTCATTCTTTGTCTTTGACTTGAAACGTTACCACTACCACTGGTTTCATTTTCGAACGCAACTCGATCACGACACACAACACTGTATCTGAACTCGGCCTGGTTGGTACATCAATTCTTCGGGTTTTGCGTATTTTCACCGTCCGGATAAATGGAAATCTTCTAGTTTGTTTTTCTATTGAAATTTTTTCAGAACACCTATTTTATCCACTGTAGGTAAACCTATTTTTTAAAGATGAGATAAGTCTAAAATCCTCTTAGCTGAATTTAACGGAAATCAGCCATATGCCTACTAATACAAATACAAATACAAATACAAATATACTTTATTGCACACCAAATAATTACAAAAAAAAAACATATATACAGAAAACAAAAACAATTACAAATAATGTACAATGGGCGGCCTTATCGCTAATAGCGATCTCTTCCAGGCAACCTTAGGATGGACAAGAAGTGATTGAAGAAGTATAGACGGTGGCATGTAAATATAATAAAATACTGTTTATGTAGGTAGTAGAAGAAGAAATAAATACTTACAGCTATAAATATGTATATAAATACTTATATTTGTACATGTCATAAACAAAAATTATTTATCATAAAATAAATATACTAAATAATAAAGTTACTTAAATATTTGATGTTGAGGCTAGGAAGTGTTCATAGACCATTTTTTTGAATATAGGGAGAGACTTGGCATGTCGAATAGAAGTGGGTAAAGCATTCCACAGTTTTATGGCGTATACTGTATAGGATGAGCTATAGGAGTGGAAAGGGCGGAGAGTTTTCAATTGGAGTGTGTGAGTTGAGCGGAGGGAGCGATCATGAGTTTTGTGGAGGTATTCAAATCTTTCTTTGAGGTAGCGAGGTGTGTTAGGGTTGAACAGGATAGAATATAAAAGGGAGAGGAAGTGTGCGTCCCGGCGAAGACGGATGGGTAACCATTTTAGCTTTATGCGGTACTCTGTGATGTGATCATACTTTCGCAGACCGAAGATGAAACGTATGCAGAAGTTTTGAAGCCGCTCAAGCTTGTCAAGCTGTACTTGGGTTAGATCAGGATAGCTGGCGTCGGCGTAATCGAGGATTGGGAGCAAGAGTGATTGAGCAAGCGCAATTTTGGTGGATGTTGGTAAAAAGTTTCGCAAACGTCTGAGCGAAGCTGCCGAAGCAAAGGTCTTTCGGCTAACTTCTGCCAGCTGGGGTCCCCAGGAGAGTTGGTTATCTATAAGAATTCCTAAGTTTTTAACAGTTTTACTGATTTCAATCTGGATGTTATCAAAAAGGACTTGGGGAAGGTGAGCCCAGTCAATTTTAGACACCATTCGCGAGCTACCGATTACAATTACCTGGGTTTTCGTGGGGTTCACTTTCAGCCCATGTTTGTTGCTCCAATCAAGAATGATATTTAAGTCGTCGTTGATCCTACAAATAGCTTCCCCTAGTCGATCAACTGGAGCTTTGGTATATAACTGTAAATCGTCTGCATAAAGGTGGTAGGAAGAAGATATATGTTTGGAGATAGAATTAATGAAGATGGCGAAGAGGAGTGGCCCTGAGGTACACCGGCACTCAGTTGACACCAGGAAGAAACGTTATCGTCAATGGTAATGCGTTGCCGGCGACCAAACAGGTAACTACGAAGCCAGTGAATTACATTTGGAGAGATGTTAAGAGAGCGAAGGATACTTAATAGAATGTCAAAATCAACGTTATTAAAGGCACTACTGAAATCCAGAAGGGAGAGAACTGTTGTTGATCCGTCCCAGATACCATCTCTTATGTCGTCAGTGATCTTAATAAGAGCTGAAGTAGTGCTATGGCCTGGGCGAAAACCGGACTGGTAAGGGTTGAGAAGGTTATTGGAGTTAAGAAAGAGACTGAGTTGTTGGTGCACAAGTCGTTCAAGAACTTTAGATAAGAAAGGCAAGATAGAGATTGGACGGAAATCGGAGAAAGAAGAGGGTTTAGATTTCTTAGGTAGTGGGGTAACTTGTGCATCTTTCCACGCGCTGGGAAATGTACCGCTTTTGATAGAGAAGTTCAGTATGTAAGTAATAATATGGATGATATCATCAAGGATAGGAAGAATCATTTTCTTACTAATACCATCACTGCCGACAGCATTAGAAGAAATGGATGAAATGCTCTTCTTAACATCGGTATCGGTAAAAACGCTAAAGTAGAAAGGAACAAAGTCAGGAGTGGGGATTAACGAAAGAGATTTTAATGTTTGAAATTTAATAGTTCCCTCAAACTTAGAGCAAGAGGAGAAGTGAAGGTTTAAAGCGTTAATGTCTAAGTCTTTTGAGGGATTATGAAGCCGTGATTTACCAACCCCTAGTGATCTGAGAAACTTCCATACTTTAGCGGGGTTATTATTTTCTATAGAATTATGGATGTGTCGGCGTTGTGCATCCCTACACACCTTATTGCAGTGATTACGAGTTTTGATAAAAATTGCTTTGTTTTCGTCGGTGGGTTTACGCTTATACCTAGCCTTGACTACAAGTTTCTTACGGAGTTCAGCTTTTATTTCATTTGTAAGCCAAGGAGCGGGAAGATGTTTTATTTTTACTGCTCTAACTGGGGCATGCTTGTCATACAGATCGGTTAAAATGCGATTGAAGTGTGAGAGTTTACTATCAATATCAACGGCGTCTAAAATCTCGGACCAATCAGCGTCACGCGCGTCCTTCTGTAGTGTCTCGACATTCATCGCACCAAAGTTGCGCTGAAGAAGGATTTTAGGCTTGGCTTTAGGGGGACGAATTTTGTAGGAGAGGAAGATCAAGTCATGATATGAGAAAGCATCCGCTGGGCACTGGCCGTGCTTCGCGACATGGGACATGGAGGAAACTAATATAAGATCAAGAAGAGAAGGCTTGCAGTTAGGAAAATTATGAGTTGGATTTAGGGGAAGAATGGACAAATTACTGGACTGGACAAGACCTTCTAATGAGCATGCTCGAGAGTCACGTTTTAACAAGCATGTGTTAAAATCCCCCATAATAATGGTATGATCGTATAAAGGAGTCAGCTTATCAAGAAGGTTCTCAAAAGAAGGAAAGTAATTGATACGGAGAGAAGGGGAATAATAAACGCCAAGCAAAATTTTACGATGAGAGAGGAGAACCTGGATAAATAAATGTTCACCCGCACTGGACAGTGGTGGCTGCGCAGACATATCAATAACAGTGTAAGGAATATAAGATCGGATGTATATGGCTACGCCCCCACCCCCAGCGCCAGTGCGGTCATTACGAATGAGTTCGTAGCCGGGAAGCGAGTAAAGGTCGGAAGATAAGCAGGGTTTTAACCACGACTCAGAGATAAGAATTGCATGAATATTGGCCAGATTAAATGACGCCAGCATATCCGTAAAATGAGCCGGAACGCTTTGTGCATTGATATGCACTACGTTAAAGTTTTTAGGAACATTGGAAAAAGTAGCCTCTAAGGTATCAGAGAGAGTTGGAATGCTCACAAAACTGTCGTTGCTACCACTTCCATCAAAAGAGGAACATGACAAGAAGTCGTCACCGCTATTATTATTCATAATTATGGTCAGTGTATAAACTTATTGTTTTATAATAAAATATATACCTATAAATTTAATATAATAAACTATATAATATAATTATATTTATTTTTATATTTCTTTAGTCACTTGTGTTGTGCCCATCTGCCAGTTATCAAAGTCGAGAAAAACTCTAGGAAAAACAAACAAAAATTACATACTAACATACTAAGTAAAATAAAAAAAAATTAATAAAAACCGATCAAAGAAAAAAACACAAAAACTAAAATAAGCCGATCCGGACAATTATAGGTACACGGTGCTGAATACTGGCTACACTTACAGGTTAATTTCAACAAAAACAAAGGAAAGAAAAGAAAAAGAAAACTAATACAAAAAGCGGATTGGAACCTTGGACGAAAGAAATCACCCACATAAAAGTGTGTGAAGCTCTCGTAGGGAATTTCTTTTCTGAAGTTATCAGTTTACTTAATTGACATTTTGATTCTGACATAAAAAGCAAGCGGTGCGCCATAGAGAAGAAGTTGAAGTTGAGAATCTTCATAGCAAAATGTAAACAATGATTGAATTGAATAATGAGATTGTTAACTTAACAATAAAGCAAGGAAGGAATGGTTTACTGTCTACCCGCTAATGTTACGCAGAAAAATACTAGTTACAGTTCAACAACGCAATAAGCCAGCCGATCGGATCACTGAACGAAGTAGTGAACAAGAATTATGCATAGGAAATACTAAGTTAATTAAACTCTAAGTTACAAAGCAACATTAATTACTGCGCTTTAAGGTAAAAACAATACTTATTTATAACCCAGACAACAGGGCTATAACTTCAGTTAACTATTATATATTATTTCCTATAGGTAGGTAGGTATATAAAACCGGTTGGTAAAGGCCCTGTTTTTGTTTACGCGCCTGTGATCATTTTATAAGTACCTGTACGGCTATAAGTTACTCGACTATCTCTTTGTAGAATGGAAGCTCGTCCTTGTTTTTCAAACCTTATTTATTGGTAGGGTCAAGTGGGGCAAATGCGAGTACCATACCTAGAAATACATATTCAACCCTTTATAACTTTTTTGTTTGTTTAAGTATAAGATTCATAATTATCATGTTAATTAAGCATTTAATAGACTACAAATTAATGTTTTTTTCAAAATAAAATCACCCCAATTGCGTAAGATATTTAGAGTAAAAAAAAATATACCTCACTTATTGCATTTCCCCCATAAACAGGGGCAAATGTAATAATGTTGATCTATTCCTTAGGGCTGTGGATAGTTACAAATCAGGGGTAATAGCAATAAAATACGAAAATCTTATAAAATTATGGTTTTTATTTCAAGGAGATCGCATGAAAACTTACAGAGATATTAACTTTTTCTTACAGACTATCACACTATTCTTAAATCAATCATAAACGATCTTACGAAATAATCATATTTCTGAACTTGTAATCGAAGTATATTATATTACGCTTGGTTATTGTAGGATTTGGCAATATCTTAACGATAGAATCAGCGGTGATTGTATCAAAATCCTCTATTGTTGGCCATACAAATGTTGCTCCCTTGCGTCGTACAAATTTGACCTCCCAACGACTATCTATCTTGTTTTGCACAATGCCTATGTAATATTTATATTTTTTTATTAGAGCGTATTTAACAATCACCCATTTGTTAATTTGTAGTTCAGCCTCCTCTATCGTATTTTCCTTATTCATTTCCGTCATTATTATTTTGTTATCTGGCTCTATAAGATCGCCAGCTTCATCTTCTGGCTCTATAAGATCTCCAGCTTCATCTTCTGGCTCTATATGATCTCCAGCTTCATCTTCTCGCTCTCTAAGATCTCCAACTTCATCTTCCACCCATTCACTTTCATCGGAATTAGCATAGTGTATTTCATTTTCAGAACCTACATCAGTACTGTCATCTTCGGAATCTTTTCTTTTCATTCTTTTTTCCTTTCGTCCCTTATTCCCTTTCATATTCTTGTGTATTTTAGTTTTTTTTCTCTTAATTAGATTTTCTCTTTCCCTTAAAATCTCAAGCATTTCAGTCGACGTAACAACTTCCGCACCTGAGGCTACCTTACGTTTCTTTTGTTTATTTACAGCCCGATCTTTTTGCTGTATAGTGGAAATAATCATTTGTTCTAATGACATAGTTGGGGCAGTATTAGAGTCTTGTATCTCATTTGATAGAGGAGTTGACGTAACGGAATTCTGTGAACCTGCTTCGTTGACAATTGACAATTGAGAAGTTGTTGGAATGGGCTCCTCCCCGAAAGCTGGTGGATTTATTATCGATGGTGATGAGTTATTTGAACGATCAGGATAAGGACCCACCTCACTATCGTTCACATGACACACAAGGTGCTTCTCCCACCGCTCTAAAGCCTCCTTAGAGAAACTTTCTCTTGGGATGACGTCAGAATTGAACGGAAATATCCCCGATTTTCTAAATCCACTCATGATAACATCTTCACTTACTTCCATCCAAGTTTCACCCAAAAATTGTGAAAACAGTGCTTTGGGTAGTTTTAGACCGATATTATGTCTCTGCCAAGTGGCAACAGTTTGGTCCCATTTCTGTTTAAAAGATTTGAACACGGAAACGTCTAATGGCTGTAATCTATCACTTGTGTGGGCTGGCAATTTAATAATGGTTATGTCATTGGCCAAAGCAGTTTGTATTAGGTTGAGAGATACATGCGTAGAGTGGCCGTCGTATATGACCAGGACTGGCCGTTCGTCACCCAGAGCTGGTATGAGGACTTTTTCAAAATAGTTTTCAAATATCTCTTTCTCCATCCAACCATTTGGAGAGGCAGCGTAAGCCGTACCGGGATATTCCTTGTCTGGCTGGGCTTTCCACTGGTCCCAGATATTTTTTGCTTTAAATATAATCAAGGGTGGCGCTCGACCACCGGCAGCATTAACAGCCAGTACAAAAGTTGTGTTTTCTCTTCCGGATGTGCTGGTGACTCTGGATGAGGTTTTACCCTTTTCTCCGACGATTTTTGTTTTCGACGGATCTATACTGAGACTACTCTCATCCAAATTCCAGATCTGTTTCGGCCTGTTTTCCAAGTTTAAATCCGTCAAAACTTTTTTTAAGAGATCAAAGTATCCATAAATGATGAATGGATCTGTAGCAGCCTTCTTTCTCGCATACTCCAATGGTTCCGGTTTGCGAATTGATAAATTATGTCTTTTTTTGAAATTAAGGAACCAGTCTTTCCCAGGTACGCCTCCTTTAAATGGGGTTACGATTTTATTTAAGTTAACATACTGGCCTACCAGCTCTAAAATTTCCTTTCGACTTAGACCAAAGCCCCATTTAGCCAGTGTTTTCACAGAAGTTGCCAAAATGTTTTCAACGTTCTCGGGAAGTCCAATTCTACGTCCTTTACCTTTCTTTATAGCACCTCGAGTTCCTTTGCTTCGACAATACAAAGTAGCAAATGGAATTCCGTAAAGAACGGACGCCTTGTGTGTGGTAAGTGAACCAGCTCTTATTTCATCAAGAGCTCTTTGTAATTTTTCTTCAGTGTATTTAGGGCTAGATTCTTTCTTTTTGACGTAATTTCGCACCATCTGAAAAAAAGGGGTAAATGTAATAAAACATTACAATTTCCCCGTGCTGCCTTATTACATTTGCCCCCTTGTCAAAACTTCAAGGGGTAAATGTAATAATAGCCAAAACATAACAACCTACAGCAATTGAACAAAAATATACATTTATATGAGTTCCTAATACGGAATAATATCACACGAATAAATAAAAATTCAAAAACTTACGTTCTTTTCTCAGATTTCAACCGATTTAAAATTAGGTTGTAAATTTGCATAACCATGCGGCACTGACGTCATTCAACTTATGACGTTTCATTCAGTCATCAATCGGTCAAAGTTCACGTAAATTGGTAGGTGCGTTGTTAAAACAGTACCTAATGCATTTCATAGATGGCAGTACTAGTTTTTTGTTTTCAATACAACTTGAACACATTTCCTTACATTTGCCCCGCTATTACATTTTGCCTACCTGACCCTATTCGACGACCTCAGTGGCTCAGCGGGCGAGAGTCTGCCTGCGACGCATTAGGTTGCGGGATCGATTCCCGCCTTGGAACAAATATTTGTATGATCTGCAGGTATTTGTTCCGGGTGTTCTGGTCGTTTTCTATGTATAATAAAAATATCTATCTGTGTAATATATTGTATTATGTATATCAGTTATCTAGTACCCATAATACAAGCTCAACTTAGCTTTGGGCTAGATAATACTGTGTTAATTGACCAGCATTATTTATTATTATTATTAGTTACAATGGGTGTACCGCAGGGTTCTATCTATCTTTGTACCTATATGAGATTCGGAATCACCAGCTATCTCCCGGACTAGCAATCGTCTGATTCCCGCTCAGTTATTGACCCGCGCGTAGCCTCGCCGGCCGCACTGCGCACGCGCGCCGCCATTTCAAATCCTGACTTCGCTCGGCTCTGCCCGTCTCCGTCTCCCAGTCTCGCCATGCCAGCACCGTGTGAAGCTTGTAAAGGTAAGTTCTAGATCTAGATTCTAGATAGTCTTTTTTGATCTTATGGGGTGGCAACGCGGAGGAGCCCTCGTTGTTCCATGAGGAAACAAGCACGCGTGTATGTGTTCGATGGTGTGTAGTGGTAGGTATTTTTATTCTTTATTGAATTCTAGTTGTCTTCTAACTTGGACTTTGGGAGTCGGTCAACAGAGTTTTGTTTTATTTGACAGGCACCGGTTAGAAAATACAAAAGACTGTTTAGCAATTTCTTATTTTATTTATTAATCTAATATTAGTATTGACAAAAGTAATGGATAACATACAGTACGCTACATACGCTTACATTTGAAGTAATGCAGGTATGCCTTTATCGCGGCAGCTCATCCACTGATACCGGTGTAGAGTTAGTATCTATCGTATATAATGTAGGTTTATTGTACTTAATAAACTTATTTAATAAATATACTATTTATTTACCTATAGGTTAATAAACAGTATATTTTTTTACTAAGGTTCCGAAATTTGTTGAAATCGAAATAATGGGTTACTTTACTTTTGACAGGTTAGTTTTGTAGGTCTCGGAATTTATGAATTTTAACCATTTGAGGTGGCATGTCAATCAGTTAGGCTAGCTCTACAATTTTCTTCTTCTCTGTAAAATGAGTCTCAAAACCGACGTTGTAACTGTACGGAAATTCAATTTAAAGGCAATAAAACTAGTTACTTAGTAGGTAAATTATGGGAGTTAAAACACAATTGACTCAACTTGACTCGATACAAAAAATCGCAGAGTTTCCCTAAATTTTTATCTTTAATACGGAAAAGCAGTTTCATTTACTCATACTTTTATGAAATGTCGTCTATAAAATACTGAACTAAATACTTTAGACGATAATGGTTTTTTTTTTAAAGAAAGAAAGAAAGTAAAGAAAGTATTATTTTAGCAAATTTATAATTAAAAACCAGACAAATTGCGCGCGGGCCGGTTCTTGCCTTCTTTTCTCGCCTTCACCGCGCGACGTTCGTTGTCTCGAAAAAGTGAACCTATTTATTCTTACATCGTAATTTCTTTTTGATAATAAAATTTAAAGCGTCGTCACCTCTTAAAAATTCTTTAATTGTGCCGTCTAGGTCGTGTTCTGTTACGTTTTGTATTTATAGCTGGAAAATAGTTGGTTTCGCATATCGTGAGATTTCGCGTTCAAATCTTTTGTATGAGCACCAGAGTTATTAGATCGGAGTATTCGTAACTGTTTATAATGACGTGGATATTATCCAACGAAAATATTATCAGGTTACATATTTAATTTAGCGTAGGTACAATGAGTTTTCTTTATATCTTTGTCAAAAGTCACATATTTTAACCAAATTTGTCTTAGGTTAGTTTGGTTTTAAATAGTTAAGTTGCTTTTCCACCAGAGACTACTGCTACGTTGCATGGATGCGTATGATATCCACCAATCATATTCATTGTTCCATATAGCTTAGCACCTGGTGGAAACGGGTTCAACTAAGCTATGTTACTTTATGGTTGGATAGGTGCTCTGGATGCGTGTTATGATTGGTCGCCAGTGGTGAAGATAACTTAGCTACATAGCTATTTGCTACTAGCAGCAATGAAAACGGTCACATAGCTTCGTAGCTTTCTTAATCCTCGCATAGCCATAGCTACGTACCAAATTTCTGGAGGAAAAGCCTTATCTACGTATGTGAAACTCTTGTGTTTGTCGTATGACCTTTGTTGTATAACCTTTCGTCTTTGGACGTCTGCCATCGTGGATATAAGCATTTGAAAACAAATCAATCTAACATATCGATGAATCTAACTAAATAATTCTGGCACTGCTGGTAGGTGCCATAGCCTACTAAGAGCTTGTGAAGATTAACGATAACTTCTAACCTTATCTGGATATATTATTACCTAATTTTTTGCCAGTCACCAATTAAAAAAATTGGTTTTCAGTCTCGAACTTATTTGTCATGCGTGGTCGATAATCTCCGAAACGAAACAGTAAAACGATTCTTATATTTCTTTCACTTAGTAAGTAGGACACTCGGCAGATATTCTAGTTTACTACAAATAATAGGTGCCCAAGAGTCCTGTGAGGTCTCTATGAAATTATGCACTTTTATTACATCTCAACTCTCATTTTAACTAGTTTTTAATAATATCAAGTACATACCTTAACCTAAATTACATAACATAATCTAATTTTTAAATTTGATGTAATTTGGTAGAAAGAGATTTCCTAACACATGTAGGTAACTTTTTCTTTTACTGAAAATGGAATCTTAAACACTTAAATTATTGTACATTAAGTTAAAGAAATAAATCTTCTTAGGTTTTTTGCTTTATAGAACGTAACTTGCCTTAGGTCAATTTTCTACAATTTAACAATGTCCCACAAATTTACGATTTCGAAAAAATTCAAGTCCCGCGACTTGAATTTTTTTGGGACATTATTAAATAAATAGGTACTCTAGTATTTTTTTGTACTTTGATGTTAGAAAGCGCTTCTACATGACGATACAAACCAGGCACCGCATCAGCCACCCGAAGGCAGTAGATAATATCATCAGTAAATAAATAGGCTATGATATAAATTCGCAATAACCTTCAATAACGAGAAGGGAAAATAACTGGTAACCTAGGGCTTACTGCGCAAGCCCGCTTTCACGATCGATAACTCTTACCTAGGAGATCTATTTTTAGAACCTAAGCATTACGTAATCCTGGGCTATTCTGCAGGGGTGATCGAGAGGAATTGAGGAGATTTATTGATAACAATAAATAACTCTATAATGAATTTCTAAAATCATTGAAGATCATAAATTTTAAACTGAAAGATAAACTCGACGGGGTCTTTGCTTTTTCACTTTTCTTTTCACAAAATTAGAAGGCGAAGGCCTACAAAATGTAGGTACCTATAACTTTATAGACCAGACGAGTATTTTGATACATCTTATCAAATTTAATTTAGCCTATTGATGCTTGGAGGTTATAAAGTGTATCCGCAAATCACGTAGAAACTCTCGTAAAACATAACTCACACCTAGCGGGTAAATAGGATTATTATGTAAAGAACAATATAGCTTTTGTTCGAAATAATCGACATCATTATCTCTCAGCCTGTTAACTCCCACAGGTAGTCAAACGCAAGTTTAATTTGGTCCTGTACAAGCCTCGTGTATAGTTTCTTTTTAAGACACATTCATTGACTTCTTTATTCACTTCTTAATCTACACACGGTTCTACAATTCCAGATACTTTTTATAAACAAAAGGGATACAAAACCAAAGAATTGTTATTGAATATACTTTACCCGGTATCCACCAACAACGGAGTAAATCGCAAAAGTAACATAATATTTTTTGTTTTGAAAGTATTGAATGATCATTACATTCTGCTCTCGTCCGTTCTTGTACTTGAACTTCAACCATTTTCTAACATCTCTTTCCATGTTACAGAGACATGCTCTGGCCCAGGGCCGAAGGGGTGCGGCGAGCAATGCTCCTGCGGCCCGAACTGCGGCTGCGGGCCTGGGAAGAAAACCGACGACGGGACCAACTGAACGCGTAAGTTGACCACCTCTGTCACAGCGCGAAGGTCCACCTGAAACCGTCTCGACCTCAGAACTATGTTAGTTAGAGTACAATCGACCGCGGCCATCGCGTACCTAGGAGACCCATGTTGCTGGTTCGATTGCCGCCTTAGAACAGCTGATTGAGTTAACTGCCAGTATTTTATTCTGAATCTTTGCTAAAAGTAGTTAGCATTGATATAAAACCAGGGAGATACCTAACATATTTACAAGAAAACGAATAGACGTGATCTGTGATCTCACATATATAGTGATATCACATATATATACACACATATACATAAATACATTACATTGTACGATAGATTTCCCATAGATAAACTTCTGTTTACTTTTGGATATTATATACACACAGCATTATCTAGCCCGAAGCTAAACAGAGCTTGTGTTATGGTACTAGATAACTGATATCTATATATATAAAAATCAATTGCTGTTCGTTAGTCTCGCTAAAACTCGAGAACGGCTGAACGGATTTATCTTATCTTGGTCTTGAATTATTCGTGGAGGTCTAGGGAAGGTTTAAAAGGTGAGAAAAATTCGAATAGGTACCCGTGCGAAGCCGGGGCGGACCACTAGTACATAATAAAATACATTACATACATATTTTTATTATACATAGAAAACGACCAGAACACCCGGAACAAATACCTGCAAATCGTACAAATATTTGTCCCAAGGCGGGAATCGAAACCGCAACCTCTTGCGTCGCAGGCTGAATTTCGCCCATCGCGCCACAGAGGTCGTCGTCGTGGGAGTGTTGAAAAACGAATCTTCTTATACCCTCGTGTTTTTATTTATTTCGCATTGATAACAGACATATTCCGTGAATGTATATTTTCTGCTTCTTCTTCGACAGCCTCCGCATGGCCGCGAACGCCGAGGAGGGCGCTCGCGGACTTCGCATCAGGCGCTGGGGCGTCTAACTCCCTCACTCCCGAGCCACGCTACGTCTCGCTTTCCCTTTCTTACCTACCTAATGTAGACGCATTCTCTAAAATTTAAGGTTATATTGTGTGTCATGAAACCTTTTTGAATTATTAAATAAATTAAATCGGTGTATTTAGCTTTTAGGTTAGTTTTGCTCTTTGCTTAATGTAAAAGTAGTGTTTGGATTAATAAGCTTTGATGAATAGTACACGTAATACTCATTAATATAAGGTTATGTACCGTGGGCACGCACGCACACGTACAATGATTTTCTCTTTTAACGTTATAAATTTAATCTTATTAAACTGATGTAGGCAACCCAAATTGTTCGTTTTATTTTCCTAGATCCCACCTTAAGCGGTACCCCGACTCACATTAGCGCTATCACTTATTTTATTTTATTATTACGTTAAACAAAGGAATTAAAAAATAACCCTACCTATCAAAAGATTTTGTTTAAACATCTGTAATAGTTTTACTTTGTTAAGTGGTTGAGACGCAAAAATAGAGTTTGATGGCTACAAAGGGCCACTTCGTATCTCTGCTTATCTAGAAAAAATTAACTGTGACAGAGGAATTAAAAAACCGCGAACTGCTCAATGGTATTTGAAAATTAGTTTTTTAAGGTATTAATAAAATAAAATTGCTCATGGCGCTAGCAAGCATCGGGGTACCGCCTGTAACTTAATGCAGGTAGGTAAACATTGAGACTAAACGCGTCTTTTATAAATAAAACTAGACAAAATTCTCAAGAAAACACAATTCATAAGAAAGAAAAACATATTTTTATTATATTCGACATGTTTATGAATACAATTCAATGGAAGCAACAAATGGGACATGTTTTTAATAATACTTACCTTTTAAATCATTATTCTTCGTTACACCGTAAGTAGGTAGTTTAGGAATTTAGCTTATGTCATAAACACTTATTACTATTATAAACTTTATAGCCATAGTAATAGAAACGTTAGCAGCAAAATAAAGTTTGAAACAACTAAAACTAGGTAATCACTAGCAAAAAGATTACAAAATGAGTCACATATTTTCATCTCTGATGAGATAACTCAATGAATAAGTATTCAGTCTCACATCAGCAGCCATATTGGATTTTTGAATTTCATTCAAAAATCGAAGATGGGTGCTGATGTTGCCATTAAAAATAATTTAAACTAAACATCGTTGTATTATAATTGCATTTTATGAAACCAAAGATACAACAAATCTAATTATAGACAAATCGTATAAAAAGCTTCTATATCTACGCAAACATCTAGAAACATGAATATAGTAAACGTACAACTATTTACTGGTTAAAAGTAGGTACCTAGGTTAGGTACTATAGATGCAAGTAATGCTTATACATAACTGCTAAAACTTTTGGAAGTTAATAAATAAACACTTCTACAAATTATTTCATTCTTATATTATTTTGTGTAGAATATGTTTGAACATAGGTACATACCTTAAGGTTCGTGTACTCAATATAAAATATCATTTTTCAACATGAAAATACTCAACATCGATCAACATTACAATAACAAATGCACTATTCCACATCACATCACACTGACATATTAAAATAATTATCAACATGGCAACTCTGAACAACATCCAAAAATAACTGTTCTACACTTAACACTTGAACATTCAATCACATAAATCACAATAATCACATATTGGTCTTTAAACACATATCAAACGACATTTTTGAACTTTTTCTCGTTTTGGCGGGGTTTCATAATGACAGATGTCATTTTGACAGTTGTTTACGACACCGGCTCTTCATCTGTCCCTTCCTCGGAATCATAAACCGGGGCGCCGTTCTTCATTTGAATCACAGATTTCTTTCTGTGTCGTTGCTCTTTCTGATCCTTTTCAAGCATTCTGGAAAAAAGTAAGTAGTTTATTATGTTTTTCCAGGTTGTCTGGCAGAGATCGCTCTTGAGCGATAAGACCGCCAATTGTCACTTATGATATAATTGTTTTATGTGTAAATTGTTTTTTTTAGTTTTAAGTGTGCAATAAAGTATCTTCTATCTATCTATCTATCTTATATACAAGTTTCAAGTAAGTTTTTTCCTATGCACAGGAAAAATTGAGTCGAAACAGCTTTCTAACACGTCGTATTTGTGTGCTAAAGGGCCAATGGGCAATTCACCATCCATGTTTTAAAGCGACGTCTCCTAATGTTTTTTTTTGTCAAGCGTTTGGCCATCTTATAAGAAAGTACGTTTCGACAGGCTTTCACACTGCCGTGGTCACGGGATGGTCAGTCATCGGCAGTCACAGCAGTGTGAAAGCCTGTCGAAACGTCGGAAATAAATAGGTTAATTAACGCGATAAATACCCGTTAAATAGTATTTATAGGTGTTCAGATCGCGTAAGTTTAAAAACATTTAAAGAAAATCCTCGTAAACGAATAGAGGCGTTCGAAATGTGGAAGTACCATCATTAGTCGCATTTGTTGAGGGATCCAATAAGTGGAGTTGTCGTCTTGTCCGTTTGGATTTTTGCTCTTGGAATAAAGAGTTCTCTATCTATTTTAGAACCTTTCAGTTTTCTTACCTAGCATTAAAAAGCGGATGAAGCGCATTCTTCAAACTGGCGAACAGATACGGGTACATTTGTTCCTGGCTCATGAGCAGCTCCCTGGCCGCTTCCAGTGGATCCGTGACACTCTCAGCGAGGGATTCGTCGAGGGATCTACGTGGGGTTGTTGTCTTCTCGGCTTGGTTGCATGGTTCTGAGGCTGAGCGGTCCAGGGTGGCTTTGCTGGGGAGAGATCATCAGTCGTTAAAAAACTTTAGAAACAATTTTTCATTTGTTCCGTGTTTAAATTAAAATAAAGCTAGTTGCTATCCGTGGTTTTACGCTCTTCTGATGCCGTCAATATGTAATGCAACTGAGGTCTGTGTTCACCAACAGATAATCGGACAATTAGGCAGCTTTATCGGTTAACTTTGACGTTTATTGTATGAAAATGTATGTCAAAAACATCAAAACAACTGTTTAAAATTTAACCATCTGTTGGCGAACTCGGGTCTGAATATAACATATAAAACGTGTTCCATCTTAGGCCACATTTTCACTTTCTTAGTGAGATGATGTTAAGATTACTTGCACGAGAAGTGTTAGAAATCTCCAAATGGGGCGAATCAGGAACATTTTCAGCATACAATTTGAGTTTCCTGACTCGTCCCACTGGATTCGGACCAAAGTGGGACGAGTCAGGAATAACTCGACCAAAAGCTTGACCATCACCAATAAAACATAAAAGTCAATATTTGAATGCCTCCTTTGTCTTTGTATTCCTATTTTGTGCTATGCGCTACCGGTGCGGGCCTGATATGCGACAACCTTTAGACCGCAACCGACATAGCAAGTGGGAGATTCATGGCAGTGGATTAAATTAATATATAGCGCTAGACAAGTCACACAGCATCATCTAGCCCCAAGCTAAGTAGAGCTTGTGTTATGCGTTAGATAACTGATATTTATTTATTTATTTTTATTCGGATTGCCATCAGCTTAACTATTAACAATAGAACTTAAAATAGATACAGAAAGCTAATAATAGGCACTCGCTAATAGAAACATCATAAAACACATAAGTGTGAACACAACAAAAAGAGAATATATACAAATAAGAATATATAGGTATATATGACGACCGATGTGGCGCGGTGGGCGAAGGTCTGCCTGCGACGCATGAGGTTGCGGATTCGATTCCCGCCTCGGAACAAATGTGTGGTGTACGATCTGCAGACATTTGTTCAAGGTGTTTTGGTCGTTTTCTATAATTAATATAGTAAAAAATATCTATCTATGTTTTGTATTATATTATGTATATCAGTTTTCTAGTACCCATAACACAAGCTCTGCTTTGCTTGAGGCTAGATAATGCTGTGTGAATTGTCCAGCATTATTTATTTATTAATACACATACATATTTATTTTGTACGGAACGGATATTTGTAGATCGTACAAACATTTGTCGCAAGAAGGGAATCGAACCCGCAACCTCCTGCGTTGCAGGCAGACCTTCACCCGCTGCGCCATACAGGTCGTCGCTTTTTTTATGAGAACTGGTTATGATGAAATGATTCCTAAAGATGATGATATTATCATTTACCCATGATCGCCACTGTCATCGCTATGCTCGGGACTGGTGGGCGGCGAGGCGTGCCTAAAGTCGGGCAATGCACGCGCGCACGAGAATGCGTGCAACGCGCGCTCGCGCACGTAGATGAATGGACGAATGATGCGCACGTCGTGCTCTCTGTAAAAAGAAGGTAATCTATACTAATATTATATATCCGAAAATGCGTTTGTTTGTCCTTCTTTTACGCCCTAACTAAGCAACCAACTGACATGATTTTTGGCATAGAGTTAGTTGAAAGCATGGAGAGTAACATAGGCTTTTTATCTCATAAATAGGTTCCCATGGGATAGAAATAACCTTAAACGACGCGTACGAAGTCGCGGGTAGCAGCTAGATTTCCTATAAAAACTATCGTAGTTCGAGAAACTCGTCTCGAACGTAACCGGGTTAGCTACAATTCCTGTTTGTGTTGGAACTTGGAAGAACACCAATGTTTCATCTCTTATCGAGGGATTTCGTCAGGATGAGTCCCTCGTTAAGGGATGGATTTAACGTTAATTAATTAAGAGTGGAGTCCCCTAACACAAGCAATATTTGCTTAAATGGAGGCTCCCTAATCCAAATGTATGTTTGTAAAAAAGGTACTGCAATAAACGTTTTTATGTTTTTTTTATGTTAATGTTTTACAAACACAAACAAGGTTCGTATAGTAAATCTAAAAGAGTTTACTACATTCGTAAGGAAAGGGTGTTTGCTTTATAGTGCGTAAGGTGACCATTCCACTCATCCAATTTCTTTGTCCAATGTACATTTGATCAAAGAACTTGCTTGCTAGAAAATTGGATGAAGTCATCCTCATCCAATATTCTAGCAACATCGATGTTTGATCAAAGATTTGGATATTAGTTTCTGCCCGCGGCTTCTCACGTGTTGTTTCTACGAAAATACATCATTATATTTAGATATAATATCATTTTAGGTATCAGAGGTTAGTTAAGTTAAAATACTGTAAACCTAGATTAATTTGTTTCTCATGTATCTCATTATAAGTGAACCACTTGTTTGTATGAGAATAAAGTTCTTTAAACCTAAAACGTTTCAAGATAAATTCTTTTCCATGGAAACTGAAATTTTATGGGTCAAATTGTAGCCTCTGGTTTATTGCAGGTCAAGAGCAACACCTATGCAAGTATTCAGCCCGATCAGTTGAGAAGTTTTTGCGTAAAGAACAAACATTCATCTATCCATCCAAACTTTCGCATTTTTCATATTAGTTTGATGTGATGTAATTTCATTTGAAATCAACTAAGCAAATTACTTAGGAATCTTGGACAAAGATATTGGATGAGTGGAGTGGGCACCTAACTCGCAAAACTTTATTTCTACGAAATTCTACGAAAATTTATAATATCACTGTTAAACGCACGCCACGCTGTAGCGTGCGCACATCGCTTATACCTTCAATTCGCTTGTAAATGAGGGTAGATTGTATTTACCTGACTCTATAATGCGCTTTCAGGCTGCCAATGGACGCGGAATGAAATGCGGCCGCTATAAACGCACGCGCAGCGTCGTCCAAGGTCTGCGCGACGCAGGCGACGCTGTAGCCGTGTGCGCACATTGCTGTGTAGGCGACGCGTCGGATCCCGTGGCAAGACCAGCGGTGGACAGAAGATAGTTTGGACACGCTTGGACGTCCTGTGAAAATAAAATGGAAAATGAGATATGGTACTTAGATTGAAACAAAGCGATGATGTATGTGATTTTTCCAGCATTATTTATTAAATTAATTAAGCTGGGGAAAACCAAACTACAATTGGTTGGAAAAAGGATGATGGTGTAAAAGACGGTTTTTTTTATGAATTTTCGGAAAACATACAGCTATTATTTGACAATAAGGACTTTAATTTAGATAACATCACTACATAGTATAAAACAAAGTCGCTTTCTCTGTCCCAATATCCAATATGCTTAAATCTTTAAAACTACGCAACGGATTACGATGCTGTTTTTTTCAATAGGTAGAGTGATTCAAGGGGAAGGTTTATATGTATAATACATGCATAATAGTAACCGTGCGAAGCCGGGGCGGGTCGCTAGTGCATGATATATTACTGAGGGCCAATTACAGGTTTCCACTTAGGGTACTTAATAAACAAGATTCGCCAAGTGCGAGTGTAACTCGCGCGCCGAGGGTTTCAAACATTTGCCAATTATTTGGACAATCAATTTTCTGAAATATTTTAAAAAGTATGAAACTTACAGAAATTTCAAAAAGTGTTTTGAAATGGTCAAAACGATACCTTTCATTTGATACCCCACATGGGTAGGTACCCCTTTTTGAAAAAAAATCCTCTTTTTGACCATTTTTCAAAAACTATTATTATTACAGACTTCTCTATATTTTTCCTGTAAAATATAGATTGATATCTACAAACGCCTAATACATTGTACATGGATCGCTCTGCAATCTTCGGAGCTAGGGGGGGGGGAATGGTCAATTTTTCGTCTTTTTTTGAAATATTTCAAAAAGTATGAAACTCACAGAAATTTCAAAAAGTGTTTTGAAATGGTCAAAACGATACCTTTCATTTGATACCCCACAAAGGTAGGTACCCCCCTTTTGAAAAAAAATTCCCCCCCTTTTTGACCATTTTTCGTAAACTATTATTATTACAGACTTCTCTATATTTTTCCTGTAAAATATAGATTGATATCTACAAACGCCTAATACATTGTACATGGATTGGTCTGCAATCTTCGGAACTAGGGGGGGGGGAATGGTCAATTTTTCGTCTTTTTTTGAAATATTTAAAAAAGTATGAAACTCACAGAAATTTCAAAAAGTGTTTTGAAATGGGCAAAACGATACCTTTCATTTGATACCCCACATAGGTAGGTACCCCCCCTTTTGAAAAAAAATTCCCCCCCTTTTTGACCATTTTTCAAAAACTATTATTATTACTGACTTCTCTATATTTTTCCTGTAAAATATAGATCGATATCTACAAACGCCTAATACATTGTACGTGGATCGGTCTGCAATCTTCGGAGATAGGGGGGGGGGAAAGGTAAATTTTTCGACTATTTTTGAAATATTTCAAAAAGTATGAAATTTACAGAAATTTCAAAAAGTGTTTTGAAATGGTCAAAACGATACCTTTCATTTGATACCCCACATAGGCAGGTACCCCTCCTTTTGAAAAAAAATTCCCCCCCTTTTTGACCATTTTTCAAAAACTATTATTATTACAGACTTCTCTATATTTTTCCTGTAAAATATAGATTGATATCTACAAACGCCTAATACATTGTACATGGATCGCTCTGCAATCTTCGGAGCTAGGGGGGGGGAATGGTCAATTTTTCGTCTTTTTTTGAAATATTTCAAAAAGTATGAAACTTACAGAAATTTCAAAAAGTGTTTTGAAATGGTCAAAACGATACCTTTCATTTGATACCCCACATAGGTAGGTACCCCCCCTTTTGAAAAAAAATTCCCCCCCTTTTTGACCATTTTTCAAAAACTATTATTATTACAGACTTCTCTATATTTTTCCTGTAAAATATAGATCGATGTCTACAAACGCCTAATACATTGTACGTGGATCGGTCTGCAATCTTCGGAGATAGGGGGGGGGGAAAGGTCAATTTTTCGACTATTTTTGAAATATTTCAAAAAGTATGAAACTTACAGAAATTTCAAAAAGTGTTTTGAAATGGGCAAAACGATACCTTTCATTTGATACCCCACATAGGTAGGTACCCCCCCTTTTGAAAAAAAATTCCCCCCCTTTTTGACCATTTTTCAAAAACTATTATTATTACAGACTTCTCTATATTTTTCCTGTAAAATATAGATCGATGTCTACAAACGCCTAATACATTGTACGTGGATCGGTCTGCAATCTTCGGAGATAGGGGGGGGGGAAAGGTCAATTTTTCGACTATTTTTGAAATATTTCAAAAAGTATGAAACTTACAGAAATTTCAAAAAGTGTTTTGAAATGGTCAAAACGATACCTTTCATTTGATACCCCACATGGGTAGGTACCCCCCCTTTTGAAAAAAAATTCCCCCCCTTTTTGACCATTTTTCAAAAACTATTATTATAACAGACTTCTCTATATTTTTCCTGTAAAATATAGATCGATGTCTACAAACGCCTAGTACATTGTACATGGATCGGTCTGCAATCTTCGGAGCTAGGGGGGGGGGAATGGTCAATTTTTCGTCTTTTTTTGAAATATTTCAAAAAGTATGAAACTTACAGAAATTTCAAAAAGTGTTTTGAAATGGTCAAAATGATACCTTTCATTTGATACCCCACATAGGTAGGTACCCCCCCTTTTGAAAAAAAATTCCCCCCCTTTTTGACCATTTTTCAAAAACTATTATTATTACAGACTTCTCTATATTTTTCCTTTAAAATATAGATCGATATCTACAAACGCCTAATACATTGTAGGTGGATCGGTGTGCAATCTTCGGAGATAGGGGGGGGGGGGTATGGTCAATTTTTCGACTTTTTTTGAAATATTTCAAAAAGTATGAATTTTACAGAAATTTCAAAAAGTGTTTTGAAATGTACAAAACGATACCTTTCATTTGATACCCCATTTGCCTTCCTAGGTCTCTTTTGAAATTTCAACATCAAAATTTGTACTGAAAATATTCATTTTCATTTTTCATTTATTTATATATTTTTTTCTTGAAATCAGTAATGGCGCACGAAATGTATCATTATTTCAAATTTCAAGTTAATAGCTGCAGTAGTTACTGAGATATTCAAGAAAGATCGGGGACGGACAGAGCGAGACCATAAGGGTTTCAAAACCGATCTTTGAAACCCTAAAAACATAAATAAAAATCAATAGACGACGAAATTAATAAAAGTATATGAATTATGGTATGTTCCTTAGGTACACAAAAAATTAAGATAAATTCAGAAAAATATATATTAAAGGACACAATTTGTTACAACAAATAAGTTTTACTTATTCACACAGCAACAAATAAGTTTTACTTATTTGATTACTTATTTGCGCGACTTATTTGCGGTTTAGAGCGACTTAATCAAGATTGTCTTATCAACTGATGTATTAAAGATATCATTATCGACATTTTCGAAGGTCTGCCTGCGACGCAGTAGGTTGCGGGTTCGATTCCCGCCTCGGAACAAATGTGTGTACGATCTGCAGACATTTGTTAGGGTGTTCTGGTCGTTTTCTATGTATAATAAAAAATATCTATCTATGTATTGTGTTATATTATATTATGTATATCAGTTATCTAGTACCCATAATACAAGCTCTGCTTAGCTTGGGGCTAGATAATGCTGTGTGAATTGTCCAGCATTATTTATTATTTGTTTGCTTTTGTCAACGAGTTAAAATAATTCCTTGCGAACGAAACGCAAACAAAGCAGGGTGAGGGAGGGGTATCTATGATGAATATCGCCTCGTGTGTTTCCAAGAAACACACTGCTTACTTACTTACTACAAAATACCTAATCAAAACCTACTTATTTGTGTTTTCATTATTTACTATTCGTTTAAGTAAATAAACTAATTTTCAACTAACTGTATTGCCTGTGTTATAGTTATATACGCCGAGCGCTAAATTTCTGAATAAATTACGAACATTGTTACAGTGCTTACCCGCACTCTGGGCAAACAAAAATGGCGTAACAAAAATCCTTAGAATTTAGCAACGGCAACACCTCTAGTCAAACGAACTAAATGTAACTTTAGTCTTTGAACATTGGAAACTTTAATTGTTTTCTCTGTAGGTGGAGTCACCGGCGTTACAGTCCGTAAGAGGTCCCAAAGATTTTCGACGAGAACCGACAGAGACTTCGTGGCTTAGTTGGTTAGAGCACACCCGTACTAAGGGTGGGACGCGGGTTCGAGTCCCGCCGAAGTCGAAAATTTTTGGGAACTTATTTCATTTCTTAATGTCATGGAGTTGTAACTCACGGTCAGTTTCGTCGTTCTCCAGTTTGTCCTGGTAGATAAACTTCACGCCCAGGGTGCGGCAGTACGCCATCAGGTGCAGGGGGTCCACTTGAGACTTGGGCTCGTGGACATACAGAGCACCTGAAACACAATATTACACAATATAATACAAAACAACACAACTCTGTACCTAGACCACAAAATAATATACAGCTTCATCATCATCTATCTATCACTCAACTGGGTACCGCAACCAACTAAATAAAATAAAATAAATAAATAAATAATGCTGGACAATTCACACAGCATTATCTAGCCCCAAGGTAAGCAGAGCTTGTGTTATGGGTACTAGATAACTGATATACGTAATATTATACATTACATAGATAGATATTTTTTATTATACATAGAAAACACCCAGACCAACGGAACAAATTTCTGCAGATCGTACACAAATTTGATCCGAGGCGGTGTTCGAACCCGCAACCTCTTGCGTCGCAGGCAGACTCTCGCCCGCTGCGCCACTGAGGTCGTGTAAATTGTCCTCTACCAATAGCTTATATCTCAAAAACATCCCGTAAAAGTTATTTCAGTGTTATTGGTGACCTTTTATTGTATAATAGTACATTATGGTACAAGTGTGTTATGTTGGTGATTACCGCTGAGGCGCTATTGAGTCCTAAGAGAGCCGAGGACGGTTATCATCAATACATACGTGTATCATACGACGTTTTTCAACACACTTATGAATAAAATAATCATTTTATTTAGTAGATAAAAAGTTTATTTGTACTATTGAACACGATCTTTTTTGTATCGAAACTTTTTAAAGAACAAAGCAACTCAAGCAATAAAATAAAAAATAATCTATAACTCACTTGTGAATAATAGAAATGAAAAAGTCACAGTTTGATTACAGATGTCATTATGTGCCTAATTGCGGTCTAATGAGAGCCGTTTTTTTTTAATTAAATGGTAATATTTTTTCTCTTTTGTGGTTTGAAAAAACTTTTGCCAATTCATGAGCAAGTGTGTTGAAAAAGCGTTTAACAAATCAGTCGATATTCTTAAGCTTGTCGCACGCCTGGATAGTACGTACCGCAGTATCGCAGCACAAAAAAGTGCATTCGAATATGGGTTTTAACTTTTAACATTTAGATCTGTTTTATATTCACAGCATCAGATGACAGAGAACCCGCAGGCCACTCGTTCAAAGCTTGTAGGGAGGTTTTCTTACTGTTAAATCAGTGTCTAAAGATTATCGAGTTTAAGTCCATATTTATCATATTTTGTGCTGGGTGGTAGCGCGTATTAGACTAATGTGAGCACTCTTCGCCGCAACCCCAAATAAAACAACAACTCATCATCATCATCATTATAAGTCTATACTAGTCCACAGCCGGACATAGGCCTCCCCTAATGAGCGCCATAATATTAACAATAACTTACCGATACTAAAATGCATGCCCTTGGAGCGTGCATAGAACTGATACTGATGCATGGTGTGTAGCAGCGCTATAGAGTCCTGTCCACCCGACAGACACACAAGGACCTTGTCACTCGGCCGGATCATGTGGAACTCCTGGATCGCCTGGAATTACAATTAAAATATTCAATATTGGGTGCATCTTACCAGCAGGCATTACGTCCACTGGTGAACATGCCTTCCACACGAGAGGGGTTGCGGTAATCACCATGATTGGCAGGCGGATTGTTGATAGCATTAGAGGAGTTAAAAATACGGAGAAGGTGATAATCAGAAGATAGAAGTGAAATACCTTTTCACTACCAGTGGAAAGTTCTCTTCGTCATTTCTTACAACTTTCACTGGCTAAAGTTGAGTTGGAGAATATGTTGTTCCTTTTCTATTGAAGGAAACCAAGGGCAAAGATCCAATAAGTGATTCTGTTACGCTCCGCGTCAACAGGAAAGTAACTAACGATATGAATTCAAAGTATTTATTCAGAAAGTTTGTGAGGTCTTCCAAATTAATGAAAAGAAAAAAAAATTGATAAAAAATAGTGTTTGCCTTTCTCTCTGTAATCTGATAGTACACCATTTCCTCTCCTTCGTCTCCTCTAACAAACGCAGTGTAGGTGTCAAAAGTACTTAAAAGGAAGCTGTTCCCCATCCTCGGGTAGCTTCCCTTTGTCGATTCTTCGACAACCACGGGGTGTGTTGGAGTGGTCGATATTCCAACGCCGTGACATGACCCCACAGCCTCCTTGGTAAATTCCTTACCTCCACAGTATTTTTCCAGATGACCTTTGGCGGGCAGTGCCATTTGCCCTCATCATCGAATGTGAAGTCAGTAAGAGAGGTGTCACTGCACGCACTGCTGTCATCTTGCTCTTCCCAGCTGTAGGGTCTGAAGACACGGCACTCTGCCTCGCTGTGGACAAAGAAAATTATATTAAACGAAGGAGAACGAGGTGACAAGGCTAAAGCGATCAAAATACTACACTAAAGACATAAAATAATTTGAAAAAATACCACATTCCAGTCCAGAATTTAAGCTGCTTTATGGTCGATAATAAATAAAAGAAAATCAAGTGTCACGAAAAGAACCCGCTGAGACGGATTTGGTTATTCTATGGATGAAGCATGGATGATGCAGTAATCTCAGAGTCAATAACGTCATGGAAAGAAATCAAATCAAATATCAATAACGAGGTCTTTCGCTATTCTAAGGAAATAGACGTAAAACCATGCAGTCACTATAGGTATAGGTTGGATGCCTAGTCACGTAGAAGCCATTGTAGAAATGAAATAAGTTCATGACTTCGGCGGGACTTGAACCCGGTACGGGTGTGCTTTTTTGGGAACTTATTTAATTTCTTAGAGATACCCAGAGTGCGGGATAAACACTATGATCACCAAAAAACTGTAGAGTAAATGGTTGGAACGAATAGGAATGAATGCTATGAATACGATGAGGGTGGCATAGAAACGAAAAGAATGGAGAACATCTCGCAACAAGGAGGCCTATAAACAGCAAACATGACATCTGAGATCTGTCATACATTTCAGCAGTCATACGTCCGCCTGGCGTGCCATAATTACCCGGATGGCAGGCGGATTGGTGGTCGCAGTAGAATAGGCTAGTTTACTAAAAAAATCTAATTAGTCCATCAGTTAGATAATCAGAAGATATTTGAGTAGTATTTTTTTTGTCAATCGATCAAAAAATAACAAATATTATATATAATAATATGTGACCCGCTGTTTACAGTGGGGGGCTCGCGACGTCACAAACTCACAAACAAGTGTCGCTAGGTGTGACGTCACGCGGAATTTAAACTGCCTGTATCTTCATATTTTTTTGTTAAATTGTCAAAAGAAAAAATACGTGACCAATATGTTCTGATAACCTAACTGACGGACTAATTAGATTTTCTTAGTTAATTATCCTATTGTTAAAACACACACAGAATCAATCTACTGCCCTTCTTCTGGTAGATTCCTTTAGTCAGATCTTACGGCATCCACACCACGGTTGAGTTGTAAGGGTTCGATTCTTAAGCAGCGATCGCCACGGCTTCATCTGTCATGCATGCCATGAAAGACTAACCTTCGATCATAGTATCTCTCGTCATTCCTCTCTGTTCCATAGCCACTGGATCGAGAGGAACGGTCTGAGCAGCTGGATGAGGCGTTCGATGATCTGCTGGAGCGCTTTGAGTCTGGTGCGCTTCTGTGGACGGTGGCCTTTATTAACAAGGTGCAAGCGTGTTTGATGGTAAGCAATGTAGGTGTGGTTGATGGTAAATTATACTCACAAACGGGTTTTCTAACACAAGCATAATTTATGCTTAAAAGAGAACCCCAACCCATGTTATTGTAACCCACCTATGTACAGAATAAACCATTTTTCATTTCATTTTAAACGTTAATTAAAGAAAATGATGTTGTATGCCGTGATCAAAACGTATACCTACTGGATTGAATAATATAATAATGGCAATAGTAATATCATTAACCTGGACATCGGAGAAAGGAGTACCTACTCAAAATTCAACTCAATCAACCTCAATACCAATCATTGTGTTTTTTATTCCAGTTTAAAACGTAATCGAACTAAACTGTTTGGTGTGATAATCTGGGATATGATCAGTTTTTGCGAGATAATCTGGGGCCTAACAAAATAATAATTAACAAGACAATGGTATACATATGTCTAAAGTGTGAGCATGTCAGGTGTCATAGTGTGAAGTTATACGGAGAAAAGGTCTTGTAATTCAGAATTGACATACCTTTCTAAGGCATGTTTGGCATTTTAATTGGCGTATTTACAGACAATGCTGGTTAATTTGTTCGAATATTTTTTGTATTATTTTCTAATAACGTATTAGCTTAATTCTATCAGTGACCAAGTGCCCATGATTAACTAGAAGAAGAAGAAGAAGAAATTATTTATTTGTAACCTTACCAACTAAAACATAACATGACTTAAAATTAAAGGACAAAGATTCTGTCGATAAGAGTCACAAAACGGTCTCTGTCTCAGCATGAGCTAGTTGTAAACACGTTACAACCAACGCTGGTCTTCCGACAGAGCCGTTTAGTGACGTCACGGAAGATAACACATACGAGACAAAACAAATAAAAATAAAACGTTAAAAAACATAACCTACGACAAACGATTGACTAATCAGCAGATATATAGTGTCTGTCTGTGTATTTACTTTTACACAATAAAAAAAACAAGATAAATTAATAACGCTGGACAAGATAATACAGAATGGGTTTAATTCGTACACAAGTAAAAATAAAATTAGTACCTATCCAATTGTACAAAGCATAATTATATGATACTTAGTTACCTCTTAGACTAGGTACCTCTTAGTCTTGATTAATATCTTTATTGAATACCATTCAAGGACACACTGTTTTACACATTTTATTTATGGTATAGGTAAAAATGTATCACTACATTTTTACCCATACCATAAATAAAACGACATTTTTAACAAGTATAAGAGACAAACATAACAACACTTAATGATGAAAACAAAACGAAATACGCATAGGGAAAAGCCAGAAGCAATTAGCAAGAAAAACGTGATGACCTGAATTCCAAATTATTTAGGTCAATGTTCGAAAAGCTAATTTTAAAAGTCCTACAGGGAGTAACCACGCGCTTTTACAGAGACATAGCGACAAAACTTTTTTTTCCTGTCTGATATGATAAATTGCTTTTTGCAGTGTACAAAAGTTTTGATTCTCGGCCAAACTCGACTACACGGCTGATTTCCGTCCAATTTAAAATTCTTAAATCTTCTCTAAATGATGCAAGGAGAAAAGGTTGTTCACCTTAACTTCGTGCAATTTTGTTATACCCACAACTGCTTCGAATCCATTTCATCATCTTATTGTCATCGTCATCATCAGACTCCGCTAGTCCACGTCTTGACATAGGCCTTCACCTATTTGCACGCCTACTAGGATCTATTTGATCTGACGACCTCTGTAGCGCGGTGGGCGATGGTCTGGCTGCGACGCAGAAGGTTGTGAGTTCGATTCTCGCCTTGGGACAAATATGTGTACAATCTGCAGACATTTGTTCAGGGTGTTCTGGTCGTTTTCTATTTAATCAAAAAATATTTATCCATGTATTGTATTATATTATGTGTTTCTGTTATCTAGTACCCATAACACAAGCTCTGCTTAGCTAGGGGCTAGATAATGCTGTGTGAATTGTCCAGCATTAATTATTTATTTTATGTATATTAATATTATTAAAAATACATAAAATAAATAATTAATGCTGGACAATTCACACAGCATTATCGGATGCTGATAAGCAATAACATGTTAACCAACGTGGAAGCCATTTTGAGTAAATCGCGTTTAAAAATTTTAGCGACAGTTTAATTACTTTGTTCAAGGATTATCTATGCAAACTGATAATATGCAGTTATTAGAATAACGATATCAGTTTTAATCATAGTTACATCATTATTATTCGATAATCTATTGGCGTATGTCTAAAAAACGACAAATTTGTTATTACGAAATGCGCCAGCAAATATTTTAATTGAATAAACGTTTCAAGTCTCATAAAACATTATTGCAAAACTGAAAATAGTTCATTTAAAATTAATGTTAATATGTCAAGTGCCATAACTTTATATTGCTAAATGTATTATTTGGATTAAATTTGTATGCAAATGAGTTATCAGAAGAAAAGACATAGGTTACGTATATTAAAAAGTAACGTATATTAAGTTTAACATACATTGAGAATAGTTTTATTACTTACTTATTATAAATTAATAAAATAGAATACAAACAAAACAATTTTCATCTGAATATCAATACCAGCGGTGTCCATAGTTTCGAATGCACTTATAGCAATATAATATTTTTATAAAAATAATGTCCCAAGTTATCTTTGTTGCATCCTTCATTTTTCAGGTACTGCAATATTTTCCCTAACGGTCTTTTATTAGTATCTTCATCATCGTTCAATTCAAGAACACGTTTACGCTATGGCGCTCATTAGGGGAGGCCTATGTCCAGCAGTGGAGTAACATAGGCTGATGATGGTGATGTTCAATTCAAAATCAATAGTAGGTATTGCCAAAGCCTTCAGTATCATCAATAAAATCACCGCAACATTCCTTAAAAAGCTGTATAAAGGTTTAGCGTCGCCTGGAAATAGCTTCCGCATTTTTTTTAATCTTTAGTCTTTGCATCTGACAACGCTCGACCATCTGGGTAAAGAACTGGAAAATCCAATTTCAAAATTTGGACGACTTCTACGTCCTGCAGCACCTTTGGATGTGTCAACTTCTTCGGGATACTCTTCTAATTTATTTTTCATAAAGAGTTTTGCGGGATCACTCGTACGGGTTTCTATTTCAAAGCTTGCAGCTATAAGCCTAAGAAATAACGTTTCCTTAAAAACAACGCGTGTGAAGCCGCGTGCAGAATCTAGTACCTTTATAATTCTAAAGATAGTAGGAATCCCAGTTTTGTCATCTGTATCATATACTACTAATCTAGTACCTACCTACCACACTCAACACGCAAACCAGCATTCAAATATTAATTTGCAAAACATGCAAACATCAAGAATAGAACCCGCACCTTTCGAGCCAAATAAAAATTTTAGTTTTTCAAAAACGTTTTAAGTCATGTAACGTACTTTTAGGGTTAAAATACAAAATAAAGGGATATTGTCTTGTTTATCAATAACGTACCAAGCTCCATGGTAGGTTTACAAATGCTGGTTAATAGTCATTTTTTTTTTTGCAAAAACCGGTCAATCAAACGTTTTATATAAATTTAATGCAACGTAATAGCATTTTACCTGTGACTATGTAAAAATAGGTTCCATAGTGATTTCAAACTTAATTAAATCATTAGAAGACCTATTTCTTGCAATTTTGCGGGTAAATAACCTATAATGTTGTCTGGGTATAATTCGTAAGTTTATGTACTATTTTGGCTTACCTTTGATGATGTTTTTATTTTCCAAGGTTCTTATTGCGTTTTCCATGCAGTATTTGTATCTGACTGTCCTGACAATTCACTTTATTAATTTTAACAAATAGATTCACCAAAAGTTGTTTTCAAAAAGACTATAACTAATTAAGCAATAACCGATCAAGTACCTTGAGTGCGTATGGCTTTATATAGATGGCGTTCAATGACATAAAATGATGTTTCAAGTACCTTAACATCTTATCGCAAAACGTTCAACCATACAAACTGATTTCGTGTCAACATTTTTGTACGTATTTTTGGTACTTAAATAATGTTATCAGGTTAAAACGTTGTTGCAAAACGTTCTTTAACTGCCAAAGAAGCGTTCTGCATACTTAGCTCAATTTTTGACTTTTTGTGGGTTGACATGTTATTGCTTATCAGCATCCCTAGCCCCAAGCTAAGCAGAGCTTGTGTTATGGGTACTAGATAACTGATATATACATAATACAATACATTACATAGATAGTTTTTTTTTATTATAAATAGAAAACGACCAGAACACCCGGAACAAATACCTGCAGATCGTACAAATATTTGTTCCAAGGCGAGAATCGAACTCACAACCTTCTGCGTCGCAGCCAGACCTTCGCCCACCGCGCCACAGAGGTCGTCGTGTATTAGATGGTTTTTAGATAATTTGTCATAAAACATGATTTTCCAAGTTCTGATATTACTTACCTGGTACCTGAATCAGGTCAACAGTGCAGAAACAAAGCAAAACCAATCGGATAGTCAATATTTACCAAACTCTCGTCTGTGAACGATACGGTTCAAGTTATTTTCTTACATGAACCCGTAACTAATTGCGTGTTATTTTCATACCATTTCAAACCATTTAGTTGGTAGTAGTATGTTCTAACCTTTACGCTTCTGATATTGTATTTTCATATGTGATCTATAAATAAAACCGGCCAGTGTGAGTCGGACTCGCGCACGAAGGATTCCGTACCATTACCTATAAAAACGGCAAAAAAATCATGCCTGTTGTATTATCCCCTGAAATATTTCTTTTATTTTAATTCAATAGTTTATTTTTAAAGTGAATATACATAATAACTAAATATTCTGTAAATTTTTCAATGGTCTACCTGTTGCCGTTATCATTATTGAGCAAGAACGAGCAAAAAATCACGTTTTTTGTATGGAAGCCCCTTAAATATTTATTTTATTAAATTTTTTAATATTTGTTTTATAGCGGCAACAGAAATACATCATCTGTGAAAATTTTAAATGTCTAACTATCAAGGTTCATGAGATAAAGCCCGACAGACAGACAGACAGCGGAGTCTTAGTAATAGGCTCCCATTTTACCCTTTGGGTACGGAACCCTAAAAAGCGACGGCGATTTTTTAACGTTGTCTTATATTATTAGTTTAGTAGTTTATTAACACAAATGCAAACAACAAAAGTTTTTTATAAGTTCTATTAATTTAGTATTCATTTCAACTCCTTACCTATTCTGCCTCTCATTATCATCCGGTATCTGGAACACGACCCTCCCTTCCTCATTCTTCTCGTGTCTGGTCTTCGCCAGGTCTTCGGAGCAGACCGGGACGCCCTCGATGATGTCAGGAGTCTCGTACTTCTGGCACAACCGGAGGCGGGATTGCAGTCTTCGCCCCTTGACAGAGTCTGAGGAAGTGCGCCATTTTACTGGAATTCGTATATGGCTTTGTTTGAATATGTGGCAAATAAGTGGCACTTGAAATTCGCCCTTACACAGAGGTAGAAGACCAAGGTTATCGATATAGCTCAAAGGATTAGCAAGCTGAAGTGGCAGTGGGCTGGCCATATCTCGAGAAGAACCGACAACCGCTGGGGTAAACGTGTTCTTGAGTAGAGACCGCGATTCGGCAAACGTAGTGTAGGACGCCCTCCGACCAGGTGGGATGACGATTTGCGAAAGACTGCTGGCAGATGCTGGATGCGGCAAGCTGAAGACAGGGCGCTATGACGCTCATTAGGGGAGGCCTATGTCCAGCAGTGGACTGGTATAGGCTGATGATGATGATGATAGAGGTAGAAGAAGTGCACCTTTTTACTAGAATTTGTGTAATGGCTTTGTTTGAACATGTGGTCGATATGTAGCATGTGGGAATTTGCCTCTAAACAGAGACAAAGGTAGCACTACCATTTTACTGGAATGCGTAAACCTTGCTAGCTTTATTTGCGTATGTGGTGGATAAGTGACATTGATATGCCGTTTATTGTTCTTTAATAGGAATTAGTAGTTGTGTCAAATTCTATAAATAACACAAATAATACGTGTTAGATGGGCAAGAATGCAATTCAAAAACCACTCCAGAAGCAGTTATTCATATTGATAATTACGTCTAGGTACCTTCATAACCATTAAATCAAGTGTGATATTTATAGTGTCGAATTGGCTATAAAATTTATCACAAGCACGTTTCTAAATAAGTACTTCTTTTAAATAACTATGACCACAAATAATCTTTGAATCATGAATCATAGTAATTGTGCCATGACTTAAGAGGCATGAGCGTCATCAGTTTATTGTCGATAAAATCTGTGAGGTGCCACAAAAAACTGGCCAGAATCAGATAAACTAGATTGATGAAGATATGATTTTGTCTCGGGTTGCTTGCTCGCACTTGACAATAGAGTATATTGAAGTTGTTATACCGGTTGGCTTGTTTTTATACCGAATTTAGACACGTATAATCATCACACCAATTTATTGATAGTCTACTTACCAATATCCGCATAAGAGTCAGTTTCCGTAAACGTCATATTGATACCACTATCTTGAGAGCTGATGGAAGGGTTCTGACTCCAGGACTTTTTAGTGCACTGCCGGCAACTCGCATCATTGCAGGTTTCCTCATCAGATAGCTTATTAGAGCTCAAAGATTTAGGCATGTTCGGAGAGTTGGAAGTGGTCACCACTTGGATGATAGTGTCCGGTGTCGAAGTCTCGCTGGAGTTAAAGGAAATACTGTTGGGTCCGGAGGCTTCGTGCAGCGGCGTGCATTGGGCAGACTTGGGAGAATTCAGAGAGGGAGATCTCTTGTACATTCTATCGTCTTCATCGAAAGGTAAGACAGGAAGGATAGGACTTGTTGGACACTTTCGCAGGACTTGAGTTGGTTTGAGCTGCAAGCCCAGTTCAGGACCAGATCCTAATCTTTGCCGACCGTGCTGCGGTGGGGAACTCTTTCTTATACAGTTGTAGTCTGGAGAGATCATTTCGTCTACTTGATTGACCATCTCTCTTATCTCATCCTTGACCTCTGAGGCCATTGTTCTCGACATTCCCATTAAATACTCAGCAACATCAACGACTGATACAGAGTTCCTGTCGCTCTGACTAGAAATCGAGGACATACTCGCATTTGACTGTTCGAGTGATTCGGAATTCTCCAAAATATCGTCCACTGCTGATATTACTTCGCGGATTTCTGATTTGATTTCTGTTGCTATTTCCTTCGTCATCTCCTTGACGTATGCCTGTATGTCTTCAGAAGTTTGCGAGTTGAGTGATAGCGTTGGAGATGAGCGACCCACTTGGCTACAATCTGATATTGAAGTACTGCTTTGAGTGCTGTAAGACTTTCCGTTTTCGTTGTCTATGAGCGAGAGTAAATCCGTCTGGCTCCCACAATTGCAGAAGCTGCTGACTTTAGCGCTTGGAATGCCGGGGCTTGTTTCTTTTAAGCCCAGATTCATTTTGGTTTGTGCGCTGAGTGCTACAGGGGGACTGTCGGAGCCCAGACTGTAGCATCGTGATCTGATAAGTAGGGACTTAGAATTGTGCGGTGACATACGCAAGGGTGAAACGGATTCTCCAACTGCGAAATGAACAGGGTGCGTCGTAACTGCATCTTCTTTGTGCGTTTCTCTAAGACTACTTTCTCTCGCGAAGAGTTTCTTTTGTTTCAGTCTGAATATTTGGCAATCGTCGATAGCTGAAAGGCTGAAATGTCTCGCTGATGATCCTAGTATGGGTGAGGACATCATGGATGATCTGTTAAAGTGGAGGCTCTTTCTCGCTCCCGTGTAGCCCGAAGGGTCAAATGGCACAATATGTTTAACGTTTCCTGACTTGCCCAGCAGTAGGTCGTGGGCTTCCTTTGGCAGCATAAACCATCTGAGATAGTCAATGCGGGGGTTGAAACTGACAGTGGGTTCTGCCGTCGAACACTTCATTGCTAGCTTCCGTGCTCGATTGAACAAATTTCTCGCTGTCTGAAGACACTCGGTATGTGTTTGTGGAAATATTCCAGGACCTGAAAAAGAGCAACTCTTTAGCCTTTTCTTTGACAAAAACACCGCATGTGTAATGCTGAGGAGTTTACCTTACCAGAAATTCTTCGCTCATGAGCTGATATCTTCCCATCTGTGAATCTCAGCGAGTGTAAGGACTTCCTGTCTCTTAGAACAGAGCAAGTGTGGTGTCTCCACTGCCCCGTTTCAGGGTTAACGACGTATTGAGGGAGAATTTTCCAGCCTTCTGTCGCTACCATCTTCAGAGCCTCAAGGACAAAGGCCAGTTCACCCTCAGACATGAAGAAAGGCAGAGAAACCCTGCAGAACCCAGGTCTGAGGTGCTCATTATGTATCGGCACTTCTGGCGCCTTCACATCGCTCATTTTCCGTACCCGTGCAATCTCCTTTTGTCTGTAACCAATAACATCACACGTTATTGCTAAACTATTTGGCCTTGATACAATTAGCACATCGAATCGAATCGCCAGTTTCGAATCACAATGCTGGCGCACAGTTTGATTTGCTCAAATTACTAGATAACTCTATCGAGATTCGACAGAGCCACTTTAAATTTTATAATTATGTAGTGTAAGGTTCAAATTCGAATGCTCTATATAGCTGGTGAAATTACCTAACGGGATAGTGTTATAGATTGACATATAGGGATAAGTATTTCTAGATTGTTGACTGGCACACATCCAGACTTTTACCACCGAGAGCCAACAAATATCTTTATAATTATTTAGATGTGTTCTATCACGTTTGAGATATGCCACAGATTTTACGATGGCGCTTTGGTTTTAGATTTTTATTCATCATCATTATCAGCCCGCTGACACCTACTGCTGGATACATATAGGCCGCCTCTTTTACATGCCAGCTTACTGGTTCCTGTGCGAGCCTCATCCACAGTCTGCCGGACACGCCGACGATGTCATCCAACCATCAGGCAGGTGTTCAAGTTCGAAGACGTTTCGGCCCTACCGGGTCTCTGTAACCGCCTTTGTCCAGATTTCTAGCACAAGAACGACATTTATTCTTATTAAGAATAGTAGACGGTACTACGGTACTACGGTTAATATTATGAAAATATTTGTTACTTTTTTTTTATTTTGATTTCCGATAAAACAAACGCAAAGAGCCGCTTTAAGCTTTAATAGCCAATTCTTCAACGCCATACAAAGGTCTACCGGTGAACATGTCTATCCAGAATGAGGGAGAGTTTTGGCTTTACCAAACTTGGCAGTTGAATTGGCGGTCGCTGTGAAGGCGTTGATTAATTACAAAGAAGGAAGATGCTGCCCTTCCTAAGGTTCCCTTAGTCATTCATACGTCATCCACGGCGAGTTCAAGGGGCGATTCAAACAGCTCTATCACAATGTTTTCAAAAAATACCTAGCCTCTTAAGTCAAAGCACATTTCTGTATCTTTCTCACGCTCGTTCCCTTGTCGCTTATTCAATAGAAATTAGTAATAATGTACATGGAATACGGTATTCCATGTACATTATTACTAAAGTATTTTCTATCTATCTAACTACCGGTACTTACACTTCAACATTCAACAGCTTCTCATACTCCTTCAGCAGCTGACTATCGATACCCAGCACATCAGAACCATAGTTCAAATTACTGCTCAGTCCTCCTCTAGCCTGGATCCCAAACACGTCGTTTAAGATCGCGCAGACGAAGTTGTGGTGAAGGAACGTTCCTCGAGGGTGCTTGACCATAAGGCTGAAGATGGGTAGGCGACGAACGGTGGGCGAGACGTTGCCGAGGAGAATCAGCTCAGGGATGTTCTTTATGTGGGACAAGACTTGTCTGGAAAAAGAAAAGATAATTAGAGCCTCCACGCAGTCCTCCTCCAGAAAGAGAAATAGGATGATTCTGGAACGGACTTAACGAATTCATCAACGAATCAAGGCAGGTTTCTTTAGCTATATTTATTAATGGGACCTCTTTTTATGGCGCTTTAGTATCACATCCTCAGAAAGTTAAAAAGTTACTATATCTTATGCTTTTTTCTGAAGTTTTATGAGCCCTGTCTGAATTTTGTAGTTTCCGTCAAACTTTTGATAGTACAATTTCCATGGTGAATTTAGTAGTAAGAATAAGAAAATCTTTATTCATAGCATTTTCATCATTGATAAGTATTCTAGTATTCTTAGTTTCTTAAATTACCCAAGACCAATATGATGTAGTACAATTTTGATGATATTGTTCTAGCCAAATTTCGGCCTCGGCGGCTAGTCTCAACGAAAACTAGCCCTGTGCACAGGACATAGAGCTATAATGGCGTTGGCAGAGATCTTAATTTAGACGAATAGTAAGGCAAATGACCTTGGCCCTTTCCGCGCGCCTTTATGCAGCAAAGAGTGCTTGTTTTCGGTTCAGCATACTATGTAGTGCTATAATCAACCAAATAATAGGATCCTCTGCGGTTGAGCGACGTGTAACTGGTCAGGTTTGAATCACAGATTTTGTAGGTGAAAATACGTTTTTACGTTTGATTTCATTAATTTGACTGCTTTTCGAAGCTAATGGACCTTCAAGCGGTAGGTATGAACTATGTGAATCACTATACAGAATTTGGTACTAATCGAATTTGAGACGCCGATAAAAAGTGGGTTCGAAGCCGCTACATATACACTATAACTAACAGTATAACAACTACACTATGATTAACAGCAAATATTTGGAACCTCCAAGGGACTTTTCAGGATGTGTGTTACAGGATATATAAATTTCAGAGCTCCACAATGAATGTTTTCGTCGGAAAACGGGTTCGAAAACACCTAATTTTCTTGTTTTTGGGTTAGTATGCGCCTTAATACGAGAACGAGATGGAAATATAATTTATGATTAAACGAACTTACCAAGTGAAGTTCAATCATAAATTATACGAAGCATCTTGTTCGAAGAAAGTACTTTATTTATCCATATAGGTACTAAGTGGTTTCAAACATCATCCATCGAACAAAAACGACTCGCATTGTTTCTAGTCCCGTGAACAAACACGTGCTCGTGCTACAAAAGATTATGCAAATACTACTGGTATATTCTTCGTAGGTTGATAATAAAACAACCGACGCAAACAAAACGATAAACTACCTAGGTACTTATAGAAATGGCACAGTTTATGCCCAAACCCGTCCAAATTGGCACTCAAATAATGGACTCGCACGATTGACCATGGCCTTTGGTTCAGTTGGGCATTATCGAGGCCATTATGATCGCGAATAGCCCATTACAAAAAGGGGTAGAGTTACTTTATATCAAGCGTTTTAAGTTGCTGACAATTAAAATTAAAAAAGTTAACCTAACTTAACTATCCAATTTTATCCCCTATATTATCCAATCCAATTCCCATCCCCTATTTCATCCCTTTCAAGATTATTTTTGAGACAGAAAGTATCCAATGTCCTAAAATGTACTTTCGCATATACGCACGCGTTGTTTAAGGTTATTTCTATCCCTTGGGAACTGATTTACGGGGTAAAAAGTAGGCTATTTAGCCATTCTTTCAACTAACTCTATGCATAAAATCAAGTCGATTAGTTGCTTAGTTAGAGCGTGAAGGAAGGACAAACAAACACACTTACTACACTTGAGAGTACAACTTGAGTTTTTCTCATAATATCCCAAATCGGCGGTACTGATTCTGTTGTTGGCACCAAAACCTAAACTAACTAGGTAGCCTAAAATTCTAACCGTCTCTTTATTTCGAGCGTAAAAAAACCTTTAACGCTTGTTATAGTTTAGGTTATGTGGCAACAGAATAAATATTATATTATAAAGGTAAAAAAGTATTTATTTCGAAAAAGCACATTACTTAATTAGGAACAAGGAATTCTACATTCCATCCTAGAATAAAGTCAAAGTCAATAACTTTATTTCTTTAGGCTTACAAAATAAGCACTTAGACAAGTCAAATTTAATACTATAAACTTTTAATACTATAAAATTCATTATTATAACTAGTAAGATCCTGTACATGGCATTAGCTCATCAGCTCACGTTGCAGGGCGGCTGAGGTTTAATTACAGCTTTTACGACCGGCTAGGAAATAAAATGTTATTTGTTAGGTAAGGTCTGGATGACCATGACAGCATTTTGATACTAATTTTATGCTTGCTTCAAGACCTACTACAAAGAGCCCCATGGAACTTCTAATCGCATTTGAATTTTCTGTTTGATCGATATTTATTTTATTATTTAATAGTAGTACATTGTGATTGTGACTGACATTTATTGCATTATGCGTGTAAAATTATCTCTGTATTTAATCAAAGTCAATATCTGTATTTTTCTTACCTGTAAATTGTTTGCAACGGTCTGCAGTTAATAAATGCTAGTTTTCTTTTAATTCTATTTTTTTATTGTAATTTTTTGTACTTATCTTTCTTTCTTTAAATTTTTTACCGACTTCAAGATGTTCGGCTGTATGTATGATCATCGATTTCTCTATCAATGAGGGACCGATTTAAAATATGTTAGTAATTTTGGTGATATCTTATGCCATTCATAATAAATTTTGATGATTCTGTCGTCGTTATTCGAGGTTGATTTTGAGGTGGTCCCATAAAACATTGCTCCTTGAACTTCAACTTCTTTTGTTTATGGCTTGCTGTGCTAGCTAGTTTGCAAATAAACGTATCATCATGACAACTGTCACATCACTCGTACGTAGCAAATACTTCCATGACAACGGGCGTTACCACCTCTTGGTTACGCCCGTGGCCATTTTGCGCCGTTGTCTTTTCATTCGTTTTTTCATCCATGTGTCATCCATCACTCATCACATCAAACTAAATTAGACTAGAATTTAAACTAGATGTCGCCACTTGAAAAATTAGATCGCGCTATCGAAGTGTTCCTTCCAAACTTATTTTGATAGTTTAGAATTTTAAGTCTGTCATAGTTTTGTTATACACGCCAATTTTTTTATTAATAGGTGCTGCTCGCGGCTTCGCATGCGTTGTTTTAGGTTATTTCTATCCCATGGGAACTGATTAATGGGATAAAAGTTAGCCTATTTTACTCTCCATCCTTTCAACTTACTTTATGCCTATATTAAGTCGATTGGTAGCTTAGTTAGGGCGTGGAGGAAGGACAAACAAACAAACACACTCTCGCATTTATAATATTAGTATACACTAGTATAGATGTAGTAGGTGGCAATAGCATGCTACATCGTATGAACTTTTTTGCACACACAAGACATGTAAAACTGAATAATTTGCCAGCACTTCAAAGTGAACCTTTACGGATAATTCAAAACCTTTTAGACCAGTAGCATAGCATCGATTTCCTACATCCACACAGGAACAAAATAAGGACGTGACTTGAATACAATACTAAGCTAAGTAAGAATGGGCTAAATATAGACCTCCTTGAACCAAGTAACCTCTCTCTTTGAATGACAATCGATCAGTTTTGTGGCTTCGGAAATTGGTGGCTTCGACGCCGTGATTAACTCGAAAGTAAATCTGAATTTCATTATAAGTGCTCTACTTATTCATGTTTATTCTTTAGGGAGAATATAGTACAACGATCTTTTAAAAATTAAGTCTATGCAACAGTAACATTTGCAAGTATCTCAAAATTAGAGACGAGACGTTCAGACGAGACCAGAAATGATTTGAATCAAACTCAAGTTATGAATATTGTTTGCTCCTGCTTTTTTCCGAAATAAAACCATAATAGATTTCGCGTTCGCTAATAACAAATACACTTCTGATCAAAAAAATCGAAACAGTATTGCAAGTACTATTCAGGCGGCTTTTAAATATCAAATAGAATTGATTTACGATCATGTACTACCACAGTTCCAGTTTTTTAATTTAAATTTCCGTATTTTCGTCCCATAATTGAATATGGAGATTGTTTTGAAATCTTAATTGAATATGTACTCCACCGGAACTTTTATATTTCATAACGGTTTTTTTGCGAAAACTATTGTTTTTATGTAATTGTTAACTTAGCTCTGTGTCAGCCTATCAGAGATTTTTTGTAAAGGCATTAATTAAGAAGAATTTATAAAATGTTGTACAAACCTGTTACACCTGTTTTAATTTTAATTTGAAACATTAATTTTCATTTAACGATACCTTTTACTATCCACAATTAACTGGCATTATAATTATTTTTCGTTTAATATAAAAAAAAGTAGGTACACAAACATTGAAAACCAAACTTGAGAGAGGATCGATTTTTTTGATGAGAAGTGTACTATTGTCCAAATTTGGTGCGAGGCGAACTGTCAGTTGCAAATATCTTGCTAAATTTACTATGTAAGTTTTATATAGGTCGGTACGCCATTCATTACTACAATGCGCAGGTGGATTTCTAACCTAACCTGTCAAGAAAGACCCCGTTAAGTCTGAAATTGGCTTGCAACTAGCCATCTGAAATTGGCAGCATTTCTCTGGCAAGGTTCCAACAGATATGATGCTGTGGATATACCGAATGCTCGACACTTAACAATTCGGTTATCGAGCTGCGCTGACCTCATTTTAAACTGTGTTTAATAGCATATTGTTGTGAAAGTGAAATAATTAATGTTTTTCGACACGTAGGTATTTGGTCACGGTTTAATCAAATGCGTATAATGTTTTCTCGTTTAACTTGATTAATTCTCAAATACTGAAGCTACTTGGATAAGATATTTAGAAACAAGTCAACCCGGGGTGTAAATAGATAGATAGATAGAAAACTCTTTATTGTACCACACAAACACAAAATACATTACAAAAGAAAAAAAACATGAAATAAAAGAAGTACAAAGGGCGGCCTTATCGCTTTGAGCGATCTCTTCCAGGCAACCTTGGGATGGACTGGATATAAAAGAACAATAATAGACGGTGGCATTGAAAATAAAATAATTACATTATACATACACTAACTACCATAATAACTAACATGCAATAAACTATACTAATGATAAAAATAAAATAAAATTTATATACATATACATTGATATTTTTATGCGGATAAATAATACTGGTGAAGCCGTTTTTTGAATATAGCAAGTGATTTTGCACGTCTGATGTCCAGGGGAAGAGCATTCCATAGACGGATAGCTTGTACAGTGAAGGATTTTTCATAAAAAGTAGTAGAGTGGGCAGGAACTTTTAAGACGAGAGTTGCTGATGAACGCAATGAGAGAGAATGAGAGTCAGACAGGAATTCAAAGCTCTCCTTGAGATAAGATGGACTGTGAGGATAGAACAAGATACTGTACAAGAGGGATAGTATGTGAGTATTCCTGCGAAGTCGGTAAATGTAAGCTACACATACAATATGAATGTGTAGGTACCAAACTTTCCTATGCCATGCGCCAGTTCGCCACGAAGGGTTCCGTACCATTACTATAAAAATGGCAAAAAACACTTTTTTTGTTGTATTCTGTTTTTTTTTGTATTTGTTATTGTGGCGGCAACAGAAATACATCATCTGTAAAAATTTCAACTGTCCAACTATCACGTTTCATGAGATCCAGCCTAATTCATTATCAAAGGAAAAAATACTCTCAAATCGACGGCAGTTCGCCAGCTAAAAGCAAGATTATACTAAAAATCTACATTTTTTATCTTTAGTTTTGACCTACATCAACAAGCAATTCTCTATCAAAGAAAAAAAAATATTCCTCACGTCTTACTGTTATTTATGATTTACAATTGGCTCACTTTGTTGTCAGAATTCCTGTTACCACATCAAAAGCTTGCCGAAGATCACTAGGCTTTTGAATAAATAAATTCGCTAACAAAAGACGTAAACCTTACTAATCGTAAGATTAGCAACTTTTCAGGGGTCCTATTCTGCTAAACTCATCGCTTTACTATGACAATGGTAACGTCACATAATGACACGTTTTAGTATTCTATCTTAGATGAATGAAACTAATTAAATATTAAATAATTTGATTATTAATTTTATAATGTTTTAAATAATTAAAAAAAAATTAAAACAGAGACATCGACAGCTGAAAAGTGTCTCGAAACGGTTCTAAAAAAGGTTCCATGTAGCGGCTGTCTACTCGACTTATCACTTATCAGGGCCACTACCGAGGCTCCTGATATATCGGATACGATCTGTAGATCGTGGGGCACATGTCAGCTTGAAATCATTATATCAATATTTCAATGCAAATACATGCACACACAATCTGCACTTTCTTTAATAAGTAATAACGTTTATTTCTTTAAGCTTACAAAATAAGCACTTAAAATAGTAATTATTTTCAAATAAGAAATAAGGTGTTAATGATTTTGTCCGCTTAAATTTTTTATACTAGTGGAAGAAGTGAAAAATAAACCACTAGCAAGTGTATATATGGTTTTTAAACTAATACATTATTATTTTGCATATCTAAGTCTAAATATAATGTGATTTAGATATAAGTCAATATTTATATAAGACTAACTAAGCTTAACATTATTTTCCTTATATATTATAGTCGGTGCGTAACTGGGCGACATCTGACCAAGCATTAACATTTTTTTTACATTTTTAATCGAAGGAGTTTATAACAAACGTATATTCTAGATGCTGCGCCATTTCTAGCTTTCGATTCTAATACCATTGTCATAGAGAAGCGATGGGTGAGCGGAATTGGGCTCGAACTGTTATAGTGGTTTTCTTTAATCTAAGTATACCTAGTGAAATCATTTCATTTTAAACCTGACTCGCTTTTAACTTAATACGAGTACCTAGATCTAGTTTTGTGTCAAAAGTATCTACCACCCAGTTATACGTAACAGATAATTTTGTTGCACGTGACTTCTCAGAACTACAAAAATCTTTCCTCGTTTTCGATCACTCTATGTGCCGTTTTTTTAAATTACGCGCGGGTTTCCTCTTGTTTTGGGAATTTATTTTAAGTCTTTTACTAAAAAGACTTAAAATAAATTCCCAAAAAATTTACACCAATCGATCAAGAATACTAATTCTTCATCGATCGGTGTAAATTAAGATGCCCCAAAAACGAAATTGAACATAATGTGACAGCACTAAAAAGTATGCTATCTATTTATTTCAATCGTTAAGAAAAATACGACAACATTTTTAGTCTTGTCAAATTAATAGTTCAGTTTTCGCCACATTTAAATTGACAACAATAAATCTTGTAGAAAATATTAAATAGGTTATTATAACAACCGATAACAACCGTGTGGTGCCGGCTTAGAATTTGCACCACCCCAACTCTTCCCGTGGGAGTCGTAAGAGGCGACTAAGAGACATACACCGGGGGGGGCTCAGCAGCGCCTCTTGCAGAATAGATCTACCACCAAACTGTATCCCCAACCCGCATGCCCAGCATGGGGATCACGGGCATTACCCTTCAGGAGATAAAAAAATCAGGGTGAGGCCTACTTCCAGCAGTGGACCATTTCACCATTATAGGCTGTTGAGGTATAACAACGATCCTAATTTTGAGGATGTTTCAATCACCTGCATTATTAGATCATAAAAATACGTAACAATTTTGGTTGTAGTATTAAATAATAAGCCGTAACAACTTTTACAAAAATAGTTAAACGTTAAATAAAACGACACTTATTTTTATTTTATAATTAAACCCTTTTACGAACCTTTAAAGGTCCTTAAAAGTCAGAATCATACCTTCTGCCGTCATAAAATTATTTCTCTCTGGAATTTAATCTTCAAAAGGTTGTATAAATGCCATGTCCAAAAAGGCTATAATGTAGCAATTTTCTTTAACACTTCAAATAAGGCAATAATAACGAAATTACATTCATTTTTCCTCCTTAATTTTAGTCCACATTTCTTTCATTTCTCGCCAAGATGTCTTGATTACTCGTCAAAACTTCAGAGACTGGTGCCTCGGCAATGGAGCAATCGCACACATACACATAAACACATAAACGCAGTGAGTATCTTTACATTTACCTACCAATCTAGTTAACCTTTGTTGAAATAATGGATCAGATATCTAGTATAATTATAGCACTTTATCAATCCCAAACCTAATATTTAATAATAATAATAATACAATACAATACAATACAAAACTCTTTATTGTACACCACAAAAAAAACAACAAAGAGACATAGACCTTAAACATAAAAGTACAATGGGCGGCCTTATCGCTTAGTCCATTCCATAGTAATATATACCTTAAAACTAACATATATAAAACATTAAAAACTTAACTAATGACACGTTTTTCTGTTATAACGGCGACGACGTGTAAATGACGCAATCAGAGTGTCAGCTGGCGACGGTGCACGGCGGTGTCTACTTGCAGGCGGCCAGTGAACCGTCGGAACTTGACACCCATCGGCCAAAACTCTGTGCTTAAGTAGGTCGAGAGATGTTAAGTTGGAACTCTGACCATAAATGAATTGAAGCTCACATTATGGCGAGAGTCCAGCTTCTCGACGCGCATCGAGAGTCCCGTTTTTCTTTTGATGTACCTACTCCTCCACAGCTTTGGTCTCCACACAGTAGTGAACGCGTGAGACGTAGAGCTGGGTAGTTAGTACTTCCGCTCGGAATCCAGATTCCAGGTCAGGTCAGATATTTACCTAGTAATATAAGGTGTAAATCTTCTATGGCTTAATTAATTATTAAATTTGTGGCAACATGGTTTCATAGAAAATAATTTGATTAAAAAAGAAAATAACAATCAAATAACAAATTTAAATTAAAACTAGTATTTACAATAGAAACAATTAAGCTATCTGCAAACTATTGCAAACAATCTACAGGTAGCTCAACTGATCCATATCAATACCAGTTGGAAGCGTGCCTAAGACACTGGCTGCATTGCCCGGCTGTATAGCAATGCTGATACGCTGTGCCAGATACTCACCAGCTCTCGGGTCACGCGTCGCATCGACCAGACGCTCAGATAATTTTTTGAAAACCCGGAGAGCCTCGGTACCCCACGGACACTAGGGTCTCGACTCCAAGGGGAGCAAATGTGTAGGCTCTGTCGAGACCTGCATATTTGCGCCTCTTGAGATCTTCGGCTAAATCTGCCGCCGCACCAGCCCTCACGGAAGTCCTAGGAAGATGGGAAGGCGCGAGTGTGAGTATTAAATGTATTACCCTATCTTAATTATGTAAAGCTGTAATTTACCAATAAATAAATAAATAAAACAAGTCGAGAGTAGATTGCGTTTCGTATATTTTGTTTTAGTCAAACACTTTGTCAGCCTAAATCAATCATCATACATTTTCTATCTATTCTGCTGGAAAACTAACATGATTGTGAATTTTCGGCCTAGATGGCGCCAGCGGTCATTATCAACGGAGAATAGAACGCATCATACGTCCTAAACAATAAATAAGAATAAAAAAAATCACATCATGCTTTTAAAATGAAGTGAACTACATATGACCTCAGTGGCGCAGCGGGCGAGAGTCTGCCTGCGACGCAAGAGGTTGCGGGTTCGATCCCCGCCTCGGAACAAATTTGTGTACGATCTGCAGAAATTTGTTCCGTTGGTCTGGGTGTTTTCTATGTATAATAAAAAAATATCTATCTATGTAATGTATAATATTACGTATATCAGTTATCTAGTACCCATAACACAAGCTCTGCTTACCTTGGGGCTAGATAATGCTGTGTGAATTGTCCAGCATTATTTATTATTTATTTATTTATATTTAGTTGTCATGTCACGTGTCATTATTGAGCATGTCCCTTAGAGTTACTAAATAGAATTAATTTGTTATATGTACATATTAATGTAATAGATTATTAGGTATAGCGTGAATTATTATTTATAGTTTGAATTTATGTGTGTTGTAAAACACCGCCATCCTTTATTTATTTCCCCAATTAGTCTGGTTCATCATCATCATCATCACCATCAGCCTTTTTCAGTCCACTGCTGGACATAGGCCTCCCCTAATGAGCGCCATAGCGCCCTGTCTTCAGCTTGCCGCATCCAGCATCTGCCAGCAGTCTTTCGCAAATCGTCATCCCACCTGGTCGGGTATTCTGGTTGCCTGGAAGTAATCGCTTTAAGCGATAAGGCCGTCTAATCCATTGCTGTTCTATTTAATATGTTAAATAAAAATAATCTGTTATTTCTATAATGGTGATGAATAAAGTATTCTCTATATCTGTACTTAAATTACAATTTGTATTTAGAGCTTACTCTAAATACAAGTGTATCTTAAGTAGTCTTGAGTAGTTACGCGAGTGTTTGTTTGTTGTCGTGAATAAATAAAAATAAAATAAAAATAGTACACAAGTGGGATAATTATCTAAAACGCTACAGAACAATTGAACTACTTATTAACTGTAACAAAAAAATCTCAAAGCTATCAGTTGACAAAGTTTATTGCAAGCGAATGTTCTCAATTTTATTCTGCGTAATTCTTGAAGCGCACTCTTTTTGTACAGTAAATAGGTTTATTGGTTCTATTTCATTCGCCTCAATGACATAAATGTTTTATTTTATTACTGAACCAGTTTAGACGAAATTGATAGTGCTGTAGGTTATTTGTATCAAGCAATGATATGAACTCTAGTTTTTAGGGTTCCGTACCAAAGGGTAAAACGGGATTATGACTCCGCTGTCCGTTTGTCTGTCGGTCTGTCATCCGGCTGTATCTCATGAACCGTGTTAGTTAGACAGTTGATAGTTTCTGTTACCGCTATAACAACAAGTACTAGAAAATATAACAAAATAAATATTAAAGGGGGCTACCAAACAACAAACGTGATTTTTAGCAGTTTTTATAGATACGGAACCCTTCGTGCTCGAGTCGACTCGCACTCGGCCGGTTTTTTTTATTTCTGGTTTCGTTTAAATTATGGTTTAACGATAATTAATCTTTAAGGATAAATATGGTAATCAAATTTTAATTTTATTTTATTTAAGGATCCACTATGTCACACACGTCATACTTTTGAACCCCGAAAAAAGAGCTCTTTAAAGTTAAAAGCATACATATTTTTTTAAAGTGATTGGTAAGGTGACCTGCCGTAATGTCGGTCGACATAAAACGGTCATCGTTATTTTGAAAAGAAAGGTTTATCGTAAAAGTAATGTACGTTGGGACATAAATTATAACTGACACGCCATTCATCGCCGGTTTTCTTTGAAAAAACTTGAAAAAAGTCAGTAAAAAATTATGTCACTTTCTTTTACATCTAGATTAATTGGTAATTGAGTGTTTAGTGCCGTGTTGACCCATCTGGGGACTTGTTCCTATTACAAAACACGTTAAAATAATAGTTTTGCAAGTTGTAATTTTAATAGATTGAATTTAAAAGGAAAAACTTTACAGTGTACTAGAAATAGGCAAAAAGTGTATAGAATTAAAGTTGTAGAGAATTTTACCCGCTTTCATTATGTTGTAAAAAAAATCCTATAACGCATCGTTTACGAGATGTAAGCAAAAAACTAAAAGACGAGACCTTTGTGTCCCAACTCCTACGCGCCCTCACAGGGGTGGGAACTTTTAGTAGGCATGTTTTCTCCCTAACTAGTCTATCTAGACTTTCTGCTTTTGACTTTTCTATCTACAATCCTTCGTTGACTGGACTATGCATTTTTGCATCAATTTAAACAAAGTTTCAAAGTCTTTCTGCTTTTGACTTTTCTATCTACAATCCTTCGTTGACTGGACTATGCATTTTTGCATCAATTTAAACAAAGTTTCAAAGTCTTTCTGCTTTCGACTTTTCTATCCACAATAATTAGTTGACTGGACTGTGCATTTCTGCAAACACACACAACAGATATGTTTTTGATTTTTAAAGTAAACTGATTACTTCACTTGGATATTTCGTAGATACATACTTGGTACTTTTTACATTCATTCAGGTATCAAGCAAGACCTCAGGAAAAGCCACAACAAAATATTAACCAGAACTAGGTCACAGGTGCACCACAAACAACGAGCGTACACTTACCAGTAATTATCGAAGCAATTAATTTTCCAATACTTCAGGAGCAAGGCTCCACGCCTCGTGTGTCGTGCGTGACCCATTTCTGGCTCTGCACTGACCCGGATTGGATCCGTGTCACACTGTATGGTAACCACGCGTAGCAGGAAAACTAAGCTATGCAATATTAAACCTTATTAGTTAGGCCAGTGTCTTAGGCACGCTTCCAACTGGTATTGATATGGATCAGTTGAGCTACCTGTAGATTGTTTGCAACAGTTTGCAGATAGCTTAATTGTTTCTATTGTAAATACTAGTTTTAATTTAAATTTGTTATTTGATTTCTTAATAAAATTAGTTAGGTATGTACCTCTAAATGTAGCTTTTTTACTTTATAGTAGTTTTTACTTTACAGTAAAAATCTGCCGAAATCGATTTTTTTTGTGACATACCTACTCGTAATTTAAATACTTACCTCTAAATAGTTGGCGTGATTTATAGGGAATAAATGGTATTTTTATTTTTATGAAGAAACAAATTATTGATAAAATTTAAATTTATAAAATCGACATTGATCTTTCCTAATTCACATTCATCATGGAAACCCTAATGTCAGCCAGTTGTGTTGTGTTGTTTTGTTTGGAAATCCAGATAACACAGTCCTGTTAACACAGGGGGTATTATTGGAGTGCGTGTTAATTGATGACTCGTTTAACTACCAGACTGATTGATTTGATCTTATTTACAGAATGATTCTGTTGACAATTTTCGCAGTTCCCTTCAAACAAATTGTCAAAACTTTGCTGTGCAAAAAGGCTTACTACAAAATATCAGATTATCAACATGATAAAAAAGCTTGGGACGGGTTTTGCTCCAACTTGCAAAATAACAACTAACAGGCTAAAGGTTTCTTCATCGCTTCTTTATTTTAATCTACATACCGAAGTGACAGAAATCAAAAATATCAGTTTATTTCCGTGTCAATGTTTTATTTTAAGAATTTGACGTTTTCTAAGTGCTCATTTTTGTATTTATGGAAGTAAAGAATTTATTAAATTCTTTATTGTACCTACACAAAATACAAAAATAAAAATAAAACAACGAAAATCTATGTACAAAGGCGAGCTTAACCCTAACAGAGTTTTCTTACAGCAAACCTAGGGGCATTAAGAGAGTTTGTGCAATGCGTGTGAATAGTTATGTGTAAATACAAACCAGAAAAAAAAGGTCGAATAGAAAAAAAAAAATAAGAAAGACAAAGAATACACAAAGTAAAATACATAAATAAATAAAGTCTACATAAATACTTATTAATTAAATTTTTGATTTAAATTAATTTGATTAGCCAGATAATATGAAGTGATCTTCACGAGCCCCACACATTGAGAATTATCAACGTCAAAAGCACGTACGTAGATCTCTGGCGCCAGGCGTCTGGGTACCTTCTGTTCCGGGTGTCTATATCAAGATGATAGATGCCAGAAAAATACGTAATTGCCTAGAAACGTAGGTATATTTGTTTTTTAGGGTTCCGAAAAATTCGCTACAGAACAGTCGAGGAAGTATTTCGGTTTTTTCTTTTGACCAACTTTCAACGTTTCCCCTGTAGATGGCGCTAACGGCGCTATGACCGTCAGAGGTCCCAAAGATTACTAAGACAAAACTGACTAAGACATCTTAGTCGGTTTGGTCGAAAAATTTTGGGACCTCTCATTTTCGTATTTAAGTTGGTTAGAACACACCCGTACCTACTTACGGTGGGGCGCAGGTTCGAATCCTGCCGAAATCGGTTTTTTTTTGGGATATTATTAAATTTTCGTAGAAAGATCGAGCTCGTAAAAAATGCGTATCTGGGTCTTAAATGGTTTTAAAAATATGGAAATAAGTAAGTACAGCATGAGTTATGATTCTCAGTTACATCTTAGAAAATACTCCAGGTGCCGTAATCAAGCTGGACATTTGAATCTCCACCAAGATTTTTCGCTGCCATCACATCTTTCAACATTAATCTCTAGCCGGAAAACATTTCTAAAATAAATTCAGAAAAAATCTTGCGATTTATTGGCGAAAATAAAATGACTCAGTGGGCCATCTATATTTATTCGTTACGCAAGAACTTCACATCTGTTCTTTATTTACAGTTTATTGCGAATATTATGTCTAAACACGAACTTGACCGGTTTAACCCCAATTGTGTCCACATTTCCGCGTGTGATATTATAAATAACATGTTGGCAAAAATACTAACCCAATATGGATCCTGGATATCCGAAATAAAGTTATTTTATTATTTTATTTTAAAATAACAATCTTGTTACAGTAGGTGAGGGATCAAAGCCGAATAAATTTCCTTCCTAGATTAACCCTCGGTAGTACCTACGTACAATTTGCGTATTTTAAAGCATTTATTAAATTCTATACTTTACTAATAATTATGCATTAATACAAAATGCTGGATCATTCATACAGCATCATTTATACCCAAGCTAAGCAGAGCTTGTGTTAAAACTGCTTGAGTTGTACTCAATTGGTACTAGATGTCGCTGCTAATTGTGACCGAGCGCTAGATCGCGCTAACGAAGCGTTTCGGGTTCTAATGCGGTGCTTTTCTTCTTACTTTAGTCTGACTCTGGTAATACACGTGTTTATTGGTGAAATTTTTGTATATATGCGATTTTTAATCGCATTCATCTATTATATTATGCACTAGCGGCCCGCCCCGGCTTCGCAGCACGGGTATATTCTATCACCTGCCTTCATCAGGGATAATGTAGGGATTGTAAATGGTGCAAGATTTCTTTTTCAAATTGTTCTTATTGTTCCATTTGTTTCGGAATCTATTCAATTCAAACAAACAAACAAATCTTTCCTCTTTAAAATATTAGTACTTAGTAGGTATAGATAGAGAACACCCGGAATAAATAACTGTAGATCGTACAACAAATTATTATATTCATCCCGAGGCGGGAGTTGAACCCGCAAATGGAAAATAATGTCAAGCTTAGTTAGTTTTGTATAAATATTGACTTGTATCTAAATCAGATTAAATTTAGACTTAGATATGCAAATATTGTATTAGTTTGTAAGTTATACACTTACTAGTGGTTTATTTTCCACTTCTTCCACTAGTGGACAAAAAAATTAAGTGGACGAAATCAATAACACCTTGTTTCTTATTTGATAATAATTACTATTTATAAACGTGTTTATAGTATAAAATTTGACTTGTCTAAGTGCTTATTTTGTCGTTATTGATATTTGATATTATTCACGGGAGTGTCGTCATATGATGTTGCTCTACATTTTCTCTATTTCCAGTCTTTTAGCTATTTACAATCTCTATCTACTTCTAAATAGGATACTGCCAGAAAAAGCGAAATTCCCCATTTCCCGGGGGCTGATAATTGGCTGGCCTGTACTTCCGTCCTCAACTGAAGACCTGAACATTTCAGGGAAGCATTTTGAACATTTCCTCGACCAATTGATTCGACTTCCAGCCAATTATCTTGTTTTTCCTTGAAGCAAATTCACCTGAGTTTTGAGCTTATTGCAAGATCTGAAATACATATTTGATAGATAGACAAATTTTGGCGTTTTGATTTATTGGCAGTTTAGCTATAGAATGGAGTTTCAAGATTTGAAACTATTTCTGGGTGGTGCTATTTATTTTTATACGCTTTTATTTAAAAGTTGCAATATTTGTACCACTAGTTCTACCTGTTAGGATGAGTGGGATATTAGTATGAGTGGGACAAATTACAACTGAATTTTAGACCTTATCCGACTGAAATTTGGCATCTTTTGTATGTTCGGTGAAAAGAAAATGCAATTTTATTATACCATCCAGCTGGTGTTATGAAAGAATGTGTGCTCATAAAAATACCTAAACAAAAGAACATCACCGCATCAAAGTTGGGTTTCGTTGGATTTGTCCCTTTTCCACTTTTGCCTTAAATGATATCAAAGCTTGTTTTTAAATATTAATATAACCTATTCATCTTCAACATAGATGTTAACCACTTGACCATTGTATACATAAAATTGCTCGTAAGGTGAAAATAGTGATTTATTCCTTATTAAATGGAAAAAAAAGTTCGATCTTTCGTGACTAACAGGGAGAAAGACAAAGAAAAGTTCTATCCGTCCCCCTACTTGCAACGGTGGAACGGATAAAACTTTTTTTGACTTTGGTGAGTACAGTAACCTGCTTTAAAATATTAATTTATGTATATTTTGGCAATACATATTGGCCAAACACATTTCTTTTAGTTTCATAAACAGCTAATACGTCTATATTATAAAAGCAAAGGTACACTTTACTGTCTGTCTGTTCACGCCTAAACAGATATTATTGCAATTCGGCAGGGAATTGGCGGTATCCCGGGGACAGACAAAAACTACTTTTTATCCCGAAAAAGAGCGTACGAATCCAAAGACAGGAGCTATTACAATTGTACAATTGTCTGGAAGAGATCGCTCTTAGCGATAAGGCCACCCATTGTGCAACACGTGCTTTTATATTTTTTCTGTTATTATTTTCTATATTTTCTTGGTGTGCAATAAAGTGTACAAAGTTATACGCCTAAACGGATATTATTAAAATTTGCAGGGAATTGGCGGTATCCCGGGGACAGACAAAAACTACTTTTTATCCCGAAAAAGAGCGTGCGAATCCAAAGACAGGAGCTATTACAAAGTTATAGAGTAATTCTTGGCACTTGCATGTCTAGAACGCGTGATTCACACGACGCCGGCGCCGGCGCATCGCAAACTGCAAGTTTACACAAACATTGACAGACAGTATTTATCCTACGAAGACCTTCGTTTCAAAGGATACTGTTGACTGTGTTTTTCTAAGGTTAATTTATTTCTGTTTTGACTGCGACGACGTGGTGTGCAAAGATCAAAAATAGACTAATAGTAAAAGTGTAGCATTCTCTTTTGTATAGAAGCATCAAATGTTTAAAATCTTTGAAAAGTCTCGCATGTTTGAATTTGAAATCAAATTTGTACTGAATTCTACTGAACCAAACATCCCATAGGTGAGGTTTTATTAATATGGAATTTCAGTTTGGGATCAATGTCTCATGCCCAAATCTATTTAAATAAATTAATAATAATGCTGGACAATTCACAGCATCTTCTAGCCCCAAGATAGACAGAGCTTTTGTTATGTTTGTTTGTTATTTAGAATGAACAAAAACGATTCTATGAGACAGCGGAACACTGGAAAGCGCATAAGTATAAAACTGTGTCGCATTTCCCAGCGCAGTAATAACTCTCATAATGCTCATATTTAACTCATATACATACATTACATGTTATAGGAATATTAAGTGATATATGTAGTTAATACAATGCGTAGATAAATCCTGACAGAAAATACACAAATGTCCTTCAACAATATTTTTACTTTACATAGAAAATACCAAAACATTCGTAACTTTTCCCAAATGCAGAAAATATTAGTAAATATTAGGCGGGAATCGAACACGCAACGTCCTGCGTCGATTTTAGCCCGCTGCACCAGAGAGATCGACAACCTATTTTGTTTACACTTTATGTTAATACCACAACTTTGTACTTGGTAACCTTGTACATATGTAAACCAACGAAGGGTGTAGCTTGAATTACTTATCTAAAAAGGAAGTTCTCCACTCGGGAATAAAGGAAAATCCCACAAACTAATACAAACAATGTCAAGCACTTCGCTTAGATTTGTTTGTGATAAACAAGCCCAACAACTACAGTGTCGCAAAACTTTCCGAGAATATCCAGGGCATTTTGTACTCGAAGACAGTATGCGTTGTTTTTCCAAGCTATTTATACAGTGTATGTATGAGAATAATATTAACCCACTGGGAATCGTATCCATTCCACTCGAATCGTATCCATTCCACTCTCATTTTTAGATGCAACGTGAGGGGTTATTTTGCAATTATTTTGGTACACATTTTGTTACAGAAGAAATAATAGTACGGTTAACCAGCGTAGGTTATGTATCTGAAAACAATAATGCAATCTACAGAAAATAGCAAAAATACTCAACATTTTACAGGAATAATGTGCCTCAAGCTTAAATGATATTAAGTATTGAAACTACCGTAGTTGTGTTCTTCCAGTCGTAAAAAGAAGGTTCATCGTAGCTCTAAATAACCTTTATAGATTCCGGGAGTTTTGAAAATGGGTAATTTTATAGATTTCGATGTACCTACTTTTTTCTAATTACAACTTTGCCACTCGCACCGCCATATTGGAAAAATAATAATACTAGTTTTTGGTCTAGCTGTGTTCATCTTTTTGACCTCTTGTTAGGGTTTTGTTAGGGAATGAAACCCTTATGGTCTCGCTCTGTCCGTCCTTTTATCCCAATTGAATACAGCAACTACCGAAGCTATCAACTTGGAGTTTAGAATATTAAAAAATATCGAGCGGTTGTACATATTAAAGAAAAAAAAATCAGTAAGTACAAATTGTGACAGGCGTTTTAAAAAAGATCGAGAGAGAGAGAGAGCAGGTCAAATGTTTTATGAAATGAAAGTGATTGATTTCTACATTTCTAAACAGTTTTTTAGAAATGTTTCTTGCTTTCATACTTTTCGAAATATATTGAAAAAGTCGTAGAAATTACCGTTTTTTGACCCCGAGCTCCGTCGCGAGCGGCAAAGATACGGAGGTGGCGAAGTTGAAATTTAGAACTCCAGTAACTTTCGACTTCGATCACCGAACTGCGATTCCCAACCCGCATGCCCAGCGTGGGTTATGGGCATTAACCCCCTGAGATAGAAAAATCAGGGGAAGATTTGCGTCCAGCAGTGGACTATTATAGCCTGTTGAGGTTGATAGGTATTATTATATTATAGTCCATAGTCATTTGCTTGAAAATATGTAACCCAAAGGATCTTAGGATCTTTGATGCAACCGAAAACAACCTTCGAAAGTCCAAGTAGTAAAATTAGTAGCTGTGCTTAGTTAGGTAATTTAGGCTAATAAGTCAATTCAAAAGCCAAACTTTTGATTGATGGATAGATAATTAATTCAAAGCATGACCTACGTTAAACCTGTCAATAACCAAACCTGACCTCGATCCGCGCAAATAAAACAAAACTTTATATATCCATCCATCGTCCTCAAAATCACAGATTTAGTCAAATATTTGCGTATATAAGCGTTTACATATGAGTCGTTAAAGCGCTGTCAAAGCGCCTTTATTTGCTTTCAATGTAAATAACCAGTTCACATAATAACGAGAGCCGGTGATTTTCCTATGTACCAATGCAAGTCTATGTTTCAAGGGCTAGTTGAAATTGAAAACAAGCAAAAACAGAACGTAGGCTGCTACAAAAAGTACTTACATAAAGAAATACACTAGGGTGCCAAGCGATATGTGTACTAAAAGGGTTCGTTCACCCCAATTCACCCCAAGGACCCCAAGGGGATCAACTAGGATCTTGTAAATAATTTATTAAAAAAAAGAAAGTTTTACCTTTTTTTATTATATATAGTTTGATTTTATTCGTAATCGTGTGGTTTATTTTCAAAATTAATGAAATCCTTATCTTATTTTATCATACATAACAAAAGAAACCGTGAAAGTTTGTTCCTGACTTTTTGTCACACCCTGTAAATATATGTAGTTATAAGCCTTACCTGACGATGCTGTCCTGCCGCTCTGCTATGTTCTGAAGCCCCACAGCATCCCGTAGCTGCATCACCAGCGCGGCTCGTACTGCCTCTGTGCTCTTCAGCTCTTCTATCCTCTCACTCAGGACCTAGACCAGAACCATTTATAAGACTCATTTTGTACAATTTGCATACTTAAAGAAAGGAATGGAGAATGACGTCATCTCACATGCTGTCTCGCTCAGATAGGATTTGAGGAGGACAGCAGGAGAGATGACAATAAATAATGCTGGACACTAGGGTGTTGCACCCATTTTTAAAAAGTGTCTTTATTCGATTGTAATCATCAATAAAATTTTATCATGTCATTAAAATTCAATTAAAATTTACTTCTTCAAGTTGCGCGCGTAACTTGACGAAAACGCTGGACACAGTGTCATATTGTTCTGTGATTATGACGTCAGGTTAGTTATGTGGTACCAATTGCGCTGATGTTGCTTATGACAGTTGATACATTTTGAATGCTAACACAGCTGACATAATAACATTGTGCCTATGATTTCATGGTGTACAAAACTGATTTAAAAACTGAAAACATTGATATGATTTTTTTCTTTTGCTATTTTAATTACTAACTAATATTTTAGACCACTTTTTGCCTAAGCTATCTCAAACATACATTTAAAAAATTTTTCTCATATAGAGTAAAATATCCCATTCATACATCATCTAGCCCCAAGCTAAGCAGAGCTTGTGTTATAGCCGTTATGGGTACTAGATAACCGATATATACTTAAAACAATACATAGAAAATGAGCAGTCTCTGTTAGCAAAATTTAAACATTTAATATTTTCATTTACATTCGTAATATTTAATAGATAGGTAGCTACGTACGACTTCGCCTATAAATAATTAGAATGACTACAATAGGCACCTTAATAATATTGTTTTTTTAGTACCTACATAGCCCATACACGTCCACTGCTGGACATAGGCCTCGACCATACGTCGTCGCCACAAAGAGCGGTCCGGAGCCGCCTCCGTCCATCGACTCCCTGCGACCGCTACGATGTCGTCGCTCCATCGAGTTGATGGTCTCCCAACACTCCGTTTCGCGTTGCATCGCGGCCGCCACTCGAGAACCTTTACTCCCCAGCGGTTATCAGTTCTGCGAGCTATATGATGTGTCCACTGCCACTTCAGCTTACTAATTCTGAGAGCTATGTCGGTGACTTTAGTTCTTTTACGTACATTTGTCCTAAAACTCCCTTCTCAAACTTAGAAAAGGTGTAAACAGCGTTCTGTCTCGTCCTGTGTCCTGTGTCATGTCATGACCCACGGGTCTAAGACATGGTCACTCACGGTAGGACTGGTCCACCAGTTTAAAGTCGCCCAGCGAGCTATGGAGAGAGCTATGACCGGAGGTTCTCTGAAGGATAGAATTCGCAACAATTACATCCGACAGAGAACTAAGGTTATCGACAGATTAGGAAGCTGAAGTGGCAGTGGGCTGGCCATATCTCGAGAAGAACCGACAACCGTTGTGGTAAACGTGTTCTTGAGTGGAGACCTGAACTCGGCAAACTTAGCGTAGGGCCCTCCGACCAGGTGGGATGACGATTTGCGAAAGACTGCAGGCAGATGCTGGATGCGGCAAGCTGAAGACAGGGCGCTATGGCGCTTATTAGGGGAGGCCTATGTCCAGCAGTGGATTAATAAAGACTGATGATGATGTAAATGATAATAATACCCACTTTATGAAAAATGCTCCAGTTCCATTATCATTTCGAATGGAGGAAGTAAACAGTGTCATTATCTAGGTCAAATATGGCAGATATTGTGCAGTTCCAATAAATAATAAAACCGAGAAAACATGACGCTATGAATAAAACATTTGTTCGGCCGTGTACATATGTTCCTATGTACATACATAGATAGGTAGTTATGGGCACGTGTTTTAAAGAAAAACAACGTGAATTATTCCTTGTTTCCAGTGGAGCGTAGAAAATATTGTTTTCGCATTCAAATATGAACCCGTTTCATTGAATTAGCCTCAATAACAAGGATACGGAATCTTTGGAAAAACCCTCAATTGGGACAGGTCGGTGTAATTTTAACTCCGATTTTCAAAAAAGGAGAGATTGTATGTTCGGATGTACATATGTATTTTTGTATGTTTTATCGACTTCTGAGTATTTTGGTTTTGTATAGAAAATTATCCCCGTGGTGAATTTAATTCTCGATGGATTACTATTTATGCCGCAAAACTTTTAAAACAAGAAAGTAAGAGGAAAAAGGGTTGACAGACAGACAGACGGACAAAAGTGATCCTATAAATAAAGGTTCCTTTTTCGTAAGAGAAAAACGATTTAATTAAAATTAGTAATAATATCCCGTTCCACCCATCGAAGTGTGGAGGAGTGAGGAATCACTCCTTCACGCCAAAACTACTGGACGGATCGGGTTGAAACATTTTGACACAATGTATTAGGACTTCCGTGAGGGCTGGTGCGGCGGCAGATTTGGCCGAAGATCTCAAGAGGCGCAAATATGCAGGTCTCGACAGATCTACGCATTTGCTCCCTTGGAGTCGAGACCGTGGTCCGTGGGAGACCGAGGCTCTCCGGGTTCTTAAAAAAATATCTGAGTGTCTGGTCGAAGCGACGCGTGACCCGAGAGCTGGTGCGGGGCAATGCAGTCAGCGTCTTGGGCACGCTTCCGACTGGTATTAATATGGACCAGTTAAGCTACCTTTAGATTTTTTGCAACTGTCTGCAGTTTCAATTATAAATAATAGTTCTAATTTGTTTTTATTATTTAATTGTAATTTTCTTTGTTAAAAAAACATATTTTCATGGACTTAGTAGTTCCAGACCTGAAATAGTATTTAGATTACCTAGGCCACTTTTATCTAAAAAACACCACACGGGAAGCCACGGGAAGAATATTTTCATCAAAAATTACTAACCTCGACATCTTCACAATACAACGAGCTGTTCTTGAACACATCTTTCTTCAGCACCGCCACACACGGTCCCTGAACACCCCCCACAAACTTCTCACAGCTGAAGAATATCGCATCCTTCTTCACCATTTCTTCTTCAACGCCGGGGAAGGTCGGGTTCATATCTACCGCTGCAGATGGCGCTACGAGCGTATAGTCCCAGAACGACCAAGCACCGTATTGGTGCAGAAGAAGAGTCGTCGCAACGTCGTCTGTCAAGACGCCTGTTAGTTTCGATGCAGCGGGGAAGAAGCCGACCATCTTTTTGCCTGTGCCGGTGTTTTCTTGCAGCCGGAGCTCGAGGTTGTTGAGGTCTATGAAGCCCTCTTTTGTTTCCGGGATTTTGATTATCTGAAACAAACGTGTTTTAGGGTTAGTACGTCTTTTTGGATTTTTCACTGGAATCGGCGTGATATGGGTCACTATAATGCAAGACAATTTATTGTACGGTCAAATAATATACACCTTGATAATCCGTGTCATGGTATCCAATTTTAATAAGTTTTGACACGGATTCCCAAGGTGTACATTTTCCGGCCGTACAATAAATTGTCGTGCATTAGAGTGACCCCGTGATATAATACTATACTACTATGAAACATGGCATTAGAAATTGAACATTTTGATGTCCTTCTAGCCGAATCTTCAGCCACAGGGACGCGGTGGCGGTCTACTAGTAGCTGTGTAGGATATTATTGAAGTGTTCAAGTGTGTGCGGAAACACAGGAGCACTCTCTATTCCCTCACTCTCATAATCACATCATTTTGTGCTTCTTCAACTTCAACAGCCTACAATTGTCCACTGCCGGACGCAGACCTTCCCCAGATTTCTTTATCTCATGAGGGGTAATGCCCATAATCCCCACGCACGGGCATGCGGGTTGGGGATCGCAGTTCGGTGGTAGATACATTCTGCAAGAGGCGCTGCTGCCCGCCCCCGGTATGTCATTCAGCTTGCTAATTCTTTGAGCTATGTCAATAACCTTAGTTCTCTGTCGGATGTATTCGTTGCGAATTCTATCCTTCAGAGAAACTCCGAGCATAGCTCTCTCTTAACTCCCTGGGCGGCTTTAAACTGGTGGACCAGCCCTACAAACCAAAAACTTGCTCAGCATTTATTTCTTATACAGCGATTGGTTCTAATATCCTAAAGCAGTACCAATGAGCTGTTTGCTAAACCTTATTTACACTATACTAGAGTTAGAAGAGCCTATATGATAATCTGATAGAAAACTAACCCACTAACAAACTTCCCTCGGTCAAATGAAAACTATTGCTAGTCACGCAATCTATAGGAATGTCCTGTTGGCGTTTCATGAAAAATGTGTTTACTACGGCTTTTTGCTTGCTGGCACAAAACGCGAGGTCAAACTTGGGTCAACTACCTCAAATACCTGCCAAATAGTAACTAGAATGTACATTTTAGTAACTACTATAGTTTAGTAACTAATTAATTCAATATATTTTATGTCAACAAACACATACTAAGCTTCCGATATGGATCAGTTGAGCTACCTGTAGATTTGCAATAGTTTGCAGATAGCTCAATTGTTTCCATGGTAAATGCTAGTATTAATTTAATTCTATTATTTGATATAAATCTTTATTCAGAAAGAAAATAACAATCAAATAACAAATTTAAATTAAAACTAGTATTTACAATAGAAACAATTAAGCTATCTGCAAACTGTTGCAAACAATCTACAGGTAGCTCAACTGATCCATATCAATATCATATATATATATATATATATCATATAATATATTATTTGATTGTAATTTTCTTTCATAATTGCTTGACATTGAGATAAAATAGGTACATTGATTTTCAAAGATTATGTTGAGCTAGGTGACAGCAAGGTTATCACTACAACAAAAATATTTTTTCCGTTAGCTTTATTAACTGTAGAACAGAAAAAAAATTAAGAACCACAAACAAATTTAATCTCTCGCCAACACGAAACGATCAACTTTAATGAATGTAGAACAATTTTTGATAATACGCTCAACTCAAAGTATGTTTTCGCAAAAACATTATTGTCCTAGATGTTTCGTTACCTATTTAGACGAACACAACAAAGCGTGAAAGGATGATCATGATCAGCCTATATTAGTTCACTACTGGACATAGTGAAAGGGTGATGATAAAGACGAAATGTTACGAGCATAACTTTAGGGAAGATTACACAAATGCTTCAACATATATATTATTATCTAAGAGCAAATATTATTCTTTAGACGATTTACCTGACAAAGCAAATAACCAAGTTTACACGTGTTATGTATGGGAAGTAGGTAGTTACTAACTTCAGTAACAAAAATACTCGTATATGGGTCACGAATACCTCTATAACAGAGAATAACCTCTTTGACAGATTAAAAAACCTTCTTGGGAACAAAAAACAAGGCCCAGTTGTTTTGAACATTCTGCGCATTTAGGTTCGTGCTCGGAATGGGATAATTATTCCCACAAAAATAGAGGTGACGTCACATGACCATTCGAATCAAGGCCCCTATTCTAAGGGGTACGATAAAATGTTGACTGTTATTTTATAGGTTAGAAGTCATTGAAGTCGCTTGCCAAAATCGAGCTATAAGTTCGGTTCTAGTCATGAATTTTATACTATTGGCAAAACAATTGGGGGCCGACGCACCATACCACATTTTCAGTCTATGATGCTAATACTCTCGCTGTATTGTGGTGACAAGTTTTTCCACATTCCATCTTGTATGTATGTACATACAGATAATGTTTTAATAAAAAATATTGCAACAAAACGATAGCTAGTCAAGCTGAAGACAGGGCGCTATGGCGCTCATTAGGGGAGGCCTATGTCTAGCAGTGGACTAATATAGGTTGATGATGATGAGGATAGCTAGTCAATGGAGCTTTGTGAATCGGGGCCTAAAGCCAAAGGTTCTCTAGAACAAGGACGTTTTTTATGTGCCAATGTCATGTCATTTGTGGTACACGCTCTGAAAAGGCGGATTGTGACAATCACGTAAGCTTGGATGATTTATTTTGTAAAATAACTCTTCTTAACTTGTACCTACTCGTAAGCAAAGAAATCGACCCAGACGCACAGTTTACAAAAATATACTATAATTACATTATAATTATAATTACATAAAGGATATATAAAAAACGGTTTACGATTATTTTTTCCTTTACTTGTGCTATATTAAGACCTTATTTTTGCCAAATTTCATGATTCTAGGTCAACGGGAAGTATCCTATAGGTTTCGCGTGCATGTTCCCTTGGAAAATAAAAAATTGGGCATGTTTATTATAATTATTAGTTTTCTTACCCATTTATTTTTATTTCAGAATAGTAATAGTAGCAACAGTAATAGTTAGTAATACAGGAGTTTGGCTGTAACATTTGATTACGTTGACTCACTCACAAGTTTGATTTATATCGCGGCTCCAAGAGGTAAAAAAACCTGAGTATATGATGTGAATTTCAACTCGATACCTCTATGCGTTTCTGAGAAAGGAAGGGTGACAGACGGACCGACTGACAACAAAGTGATCCTATAGGGTTCCTTTTTTCCTTTTGCGGCACAGAACCCTATCAAAGTAAAGTCATTCTAGTAAAATTTTCGACATTGGCGATCGATTAACGGAGATAAGCCAATTCCGCGGAATTTTAAATGTTGAGGAGAAATAAATGGTTTAAATTAACTTCAAATAAAATCTCATAATGTCCTTTTAAATAAAACACCCATAAAAAGAAGTCCAAACAAAGTAAACAGGATGCGCTTATGCACAAATATTTCAGAATTATGAAAAACATCCGGACTTTTATATCGACTTGTGTCAATAAATAATTCTAATTTTGATTGACTTGGCGATTCACATGTAGGACGATGTGGGGTAGATCGTCCCCACATCGTCCTATTACTATCGGGTCTCCTCCAATGTACTTAATGTTTTTTGTTTATGGGTTATGAAATAAAAGATTGTCTATTTATCGATCTGTCTACCTATAAGTTTATCCTGTTTTCGTTCACCCACCAACCACTGCCAGTTTTTCTCTCCTAAACTGTTGCCCCACTTACAATTTCTTCATACAAACATACGAATTCGGTACCTACGTGAAAAAGTTATTTTCGTTGCTTTTTTTTTCAATAAACCGTCTTTTGACCACATTGTCACCTGTTGAAAAGTGTCGTGTGTGATAAGTAGATGTCGAAAAGTTACTTTGAAAAGTAACCAATGTTTAAAAGTGAATGTCCGAACTAGTCCCAATATTTGAAGGAAGTCGGAGTGTAAATGGAAATGTAGCAAAAAGTCCTAAAGAATTCCACAATGAAACACAGTTCACGGCTCCGATAACTCCTCCCAAGAATGCATAAAAGCAACGTTATCGACTGTAGTCCACGGTCGCTCGAGCAAGGCTACGTCCTTCCTAGCGGGCAGCAGTGACGTCATCGTCATATGGTCAGTGACGTCATAGTCAGATGATTGACAAAGAGTGGTTATGTTACGATGCTATCCATTCATCAAGAAGTTGGATTGGATATTTTAACATAAATTGAATGAATAATGTTCTTTTTGCGCCCAAAAGTTCTAATGTTCCTTTAATATGTATTCTCTTACGTACTCTTACTAGAAGTGTTAGTAATAGAAGTAATCTTGACTTGCTGGAGCTCGGGATATCGTAATACTATGCATTGACAAACCAGAATGTATGCCAGACTGGAATATCTATCACACTCCACCTCCGCATGCTCCATGAATTGATCATTGAAAGCTTTGTTCATTGACAAAACAACATTCAATTTTATGTATCGTTTATGTACCCTGTCACGACTAGGTCATTATTATCTCAATTTGCTTTTGTTCTCGTCTTTATTAAGTACTCATCTTACCACTGCTTTTGGTTCTACCTTAAAATTTACAACGTAGTTACTACTAGTTTCATTACAATGTTTACGGCATGCCACGTGCGAACGGACCCCTTGTTGTGTTTACAGATTGAATAACAGTCGCTTTACGACCGGAGAATTCCTCAGTTTCACCGATAGCAAATGCTTATCAGCCAGCAAGTACTTACAGACGCACGTTGCTGCCACGTGATTCACAATACAGATGCCTTGGTGCTATTTGCATGAATTAAGTAAAGCTGAATTCTGACCAATGCTACAGTACAGAATGGAACGTATCACACAGCGAGAAGGAGGCCAAGAGGAGGATACAGCTGGGTTGGGCAGCGTTTGGGAAACTACGTCGAGTCTTCTCGTCATCCATACCGCAATGCTTGAAAACGAAAGTTTTCAATCAGTGCGTCCTACCCGTCATGACCTACGGAGCTGAGACGTGGACACTCACGGTAGGGCTGGTCCACCAGTTTAAAGTCGCTCAGCGAGCTATGGAGAGAGCTATGCTCGGAGTTTCTCTGAAGGATAGGATTCGCAACGAATACATCCGACAGAGAACCAAGGTTATCGACATAGCTCATAGGATTAGCAAGCTGAAGTGGCAGTGGGCTGGCCATATTTCAAGAAGAACCGACAACCGCTGGGGTAAACGTGTTCTTGAGTGGAGACCGCGACTCGGAAAACGTAGTGTAGGACGCCCTCCTACCAGGTGGGACGACGATTTGCGAAAGACTGCTGGCAGATGCTGGATGCGGCAAGCTGAAGACAGGGCGCTATGGCGCTCATTAGGGGAGGCCTATGTCCAGCAGTGGACTGGTATAGGCTGATGATGATGATGATGATGATGACACAGCGAGCGTTCATGCAGTCAGTACAAAAAGAAGGTACTCCCAACGAGGAGTGAGATGGATTTTTGACGTTTCATGCTCGTTGTGAACTGCATTGCGACCCGTTGGTTTTCTTCGAATGGGCTCAAATGCTGCTGACCGTAGATGGCTGTGACAGTGTTACCGGACTTTATGGCTTCCGTTAACGCCGGCCAATACCTTTATAGATTTGCATAAGCAAAGCTGGTTGGGATAGTGATGAAAGACTTTGGGGTGACTAGGTCTTTCTGGGTGGAGTGTAACATTCTAAAACGGAGAATTTTACAATACCTACAAACCAGATTCATAACCATGAATGTTAACTTGAGCTACGAGAACCTAGCATTGTGAAATTAGTGCTGAGCAAGCCTTTGATTCCACAGGTTTCTAATCTCAGTTCTACCTACCTCAAAGAAAATATAACAAAATACGAAATAACAAATATTATTATTATAAATGTATTATCAAAAGAAGTGATCTTGTTACCTGAAGTTCATAACGAAACGAACCAAATTAATTCCGTTAATCCTGCTATAACGAGGTTAACATAGCTCCAATAGTTTTTCAGACAGTGAAAAAGAACTATCTAAGTTCCTTACCTCAGCGCTGCACTCCCTCCAAGGCGCGAGCTGCCGCTCTGTCTCTCTCGAAGACACGAAGAGCACCACTTTCTGCGGCCGAAGGGCACGCAACAGCCGAGGAAGCGTCGCTCCCAGCACCACCACATCGTCTGAGCACGCGCCTACCGCGGCACGAATTAGGGCTTTGGATTCTGATCTGTGAGGATAGACATCCAAAATTCAGGCCCGTATAATGATATGTTGAAATGCTTAGTTATAATACTTATAACATAACATAATATTTCTATGCTTGAGTGATGCTTTTGAAAGCGTTGCTCAAGCATTAATCTATGACTGAACAAGTGTTCATAAAATGGGTTATAGTTGCTAAACTTTATGGGACGATGATGATAACTCCTAAAATGATACAAATTCAGATGGCGATGACACAGCAGTGTGGATCTGAGCTATGAATTTTGAATCGTGGGAGATGGACATGTTTTGGACCATTTTGAGTGCCGTGGACAAACGTTTGTTGGTTAAAAGCGGGTTAAAGCAGCACACCCTTGCAAGTCTCATCTCTGGAGCTGAGTGTCCATGAGACACGTGTACAGGCTGAGAGCATGTAGAGCATACTCTTGGAAGTCGCATCACTGAGGCTGTCCAGGGAATGCGCTATATAATATAATATTTGTGACAACAAACTTAAATATTTGGAAGATGTCGATGATGGTGCTGATGATTACGGTCTGAGGATGACAAAAAATTACAATACGTATTTTAATTTTTGACTTTTGGTAGATGTTAGATGTAATTGTTTACCTGAAAACCTCGCTCTGGCCCGAGGAGTAGGACAAGGCGGTGCATCGCGTGGCGTGCGTGGGCAACACGTCCTGTGCCACATATTCTTCTATCCATTGTAGAGACCGTCCTGAGCCGCTGTAGTCACAGTATACAACTGAAACAACGAAACAGAACGAATAAGTAAAATAAACGAAAATCCTGAGGATTGTCAAGGAATTCTAAGTGATCAGCAGGGGTATTTTAATTCGTCGGAAAGGCCTTCGGATTCGATAACGGAAAATTTGTCGAAGAACGCTATTTTAAACCAGCGCATTCGAAAACTTTTGACATTCGAATTCGGATCCTTGTAAGGAGAGTTTCTTACTTTCGATCATCAATCCGCAACGAAATCAAAATAGCGTTCGAGAAATCGAATTCGAATCGGACGTTTCCGCTCCGGAAACGAATCAATGAATTAAAATAGCCCTGCAGATCAGTGATAATTTCTCGATGATTCTCGAGGCAGATGCTAATTTCTCGAAAGTTCTCAAACATATAGGGATGTTTTTAACACACAAAAGGAAGAAACAGCAAATTCCAAAATCCTATAGCTTTTGTATTATACTAAGGATTTCCTTGACAATGCACATGCAAAAAGCGACATTTGCGTAATAAAAATGCAATAACTATAGGGTACGGAAATTTCTTGTGTAGGAAGAACAACAAGAATCACTCCTTTACTCCAAAACGGTACAAATGTAAAGAACAAATCAATTATAGCTTTATTTTAATGTTAACCTTTCTATCTAATTGGACGACGCCCTAAACTTCCCAAATTAACAAGCTGCCCTTTTATTAGCCAGCATTCCAAACAGAACTGGATGGCAATGAACCTTTAATTTAATAAGTAGTTTAGCCACCTAGCCAATAACACAAAAAAAGATAGCCGCAGGTCAATGACCGGTCAAAATGTCAGAGAATTGTACACTCAGCTTGATACACTGGAACATATGTGGAACTGACAAGATCGAATCGCATTCCATGAGTAAGCCTAAGTTGTGTAACAGTTTTAGCAGGTACACGGTGATCTGGAATTCTGTGTGTACAAACAAACCTACGTAAATAGCATTCTGAAGTATTTTTAATACCTACTTAGAAGCATTTTATATCAAGATTGAGCCAAGAATTTGAACAAATCTTGACTACAATAAAAAATCTAAAATATAACATTAGGTACCAAGGTAGCTACACTTGAAGCCAACTGTCTGTAACAAAGACATCTTTGATGATGTTATCGCGAAAGTGTCTGGAATATTAAATGTCTTGTCAATGCAGACAAACAGTCTATTGTTTGTCAATTGTTTGATGTTATCAGTAGGTTTACCCACAAAACTACACAATAGATTATAATTGACTCGACATAAGTACTCAGTACTTAGTTGGAGTGTGGCTAATGATAGTGTTGATTGTGTTGTAGTAGACATACCAGGAACATGATACGAGTTTGAGTACTAATTCTAGGTTGACCTTTAGAATAACTAACCCAAGATTCATCAAACTGGTAGACAGCCTTCATATGTATGATAAGAAATAAGTCAAATTCTAAACATTTATGCGAGCCAAAAGGCAATTTTCGTATAATATCGTAAGAAAAACAACGAAATAAGAAAAACTAAATTGTTAACCAATTAATAAAACAAACAAGCTGATAACAATGGCTCATTGTTTACCACAAAAGGTTAGTAATAGAGTAATAATAAATCATAGAGTAGATAGTAAGAACGGCACGGGACTTGACGCGTGACCCATTTGGTAGACAGACGGACTTTTGATATCTATGACTTGAAAACCACTTGTGGAAAACTTATGAAGAGTAAAACTATTGAGCTGTTGGTCACATTAACATATCATTTGGATCATAAAACCTGATTAATAATAATTCTATACTAAATGAATAACAGATTTTTATTATGATAATACTGATATAATTATAATCAATATAGATACATTCATATGCCAAGATAATTATAAGCTAGGGACAGATCCAGCACATAATCGCCTAATTTAGTGAAAATTACCTCATTTAAAAGATGAAGCTCCAATTTAAATGCGTCGGGTTTTGTCACTGACAAAAACTGGTCCGAAAATGGGTCACTCTGGCATTTAAAAACCGAGCTCAAAACAACATTAAACACAAAACATACATAAAACACTGGCGGAGGGCTAACAATAGCGACTTAAGACGATACCCCGACCCAAACTAGCGCCGCCACCTATTTATTCTTATTATTTCGTTGAACAAAGTTAAATTCAAAAGTTTTAATGGGCAGTTTGTGATAGCTATTATAATCTTTTTTTATAATGCCTCTATCATAGTTTTATTTTGTATAGTTCACCCACCAAACTCAATTATTGCATCTCCTCCTAAACTAAACAAAATAAAACTCTGATAGAGGCATTAAGAAAAAGCTAATAATAGGTATCACAAACTGCCCATTGAAAATTTTGAAATTACCTTTGTTCAACGAAATAATAAGATAAAATAGGTGACGGCGCTAGTTTGGCTCGGGGTACCGTCTTAATTTAAACTCCGTTGTAGAATGTGCACAGTTCTAACTAAATCTAAGTCAGCAAAATTACTTAAGTTGTTCAGTACCTTAGCTCTATATCTGGATGGATCCATAACTAATCTCTCAGTCTGTTCATGTTTAAAGATATACAATAATTATAACGAAGGATCACGTGTAATGTCACACCTTGCTTTTATGATAATATATATTATACATTCAAATACATCAATTAATACAATGAACAACAGCGTAGAGTAAAACACACTTTGTTCTTCGTTGTTTTTTTCTATATGCGTTTCAAAGTCGAGAAAAGAAAACCAAATAAGGCATCACTTACAAAATTAATATGTTATAAATAACCTAGAGAACTTAAATAAATAATAAATTTATTTAAATGTTATACACATATAAACCTAGTAATGGCCTAAACCTAGCTGTGGTTGTCACCGGGTTGATATATTACACCGTTACCAAAAAGAAGAGCGCAGACTTTTTTATAAATAAATATAAATAATGCTGGACAATTCACACAGCATTATCTAGCCCCAAGCTAAGCAGAGTTTGTGTTATGGGTACTAGATAACTGATATACATAATACGATCCATTAAATAGATAGATATTTTTTTATTATACATAGAAAACGACCAGAACACCCTGAACAAATGTCTGCAGATCGTACAAACATTTGTGCCGAGGCGGGAATCGAAGCCGCAACCTACTGCGCCGCAGGCGGACCTTCGCCCACCGCGACACAAAGGTCGTCAAATTTTATGATTAAAATTTGTAAGGTTTATAATTGTGTTTCACTTTTTTCGAATTTACAGTAGTTATATTTGAATTATAATGCCTAGACTCTACAACAATAGCTAGAAACACGTGACCTATCGATAACTGCTATTGTTTAGTTAATGTAAATAGGTACATAGTAAAGTACTAGGTAAATAATAATGTCATACTTACTGAATAGATAATAAACTTTGCTATGTTATTGTTACATAATGTAAATAATATCCTTGCTATATTTATGTAATTTGCGTACCTTATCACTTAATTGTTGCGAATTCTAGTGTCAGTAATTCATCATCATCATCAGCCTATACTAGTCCACAGCTGGACATAGGCCTCCCCAAGTGAGCGCCATAGCGCCCTGTCTTCAGCTTGCCGCATCCAGCATCTACCAGCAGTCTTTCGCAAATTGTCATCCCACCTGGTCGCAGGGCGTCCTACACTACGTTTACGTACGTGTCATAATTAATTTTGTTATAATTAGATACAAGTCATACTTGAATAATAATTAGACGTAATAATGTAAACGATACTCAATCAGGTATTAAAAATAAAACAAGCCTTCCTACGAAAGATCATTTAGTATTATTGAATTACGTTAATAAGTAGGAATAGAAGGAAAAGATAACACTAAACAACAACATATAACAACATATTTTTATGTAAGTAAACAAAGGTAGGTTCTAACAGGAAACTTATCTTACTGATTACAAAGGCTCAAAACCAAGCCTGAAATGTAAACTAAATTACTGACAATAATTAATCACTACTTTGAAAAAGTCAGCTAATAACATAAGCAGTCTTTTTTGCCTAATTCTATATCCTACTGCTGGGACCTAAACTTACCTTATTCATAATCTTATCATAGAAAATACAGAATAAGAACTACATTTATCAGTTTATTGATACCGATGTCCTTATAATTGTTGCAAATAAAATAAATTGATGGTTTTTCTAAAACATTAAATAAGATGAAATATGAATTGATTATGATCCGTAGAGATTTCACTAGATTTATTTATTTATTTAACAGCAAAAAATAATTACAACTAATATTTACACTTACATCTATTTACTAAAAATCTAAGCCGTCACCAGAAGGCAGAGTGCCCAGAATGCTGGCAGCATTGCCACGTTGAATGGCAATGCTAATTCGTTGACCGAAATAAAAACCAGCATTCCGATCACCTGTGGACTCTATTAGTAGTTTTGTAAGATCTTTATAGATAACGTTTCACTAGATTGTTTTTGATTGCAAAAGTCTGTAAATAACTACAGACCAATTTATTCTTTGTCTATGATATACGAGTACCTAGCTAAACTCTTTCATGTGTAGATATTTTGTACATCATGTAATTACTTGAGTAACTTATTCTTTGTAAATAAATATCAGAGAATTATTTACAACTCGACAGCCAATAATAGTCCACAGCTGGACGCAAGCCTCCCCTTGATCGCTTGAATCGCCTTATTGGTTTTATCTCATGGGGGGTAATGCCCATATTTCTCTGCATGCGGGATAGTCGCAGTTCGGTGGTAGATCTATTCTGCAAGAGGCGCTGCTGCCCGCCTCCCGGTGTATGTCTCTTAGGCGCCTCCTACGACAGTTACGACACCCACGGGATTCTTAAGAGCGGGCCTAATCCAAAAAATTGTTAAAGGGTAGGCATAGGATTTCGCGTTCATAGGAGCGGGACAGAGTAAAGCAATGCCAGTGCAAAAATCAAGCTTTTGCTTCTTTTCTATAAATGATTCAAAATTTAAGCATTAAATAGAAGAACTACACGATTACTTAAATAAAACAGTAGTCTGGCTATGTAATTCGTAAAAAATAATATGGTGTTGTCGCTGATACTTTAGAGCATTTCAATTAAAACACTTTTATAAAGCGATTTTTTTTGTAAAGAAACCAGTTTATTTTTCAAAATTCCATTCGATTACTCGACTTCTATGGGTTTTTCCCTTACCTATCGTATTTTTTTAATTAAAATATTTGAGTTCGTTACCATAGATACAGGGTTATATACAGTCGTGGTCAACTAATTAGGGACTTTCAAGATAGTGAAGAGCAATAACCGGTTATGTACATTTAAATATAAAACCATATTGATTTCTCAGCACCTATTATTTGCATAATTTGGTCCGATTATTATGCTATAAATGGCTGTAAATAAAAGAATAAATAAATAGAAAAAAGTATTTAATATCAAAGGTTGAACCTGTATTCAATTTTAAGGTATTATTCTGTAGCTGGACATTTAATTAAGGACAGTAAACTATAATGAAAAATAGAGTTAAACAAAACTAATAATCTGCAGTATTATAATATCTTTAACAGCTCCATTTTATTGCGTGTAAAATCAGTACCCAGTAGCAAAACCTTTGTTAGTAATTACCGCTTGACACCGATGTGGCATAGACATTATCAGTTTCTGGCATGTTTCGACAGGAATGTTTGCCCATGCCTCACAAAAAGCTTCATTAAGTTCATCTAAAGTTGTGGTACGATAAGTGGCAACTTTTTTCTTGATTTCGTGCCAAAGGTGCTCGATTGGGTTAAGGTCCGGGCTATTTGCTGGCCAATCTAGCACCGATACTGACTGACTGGTAAGAAACGACTTGACTGAACGGGCGGTATGTTTCGGGTCGTTATCATGCTGAAACGTCCATATAATAGGGAGATGCTCCTCAGCATAGGGAAGCATCGTTTCCTCCAATATTGCCTTGTATTGATGTTGGTCTAAGTTACCCTGAACTTTCCTCACAGGTCCCACTCCACGTCCAGAAAATGAACCCCACATTTTAATGTTTCCACCGCCATGTTTCACCTGCTTTTTTGTGAATCTTGGATTCATTTCCGCTTTTACTGGACGCCGTACGTATTGCCTTCCATCTGAAGAAATCAAATTAACCTTGGTCTCGTCAGAGAATAATACATGTTGCCATTGGGCGTAGGTCCAATGTCCATATTTACATGCATTTCTATGTTCTTTCTTCAACAACGGTACTTTGCGAGCCACTCTTCCGAACAACCCTGCTTCTACCAGACGTCGTCGAACGGTCCTCGCTGAGACACCAGCTCTTTCGTCTGTCCCAAATACTTCGTGTTTAATTACAATAGAGCCTAGAAACGGATCTTTGATTTTTGATTTTTGATTTTTAGCTAACCTGGTTATCATTCTATCTTCTTGCGGAGTTGTTTTTCTCGATCTTTTTGTTTTGGGCACATTTAAACACAATGCAGTGCAACATGTCAGACGCAATAACACAACTTATTGCGTCTGACATGTTGCACTGCATTGTATACCATAGTTTTTGAACAATTTAAATGTTCTGCTATCCTTCGGTATGGCCAACCATGCTCGACAACAAACTTCATGATAATTTTTCGTAGTGTTGGATCGCAACTTTTATTTTTGCCCATTTTTCTTCAAAATATTTTTCAAAACTTAAAATAAATATCGGGATTGCCGCCAAAACTACCACGAAACAATAAGAGAAGAAGTAAAAAAGTATTGAGATTCAAACTTTGAAAATAGAACGCAATATCTCAGTGTCCCTAATTAAATGGCCAGCCAGCAATATTTGAACAAATAGCACTATGATAATCTATCAGCTATACTGTAAAGAGGTTTAATGTTTAAGAAGTTGTTATTGTTTGTATAATCGGGCACATCAATGACTAATTATACTTACATGTAAAAGATATGGAATATTTTTAAGACTCGTTGAAAAAAATAAAAAAAAAACACAATTTGGCCTAACTAGAGATTGTCCCTAATTAGTTGACCACGACTGTATATATAGGGTTTAAAAATACACAATTTGCTTGATTTTTGCATTAGGCGCACTCTTAACAAACATCCCTTAACACAGTTTTATCTGTGTTATGTAATAGAACCGGTTGCGCCGTGTTAGCTGTAATGTGACTGTTTGTTTTGTTGATAGCGGCTCTAAATCCGCACTGCGTGTGTTCCAGTGTATAATGTAAATGATGTTTGCAAATGTCTGCGTCGCGAATCGACTCCGAATGTTAATTGTTAAAAATAACATGTGATTTTCCATGTGAATGTTTGTAGAAGGCGGATTTAGTGGCTGGTTTTATGTAATGCTGTTAGACTTCAATAATTGAATAACAAATAGAAATAGAAATAATTTTTTACTTGAAAAAAAATGTTACACATATAAACAATATCCAAAACAAAAATAATATATACTTTGTATAGATACTTTGTTGTATATATACAGGGTTATTGGTGGTGACAGTGGTCACTGCATGAACTCATCATCACGAATAAGTTTCTAAGACGCCGAAGGTCTTAATTCTTAAGATTGTTATTGGAAGTAGGTAGCCCCCTTCATTCAATAATCAAAAAAATCAAAATCAAAATCAAAAATTCTTTATTTCCATAAATACAAAAATGTATACTTAGAAAAAGTCAAATTCTTAAAATAAAACACTGACACGGAAATAACCCTCCTTCCACTTAGATCCACAGTCTTGATCCACATATAGATCCGAGGATAAAAGTGATGTTTTTGATTTCTGTCGCTTCGGTGTGTAGACTAAAGTAAAGAAGCGACGAAGAAACCTTTAGCCTGTTAGTTGTTATTTTTCGAGAATAATTTATATATTATATTATATATTATATTTTTATTATAATTTAATTCAGGTAGGCTTTATTTGAAAATTAGCTTAATAACGGCTCTGCCTTGAATTAACTCATTGATTATTTAATTTTATTTAAGATTAAAATGCATGATTTATCTGACTGAGTATCTATTAATTTAAACTTAATCTTTGCCATATCATATTTTTTTTGCAGTGATGTATGCACTATTGTAACATTAAAATCTAAGCTGTATACATGTAAGCAATAATAAATAAATAAATAACAGCAGCTGTGGGAGTGCAAGATCGTTCTTTTATTCTTCAATAGTCGTCGGACGAACATGTTTCTTCATTTTGTTAGAGAGTATGTTTTAAGAGGTGATTTACCTACAAAGAAAAATTTAGATCTCATAAACACGAATACTCGTGATGATCGGCAGAAACTGCAGTTTACGCAGTATCAATGAATTACCAATAAACCAGTACATATATTAAACAACCTAAAAGACATCTTGTGTGGGAAATACAAATATTGGAACGTATCTTAAATGCAAAATCATTCGTTCTAAATAATATCTTATATGAAAATACGAAAAGATTATCGTTGTTTATCAACCAACACCCAAGCCTGTACGCACGACTCGACATGTTATTCGCAGAGTAAATAGGACCATCCAAACACGTGCCGGCGTCGTGAAAATAAAAATCGCAGCTTCGCAAATCTTGTGGATATGCATAGGAACATTTGTAGAGTAGGGTTTACAGTTAGACTTTTGTTTAGAAACTTTTGATTTTCGTAATTTTAATCTTTGAGTTAAAAATTATGGTTCTCCCTATGCTTAATTTCAGGTGTAATTTAAATCCGATGGTTCTCTAGATTAATGTTTGACGTACGTGTGTATGTGGCACTGTAGCTCCAAATCGGATAAATAATCCAATGAACATGAAGATTTTTAGCATAGATAACTTGATCGTGAACGATTTTTATTTCAAAGAAAGCTGTTCTTCTCAAAAAAATCAACAAAATCATAATTAAAGTGAAATTATAGTCAAAAGCTTTCGATTTTTTATAAATTTATGTAACATTAAATTCCTAAATACAAATGAAAATACGCTAATCTTGACCGAGGTTACCTATTCGAGCCGTTTCGGGTGGAAACCCTAGGTCCTTGGGGTCCTGGGGCACACGTTATCTATAAAGATCTTACAAAACTACTAATAGAGTCCACAGGTGATCGGAATGCTGGTTTTTATTTCGGTCAACGATTTAGCAGTGCCATTCAACGCATTGCCAAATGCTGCCAGCATTCTGGGCCTTCTGGTGACGGCTTAGATACATTCCTGAACGATTTTTTTTATTAATTTCATCTTCAAAAAAAAATTTAAATATTAGTAACCCTAAACATGCGTAAACCGAGCGATAGCAGTCGAAATACGAACACCGTATAAATAGCTTCGACCTTGATCGAGCGCGAACACTTGAACTGTTACATCTAGTTATATCATCATGATTCTCTTTTATTTCTTTGCGAATATTTTTTTCCAGCTGTGTTGTTTACCGTTGTTGTCTCTTTGGTTTTTTTTGTTCATGAGCGTTTACTATGACCACATTTTATCGGCAATACGTAATTTTATTTTGATGAAGGTTGAAACGATAAATAAATAAAGCTGGACAATTCACACAGCATTATCTAGCCCCAAGCTAAGCAGAGATTGTGTTATGGGTACTAGATAACTGATTATCCTTTTCCTCCTCAGCCTATGGTCCACAGCTGGACGCGGAGGCCTGCGTCCAGCTCCCTGATTTTTTATCTTATTATATAAAATATATATAAGGTTTTTATTATGTAAATGATAAACTTAATTGATGTACGAGGCCAATGTCCAGCAGTGGACTAATATCGGCTGAGGATGATGATGATGATACTTAAAACAATATCTAAGTGTTGAGAAACTACAAACTTAATAGTTTTGTTCTACAATTTACATTTTATTGATAAGAAAAAAGTGTGATTAGAATGGAAAATTTACAGTAAAACACTTGAAAGCAACAGATTCCATATGAATTCGGCAATTATTATTATTTAATATGTGCGTCGACTCAACAATAAACAAATTTAGTTTTTTTTTAATTATTATAGTATTTTTTCAAAAATAAATAATGCTGGACAATTCACACAGCATTATCTAGCCCCAAGGTAAGCAGAGCTTGTGTTATGGGTACTAGATAACTGATATACGTAATATTATACATTACATAGATAGATATATTTTTTTATTATACATAGAAAACACCCAGACCAACGGAACAAATTTCTGCAGATCGTACACAAATTTGTTCCGAGGCGGGCATCGAACCCGCAACCTCTTGCGTCGCAGGCAGACTCTCGCCCGCTGCGCCACTGAGGTCGACTAACAAATATTTCGCAAAAGGACCTTGGGTTTTACGAATCGCGCAAAAAATATAAACTCTGGTTCGTTAGTTTTATAGGTGTGTATTCCAAATTTAACTATGTTTGACGTCATTTCCTTGTTTATTCCTCGTTAGTTTCTATGTTAGATAACTGGTAGAATTTTTGGGGTTTTTTAATGAAAGTTAGGTTTTTTTAAATTTATGTCGTAGTATTCTCTAAAATGTCTCAAAAGCATCTTTATTACAACTTTTTAAACTTCGCGATTTGTAAACATATTAAAGATTATGTCACCCCGTGACCACGATCGCTGTAACGCGGTTGAAACGTTGGGGAAAGGAAAGCAAAAGGTACGCGATAAATACCCGATAAATAATATATATCTCTAATTTTATTTTTTTGTATCACGTACCTCCATGTTAAATTGTTATTGTTCTCTGTCTGTTTATTTTATTTTATACTTTTGTGTACCTGTGTCTAAATAAATGTATTTCTATTTCTATTTAATATCTTTAATATGCATCTTTATTTCTTATTCATGACTCTGTGAAAATAACATATTAAAAATCTACTTATAAACATTTAAAAAAATGTAAGTGGTGTAGCGTTTAAATATGAAATTTATGATAAGATTGATCTTTGGTATATTCCGACCCAGAATTGCTCATTATTAATTTAAAACCTAGGTAAGTTATTCGTCTATACTATAAAATTAGCTGTACCTTATACTTACCTTCATAAGTAGGTGATTGTACAGGTTTTTGTTATTGCTAGAATCACGCCTCTCAAAATTATACAAGTGCCAAAATAACCGCAACGCAATTCGCACTATTGTTTACGACAAAAGATTTAACGTTAGGTAACTCATGAATTAAATATTTTTCAAGTGACTCATATGAATTATATTGGATATGGATTAATGTACGAAATAATATTATTGTTGTTGACTAATATTTAGTCAAAAAAAAACAGAATTCATAATGTTTATCAGCCCGCAACAATCTACTTTAGGAAATTTAGGAAATCGAGCGTCTTTGTTACTAAAAGTGCTATGACCACTAATAATTTTGTGAACAATATGCTAACAAAACGTATGTATAAACAAATACCTAAATATAGAATAGAATAGAAACATTTATTCACAGAAAACATGTCAAATATTGCAATGTTGTTGTTGTATCAGTGGTATCAATGTAATACTACCAGTAGCTAGACTGGTGTGTGAATTTCAATAAACCTACCTATTTACAATAATAATAATGATTATAAATTAAATTAAATTATTCTATTTATTATGAGTTAAACTAAAATTAAAAATATATAGGTCTTAAAGATTGTGCTTAACGTGTTTAGGCTTTACAATAACTAAAATACGGGACTCACACCACACGCATTGCGGCTATCGACTTGATCAAACTATCAACGACACTATAGACTCAACGATAATATCGACTAGAGACCATTGGCTCAAAGCACCTCTTTTGTAGTTTTTCAGTTGCTGCAAAGCAAACAAGAAAGAAAACAAACAAGAAAAAAAACAAAAACGAAAATAAACTAGGTAGTACGTGGATTAGCCAAAAATTATTTTGATATGATAAATAAGACACACAGGACCGTGGTGGATGGCACAAACTGGGGGAGGCCTATACCCAGCAGTGGGTAAAACCTGTCTGTGGATGATGATGATGAAAATAAGAGCATGTTAGGACTCCAGCATAGTCCAGCTATCTACATAGGCAGTGACGAGTAGATTTCTCTCGTCCCTGAACATTGGTATACATTTTCCAGCATAATCAAACAATTGACTTTTCGGCAGCAAGAAATCGGCTGACCTTGGCGTAGAATTTATGCCAAACACGTGCTTAGTGATGTGTTGTTCAAATAGTGCTATGCCATCTTAGTCTTGTTTCTTGGAATTTTAAATGATGGGCATTTTAGGAATATAGGTGCTTTGCTTACTCTTCGAAACATTTCTATTATTTATTTCAAACTTAAGCTTGATTTAGTGCAATGTGGCCATCTTGAATGCTGTTCCGATTTGGATCTTGTTTGGGCGGAATTTTACACACATAACAAAGTAATCAAATAACAGAAACAAATTAAAACTAGCAAGTTATTACATTGAAAATAATTAAACTAACTTCCGACTAGTGCCAACAATAAATAAATAATGCTTGACAATTTTCACAGCATTATCTAGCCCCAAGTTAATCAATCTATCAATCAAAACAATCTACAGGAATTGTCAGGAATTTAATTAATCTTGTTGATATCGTCTTTTTCTTAATTTCTTTAAAGGAACCACCGACTTTCAATCACTTGGTGATATTAAAAACTAAAATTGAAATCGGGATATGTATGAAACTTTTGACCAGAATAGGTGCATCAAGCAAGACCTTTTAATAATTTGTAATTCAAAAGCATTTTTACAAAATCAATAGAATATTATTATTAATAGAATAATTTGTTGGTGCAATGTAAAGAGCTACAACAAAATTAAACTTAAAACCCCTAAGTTTGGTCATTATCGCGGCACAATACAATAGAGTCGCCTGATGAGTGTGATGAGTTTATTTTTTTTTATTTAAAATAATTACCAGGAGTCAAACCAAACAAAAAAAGCATAAATGACATAAAATATTAGTTTTTACAGGTAATTTAAATCATTTAGGCTGATAAATAGCGGTAGATCTGTATAAATCATGCATGACGATGCAATGATGCACCAGGCTTGAACCAAACCAACCGGTTTTGCTACGTTTTCTACAGGACAAATAAAATATGATGACACGCACTAGTCGTAAAACTGAATTTGTAATAACATCGCACTGAACAATAAAAAAACTGTTATCTCATACGCAGTTGAACGTGTTATAATCATATTATCCAACGATGACGCAACGGAATGCGGTGTCCTAGACCCACAAACAAAGCCATTGAATGAATTAAAGAATGAAAAACAAAAACACATTTTAACAATTAATACAATTTAGGCACTACAACACGAAAACATGAATGAGGTCACTACGGCGGTGCTTAGGTTAAATTTTAAACAGGTTGGTACTTACTGTTACTGTAAACAGTAAAAAAGAAGTACCTCATAAATAACCTAGCAGGCATTTATTGAATATAAAAAGACCTAGTACATTCAGTTGTTGGGTTACTAGGTAATCAAATCATTCAATATCTGAATTGAGAATAATGATGAGATGTCAAATATAGACGATGATAAAACCTAAAGGTTTTCAATTGTTTGGGAAAGAAAAATGACTTGGAAAACTATTGTTTTTTGAGAGTCTCACTCAACTAAATTTTAGATAAAGCTACAGAATATAGAGACAACAATTTTATCGTAATAGGTACGATGTTCAAAACGTATCCGTCTATCCGTATCGTTTCCCAGACGATGCCCGGGACCACGCATGATGTTATTGCTGTTTTCAAGGTTTCGTTTGCCAATTTATATAAAAAAAACTAAAAAATTCCATCTGCTATCGTGTTTGCGATATTAGAGACATCTGATGTTATTGAGAGGCGACACATGAACAGCATACAGATTGCCTTATTTCAAACATGGCTGCTGCAAAGACACGTGTATTTTCCAGGATGTGGTAGATTTATTTGAATTGTTCCCTTCACGCTGATTCCTTTAGACGATTCCCGTCACGTCGATTCTTGTAGATTGACCAGGCTTGAATTCAGTGGCAGTGTAAAATTTGACCTTCAAACTCATCCCCTGGACGCGTATGAAAGAGAAGAAAGAGGGATAGGCAGCAACTTCCTCGTGTGTATTTTTAACACCTCTTGCGATCACGAATCATCTTGCCAAGCGTTGTGATTATACCGAAAGCTCTCTTGTTAAGAGAAGGCCTTTTAAGCAGTGGATATATAAATGCTGATAGGTATTCCACTTTAGTACATTGCTACCAAGAGCATCGTATGTTTTCCTTACGCTATTTGATGCGAAAAGCTACGAGTATCTAAATGGCTAGCGTATATTGTATCAAATATGCATTATTGGCGCATTCCGAGGAATCAATTACATGGCTCATGTTGAAACTATTGACTATGACATCTGCTTTAATGTCCTCGCAATTTTGTATATTCTGGATTCTCATAAGGGACACGTGACTTGAAACTTAGAAAGGCTATATCTATTGTCCTTGGAATTTACTTATTGCTGTAATCTCATAAGAGAACCGAAAACTGGAACAAATCCATTCATTACACAATCCCTGCGACACATATAACCCTCCTAAATTACGTAAGCCACCGCATTATTTCTCTGCCTTCACCCCCGACCGCTGGAGACATTACTATACTACGCATTTCTGTCCCCCTTCATACCCCCAACTTCCTGCTTTCATTCTTTTGAAGGACCTTACGCATCTGAACTCTCGAAAACCTTCCCTCCCTGTCCTCTTATCGATCCGGGAGTGGGTCATTTACGTTCAGGGTCACCTTTGTTTTCTATCTTTCTCTTTCTTTCATGTAGGCTTGTCTTTGTCGAGGGTCCTTGGCAGCGAACCCGGAACCCAGGGGAACTCAAGGATACTACGCAGTTGCTACGCACAAAAATAGGAATTTGTACAGAGGCTCAACTGTGAAAACGACTTGTTTACTTTGGAGGGTGCTTGTAGGTTTTGTTTGCTCAAGAATAAAGCTTCTTTCAGAATCATTATTTATGTTACCCACAGGAGTTTGCAGTATTTTATAGTCGACGCTACCTAAGCATTTTACTCTAGCCGTAGACCTATCCGTTTATCTTTCCTTTGTTACTTGCCGCGTCTATGTTTACGTAGTCATAGATAAAATATAAAACTCAATCTAGTTTATTATCTTGAGTGAGGAAAGTGTTAGATTATTCCTCCTATTCGATAAACCTATCTATAGAATGATAACAATTCATGTCTACTGGCTGAAACAATAGCAGTGGATGTCTTCCGTGTATTTGTGTCAATTTGGAAACATTCCAAACCGTAGGGGCTAGCTAGATAGATGGTTAACAGCTTCGGGTAACGGCTACTGCTACATTGGTTCGTGAGAGCGATATTAAAATTATATGTATTTTTGTAGAATTGGGAAGGAACTTATATAATATACTATGTACCAAAAAGTAAAAAGTTCTTCAAACTAAATTTAAATGTAGGTAACATTTAAATTTAGTTTGAAGAAGTTTTTTAGTACCATCTTTATTCTACTTTATAGGGTACACAACCAAATTAAGTGTTTAAGTAAAAATGTAATCATTTTTACTTAAACACTTAATTTGGTTGGCTATTGTATTACATTTATAAGCGACTTTTTATATAAAAATTTAGTTTGAAGAACTTTTTTAGTACCATCTTTATTCTACTTTATAGGGTACACAACCAAATTAAGTGTTTAAGTAAAAATGTAATCATTTTTACTTAAACACTTAATTTGGTTGTGTACCCTATAAAGTAGAATAAAGATGGTACTAAAAAAGTTCTTCAAACTAAATTTTTATATAAAAAGTCGCTTATAAATGTAATACAATAGTACCAATGGATATGTCTTTTTAATAGTTAAAGTTAGTAGTTAAAGTACAGTCAGTCAAGATATGAAATTCCTAGATACCATAACACTATATTACTCTGGCGGACTCTATATACAACGGGGCAATACAACAAGCATCTTGGAGACGCTTCCGACTGGTATTGATATGTATCAGTTGAGCTACATGTAGATTGTTCGTCTGAAGTTAGCACAATAGTTTCAATCGTAAATACTAGTTTTAATTTAATTCTAGTTTTTTATTGTTATTTTATTTGTTAATCAATAATTTCAATCTTTATATGCTTTGTTTGTTTAACTAAGCTGATACACAGATGCATAGAAATACCGGATACTATCTATTCTGTGGTAGAGACACGTGTTTAACAAACGAACCTGATAATAATCATAACCAAACCGCTTCCAACAATAATAATGGAGTAAAGGTCATCCAAAACCGGTATCTCACATAAACTGAAAGTAGAAACTTGATCTGACAAAAGCCACGTGTTTGCCAACGCGAAAGTCAAGTCTAATATTACAACAATGCAATGAAGATAAAGCAAATAAATACAGCAAATAATACTCAATTTTCTCAGAGGCTGACAAACATAACATGCAAGGACCTTTATGAAACGAAAACAGGTTTGAAGAAGTTGCAGTAGAGAAACTCAGAAATAGATTTTAAAGAGACACTGCAGTCAGGAGAAACTAATGTATTCACATTGAAGTAAAAAAAATATAATGCTGGACAATTCACACAGCATTACCTAGCTAGCCCCGAGCTAAGCAGAGCTTGGGTTATGAATAAGAATAAGAAACTTCTTACCCAACAACACAACAAACTTTATTTGAAGCTTGTAACCATTAACATTATGTACTTAAAATTAACTTAAGTTAACAACAAAACATGACTACTTATGAAATAATACCCACTTAAATACAAAATATGTACTTACCTTATAGCTACAAAACGGCGTCGACTCAGCTTTATGTTGTAATAGCTACAGTTCTGGGTACTAGACAACTGATAAAAGTAAAGTAAAAGTATATTTATTGCAATTACATGTAAAAAGATGGTACATACAGTAATGCGTAACAATGTAATTTGCCCTTTTTGGGGCGTGCAATTGTCTTTCCTATTTACAAGCAATGATATAAAAGCAACAATAAAATTAACTAAAATTAAAATTAATATTATTAAATAATAGTTAATAGAGTTGGGATACATATAATTAACATAATATATTAAGCAAAAAGAATTCAAAATCATTTTAAATTATATGTCGAAGTTCTTATCATTAATAAACTCTTTCACTGTGTAGTAACATTTTTCAGACACTAGAGTTCTCAGCTTTTTCTGAAAGATCGCAGTAGGCAATTCTCTAATAGCAAGTGGAATTTTGTTATAAATGGACGAAGCCATAGCAAAGAGACTGATGTGCAGTAATCTCTTTTTGCACTCTAACTGATATACATAATATAACACAATACATAGATAGATATATTTTTTTTATACATAGAAAACGACCAGAACAACCTGAACAAATGTCTGCAGATCGTACACACATTTGTTCCGAGGCGGGAATAGAAACCGCAACCTCTTGCGTCGCTTGCAGACCTTCGCCCACCGCGCTACAGAGGTCGAAAATACATATGGTAACCACGAGCTAGGATAATAAATGTCTTATAACCTTATCGGCACGGCAACGGCGTTCTATCTAACTCAAGGTCTTGATAAATTTAAAATTAGGTTTGAAACCAGTATTTCTAAATGAATAATTATAACCGCCGCATTATTTTTAGCAGTTGAAAAACTTTTAAGACCTATAGACAGTTCAAGAGCAGTGGTAGTCTATATTATGTAAACATTCATTTTGATGTGTTATCACAAGGTGATCGCAGTACCTACTCTACAGATACACAGAACACGTGGAAAATATAAACAACCGATTTAAAAAAAACAAATATGAAGACTAGATCAGGCAATGGCTAAAGCATGTGCTATAATGTCATAGAAACGAGGAAACATGCATTTGCGCCTCGTCATTGCACTCGCCTTAGACGCGGAAAGTAGGTAGTTACCTTCCGCTTCTAAGGCGAGTCGCCCGCTCCGATGATGTCGCGAGTCGTTGACCGCAGCGGTCAACGACGACAATCACGACGAAGATGTTTTGCATTTAAAGGGTATGTAAACAGTTACGTAGGCATAGGTTTTTAATGACAATAAGCACAAGCCCCAGCCTAGTGGTAAATTCAAGTAGGTATCTGGTTTTCTATATTTTTCCCGTGTTCTGTGATCGAAACTGAATCCTCCCTGAAAGTTTGGTACCCTGTATAGTTAATCTGTGATGACATGATGCCTTTATTTTATTTAGAAGGGTGATCGCGAAAACTACAGTAACAAAAATACCATAGCCTCCTAAACATGGTGAACAAAGTGCGACAAAGTACTAAGCTGAAAGGGGGAGATGCCAGTCAATCATTGAATAATATCTAACCCCCACTGCTGATTGGGCCTGACGTTTGGCAGGCCAATTGCTGGTCGCAGTTAAGGTGTTGTGTTGACAGAAGGCAGCTGGCGGCTCTTCCTCTCGTAGGTTTCCTTATTCCGTTCTCACGAGATCTACGGGCCGAGTCAGTTGGCAATTTTTATCGCCACTGAGTTAAAAATAAACAATTTTGTCATGTTATCGTCACAGACACGAAATGATTCCATTACAATAATCCATCCAATCCAATTTCTATTGCTATGAAAGCTAAACCCCTGTCACCCAATATTTGTCGTACCTGTCGACCAATGTTTTTCTTTTACCAAAACTCTATCTGATCTATTTATCAGCCTTAACTTTCATTCAACGATCGGCCTTACAGGGGGTAAGGCCGATCGTTCAACTACACCCGATTCCTTTTATTCAATAGTTAGGTACCTACGTGTTTCCCTCTCTGGCAACTCTCCATAGATCGACGCCTGTAACTTTCCGCTTTCCCAATCAAATAGATAAAATAGAACAATTGAGATGCAGATGCTGGCCATTGATCAAAAGCTGTGAATGTGTTCAATTATTTGTGTACCTTTCAGATCTTCAGCTGCGCTTCAGCGCAAGATGGTTCCATTTAATGTCTTACGCAAACGATCGTCTTCTGACGTAAAACTGATGCCGATCCAACCTTGACATTGTCGACAAAAAAAGCAGTCCTGAGTGGAATTAATTAGGGAGAATAAAAAATAATAAGCCCCCTAGAAGTAAGGCATATTATAATCAACCAAAACGTACCAGAAATAATCCCTGTCTTACTATCACTAGCTCAAATAAAGAAATGAGAGAAAGAAAGAAGAAAATCAAAACCCGCGGGAAAAAACCAATGACCCTCAACATTTTGGATCCTAAAACAAAACAATACCGCGAAATCATCAGAACAATCATGATAACGACGATTTATTGCAATAAAAAGCGTTAAACACTGAATAGACAACGCTTCCTGAAAACAAGCCAATTAATCCGATCATTTAGCCTTGATATAATTAATTTGCATGACAATATTATCGTAGCACATTGCGAATTCTATCTACTACAAGCTTCTGTCCGCGGTTTCCCTCACGTGATAGGAAGTATGCTACCGATAAAACTTAGCCTCAGCAATTACAGTCAGTGAAATAAATTAAGGTTATCGACAGATCAAAGGATTAGCAAGCTGAAGTGGCAGTGGGCTGGCCATATCTCGAGAAGAACCGACAACCGCTGGGGTGTACTTGTTCTTGAGTGGAGACCGCGAGTCGGCAATCGTAGTGTAGGACGCCCTCCAACCAGGTGGGATGACGATTTGCGAAAGACTGCTGGCAGATGCTGGATGCGGCAAGCTGAAGACAGGGCGCTATGGCGCTCATTAGGGGAGGCATATGTCCAGCAGTGGACTGATATAGGCTGATGATGATGAAAGAAATTACGCGTAACTTTACATTCTGTTGTTCATGTCAAATTGAATTGACGTTGGCAAGAGATTTCATTGATTAGTTAAATATAGAAATGACCAGCGTATAAACAAAAGGCGGTTGTTAGAATCGAATTTGTAGTTTCGAAAATTAACCAATACATCTAAAAAAACTCTTCTTGCATGTAAGAAGTATGTGGAAATTTACTTTTACAGTCATTATATAGAAGCACTACGTTGCAAACGTTTACACGTGCCTGAAGTATAATCTCTGGTATATGATAGCGACGACCAATGATGTGACAAATGTATAACAAGCTTCCTACAAATATTACCAACATAGACAACTTACAATACAATACAATACAAAAATGCTTTATTGTACACCAGAAAAGAACATTACAAAAAACATTTACATGAGACATGTACAATGGACGGCCTTATCGCTTAGAAGCGATCTCTTCCAGGCAACCTTTGGCTGGAATGAATTAAACAACTTCAACATCTTTAAATAAAAAATAAAATTATATTTTGAAATAAATGCATTCTATATCCCCAAGGATTTTCTAAATACAAATACAAGAATCCTTATTTTCGGATAAGGCTAAACAAGAAAAACTGGACTAAAATGAATTATTTATGGATCTCTTTAATATAAACATTATTATTTAGTAATTTAATATTGTATCAAATTATATGGATGGTTAGGGAATTAATTTAATGTATATCTATTTATAATAACTATGTCATGTAAATTTATTTTGACTTACCTAGTATAACACTTATTGTTATAAGATGGTGAATTAATAAATTCTGAAATCTGATGAATGAATGTTGTATAAGAAGGTAGGCCAAGAACCGTTTGCTAGGACCTACAATGTTAATTGTGTATGTTGATAATAAAATAATAATAAATAATGCTTGACAATTCACACAGCATTATCTAGCCCCAAGATGATGTACTCTATAAACGTGTAGTCATTAAATGCTGAGTCAGCTTTGATTGTGATGCAACTATAGCAAATAATAATGTAAACAAGCATATCCACTTAAACGTCCTGTGGCACTACAGTACCACAAACGTTTACCCCCTTAACTGTCCGTGTTACCCAGGTGCACAAACGTTTCGCTCTTCAACAATGAAATTAAAAACAAACAATGCTGGTTATCACACAGCATCATTAAATCCCAAAATCAGCAGAGCTTTAGTAATAATATTCTAATTCTAGGCAATAGATGATTCTATGATGGAGTTTCTTTGTTTTTAGAAAATGCAACTGAAGATTAAAAGATATACTATCATTGGGTATTATTGCCTATGGTAATAGTGAAGTTCAAAGAAAAGAGTTCCTAAGCCTTATGAAATATTCTTGTGTTTAAAAACTTAAGATAATTTTAAACTGGTGTTTATAAACTCTGTGAAAACCGTAATATAAGTTAACCGAAGTATTTACCATTCTAGTAAATACACGACTACCAAAATAACGTTAGAATTACGAAAGATTTGTGGTAGGTCAGCTTTGTTTTAAATTACTTCCTAAATATATGAACGAAAGAGTAATTTAAAGCCAGTAGCAAGGCTGCAGTAAAATGCAATACTAGTAGATTTATTAGTTTTGCAGTAAACAAATTTTATTGCAGTTTTATTGGCCAATGGTTTGAGAATAAAGTTACGAATTTGAGTTGTGTTTTGACATTTATTGAAGTTCCTTTATAATCCAATCAATCTTTTGCCAAGTCTAGATACACACACACACACACAAAACGAGTAGAAATGTGATTGAAGTTGAATCGGTTTCAATCTCTGATAGACAATTTTTTATCATTTTCTTTTGTATAGCAAAAGATACGCATCGAGCAGTTCTAAATAAGGCCATGAAAATAGCGGTGAATATGAAACCATCACGCCATATTGCGTATACGTTCTTCATATAGGTACGTTCTTCCTCCACGTGCCTATTTTACAAGCAACAAACAATATCACATTTCAAGCGCCCCTGACATTCCATAGTCCATAACATGTCTCCCACCATAACATAACACCTAGTTGCCATCATAACATACCATCTAGCTACTGTTTCTACTTCCTATGTCCTATCTATCGAATAGTTTGTAAACAACTTAGACAGGCGCCAAGTGTGGGACCCCTAACTGGGTTCCGTGGTCCAAAACATTATGAACAAATAATTAACTTACATAATACAATAGGGTATTTTACAGAATATCAGAAAAAACTAAAACAATATTATTGCAATAGCTTAGGGAAATAGCAGTCGGGAAATATGATTTTTTTTTCTTCATAAAATAGCAAAATACATTTTAAAATTATATTTTAAATTTCCAGCCTTTTTATATAAAATGACGATTTAAACAAAAAAAAAGGAACTTCAATTTTTTGACATTTTTTTCTTAAGTTCTACGAGACAAATTATAGTATTTTGTTATTAAATATTGCTTTCTCATCCCTTTATTACATCCCGGCCCGGAACTACGTAAAACTGTCCAATATTGTATAAGCTTTAGTGGCTTGATAAGGTTAATTTGCCCCACAATGAACTCCATCTTCGTCGGATATCAAGAAAGGTATTTATAGTTTTTAGGGTTTCAAAGATCGGTTTTGAAACCCTTATGGTCTCGCTCTGTCCGTCCCCGCTCTTTCTTGAATATCTCAGTAACTACTGCAGCTATTAACTTGAAATTTGAAATAATGATACATTTCGTGCGCCATTACTGATTTTAAGAAAAAAATATATAAATAAATGAAAAATGAAAATGAATATTTTCAGTACAAATTTTGATGTTGAAATTTCAAAAGAGACCTAGGAAGGCAAATGGGGTATCAAATGAAAGGTATCGTTTTGTACATTTCAAAACACTTTTTGAAATTTCTGTAAATTTCATACTTTTTGAAATATTTCAAAAAAAATCGAAAAATTGACCATACCCCCCCCCCCTATCTCCGAAGATTGCACACCGATCCACGTACAATGTATTAGGCGTTTGTAGATATCGATCTATATTTTACAGGAAAAATATAGAGAAGTCTGTAATAATAATAGTTTTTGAAAAATGGTCAAAAAGGGGGAGAATTTTTTTTCAAAAGGGGGGTACCTACCTATGTGGGGTATCAAATGAAAGGTATCGTTTTGACCATTTCAAAACACTTTTTGAAATTTCTGTAAGTTTCATACTTTTTGAAATATTTCAAAAAAAGACGGAAAATTGACCATTCCCCCCCCCCTAGCTCCGAAGATTGCACACCGATCCACGTACAATGTATTAGGCGTTTGTAGATATCGATCTATATTTTACAGGAAAAATATAGAGAAGTCTGTAATAATAATAGTTTTTGAAAAATGGTCAAAAAGGGGGGGAATTTTTTTTCAAAAGGGGGGTACCTACCTATGTGGGGTATCAAATGAAAGGTATCGTTTTGAGCATTTCAAAATATTTTTTGAAATTTCTGTAAGTTTCATACTTTTTGAAATATTTCAGAAAATTGATTGTCCAAATAATTGGCAAATGTTTGAAACCCTCGGCGCGCGAGTTACACTCGCACTTGGCGAATCTTGTTTTAATAAGCTCATACCCCTAGGGAACCCTAATGTGAGCCATGAGAATATCTTACCATACAACATAGAAAGGTGCCACATGATAACTATTGTTTATTACATTTTTACTCATCATCATCATCAGCCTATAATAGTACACTGCTGCAAACTTGAAATCCAACCAACCCTTGGGTTATTCTTTTATTATATGTTACTTTCAAAAGAAACTAAACCGCATAAGTGAAATATTATATTAAAGACACAAATTGAATGCAATTCAATGAATTCAAAGGGGACAGTGAGTCAGAGTGGAAAAGTTTGAGTATCACAGGTATTGTAGTACCAGTACAGTATTGTATTGATTACGATTGAACATCACGTATGAAACATTAAATAGATCAATTGTATGGTGCTTACACGTTTACATTAACATTAGCCTATTTATATTTTCAATTGTGACTATGTTATTCTTTTATTGACTAGGATTTTGTCTTGTTGTCTTGCAGAACCTACCACCGAACTGCGATCCTCAACTGCAATGCTCAACGTAAGGATTATGAGCATTATCCCCCATGAGATAAAAGCCAATGGACGCTCATCAGTGGGAGGCCTGCGCGTCCAGCAGTGGGTCAATACAAGCTGTTGAGGTTATCTCGTCGTCCTAGGACACCTAGCATCTTAAATGTAAGTAAATAGGCTATGCCTAGACTTTGATTTTGGTCTCTATTGGATGCGCCAAGTAACAAAACTTCGTCTTATAAAATTAAGGCAAAGCTACCAATATACGTTGGAACAACTACTGAAATAACGTTTTGCTACAAACGCCGTAGTAGGTAGATGCTATGCTGCTACGCGTGTTACGACGTAGTAAATACTGTTATACATGCTACGACTTAGTAGATACTGCTACGCATGCTACGACATAGTAGAAACTGCTACGCGTGCTACGACGTAGAAAACACTACAACGCATAGAATAGATGTTGTTTCAAACTCTACGGCGTAGCGAAATTCTACAAACTCTACGACGTATGAGATCTTGCTACAGAAGGTACGACTTTATAGATACCTAATGCTACAAACGCTACGACGATATTTGATCTAGGATTGTTTCAGATATGCTACGTAGATGATATTTCTTATTGACAAGACTACGTTTAGGTATATGGTTATGATCGCTATGAGCAATGTTAATGGATATTGTCACAGATGCTACTAGAAGAGATCGCTTTAAGCGATAAGGCCGCCAGTTGTGCAATTCTGTTTACTATCTTTTCCTGTATTCTTTTTTTTGTATTTTCTTGGTGTGCAAAAAAGTGTATTGTATTGTATGTTATATACAGCGTCGATAATGCTACACATGTAATTTATTTTGCTATGACGTGACAATAAAAGATACCTACCTAATAAGACTACTAAAAAAGAAAGAAAATCAAATACATACGACGTAGGTATCTGAATGCTACAAATGTTACGACGTAGCAGATATTGAAACTTACGTTATGATGTTAGATTAGTACCTACACATGAAAAACATTGTCATCAAAACAAACCCATAAAAATGTAAACCTATCATTCGTTTAGTAAACAACAAATTCCATGAAAACACTGAATAACCGGCTTTAAGTAATAAGTCAATAACTTGACTCCCTGAATAGCTCTTTGTATTAAGTAGTTAATAAAACGTAAGTATCCATACCTAATATCTACAGTACCTACAAAGTATAAACAGCGGATGTACCTTACTAGTTGGGAAAGCGCAAAAAAGAAAAAAATACTAACTGAATTAGCGTAAGGCCGCCGTTTGTACCTCTTTTGTTAAATTTACTTTCAGTAATGTTGGTTAAGTGTAAATAGAATAGAAAGTAACAATCTATCAATAGGTTTATTAACACTTTCATGGCCCTTGACACACTCGTTCCGGAGCTCCGTGTAGCCGTGGCGCGGCGCCCCTGCGGATCGGACCGCCGAGACTGGGCAGTGAATGCGATAACGAACGTAAGACAGATCTTTCGTACAAAGTCTAAAAAATACCTGCTCTTCTCTCTCTCTTTGTATCATGAGTGTAAAAAGGAAATGATCACTAAAATTTTTAGTCCGATTAAAAATTATTTTAAGCATAGCAACATTATTTCTGGATTCTCTAGGCAAAGTTTTATCCAGTAGCTGGTCGCAAAAATACGTAAATGATTATAATACCGCGTATAAATTATCTAGTACCCATAACACAAACTCTGCTTATCTCGAAGCGAGATGAGCAATACCTATAGTATTATTATATTATAATATAGTGATATGACACCCAATATATTCAAAATTGTAGTCAGAGTAAAAATAATGATCTCATTAGCTTGATGCTAGTTGGCACTGTGTGATGTCCAGCATTAGGTATTTATTTATCTATCCATCAGTTGTGTAAGTAGGTTACATAACAGTACGTGGTAAACAAAATCGTAAAATAAATCCGCATATTATAGCAAGTAGTACACTGCAAAGTATTCACCTACTTTGCAATTTTAATTGCGGAAAATTTCAGCCGATAGAATGCATCGGAAAAGTACTGCCATTGAAATTCAGTCCGTTTAATATTTTGTTCAAACTTTGCGCTATCGGCATCTCAGCTAAAAGTTATATAGCTATACCGACCAATCTTAGGCCACTTTCTCTATTGGCTTCCGACACAGGACTTTAGGTATGTCGGTTCTTTCGATATATAGTCCAGTCAATGAATGGTTGTGGATGAAAAAAATCTAAAGCAGAATGTTTGACTTCAGAATTTTGTTTAGACTTGCTAGAAGACTGAAAGTCCACACTCCTGTGAGGTGAGCCCTAGGGAGCATAGAGTTGGTCCCGTTTGAATTTTTTTTGCTTAATTCGCGTAAGCGATGCCTCCATGAGTTTTCTTTATACTAAATACAAAATTAAAGCTGATAAAACTATCTACAACTTTGGTTCTATAGATACACATTTTTACTATTTCCAATCGTTGTCTACATAGTTTTAATCTGTCTACCTACATGACATGTTTTAATCTCAGGTAACTAGTATAATTGGTTTTTTAAAATTCGTGTTAGTTACTGTAATAAACAAGATTCGCCAAGTGCGAGTGTAACTCGCGCGCCGAGGGTTTCAAACATTTGCCAATTATTTGGACAATCAATTTTCTGAAATATTTTAAAAAGTATGAAACTTACAGAAATTTCAAAAAGTGTTATGAAATGGTCAAAACGATACCTTTCATTTGATACCCCACATGGGTAGGTACCCCTTTTTGAAAAAAAAATCCCCTTTTTTGACCATTTTTCAAAAACTATTATTATTACAGACTTCTCTATATTTTTCCTATAAAATATAGATTGATATCTACAAACGCCTAATACATTGTACATGGATCGGTCTGCAATCTTCGGAGCTAGGGGGGGGGGAATGGCAAATTTTTCGTCTTTTTTTGAAATATTTCAAAAAGTATGAAACTTACAGAAATTTCAAAAAGTGTTTTGAAATGGTCAAAACGATACCTTTCATTTGATACCCCACATAGGTAGGTACCCCCCCTTTTGAAAAAAAATTCTCCCCCTTTTTGACCATTTTTCAAAAACTATTATTATTACAGACTTCTCTATATTTTTCCTGTAAAATATAGATCGATATCTACAAACGCCTAATACATTGTACGTGGATCGGTGTGCAATCTTCGGAGATAGGGGGGGGGGGTATGGTCAATTTTTCGACTTTTTTTGAAATATTTCAAAAAGTATGAAATTTACAGAAATTTCAAAAAGTGTTTTGAAATGTACAAAACGATACCCTTCATTTGATACCCCATTTGCCTTCCTAGGTCTCTTATGAAATTTCAACATCAAAATTTGTACTGAAAATATTCATTTTCATTTTTCATTTATTTATATATTTTTTTCTTAAAATCAGTAATGGCGCACGAAATGTATCATTATTTCAAATTTCAAGTTAATAGCTGCAGTAGTTACTGAGATATTCAAGAAAGAGCGGGGACGGACAGAGCGAGACCATAAGGGTTTCAAAACCGATCTTTGAAACCCTAAAAAATAAAAAAAATAGATTAGATCAGCTCCGAAAAACGTTGGATAAACGCACAATGTTATTTTCGACAAAACTGACAGTCCTGACAATTTCTGAAACCGAAATGGTTTATCGTCAGTAGGGTTTATTTTTTTCTACCAATCTATAAGCTTGCCATCGAATTAGTCAACATATGTTGCCCTTTTTGATCTTCTAGGTCCAGTTTCAGCAATATCTTTTCAGAGCAATTCGTTACGCGTGACCCGAGCTGGTGAGAATCTGGCGCATCGCATCAGCATTGCCATACAGCGGGGCAATGCAGCCAGTGTCTTAAGGACGCTTCCGACTGGTGATATAATAGATCAGTTGAGCTACCTATAGATTGTTTGCAACAGTCTGCAATTGTTTAAATTGTAAATACTAGTTCTAATTGGTTTCTATTATTTGATTGTTATTTTCTTTGTTAATTTGTTTATTATTATAAAATATTTGTTACTTTTGTGTATATCTAATCTACCTATGTAATTGTAATTCCATAGTCCAGTACCTAATCAAGCTGTCAAGATGAATTCACGTACCTGTAACAATAAAAAAAAAACATGTGATATAGTGATATTATATACATTTTTAGAGTCGGAATAGTGATTTGGGTTGTTTTGAAAAACTGTAAACAGTAAAAAAAATCCTAAGTAGTGAAAATGGGTTTAGAAGGACAGTTCGATAGCGCAATCTAATTTTTCAAGCGGCGAAATCTAGTAAAGTTTGAAGTAACGAGTGATGGATGACACATGGAAGAAACGACGAATGAAAAGACCTCTTGTTTACGCCAGTTTCCATGAAAACCATTAGATACCAGCGATCGTGGTTGAAACTTCGAGGAAAAGAAAGCAAAACGTACCTACGCGATAAATACCCGATAAATAATCTTTAATTTGTTAACAAATCGTGAAAGTTTTAGTAAAAGTAGGTAGTATCATTTGATACCAATTGTGAAAATTAAGTGTTGAGATAATGTTTTAGATACGTTTTACGGCGCACATATTTCTCGAGTGTATATTTTATGAGACCACCTCAAATTCAAATTTTATACAAAAATTCAAGAATTATCAAAATCTATTAAGAATTAGTAAAGATATGACACATTGTTGTAGCGAGTCGTGATTTTTCAAGTTCACGACGAAGGATCATGTTGTTTTTATGCTTGACGTGATAAATACTCATTTAAATAAAATAGCCCGGAAATATTTTTATGGGATTCATTCGGGATCATTCTCTATGCAATCATCATCATCATCAGCCAATATTAGTCCACTGCTGGACACAGGCCTCCCCTAATGAGCGCCATAGCACCTGCTACAGTTTGCCGCATCCAGCAATCAGCATCTGCCAGCAGTCTTTCGCAAATCGTCATCCCAACTGATCGGAGGGCGTCCTACACTACGTTTGCCGAGTCTCTCTATGCAATAGCGTAATAATTTTAAAAATCTGTCCATAATTGACAGAGAAATCGACGAACATGCATAAAAAATACAAACAGCCGAAAATAGAACCTCCTTCAAGTCAGTAAAAAAATATATAATCATCCCTTTTGTTGAAGTAGGTTTCTACTGCCACCAATTTTTTTGTCACCTTCTTTTAATTCCCTATAAACCTTTACCTTCATAAAATTTGTAACCTTAAATAAGTCAATAAACTTCAAGCTGCGTGGGCGCCGATTCTACAGTGTAGTGTACATTGCATCAAACGTATAATAAAAACGGACGATAAACGTAAAACTGTGTTAACATGTCCAAAATTAGCAGCATGCGTCAAAGATGCACAAATATTTACACGAACGCGTTAATTGATGGTGTTAGCAAGACTGATCACGGAAGGGAGAGCATAGACTTAAGAATGCATCTCTGCTCCCTACCGTGATATTTATTTTTGCTGGCTATTTATTTTTAAAAGTAAACGAATGAAGAGGCTTGCGGATGATGATTTGCTCATACAAACGTACTACCTAAATGTTTTCTAATTCGAGCACATTTCCACCATATCTTGTTGTTTTTTGTATTCGAATAGTAGTTAATATCTAAGAAAAAAACAACCACTGTTTTTTTCTTTATAATACACACGTATACCTAATGAAATGTAAGCAAAACATGCATTCTGCGCTTTTGAATATTATTACGTCGATAATGAAATGATTTCGTCCTATTTGTTTTGTATTAAAAACAACAATATGCTACGTTTTGTTTGATAAGGAACATAACTTACATTGTCTGGTTACAGATTAACTACATATGTGGAAAATACATAAAGTTTTCAGTCATTATTTTTGGTATTACGGAATATTAAAATTTACGAATTTAAGTTGCGAGAAGCTGCCGCCGAATCCTTACGAATTAATCGTTTTCTTTTAAAAAGAAATATCACAAAAATAGTTCAATCATCTGAAATAAATAAAAATAAATAATCGTAAAACTGAAATGAGGGCGGTTTTTACGTGGGGCTGTGAAATTAAAGTGACTTTTCATTGACATTATCTCCTCTCAGAAAAAAATCCCTCGACAACTAGTAAGTGCTAAGGTAATTACAGTTTATCCTTTTTTTTGGGTTCTGTAGATACTTTAGAGGGAAAAAAGGAGCCTTTAAGGATCACTTTTCGGTCCGTCTATCTGTCAACTATCTTTTCTGAGGAACGCTTGGTATCGAGTTGAAATTAACATCGAATAAGTCCGTAACCTCTTGGAGCCGTGATATAAATGAACCTTTAAAATCAACGCAATCTAAAGTTACAGCCGTTTATGCGCATGTATATTTTGAAATTTCCAAGAGAATATCATGCACATAAAACCTATAGGGTACTTCCTGTTGACCTAGAATTATCATGATATTTGGCAAGAAGCAAGGTCTTATAACACGGAACCCTCATCGGAGCGCAAGTCCGACTCGCACTTGATGTTTTATTTTTAAACACCTATAAAGATAGAAACATAGATAATACTTTTAATATCAGTAATATAAATTGCAAAGGCTGTCAAATCGACTAATATAATATACTATATTGTTGTTATCACTCGGCCGACTTGCGTACAAAAATTAACGATTATAACTTTTACAATAGTACATTATGGTACAAGTGTGTAATATTGGTGATTACCGCTGAGGCGCTATTGAGAGGTCTTAAGAGAGCCGAGGACGGTAGTCAATACACACGTGTATCATACGACGTTTTTCAACACACTTGTGAATAAAATAATCATTTTATTTAGTAGATAAAAAGTTTATTTGTACTATTGAATACGATCTTTTTTGTATCGAAACTTTTTAAAGAACAAAGCATCTCGACCAATAAAATAAAAAAAGAACCTATAACTCACTTGTGAATTCATTACTATTGTAATGAAAAAGTCACAGTTTGATTAGAGATGTCATTATGTGCCTAATTGCGGTGAAATAAGAACCATTTCATGAGCAAGTGTGTTGAAAAAATCATAAATGAATTTGGTTTATGAAAATCATCGAGTCATCCATAAATAATACATTGTTATCATTTCAAATCTGTAATCTTATCGTTGACGTAGCTATGATAAAACGGATATTATTAACTTCTTACACTCATATCTTCACGTATGTTGTTTGTTGTCCACTTTTCAAATAGGTATGTAGGTATTACCCTCGGTATTAAATTCGATAAAAGTTTACATAATTAATTTGAAGTAATTTCAGCTTTATAGCGCTCTAGCACAGTTCTAGGTGCAATTAGTACCTAATTAATACCTAGACACCTACATAATTACGTTATGGTTCTTCTTAAAATTCAGTAGGTACCAAAACCCTGAAGTTAATAAGCTAATTCTATAAAAGCTCAAACCACGACTGACACTTTTTTAAATCAAATAATATGATACCCCATGGTACCGATTTGTGCGAAGATCTGAAGGGGCGCAAACGTGCAGGTCTTGACAAAGCCAACGCATTTGCCCCCTTGGAGTCGAGGCCCTAGGTTCGTGGGGTACCGAAGCTATCCGGGTTATCAAAAAATTATCTGAGCGTCTGGTCAAAGCGACGCGTGACCCAAGAGCTGGTAAGTATCTGGCGCAGCAGCACATCAGCATTGCATACAGCGGGGCAATGCAGCCAGAGTCTTGGGCACGCTTCCGACTGGCTGTAGATTGTTAGCAATAGTCTGCAGTTAGCTCAATTGTTTCATTGTTTAAAGGCTCTATTGAAACCAGCATATATACATTATCGAGCATGTAGGTCTACCCTGAAATTACACTCACTTTTTGGGCAGTCGTGTACCTTAAAACTTTGATGATTTCCCAAATAGGGACTTAGGTTCACCAGAGTAAGATAGCTAGGTAAGTACATACATACCGACCTACCTAGCCGTCCTATCGACCTACAAAACAGTTCCGCGTGCATGTCTTCTGAGAACTCAAGGCAGTCTTTTAGATCAGATCAATAGGAGCTTGTGTATTCTTGAACCCGACACTGGCCTTTATATCTATAATTCATTATTGTTTATTTTGCGGGAATGTAAGTACATGGGGTCTTAAGATTATAGCTTACCCTATAGACTTTATAATACATTAGGTACATGAAAAAGTAACTACATTTAATGAATGACTGTTGTAATGAAGCCTTATTCTTTAGTACTGGCATACTGTTCTACTTTGTAACTGATATTCTATTTAAATTACTTATTCTCTGTTACTCTATGATATGTCGATACCAAGTAAACATTATAACAAATTCAACTGGTCTATTCTTTTTCAATATTTACAATATTATCATTTAAGCCCGATCGGGTCAGTAGGGTTGTTCTGGCAATATTTTTCAAAAATACACGTTTCGATTACGAGGTCGTTTTGGTAGAGGATTTTTATCATATCATACATGAAAAAAAATCTACGTAATCCCAATCTTTAATCATGTTTGGACTGATAATTTTTTGAGAACTTTTTTTTTTTGTAATGGTGAATATAGAACCTTGATTATAATACCGTTTTCCACAAAAGCAGAGGATAGAAGATCTCAAGTATTGAATAGCATGACCAAAAAGAGTCACATGACGGTGTTCCTCCACATCTCCTCTCAATGTTATATGTGAATTATATTAAAAAGTAAGCCTCTTCTCCTCTTCGGCAGAAACCGGGCATTATAATATTTATAATACATATAATTATAACAGCAAAGGAAACCATCAGAATCCTCGATGCTATAAATCACGGACTTGACTAGAATATAGCTATAATATAGCTATTATATTTACCTTTACCTGATATAAGACCTAGCTACCGTTTGGACCGGTCCTACACCTGTCAGACCACTATTGTGCAACTGAATCGATGGGTATTCGCTCAGGGTATTTAATGAGGTGATGCATAGATGGTATAAAGCCAGGCTGACTTTAGACACGTTTTTGTGTGAATTTGATTAATAATAAAATAGAAATAAATAAATAAATAATGCTGGACAATTCACATAGCATTATCTAGCTAAAGCTAAGCAGAGCTTGTGTTATGGTTACTAGATAACTGATATACATAATACAATACATTACATATATATAGATATTTTTTATTATACGTAGAAAACGACCAAAACACCCTGAACAAATACCTGCAGATCGTACAAATATTTGTCCCAAGGCGGGAATCGAACCCGCAACGTCCCCTAAATATTTATTTTAATTGTTTTTTAGTTATTGTTGTTACAGCGGCAACATAAATACATCGTTTGTGAAAATTTCAACTATCTAACTATTACGGTTCATGAGATACAGCCTGGTGACGGACAGACAGACAGACGGACGGACAGCGAAGTCTTAGTAATAGGGTCCCATTTTACCCTTTGGAACCCTACAAAACAAAGCATCGTCGGCTTAAAGACCATTTAAAATTTAGAAGTTTTAAGTTCGTTGGTAAATCAGCTTAACTACACTTCCAGGAGGGTTACGTAAGTAAACCGAAATCCTGGTAAAAGCAACAATAACAATAAACCTACGAAACAAACTCAGTTACTCCTTACTTTGTGTAAACCGAACTTTCAACAAACAAACAAACCGTTTAAACAAAGAACACCAATATAAACAGTATATACAATAACTTGGCAAGTTACGTTGTACCTATAACCTACTTGGGCACAAGTATTCCTGTAGCTTGTTCCAGTTTGAATTTAGGTCGCTAACACATTCACTGCCAATGAAAATTAAAAGTTTTAGTCACAACCACTTCTCAGCCAGCTTTGTTGACCATAAGCATAGACAAAGACTGCTGGCAGATGCTGGATGCGGTAAGCTGAAGACAGGGCGCTATGGCGCTCATTAGGGGAGGCCTATATCCAGCAGTGGACTAGTATTAGGCTGATGGTAATGATGATGAATGCACTCAGCATAATGTAACCCCAAGCTAAGCAGAGCTTGTGTTTTGGGCACTAGATAACTTGATATATGATGTACTAAATTACATAGCTAGTTTTAATACCAACATTATCTATGTACTAAAAATATGTTATGGTTGCTAGATGACCGACATACATAGTTACATAACGCACTACATAATACATTACATAAAATTGATATTTTAAGAACCTAGTCCAACCAAACGCCCGTTCGGCATAAACGAAGGTACCCTGGAAAAAAAATGCCCTACTTTTCTATCGTCATAATAACTTAAGCTAAATTTAATAATGACTTATTCCTTATCGACTAGGGTTATCAAGTTAACATGATTGCTACTAATTGTCGAGACCGTTAAATCCAGTTCAATGAACTTGAACTGTTTCTTATTCTGTGGACTGGCGGCAGGCTGTCTGGTGGAAATTAAGCCGCCATATCGAATTTAATACTGTTATGTGAATCTGGATCAACAAAAGAAAAAGCTTTTAGTCTGTCAGAGAAGATTCAACTAATCGACCAAAACCAGGAGGTTTACTGTGAGAAACGAACGACGTTGATGGATGACGTCGATCGCACGAACAACCTTACCACCAACTTGCCTCGAGCGCGTCTACAACTGACACATTTCGTACCGGAACTCTAAGAAATAAATGTCAGAATCATTTTCCAAGTAAGGTAATCGAAAGAACGGATCGCCCGTCCTTCGTTTCGTGCGATTTCATCCGTCCACTTCGTTCAATTTTCCAAACTAGGCCCCCAGGAGCAGCAAAAAACATTGAAAAAAGAGAACTGTTCCATGGCATACCGAAAATTATGAATATTTTGCCTGTGAAATTGCGCACGCATCTTTCCAAGTCTCGAATGGGTTCAAGTCCTGGCTAAATAGTTCCATTAAGCCCCACAACAAATTATAATCTATCTAGCATCTTTGCAGAAATGTCAGCCGTTTTTGCTACGTCAAGCTTACGAGCTCTCATTACATAAATCAAACACATGTCCAACACATGTCAAAAAATAAATGTCGGCAAAACACTCATCACCAGCAAAAAACTATTGCAAACATCAATCAACCAGTTTAATGACCCTACGAACAAATAATACCTCTATTAATATAACTCTGCAGGCGTCACTCTGTCTGTTAAACTATTAAACTTTGCCAGCAAAAAAATGTAAAATTAAAACTGACAGGAGGTGTACTATGACAGTCGGTTCTCATCAAAAGAAAGGTTGACGACCACTGAATTTGATCCAATTGTTAGGTTGATGCCCCCTGGCTATATCCTTATATCCTGGGATAGAATAGACATGTGTAGTTAGTAGTTAGTTTAAAGGGCATGGTTAAACTTGTAGGTCAAACGGATTTGAGTCAACCGAGTTAGGTATCACCGTTAAGGTAGCTAGGAGGAAGGTAATTATCAATTTGAATTTATAAATGTGTGAAATGACTTTAGGGTCAAAATTATGCGCATGCTATAGCAGAGTTACAATGACGTCATTCATGCAATGCATCGAAGGATCCTACAGTTCTGTGTGTTCTCTGTTAGTAGACTGCACATCAAAGTTGGCAACACAGACCGGGGCGGTTTGGTGCGACATTTCAGTGGATGAATATTAAAATATTTATTTATTCTTTATTGCAAGACATAAAAAAATACAAAAATAAAACATTAAGCTAGAAAAAAATATGGCAAAGGCAGCTAAGGCACTCGCCATATTTAATCCTAAAAAGAGTTCGCGGGAGTTAGAGGTTGCGGGTTCGATTCCCACCTTGGGACAAATGTTGGTATGAACTGCAAATATTAGTTCCAGTTGTTCTGGTAATTCTATGTATAATAAAAAATGTATATTAATGTAATGTATTGTATTATGTTTATCAGTTATCATCTAGTACCCAAAACACAAGCTCCGCTTAGCTTGCGGCTAGCGGATTGTCCAGAATTATTTATTATTTATTTGTTTATATACCCACGAATTAATAGGTATATAAATTTTGATAGAAATTCAACCGTTCTGAAAACCAGGAGCTCATTAGGGGAGGCGTATGTCCAGCGGAATATTGGACCAAATATGGGCTGATGTTGATTGAAACCCGGAGCTAGGTCCAGCGGTAGACTAATATGGGCTGATGATGATGAAACCCCGAAACTATTTTATATAGCAACTACATTATACCCATTAATTTTGCAAAACTAGGTGATCTATATGACCTGGTCTGGCCAGGTAGAACTAACTAAAGTTTACCACTACCAAAACATTATAACCCTTTGTAGTAATTTCACAAAAATACTCAAGTCCCCTTAAAATATAACGGCCTAAACTGCGTTTAACCTTACTCACCAATAACCTCAATTGATATAACGTAATTATGAGTATTTCATTCACGAGAAACCGCCGTTATATTAACAAGATAACTAACATTAGCCTGAATGGAGTGGGAAACAATTGCTCCACTTCCCATAAAAGTAAACTCTAGATAAAAACATAACCCTCCTTATACGATATCCCGTTTGATGAAGCATGTCGTTTTATTAGTATAAAGTCTGTAAGTAATTTCCTCAGAGAAGGTTTATTAGCTTTATACTACACCTATTCGGAAAGTATAAATTAGTTCTTTCTTGAAAAAAGGGAAGAAAGTATACGGGCGGCAAAAATATATGGGATTTACTTTCTCCCCTCCTTTATTTTTTTTTATTCAAAATTCAAGACTAGAAACAGGCGGATGCCAAAATAAAAAGTTTTTATCTCAAAGCCCACCAAAATCTTACTGGCCACTTGCTTTTTTAAGAAAACTTGGCAGTATGAATAAACTTGGCAATTTTATTATAAATTTTAACTAAAAATGATTTTTTATTTTCCTCATAGGTGTAGTATTCACTGTGTATAACTCGGAAGAAAATGCGATTCCCAACTCGTGTGAAAAAAAACCCTCGATAAATTACAAAAATCCATCTTCCAGTTTGTGATACCTATCATAAGCTTTTTTTTAATGCCTCTGTAATAGTTTTATTCTATTTAGTTTAGGCAGAGATTCAAAGTTGCCCTTGGTGGCCAAAATCTATTTTCGTATCTCTGCCTATCACAAACTGGAAGATGGATTTTTGAAAATTCCTTTGTCAAACGGAATAGGTAATAAGATAAATTAGGTGGCGGCGCCACTTCGGGTGGGGTATGCGCCTTATGGAGGTAGGTATATTGTACAAGATTGGAAATAGGTAGCATGTGTCTTTACGTTACATAAAACAACATTTGTTGACTTAGCGCTGAGAGCGTACCGTATCTCCTCTTTTTAATCTAAGGTCACATCACATCCTACTTCCTACTAATCCTATCGTATTTTAAAGGTGAAAGGTTGCGCTGTGAAGATGAAGATGTTCCACTTCGTTTTATTTCGGTAAACATGTGCTAAGCCGCGGACAGAAGCGAGTTTCTCACATCATACGTTGTCAAAATGGTATCTATAGAACCGCAAAGTAGGTAAATAAATGTCCGATCGCTTTTTTCAGTTTGAAATGGTTCTATCCCATTCAGATCCCACAAGAACTATATTAGTCATTTGTGATCGATATCAGCATAGTGTGATGAGTTCCTCAAAGCTCTTCGAAGTAAGACCGTCTTCGAAGTGACCATAGACCGTGGGGCGAATCAAGAATAACTCGTAAAAAATGGTGCAACCATAGACCACGTGGGTGCAAGAAATTAGTGTCAACATCCTCTTCTCTAAATATAAGAATTTTCATAATTTTACGGCTCATCAAAGCTTGCTCCACTTTACCACATCAAGCAACCTAGTTATTCTTACAAGATAAAATCTTTGACATGCCAACAAAACTTCTTGCTAATTGCTTGAGGAAACTAGAAAAATATTCATTTCATAGAATTTTTGTACATTTTTTACCTTTGCAATAAAAATTGCGTGTTATGTACCTACCTAATGGCATTTATGTTATTGTTCCGTATCATAGATAAGCGTGGGTATTTTCCCTATTGTTTTACTCAGAATATTTCAGTTCACTGAATGAAAATATTTCAATGCACGGCCAAAAGAAACTGCAGCCAACATGCATATAAATATTAATTTTATTTTGATGTCTCACGTCTTCTTAGAATAGACAGACAAATGCGTCGTACGATTATACTATTGGCTATAATACCCTTCAAACATACATTAAATTAATCTTGGTTTTCTGAACTGATTCAGGGAAAAGGAGGGTTTGTGGTAGATATCCCTTTAAGAAGGTACTCGGCGTCGTCATAAAAGAAGTTGAAGATTAAGAAGGTTGTAGTACCTACAAACAGTTCACTGTAAGATGTCCCCGGCCGTGATGGGAATTGTTCCCAGCTAGGGGACATGCCAAGCGTGGGTATTATGGGCATTACCCCCTCATGAGATAAAAACCAATAAGGCGCTTATCAGGGGGAGGCCTGTGTCCAGCAGTGGACCAATATAGGCTGGTGAGAGAGAGGGGACATCTTACGGTGAACGGTCTGTAGTGTAAGTAATGTAAGTACTATAAATTCAATTTGGTGAAACAAAGAATGGGTACCTTCATGTGTTGGGATTCCAATCGAAGAGTTTTTATATCAAGCGAAAGCAAGAAATATGAAACAGGTTTTAGTTATGCTTAATATTTCTGCGGATTTAATATCTTTATTTCCTGTTTACTTAAGGAAATGCCAAAAATGGATAAACAAGGTGCAAGGAGTAGTGATCTTGAAAAATTGCTCATCAAAGGATCTCCAATTATGGGCACCAATATCTATAAAAAGAAGGTCGTGTTCTCTAGATCAGTTTGAAATGCTATTCCAAATACATTTAGATATATTTTTGCTTTCCAAATGAGTTTGTAACATCTTTCAATCAAAAAGAAATTAAAAAAGTTCACAAAAAAATTCGAAGAAGATTTCATAGGCACTTAATTTCATATAGATTACCCAGAGTGTAAGGGCTTACGCACTAAATACCAAAATCTTATCATTCAATTCCAATCAACTCACCATTATCTGTAGAACTAGGCAAACCATAGATATGGATTAATTTGAGTGATGCAGAGTTATCTACCTAGTAGCTCCGGTAACTCCAAATACTTAGGAATTAATAATATCTTTTCAGAAAGCTCCGACAACAATTTCACTTTAAACTATCATAACATAACACAACAAACAGTAAGAACTCTCTCGGTGAAGTCACCATTCCAATTCTAAGTGGGGGGAACTGGGATCTGCACTGACATCTCGCATGGGAGTGTATTGTGCATCATCCCTCTGCCTAACCAGGGTCTTAACCAGCCCAGCTCCTTGAAGTATCGGAGCGAGATTTTGGCAATTGATGAGCTACGTTTCAGCTTTTCTGTGGGTGTACGTGTTTGATACCTCTATGAGACTTTTCAATTCCCTATTTTAGTACATTTCACATCGAATTTAGTATTGTAGTTATAACCGCGGGGAGGGAAAAAAGAAGAAATAGAAGCTGTAGGGCAGCTACATGATGATTCTGTGTATGGTTGGACACTTTTCTGCCAGTAACAAGAAATTATAATAATTGTAAATATCTGAGGTATGAAATTATGAAGATTATTTGATATTTTCACCAGACTTAGCCTTGTCCATTATCTAGAAGGATGGTAACTAAAAAACGCTCGCTCCGTTCGATTTCAAACGCCATACTAGTTTGACATAATCACGTTAAATTGTGGAAATCAAATATCTAATATCTTCACTGTGAATTTTATTGCCGTGCAAACACTTACTTACTGAAGAAACAATAATATCATTCGCGAGTGGATGTCTGTTGCTGTGTTGCAGATGATAAGCCAAGTGTGGTGTGAAAAAGTACAATGGTCAAATTATTTTATCTACCCTGTGTATAACGAGCAAGATCTAAGTACCTACCTACTCCCTTAAGTATTATCAAATATCAATAACGTTTATTTCTTTAAGCTTACAAAATAAGCACTTAGACAAGTCAAATTTTATACTAAAACATGTTTATAAATAGTAATTATTATCAAGAAACAAGGTGTTATTGAATTTGTCCACTTCAATTTTTGTCCACTAGTGGAAGAAGTGGAAAATAAACCACTAGTAAGTGTATTTATGACTTTCAAACTAATACAATATTTGCATTTATCATTAGGTACCTGCAGCATTAATCATATATTTCACTCGAAATTCTCAGATCCTTTGATTACATTTCTTTCTACCAGCCCCCTATTGTTCAGACTCCTCATTTTGGTGGTTAGGTTGACTTGGGAGACGAGATGTTGGAGTAAGGTTGGAGTCCCCCTTACTTACACCCCAAGCTACCTACATACAAATACAAAATTCATTGCAATGTAACCTCTATCACTGTCCGCAAAAGGCTGAGCTTTCAAGTTCATTTCCGGCATTATTATTATGATTATACGACTGTCATTTTATTACTATGTGTCAGTGTAACCAGTGTCCGGCTGACAAGCGGGCTGATTATGGTAACGCTTTGTAGGCTCGCGTCTACAAACCAAATCTGTAGTTAAGGGCATTCCGAAAGTATGAACGACCTTATTGGAGAAAAACACTAAATAATTAAGCTAAAGTTTGGTAGAGTCCCTATGTAATTACTTAAAAATTTAAAAAAAAAAGATAGACACAGAATTCTATTATCTGTGGATTGTGGAGTGAAATTATTGACATAAGTACCTACAATGTGTTTTTTCGAAAGTTGATCTAACGAAATGTGCGGATATTTGACAAAAAATATCGATAAACATCTGAAAAGTTGGCCATGTTAGCTTTCCCAAAAGTCAATCATTTAATTTGTTTTTTAATGAAATCCTCATGTTTTATTTATTTCTTAGTTTATTTTAAAGTAAACGGTGTATTGTCTTCAAAGTTTCATTTGAAAGCTAGAAAGTTTACCTAGCTTAGAGGATAATTTTATTAAAATATGGAACAGAAACCGAGTAGGTACTTTTTGTATTTATTGAAATGACAATAGGTAAAAGGTTTTCATGAATACAACTGGATCTAAGTAATGTTGTCGTAAGCGACAATTTAAATAAGTTTTGTCAACGTAGACAAACATAAATAGATAAGTTATGTACCTACTACGTATCTTAAATTTTATTAGGTACTAACTTATCAATTAAATAAACAATCAACAGTTAAAAAACAATCTGATGTATAAACAAGGTAATCTCTATAATGCGAAAATCATAACATCATATTGACCTCACTTGTTTGTGTCTGTTTATGACTTAACCGTGACTTAACCGGCATTGGTAGAGCCTCACTTTATCTGCGGTTTAACTGACAGGTTTGTCGATTGCGACTTTATGTCGCAAGTTTCTACTCCGAACGCATATTTCTTGTAAGTCATGGGTAAAAGTACTCAATGTGTTTAAAATTTCCGTATATAGTTCATCAATGAAAAAACTGTACTCTACGTTGACATGGACATGACCTTATTCTTAAAGTGATAGTAGTTATAACCTATTCGTTAAGTTCTTTTTATGTATAATTTTTTTGTATACAAAGAGTTGCAGAATGATTGTGAAGAGCCAACATGCTTGGCAGACGAAATGCGAATCGAATTGAAGGTATTTCATAAGAATTAAAACAATATCATATAACAACATAAACAAAAAACCGTAATTAAGGTATTTCATATTCTTCAGTATTAGATCCTAAGTAGGTAATATATATATACTATAGGTACTTATTTATCGTAACCTTATCCCATCTTTTGCTGAGCTGATTTATACATCTAGCTAGGGCATTAAATAAGGGAATTTGATTGGTTTTAATTTTATATGGTGTCCAAAAAAACAAAAGTCGAATTAAAGTTAAAAAAAAAAAGTCGCGTCTTATACATGCGTATTATGCTTCTGAGCGATAAGGCCGCCCATTGTACTCGTCTCATGTAATATGTCTTTTTTGTAATGTTCTTTTTCTGGTGTACAATAAAGTGTTTTGTATTGTATTGTATACAATAACTTAGTAAATGCGTGCAATTTTCCTTCAATTTAATATGGTGTCCTCAAAACCAAAAGTCGAGTTAAAGTTAGAAAACAAAAGTCGCGTCTGATACAATAGCTTTGTAAATGCGTGCAATTTTCCTTCAATTATTTTTGCACCGATCTTTCATGCAAGTTTTCCTGGTAGGCTGTATAATAATATAAATGCTAGATAATGTAATACTAAATGTTTTGTATTTAGTTCCGCCTGCCGCATTATCTGTTGATTGAGTTTATTATCTTGCAATGATACAATTTGCTCATTATTTAGAAAGAGATACAAAGCATGTGTCAATTTGTGTAAAGTTCTGTAAGCATTTTATCTCGTTGTTTATTTTGTCTTGTTCTTATCTATACTATAATACTATTATAAAGAGGAAAGATTTGTTTGTTTGAATTGAATAGGCTCCGAACTACTGGACCGATTTGTTTTTTTTTTTTTTTTACCATAGAACTATTAGCTACATTATCCCTGATGAACATGGAATAAAATAAAATACAGGCTATAGAATATACCCTTGCGAAGACGGGGCGGGCCGCTAGTTTGAAAATTGAAATTTGAGTACTTTGAAAATTATTAACTTTTTTTTAACTTTTTTATTTTAGCTAAAAAAATAGTATTTTGGTGTCATGAAAAGGATGACAAAACCCAAATGGGATAAGGTAGTTAGGTATTAAGAGTCTGTCTTGTTTTTTTTTTGTTTTTTTTTGTAATCTAACTAATAAGGTGATGTGACCACAATATGATATGACAATGGATGATGAAACGAAGGAAGATGAAAAGTGTGAAGTTGTACTATAAGATGAGCGGGTATTCAATATGTATAAGATAAGTAGGTATTCAATGTTGAACTAAGAACTTTGTACCTACTTAAATTGTTTGCAGTTAGCTCATATTGAAATTTTTATATTTGTGTTTTTTTTGTAAATTTTTTGACTACCATCACAATTGGGAAAGCGAAGATATGGTCTAAGATGGAGCATTGCTTCTCAGAAGGAACTTATTCACTCAGGATTTGAAGACCGATTACTACCGGAAAAACAGATGTGGAAAGTTTATTTGTTCCATTCTTTAATGGAATAATAATAATAAAATAATACTAATAAAGATAGTAGACCTAATTTACTAATATGGGTATGGACCAGTAGATTGTTTGCAACAGTTTGCAGATAGCTCAATTGTTTCTATTGTAAATACTAGTAAGTATTCATTTAATTCTATTATTTGACTGTAATTTTCTTTCTTAATAAAGCTAGTAAATAAATTTACTAATTAGTTTCTTTTCTTAATTGTATTTTTTCCTAATAAATAGTTCCATGTTGATTAATTATAAATTAACTATTCGCCAAGGATAACTCAATATCATGGCTGTAAGATTTTTTCTTCAACGAAACCCTAAAACTGATCAGAATACGAGTCCTTGAATTGTCAAAGATAATACGGATAAAAGGTAGGTATTAAAGTAGATACTCATGAAACTAAACTAATCACAAAAATTTGAATTTATCTGAGTACCAAAACGTCAACAAGCGGCGGTGGTCTCAACTGTCCGATAACCGGCTTCATATCGCTATCAATGACCTTGATTGACCTTTAGTCTTATAATCAGGACATACGTTCTCGTCGATATGTCTGCCAGAGCCTCATTATTTTATTTACCTCACGCAGCAGGGTTGTAAGAAGCCAGGCTCCTTGCTATAGGCCCAACAGAAATCTAATATTGATCTACCTAATAAAAAAAAGGGTTGTAAAGAAAACCCGACTTAAAAAAAGTTTTGAACAAGCGTTCACTTAGATTATCCTTATCATTTTCTTTTGATACTTAGGTCGGAGGCCTTCTTTCCTACTCATATTCTAGGTACGAGGGATGGGTGCCTCCGAGTACCTAGGTACCTAAAGAAAATGATAAGGACAACGCTTGTTCAAGACTCATTTTGTTTGTGAATAGTAAACCTTATAAAATATAATAAATATAAATAAATAATGCTGGACAATTCACACAGCATTATCTAGCCCCAAGGTAAGCAGAGCTTGTGTTATGGGTACTAGATAACTGATATACGTAATATTATACTTTACATAGATAGATATTTTTTATTATACATAGAAAACACCCAGACCAACGGAACAAATTTCTGCAGATCGTACACAAATTTGTTCCGAGGCGGGGATCGAACCCGCAACCTCTCGCGTCGCAGGCAGACTCTCGCCCGCTGCGCCACTGAGGTCGTCAAAAATGAACATTAAATTATGAGTAAACCTTATAGGAACAGTTTTGGAAAGTACAAAGGCCATTGCAACGACACCCTACACAAGTATACCTAATCACTAACATTGAACCTTATTTAGAACCCTAATTACGACTGCAACATATAGAATATAACCACTAGGGCATTGAAGCGAATCAATCACCGCATATGTTGAAATCGGACTTGTATTCAGCGCTACGTGGGAGCATAAAATCGGCTACATACAAACATACTACATGAGTACATACAACCTCGTTACCCTCGTCCGTTGGTAGTCGAGAAAAAAGGTGCTTTTTTTTCGATTGAACTAAGACTTAGAACATTGAAGCTGAAGCATAATAAAACCTCTTTGTTGCAAACTATAGTCACAGCTAGAATGAGGTCGACTATTTTAACGATTGCAAACTTTTTTCTTTTAACAGCCAGAGTCACTTTAAAAAGATTTACTAGCCATAGACTTTATAGATATTTAAGTTTCAGTTTTCCATTTGAAAACAGTTACTGCGGTTAAATTAACTATGTTTCCATGCAGTATTAATAAAAACACGGGCAATTAACATGGTTAGTAACAAGGTCGGTCCCTATAATAAGGTCGGAGCCGGTTTACACATATCTGTAACATTCTTTAGAAGTTTTAATAGAACGAAAACCGTAATATAGAATGGGCTTGATTTTACTGAAGCTTGATTGACCTTTGGTAACCATTTTAATGCATTGATTGGTGCAGAATACGAAGAAAATAGGACCTTGTAGGTACACTAGTAACTGCGTGAATTCGCACGCTTTGTTAAAGTTATTTCTCTCTATATCCCATTGGAACTGATGGGATACAAAGTAGAGTGAGAGAGTAAAAAGTTCAGCCCGATGCATTCAATAGTTTTGGCGTGTGAAGTGTACAAACATGTAAACTTTGGCTTTTAAAATATTAGTGTGATGTGATTTGATCGTTAGACAATGGATTAAAAAAATTACTTATTAGGTACAAATTACAGTTACGCCCGAATACTCAAACGCAACTCAGATTTAAGCAAGTCTCAAGTCTGGATTTTTTGACAGTTTTCAATAAAAATGTGTCACAAATTCGTCGCTTGAGACGCGCTTAAATCAGAGGTTAGTCTTAGTGCATACTAATACTAACTGTAGCTGTAATATGGTAAGGTAATGGTAATAGTAAGGTACTCTTTCAGGCGGTGACTGAACCTGCCTAGGTAAGACTGCCTAAGACCTAATTTGATTGACTACAAACCCTTACATTATGTAATCATTTGTAAAGAAAACTAAACGGAACTTGAGTGGTTCAAATTTTTAAACAAATCTAGTATTTAGTACCTGTATGGTGTAGACCTCTGTAGACAAGGTACATGATAGGAGGTGCACAGCACAAACAACTGCTTCAATTTCCGCAAAAACCATAGACATAGAATTTTTTTACTACGTACAAAAACTATATCAAAGGATTTGTAAATTACAACAGTAACTTCAATTCTGTAAATCAATGTCATGAATAAGATTAACACAAGGTTGGCAAGCCATTATCAATGTCACCGTTTTGCAAACCTACCTCATAAGTACTTACAACACTATCTAACGTTAGTAAGTCCTATCTAATCTCTAACCGAGTGTTTATTTATCTGTTTACGTAGATGTGGATGGGATAGATATCGAGTCAAAGTACAACTTATAAATGCGTGTAAGTTTAACATCGACTAAGTTTTAAAGAAAAACCTAGAGTCGATGTTATGATCGACTGATGACGCTCTCATCTGCAGCCTTTAAGGACCCTCTTCCCAGGCCTTTTTGTTAAAAGGATAGGCATAGGATTTCGCGTTCATAGGAGCGGGACAGAGTAGAACGCTTATGCAAAAGTTAAGAGCAAATTTGACGACCTCTGTGGACCGCACCGGGCGAAGGTTTGCCTGCGATGCGACGCATATGAGGTTGCGGGTTCGTGTCCCGCCTTGGAACAAATGCGTATACGATCTGCAGACATTTGTTCAGTGTGTTCTAGTCGTTTTTTATGTATAATAATAAATATCTGTCTATGTGTGTAATGTACCTATTGTATTATGTATATCAGTTATCTAGTACCCATAACACAAGCTCTCCTTAGCTTGGGGCTAGATAATGCTGTGTGAATTGTCCAGCATTATTTATTTAGAGATTACCCAGAGTGCTAGGGCTTATGCACTATATTACAAAAACCTTGTGAATTAAAACTTGTGTTTATTTCAAGCCTTGACAAATGTCTCACTGAGTTAGGTAAGTAAGCGCAATGACTAATATCCTACACGAGAATGTAACACGTGACAGTCATATTAAATTCATAATGCTCTTCTATTGTGTTGTTGGTTGGTAACCAGATATCTACATCCTATACCTAATGTGAGCCAGCCAACGTTGTGCCAACGTTGCAGTTCAGCGGTAAACAAAGTGTCATTTAGAATTGTTCAAGTTTAACTACCTACGTTTTTGATTTTTAAAAACCTTCATTTAATAAGAAATCCTCCAAAAAGAGCCAAGTCATCGTGTTTAAGAGTGGGAGAAAGAAGAATGAAGATGATTGTTGCGCGAGCAGACTGTCCTATTCAAAACAGGTGGATGTGGTGGCAGTGACGGGCTCCATCTGATATTAATTTTGATTTTGATTTTTGTGGAATTTTATAATGTGACATTTTTATTTCATTCTTTTTATCTTTTCATCGTGTGATGTAGTTTTAAGTTTTTATGTAATAATATTGTATGGATTTTTATAATCTGAAATAAATTAATAATAATAAATAAAACCAAGTGCAAGTCTGCCTCGCGAACGAAGGGTTCCGTACCACAACGGCAAAAAACACGTTTGTTGTATGGGACAACCTTAAATATATTTTAAATTCTGTGTTTTTTTAGTAATTATTTGTTGTTATAACGGCAACAGAAATACATTATCTGTGAAAATTTCCACTGTCTAACTATGGCGGCTCATGATATACAGCCTGGTGCAGCGGACAGCGGAATAGGGTCGTCCCTTTTTACCCTTTGGGTACGGAACCCTAAAAAAGCACCGTCGCGTGATGTTGAAAGTTGTTACGCGTCATAATATCCAGGTTTTTGCTCTCTCCCGAAGTCCCGACCTTCAGAACCAGTTCCTTCACAGAATATCAGACAGTTAGTTTGAAATACTCAGTACTAATTTGTAGAGGGCTGAGGCAGGCAATAACCTGGCATTTGGCTTTTTAAGGAACAACTTGGAAGTTTGAGGATAAAGTAACTTTCTCTTTTGGCTCTTTTATTTGTTAAGTTTGGTATCTAAGTCTTACACCTTCTATAAATTCGTGTTAATAAATAAAAGAAATGAAATGACTTACCTACCCCCGAATACTCAAACGCAACTCAAGTCGCTGTTTTTTGACATATTTGAATGAAAATGTGTCAAAAAATCGTCACTTGAGACGTGCATAAACCTGAGATGCGTTTGAGTATTTGGGGGTTACATAGGTAGAGGTAGTTTATACTTACGTAAGCTTATAGTAAAGTTTATTAGAAAAATTGTGGTTTACGAGTAAAATATGTCCGTCTCCGGGATACCATTTACTTCCCTGTCAAATTTTATTGAGATCTATTCAGCTGTTTAGACGTTTAAAGGTAACAGACAGACAAAGTTACTTCCGAATTCGTAATATTAGTATAGATTATTTTAACACGTAACTTTATGATTATTGATTAAACTATTTTGAAATTTGGTATAAGAGTTCCTTTTTCGATGCTTGATAATAATAAGTTCCAAAAAAAAATGTAAATACACTTTTATGAACAATGAATTACTTATTTTAGACTTTAGTGGTGACAAGTTTAAGTAGGTACCTACCTAGTTAAAAATTAATGATTATCAATGACCCCGCACTATTATATGTGAGGTGAGGACACATCAATGGTTAGAAGTTATAGTGTAAGTTTACATAAATAGTGATTACAACTGTTTGTTCTCCAAATAAAATAAAATAAAATAGGCTAGGCCTGTTTCGCGGGGTATCGAGTTGATTAAAAAAGAAACTGCCTGAGAACCGCCTCCCCTTTTCTTGAAGTCGGTTAAACTCTAACACTAATGCATCAATGTTATCAATGCGACAAAGGTTGATTTTGCATGTTTGTTTTATCAAAATTAGGTGCGTGTGTACTTACATTATCAAAAACACAATGGAAAATTATGAAATCATATGTTTTGAATTCGTCCTACAGTTGACAGTTATTGATGGCCTATAAAAATAAATGGCTGAGCCAATTGGCGACGCGAAAACATTAGACGTCAAAAGAAGCACCCATATAGCGCCAGTCGACGCAAAACTTGATTGAATTTGTGAAGACATAAAAAAACCTTATCTACCTACAGGGAAACCGGCTTGACGCAAAAATATTTTGTTATGTTGGTACCTACATTATTATTGTAGATGGGTAGGTATGTTATATTTTGAAAAAAGCTGTTTAAATATGGGTATATTACGAGTAAGGACGTAAGATTGTTATTGTTATATACTTAACTATTTATAGATTAGTTTTGTTTTAGCATCAAAAGATTTTTATGCAACTCTTTTTTTTATTCCTGCACCCAGACGACGCTGGCTATTGCTTTTTTTTTCAAACAATAAATATTTTGATTATATTTTGACGACCTCAGTGGCGCAGCGGGCGAGAGTCTGCCTGCGACGCAAGAGGTTGCGGGTTCGATCCCCGCCTCGGAACAAATTTGTGTACGATCTGCAGAAATTTGTTCCGTTGGTCTGGGTGTTTTCTATGTTTAATAAAAAATATCTATCTATGTAATGTATAATATTACGTATATCAGTTATCTAGTACCCATAACACAAGCTCTGCTTACTTTGGGGCTAGATAATGCTGTGTGAATTGTCCAGCATTATTTTTTTTTTTTATTTTTTTTTATTTGATTTATATGTCATTAATGTTGGTTATAATTATAAGGGAACGTAGGATCCTAGGATCATTGGCTACGATCAATTTTAAAAGCTGTTTGTCTTTTATTTTTTTATCCACGCTGACATCACAAATCCAGACATCCAGGGAAATGAAAAACAAAACGCCCGCATTAAAAAAAATACCGATACGTAAGTACGTCTTCCAAACCCATCTACATTTTCTAACCGGTACCTAGGTTAGGTGTCATAGACGCTATGTCATAACATGTACCAGTAATTTTCCAGTCTAATATTTACATATTCGTCAACGATTATCGCTTAACCCAGTGAACGAATCAGGTGTGTATTTTAATTAACATAAACCGGTGACCGCAGACTTTAAATCGAAAATTAATTTATTGATATTAGAGAAATAGGAATAAGAGAATCGGGTGGTTGGTAAAGGGTGATGTTTCCGAGAATCAAAATCACATCGAACCCTATCTTACAAATTTATGAGTAACTTCGTGTATAAAAAACAAAACCACTCAAATATAATTAAAATTACACTTCATTTAAATTGCATTTTAAATCAATTGAATGTGAGTAAGCATATTGCCTGTTATGTTTATTTATATCTGTATTATCGATATTCTTATTTCATTTAACTATTTAAATGCAGTCGGTAATGAATAAAACAGTAAATTAATAACTAACAGTGTTTTTACTTTTTTTTAACATCAATAAACAGTTAAAATAAGTTCCTGAGCAATACAATAACCAATAACTACTTAAAAATCAATTGCATATCGTCGGTGTAGTGCGAGAAGTCACTAAGTGCAAAAAGTTAGTTGCGAGATAATCACGATCAAAGTTTTTTTGATCTTGAAATCGGTGTAACTCGTTAGGGCTTATAGTTACAAAAATTATTTCTATAAACAAAATTTAGATAATTTTACCATACACCCAATAGTTTAATAAATTATGTAAATATTTTTATGGTTACTGAGATACTTAGTAAAATGTAAGTTAGTTAATTCTAACAAACTCAATAAGATGTCATTATTGTTAGTTAATTAACTTTTCATGTTACTTAAGTAATTATTCTTGGTATAGCTTTGTTTCAGATAGCAATTAGTGACTAATGTTAAAGGTGAGTTCAAAAGAATAAATACAATTTCAATGTGAAAACGAGAATATAGTTATTTAAAAAACAGCATGAACATAATACAAAATCAAAATAATTAAAAACATCACTAGAAAACAGCATAATACTAAGGCTAATGTTAAAGATGAGTTGAAAAGATAACACAGGTACAATTTAAATGTGAAAAAGAGTTAGGTAGGTAATTATTTAAGAACATGAGGTCCACGCTCCGATCCTAATCATAATCTATCTATCTATCTAAATCATGGCGGGCACTAAGAAGTTTCAGCAGGTTCTCAGGAATAGATTTGTTGCCTTGGAACCCATTGATGACGCTGACGAGACCCTACACAATCTGGTCGAAACGTTGAGAGACGAGGGCATCAGGTTCTGCAAAATGCAGCGCAATGGCAGAAAGTCTAAAGTCTCAGATGAGACTCTAGGGCTGATGACAAAAAAAAAAACGGGAATTCACCCAGGCGACTTCGTCAGAGAGGTCAGACCTGAACAAGCAAATTGCAAAGATGGTGCGGCGTGACCTTCGGAGCTCCAACACACGTCTCATTGAAGAGGTGATAGAGCGAAACCGAGGATCCAAAGTATTCACTCAGCAGCTTGTCAGGAGCCACCTGACGAAGCACGCTGAGTGAACGCACGATGGGAGGACCGTTTTGTCGAAGCCGGAGATCTTAGCCGAGATCGAGGATTTCTATGGCCATTTATACGCTACGCTGCACATGCTCCTCATGCCCAACGAAATGACCACGATTCTAGAGCCACCCTGACACGCCACTATACCGACGAACTGACAGACATCAGTCAAGACGTGATCGTGTTGGGGCGGCTTAAAAATGGAAAAGCCCTGGTGAAGACGGAGCATCATCAGAGCTTTTGAAAGCCGAAGGAACCCCTGTTTTACAAGAATTACAAAACGTCTTTAATGCCGTCCTTCACAGTGGAAGAACTCCAAAGGCATGGAGCGGGAGTTTGGTGGTGCTCTTTTTTAAGAAGGGTGACAAAACCATCCTTAAAAATTACAGGCCCATATCGCTCCTGATCCATGTCTATAAGTTGTTCTCACGAGTGGTCATGAACCGTCTCGCCAGAAGACTCGTAGTTCCAGCTATCGGAACAGGCCGGATGTCGCGGAGGATGTGGCACCATAAACCAAATACACACAGTGAGGAAGATTATACAGAAGTCCGAAGAGTATAATCAGCCCCTTTGTCTGGCCTTTGTGGACTATGAAAAGGCCTTTGACTCTGTGAAAACCTGGGCTGTTCTGGAATCCTTACAGCGATGCCAAGTAGACTATTGTTATATCGAGGTGCTGAGATGTCTTTAATAAACCGTCACCATGAGTGTCCAAGTACAGGGGCAGCAGTCTGAACCTATCAAAATCAACTGCACAGAGGAGTGAGACAGGGGGATGTAATATCCCGAAACTGTTCACAAGCGCGTTGGAAGATGTGTTTAAGACGCTGGACTGGGAAGGTAAGGGCATCAACATAAACGGCGATTACATCTCATACAATACCTGCGATTTGCTGATGACTTAGTCTTCATGGCAGAGTCGCTTGAGGAGCTGAACCGGATGCTGGCCGGCCTAGCTTTAGCCTCGCGACGCATCGGTCTTGGCATTAACTTGGATAAAACCAAGATCATGATCAATGGCCAAATTGATCCGGGACCGGTCGTCGTACATGGTCACCTTCTCAAATTTTTTTGGCGTATTTACTTTGGGCCGACTCTGCAGTTGGGTAAAAACAATTTCGAGAAGAATGTCAAGAGGTGGATCCAGCTAGATTGGCCGCGTTTGTCAAACTACGTCAAGTCTTCTCGTCATCCATACCGCAATGCTTGAAAACGAAAATTTTCAATCAGTGCGTCCTACCCGTCATGACCTACGGACTCGGAGCTGAGACGTGGACACTCACGGTAGGTTAAGGTTGCCCAGCGAGCTATGGAGAGATGCTCGGAGTTTCTCTCGGTTTCGCAACGAATACAACCGACAGAGAACGTTATCGACATAGCTCAAAGTATTAACAAGCTGAAGTGGCAGTGGGCTGGCCATATTTCGAGAAGAGTCGACAACCGCTGGGGTAAACGTGTTCTTGAGTGGAGACCGCGACTCGGCAAACGTAGTGTAGGACGCCCTCCGAACGATTTGCGAAAGGCTGCTGGCAGATGCTGGATGCGGCAAGCTGAAGACAGGGTGCTATGGAGCTCATTAGGGGAGGCCGTTGTCCAGCAGTGGACTAACTATAGGCTGATGATGATGATGATGATGACGTGATTGAATCCAAACACGGACGCGGGTGAGCGGGGATAGCGTGAATGTAGCCACAAAACAATATCAATTACTAAATAAGTAGCAATACAGATTTAATTGACGTACTTTAGTTAGGTTTCGCAGAATGTAAAGACCAAAAGATGCGCGAACTTCTTCATTAAATATTACTTAATATCTGTTAATGAATCTTACCGGACAAAAGAATTTCATTTCATTTCTAGTTTTTTATGTGCAAATAATAACTAAGAGCCATTATGGTAGATCGTGTCAAATAAAATTGTACGCGAAATGTCACTAAGTGACTTTAATGAGCAGTGCAGCCCCAGTAATTGAAAAATATGGTAGTAAACGATTTAAATAAATTACTTAAGTACCCTTAGTTCTTTTTTGTAGACAGATTTTTGGCTCATCAAGCAGTTAAGTAGTTTTGACATTCTTGTATTTCCTGAAATTAAAAGAAAAACAGCTCTTTTACCTTCTCAGAAGGTACATAATGGGTGTAAAAATAGTTTGGCATCATTAAGTCATTTTAGCCAAAATTGTTAGTTAGTGACTTCTCGCACCACAACGACGATATATTCATGCCGGTCTAGAGTAAATAGTATTTAACCTTGGGAAGTCGACACCAACTATTTTACGATTAGAACAACCGTTGTCAGACACATGTGCCTGTATTTATAATCTGGTGATATTTATACGTCCGTGGGTGGTGGTTTAGTGAATAACAAAATTTGATGACACTGTGTCATTTATTAAATTACAGAAGACTCGGATTATATAAATTTGTCAAGCAACCGTAATATCAACAAAAACAGAAGATATATTTTTGTATTTATATAATTTATTGTTGAGGTAATTAAAACCGATACCATCCTAATAGGTATCTAATTTATTTGTTGCCCAATTTAAAGTGGTATAATCAGCTAAAACTAGGTTTATATTTCAAAGTTTTACAAATGAAAAAAGTTATAATTTATGAGAGGCAAATTCTTACCTTTCCTCCTTCCGAAAGGTCCACAGAAGACGTTCCCCTTGCCAATAACACTGTCATCAATATACTTGATAAGCTTAGAAACGTCTTCCGCGCGGGTCTCGGCCCCCCATCTCACGGGTAGATCCTCTTGCATCGATTCCGATTTGCCTTTGCTGCCTCTCGACTTTTTCAACACACTGGTCATAATCACATGCACTAAGATTAAATTTGTTATTTTTTATCACAATGTCACGAACACTTTTGTAAAAGATTGATTTGTTTTTTTGAACACTGAGGAACGCGCGCGTTGGCCAATGGTTGGCGAGCGAGTGACGTTATGAACGAACGAAGCTCTCTCCGCTGCTAACCTTGCCGTGCGCAGCATGGTTTCATGCGTAGATAACATTTGGTTGCTTTGCTACCGTTTCAACTTTGCCATGCTTCATTGCGAACTAGATTTAGCTAGTAGAGTTAGCTTTATAAACAGATAGATGGAATACCCGGTTATGAGCCCGGTTCCTAGCCCGGTATCTAAATTTTTAGCTCTTAGATTATGCCACCTTTTTCTTTGGATTTTATGTTAAAATACAAGTTTAACTGAATTTGTTATTTATAACACTATTACATACATGTGGGGTAAACGTGTTCTTGAGGGAGACCGCGACTCGGAAAACGTAGTGTAGGACGCCCTCCTACCAGGAGGGATGACGATTTGCGAAAGACTACTGGCGGATGCTGGATGCGGCAAGCTGAAGACAGGGCGCTATGGCGCTCACTAGGGGAGGCCTATGTCCAACAGTGGACTGGTATAGGCTGATGATGATGGTGATGATTATAATATATATAAATATATAATTTTAACATCACAATTTGTACCTACTTAAAATTTTCATGTCAATTTTTAATTGATTTATATATTTTTTCTTTGAACCAGTAATGGCGCATATAATTATTTCAAATGTATTATTATTTCAAATTTTAACTTAATAGCTGCCATAGTTACTGAGATATTCAGGAAAGAAGGGGGGCGGACAGAGCGAGACCATAAGGGCTTGGAAACCGATCTCGAAACTCTAAAAAAATCCTCGCCTTTTCTTGTCAACTAAAAACTTTTAAAATCATCGTAAACTCTTTAGTCAACCAAAGAGTAAAGTTGTCATGGTATTATTTTTGTTGTCATAACAACGGATGTCAGGTTTTATTTCTCAAATTTGTTCGATCGTTAACAGTGCGCTAAAGCGGTTTTTTTTAGTAAACCTTTTGAATAATTTACCGAAGCGAAAATGATGAAGCTACAGATATCCAACGATCAGGACAGACGGGAGGCTCAAAATAGGGAGAGGAAGCGGCAATGTGAGCTGGAGAGAAGGTCTCGGATCTTCAATGCACGAAACAGGAAGATTGGGGTGAGACAAAGACCTAATAACACGATATGAGCAGACGTAATTGCGAACTTCGTAGAGCGAACTTTTGGGGCTTACTCGATTCGAAGTTTCAGTTTCGCATTTAAGCAAAACCAACTCTTATTTCGCATAAAATAGTATTTGCACGAAAAGGAATCACAAACTACGACTAGTAGGACCCCTGGATGAGACTTGCTTAGGACCGTGGCACTAAACTTTGGGGAAACCTATTTGATCTAATATCTGCATGAGGCTAGCACAGGATCATGTGGCACAACGGATGTAAGGATACAGCAGTGGTGAGGTCGTTGGGCTGATGATGATGATGATGATAACATAGTTGTGAATACAGCTGCTGAGAAGTCGGGATACCTTTTGATTTGCTACAAAATCGCTTGATGTTTAAAAATATTGGTCTTTGTGACCGCCGTTTAATTTCGTAGCCAGCCCATCTTCTGGGTAATTTAACGAGATTTTGATATTATTCAGTAACTGCTGGGCAAAAAGAAAATCGTACAGCTTCTAGCAGCTGCAAGGTTTAGTCACGAATTATAAACGCTGCAGCTTTTGAACATAACACATTTAGTGGCGATCATAATAGGCCTAAGCTTTGCCGCAGTGATACGAAAGTACATCCTGGGTCTCTTCGAGACAAGAGTGACCAGGTCTTCCAGACCTTCGTGAAACACCGTTTGCCGCATCGTCATTTTCCATTAGGTGAGATTGTGGTCAAACGAAGGTCTATTGACTATAAATATTACAATAAAACTGTTAGTCGTTGACCGCGCCACATGTTTCCACCATTCAAGATCTCAGAGCAAAGAAGTAAGTTTAGCTGCTTAGGCCAAGCAAACTCTTTTTTCTCTTTCTAGAGTTTATTAGCATAGCAAGCCGCTGTAATGCTTTCTTTGTGATTGTGACAGGTGGATCTCCCGTTTTTAGAACGTCAGATCGCAGAGAAGAATGCGGAGCGAGAGGAAACGGCGCGCAGAGACCTCGCGTTCGCCAAGCAGATGATTAAGGATAGCAACCTGGCTCATATACTGCAAGAGAGGGAGGCGGAGGTAAAAATCCTTGTTTATAAGAGCTGAGAGTCGCTGAAAATCGACAATCACCACGATATCTGTTTGAGATTCTATTGGTATATTTTACACATTTCTACTGCCCTGCGCATTGGATCCAAAACGGCCCTTACACCGTGTAGACCAGCGTGTGTAACTATGTTGATGATGGTGATGGCAGTGCCAATATGCAGGAGGATTTCCGTGTATATTCTCACTGACATCACTGATACTACTATTCCTATCTACACAAATGTGATATTGTGATCAGGAACGCAAGCGCATCAACGAGGAGATCGACCAGTTCCGTCAGAAGTACCAGCGCAAGGAAGACACGCGAGAGTTTGACCTGAACGACCCTGATGTCTTGAAGAAGCAGCTGCCACCACGCGCCAGCGATGGCGACCCAGTCGGCATGTCCAGTGCGCAGAAGTAAGCAAAGATGAACTCCGTCTCTTACGTAGTGTAGTGGACAGTCACGGTACACTTGATCTACCAGTTACGGCAGAAGAACCAGAAAGACCAGATAATTAACGTAAATCAGAATGTTGCGGGTTAGATTCCCGTCGTACTTAATAGTACCTATTAGGTATCGTATTATATTTGACGACCTCTGTGGCGCGGTGGGCGAAGGTCTGCCTGCAACACAGGAGCTTGCGGGTTCGATTCCCGCCTCGGGACAAAATGTGTGTACGATCTGCAGTGATTTGTTCAGGGTGTTCTGGTCGTTTTCTATGTATAATAAAAAATATCTATCTAATAGGTATTGTGTTATATTATGTATATCAGTTATCTAGTACCAATAACACAAGCTTAGCTTGGGGCTAGATAATGTGAAATGTCCGGCATTATTTATTTATTTATTATGATGAGAAAATATTTTTCTGTGTCATCGGTGAAGTAGGCACCCCCTAATGCGTCGCGCATTAGTGCTCCGGCCTTAGCTTGCCACAGCCAGATCTGCCAGCATTTTTTAGCAGGCCGTTATCTCACCTGGCTACGTTCTACACTACGTTTACAGAGGCGAAATCTCTACTCCAGTTAAGGACACGTAAGAGCGCGTTGACACCGGGTCGAGACGACATGTCGTGTCTACGGCACATTTTGTGTCGTGACGTTAGATTGTCAAGGTAATGTCTTCAGTGGGAACTGGGAACAGCTAAAGACGATCGTCGTCCAACGATAATTTACGGTCACGACACTGGTGCGACCTTTTTGGGTGTCAGTTCTTCGAGAGGTATGTTTGTATCCCTTACTAGTCTTTTGAATCTCGTAACACAAGCAACTTAGTTTTCCACATGTTGTGCATGCGATGCTTAAAGTCTAGCGTTATTAATTTTTTAAGGTTCGAAGGCGAGGACCTGGACTACGAAGAACGCCAGAAGACGATGGCTATCCAGAAAAACTCCTGGTTGGAACAACAGGTCCAGGAGAGGAAGGCGTGTGAAGAGGAGCGAAAGAAAGCTGAAGCTGCTTATATGGTAATAGTCCTAGAAAAAAGGAATCAGAAAATATCAGTAAGTAAGTAACGTAAGTAGGTAACGTATCGAAACGATACAGGACAAAAACACCTACCTGTGACACGCGTTTTTTGCGGATTTTGACGATTTAGAGAAGAAGATTAAGACGATAGAAGATTTGGACAATTATGATAGGAAATGGAGGATCTACTTAATCTGACAAAGGTACCTTTATAATCATCGAGTTAGTTTATAATAGATTAATTACTATATTTGGTTAGCTGTCTTGCCTTTTAAAAAATCATTGGTACCTGACATTTCTTTTACCCCGACAGATGGCGATCTTAGCGAGGGATGCGCGTGCGAGTGAGCTTGACCAATTGGAGAGAGACTGTCGCTACCGCCTAGGGCAAGCCAATCTACGTTACAACGAGGCTCTTGTAAGTCTTACTTATGCTTAACGTAAGCATAAGTAATATATTTAAGGGCATATTTAAGGACCTATACAACCTAATTTTTTTGTAAAAAGGATTTACATAGGATTTCGCGTTCATAGGAGCGGGACGGCATAGCAACGCAAGCCCATAAATCAAGTTTTAGCTTATTATCGACCTCTATCGATCTTATTGACGACCTCTGTGGCGCGGTGGGCTGAGGTCTGCCTGCGACGCTGGAGGTTGCGGGTTCGATTCCCGCCTAGGGACAAATATTTGTACGATCTGCAGGTATTTGTTCCGAGTGTTCTGGTCGTTGTCTATGTATAATAAACAAGATTCGCCAAGTGCGAGTGTAACTCGCGCGCCGAGGGTTTCAAACATTTGCCAATTATTTGGACAATCAATTTTCTGAAATATTTTAAAAAGTATGAAACTTACAGAAATTTCAAAAAGTGTTTTGAAATGGTCAAAACGATACCTTTCATTTGATACCCCACATGGGTAGGTACCCCTTTTTGAAAAAAAATCCCCTTTTTTGACCATTTTTCAAAAACTATTATTATTACAGACTTGTCTATATTTTTCCTGTAAAATATAGATTGATATCTACAAACGCCTAATACATTGTACATGGATCGGTCTGCAATCTTCGGAGCTAGGGGGGGGGGAATGGTCAATTTTTCGTCTTTTTTTGAAATATTTCAAAAAGTATGAAACTCACAGAAATTTCAAAAAGTGTTTTGAAATGGTCAAAACGATACCTTTCATTTGATACCCCACAAGGGTAGGTACCCCCCCTTTTGAAAAAAATTTCCCCCCTTTTTGACCATTTTTCAAAAACTATTATTATTACAGACTTCTCTATATTTTTCCTGTAAAATATAGATCGATATCTACAAACGCCTAATACATTGTACATGAATCGGTCTGCAATCTTCGGAGATAGGGGGGGGGGGAAGGGCAATTTTTCGTCTTTTTTTGAAATATTTCAAAAAGTATGAAACTCACAGAAATTTCAAAAAGTGTTTTGAAATGGTCAAAACGATACCTTTCATTTGATACCCCACATAGGTAGGTACCCCCCCTTTTGAAAAAAATTTCCCCCCCTTTTTGACCATTTTTCAAAAACTATTATTATTACAGACTTCTCTATATTTTTCCTGTAAAATATAGATCGATATCTACAAACGCCTAATACATTGTACGTGGATCGGTCTGCAATCTTCGGAGATAGGGGGGGGGGGAAAGGTCAATTTTTCGACTATTTTTGAAATATTTCAAAAAGTATGAAATTTACAGAAATTTCAAAAAGTGTTTTGAAATTTACAAAACGATACCTTTCATTTGATACCCCACATAGGCAGGTACCCCTCCTTTTGAAAAAAAATTCCCCCCCTTTTTGACCATTTTTCAAAAACTATTATTATTACAGACTTCTCTATATTTTTCCTGTAAAATATAGATCGATGTCTACAAACGCCTAATACATTGTACATGGATCGGTCTGCAATCTTCGGAGCTAGGGGGGGGGGGAATGGTCAATTTTTCGTCTTTTTTTGAAATATTTCAAAAAGTATGAAACTTACAGAAATTTCAAAAAGTGTTTTGAAATGGTCAAAACGATACCTTTCATTTGATACCCCACATAGGTAGGTACCCCCCCTTTTGAAAAAATTTCCCCCCCCTTTTTGACCATTTTTCAAAAACTATTATTATTACAGACTTCTCTATATTTTTCCTGTAAAATATAGATCGATATCTACAAACGCCTAATACATTGTACGTGGATCGGTCTGCAATCTTCGGAGATAGGGGGGGGGGAAAGGTAAATTTTTCGACTATTTTTGAAATATTTCAAAAAGTATGAAACTTACAGAAATTTCAAAAAGTGTTTTGAAATGGTCAAAACGATACCTTTCATTTGATATCCCACTTGGGTAGGTACCCCTACTTTTGAAAAAAAAATCCCCTCCTTTTTGACCATTTTTCAAAAACTATTATTATTACCGACTTCTCTATATTTTTCCTGTAAAATATAGATCGATGTCTACAAACGCCTAGTACATTGTACATGGATCGGTCTGCAATCTTCGGAGCTAGGGGGGGGGGAATGGTCAATTTTTCGTCTTTTTTTGAAATATTTCAAAAACTATGAAACTTACAGAAATTTCAAAAAGTGTTTTGAAATGGTCAAAACGATACCTTTCATTTGATACCCCACATAGGTAGGTACCCCCCCTTTTGAAAAAAAATTCTCCCCCTTTTTGACCATTTTTCAAAAACTATTATTATTACAGACTTCTCTATATTTTTCCTGTAAAATATAGATCAATATCTACAAACGCCTAATACATTGTACGTGGATCGGTGTGCAATCTTCGGAGATAGGGGGGGGGGTATGGTCAATTTTTCGACTTTTTTTGAAATATTTCAAAAAGTATGAAATTTACAGAAATTTCAAAAAGTGTTTTGAAATGTACAAAACGATACCTTTCATTTGATACCCCATTTGCCTTCCTAGGTCTCTTTTGAAATTTCAACATCAAAATTTGTACTGAAAATATTCATTTTCATTTTTCATTTATTTATATATTTTTTTCTTAAAATCAGTAATGGCGCACGAAATGTATCATTATTTCAAATTTCAAGTTAATAGCTGCAGTAGTTACTGAGATATTCAAGAAAGAGCGGGGACGGACAAAGCGAGACCATAAGGGTTTCAAAACCGATCTTTGAAACCCTAAAAATATATATCTATGTAATGTATTGTATTATGTATATCAGTTATCTAGTCTACCCATAACACAAGCTCTATTTAGCTTGGGGCTAGATAATGCTGTGTGAATTGTCCAGTAAAATTTATTTAAGTATTTATTAATTATCCTCAGATATTATCTATTAAGTAAATAAAACAGTATTTTAAAAAACCGAAACGTATGAAATGTACTTTATATTTACCTATTTATTTCTATTACTATGCTTATATAATGCTGTGTGAATTGTCCAGCATTATTATTCTCAAGATCAAATTTTCTTTATTTATTGAGAAATTAAGGTTTTAGTAAAAATTCAGAGGATAAAGGAACTTTGCGATTTTTACTATCAAGAAAATTTTAAGGAATCATGTTTTCGAAACGTCATCGATAGAGTAAGTCCTGAACTTTACCATATATAAATTTCAAAGTTAAATTTTTAGTATTTTTGAAGATATGGAGATCTGACGGTGTTGATTTGAGGTAGTAGGTACAGGCCCTTAAAAGTTGAGAGTATCTGGATAAACACAAAGATGCACAGGAGTAGGTACTACACAAAACAACACTTAAGTACCTATAAGTCCTTGGCTACTTACCTACTTGTCACCAGCTATGCTTGTCTGAAGTGAACAACGATCCGTCGCCAAAACAATACGCAGGCTTAGAATGGGAATAATATTGGTACAAGGACAAGATGAAATATTTGTAATTCATTCTCTAACTTAATAATTGACGCATTGTATAGCCCTTTGTCTATTCTAGCCTAGACAAAAGCTTGTTTAGGCTAGCGCATACAGTCCGTATGCGCTTTGTGAAATACCTATATTAAATCAAACATCTAAATCTCTACCGATCACGTTACCAGGCGGCTGAAAAGAAGCAGATGGAGCAAATAGCGAAGGATCAAGAGGAAGCTGACAACACCGCGGAGATGTACAACAATCTCACCTCGGATATGCTCACCGAGAACCCAGATGTCGCCAAGAGTGCGCTCAAGAAGAATGGGTGAGTACCAGACCAGACCATAGACAATTACTAGACGTAGACAACAGAAGTAGATAGGGAAAGAGCAAGCGGAAGCTGACAGCACTGCGGTACAACAATCTCGTCTCGGATATGCTTATGCTTATGCGTACTGAGAACCCGGATGTCACCAATAGTGCGCTCAAGAAGAACGGGTGTGTGTCAGGTTAGATTATAGACAAAGTAATGTACTTAGGTACCGACCACTGCCTAGGTAGGTACCTCATCAGCAACTTAATTGGATAACCCCATCCTATTGATTTTTTGTAGCATAATGCAATTGTTATCTATAGGTACGTTTCCAATTTTGTCTTGAATGCAGGTAGCAATCTGATATTTTATAGTACCTTTTTGCATAGGAAGTTTTAGACAATTTGTTTGAATTTATTTACTGATAATTTTTGCAAATTAGGTAGGTACTAGGAGTTTTGTTGTAGCAGCAGCGTATACACGCGAATACGCTTGCTAAGATCATGTTAAAGGTGTCAGTGATAAACTTGACTGATTTCACGTTGCCATCGTAAAAGGACTACCTACCTACAACGGAATTCGCGGTCTACCGAGGAATACATAGGTTCGTTATGAGTGCGTTCAATGATGATGATGATTCTTTGTTAATGGCAATATGAGTCTGGTTGGACTCTTTTCTGCCAGTGTCAAGTAGGTAATGGAAAATAATAGTAAAATATGAGTTATCAAATTATGAAGAATGTTGATATTTTCACCAGAGCCTATTTCGTTATCTAGCAGGGTACACCACGTGCAGGTTAGGTTGGCTTGGGAGACAAGATCTTGGAGTCTCCCTTGTACCCCTAAGTGCGTTTAGTTAGAAGATCTTGATCTGACATGACAGCGATCATCAATCTGCTTGACAAGCTGTCTTTATCAGCACAAAAGCAAAACCTTCAGTTTTGCAGGAGAATCGGGATACGAACGTACGTTGAATGAATATTTTCCCTTTCAGAGCTATCGGTTTCATGTACAAAGGCATGAACCAAGAGGAGTTGAAGAAGTTCTACGTTGCGCAGAAGGAGCAAATGGCAGCTGCCAAGGTAAGGCAAAAAAAAAAATTTCACACATTTTTTGCAAAATTGGTCGAAAGAGACGGTAGAGTCACACGCACGACACGCGACGACTCGACGTCACGTCGCCTGAGCCGAAATGACCCTTGTGGTGTAGTTTTTCTGACAGCTTAGGGCAGTTTCTTTCCACATAAAGGAGCAGCGGCGATGAGTAAAATGAAAATGAATAAACCCTTATTTGCATTATCCAGAACCTAAGTGACACGCTTTTAGCATGACAAAGAAACAACGCTATGAATCATTATAGAAAATAGAAAATAAACAAAGACTATTGTTAAAAAGATAGATTGTTATACCTAAACGGTGAAATTAAAGGCGCATAAGCTTACCACCATACCACATTTCTTATATTAAATTAGGTACTATAACTAAGGTTTACCATTTCACATATTCAGAGTTCGGTGAGTTTTTAGTATCGTCTCTAGGAGACGTTACTAAAGACGTTTAATTTTTTTATCATCATCATCATCAGCCTATACCAGTCCACTGCTGGACATAGGCCTCCCCTAATGAGCCCCATAGCGCCCTGTCTTCAGCTTGCCACATCCAGCATCTGCCAGCAGTCTTTCGCAAATCGTCATCTTACCTGGTCGGAGGGCGTCCTACACTACGTTTTCCGAGTCGCGGTCTCCACTCAAGAACACGTTTAGCCCAATTTTTTTATGGGATACATAAACTTAGTAGTTCCATTTGCGCATTGTAAAAGCGATGCATCGCCTCTACAGGTACCGAATCCCATACTAAAATGGTGTCAAGTCATCAGTTACCGAGTTCGGTTACTCGGTAATATAATTATAGTCTCGAGACTTTACTAGTACTACCGAGTAACCCAACTCAGTGCTTGAGCGATCATCCACTTATCCAGTACCTACTTAACACTTTCATGGCTGAAAACACAGAGAGCGATCTGCAAGTCCGTGAAACGGCGGCGCGCCCCTGCTGGTCGCACCGACGACGCTAGCAGTCATCGTGTTAAAGTAAAAGGCTTGGTTTACTTTACAGATAAAACGTGAAGCCGAGGAGAAGATGGAGGCAGAATGGCAGGCACTCGCCAAGTCCATACAGAGGCAGGTCGCAAGGCAGGATATTGAGGATAAGAGGAAGAGAAGGTACCTATCTGGATATTACATTAGATATCATTGCGGATGGAAGCGGGTTAACTACGAACTGCGCGGAGCTCGGAGTGGCAACATCTCTGGTGGGACTCTGCCGGTGTTGCTTGGCGCTCTCAGTGTCAAGGTCGAGTATTGTGGTGTCCTGATGATGTCTCGTGGAAAGACGAAACTAGTTGACGTCTTGCTTTGATAGATTTCTTTTCATTTTGTAGTTGGTGTGGTTTTTTTTCTACAACGCTGACTACAATTTGTTAGAGCTTATCGGAGAAAGTTTTGCGCGGAATTGTTACTAAATATTTTCATCTTTATATTTTTTACTACGAACCTTATTTTTGTTTGTGGAACCTACCACCAGCCTGAAAGCCGTGTCTACATGGAAAGTCGGATAGCAGTATAAAGCCGGGTGTAGATACTATTAGTTCGCACCCAGATCCTAATAACTTCCGACGCAACGATATCTCCGCGAGAAGATGTATGTCATGCTGCTCGACATCTTCAACAAGCACCAAGCGCCCCCCACTAACCCTGCCCCCGGCGCGCACGGCTCGTGCACTGCGCGCTACCGCTCGCTGAAGGGATGCGAAACGCGCGCGTCTAGAACCGCACTTACCCTGTAGAAGTCCCTCGTTAAGGGATGAAAAGTTGGTGTTCTTCCAACACAAATAAGCTTCGTAGTTAACCAGCTCACATCCGTAATGAATTCGTCAAACTACGATAGATTTACATTAGATATTGTTAATAATTTCCAAGGTGTCTAATTCGTGAGTGATGCTACAGCTTATGCTTCTTAAAAATATAATAATGCTGGATAATTCAATTATCTAGTCTCAAGTTAAGCAAAGCTTTTGTTATGCTATCACCTCCAGAGCTAGAATGATGACTTTCTTCGTTCCGTGGAATTGAGGTCCAATCAGGGTATTCCAGAGCGCAGCACTAGCTAACAGTAACTTAGCAATTAATAAGGCTCAATACCATCCCTACTTGGTGGATTTACGCTCCACTCGCGCAAAGCGGTTTTCCTCCACCTTCATCATTCGCACCTCTATGGAAGGGAGCTTGCTGCCTGCTTTTACCAGCCCAATTACAACCTGGGCCTCTTTAAGACAGGAGTGAACATCTTGTAGACCTTTGTGATACATCGTCGGCCACATCTTCACTTTCCTTGTGAGATTTTGGTCAAACGAAGGTTCCTTTGCATTGGAGGCTGAAAATTTTATAATTTTTGTTTTTCTCAGGGAACTAGCCCGCATGCTAATGGAGGAAAATCAACTGCTGGCCCTCCAGCAGAAGGAAATGGCGAAGTACGAGAGAGACGTCGTCAACAACAATACTCCGACCGACGATTATTACTCCCAGTTCAACACCACCACAAGATAAGAACATGTCCTTTACAAGAAAGAAAGTGCAATTTTGTAGTAGTATTTTTTTTGTGGTTTGATTCGGCTTCTAAATAGAAAATGATTTTTAAATCATTTGAAAATTTGCCTGATTTAATGGCACGAGATGGTACGAGACTGCAAAAATGGTACAAGTGTTAACGCAGCAAAGGTCATGAATCTGTGAGTGTAAGGCTGAGCGCAGACTTGAGTCAAGATAGTTTTAAGACAGACTATTGCTTTAGAAAAATTACAACTTAACAAAAGCAATAGACTGTCTTAAAACTATTGTGACTCAAGTCTGCGCTCAGCTTAAAACTTTGGGATGAAATGACGACAAATTGGCACGAGTCAAGATAAGCACGAGTGTTGTCTTCACGCAGCAAATGTGACAAATAAATCTAAGGGGCAAAAGTTTGGGAAAATATGCGATTGTTTTTTTTTATTTAACACGTTCCGGCGCGGTACTAGGTGGTAGGAAAAGACAGTAGATTTTTTCATACAAAATCACAATACTTCTACCACCGTACTGACAATAACATGGAAAATAAGTCGCTTACATAGGGCGGTAGACGGCTATGACCGTAAACATATATAGCCGTACTGTCTGATTCGTATGAAAATATGTCTTTCGTATTTGGCAGTACGGGTATAACAGTAAGTCGGTTTCAGCCGTACTGTCACACCAGTATACAATATATCTATCGCAGGGCACAAGTACGGCAGCAACAGTGACATCTGTGGCAGTACTGACCATCTCATTATGATCATCAGCGAATACTAATAACAGTACGGCTGTGACAGTCGCTCAAATTCAGAGGCAAGACTCTAGTTTCAAATAATATAACTAAATTTATTCAGATTTTATTATTATTATTCGAAAAATTATGTAATACCAACAACACCAAGAAGGGTTTCAATGTTCACATACAAAGAGTATAAAATATATATAAAAAAACCGTTCCAAAACGTAAAAAACTTCTGACAAATAAAAAAATTGTGTTCAAACTCCAACATAATAAATCTTATAGCTTATATTTATTCTTTTAGTGTTCACATTTATTTTAATCAGTCTCATTATTTGTAACAATTGTAGGAACTAATACCTTCACTAACATACCCTGGAATCAGTTTAATCAGTCTCAAACCATATTCAATTTCAATTTGTGTTAGCTAATGTCCTCCAGAAATGAATCGTGACTCTGTTGAGCTTTCTCCTAGTGAAGTTTTTGTTCTTCTGCTAGCATATATGCTTCCAATATCTATATATCCTTCTTTTACCAAATCTGTTGGACAACAATTCCATTGCTGGATGGTTATTATTACGAATATTTCGGCTACAATCATGTCATCATCATGATTCAGAGATATTCTAGGATTCTCGGCAGTTGAATACCAGCTACCTCTTCGTCTAAGTGATCAAGTGATGTTCTAGGATGCTCTACGGTTTGAATATCAGCAACCTCATCATCTGATTCAGTATCAGATATCAGTGTAGACGTGTCTTCCAAAAGTTTTGCAATGCGATCTTCATCTTTGTTCCGCCGACTCATCTGAAAATGCCAGAATTATTTTGAATTATCTATCGTAAAATAAAGCATTCACTAGATACATCTACTAGATTCAAAATACAGCAAGTATTTACCAATATTTATGCATTATAAATCAATAATATGCTTACCGTGCGAGTTTTGGCAGCCTATTGATATTGCCGCGCAAACCGCCGTGCACACAACCGTCGCTCGCGTGACACTAACTTCACAGAACTATGACGTTACATAGTAAAAAACACGGTTGTGGCCGTACTAGCGTTCTGATGAAATCTGTTTATGTGTGTCTATGGCACACATTGAGAACTCAATTATACAACTTATTTTCGATGATACAGCAACGTAATCTCTGTCTTATTGCGTAGGCAGTAAGGTCTAACATGGATTAATTTTTTTATATGCTGCGGTAGCCGTACTTGATGTAAACGAATTTCAAAAATAAACGGCGGTCACCGTACTGTCATTTTATGATCTTTGAAAAATACTGTCACGGCCGTACCGCGCCGGATCGTGTTAAGTACATCATTTTTTAGGTTTTACAGGTTTATTTGCCCTGTAAAAACTAAAATATTATGTAACAGGGTATTTACCCCGGGTATTAAAAATTTATGGGAGCAGCTCAGTCACTAACAAAAGAATTATCGAAATCTGTCCCTAATAGGAGAAGTTATCAAGGAGTAATCGACGAACTTATTTAAAAAAACAGACAGCCAAACATATAACCTCCTATTATGAGGTCTGTTAAAAATTAGGTACACAATTTGGAACAAACTGACACCAATTTGCATATAACACGAGTGTCCAAGAATAGCACGAGTGTTCACGAAGAAGTGAGAATAATTGCAAAGAGCACGAGTTTTGCCAAGGTTTGCGAGAAATGGAACAAGTTTGCTGAATTTCTTTTTATGATAAAAATGGGCGGAATTTACACTATCCTCCGCGCATTTATTTTCTTCATTCACTCGCACATAATTTGACATAACTTCACATGGCTCGAAAAATATCGGAACTCGCTCTGAGTTCCGTTTTCGAGCCATAGATTCGCATCACTACTCTTAAAAAGAAGCAGAAATATCGCATTCTTTTACTCAGTAAGAAAATAAAATGCGTGGACGAAGCAAATGTATTTGCACCTAGTTCTATTTTTTTAAGTTCAATTGTTCAGCTTTGATATTTTTGTAAGAACTTTTTGATAAAAATTTACAAAATTTTTCGTTAGTGCCCAATCGTCGTGTAGCTTATTTTGTCGTATATCTGTACTTAATTTATTGAAATAAACGCATTTCAGCAATCATAAATGTTTATTTTGTAAATACGTAATATGTAACTAGAAATAAAATTTAATTTATTTATCACAACGAAGACTAGAGTACCTACTTACTAGGAATCCTTTTATTTTATTAAGAGATCAAAACACTAGAATCTATGATCTTATAGCGTTACTTTGGCATTCTTCTTGAAGCACAATATTTATCTGAGCAATCTATACATAAATACATGTTATATATTCACTATTTAGACTAAATATTACATATTACTAGCGACCCCGCCCCGGTTTCGCACAGGTACTATATTATGCATGTATTATACATAATAAACCTTCCTCTTGAATCACTATCAATTAAAAAACTGCATCAAAATCCGTTGCGTAGTTTTAAAGATCTAAGCATACATAGGGACAGACAGACAGACAGCGGGAAGCGACTGTTTTGTACTATGTAGTGATTTGGAAGGAATTATCACATACTAACTTTTACCCGCGGCTTCGCTTTTCGAGTAGCCTATATCCATCCTCTGAATAATAGTATATCTCCCTGCTAAATTTCATTACGGTCTGTTTAGCCGTTTAGGCATAAAAAGGTAGAACTCTCTACCTTACTTTCACTTTTATGATAATAATAGCTTCCTACTGCGGCTTCGCACGCGCTTTGTAGGGATAAAAAGCCTATGTTACTCCTCACAGATCTACCACCGAACTGCGATCCCCAACCCGCATGCCCAGCGTGGGGATTATGGGCATTACCTCCCACGAGATGAAAAATCAGGGGGAGGCCTGCGTCCTGCAGTGGAACATTATAGGCTGAGGTAGGTTACTCTTCAACCTTTCAAATAACTATGCCAAAAATCAAATCTATTAGGGTTAAACTTTAAAATATCAATTTTCTGAGCAATAGATGCATTTTCATTTTCAATATCCCTTTCATCTACAAATCTTATCAAAATACGAGTTTCTTAAAGAATGTTTTAAGTAATTTAGGTACCTACAACAAGGGACTCTAACAATAACAATTTTTTTTAATATCTGCGCTACATCATTTCATTTATATAAAAAATTAAATATTAGAAGACTAGTATAGAAAATATCCTTCTGATTTACACTGTCGGCGCTTTCAGTCTCATCCATTTCCTGTTAAAACCTCTTCCGAACATGGGTGAGACCACCTGGATCCCCAGTTTTATCTCCTGGAGGATCCTGGCAAACACCCCTAAGACAAAAGATAGTGTCTCATAGCGGAATAGGTCTTACCTTTGACAAAAAAAGAACCTATTCTTGGGTTTTAGATGACTCTCGACTCCTGGCGAGTAAGTACGGATTGGTATCCTGAGATCAAACCAGCTGCCATGAACCACTCTTCAGACACTTCAACGAACTTACACAGTAGGTATTTATGTCGATTACCGTCAAATCGTCCTTTACCTCGTGTTATTATTAAATAAGCGAGTTTTATTGATAGAACTGTATTCAAACCTGTTGTTGCAAAAAAAACCTCCGTGGCTTGTAAAGATTTTTTGCCTTGTGTCCTTATTGGTAATTTTTTTTAATTGCATTGCAACTTGTGGATTCTTGAAGATTCGCCTCGTAGTCTCATTGACAGTCACAATGACCAATTCGTTGCAACCATCTTTTTCTAAAAGACCGAGCGAGTTGAGATTAACGTTTCGGAGATGATTCCAGCTGTCTTCTCCCGAAGGTATCCCTTGGCAGCATCGCTAGAGTTTTGCTGCTTGCTCAACGAAGTTCGTAGATTTCTAGGCTACTCATCGGATCGGTCATTGCAGATAGCAGTAGCAGCACTTCTTTACGATTTTATATCACGAGTTCAACGCGGTAGAATTATCTCGAATCAAACGCAGAGACATGTATCAAGAAGTTGAAGTTGATACCTATGAATCTTTGGCTCACAGTAGATACGCTCATTTGTTATTAAATTACAATAATTAGATAAAGTATCTAAACGCAGAGCCATGTATCAAGAAGTTGAAGTCGGTTCCTAAGATTATTTGGCTGACAGTAACATAGTACATCCAAAGAATCATAGGAAGTGTTTTCTATGATAGGAATCGACTTCAACTATGTAATAGGTATTAATAATGGATTTTTTTCAAACCATTTTCTGCGAGTTCAACCATCTCCGTGGATTCTTGATGATTCTTTGCCTCGGTTTTCTTTTGGTCATTGCAACTATCTTTTCCTATAAGACCGAGTGAGTTGAGATTGATGATAGAGTCGGAGATGATTCCAGCTGTTTCCCGAAGGTACCCGCCGCTTGTCAGCATCACTATAGGGACCTTGCGCTTTCTGCAGATCTCGAAGACGAATTGATCTCTTTGTATTATGCCCTGGAAACAGATTGCGGAATGTGAGTCTAACAAACAGTAATACAATATGTTATAAGTAAACATTTAGAAAAAAACACATAACATAACTAATGAAATAGTACGGAATTAAGTGCTATTAAAATTTGTTTCTCATACTTTTATAAAAAAAAGAATTGTCCATAAATACAAAAATGTACCTACACTAAGAAAAAGTCAATTCTTCAAAAATATGATTGCTATGGTAAATGTTGCATTAAAACACTGACACGGAAATAAAGTGATATTTTTGATTTCTGTCGTTTCGGTATGTAGACTTAATAAATGAAGCGACGAAGAAACCGAGCAAAACCCGTCCCAAGCTTTTTTATCTTCCAGATAATCTGATATATTATCTGGAAGATAAAAAAGCTTGGGACGATACGACGGATAGATTTGTACCTCTTTACAAAATACATGTTTGACAATTTGTTTGAATTGTCAAACATAGTTTTTGCAACTCACTAGGAGTTTAGTTATAGAAGAGTCGCGGGTTCGATTCCCGTCGCAGGATAAACTACTCGTATGACTATTTTAGTTCCCAATTTAACTGCATATTTTGTTATAGAAATCGCATTTACTCACGAATTCCAATACATCTCTTATTGAATTATGACAAAATCTCATCTCACTAAGAGAGGGGGAGTCGAGAAATCGCCAAAATTACGATATTTATGGATCACTGCAACTATAAATACATTTTTAAAAGCTGTTGCGTTTTGTGTTACATACAATTATCCACGCTGACTATACAAATCCAGATTTCCGGTAAGAATACGAAAAACAAGATCCGTCAAGTGCGAGTGTAACTCGCGCGCCGAGAGTTTCGAACATTTGCCAATTATTTGGACAGACAATTTTTTGACCTTTTTCGAATAGCAATATTTTGAAAAGTATGAAACCTACAGAAATTTCGAAAACTGATTAGAAATTTACAAAACAATTCCTTTCATTTGATACCCCAATCAAGTAGGTAGCCCCTCCTTTCGAAAAAAAAATCCGCCCCTTATCGACCATTTCGTTCTAGCTTTTAAAAATTTACCTTTACTACTAACCTCTCTACTGATCTTCATGAGCCCCAAAGGGTCGGTGCATAGTATATCGGTGCCGGCGTTGTACACCACGATGTCTGCTTTGAACTCGTCCATCGCGTATTTTAAATTGCTGGAAATTTTAGAATTTCTATTAGATTCATTACGGATGGATAAACTGGTTTTTTAGTCATTGGGATTTATCTCCCAATGACTAAAAAACCTATTTAAAACTACGTTATTTTAATGTCTATAAGAAATCATTACGGATGTATGCGGGTTAACTACGAACCTTATTTCTAACCTTACTTCGTTCTTCCAACACAAATAAGGTTCGTAGTTAACCCGCTTACATCGGTAATGATTTCTTATGATATTAAAATAATTTAGAACGTAGTTTTAACTAGTTTTTCTACTAATGACCAAAAAATCAGTTTATCGAGGACCTTTATAAAGGAGATGAATCCATTTTGATCTTGTTTGATATATTAAAAAGCTTTTATTTCTGGGAGTTCTAAGATGTAATGTTTGATGAAAATTGTTGTAGCTTTTCTAATTTATGTTGGATGAAAAACAACAAAAAATCTTTTAAAATTCCTTAAAAATCGCCAAAATTGCCCTGCAGAAGTCCCTCGTTAAGAGACTCTTCTTCGTTGGTGTTCCTCCAACACAAATAAGGTTTGTAGTTAACCCGATTACATCCGTAATGAATTCGTCAAACTACGATAGTTTTTTAGGTTTTTTAGCCGCAAGATACTCACGATTTCATCTTGTTCAAATACTCTTCATCTTCAACGCCGCACCGAACCTCCACTTTGCGTCTTATGGCTGATTTTGCAACTTTATCTCTCGGATATATCTCACGGTTGTACATGTCCATTATGTATACATCCAGGTTGTCGATGAAATCACGCTCGTAGCCGTTACCCTGAAACGAACAGCACTTTTACAGCACATTATAATAGGGTATTACAGTAACAATATTTATCTATACTACACTTATTTGGCCAAGAGGAGGATCCAGCTAGGTTGCGCAGCGTTTGGGAAACTACGTCGAGTCTTCTCGTCATCCATACCGCAATGCTTGAAAACGAAAGTTTTCAATCAGTGCGTCCCTTACCCGTCATGACCTACACTCACGATAGGGCTGGTCCACCAGTTTAAAGTTCCCAGCGAGCTATGGAGAGAGCTATGCTCGGAGTTTCTCTGAAGGATAGGATTCGTAACGAATACATCCGACAGAGAACCAAGGTTATCGACATAGCTCAAAGGATTAGCAAGCTGAAGTGGCAGTGGGCTGGCCATATCTCGAGAAATACCGACAACCGCTGGGGTAAACGTATTCTTGCGTGGAGACCGCGACTAGGCAAACGTAGTGTAGGACGCCCTGCGACCTGATTGGATGACGATTTGCGAAACACTGCTGGCAGATGCTGGATGTGGCAAGCTGAAGACAGGACGGAGTTCGTCCTACACTACGTTTTCCGAGTCGCGGTCTCCACTCAAGAACACGTTTACCCCAGCGCATTTTTTTGAATATAATTCTTCTTTATCTTTTTGCATAAGCTGTCTCAATAATATATTTTTAGATTTATCTCTCATATATATAGAGTAAAATAACCTATTTTAAGTAAACTAGAGCGGCTCTCGCTATGGTCGCAATAAGGACACTCCTCTGCGACTCCACCGCGTTCGCCATCGAACGACGGCGGCCCCACCATGGACGCAGAAGGTAAGGAGAGCGGCATACCTCGTGATTTCTATCCGTGATATTATTAGGTATAGCTTGTATTACCTGATGTGCATCCAGATCCACAATCATAGCCCGCCGTACCAACCCCCGATCCATCAGGAAAGTCAGCAGCAGGGTGATGTCAGCGTAGGGACAGAAGCCCCCTCCACGGTCCTTACTGCAGTGATGGAATCCACCGCCGATGTTGATGGACCAGCCGTGGTCTAGGGCTAGCTTGCCGGCTAGAATGGATCCTCCTACTTGAAGACTGGAAGTTTCATTTGGATTAGTGTTGGTGATATAGTAATCTTTTAAAAGCTGATGTGTCTTTTTTTTTTACACAATAGGGATGTTAACCATAATCACAAATTAAAGTCCCTAATATAATAATTAAAGCCCCTAATATTGTAGCCAACACCTTCAATGAATATTTTGCTTCAATTGGAAAAACATGTCTTTCAGCATCAGTGAACAAAGCAAGCACTAATATAAACACCATGTACCTTACCCCAGTCACCAATAAAGAAGTAAGCGGACTCATTAAAAAACTAAATAATAAATATAGCTGCGGAGTAGATGACATTCCTCCAACTTTAGTAAAGTCTTGCATTAAAGAACTATCACCTCCGTTAACTTTCTTAATAAATCAATCTTTTAATGAAGAGTGCTTCCCAGAACGCCTCAAAATAGCAAAAATTCGACCAATTTCCAAAAAAAGTACACAGTCTTCTAACGTGAGTAATTACAGACCTATTGCCCTACTACCTGTTATATCAAAAATATTTGAACGCGCTATATCAGACCGCATCTACAACTACTTAGAAAAGTATAACCTCTTATGTGAAAACCAATATGGCTTCCGCAAAAACTCCTCAACAACTCTTGCTATTTTTAAATACAACCATGAAACCCTTAACTATATTAGAGACAAATACTATGCAATAGGTATACTCCTAGACATGAGTAAGGCCTATGATAAAGTGTCTCACAAAATACTAATAACTAAACTTTTTGAAATTGGAATCAGGGGGAAAATACTAAATTGGCTAAAATCATACCTCCTAGACAGAAAACAGTTTGTACAAATTGAACATAGTTGCAAAAATTCAGGAATCTTAAAAACAGTAGAATCAAAAACAATTACCATAAATAATTCAATTCCTCAAGGAAGTGTTTTAGGATGCATTCTGTTCCTAATCTATATAAATGATCTGCCTAAAATTGCTGATTCTTTCTGCGTCATTTTTGCAGACGATGTATCCCTTCTTTTTAAATGCCCCCCTCATAAAATTTCACTTAATAGAATAAAAGAAACTTTTCTCAATATAACCGCCTGGTTAGAAGCTCACAACCTGGAAACAAATACAAAAAAGACAAAAATCATACAATTTACCCCATACCAAAAAACACGTCTAGATTTATCTCCACTAACAAGAAGCCTAAATATTGAAGAAGTTCAAGGTCACACCCTCTTAGGCCTAAAAATTGATACTCACCTCAACTGGAAGGGACATATAGAAAAAACCAAAAGTAAACTATCACAATTTATTTACGCGTTAACTATCTTAAAAAGCAACACAAATATTGAATCAGCATTATCTGCCTACTATGCATATGCATATTCATGGCTACGTTATGGCATAGTAATCTGGGGCAATAGTGTAGATACAAACCAATTATTTATATTACAGAAAAAATGTCTGCGTATTATTGTTAATATCAAACAACGCACCAGCTGTAAACCACATTTTATCCAGCAAAAATTACTTACTTTGACTAGCCTTTATATATATGAAACTGCATTGTTTGTAAGAAAAAACCTAAACTTATATCAATTTGATAAAAATCCACGAAGAATAACAAACCTCATCCTTCCAATACCTAGACTTGAACTATACAGGCAGAGCCCTTACTACATGTCTATTAAAATATATAATAAACTACCAACATTCCTTAAATCTGAACCAAAAGACCATATATTCACATTAAAACTAAAAGAACTACTGATAAAAAAATGCTATTATAACACAAAAGATTTTCTTGAAGACAAATTATTAAGATAGATTACATTATTTAGCAAAGAAATAGCTTAGAAATGTCCTGATTAAAATAATTACCTACCTACATTTATTTATTCATGTTAAGCTCAGCCTAGTCAGACGAATTTATATAACTTAAACATAATAGTTAATATATCAACATAATTTTAAAGTACATCTAGAAAAATAGAACTTTGTTACTAGTTATTAAGTAGATAGAAGATCTCTGTAATTTTGTATAAAATACAAAATACCATAATATAGGTAGTACTTAATGTAAGTATAAGTCTACTTTTAAGAACTATTGCCATACCCTATTTGACAGGGTGCAGGAATACATACAAAACTCTGTATTATTTTTGTTAAGCAATAAAATACTGAATACTGAATACTGAAAGTTTAGTGTTAATTTTATAATCATTTGTATTATTAGAATATCGAAAATCACATTTTTATAATATAATATAACTTATTGAATTTATTAAAAATGATTTTAAATGCTATATTTATAATCTGTTGTCAAGTGACTGCAAACGCCATTATAAGCTTATGACGTCACTAGCTGCAAAACTAGCTGTCGCACTGTTTGTTTACCTTTCTGCATTTTCTCATAACGACGAATTAGTCTGTAAATTACATAATATTAATACATGATGGAATCCGGATTCACTAAAGGGAATAGTTCCAACTTACCAAAAGTAGATTTGTTGATGGTGGCAAACTTTTTTGCAAGAAACGAAGACTTTTGTGGTTCAGAATTCAGGAACGTGAAAACATCTTTGTAGGTACTCTTTTACGTTTAATACCATTTATCTATCTACGAATACATAAATAACAGTCAAGTACATGTGTAATAGATGATTTTCTGCTTTTTATATATAATTTATCGTGTTTAGAACATCGTTTAAATCACTGTTTACAAAGTTAGGTTATGTGCTAAAACAATAAATTCGTAACATTTGCTTATCTTTTGGCACATGAATAAACAGTTTTTCCGGTATAGTAATTGTTGTACTTTTACACAGGGGGCACTGCACAGGTTTTGTAAAACTTTGTGTTCATTTTGATTGTTTGTATTCAAGTAAAATTAAGAAAACACATGTCCTAATCGAACAATGGACATACAACATACAGTCATGTCATGAATCGCGACCATCGTTTTGCGGTTCGTGACGTCATTTCTGTTACGTGACAGTTGTTAGTGTTTTAGCGGAAAAGTTTAAAATTACTCTATTTTTGTACATTTTCTTATCGAAAATAGTAATATTTTTAAAGAAAATATTTTTTTTTATGCTAAACAAGAGTCCATCTTCAAAATAAAAGCAATTCCGAAAAATTGTTAACATCCCTATTATCCACGCTGACGTCACAAATCAAGGTCTCCAGCCAGTATACGAAAAACAAAAGGAAATCGCGCCAGCTTAGAATTTTATAGCAGCGTGTGGTGATGACCGGCTGGGTCAGAAGGTAATTTTGGTACTTACTTAGAAGTCATTATACAAAATAGAATAGAAATACACACGTACTGAATCTCAACAGCCTATAATAGTCCACTGCTGGACGCAGGCCTCCCCCTGATTTTTTATCTCATGGGGGTAATGCCCATAATCTCCACGCTGGGCATGCGGGTTAGGGATCGCAGTTCGCTGGTATATCTATTCTGCAAGCGGCGCTGCTGCCCGCCCTCGATGAATGTCCCTTCAGTCGCCTAAGAGTCGCCTCTTACGACATCCACGGGATGAGTTGGGGTGGTGCAAATTCTAAGCACCACATGGCTACGTACTGAACAAGAATACAAGTATTGTACAAAATACAAACAGATAAAAATAAGACACACATAATAGGATTGTATGGTTTGCCAGAACATGTGCACAAAAGTACCTAAACCGGTTGATGGAATGAAGTGCAATAAGCTTGGGGGCTTTCTAAACTTAAGTCTTCAGCCATTTTTTTGTATTTTTGACGTTTTTCCTAAATTTTACGAGTTATTTAAGATTAAGATACGATTAAGGTACGTTTTCGTTTCGGTATAGATATGCACCGAATCGATACAGAATTTTTACCGTGCGCCTGTAGTTAAATGGTACAGATTCTATACAGAAGCAGTATCACAACAAAAATGTACCGAGCCAGTGAAAAAGTTGCCTAGACTTATTGAATAGATACCGAATCTGTGATAATTTAATGCTACTAGCAAAGAGATGCAGTGTTTTCTATTTATAAAAAGAAAGTAAGAAAAATATTTATTAGACAACACAAATCAAACTTTAGTACCTACCTAAATAATATATAAATATAAGACTACTGAGTTAAGTACAAGATAACAAGTACATGGAATAAAAAACGCAGATGAATATCAAATAAATACTAACACAATTAAGTAAGGAACCATTGGGTTGGTACTGGTTCTAAGTAGCCCACTCAGTAAGTTTACGAGCGAGTGTGTCGGGAAAGGGTAAAAAGTGTTTCTAACTTACCGCATAGGCTTGAGATAATAGCTCTGTACCAGTGGGTTTGGAACAAATGCTACAAGAGGGACCTCCGATATCATGGCCACTTTGTAGCTCCACTGAAAAATAATAGGTACTGTAGTAAAAATTTGAAGCATTATAATTTTTTTTGTTAATAAAGTGAGTAACCACTCATGCTTAATCTATCATCAAATAAATTCTCTGTGTCGGGGTCGAGTATTGTGTGTTCTGATGATGTCTCATGGAGACGAAACTCATTCAGTACTTGTTACTTAAAAGTATTTTGATAGATTTATTCATTAAATAAGTTTATAAAAATGCTGGACAATTCACACAGCATTATCTAGCCCCAAGCTAAGCAGAGCTTGTGTTATGGGTACTAGATAATTGATATACATTATACAATACATTACATGGATAGAATTTTTTTATTATAATTTGTTTTGTTAGATCATAATTAAAGAAGGTTTAGTGCAGAATTGTTAGTTTTTTGTGAAAAGTGCTTTTATGAAGACTGCGGTGATTGATTAAGCATACTTAATTATAACCAAACACTCACTTTTAAGGATTTTAGATATTGTTTGGTGTGAACAACAAGTAAATCCTGTTTGGTTGCCTCCAAAGGCTTTACCATCTCCTCATCGCGGATACCATGCTCTTTTAAACCCTGAAAATAATACAAAATGTTAAAATAGAAAAACAATAATACTTATTCAGTCCAAACTAAAGCAGAGGGCATGGAGCATGCTTGTTATATTGCAGATAGTAACTAATACTTCATTGCAAGGACGAGGTAAAATATTTATCACGTCCGTCGCTATAGATAGGTAATTAGATACTTTACCTACCTTTCGTACATTCTGCCACTTCTTAGAATCAAATACATGTAACTTTTCAAGCCCAAAGACGCTTACGTTGTATTTTTCGTGGTAAACAATAGGATATTGGCATTCTTCTAGTTCGAAATACAAACTGAAATAAAAAATTGTAAAATCGAATTAATGTTTTGAAATGAATTTGGAAGTAGGTACATAGCGAAATCTGATATTATGTGTGTTTTATATCATTTACATACTTCGTATCGTGTATCTCCATTCTAGCAGCGTGTTTTTATCGTTTTCCATAAACTCTTACTACATTTTTCTTAAAATTTTCTGAAAATATACTCAGAAAAATCAGCAAAACACAAAACCTGCATAAAAATAAAAAAGTTTAAAAACATTTTTTCCAATTTGGCGCATTTTGACTTCACTTCAATCAACTTCAATTCAACTTCTTTAAACTCCTTATCATGGCTCTGCATCTGGTCATAAATGCTCTAAGCCCACGGCGGCGCGGCGCCGGCGACCAACAGTTATAAATCCGTGGATAGAAATCTTAGATGAATTTATAAATGCTCAAAGGGTGGATTATTATTAAATAATTATGATCTAAGCGGCAACAGCTTATACATTGAATTGTTCGTAATTGACTAAAGTACCTAATTGATATTGTTCAACTGGCAGAGAAGTGTGAAACAAAATAAAACGTCAAGTGCGAGTTACACTACAAACTCCTAGTTACTCTTCAGCAAAGAAATCAACCCAGAACGAATAAAGAACAATAATTTTCTGATTTGATAACGATTATGACGTAACTTATTTAGTCCCTCGAACTATTGGCGCACTCACTACGCTGCTCGGGCGCCAAACCCCGTCTCGAGACTAAATAAGTTACGTCCAACCCTAGTGTAACAATGTACCTACTATTTTCTGTGAATAAACCACAAATTTACGGTTTTCGGATTTTTCCATTTAGTTGTGTTATAAATAACACCTTGCTTCTCACCAAATTTCATGGTTCTAGGTCAACGGGAAGTAAAAAAACCTAATAGGGTTATTAGGTTTTGTGTGCATATCATTCCCTTGGAAAATTTAAAAAAAATAGACTTAAACAGCTGTAACTTTTGATTGCGTTGACTTAACAGTTTAATTTATATCGAGGCTTCAAGAGATTACGAGCTTGCGTATATAATGTGAATATCAACTCAATAACTCTACGCGTTTCTGAGAAAAGAGGGTTGACAAACGGACAGATTTCGTGACGGAACTACAGCTTTCAGGTATATCCAGAAAATCTGTAAGCTCGTCAAGAGACATTTCTACGGGTACATTTCGGATGGGGCCTATAACGTGTTGGCGGCGTCAGGAGCGCAGTTTTTTTTTAGTTTTTTTTTTATTATTTTAATGCTGGTCAATTCACACAGCATTATCTAGCCCCAAGCTAAGCAGAGCTTGTGTTATGGGTACTAGATAACTGATATACATAATACAATACATTACATAGATAGTTTTTTTTTATTATATATAGAAAACGACCAGAACACTCTGAACAAATGTCTGCAGATCGTACACACATTTGTCCCGAGGCGGGAATCGAACCCGCAACCTTTTGCGTCGCAGGCAGACCTTCGCCCACCGCGCCACATCGGTCGTCCAACAAATTCAACCGATGATATCCGATTCCGCCCCCTTTTTAACCACGTGACAACATACAAAATTCCAAAAATAATATATTAAGTTCCAATATCCTTATGATTTGTTGAAAAAAGTCATTTATGCATTAAATAAGAAAAATGGCTACATGTATGAATTTTAAAAAATTATGGTATTTGGGCGTAGATTTGGGCCTGTATTACCTCAAATCAACTCCGTCAGATCTCTTTAACTACTAAATACTTAACTATGAAAGGGGTTTGAAGATTTTTGTATGATGGGTGGCCCTAACATTTGGACATTTTTCAAAATCGCCGCGTACAATGAAAGTTCTATATTTGGATAGAAAACACCAAAACAAATTAAAAATGTTCTATAACATAATGCCCTAAAGCGTCAGGTTTCCGAGGTATTCACATAATATAAAGAAAAATAATATTTTTTTAATCGGTGAATATCTCAGAAACCTGACGCTTTAGGACATTCTGTTAAAGAACATTTTCTATTTATTTTAGTGTCTTCTATCCAAATGTATAACTTTTATTTTGCGCGGCGACTTTGAAAAAAAAATCAAAATGGCGGCTGATGTTAGGGCCAATATCTTCAAACGTGTTTGGTAAAGTTCGATAGAGTACCTACATTTTATATCGATCTTAAGTTTCAAAAACACGATTCCGTAAAATTTTCTAGAAAAAAAAGCAAAGTTACCTCTAAATTTTTACTTAAACCTTAATTTCTCAATAAACGCAGAAGTTAAGATCTTGAGATTAAGCATGGTAATAGAAATAAGTATATAAAACCTTTTATAATATGTTTCGGGTTTTTTTTCACATATTGTCCTAATTAATTGATGTGGCGCGGTGGGCGAAGGTCTGCCTGCGACGCAGAAGGTTGCGGGTTCGATTCCCGCCTCGGGACAAATGTGTGTACGATCTGCAGACATTTGTTCAGGGTGTTCTGGTCGTTTTCTATATATAATAAAAAATATATATCTATGTATTGTATAATATTATGTATATCAGTTATCTAGTACCCATAACACAAGCTCTGCTTAGCTTGGGGCTAGATAATGCTGTGTGAATTGTCCAGCATTATTTATTTTTTATTTATTAATAAATGATAGATAAGCTTAAACCACAGCCGCCAGTAGAAAGTCTATGGCTAAAACTAGATTTTTGGGCTTGTGTTGCTATGCCCTGTCCCGCTGCTCCTATGAACGCGAAATCCTATGTAGTATCCTTTTCACAATAATTTGAAGTTGTATAATGTGCCTCTAATTCTTAGACAATTTAAGACTCTTAATTATTATTGGACAGATTGATATTGCCGCGAAGGGTCAGAGTCAGTTCTGAAAACGTGGAGTTTGAAAGTGACAAACTGATTTTTTGGGCCAAGAAGCCTTGCACTTTAAATCAAGAAGAGGTTGCCATGACAACGGAAATGACGTTATTCAGCCGCGAAAATGTAAACAAACCTGAAAAGATGAGCTTGAGCTTTACATTGTTTTATAAATTTCTCTTTTATTAGTTTATTATCTTATCCAGCCACAACTAGACAATAAACGTGTTAACTTGTTTTTACTTTATTACGCACCTTGCTTGGAACACCTCCAATTATGGAAACATCAGTAGATAATTTGCAGACTGAAGTAGAATATTACAGGGTTAGTAAGCAAATTTTCCTTGAAATGATTGCTTGCCAATATTCAGGCCTGAACCGAAAATTATAGATAGAAACATCTAGGTTCTTAATAGTACTTACCTATCAGCTACCAATTTAATAAGCACAGAACTATCACCATCATAAATAAAAGCTTAGCTCTTGTCGTCTAGTTATGTTATGAATGATATCTGTTACGGTAAGAAGGTTCACCTATCGATAATCGATGGTTACGTTGTTAATGAAAGATCAGCAAAATCGCTACCTACCTATCGCTCTTCATAAAAACAAATAATTGATTGGTACCATACCAACATATTACAATTTTATCTGTAATACCTACCTACCTACCCATTCCAGCACAACCAAACTGTCGTAGAAGACGAGATCCGCGCATTAATCGCAGACAATCAAAAGCTTTCCCAACAAGTGGGCATGCTCCTGAAGGAGAAGCTGGACCACGCTAGACAGTCGCATGCTCAGAGCGACGAACGGACCAAGGATATCGAAGAGCTGAGGAAGCAAGTTGCAGTGATAACCAAGGTAAAATAAAATAGATAGATAAAACTGTTGAACCTGTACTTAGGAACAGTAGGAACCGACTAATTATTATTTTGACGACATCAGTGACTCAGCAAGCTACTTGCGACACAGAGTAGCCGATTTGATTCTTGCTCAGGGCAAATATTTTTAAATGATCTGCAGATATTTGTACCAGGTGTTTTATAGGTAGGTAGGTTAGGTATGTATAATAAGTACCTAATATCTTTGTATGCAATGTATTACTTTATAAGGTAGGTACATAAATAATAGTGATCTAGTACCTATAGCTACCCATGACACAAGATCTGTTTACTTAGGGGCACAGATTTTAGAATATTATAAGTATCTTTAATCAAATCATGCAGATACGAAGGTGTATAGATTAGATAGATGAAAGAAAAAAACCCTAAAAAGAGAGCAAAATTGTATATTTAGACAATTTCCACGTTTAATACATTGACTAGGTACAAGTTATTAGGTATACTAGGACTATCATAATAGTGCCAGGTAGAGATAAACCATATTTAAATTAAAGCACACCATACCACCGCAGCTACACTCCCATACAAAGGCGGTGTATTAGACTCAATAAATATAAATTGGCCATTGTGACTGGTTATTCAGTAATGGGCTAGACATTTATTTATTCTTTAAAACATGTATCTCTATTATTACAGGTGCACCCAATGCAATAGAGTCTAAACATTATTTAAAATTAGAAGTTAATTTGTCATAAAAATAAACCTACATTTAAATTCAAACTAAGAGTCAAAAAAGTGGGAACAAGTACTGTTAGCATGTCCAATGAAAGAACGGCCGGATTTGTCTGCCAGCTTGTGCATAAATGAGGCAAACGCGCGACAAAGTGACAGGTCAAGGAGAGTCGTTCCCCCTCATACAATGCATATGCACCCTGGACTGATCGCACAATAAATTGAATTTTAAGTGCGCGGGCCAGACTGGCCCGGCCAGTCCATGTCTACAGTAGAATCGCCGCATGCACATAAGTAGACTGCATAAGCATTTCCTCTCGCATATTAATATCATGACGTCTAGTCTGGTTTGGCGTGCATTTCAAAAATGATTTATCTCTACCTCCTACATAAGCAAAGAAGATATGACTAGGTGCATACACTAAAACATTGCAAAATCCTCTATTTAGCTGGTTATCATGAAACACTACTACTGCCAACTATACCTTAGAAACGAACATTAGATTCTTAAACATAATTTATGACTAGGTATATGGTAGGTAGACCTAATACGAAGACATTACATAAACTTTTATTAGGTTTGGTAACATATTACAATACTACTGCAGTGCCTTATGAACGAATATTTAGAAATGACTAGGTATAGGTAATAAATTAGGTAAGACTACTACCTATATAAAACTCGAGGTCCTGCCTGCGGCTTTGCACGCTCTTTCCGGGTTAAAAATTAACATATGTTCGTCTCCGGGATACCGTCCTACCTCGCTGCAATATTTCATTAAGATCCATTCAGCCGCTTAGGCGTGAAAGTTAATAGACACAATTACTTTCTTTCGATTTTATAATCATATAAGTATTAAAAAGTTTTTCAACATTTTATATAAATAACAGGAAAGAGATTCACTACACGTTTTGTGGCAAACATCTCAGAAGACAATAGATGCCTTAGAAACGGAACTCAAAACATATACTGAGTACGATAACAGAGACATTCAGGCAAGTATTCAAAATAATAATATGTTGTCTAACTTAGCCTACCTAACTTAGGCTATAAGGATTAAGCTTGCTTAGTCATCCATCTATGCTTGCTCATGCACTTTTCTTTGGCCTTAACTTCATTGAAGCATAGATCTATGACTGACCAAGTTATCATAATATGGGCATTAGTGTGTTCCTAAATGCTTATTAAAATGCTTACATTATAGTATTGACAATAATAAATCATAATGGGAGCCTTATGTCTATCATTTATTTTACAGAATATTCACGAAGATAAAAGAGACTTAGATCTTAAACTGCAAACTGCATTAGCAGACTACATCGAATTAGAATCGAAATATAAAGAGCTTTTTAACAAACACACGACATTAGAGCACGAACTTAAATCTAGAGAAAGAGAAATTGCAGCCTATAAGGAAAGAGGGAAAGAGACCGAAGAAACACTAAATGAGCTTAAGAATGAAATTGACAGATACAGAATAGATTTAGCAGCAGAAAGAAAAACATGTGAAGGAATGAATAGTCAACTATCTCTATTGCAAAAGGATACTGTAGAAAGAGCAAAAAAGGAATCTGAGGCTAAGTCTAAAGTAGGTCTTAGTAACGAAACTTATACTAGTGTGCATTGTTAATTAACTTTAAAATTATGCCCCTATTTGCAGGTAGCTGAGGCGTTACAACTATATGATTTGGTTTGTATGCAGAAGAACAATGCGATTAGAGCCATTAAAGATTTAAGAGGTAAAAGAAACAAACAAAACAACCCAGTCTTGCTTAAGGTGCCCCCGAACATCGAAGCTCCCATACAAACGTACTTTTCGATTCATTTGGAAACTACATGCCCTACTGATAGGAAATTTTGCACACATAATCGGATAATAAATAGCTATGTCGGTATCGGCTTGGTTTTTCAAAAAACATAATCATGATTAAATGAGAGCGAAACTAATTTTCCATATTTTAACCACCAAATCGAGTAGTTTTCAAGCGCTTTTATTAGCATGATAAACAACTTTATTCGAAAATCTGACTGGATACCGACATCGTAAATATATTCAATATTAGAAATGAACAATAATATTTAGGAAATCAATCCTTTATACAAAATGAATCGAAAAGTACGAAAAATTATCAAAAAATGGTGAAATTCCTTATAGATTCTGCAACCGCTCGCTCACACGCGGGGGGCTGTAAGACGCGGAGGAGGTGAAATCCCGAAATTAGGCGAGCGACGCCGAAGGGGCCAAGCCGATCGAGAACGACCTGTCGTCGGTCGCACTGTGTGTGATTTGACCTCATTTGCGGACAGCCTCGTTTTATATAAATTTTGAATACAACAAATCATTCAAACAAAACCACGAACACTAATAAACTCCCGTGACCTTATCTAAAACAGTTTTTGAGATATTTTCAACTTGCTAAATTTTACTAAGGGAAAAGTTTCTTTCGGAAATATAAATAAATTAATTTTTTACGAATGATAATGAGAATTCATCAAAAAATCTGTATTTCTAAAGCGATGTAAAATATCCGCACGGGTGTTCGATTTATTAATACAAAATGCACTAAATTTAAATATAAATCGAAGCTAAGGTCAAATAACACACTGTGGGTCGGCTCGGCCCGGTTGGTCGGCGCCAAAGAGTACCTACCTACATTGAATGGACGGCGGCGACTGACAGACAGTCTCTGTCACAGTTCTCTGTTGTTACTTGCTACGCGCTCACTAAAATTTTAATAAAGGTTTTTCTAGTATTATAATCAACTTGACTTTGCAAATAACCAGCAAAAATGGACCCACCTAGTAGTAGACTTTATTTATTCGACATTAATTATTATTAATTGAAAGTAAAGAAATTTACTACACATAATTTACTCCATGTCGTTATTTTAAAATTTCAACATCGTAATTTGTACCTACAGAAAATTTTGGTTTATTTTTTAAATTTAATTTTTTAAAATCAGTACCTACCTACCTAATGGCGCACGAAATTTATTGTTATAAATTTCAAATTGCAAGTCAATAGCAGCAGTAGCCGAAACCGACCTCGAACCTCTAAAAACGTCATACGAATAGGTACCTACCTAGGTAGGTATCTAAAATTCTAAAGAAAAATTAAATAAATGGCACACTTTACTCCGCGAGTTCCCGCCAAAAAGCCTCAAACACGAAACACGTTACAAAATTAATGATACCTATTAACTTTAGTATTGTAATAGTACACGTACCTATATAGTCGGTAGATGCAATAATTTATATGTTTATCAAATTGTTTTATTGCCGTAATGTCATACGTTACCGTACTAACTAGTAACAATTCTGTGCCGACGACGCAGAGTACCTACTACACACACATGCACGCAAGCTTCACATACAAAGCAGACAGCTGTATTTGATGGTTATCGCGCTTTCTCACTCATAACGCGCTCTATTTCATTCGAAGTGAAATAGCAACAAATACTCACGGGCCGGCCGCTGAGATTCGGGACATGTTCTGGCCATTCTTAAGTGGTATCCAATAAATGCACAATAGCACTCAGGCATTATACAGCTGTAGCTATTGGATTAGCAAAATAACAGATTACTCACTACAGTGAAACTTACTAACTTTACCATTATTACAACTACAATACAATGAATATTATAATCATACATAACCAATAAACTTAATCAATTAATGATAAAAGAATTATCTTTTTTAGGTCAACTAACACATTTAAAACATACTCTTACTAACGTCCGACAAGATGTAGAGACAGTTTGTAGGAAAGAAGTTGAAGAATTGAAAGAGAAATATAACGAAAAACTAACAGACATGCTTGAACATATTAGAAATTTAGACACAGAATTATCGGAAAAAAGACTGCTTTTAAACAAATCTACCAGGTAAGAGATGTTATGAAACATACATTAACATACACTTTATTTGAGTGTAGCAATTGGATAAAATAAATCAAATTTTCAGGGAAAACAAAATTCTACAAACTGTCAACAAAAATTATATCAAACAGCATAAAGAAAACTTTGAAACAGTTGATCCAAAACTAGCAATTGCAGAGCAACGAATAGAGGCTATGTTTCAAGAGCTGGTAAGTCATGCTTGAATCTCATAATGTGTTTGATGTCTGTCTGCAATGATAGGCTTATTTAGGAAGAGACAAACATGCCTCGGTTGCCATGTCGTCGTTTTTTAGTTGCTTTGCCTTGGTCGCCAAACCGCTGAGTTTGAATAGCTTTGTCCTTAAATAATATAGCACCCTGTTCCTCTTCTTTAGGAAAAAGCTTGTCAATTCCCCCCACTTGTTCAACAAAATAATTAAATGCCTCATCTTCAAATAGGTGAATTTCAGAAGGTGGAATTTCATACAAAGCTTTCTTGAGCATTTCATTTGGTGGTTTGTATAGCTCCCTGCGTTGTCGGATGACTTCTTGTCTCCGTCCACATACATATAGAAATAATGCATCCCAATTTTGTCTATACGGTGATTCTGTGGCGAGGAATGCTCCTCCCACCTTCAGTTTCATCTGTTCCGGCATATTATTCACAAGTTCATGGAAAATCATCATGTCTTTCATTAGGCCATTTATAATTGCCCCTAAAGTGAGGTCAAATCTACTAAGGATGGCATGACATTTCAAGTCATGTGTGACATCTGTAAGCAATGTATTAGGTTTAAGGGCACAGAAGCCAGGGAAAGCTTGGAACTGGTCTTTCACTTCGGAATATCTGATGGAAGACCAATTGGGTTGTCTGAATCTCTGGTGCCTTATTACGCGTCTAAGAGCATACTCATCAGCCTTTGCAATCTTTTTTTGGCGAGGCTTTTTTATCACCTTTGTTGGCAGAGCGTATTCTATTGTAGGATTTAATTGATCAGGATTAACTTGCCATGGCAAGATAATTCGAACCGTTGTTCTCCTCGTTCCACACGGAGCAGGCAATGATAATATAAGACGGGGCACAGGCTCGGCCCCTTCCTCAGGATTTGGGTTATCGCTGGCCAGGTCTCCCATCTTCTAGTTTTCTTGTGGTTGATGAATTTTCAAGTAAGGCTAGTGCAAAATTTAATCACTTCTGCAATAAAACCAATAAAATATTCGTTGTTGTTTGATGATATGATGAATAGTCTAGAAAAGCAAAATGTTTATATCCTGTCCCCTGGCAGGATAGACAGGTACTTAAAATATGACAGGTATATAAACATATTCAAGTTTTTTTTGACCATGTATCCTGCCTTGAAGTAAGACAGACGCAGGGCGCGGTGGCACATTTAAGTAATTAATACTTATAAATAGGTACCTGTTTTCTGTGAAGTGGGAGCTATTTATTTACAAGCCTGCAAGACAATTTCAACCTCTACAGCCTCAATTTTACTGAAATTCATCACTTTTTCTTTGGTGTAAAAAAAAGAAAAGAAATTAGTGTTTTAGTTTTTCACAATGTTTTCCAGTAATCTTCAACTTCTTCGAATAATGGCTCGGCTGGTTTGACCAATGTAAAAAGAGATCCCCTGGTTTGACACAATCCGTGACATTGAGAAAGTGCTGCGAAAACAATTTTATAAAGAAAGCCAGATCAGAAATTAAAAAATAAGCTAAAATGTGGCACAATGTTTGAAAACAATTTTAACCAAAAGTTTCTGATGGTTAGTTACTAACCATTTAAACATTAAAAACAACGCGAGACACAAGACTCGAAGTATTTTCCCATACGCTGCCCAACCTAGCTGGATCCTACTCTTGGCCTCCTTCTCGAAATTGTTTTTACCCAACTGCAGAATCTGCCCAAGGTAAGTGTACTCGGAAACAATTTCGAGAAGGTGGCCATGTACGACGACCGGTCCCGGATCAATGTGACCATTGATCATGACCTTGGTTTTATCCAAGTTCATGCCAGCCAAGTCCATACGACGACGACCGGTCCCGGATCAATGTGGCCATTGATCATGACCTTGGTTTTATCCAAGTTCATGCCAAGACCGATGCGTCGTGAGGATGAAGCTAGGCTGTCCAGCATCCGGTTAAGCTCCACGTACGTAGGTTAATATACCCTATTATGTCCGACTGGTAGAAGCAAGAAAACTAAGGGTATCATAATTTTATCATTCTATATTTTAATTATAAGATCTTTGGTTTTTTTTTTTTTTTTACTCAACGCTGTGATATGCGCTTCTCTTTTCCGTATTTAACACCCTTATCCCCATAAAAAATTGAATTTTATTTAAAAAAATACAGTTAAACTTACTTATCTAATTTTGTTACATTTCAGGTGGTATCAGAACGTAGAAACATTCAACTGGTGTGCGAGAAGCAATGTTTAGCCATAGATATTCAGAAGACCCAGGATCTCTACGCCAGAGAGACAAAACGCAGGGACTGGGAGGAAAGCCTTTTGAAAAATCAGTGTGAGGAGTTGCGGTAAATATTAATATACCTACCTAATACATAAACGATTTAAGTTTTTTTTGGCATCGTGCGAGCACTGGAATTTCTTAGTAACGATCGAACGTGGGGTTTAATCGTACAATCTATATTAAAAACAGTTTAAAATAAACGGCTAGTCAAGCATACACTACCTAAGTCTATTCTATAAAAAAACGATTCGAATTCATCATCATCAGCCTTTATTAGTCCTCTGCTGGCCATAGGCCTCCCCTAATGAGCGCCATAGCGCCCTGTCTTCAGCTTGCCACATCCAGCATCTGCCAGCAGTCTTTCGCAATCGCAAATGGTCATCCTACCTGGTCGGAGGGCGTTCTACACTACGTTTGCCGAGTCGCGGTCTCCACTCAAGAACACGTTCACGTTCCCCAGTGGTTGTAGGTTCTTCTCGAGATATGGCCAGCCCACTGCCACTTCAGCTTGCTAATCTTTTGAGCTATGTCTTTTGGGTTACGAATCCTATCCTTCAGAGAAACTCTGAACATAGCTCTCTCCATAGCTCGCTAGGCGACTTTAAACTGGTGGACCAGCCCTACCGTGAGTGTCCACGTCTCAGCTCCGCAGTTGATGACAGGTAGAACGCACTGATTGAAAACTTTTGTTTTCAAGCATTGCGGTATGGATGACGAGAAGACTCGACGCAGTTTCCCAAACGCTACCCAACTTGATCCTGCTGGATCCTCTTGGCCTACTTCTCGAAATTGTTTTTGAGCGTAGGTGCAATGCGATTTCAGTTCAGAACATTACAGTTACCTACACATTTTGTAGTATCCTTATAGCAGCATGTAGAGCATCGCGCGAGGCCTGGAACTGCTTATTAAAATGACGATTGTACGAGGGTTTGACCTTGAGATCGCGGAATGAAAGCTACAGTTAGAGTAATATTGTTCTGTGGCTACAAATCTCTTGAGTGCCCAATTGGTTACGTCACACGTCATCGCGCGAGCACTGCAAAAGGACAGTATACGTTGCAAAAGGCACTGACTAAGATCTGGCATATCAAGATGCCCATAACGCGATGGGCATCGTGCGACCTCTCTGACTGTTGAGTTTTGATACTATTTATTTACAAGATTTTAGGAAAACTTACAGCTAGGTTTGATAAATAGAATTAAAATATAGAACATGCCTGGATAGACCAATGCATGCTTTTGAAGGCTAATTTACAAGATCTCACAATCATTTTTACCGCGAGACGCATCGTTCGGTAGTACGATCGTTAGCCAATTAGGACGATGCTTTTTTAATCGGCTACACAAGTGCTGTGCCTATCTCTAGCGTCCGATGAGCTGTACTTACCTACCTAGGAAAGTTATAAATGATTAGGTATCTACTGTATATATTTTCAGGATACAAGTAGAACATCTCCAGAAATCATTGGATGAAACCCATGAGATGGTGAACAAAGTACAAAATCTATTATCATCAAGGACAGAACTGAATCAGAAGTAAGCAATTACTTAAATAAATAATGCTAGACAATTCACACAGCATTATCCAGCCCCAAGATAATAAATAAATAGATCCAGTAAATAAAATCTGACAAATCACCGCAATGGTCTACTACGTTGTCTTATTTTTCCAGGATGATTTCTTCGAAAGAAGAGGAACTGATGGAATTAAATAAACATTTACAAAATCAAATGGAGCTAAGTAAGAAGTAAGTAAAAGCTCAATCAAGCCATACTTCGTTGTTAACTTGGCAACTGCAAAATATTATTCATAATTATGACAAATAAGGTAAATAGCAATTCGCAATCAACAAGATATACGGATATATACAAAAGTATCATTTCCGTATATTTTCCTGCTATGAAAAAAACACGTTAGTAAATGGATCCGATTATTGGAACAAAACATTTCACTATCCGATTGTTAAATGTACGTCGGTCTAAGGGCGACCGCACACGTCCGATTTTTTGTCTGATTGTCAGACGAAATTGTCTATGGACAGGCGTGTTCGACTATCCGACGAAAGCGTTCGTTCCATACATTTGTACCCAAAGATCCTACGTTTGGTATACCTACTAGAATCTTTGTTTGTACCTAAATCGCCTTCGGATAGATAGTCGAATACGCCCATCCATTAGACATAAAATAAAACGTGTGTGGCCGGCCTCAGGGCGGTTGCACACGTCCGATTTTTTGTTCGCTCTTTTGCTAGCAATAGTAGTCGATCGGAATCCTATGCTGCGTACGCGGTAGGGTTTGGTCCTGGTAATCCCCGGTTCTCGGAATTCCCCACGTATTCCCGAAATTATTAACAGTTTTGAGAAAAATAATAGGTACCTATACCTAATTACTTGTCAGTACATTTCACCCACGCAATTATGGCGTAAGGCGCGTGTAGAAAAACAGCTGATGAATGTCTAATTTCTACCCGCGGTTTCGTACGCATTGTTTCCATGGAAACGTTTACCAAAAAGTTATGTCTATTCCGTAAATATTATTCCAGGCTAAGAGCTACATCCATTATAATTTAAGCCTATTGGTTCAGTTGTTATGGCGTGAAGGGCTAAGAAACATACATCCAAACTATCGCATTTATTAATAAAGTACCTACCTACTATTTAATATTTTCAGGTGGAAAGAATCATATCTGGAGATGTCAGAAAAGCTAAAGAAAAAACTGCAAGACCTTCACAAAGAAAACAATAACCTTAGATCAAAATTAAAACTCCCCAATTTAAGTTGTAATTATGATAGCAGTACTAGCTAAAACAATATCCTATTGATAACAATATCCCTGTCCTGTCTTATTAAAAAGTCAATGCATTAATAAACAAGGATCTTTAACAGTCGACTTATGTATTTTATTTACACTATCCTTATTATTATAATAATTTAATAGCAAATTCATAGCGGAATACTTATTTTTTAAGCAACAAGGTCAAGAGGGGCTTTTGTGGCAGGGGGGGTTATAATGCTTTTACTTAAGGCGCATACCCCACCCAAACTAGCGCCGCCACCTTCTAAATGTTATTATTAACGAAGTTGCCCTTGGTGGCCACCAAAATCTATTTTCATATCTCTGCCTAAACTAAATAGAATAAAACTATTACAGAGGCATTAAAAAAAGCTTATATGATAGGCATCACAAACTGGAAGATGGATTTTTGAAAATTCCTTTGTTGAACGGAATAATAAGATAAACTAGGTGGCGTTGGCGGCGCCACTTTGGGTGGGGTATGCGCCTTAAGAGAGACCTCTATGTTAGGGTAGGCATAGCAACTACCGATTCCTTCGATTATCTCTAGATGGCATTGCTAGCGCGTAAATTGATCGATAGACAGCATTATTTGTTAGTCGCCCTTTTGGGTGCGCGTGTCAACAACATGGTCTTCGTCTTTTAGAAATAATTTGGTGGTTTTTGCGGTTTATATGAAATTTTGACACGGTAAGTAGGTTTCATAGAGAATATTTTTATATAAGTAATGATTTCGTTCCTACTCTTTGTTTTTCATTATTGAGTCAGTTCAGTTATTGAGCCTAAAATAAAAGCCCCACGAAGTAGTGATAGAAGTTTTTTTCTCGGAATAGGCCGCTCAAATAGCACTGTTTTCATATGAAGTGAAAATTGAATTTTAAATAGTTTTTTCTAGAAATCAAAACATACGAAATTAGAAGGCTCAAATTCGAATGTACTTAGTTGTCCAGTTTGTAAAGCTTCTAGTTTTATTAACATAGCATTAAATAATATTACCGCCTTACAGAATAGTGTAGAATAGTAATACTGAGGGGTAATTCTGAGATTTTCCAGTTTTTTGTCTAATTTGTTTTATTACACTATTTATTTTTATGTATTTTCTTCTACAGTGTGTCCCTGGATAAAGTGCAACCCCGAAAGGGGGTGAAACTAGATCAAAAATTATCGACAAAAAAATAGAAAAAAAATTAAAATAAAAATTCGTTATAGTTACCTACTTTATTGATGAATTAAAATTTTTATTACTACGACTCAATTTAATAAAAAAATGATTTCTTCCAAAGCAGTGGGTCTATTTTGTTAAAATAAAAACCATAATCATGTCAGATATGTGACGATGACGATAAAATAACAAATAACTCACAAACGAGTGGCTATCGTGACTTAAAGTTTAATTTTTGTATTAAAATTACATTTTTTATGCTGTTTTTTTCCAGTAATCTCCAAAAATCTTAAAATTAAGCCTATAATACTATATATTTTTATGACTTTTTATTATTGTCTATCATAATAGCTTTTAAATAAAAAAAAAACCTACGTTCTAACATAAAAAATGCGCTGGCTAGGAGCTTTTAAAGTTGACCACTGATTACGTCTATCTAGTTTCACCCCCTTTCGGGGTTGCACTTTATCCAGGAACACACTGTATAACAATACTACTAATAAGAAGGCAGATAAATACTAGTTAGCACCAATTTGCCAGACTTCACGAAACTCAATAAAGGAGCAAACTTCGAAAGTTTACAATGTTGACTGATTTTTTTTGTACATAATAGTCCCTCTGCACCTTACGCTATCTAAACTAAAACCATTTAGAAAATAATAATAATTCACTCCGATGATGCATCCACACATTCTCCAAACATGCTAGGGAACCAGTAGAGGTTCTCCGGCTGATGCTGTGTATCCACCCAGGCCAGACCTTCTTTCACCATGTGGGTCAATGCATTCATGGCTCTGGTTTCATTCCATCTGTAAATTTAAACATTACATTGAACTGAGGTGCTCGAAGGTGAGGCTTATTGTCAGCTCACACCCAAACCCGCGCCTAGCAGCGCACACTTTAGTAGATAGTGGTTCTAAATATAACTTTATTTACTACACAAAAAGATTAGACAAATTTTATTGACATATTACGAATACACCACGTCGTTGCGCACCGTCGTCGCGAGACGCAGTGCGCACTTTATAAAGGTGATTCAAAATATCACTTCATTCACTAAGTAGACACTAAAAAAAAATAAAAAAAATAACGTGGGAAATTTTCGTAGTACCTACCTACGTCACTAAAATTTGTAACATGAAAACTCCCCACGGGGTGGGGCGGCGCCACGCTGCGCCGCACCGCGTAGCGCTGCATCTTGAGATGCCTCGGTTCTCGGTGTGAGCTCACCCTAAAAGTTTGGCCGTGACGGTCGCGAGGCGTAAGAATCTTTCCGTGCCATTTTGCCCACTGTTAGAGTTTCGATGCACGTTGTTTCAGCGCACCGTGTGGCATGCCGGGCAGATTTGTATGTACCTGGAACTACGGAGCGTCAACGATGCGCTTCGTCGTCGTCGCAGCGACGACGCAGCGCAGCAGCGGCAGCGCCCGTGTGGCATCTCTCTTAAGCGCCAACTAGGCAAAACTAACAGAAGCAGAGCAGCAGCTTCATAATATATATTTATAACGCCACGCGATCACCGATCCGCCTGCCAAGCATGGTGGTTGTGGCAAAACCAAATAAGGAGGCGATTGGGATCGGCACGTTCAGCAGTGGGTATTCTGATAAGTAGTAACGGAATCGGAACATATGTGACACTTTGTACCCGACAATCTTCTACCCGTGTTTTGGCCGGAAAAAAGAGCGGAGCTGTGCCCTTCCATGAGATACATTCTATCTCCAATTATTATTATAATTTATTTATTTTTTTATTTCATTAATATCTGTTCGCTTGTGAAAAAGATAAGGTAACAGAGAAACACCAATTGTTTCATCACATGTTTCATAATTACTGGTACCAAATGGTTTCCATGGCAACGGGCGTAAACAACTAAATTACAATCGAATTTCAACTAGATGTCGCCAATTAAAAATAATATCGCGCTAGTGAAGTGGTCCAGCTTTATTTATTTATTAATTTTTAAATAAATAAATAATAAATAAAATAAATTTATTTATGTCACATGCTATTTATATATATTCATGGGACAGCCTGTAGTAGGTGAGTATTAGATATTGATTTGATTAGGTATCACATTAAACTTACCCTAAGTCTGTAATCAGCATACTAGCGGAGACCATTGAACCACCCCAAGAGCTAACCTTCTGCAAAACCAATGTTTGGTCCAGATTTAGTTCACCTGGTATGGACTGAACCAACCATTTGCCTTTGCCCATAGGAACCACCGTGAATCTGTAAAAAATAAAGAGCCTGTTATTCCAAATGACCAGTTTAACTTGATGAATGAATGAATATATTTTTATTTCAGGCAACAAAGCCCAAATTACAAACTTTAAGACACTTAAAAATATGTAGGTACCTACACAAACAAAATTCTGAATAATAAATGGCTAAATCTTAATCTTGGAAATCAGTTGAGTATATTATTTGGGCGCTATGGCGCTCATTAGGGGAGGCCTATGTCTAGCAGTGGACTAATATAGGCTGATGATGATGATATTATAGGGGTCCTTCATTACATTACACAAAGATATGTATAAGGTAAGAAAATCTTATTTGTTTTTGTATAATAAAAAAATAAAAAGAACCTAACTACTTTGATGTTATAAAGTTGATTTGAGCTTACCCATTTCCAAATATCTTCAGTTTCTTTACAGCGGCCAATATGTCATCATTTGTGATATCCTGCAGTTTCTTAGCCTTTCCTCGCGATGCCATCAGCCTAACCCGAAGTTCCTCTAATGTGATAAGTCCACCATTCTTGTAATTTGTTGCTAAGCATACTTCAACTATTTGCACCCCTAACTCATAGTAGAAGTCCCCAATACCTGGAAATTCCGGAAAAATATAGACCTAAGATTAGAAAAAATTAATTTCTTTCAGTAAATTACAATAGTATTACAGCTCAAAGATAGTCAGAATTTCTATTGACATCCTTATAAGCACAATCAAAACTTTTAGGTCAAAATTCCAGATGATCCGAAGTTCCAAGGAGCATTGGTATAGGGAGGGCACCTCTTTATAAGGTTGTAATACCAATATCCATATTGAACATGGTCAGATGATAAATACTTTGAAGCTTTGGACCTACCACTTAGGTAAGGTTCGTCCAGTCCTCTAAGTTGATAAAAAGATTAATTTAGATAGACACGCACCTAATACAGACCAAAATCCCTTGCCAGAAGCCAGTGGATCAACACCAATTGCAGCACACATCTCTTGAAACTGTCTCCGAAACTGTGCATTCTTCTTTATCTCATTTTTGTGCTTGCTTGCAAATTCTTCTAAGTTTTCCCTGAATGTTTCGAGCTGTTTGGTCATCTGCTGAAACTGGGATTCTTGGATTTCGGAACCTTTTTCCCTGTATTTTTCCTGCTCCAATTTCTGTTTTTGAATAGCACCGACACCCGCGCGTCGCCTCATTTTGTGTATTTAGGAATTTAACTCTCCAGACTACGAAGTTGAAAGTTATTTGAATATCCAAAATAAATTAACGAAACAAGCACGAAAATGAGCAAAGAAATACTAGCAAGGTGATAGTGTTTCTTTCTTGATGAAAGAAAACAAAGAAAACCAAAACAAAACATGTGAGCTGTAAGCTGTAACCTCAGAGCAATAACTACAGCATAGAGGGACCGCGAAATTTAAGTCTAGTTATACTCTTCACACTTATAACACAATCAGTGTGAAAAAAGAGGATAGGTATATAGATATATGGGTTGCTTATGGCAATGCTGTCCACTTTTTTCATATCGGTAGTGATGTGCCGATTTAGCAGAAGTATCGATATTAATTTATTTTTAAAAGATAATTTAACTATTGAATTGAATGTTCATACGTTATTGTCATGTCTTTAGAAGGTTATCGATTCGATACGTATGTATGTAACATTGTTGGAATTTCACAATATTCACATAACGTTACTCTATGTGGGTTTCTTAACACGTGTGACAAATTTCATAAGTTTTTGTATGTATGTTACAATACGCATTTCTCTGAAACACGTAATTGGATTGTAAGCATTCTTTCTTTGTTGGATTAGGTATCTCTTAACTTAGGGAACAGTACAATTTATCAAAATCAGTTCAGCAGTTTTCATGATACGAAATGAAATAAAAACAATCGGATCAAAACGATATTTTTAATTTATTAAGAGCTGACCCGCCCTGGCTTCGCCCGGTTGGATATTTCCATATTCTCTCACATTAAAATATTCTATGGGCAAATATTTCAAAGGCTCCCGTCCTGGATTTGAGTGTAGATTCTCATCATCATCATTATCCTGAAACAATGAAAGCTTAGTAAAAAAATACTACCTGGCTTTAACCTTAATAAAAGTTCAATCTGCAGGCATAAAAAAAATCACTGATATGCTACACTGTTTAGAACATATTCGGCTATGCTTAGTCCAATTAATTCTGGCTCTCGGAATCGCTTTACACCAGTTCTCTTTCTCATTTGGAGGCATACTAAAAAAGAAAACGATACCTTCTCCAATTTATCGGCATAACTTTATCGTATCGATAAAAAGTACCTATCTACATCACTAGTATAGAATTACCTTACAAATTAACAATTTTTAATTTATAAATTATTTCGCGATTACAACATAATTTGTAATAAATATGGTTTGAGGGATCAATAGCAATCTATAATATGTATGGTTTTAGTGATCACATCCAAATATATCGCGTGATTTTGTATGAAAACTGTAAAAAAACACTTACCGGTGAAAGCTTACAAATTCATAGTTTTCTTTCCTTGATGAATGTGATTTACATGATAGATAACACAAAACAAGCCATGTTATAAGCTTATGCATCTGTCATTTGCACCTTTTTTTTAACAGATTTATGCACAAAATCTATTATTTTTTAGTAAAATAATGACCCAGCTCATGTATTTACATTCACGACGTAGTAAGCAACTAAATCAAATACTTTGTACGGTTAACCGTGTACTAAGCACTATTGTGCTGTTTTTAATTGGTCGTGTATTAAGAGACCAAGTGTGACCATTTGACATCTTCGGAATGCCAAAGATCTAGGATCCTACGTTCCGTAGGGTAGATAGAGCGTAAAAAAATGAACAAATAATTAGTCATTCTTTTCGTTTTTTCTTATGACAATTGTCTATGTGAAAGAAAGAGACAACATACCAACGGTCAATTTCATCTTGAAACACAGAGTGTCACATTTTGATATTTTTCGTTGTTTGTTTGGGCCCAGCTGGGCTCAGGTGGTGAACTGAAAATATACTGTTTAAAGGAATTTTGTGTATAAAAGTTTTTGTTTGTGTGTTTATTACTAAATATTATCATGGCCTGTGCAGTTAATGGCTGCAAAAGCCGCAGGGCTGCTTTGTCTGAATTAAATCAAAGAATATCTTTCCATCGGTAAGTCGATTGACGTGTTTTGGCTAATGTTAGTGATAAATTTCTTTGCAATAGGTTGAATTGTTTTAATAATGTAATATTGAAGCTGTTTCATAAAGTTATTCAAAGCTCATTAGCCTTATAATTCTAGAATTCACAAAAATTTTGGTAACAAACCATAAAATGACATCTTATGTACCATACTGATGCTACCTAGTGAAGTACTGTTCATATCGATAGTTTACTGTCGATAAATGTTTAATACAAAATATATACACGTACTTGTACTGAGACATAACATTTAAGAAATTTTTAAGTTATGGTGGCGAAACGGTTTACCGTCATCAATAAAAAAAATCCAGTGTGATTGGTATGTGTACCTATATGGACTGACTGACTTGGAGTTTGATTCACTAGATTAAGGTGTCCTGAGAACAATTTCGTGAGATGAAAGTCTAATCCAATGATCGTAATGTTGGTAGAAGCTCACAACTAATACTTATTTTTCACTTCCAGATTTCCTAAAGATCCAATTATCTACAAAATGGAAAATAAATTTGAAAAGGCATGATTGGGAGCCCACAAAGAATTTTCGTGCATATAACTAGTTCTTGTTATAAAACCGGATATGAAACAAGAATTTTACATAACGATGTATTCTATTATTGTTTAATAAAAAAATTACGTAAATATTTTACAATGGACTTTTTTTCCTTTTAAATCTTAGTAACTACCTACCGAAGCTTTTAATTTGAAACCTCACGGTTATTAGAAAGATGTAGGTACCCATCTATAGCAGGTAGGTAGCACCTACCTACGCTACGTTCCATTCCGAATATTATCGATAAGTTTCCATACTAATGCACATTTCACATCCCTAGTTAAAATTCAATGACAGGAATGAAACTGACCACATTTGTGTTTTAGTATAACCTGATACAATATAGTTATCTCTTTCTTTCATATGGCACTATCCCAAAGGAGAGAGAAGTCAAAACAGAGCTCAGAAAAAGTATCATATGGAAGTGCCGTAATTGTTCAATTTGACACGGAAGCAATATGGACTACCAGTCTCTTTCTCACAACAGTGGTTTTACGTTAGGAAAAAGCATACACACTCTTTTTATCAGCGCCCTCTTCCTGGTTTCGATGTACTTTTGCTGTCACGGAGGCCATTTTATTCCACGGTTTTGTTTACATGTCATTTAGATGTCATTGTGCGATTTTTATGTTTTCCCCGTGTTTTCAAATTATTTATTGAGCAAAACTGTGATATAAATTGAAAATCATATAGAAGAGGAACCATGAAGTGTTCTGTAGCAGGCTGTGGCCTATGCCAAAGCAAAAACAGGCCGAATCTAACCTTTCACCGGCAAGTGGCTAACATTTTGAAAAAAAGTAAAAGTGTCAAAGTGTATAAAAACCTATTATTTTGAATCATCTTTATTGTGAGCTGTAGAAACCCGCAATATTCTCAATATTTCATTCACATCGAAGACATAAAAACCGGTGCTAGTGTCGAACATCATCGAACATCGAACGTTATCGATAAATTAGGTAAGGCCAGTTTGGGGACTTTTTTTTTTTTTTAATTGCGTCATTTACACGTCGTCGTCACCGTAATCACAGAAAAACGTGTCAGTAATTAAGTTTTTATGTTATATATGTATGTTAGTTTTAAGGTATACAGTGTGTCCCTGGATAAAGTGCAACCCCGAAAGGGGGTGAAACTAGATCAAAAATTATCGACAAAAAAATAGATTTAAAAAAAAAAAAAATCGTATATACTTTATTGATGAATTAAAATTTTTATTACTCACTAATGACTCTATTTAATAAAAAAAATATTTCTTCCGAAGTAGTGGGTCTATTTTGTTAAAATTAAAACCATAATCATGTCAGATATGTGACAATGACGATAAAATAACAAATAAGGCCCTCCGCACATGGAGCTACTCAAAAAGAACTAGTTACAAACTCAAATTACTAAAGAGTTACTTGAGCGTCACCGCCCATACATTCTCGCACAGGTTCGCACACGACGCTACTAGTCAAAAACCGGTTAGTAACGCGTTAGCAACTGATCACGCGTGACGCGACGTGCCGGTCGCCGCGCTACTAGTTACAGACTTTTCTGTTTTTTTGTTGTGAAAAATGTGAGCAGAAATAACAGAAGTGACTGAAACCTTGCAACTTGAGTAGCGTCGTGTGCGAGGTACAGTTTCTAACTAGTTTGTAATTAAAATTACTGATTAGTTCCGTCATTTTGAGTAGCTCCATGTGCGGACGGCCTAACTCACAAACGAGTGGCTATCGTGACTTAAAGTTTAATTTTTGTATTAAAATTACATTTTTTTATGCTATTTTTTTCCAATAATCTCCAAAAATCTTAAAATTAAGCCTATAATACTAGATATTTTTATGACTTTTTATTATTATCTATCATAATAGTAACCCCCTTTCGGGGTTGCACATTATCCAGGGACACACTGTATATTAATATGGACTGTAGCATATGTTAAATAAGATCTGTAACTTTGCTATGGTCTGAAATAAATGATTATTATTATTATTACGAAAACCATTAGAAAATTATTTTTGGGTTCAAAATAAACTTTGACAAAAATATGACACACTTTTTTTGTTGACCTTACTAACGCCCGAATACTCAAATGCAACTCAGATTTGAAGTTTATTAGTATTTTGAAGTTACATATTTTTTCTTGTTTTAGTTTACCAAGAAACGAATACCGGCGAAGGGAATGGTTAGAAAATATTGGCTTAGAAAATATCCGGCCATGAACTCAAGAACCTTTGAAAGAACTAGAGAAGAACATTTGTCTGAAAACGAGAAGATACTAAAAAGTAATTTCAGGAAAATTAACAATGAAAAATATTATTTCCACATATATTCGGTCCCAATAGAGAACATTGAGGAATGTTCGAAAACAGACTCCAGCGAACATGATTCAAAGCATCAACTTTTATTAATTAAATCAGTTGTAAAAACTTACCTTGACATAAGATTCAAATATTTCGGTAAAAAGACAACAGAATTTTTTTCTTTTAGGAACTATTTTAATAAGATTATTTTATTTCGCAATAACATTTGTAATTTTCTTATCTGGTAAGGTACCAAATAAGAAAATTACACCTTACTTTTTTTTGAAAAAAAGTAGGTATGTTTTTTTTTTTAGTTATATCTTTTTAAATAAATGATTTTATAAAAATGTATTTTGTTGTGTTGTTTATAATAGTTGCCTATAATACATCTGCCTTCCAATTAAAACATATTCTGCTCCTGCTTCGCCTCCGGTAAACCCTCGGATCCAGCTCCGATTCCAAAAATGAGGGTTTCCTTCGATTTCTCCGGGATTCCACCATCAGATCCTGACTTGGTTCAATGGGACCACCTCAGAAATGCGCGCTTCATAACATACTATAAAACAAAGTCGCTTCCCGCTGTCTGTCTGTCTGTGCTTCCCTATGTATGCTTAAATCTTTAAAACTACGCAACGGATTTTGATGTGGTTTTTTAAGTAGATGGAGTGATTCAAGAGGAAGGTTTATAATTATGTATAATACATGCATAATATAGTAGAGGAACACTGACAATTTTAGAGGTTTCCGTGCGAAGCCGGGGCGGGTCGCTAGTATGATATAAATGTAAATAATATATTTTCCCGTCGCCTATTAGTAAAGTTTGTTCTGACCTTACTTTACAGTAGCGCCAACTGGTGAGCACAAAAACGGTAGCCCTCATTGACTGAGAAATCGGCGCACATACAAAAAAAATGTACAGTCGAACATAGAACCTTTCCTTTTTTGATGTCGATTAAAAAGACAAGCTCGTCCATCGATATAATGTTATCGACTAGACGAACAAGTGAACATCCATAATCCGCCATGTTTATCAACCGATTTGTTTACTTAGGTATCCAGGAAAAGTACATGCTTACGGCACTTCCATATGATACTTTTTCTGAGAAACAGAGTCAAATTGTAGCTTTTAAAACGATCCATCTAGAGGTATACTATAATCTTTGCGGAATGCCCATTTAGCTTTAAGCCTACATGATAGATATGCGTCTGTCTCATAAACCAGCACAATCTGCGCTATAAGAGAGAAGAGCTTAGATATATCGTAATTTCTTCGCTCTCTCTATGCTGTAGTTATTGCTCTGAGGCTGTAACGCTGTAACAAAACAGCTGAGCCACTGACATTGCCACTGACTTGACTTCTTTGTTTTTGGCATTATGTGTCTGGTTAGTCACTTTTCAGCCAGTGTGTCTAGTTCAAGGTTTCATAGTCATGGAATGGAGGCAGGGTTAAAACAAGGTTAGATTAACTAAGCCATAAAGGATCACTTTGTTGTCCGTCTGTCAACCCTCTTTTTCACCAAGCGTCCAAGCCCATGGTTCTAAGCATAGCAAAGACAGACATCTAGCAGCAGTGCCTCAATGCGTACATTTTATTTCTAAGTAGGTAAGTACCTTAATATTTTCAAATGTCTAATTTTTTAATAGTAACTTTATTTAAAATTGAAAACTTTTGACTTTGAATGATCCTTGGAATAGGGTAGGTACTTTACTTTAAATGAAAAAAGAAACTTAATATAAGTACCTATATTATTATATTAGTTATGCAACTTTCAACTAAAATCTAAACCGTTAGCATTCGGGCTACCTATATGTTTATTTTGAGACATATGTGGTACCTACCCAAACCCTCCTATGATGACAATGTGGTAGGTAGGTACCTCATCAGCACACATGGTAGGTATGATAAGAAAGATACACCCAATGCTGAACATTCCTCTCTCGCCTCTCCCCTAAACCGTAACCTGCTCCATGGTTCGTGACATGACAAGCGGCACCACGACCTACACACACCGACTGTTACGGAAGATATCGCCACCAAACTGAGATCCTATACCCAAAGATTGGAAATCCACCCAAATGAGCTGGCTAACGACCTGATGAACATGAAAAAAGACAACATCCAGACGACTAAAGAAAATAACTCCTCAAGACTTAATATAAAAACACTAAACAAATGGATATACCGATGTGCATATTATAGTCCTATAAGGTCACCATACACATGTCATGGCAACTTTGTTCAGACTCGCATCCAACTGACGTCATGACCACAAAGCAATATTATGTCGTCCACTGCGTCCAGCGTTTTCGTCCACTTGAAACGCAACGCAACTTGAAAATTGAAATTGAATTTTTTTAAAAGATATTTATTATTTTATAATTATGGTACCTACCTCACACATTAGTATGGTAATAACTTAATAAGATACACCCAATGCTGAACAATGAACATGCCTCTCCCTAAACAAGAGGGGTTTTGGTCCGACTTAGACTTGCTAAACCATTTTAAAGTCTCAAGTCTCAAGTAGTCTCAAGCAATATCACCGTCTTGCTTGGCCTTATATTGATGTATGAGTACCTACCTACCTATGGATTAATATGTAGTTACCTATTTAACGCTTCCAACTGGTATTGATATGAATCAGTTGAGTTACCTGTAGATTGTTAGCAACAGTTTGCAGATAGTTCAATTGTTTCTATTGTAAATATCTACTAGTTTTAATTTTAATTCATTATTTGATTGTAATTTTCTTTCTTTTTAAATGTTTAGTCCATCGAGTTAGAATACTAAAGAGTCCCAATCTCTAACTGACAGCACTCAAAAAATGTCCGAGCGCCGTTCTACATACCTATACATTTGTTGTTATATAGCTCACAATGACATTTACGCCAATTAAGACGTTATCTTAGTTGAATAATGTTCAATGTCGCTTGTACGCAATGTCATAATAATGCACCGAAGACATACCGAAGATTTCCGAAGATGACCGACGGCCATGCGCGTACGAACAGGGAACAGGGCGAGTGGAGACGCTATTTGTACTAAATAATATTATAGGTCGTATTTGTGATATCATTATATGTGTATGTGAGTTTGTGAGTTTATAATGTACCTAAGAGGACTCCGAAACTAAACATCTGATTAAAAAAATATGTTAACCAATATTTAGAATGAATCTAGGTTTCAGGATGGACATAGGCTATAATTATATTATTTAGCCAGGAGGAGCCGGGGCGGGGCAGCTAGTCACACTTATTATATGAAGATAGCTTATACTCTGGACTAACACTTATGCTAGGTACCTACTTTTTATCCCGGAAAACACGGGGGTGCAAATAATTTTAAATAAAACAAATTAATCTGTATGTATTACGAGTTTTATTTAGGTACTTTTAACCTACTGACGAATAACTTAATTACCTTGAAACAATGTTAATTTATTGTAACGTTGTTTTGATAATATAACTGTCCATTCAGAGCACCTTACGGGGTTTCAAGGAAAACTAAAAACAAGGCATACAAAATATTGTAATTTACACCATAAAATTATAGAACGCTATCGACTCATCTACTTTTTGTTCGGAAAAAATAAAGCATTTATGAACATGGTAATATTATTAAGTATAATAATTAATTTAAAATTCGTAAAAATATTAAGTATCAATGAACTCCACAGTTTTGTCGTTGGAACACAGTGTGCTCGTCACAAGCTCACGCGAGACTTTGTTTCTCTTTTACTCTTACATATTTGTTTAACGTGTGAAAGAGATACGCCTACGAAGTGCCAAGGTCAAGCTGTGAGCATTTTATTTTGCAGAAAATATTTAAAATTATTGAAATTAACATGAAAATACGTACTGTGGATATATAAATTCATAAAATTGTTATGATACTTACCTAAAATACGAAATACCATCCTTTTTTTGCACGTAGTTGCTGTTATTTGGGCAGGAAATGACCGAACACTTTGGCATCGCGAACGTTGTACGAGGACTGCGTTCGCCGTACAACTAAATAAAAACTCTGCACGTAGCGTAGATTGTGCAGAGTTTTGGCGCGGACATTTTATTTCTGTGATTGTTACTCTATAGTATTCTAACTCGATGGTTTAGTCCTATTTATTTATTCTGTGCTATGCATAGATCCTGCATTCCGCTTTCTACTTTATAAACTTGCAACGCAAGTTTTTACTCGAATACTACACCAAGACACCAAGGTTGTATGGAAGAGATCGTTCTTAGTGATACCTATTATGGAATCTTTTTCTGTATTTTCTTGGTGCGCAGTAAAGTGTATTGTATTGTACACCACACCAACGACCGACGACGCGACGACGACGCGCGACGGCGGCGTTGCGGGCTGAGCTGAAGCTACTTACGACTCCAGATTGAGTCGTGGTAATAAAATTTTCAGTTTCATTAGAGCAATATAAAATAAAAATAATAATTTTCTGGTAATGAAAAACGGTCTAGCTTCATCTCAAAACAAAAAAAACAATCTTTTAGAGACAAAATGCATCATCCCAGGTGGGGATCGAACCCACGACCTTTGGATTAGAAGTCCAACGCGCTATCCTCTGCGCCACTGGGACTGGTATTAAAGATGTCAAAATAATGCAATACTTATCACATAGTAGTCATTTTATTACTTTTTACTTTTATCAGGCGACCCAACTTAACTAAGTTTATGGCGCCGTTCGTTGATTCCAGTAAGTAATTTTTCGGGCTTAACTAATTGAATTTTTTAAATAGGAATCTGTATTTTTTAATTTAAGAAAGTATTTTGTCTTTGTAAATGATTAGACCGGAAATGTCAAAAAAAACATCAAATCAAACAAAATGTCAAAATTCTGTTTGGGAAGTTTGAAATTTCAGTGAATGTTTGAAAAAATAGTATAAAAATAGTATAAATGCTCCGGTAACGGTGCAATTACACTGTAACTTAGACAAAAACAAGCATGGACAGCGTTACCATGGATAATGTTTCCTCCGATGGTGATGAAAAACAAGATAGAAAGGGTGCAATGCCAGAAACGGAGATTCCGACAACTACGGCAGAAAACTTTCAAAGATATATGTATGATTTATTTGAAAAGAATGGGGTCATGAACGATTTGAGGTCATATTTACGAGGCCACATTGTCAATGTGTTGAGGAGTGCACAAGCTGGTTCGTATACCATTAGATTTACACATTGTTCTGGCTACAAAACCCACACCAATTCGGGCAGGTACAAGGAATAAAGGATTAGGTATTGAATCTATTTCTTTTACAGGTCAAACACCATCGTGTCAGAAACACTTTACACAACGTTTAGAGCGTGCATTTCAAGCTCTTAATATTCTTATTGCAGAATATCTAATGTGTTTGGTAAGTAAATCAATATTTTTCAGTTGCAAGCTACCTATTAAGTATTTTTTTTCTCTATTACCTACTCAATATAATTACCTGCTCACCAAACCAAACTAAACATTACATTGACTTTTCAGAAATTCAGCTATTCTCTCTCAGTATTTGTCTCCGAGATTCCGCTAGCAAACATGGTGTTTTCCTTTGCCAAGACCCTTATGGAGCAAGATAATGAAAGCATTACTCGATTTAAGGACAGTGATGTCTGGTGTATTCTAAATTATTTAGGTAATTTTATAATATCAGTAAACACTTTCTTTCTTTGTCCTCTTATTATACGTACATAATTGATAATTTGGTACTATTGTATGTGTGTTTCAGGACTGAAATGCGACTCGGAACATGTAAAAAATGTTTTGGAGTTGTACAAAACGGAACAAAACTCCCCATTGTTAGTCTGTATATTGAAGTCATCACCGCTGTACATGAAATTAGAGATTGAGGAATGTGAGTCCATACATAATGGGTATATACCTACTTCCTCTTGGGGTTCATGCTTTTCTATTAAGCCACTACAATCCTGCCCCGGATTTTGTTAGTGGATTCTTACCACTCCTATAAAAAATTAACCTCGCAGGGCTTAATTTATTAATACCAGTATCATCAGTGTGCAAATCACTCATCATCCTTCTAACTAGTATTTGTTACTAAATTTAAAGGATATTCATCGTATAATAACTGGGATCTTAATGAGATCATTGTAATACATGTCATATAATGATTTACCTAAATTAAATGATATGTAATTATTATACGAAAACAACAATAGATGTGACTCGTGCCAACTTGGACTCTTTCTCCTTGGAAAGGACTAGGAAGATTGTCACAAACAAGTTGTATGAATTAAGACGAAATAGGCTTACTTTTTCGAGACAAGGACAGCGAACGCCGCGCGGGGAAGGCGTGAAAGGAAGGCAAGAGCCGCGAAATGGCCGGCCCGCGCGTAATTTCACTGGTTTTTGTTTGTATTGCTCCAAAATAATAAATACTCTTGCGCTTTAAAATAAAACAATAATCGTCTAAAGTATTTATTATGGAATGCGTAGACGAAATAATTAAACTGCTTTTTCCATAGTCATTATTTTAGTTAAAATGATGATTTAAACTGCTTTTTCCATAGTCATTATCTTAGTTAAAATGATGATTTAAACTGCTTTTTCCATAGTCATTATCTTAGTTAAAATGATGATTTAAACTGCTTTTTCCATAGTCATTATCTTAGTTAAAATGATGATTTAAACTGCTTTTGCCATAGTCATTATCTAAAAAAAAAAAAAAGTTAAAATGATGATTTTGATGAAACTTCGTTTTTTTTTATCGAGTCAACTTGAGTCAATTGTGTTTTGACTACCTTATCATACTAACTAGAATCCAAAACTTTTAATGCTCACCAAAAATTTTTTAAAAATGTAGTGTTTGGCCTTAAAGGGGTTTGAAGATTTTTGTATGGAGGGTGGCCCTAAAATTTGTTTATTTTTCAAAATCGCCGCGCTCAATGAAAGTTATATATTTGGATAGAAGACACCAAAACAAATTAAAAATGTTCTTTAACATAATGCCCTAAAGCGTCAGGTTTCCGAGATATTCACATGTAAAGAAAAAAAATTATTTATTTTCATCTGTGAATATCTCAGAAACCTGACACTTTAGGACGTTATACTATGGAACATTTTTAATTTGATTTGGTGTCTTCTATCCAAATATGTAACTTTCATCGTGCGCGGCGATATAATAAAACAAAGTGGTTGCCGATGTAAGGGTAAAAATCTCCAAGACCCCATTACATCTGTAGACAATGCGTTTTAATGGTAGGTATTGTAATAAAACGCAGTACGGACTTATAATTGGTTTATTCTTCTCCAGCACAGCTCAATATTCCAAATACAAATTCAAGATAAGCCACGTGGTTCAGACCAACGGAGCTAAGCGCACGTCCGTCGCTAGCCGTCGCTCGAGGCCAAGTGTCCCGCCGCTCGGTCGGCCGCTGTCATTTTTCGCCCGCCCGACCGCACTAAGCTACCGGAAGTCTGAGTCACGTTTCTACCATATTCTACCAATTTACTTTTACAATTGTGAATAATTATTATCTAATGAAATTTAATACAGTATATATTTTAAATAATTATAGTAAAATTTCAGAACCTAACAGTATAATAAGTTACAGACATCAAGGTAGCCTATCGAAAAAAAATTAGTGCTGAAATCATTTAAACCTATCGAAGGAGGCTTCTTGTGCTAAAACCAACCATGGCATGAAACAGGTTTTATACCTCAAACTCAGGTTCGTTACCTCCTTGGTTTCTATGCTAAATGAGGTTCTCACCACATCTTAAAAAAATATGTGCGCGCTTTTTGTTCTCGGTATAAACTAGAGATTGGACTCGTTTTTTTAATTATGTTAAATAAAACTGTAATGTACTGTTTTATTTAAGTTTTTGTTGTTACTGTTGATTGTTAAACTAGTTATTATTTTTTGACAAAATGTCAAACCTTGTTGGTGCCAGAACATGTTTTTTTTTGTGGAATCAGCACTATCCCTGGCCCACGGCGAAGATCTTCACGTCCTATACAGTCTTATTTGCTGACTGAAGTCTTCATAGCCAGTCATCCAAGCATTATAAACTATTCACGGCACTTATTCGACGACCGTCAGGTAAGTAGGTACTTTTGTTTGACTTGGCATAGCTCATAACTTCATAACATAAGCCATGAAAAAACATTTTAAAATAACTCTCTTTTTCAAATTGTATTTTTTATGGCAGTCACATTTTAATTTATTGTTGTTAAAATCCTAGTAATTCATTGTAGTACCACATTTTAATTTTAATAAACACTTTCTGAATCAGTAACATTTGTTTTTTCTTTTCTTGTCGGCATATGCTTCACAATATACCTACATATAATAGGTAGGCAGCAAAGATTCTAGCGGAACGTAGGATCTTTGGGTAGGTAGGCACTCAAAATCATCAATCGGTACGTTGCTAGGCAACGTGAAAACTGATGAAAACAGTAAACGTAGATAAATTCATTAGAGCCATAGTGATTTTCATCTGTGAATATCTCAGAAACCTGACGCTTTAGGACATTATGTTATAGAACATTTTCTATTTATTTTAGTGTCCTCTGTCCAAATATATAACTTTTATTGTGCGCGGCGACTTTGAAGAAAAAACTTAATGGCGGCTGATTTTAGGGCCAAAATCTTCAAACCCCTTTGTGTACAGTCAAGACATGGGTTTTGGGACTCATTTCGCCATAACTGATTTTAGTGTTAATAAGTTCATTGATTGTAGAGGCATCAAAATTAATCAAATTATAAGACTGTTAGTTAAGGTACTGTTAATTATAAGAAACTAGCTTCGGCCCTCGGCTTCGCACGCTGTTTAAGTTATTTCTATCCCATGGGAACTGATTTATGGGATATGGAAAATGGAAAATAAAGGAAAATGTAGCCTATGTTACTCTCCATCCTTTCAACTAACTCTATGCCAGAAATCAAGTTGATTGGTTGCTTAGTTAGGGCGTGACGGAAGAACAAACAAACGAACAAACACACTTTCGCATTTATAAAATTATTCTATAGATGAAGACACTACTGTCTTTCTGGTTTCAGCTTCGTCGAACCCAGATAGCGCATCAACCGCCCGAAGCTCAGAGACTGAAGACAAACCGACTCAAAGAAAACAGTCTATGCAAGAGAAATGCCGCCATTACGTTTTCTGTAAGGCATGCCAGAGCAAAGTGTCTAGGATAAGGGAGAAATATAAGAAGAAAAAAAAAGATTTGGCCAAGGTAAAGGCTATCATGATATATATACATTACGACAATAGCAACTTAGAATTCTTTGGCGCGGCGGGCGAATGTCTGGCAACGACGCAGTAGGTTGCGGGTTACATTCCCGCCTCGGGAGAAATGTTTGTATTGTAGGAGCTGCAGATATTACCTATTTATTTCGGTTTTTCTGGATGTTTGTTACGCATATTACTCTGCTAAGCTTGGGGCTAGATAATGCTGTGTGAATTCTCCAGTGTTTTTATATAATTTTATATAAGTGCGTTAGTATAAATTGTGAATGAATTCTTAGAGTACCTAGCTATTACAAATTGTTTTACTTACATACTTGAGCAATTTGACTAGTAGTTACCACCTACCTACACTCAAAGAACCCTATCTCATTACGACAGTGGTGGCGCCACTGGTCGGGACTCCCAACAAAATGTGTACAATTGTATGGAGGGTACCTCACCTGGTATCAGCTTAATTGCGCAACTAAATTTGTGGCCGGCAACAGAAACATCCGTTGGTGGCACAATCATTAATATGTATAGGTACCATTTAGCTCCCTTGCAAATTTTATTGAGATCCGTTCAACGGCAGGCGTGAAAAGGTACAGCATTCTCAAACCGAGGCTCGGAATCGAAAACAGATACGCGCGAGAAATAGCTTAGAAGTGTCCTGATTAAAATAATTACCTACCTACATTTATTTATTCATGTTAAACACAGCCTAGTCAGACGAATTTATAATAACTTAAACATAACTAATAGATATTATATCAACATAATTTTAAAGTCTAGAAAAATAGAACTTTGTTTAGTTATTAAGTAGATAGAAAATCTCTGTAATTTTGTATAAAATACAAAATACCAAGGTAGTACTTAATGTATAAGTCCTTGAACTATTTGACAGGGTGCCGGAATACATACAAAACTCTGTATTATTTTTTGTTGAGCAATAAAATACTGAATACTGAAATTCAGCATGCTTATGAAGGCGGTAACTGAGACTAAGGCAAATAGTAATAACATTAATTTATTTCAGGATTTGATAAAGGATCCGAGCCATAACTCTCACAGTGTTGATGATCTTATGAAAAACATTAGCGTGATGGAAAAGAACCTTATTGATGAGGTTAATAAATGTTGTGCTGTTTTCATTTAACGTGTTCTAGCTCTATCATCACATATTTTGGGCTCCGAGCGAGATAACTTAATTCTGAGTACTTTTGTTATAGTGCTTACCCGAAAAATTTCGACTTCGGCTTTATTTCATTTCTTAGAAATACCCAGAGTGCGGGTAAGCACAATAATAAAAATCCTTAGTATTTAGCAACGGCAAAACCTCTCCTCAAACGAACTAAATGTAACTTTAGTCTTTGAACAGGTTTGGACACTTTAATGTTTCTTCTGTAGGTGGAGCCACCGGCGCTACAGTCCGTAAGAGGTCCCAAAGATTTTCGATGAAACCGACCTTTTTGGGAACTTATTTCATAACTTAATTCTGTCCGCACGCACAGTTAATTTTTTTTATAAGAGGCCGGTTTGAAAAATTCTTTCACCATTAGAATCCTACGTTATCCCTAATGATTCTAATGAACATAGGCGATAGAAAATACCCGAGCGAACCACAGTTAGTCATATTTGAGTCATAGTGAATTATCTTTTAATCCCTTAAATTAGTTTCCATGATATAGAAATAGTCATTAAACATTTTCTAGAATAATTATAACATCTTAGTTTAATAACGTGTTCGTGATAATGAGTAGAACATGCAGTTCACGCAGTGTCAGTGAATTACCAGTAACCCTGTATACGATACTTTTATTCATCATCATTATCAGCCTCTACCAGTCCACTGCTGGACATAGGCTTCGCCTAATGAGCGCCATAACGCCCTGTCTTCAGCTTGCCGTATCGAGCATCTGCCAGCAGTCTTTCACAAATCGTCATCCCACCTGGTCGCAGGGCGTCCTACACTACGTTTGCCGAGTCGCGGTCTCCACTCAAGAATACCCACCGGTTGTCGGTTCTTTTTGAAATATGGCCAGCCCACTGCCATTTTAGCATGCTAATCCTTTGAGCTATGCCGATAACCTTAGTTCTCTGTCGGATGTATTCGTTGCAAATCCTATCCTTTAGAGAAACTTCGAGCATAGCTCTCTCCATAGCTCGCTGGGCGTTTTTAAACTGGTGGACCAGCCCTACCGTGAGTGTCCACGTCTGAGCTCCGTAGGTCATGACGGGTAGTACGCACTGATTAAAAACTTTCGTTTTCAAGCATTGCGGTATGGATGACGAGACTTATATTCAGTAAACTATCTATTTCAGATGTTCGAACAGCTAAAGTCTGTGTACGAAACTGAAATGACAATGATGAAAGAGGAAGAAGAGAAAAGAGTGAAGAGATCCCTCGCCTCTCATTCTACTCAGCTGCAGAAGAGAAGAGACGAGGTATAGGTTAAATTAATACTTATATAATGCTGGACAATCCACACAGCATCATGTAACCTCAAAGTAAGCAGAGCACCGAGTCATTTAACGATAGTTTCGAAACATGATCGTGGCGTCTTATATTTGTATGGGATTTACGTAGTTCCCTAGACTCGATAAGTATAAAAAAAATGGGGTCTTCCAAATATTCGATTTTTATCGAACTGACGTAGTAGTAAGCCGTGTGGTGCCGGCTTAGACCTTGCACCACCCCAACTCTTCCCGCGGGTGTCGTAGGAAGCGACTAAAGGACATACACCGGGGGCACGCAATGGTGCCCCCATTTTATTACAAAATAAATATTTTACACGATGCACAACTATGTATACGCTTGATAGACTCAGGCGGCGTAAAACACAATGTTGAGCAAACATCATCACATGATAATTTTCACAATCAGTAACGAGTTGTTTCCACGGCAACGTAAGTAACGACAGGTCTTGTCATTCGTCGTTTCGTCCATGTCCATCAATCTCTCATCAAAGGCATCAAACGAAATTAGGCTCGACTTTAGCTAGGTGTCGCAACTAGAAAAATTCTCGCTATCAAGGAAGTGTTCCTTCCAAACCACTATTTAGTAATTAGAAGTCGCGATAGCTTTTAAAAGTTAGTATATACACAACACGAATGCAATAAAACGTCTTGGATCTTTTGCAGATGGAAGAATCGTTTAAAGCACGCGAACAAGAGCTCCAAAGCAACATGGAACAAAAGAAACGGTTCCTTTGGGGATTAGCACACACGCTGCGCGCGCAGCATAGCCACATGACGCGCGCCATGCAAGACGTGCGGCAGGAGACGCAGCGGCTCGCTGTGAAGGTACCTCCCTATCTATACAATACAGAAACAGTTTCTGTGGGGACCAGCACACACGCTGCCAAACAGAACTACTTTCGCATAATACAAGTTTGGATAACGTAGTTAGCATTTCCTGACTATAGCGAACATTCCAGGAGGACAGTCTTAAAGCTCAGTTACTGGAAGCGGAAGAAATCCTACGCAAGCGAGGCGAAGAAATGAGACTGCAGATATCTGAAGAACTGACCGTGTTGGAAGCCCATCTTGAGGACATGAAGAAAGAAAGAGACAACATCAACAGGGAACGCACCCAATTGGAGCAGTATAAGAATAAGAGTGGCGAATCACTAAAAGGTGTGTATGTGTATTACTATCAATTAATACAATGCGAATTCCTACGACGCACCTCCTAGGTTGCGAGCTACAACTACAAGCTACGAGGCTGAAATTAGGCATGTAGGTTATTTTAAGGAAGTTTCTTAAATTTTTGTACCTAACCTATACACTACATAGATAGATATATTATAATATATTACATTACATCATAGTAATGCATATTCCGAAGTCAAACCATGTTGTCTCTTTTAGTATATTTAGTTATATATATTCTATCTCATTAAGGCATTATATGGCAGTCATTATTTTTCTTATTAAGAGGCAGGTATATGACGCCATTTTGTAGATAGGATGTCATAGGATTTCGCGTTTAAAGGAGCGGAATAGAGCAGAGCGGCGTAAGCCAAAAATCAGGTTTTTGCTGATTATCTTTTAATTAAGACTTTTTTTTTCAAAAATAAGCCGAAGGTGCCCTGGGTATTCTTCTATTTAATATGGTGATGCAAATAAAAAAACTTGTGATTCATAGTTTAGGGAAAATAAATGTAAAAACAAAGAAAACAGATGGAATTTTGCACAATTATTTCTGATATTTTAAATAGTTATTATTAATTTTTGAGCCGAAGACGATCTGCCTTGTATCCCATAAATTATTATGTATTTATTTCAAAGCTTTATCGTTAAAGATGACTTAGATAATATGTTTTAATTAAATTCGCATACTTTTTTAACAAGTAAAATTTATAATAAGTATTAGTATGAATGTAGGCTATCTATACTATAATATTATAAATGCGAAAGTGTGTTTGTTTGTCACAAAGAGTACCCACAATTAATAACTAACCATAGGATGGTTGTCTAGCTAGGGCCTGAAGGAAGGACGACCTCCCTTCACGCCCTAGCTAAGCAACCAGTCGACTTAATTTTTAGCATAGAGTTCCGTAAATTAGTTCCCGTGTGATAGAAATATCCCTAAACAACTCGCGAAATAATATAATATACCTAATAGATAAAATGCGTTTAAAAATCGCATTTACAAAACAGCATTCAATTCAACAGCACTGCTTTTGAACTTTTTGTATTATTATTACGCAATCTTATTCTGATTGCAATATGGGTTGGTTGCGATTGCACGCAACCTTCCCATATTGCAATCAGAATAAGATTGCGGTGGTTTTCTTATTACGCAATCTTATTCTGATTGCAATATGGGAAGGTTGCGTGCAATCGCAACCAACCACCGCACCACCCCTATTAGAACCCGAAACGCTTCGTTAGCGCGATCTAGCGCTCGGTCACAATTAGCAGCGACATCTAGTACCAATTGAGTACAACTCAAGCAGTTTTAATTTCAACACAAGCTCTGCTTAGCTTGGGTATTAATGATGCTGTATGAATGATCCAGCATTTTGTATTTAATGCATAATTATTAGTCAAGTATAGAACTTAAAATGCTTTAAAATACGCAAATTGTACGTAGGTACTACCGAGGGTGAATCTAGGAAGGAAATTTATTCGGCTTTGATCCCTCACCTACTGTAACAAGATTGTTATTTTTAAATAAAATAATAAAATATCTTTATTTCGGATATCCAGGATCCATATTGGGTTAGTATTTTTGCCAACATGTTATGTATAATATCACACGCGGAAATATAGACACAATTGGGGTTAACCGGTCAAGTTCGTGTTTAGACATAATATTCATTATAAACTTCTATTCGTTGGGTACCGAGGCTCTCCGGGTTTTCAAAAAATTATCTGAGCGTCTGGTCGAAGCGACGCGTGACCCGAGAGCTGGTGAGTATCTGGCACAGCGCATCAGCATTGCTATACAGCGGGGCAATGCAGCCAGTGTCTTAGGCACGCTTCCAACTGGTATTAATATGGATCAGTTGAGCTACCTGTAGATTGTTTGCAACAGTTTGCAGATAGCTTAATTGTTTCTATTGTAAATACTAGTTTTAATTTAAATTTGTTATTTGATTGTTATTTTCTCTCTGAATAAAGATTTATAAACTGTAAATAAAAAACAGATGTGAAGTTCTTGCGTAACGAATAAATACAGATGGCCCACTGAGTCATTTTATTTTCGCCAATAAATCGCAAGCTTTTTCTGAATTTATTTTAGAAATGTTTTCCGGCTAGAGATACAATACAATAGAAAGATCTTTATTGTACACCACAAAAAAAAAACAACAAACAGACATAGACCTTAAACATAAAAGTTCAATGAACGGCCTTATCGCTTAGAAGCGATTTCTTCCAGGCAACCTTTGGATGGAGATAAATTTAAAAAAGAGATTAATGTTAAAAGATGTGATGGCAGTAAAAAATCTTGGTGGATGATTCAAATGTCCAGTTTGATTAAAGTAGTTACCTAGAGTATTTTCTAAGATGTAACTGAGAATCACAACTCATGCTGTACTTACTTATTTCTATATTTTTAAAGCCATTTTAGACCCAGAAACGCATTTTTTACGAGCTCGATCTTTCTACGAAAATTTAATAATGCGTCAAAAATTTCCGATTTCGGCAGGATTAGAACCTGCGCCCCACCATCAGTAAGGGTGTGCTTTAACCTACTAAGATAGGAAATCTCAGTTAGTTTTGTCGAAAATATTTGGGACCTCTGACGGCTATATAGCGCCGTTAGCGCCACCTACAGGGGAAACGTTGAAAGTTGGTGTAAAGAAAAACCTAAATACTTACTCGACTGTTCTGTACCAAGTTTTTTGGAACCCTAAAAAACAAATATACCTGACCTACCAGAATGAAATAACAATCTGTTTCAAGCTTAATATTAAAAATAATAATTTATTTCAGGCAATAAAGAAAGTGTACAAAAAGTAACTTAATTAAGGCCCATCTATCAAATACCTTAGAGATAAAAACATATAAAATTAACAGTTATCGACGCTCCGATGACGCACGCGCGGTGTCGTTGACAGGCGTCCAATGAACTTTCTGAAAGCGACACCTTTCGTTTAATGTTGTAATAATTTTGGTTTTTTCCTAGTGACCCTCGGGGGTCTTTGTTTCTGATCCATCATCCTTCCACAGATAGCGAAGACCTAAACCCCCACTACGATCTCCTCAAGAACGAATTCGCTATCCTCAAGAAATACATAGAGACAGCTAAACTGGGTCCAAAGTGTGTGATCGAGCGAAGCACGCTGACAGATCTGAACGGAGTTTCGTCGAAGATAGACGTGTTGAACAACGAGCAGGATGTCAAGTGTGATGATAGACCGCTCCCGAAGCAGGTCCTCAATGATCTCAAGAAACCTAAGAATGTTAACTTCTCTTTGGTAAGTTGACGATTTTTGAAACTTAGTAGCGGAAGGGAACTTGATGTAGTAAAAGAATTTATTTTATTTATTTAATAATATGTATAATTCGGATTCCCATCAGCTTAACTAATTACAATAAAACTTAAAATAGATACAGAAAGCTAATAATAGACATTCGCTAATAGAAACAATCAACTACCTAAGTGTGAACACATATTTTTTTTATTTGATTTGCTCGATTCCCGCCTTGGGACATGTGTTTGTTTGTATACGATCTGCTTATTTATTTTATTATTTATTATTGTATTATGTATATCGTCTGTGGCCTCCGTAATTCAGTTATCTAGTACCCATAACACAAGCTCTGCTTAGCTTGGGGCTAGATAATGCTGTGTGAATTGTTAAGCATTTTTTTTAAATTTTTTTTAATTAGCTAGCTGAAGTGGCAGTAGGTTCGCCATATATGCCTTTTAAAGAAAAATGTTTGAGGTAGATTGTTCTTGGCCGCGAACTGGCAAAGGTAGTGTTGGACGCCTTCCGCCTACGTAGGATGGTGATCTATTAGATACATCTGGCAGATCCTGGATGCTCAAGCTGAAGGTATAATACAATACAGTTACTCTTTATTGCAGAAGACAGACACAGGGCAGGAAAGAACTAATACAGATTACGTTGTACAATGGCCTTATAGCTCTGAGCGATCTCTGCCAGGCAAGATTTCGATGTACAGGGAGTGAAAGAACAAGTGTAGACGGTGGCATTTTATAATACAACGCGCTATGGCGCTCATGCGGAGAGCGAAGCGAGTCACGTTGTCTGCTGCTCGCTAGACCGTACATACAGTAGTACCACATTCATAAGTTACACCGATGTACCTGCGCAGATGGTTTAATTTTGGAAGGCGCGAAAAAATCCTAGCCAATAATAACTCTGCCTATGCGCGCGAAACATGTGTGGTTGCTATTGGGTGATGGCTACGCGCATGACGTCGCGATCTCGACAGTCGCGAGTCGTATTTTGAGTGGGATACATGTGAAAATACGTTGGTCCTTTTTTGTCTTCCCATATAGGTACATATCATATGATCAAAATAGCTTGAGCCTCTGTTTTTGTGAGCGAGATAGCATGAGCCTTGCACACAACGCAATAAAGTCTATTATTTCAACGGCGTTGGCATTCGTATTCAATCGGGTTGAAATGTTCTCTTCTGTGCAGACGAATTTTGTCGATGCGACTTATTAAGAGCGGACCTAATGCAAAAAATTGTGAAAAGGATAGGCATAGGATATCGCGTTCATAGGAGCGGGACAGAGTAAAGCAATGTCAGTGCAAAAATCAAGTTTTTGCTTCTTTTCTATTAATGATTCAAAATTTAAGCATTAAATGGAAAAACTACACGATTACTTAAATAAAACAGTAGTCTGGCTATGTAATTCGTAAAAAATAATATGGTGTTGTCGCTGATACTTTAGAGCATTTCAATTAAAATAGTTTTTTTAAAGCGATTTTTGTATAATTTTTTGTAAAGAAACCAGTTTATTTTTCAAAATTCTATTCGATTACTCGACTTCTATGGGTTTTTCCCCTACCTATCGTATTTTTTAATTAGAATATTTAAGTTCGTTACCATAGATGTAAGGGTTTAAAAATACACAATTTGCTTGATATTTTTTTTTGCATTAGGCACTCTTAAAGTGGTCAAACTGTACCTAAAAGACGTTTTATGTACCTACTCCACTGCGGCTACGTCCTTATTCAGCCTACTAATAGATTTATTCTGTATTGTGTATTCCAGACGAGCTTCGAGGTTGAGGTACGCTCGCGGTCCAGCGCGTCGTCCAGCGCCGGTGACGCGCAGTGCGACGAGCGGGACGCGCTCGCCACGCTGCAGCACGAGAACGAACAGTTGCGAGCGATCGCCAGGCAGGTGAGTGTAATATACAGACAGACAGACAGAACGGTCCAGCTGTGTAGATTTCGGTACGGTGAGTCTTATTAACGCTGCGGTTAGCTTGGCTCGCTTAGCAGTTGTAAGGGCGTCGCGTATTACGTCATTATACAGCATGGCTTGCTTCGCTCGCGTCATAATGTAAGTGAGAGCCGTTGCGGATCGCTTAGCTCGCCACGCTGTGCATGCATAAGGGTAGGCTGCGAGAGAAGCGAGGCGCTTTAGGATGAGATATCTTTACAGCGCATAAGCATGTCGTTGGGATACAGGGGGATAATGCACAATACACTCCTATGCGAGATGTCAGTGCAGATCCCAGTTCCCCCACTTAGAATTAGAAGCATGTCGTTGTTACATAGCAGAGCTCGCTTCGTTCGACACGCTGTTTAATTAGATATGTACTAACTACACCTCTAATGAAGAGGAAATAAAGAAAAATTTTAAAAATATATATTTACCAACATTAAATAAAATTATTATTAACAAAAAATACAAACAAATAATACAATGAAAAAAAAAAGACCTAAATATGTACTAATATGATAATTATATTAATAATAATTTAAACACCTAATATTTTAGCAATACACGCTTCGAATAACACTAAGTGCCGCTTGCACAACGATAATTAACTTTCTTAATTTTGATTAGTGAGTTGTCAAACCATACAAATACGTCAAAGTTAATCAAAATTAGACATTTAAATATTGTTGTGCAAGTGGGGCTTATAATACAATTAAATTGAAACCAGTATTTACTATTGCAAACAACAAACGCAAAAGTTGTGTAGGACGCCCTCCGACCAGGTGGGATGACGATTAGCGAAAGACTGCTGGCAGATGCTGGATGCAGCAAGCTGAAGACAGGGCGCTATGGCACTCATTAGGGGAGGCCTATGTCCAGCTGTGGACCAGTATAGGCCGATGATGATGATGATTTACTATTGACACAATTGAGTTAACTGCAGACTGTTGCAAACAATCTACAGGTAGCTTAACTGATCCATAGCAATAATAGTCGGAAGCGTGCCCAAGACTGCAATAGGTTGTTAGACTGCATTGAAAATAAGTTGCAAATTGTTTTCATCCTGGACAGTGACAACGTAACACAGCGTAGTCAAGATCACGTGACCGAAAACGCCCTGCGATTGGTTGCATCGCTGATGACGTCACACCTATCACAGCTTACAGTGCATGATGTTCTTGTAGGTGTGGTGTGTGTGTGTGACGTCATCGAGTTATGTCACCGGAGCCATGACATAGATTATCATTTTCGTGTCATTATAAATAAATAATAAATAATGCTGGACAATTCACACAGCATTATCTAGCCCCAAGCTAAGCAGAGCTTGTGTTATGGGTACTAGATAACTGATATACATAATATAATACAATACATAGATAGATATTTTTTATTATATATATAGAAAACGACCAGAACACCCTGAACAAATGTCTGCAGATCGTACACACATTTGTCCCGAGGCGGGAATCGAACCCGCAACCTTCTGCGTCGCAGGCAGACCTTCGCCCACCGCGCCACATCGGTCGTCAATTAAGTTTTTTATTCAAACTTTCTATCCTTGAAGAAATATTAATTACATTTTGATTATTTTAATGAGGTCATACGTTAGAATTATTTCCCAGTAGTAGTCAAGTAGCCCCGCTGTATTAGTCCACTGCTGGACATAGGCCTCCTCTAATGAGTACCCCCCACACAATCCTCACACTTACCAAAACATAACACAAACACTCACCCATTCATAGATCAGGTATATAGATACCTGTCCTGTGCATCCACTCTATGTCAGACTTACAGGTACATATTGTAATTATTATTTGCTAAGTTTTTTATTTTTATTTTTTGTACATAACTCTAATCTAGATTTTTAATATATTCTAGCGCACAGAGTGGACCTGGTGACCCGTAATACAGGTTCTTGTGAACCTAAAACAGGCACCAGTCTCTCACAAAGTTAGCTTTAATATTAGCATTACTTACTTAGTCAGTTATTCTATCAACTAAGCTTTTATTGTGAGAGAAAATAAATAAATTGATAAATAAATTGAAATGAGTGCCATCCTTGTCTTTGTCTCTCCGGCTATATAACAACGCATAATTATTAATAATACGTATAACGTGATGTTACCGTTCCAGCAACGCTCACACATAGACAGCCTAGCGCAACAAGTTCGCATTTCGCGGGTAATGCCCCCCGTCCCGCGGCCCCGCACCGCGCCTCCCGCCACCTTGCTGCCATCCCCCGCGCAGAGGTATGTTTGTTTATCTAAGGTACCCATTCCACTCATCCAATAACTTTGTACAAGTTCTTTGTCCAATATTTAATCAAAGTTCTTGGATAAGGCCCATTTCACTCATCCAATATCTTTGTTTAAGTTCTATGTCCAATATTTGATCAAAGTTCTTAGAAGAAGGCCCATTCCACTCATCCAATATATTTGTCCAATATTTGATCAAAGTTCTTAGAAGAAGGCCCATTCCACTCATCCAATATATTTGTCCAATATTTGATCAAAGTTCTTGGATGAAGGCCCATTCCACTCATCCAATATATTTGTCCAATATTTGATCAAAGTTCTTGGATGAAGGCCCATTCCACTCATCCAATATCTTTGTTTAAGTTCTATGTCCAATATTTGATCAAAGTTCTTAGAAGAAGGCCCATTCCACTCATCCAATATATTTGTCCAATATTTGATCAAAGTTCTTAGAAGAAGGCCCATTCCACTCATCCAATATATTTGTCCAATATTTGATCAAAGTTTTTAGATGAAGGCCCATTCCACTCATCCAATATATTTGTCCAATATTTAATCAAAGTTCTTGGATGAAGGCCCATTCCACTCATCCAATATCTTTGTTTAAGTTCTATGTCCAATATTTGATCAAAGTTCTTAGAAGAAGGCCCATTCCACTCATACAATATATTTGTCCAATATTTGATCAAAGTTCTTGGAAGAAGGCCCATTCCACTCATCCAATATATTTGTCCAATATTTGATCAAAGTTCTTGGATAAAGGCCCATTCCACTCATCCAATATATTTGTCTAATATTTGATCAAAGTTCTTGGATGAAGGCCCATTCCACTCATCCAATATATTTGTCCAAGATTCCTAAGTTAATTGCGTATTTGTTTTCAAATTAAATTACATCACATTAATATAAAAAATGCGAAAGTTTGGATGGATAGATGGATGATTGTTTATTTATTAGCGTAATTACCTTTGAGTTAGTCTACATTGATCTCTTTGGGGCTATCTGTCTGAAACTGAAAGACAAATAAAGATTGTAGACGCAACGCAATAAAGTTTTCTTCAGTCTAGAGTCGTGTAGTGGCGGCTTGTAATTTTCACAAACCCCTTTGCGCTGAAGTAACGGAAATGCGATTCCCAACCCGCATGCCCCACGAGGGATTATGGGCATTACCCCTTATATGATAAAAACCATTAAGACGCTTATCAGAGGGAGGTTGGCGTCCAGCAGTGGACAATAACAGGCTGCAGATGGAGCTTGTACCTATCCGTTAGATTAGTATACGGCTAACAGCTGTCTGTCTATCTAACTCTAGACACAGGGAATCTCTTTCTACACTACGCAAATTGAGCAAGACTAGAATCCAGTTAGCTAGTCTATGTTAAGGTGGTTTGTCGAAGATTGGTGCGAAATTCAAATTTTCTTTTGCATTTTCTTTCCACAAGCAAAAAATCTAGCGAATAAGTAATTTACCGCAAATTGTAAACCATTTTCTATGAATTTATGGTAAAATCAACTTTGGTTAATTTGTATTTTGTGAGCATTTGAGCAAATGTAGATTTTTAGCACAAAATTGCGTATTTTCTCTGCTCCAAATGCTCCAAAATTACTAGTTAATCGAAGTTGGTTTTATCATGAGTTAGAAAATGGTGTATGATTTGCGGCAAATTACGTTTTCGCTAGTTTTAATGCTTGTGAAACGCAGTAAAAATTATAAACAACAAATATTTTTGAATTTCGCGCCAACCCACAACGATCAACCTTAACCGGTGGCGGTGTTAAACCACTGTTACCACTCAGTAGAGTAGATTAGACATGCGCTCATAACACAATATGCTATTAACGACCTCTGTGGCGCGGTGGGCGAAGGCCTGCGACACAGGAGCTTGCGGGTTCGATTCTCGCTTCGGGACAAATGTGTGTACGATCTGCAGACATTTGTTCAGAGTGTTCTGGTAGTTTTCTATGTATAATAAAAAAAAACTGTCCATGTATTGTATTATATTATGTATATCAGTTATCTAGCACCCATAACACAAGCTCTGCTTAGCTTGGGACTATATAATGCTGTGTGAATTGTCCAGCATAATTTATTTATTCCAGAATAAACAGTGCGAGCGTTAATAACCTCAGCTACAGCTGGCGGAAGGGCGCCGGCGAAGAGCTGAGTTTCTTCGGGAACGCGCTGCCCAGGATCGTGGTGCCCGGAGAGAGCATTCCGTTTGTGGGCGTCGTGAGTCCGCACATTGATAATCGAAGGTAATTCTGTAGATCAAAACCCACCTGACAACAGCTACCCTACGACCCTAACGGGTATATCACGATCCCGATATATCGGGTGATATACCCGTTAGGGTATACCTATCACCCTGTATACGTACGACCCTAACGAGTAACAGGGTGATTGGAAGGTGGGTGCAAAGCTGGTGGGCGAGGGGAGTGTGGACTATTTGGAACCATTTAAGCCATAGTTGTGTTAGACGAAGTCTGACAATCCAATTTTTTAATGGGAGGCAAGGAAAATACCCAAAATTTTACAGTTAGTTGCTAATCATTGCCAGTTTGAAAGGCCAGTGAATTCTTTTTTGTTTAAGTTAACCTATGTGTAAGCAATCTAACAAAACATCCACCTTCCAATCACCCTGTATATCTTGTATAGCTGATGGATGATCTTAAGACGATACCCCGAGCCTAACTAGCGCCGCCGCCAATTTTATCTTATTATTTCGTTGAACAACGGTGATTTAAAAATCTTCAATGGGCAGTTTGTGATACCTATTATAAGCTTTTTTTAATGCCTCTTTATAAGTTTTATTTTGTATAGTAGCGTATTTTAGAATTCATATACGGCGCAGTTTCGCATTCCAGGCTATGTTCACAGAATTCATTAAGATTTGCGCGAACTCTACCTTGATTTAAATGTATGTTTGTACAGATACCACTTACAAAGCATGCTTCTAAAAACTTCTAACAGACTGGCTACTGACCCTTACATACCAGGACACAGAAAACCTACTGGAGATAGTATCGTGATAGTGCACATAAAAAACCCCACCTACATTACACAAAACACAGCACGAAAGTTAATATAGAAACACTGATTAATTTTAGTCATTTTAAAGGATAAGATATGTATGTGTTACCTATTGAATGTACTTAGTCTATAAGAAGGATTGTAATAATATAAGGCAAGAGCGAAACCCCCTAACACAAGTATTTCTATACTTAAAAGGGGATTTCCAAAGCAATTTACAGATTTGTATAGATTAAGTTAAAGAAATAAACGATTTTATTTATTTATTATTATTTATTTATTAGATACCTGTTGAATCAGTGGCGTAGCCTGCGGCGGCGGATCTCTCCTAGAAGGGAGGACTCGCCGATCGGCAAGTCGCGAGCGGCTTCACCTTTACCGAGGAATATCAAAGAGAAAATTGGTAACTATCTACGTTTTATCTGATTTAAGAAATGTACAAGGATTGGTAATAAAACCCTTCGATCAGCCCAAATGAGTGGCACAAATTGTAGCGTCTACCAGCAGTAGTTACGGTCTGGACTGATATTAAGCTAGGTAAACTAATCTAGCTTTCAAATGAGACTTACGAAGTACTTCGAATTAAATATACCGTTTACTCAAAACGAAATAAAGAAAAAACCAGATGAAGTAGTTTTCATTTCAAAAATAATTAAATCGGCTTTGTTTTTGAGATCGCTACCATATTTTTTTCCCCGATTTTTATCGATAAATTATGCCGTGCATCTGCACATTTCGATTGAACAAGGTTCGACAATACACATTATATATGTATGTATAATTTGACGACCTCTGTGGCGCGGTGGGCGAAGCTCTGCCTGCGACGCATGAGGTTGCGGGTTCGATTCCCGCCTCGGAACAAATGTGTGTACGATCTGCAGACATTTGTTCAGGGTGTTCTGGTAGTTTTCTATGTATAATAAAAAATATCTATTTATGTATTGTGTTATATTATGTATATCAGCTATCCTAGTACCCATAACACAAGCTCTGCTTAGCTTGGGGCTAGATAATGCTGTGTGAATTGTCCAGTATTATTTATTTATTTTATTATTTATATGTGAATTGTGAGGTTGTAAGGGGTAATCTCTGGACTGCTGAAACCATTTTGAAAATTCTTACCATTAGATTGGTATTTGTGAGTGTCATGGACTATATAATAATATAGAGGTTGTCAAAATCGTAAAGGTCTAAAAAAAAGCCTTACTTTGGCGATAGGACATATGCTTAGTCAACACTTTCATGGCCTAAGATGCACGTGTAGGTCTGCGGCACCCAGTGGCGGCTGTGAATGCGTTAAAGTAGCCCTGTACTAATGCATCATCGCGTATGTTCCTAAGGCATTGTCCTACGTGAGCGACAAAAACGGCAACGTGACGCGATGCGACAATTTACCAGAATATCGAACAATAGCTGTTTCTGCGCGACTACTTTCAATCATGGTAAATATTTCCAAAACACATTAAACCAATAAAACAACAAGGGGCTGATTCTGCTAAATAATCGCTTTACTATAACAATGGTAATCATCGCAGAATCGTCGCGTAGAAGCTTTAGATAAAAGAAACCCTAGACAGTGTGTGAATTGCTATTACATTACTATTTGTATTTTATTTATTTACCATTCCGTTACATCACGTTACAACTAAAAACTAAAAAAACTATAAACTAAACTACTGGAACGATTTGATAAATTCTTTCACTGTTCGAATCCAACATTATCCCTGATGAACATAGGCTATAGAATATACCCGTGCGAAGCCGGGGCGGACCGCTAGTTATATAATAAACTTCCATAAACAAAAGGTTATCTATTTTTACTACGATAGATAATGCTGATGAAGCAGTTTTTAGGGTTTCAAACATCGGTTTTGAAACCCTTATGGTCTCGCTCTGTCCGTCCCCGCTCTTTCTTGAATATCTCAGTAACTACTGCAGCTATTAACTTGAAATTTAAAATAATGATACATTTCGTGCGCCATTACTGATTTCAAGAAAAAAATATATAAATAAATGAAAAATGAAAATGAATATTTTCAGTACAAATTTTGGTGTTGAAATTTCAAAAGAGACCTAGGAAGGCAAATGGGGTATCAAATGAAAGGTATCGTTTTGTACATTTCAAAACACTTTTTGAAATTTCTGTAAATTTCATACTTTTTGAAATATTTCAAAAAAAATCGAAAAATTGACCATACCCCCCCCCCCCCCCCTATCTCCGAAGATTGCACACTGATCCATGTACAATGTATTAGGCGTTTGTAGATATAGATCTATATTTTACAGGAAAAATATAGAGAAGTCTGTAATAATAATAGTTTTTGAAAAATGGTAAAAAAGGGGGGGAATTTTTTTTCAAAAAAGAGGGTACCTACCTATGTGGGGCATCAAATGAAAGGTATCGCTTTGACCATATCAAAACACTTTTTGAAATTTCTGTAAGTTTCATACTTTTTGAAATATTTCAAAAAAAGACGAAAAATTGACCATTCCCCCCCCCCCCCTATCTCCGAAGATTGCAGACCGATCCACGTACAATGTATAAAGCGTTTGTAGATATAGATCTATATTTTACAGGAAAAATATAGAGAAGTCTGTAATAATAATAGTTTTTGAAAAATGGTAAAAAAGGGGGGGAATTTTTTTTCAAAAAAGAGGGTACCTACCTATGTGGGGCATCAAATGAAAGGTATCGCTTTGACCATATCAAAACACTTTTTGAAATTTCTGTAAGTTTCATACTTTTTGAAATATTTCAAAAAAAGACGAAAAATTGACCATTCCCCCCCCCCCCCTATCTCCGAAGATTGCAGACCGATCCACGTACAATGTATAAAGCGTTTGTAGATATAGATCTATATTTTACAGGAAAAATATAGAGAAGTCTGTAATAATAATCGTTTTTGAAAAATGGTAAAAAAGGGGGGGAATTTTTTTTCAAAAGGGGGGGTACCTACCTATGTGGGGTATCAAATGAAAGGTATCGTTTTGACCATTTCAAAACACTTTTTGAAATTTCTGTGAGTTTCATACTTTTTGAAATATTTCAAAAAAAGACGAAAAATTGACCATTCCCCCCCCCTAGCTCCGAAGATTGCAGACCGATCCATGTACAATGTATTAGGCGTTTGTAGATATCAATCTATATTTTACAGGAAAAATATAGAGAAGTCTGTTATAATAATAGTTTTTGAAAAATGGTCAAAAAGGGGGGGATTTTTTTTTCAAAAGGAGGGGTACCTGCCTATGTGGGGTATCAAATGAAAGGTATCGTTTTGACCATATCAAAACCCTTTTTGAAATTTCTGTAAGTTTCATACTTTTTGAAATTTTTCAAAAATAGTCGAAAAATTGACCTTTCCCCCCCCCCCCCTATCTCCGAAGATTGCAGACCGATCCCCGTACAATGTATTAGGCGTTTGTAGATATCAATCTATATTTTACAGGAAAAATATAGAGAAGTCTGTAATAATAATAGTTTTTGAAAAATGGTAAAAAAGGGGGGGAATTTTTTTTCAAAAGTGGGGGTACCTACCTATGTGGGGTATCAAATGAAAGGTATCGTTTTGACCATTTCAAAACACTTTTTGAAATTTCTGTGAGTTTCATACTTTTTGAAATATTTCAAAAAAAGATGAAAAATTGACCATTCCCCCACCCCCTAGCTTCGAAGATTGCAGACCGATCCATGTACAATGTATTAGGCGTTTGTAGATATCAATCTATATTTTACAGGAAAAATATAGAGAAGTCTGTAATAATAATAGTTTTTGAAAAATGGTTAAAAAGGGGGGGAATTTTTTTTCAAAAGGAGGGGTACCTACCTATGTGGGGTATCAAATGAAAGGTATCGTTTTGACCATTTCAAAACACTTTTTGAAATTTCTGTGAGTTTCATACTTTTTGAAATATTTCAAAAAAAGACGAAAAATTGACCATTCCCCCCCCCCCTAGCTCCGAAGATTGCAGACCGATCCATGTACAATGTATTTAGCGTTTGTAGATATCAATCTATATTTTACAGGAAAAATATAGAGAAGTCTGTAATAATAATAGTTTTTGAAAAATGGTTAAAAAGGGGGGGAATTTTTTTTCAAAAGGAGGGGTACCTACCTATGTGGGGTATCAAATGAAAGGTATCGTTTTGACCATTTCAAAACACTTTTTGAAATTTCTGTGAGTTTCATACTTTTTGAAATATTTCAAAAAAAGACGAAAAATTGACCATTCCCCCCCCCCCCCCTAGCTCCGAAGATTGCAGACCGATCCATGTACAATGTATTTAGCGTTTGTAGATATCAATCTATATTTTACAGGAAAAATATAGAGAAGTCTGTAATAATAATAGTTTTTGAAAAATGGTCAAAAAGGGGGGGAATTTTTTTTCAAAAGGAGGGGTACCTGCCTATGTGGGGTATCAAATGAAAGGTATCGTTTTGAACATTTCAAAACACTTTTTGAAATTTCTGTAAGTTTCATACTTTTTAAAATATTTCAGAAAATTGATTGTCCAAATAATTGGCAAATGTTTGAAACCCTCGGCGCGCGAGTTACACTCGCACTTGGCGAATCTTGTTTAAAGATAGTGTGATTTGGCGTATTACGTCCAGGGGAGAGCATTCCATAGACGGGTCGCTTGTACAGTGAAAGATTTGTCGTAGAAAGTGGTAGTGTGGGCATTGACTTTAAGATGAGGGTTTCAGAGGAACGCAAAGAGAGAGAGTGAAAGGGGTTTGAAGATTTTTGTATGGAGGGTGGCCCTAAAATTTGTAAATTTTTCAAAGTCGCCGTGCACAATGAAAGTTATTTTTTTGGATAGAAGACACCAAAACACATTAATAAAAAACACATTAATAAAAAAAACACATAAATGTTCTATAACAAAATGCCGTAAAGTGTCAGGTTTCCGAGATATTCACATTTAAAGAAAAAAATATTTTCTGTGAATATCTCAGAAACCTGACACTTTAGGACGTTATACTATGGAACATTTTTTATTTGTTTTGGTGTCTTCTATCGAAATATATAAGTTTCAACGTGCGCGGCGATATAATAAAACAAAGTGGTTGCCGATGTTATGGTAAAAATCTCCAAACCCCTTTTACACCTGTAAACACCGCGTTTTAATGGTCGGTAGGTACAATAAAATACTGACATCAAGGTCGCCTACCGAAAAAAAAACGAGCTGAATTCGTTTAAACCTAACATTACATAGATAGATATTGTTATTATTATACATAGGTACATAAAAAGATCCAGAACACCCGGATTTTTTATTATTATAGATCGTACAAACATCTGATTGGCCTGATGTAATTTTCCTAGTAGGTAATTAATTGTAGTACCTGTGATATTAATAAACACTTTCTGAATCGGTAACATTTGTTTTTTTTCTTGTCGGCATATGCTTCACGATGTACATATAATAAGTAGGTAGGTAGGTACTCAAAATCATCGAATCGGTACGTTGTTAGGCAACATGAAGCAGTAAATATATATAAATTCATTAGAGCAATAGTGATTTTTATCTGTGAATATCTCAGAAACCTGACGCTTAAGGACATTATGATATGGAACATTTTGTATTTATTTTAGTGTCCTCTATTCAAATATATAACTTTTATTGTGAGCGGTGACTTTGAAAAAAAATCAAAATGGCGCCTGATGTTAGGGCCAAAATCTTCAAACCCCTTTATTTAATTCATTTATGGTTTCTACCATAGATGAATTAAATTAATAAATAAATAAATTCCGCAGTGAAATTTTAATTTGGCAGAGGATAAATTTACAGTGATATTATCACAAAAAGACATTATGGTATTCTTACCATAATGTCTTTTTTGATATTATCACAAAAAGACATTATGGTATTCTTACCATAATGTCTTTTTTGATAATATCACTGTCATAGTAAAGTAGATTAAGGCCCTGTAGAAGAGGTACGTTAGCCACATTACAGAGCAAACTTGATTTAAAACTACCCGCATAATTATAGGGCTAGTGCATTTTAGTTGACTATGGTCGTAGTAGGTAATTTGATATTGTCGCTTTTTGTCGTTCACATAGGACATTGTAATATGCGTGATTGGCTATTTGGAACGAGGATGGTGAAAAATTTACTTAAAGAACTACAATTAACTGTTTTTTTTAATATTTTTAGACTCGCCCGGACCCAGTATCTGTACTAAGAGGGACCATGAAGCTGACAACACGAATCAAATCGAAAACGGAAACTATCTAGAAGAATACCTCACCCAATACCAAGATAAACCTAAAGATAGTCAAGTAATACCAGAACAGGACAACTTTAGACAAGCGGAATACTTGACGGGCAGAGAATACCAGAAGCGACCTGAAAAATACCAGTCGCGACCAGAACAAAATCAAACAAGACTCGGGGAATATCAGATGCGGCCAGAAGAATACCAGCCAGAAGCAGAAAAATATCAAAAGCGACCTGAACAATGCACGAAGGAACCGGAACAATGCCAGACGCGATCTGAACAATACCAGCCGAGGTTAAACCAATACCAGAATCGGTCAGACCAATACGAAAATATAGATAAAGAATACCAGACACGCTCAGATCAATCTCAGGAGCATGCTGAAGCCTGCCTATGTGAGGCAGGACCTGCACAATATCAGACCGGACCAGGACCATACCAGACGGGAGTAGAGCAGTACCGATTCCGACAGAACAGAAATCTGAGTCCTGGGGCCTTGCTAAGAGAGGCTAAGGAGAAGTTGAAATGGTTAGTCAAATTTGTGTGTTGTGCTTTATTTAATGCTACTTTTTTTAAGTTTGCATGGATTAGCCCATTCTTGATTTAAATAAACCTTTGGTTTTTCTTAGGGTGGTATTCCAATTGGTGGTGGTTGGTGGTATTTAAGTTTGCATGGATTAGCCCATTCTTAATTTGTATAAACCTTTGGTTTCTCTTAGGGTGGTATTCCAATCGTCCAATATCTTTGTCTAATAACTATGCCCAACATTTGATAAAATTTCTTTGATGGATGCCCATTCCACTCATAGTGTTCAGTAAATGTCTTGGTTTCTATAAAAAGCATAGAAAAGTCACGTTGCTTAGAACCCATTCTCGACTCTCGGAACTCCACAGTGAGCATATCCTTGCCAGATTCGGCTAGACTGGCTTCGTACTAGATAACTGACATCCATACCAATAAAAGCAATTATGAATTCTATTTAACGGGTATTTATCGCGTTTATTTGCCTATTTACGTTTGATTCGATGAAAAGAATTAATAATTATGTGTTCAGATCGCGTAAGTTTTAAAATATTTACCTTTCATTCATCATTTACTTTAAGCAAAAGGTTTAAACGAAAAAAATTGTTTGGAGCTTCTGTGCTATGCTTGCATGGTTTATTTATACCAATGTCGTCAAATATTTTGCAACAATATTCCTTAGGTTTGTAAGCCCATTGTACGAAAAATATCCATGCTTTTGAATCGGAGTATTATACTCCGTAAGGTGTGATTTCGAATGCCATTTGGACCGCGGAGATCGGTGCGCCACGGCTCCTTATGGTGCGGAGCAGTTCGAGTTCGATGCTTGGAATAGTTCGTACCTAACCATAACACAAGCTCTGCTTAGCTTGGGGCTAGATGATGTTGTATGGATTATTTATAATCCATACAACACCATCTATATATATATTGGATTATTAATAATAATGCTGGACAATCCACACTACTGTACTGGTATACATAATACAATAATTACATAGATAGATATTTTTTATTATACATAAAATATACCCAGAACATCCGCAACTTATATTTGCAAATCGTAAAAATATTTAAAACTAAAAACTCATGGTTATTAACATTAATGTCATTTATAACGGGATATTTTATGTATGATAAAAAAATATCTATCTATGTAATTATTGTATTATGTATACCAGGACCCCTAACACAAGCTCTGCTTAGCTTGGGCCCAGATGATGCTGTGTGAATTGTCCAGCATTATTATTATTATTTATTTGTTATCTTACAGCAAAGACGCACGAACCTACTCTAAGCCCAACCGAGATAAAAGCCCCAACTGCGTGCTCCGAGACGCGAAGCTGCGCTTGCGCAAACTGGAGATTGAAGCCGAGGCTGTAGAGAAGTCTTATTTAGAATTCATGAGAAAGCAGGAGGAGCGGAAACGGAACGAGGTGGATACCTCTTTTATGGAAAATAAGCTGCATATAGACTCGCGTAAGTTAGTCTATCGTAATGTTTTTATTATTGAAAATTACAATCAAAGAATAGAAACAAATTAGGTCTACGAGTATGTAGTACTAGTTTATGCCCACGGCTTCGCACACAATTTGTTTACGCTTAACCTTTGGCGTGTTTAGTGAAGGATCCTGTACAGTACCGTCGCGTCGCCTGTCTAGTCAAGAATCCTTGATAGAACGAACCTCGTTACTATTCGTTGAAAAATAAACTCTTAAGACGGTTCCCCGAGCCAAACTAGCGCCACCAACTATTTTATCTTATTATTTCGTTCTGCAAAGGTAATTCTAAAATTTTCAAGGGCAATTTGTGATACCTATTATAAGCGTTTTTTTATGCCTCTATCATAGTTTTATTTTGTATAGTTTGGGAGGATAATGCAATAATTGAGTTTGGTGGCCACACATCGTATCCCCTCGTAAACTATACAAAATAAAACTATGATACATAATACACATTAAAAAAGCCTTTAATTGGTATCACAAATTGCCCACAGAAAATTTTGGAATTACCTTTGTTCAACGAAATAATAAGAAAATAGGTGGCGGCGCAGTTTGGCTCGTGGTACCCTTAACTGTTAGAAACAGAGATGTTTGTTAATTTTGACATGAAAGGTTATTTCTATCCCATGGGAACTATTCTATGGGATAAAAAGTAGCCTATGTATGATCCCAAGCTTAGAGCTACATACGTTTATGCAAAATTTCGGGCCGATCCGTTCATTAATTTTGGCGTGAAGAAGTAACAAACATCCATTCATCCACCTAAACACCCAAACTTTCGCATTTATTGTACATAGTTATAATTGACTCATTGTTTTTACAGCAAAATGCAGCGGCTCCTTGACATGCTGCGTAAATTCCTCATCAAATCAAAATATGCCGCTGAGTGCGTACGACAAATATTTTAAAGAATATCAAAATTGCGCCCAAGAACACTTTAAAAACAATAACGCTGCAGCTTTCAGAATATCCCCTATACCCAACGGATTCTCTACTCAAGAAAGCGCTCCTAAGCACCATGACAACTACGTCGAACAATCCTTGAAAGAATTTCGAAAAAACTATAATATAGAAAGAAGCTCGACTGCGCCCGCTAAATCGCTAGACCAGGACGATAGCAGCACGAAATCAAGCACGACCTCAAGCAACAAGATCATAGGATTAAGACATGAATTAGTAAGAAAGGCCAAAAATGATCAAAAACAACAGTTGGAATTATTAAAACAGAATATTGGAAAAATTTATAATATGCCAGTACAAACTATTGACGTAACTCTACCTGAGGAGGCCAATATCAATTTAACTACCTGGCAAGACGAGAATATAAAGCCAAGCATATCTGATAATACCAATGAAACCGTACAAAATGTATCTATGAACAGAAATTTATTGAAAATCGAAGTGCAAAGTATCAGCGAAATTAATGATGTTAAAGTAACAGATTCACAATCTCAAGACGTTACGGTAATCGTTGAAAGTTCAGCTAAACAGATGGACAAAGGAGCTAACGGTGCATCCAACGCGACGATGACAGAAATGTGCATCATAGTCAGTCCCAAAATAAGCTTGTCTCGGAACACAGAAGCGACATCACCCAGAAGAATCGAAGCTAAGAAAGAAGGAACTGACATGAAAACTACAAAAAGTGATTCAAGGCCTGGTAGTCCGAAATTATCGTCGAGAAGAGAAAGCATAATTTCTAAAGCGAGTCAAAAAGTAAGCAGAAAGTCTTTAAGAGCTCTCAACGTCAAAAAAGACTTGCCGGATTCTGTGCACACTCATTCAGAAACTCACACTCGACAAAGCGATCAGACGCGGAAAAGCGAAAGAACACGAAAAAGCGTTTCGGTAAAATCTAAAATGACAACTGACGACGTTGTAGCTATATACCACGAGGACACAGACGACCAACAGTCGAGTGAAATGATGAAAGCAAACGGTTCTAAGAATTCGGACTCCGTCGGCTTTATGGAGGAAAACGAGGACCTCGACTACCCAGACGACTTCTCGGCTGACGTAGACAACTACAACAATAGATCGGACTACGGCGACCAGACACCAGTACCAAAAACGTCGGAAGATGAAAACTTTTGGGATTCCTGAAAATTATTTTTCGACTATTAGGTGTGGGTTTGTGAATAAAACAAAATTAATATACGTCAATATTTATTCTGTCTATGTGAATTAAAACATATAATATAAAAACATACATTTCTTTTAATACAATTACTCTTCAAATATAAAAGTACAAAAGCAATCTAATCACTTACCACTTTTGGCATTCAACATGACAATAAATGAAGTCTATAAATGCTAATTTGCAGTGCAAAATTAACTTTGTCTTTTAAACATGAACTATTTTGTGGTATCTAAACAAATGCAGCCATAACTAAACACCTTTATCTAAGATCTGTTGAATTCAACTGACAAATTAAATAAAGAAAATATTAGAATCTAGTCACACCAACATAGAGTGACTTAGATAATTATTATAGAGCTGCTCCGAGTTAACCACACTATTAAAAAGGTGCTGAAATGAAAATAGTGTATGGTTGCAAATTCATACATTTGTAGGTAAGTACGTAGCATAACAGCTACAACAGTGTTGCTTAATCAGCTGCTAACAAAGAAATCGGTAACCGACAAAGTTAGAAGTCAACATTAACGCCAAAATCAGATCATATCCGATTATTATGCACCATAATACATTAACGATACAAATATATAATTATGACATAAGTTTAGCTGAAGTATATTTCGTTTTTACTTCCTTGTCATGGTGTTATTGCCAGAATACCCTTACTCTCTATTCGTTACAATGGTTTCTGAAGAAACTCTTAACAAATTTACAATACGGTTTCTTTACAGCACTAAGCCAAACAAATACAAAACTACCATTAATACACACAAAAATCTAAATAAATGTCTATTAGGTAGGGATCACATTTAACAAAATACATATAAATATGTCAAGACACAACAAATTAGGCAATAAAATAGATGTCAATACAAAATATTTCGTGAAATGAACGTGAAACGAGATGACCTACCTATCTCGAACAAATACAAACTGAGAAGTTAAGTTTCAGCATCACTTTGAACTGTATATAATTAACATTTAACATTTCACAGCAAAGTCACACCAAAGACCACATAATAAGCTGTTATTCATTAATGTGTTTGACGTCTTAAAAATGTGGTAAATAATCTCAACGTTTCAACTGTAGCAGTGACAAAACATTGATCAATGGCCTCACACGACTTGACTAACATCAAATCCATAAATTTTATCGACCAACACTGTCCATTGTAAATATCACCTAATATCGTATATTTTACAGCTTACTTATGTGGTCAGACACTTACAAATACGTAAATTTAATAAGTCCCTTTTGAAGGGATCATTTAAAGTCTAAATTTAATATATTTCAGATTCGTTTAGTAACCAAGGCTTACATTGTGATTCATACTTTTCGATGCAAATGAGGACCGAGGGGAGTTTGGTCCCGTTATTCGTAGCCAGTTTGAGACCTGTTAACAAAAAAGTAAATTAGGGTTGATTGTAAGATCTGCATCCAACACCCAGAAAACCTGGAACTAACCCGGTGTTCTGGGCAGTTTAGCTTAAAAATGAAGTCAGTATGACATATTGCTTCGGAGAAGGCAGATAGTATCAATATTGAGATATTTTAGTCATTTTTTTCATCAAACTTAAGCAGCTAATCAAAGAACTATAGCTTTTGTACAGAATGAAATAGAATATTAGGTGTAGGAGTCAAAGAATCCTAGATTTCATATTTGAACAGCAGTAGGATCTCAAAGATAATGGAAATGTGGAATTTTTCGAAATACCGGGTACTAGATAACTGTTATAAATGTTATAATACTACAGAGATATTTTTTATATTAGATAAAAAAACGACCAGAACACCCAAAACAAAAACGTTTGTCCGAGAGGCGGGAATCGAACCCGCATCCTTCTGTGTCGCAGGCGGACCTTCGCCCGCCACGCTACAGAGGTCGTCACAAATAATTATAATGTGGTCATCATTTTGTCAAACTTTGAGCAGTCTACTTTTCCGGCTAAACTTGCCTTACTCGAATAGGAGTAACTGTAAATTGCAGTTTTAGCTACCAGGCGGTCTTCCGCCTGGTAGCTAAAACTGCAATTTACAGTTACTCAATTTATTAAAAGAACAGTTACTAACATTGTCTTGAATTTAATTATATTCTCACTGAAGCCTGTATGAAATATGCTAGTTTTATTTAAATTACAACTGGTACTTCATGAATGCTAGTGTAAAGCACTATACAGCCCTTGGTCCGTAATGACTCCACGCTCCAGCCTCAAGGAAAATCAAAATATACTTTATTTCCATAAATAAAAAAATGTACACTAGAAAAAGTCAACACTGACACGGAAATAAAGTGATATTTTTGATTTCTGTCGCTTTGGTATGTAGTCAGTAAAGAAGCGACGAAGAAACCTTTAGCCTATTAGTTGTTATTTTTCGAGTTGGAGCAAAACCCGTCCCAAGCTTTTTTATCTTCTAGATAATCTGATATTTTTAGTAAGCCTTTTTGCACAGAAAAGTTTTGACGCTTTCGGCCTTCAAGCTTGGTCATCATTGCAGTCCTCTGGATTTTTGTTATAGTGCTTACCCGCACTCTGGGTATATATATATATATATATATATAAGAAATGAAATAAGTTCTAAATAATTTAGATTTCGGCAGGACTCTATCCCTAGGATGGGGCGCGGGTTATTTCAGTGCTACGCTACAAAACCCTCAATCTCGGCCTTTCTTTCAGCTTGTCCATCAAGAGCTGCAATGCAATGCTGTTCGCGCTGGCCTGGACTTTCGCTTTACAGACCGCGACAGTAACATTATTGTTTTTTCATCTAGCCATCGACTGTGGCTAAACAGAAAACGAAGCTAGTGTTCTTACCTGTAAAGGTACACTCCTATCGTCGCTGGCTACATATTTGTTGGGCGTGGAGCAGCGCGTGTCGGGCGAGGCGGTGCCTCCCCTCACGTGCACTGCGCGCGGCGTGTGCAGGATAGATAGGTTCCACGAGGGGCAGGGGGAAGCGGCATCGTCCACTTGTGTGCTTGCTGGCACCCATCTGAAAATAAAATCATACTAATATTATACATTTGAACAGATGTTTGTTCGTTGTAGCCAAAACTACTGTACAGCTTTGGCAACACCGAACAAACACCCAAACTTCGTAAACAACGTCTTAAAGGATTGGGCTGAAATTTTGCATAGATTCATTTACTAATTATTACTCACGTCGCTATTAATTTCGGACTACACTTGGAATAAAACATGTGGACTTGGAGTTAAACCGTGTGGTGCCGGCTTAAAACTTGCACCACCCCAACTCTTCCCGTTGGTGTCGTAGGAGGCTACTAAGGGACATACACCGGGGTGCGGGCAGCAGCGCCTCTTACAGAATAGATCTACCACCCAACTGCGATCCCCCACCTGCATGCCCGGCGTAGGGATTATGCGCATTACCCCCATGTAAAAAAATCAGGGGGAGGCCTGCGTTCGAAATAAGCCCACATCAAGGACAGTAATAGTACATTCTGCAATCAACTCTTCTTTCAAAGACCGGAAACGCTCCACCAAAAAGAGATAGGTGTCTTCCACTATTCCATATGATTCACACATAAGCCTTTTTATAATTTTCATAAGAAATCTAAAACTACGCTATCCTGCATATCATAATTATTAAATTACCTTTCTCTCTCGTCCGGCGGGTACAGCGCGACCGTATGCCGCCATCGGTAGATATTCGGGAACTGCTGCGGACATATCTGGGTGCTGGAGATCGCGTCGAACACCAGTCGGTCCATTTTAGACGGCTCTTCGCTGGAAACAGCAACATTATTTTACTAAGGGTACCATTCCATTCATCCAATATCTGCGTTCAAGTTCTTTGTTCAATATTTTATCAAAATTCTTGGAGGGATGCCCATTCCACTGATCCAATATCTTTGTCCAAGATTCTTAAGTCATTTTGCATAGTTGATTTAAAATGTAATTACATCACATGAAATGAAATGAAAGAAATTTGTAATTTCCGAGATGCGAAAATAGAGTTTGGTGTCCACAAAAAGCAACTTCGTATCTCTGCCTAAACTATATAAAATAAAAATATTACAAAGGCATTAAAAAAAGCTTATATAGGTATTACAAACTGCCCATTGAAAATTTTGAAATTATGTTTGTTCAACGAAATAATAAGATAAAATAGTTGGCGGCCCTTGTTTCGCTCGGGGAACCGCCTTAACCAGAAACTTCTTCAAGGAGAGTCAAACTACGGTAGGTTTTAGAGTCAACTTTTTAAATAAATCTTTGGTCTTTAAGTATCATGAAGGAAGTTTTTTCCTCTGTAGTTACCCGTATATAAAAGGCTCAGCGACCGCCCGATCGCTGGCCTCCTGCATTTCTTCGTCGCTGTCCGAATACTCCGAAGCGGTCTTGAAGTCATCATCAGATGCACACGAGGCTACTGATTCGTCCTCCGAAATCTGCGGTACAAAACATATTCTTATACAGGGCTATTTTTAAAGACCAACAACCTATAATTAGTTTGTTATTTAAGTTTTTTTAGTTAATTATCGCGTCGTTTTTGACGACTGGGCAGCACAGCGCAGGCGCATAGTCGAGCGGGTGGCCTTTGAGCGCAAACTACAAAGGCGCTGGCGCCGCGCGCGCGCATCACTACATGGTATAAAACAAAGTCGGTTCCCGCTGTCTGTCTGGTCTGCGGTTTTTCATTAGATAGAGTGATTCAAGAGGAAGGTTTATAATGTATAATACATGCATAATAGTACCCGCGAAGCCGGGGCGGGTCACTAGTGCGAACTAAAATCGAGTTCTAGATACACCTTATTTTTGATAGATGAAGAATGGGTCGAACCGCTACCACACAAAACAACAATTAGCATTGAAATATGGACTCTCATAATGTACAGTAATAAAAAAAGCGAGTGTGTTTTGTTTGTTTGTCCGTCCTACACGCCCTAACTAAGCAACCAATGAACTAGAATTTTGGCTTAGTAACGTAGAGTCACATAGATTAGAGTAACATAGGCTAAGTTAAGATCGTTTCTATGGCATAGGAACAGATTTTTCTTAATAAGATGAAAAGCCTTTGTTTTATTCCGGGTCTAGACCTACATCTATGCAAAGATTTAACCCGATCCGTTCAGTAGTTTTTACGCGAAGAAGTAACGAACATCTATCCATCTATCAAAACTTTCGCTTTATTAATATATATTTATTAATATATTGTGAATTTATGTTATTTATGAAGACAGGACGCTATGGCGCTAATTAGCGGAGGCCTATGTCCAGCAGTGGACTAACATAGGCTGATGATGAATGTTATGACGACCGATGTGGCGCGGTGGGCGAAGGTCTGCCTGCGACGCAGAAGGTTGCGGGTTCGATTCCCGCCTCGGGACAAATGTGTGTACGATCTGCAGACATTTGTTCAGGGTGTTCTGGTCGTTTTCTATATATAATAAAAAATATCTATCTATGTATTGTATTATATTATGTATATCAGTTATCTAGTACCCATAACACAAGCTCTGCTTAGCTTGGGGCTAGATAATGCTGTGTGAATTGTCCAGCATTATTTATTTACAAATAAAAACATTTTTTTTATTTACCTCTGCCTCCAACACTTGACAGTTCTTCGTATCTATCGTGAAGACGGTAGCGCTGCTGTCACCAGCCGGGGAATTCAAACTGACAGACTTCTCAGATTTGATGTGTTGAGCACCGTCGCCTGCAGGGGAAATTGTGATTTACTTCTAGAGTATAAAACTACTTCCTTTATAAATGAATAACTTGTGTAGCATTATCTAAAAAAAACGGCAAAAATCACGTTTGTTGTATAGGAGCCCATAATATTTATAATGGCGCTCATTAGGGGAGGCATATGTTCAGCAGTGGACTAATTAGGCTGATAATGATGATATATTTATTCTGTTTTTTAGTATTTTTTGTTATAGCGGCAGCATAAATACATCATCTGTGAAAATTTCAATTATCTTACTATCACGGTTCATGAGATACAGCCTACTGACAGACAGACGGACGGAAAGCGGAGTCTTAGTAATAGGGTCCCGTTTAACCCTTTGGGTACGGACAAAAAAGGAAGAAATAAGTAAGAAACTAAAAATCATTATTTCAAGCCAAAAAAAACATTAGAAACTTACCAATATCATAATCGAAGTTCAGCCTCTTAATAAAGCTCTCATTCTTTGGACTAGTCGACAGAATCGACCTGTTTTTTCTAAACGACGCGTTCTTACTGCTCCGCTCAAAAACGTCAACCTTCCAATCGCATCTACACTTAGTCGCACCCTCCCAAATTAACGAGCACTGCGCATCCGAAACCGCCGGCCCTTTAGTACTTTCCTCCGACAATTCCTCACAGATAAAACTCGCTAAGCATTTAACATGTCGACCGATAACATGCATCATTTTCTTCCCTCTACTTCTTCTATCATCATCGTTCCTAAAACTTTTCCTTTCATCATCCGAACTAAAACAATCGTCATTGGGACACTGGAGCTTCATCAAGAATTCGATCAAATTATTAATATCATCCAGATCTGTCGTCTGCTGTTTTAGTTTGTAAACGACTAGTTGAGCTAATCTGGAATGAATGAGTGAGAAATCTATCTTGTGAAATCTTTCGTCGTCCATGTAGGTTACGATTGTGTGCTGTAGGTGCTTCGCTTCGGATTTCAGCGATTCTCCAGCGACCTCTAGTTCCGCTGTTAGAGAGAATGTGATTGCGTCAGCGATGCGCTTAGCGAAGACCTGACAAGTCCGTTCTATGCAGAGCAATTGACTGACAGTGTGGTTCATGGGCGGGGAGACGTCACCGTTTCCAACTTTGACGCAAGGCTGTCGGCACATTCGCTGTCGTACAGGGTCAGTTCTGCTCCAATGTACAGGCCTGTCGGTTATCTTGCAAGTTTTCATCGCGACGCACAGTTCTGTTATCGGACTCATGATTTCTTGACTGTTCTGTGATATATTTACGCTTATTCTCGATAAGGATAGTTCATCTACAGTGTGGTAGGTTTGGGCACAGGTTTCGCTGAACGCGAAGGAGCAAGCGCTTTCGTATTTCGTCTTGAGGAAGTCTTCTAGTAGTTTGAGACCCTCAGCGGAGCGGAGGTCTGTGAACGTGTCTAGGAACGGCCAGTATTCCTTCCAGCCGACCTGCATTTCTTCCGCTAGGTTCCTAAAACAAAAGAGTTGATAGATAGATTGATAACTCTTTATTGTACCACACAAACACAAAATACAATACAAAAGGAAATACATAGAATAAAGGAAGTACAAAGTGCGGTCTTATCGCTTTGAGAGATCTCTTTCAGGCAACTTTGGGATGGACCGGACATAAAAAGAACAATATAAACGGTGGCATTTGAGTAATATGAAAATAAAATAATCACATTATACATACTTAATTAGTTGATTCAGGATTTTACTCGTCTACAAATAATAGTGTTGTCTTAATACAGTTATTCTAAAAAAATTCATTCATTCTTATTTGCTGTATAGTAGGTTGGTTCGACTGAGAATGAAATAGTCATGTCTTAATGCTTCACCGATTCAATTGTTAATGACAATCGATATTATAAAAGAATTTGTAATCGATATTGTTATTTTAGCTCAATATTTTGTATTTTACTCAATAAATGACTTCATTTTTGTAATCAGAATATTCGATAGAATTCAAATACATTAATAAATGTTGCATCTCTATCTCTCAAAGTGACTATGTCTAAGATATACATAATATTAAGACCTTTTGTCGTATTATGTATATCAGTTATCTAGTACCCATAACACAAGCTCTGCTTAGCTTGGGGCTAGGTAATGCTGTGTGACTTGTTCAGCGTCATTTATTTTATTTATTTGTACATACATAATGGCAAATAAATGATTATGACATGTCAAGAATTAGGGAACTTCATAGTCGTGTATGTACCAAAAAGCAAATAAAATAGTGGACTGGGTATATGCATGTGCCATATTGTGGCACTATTTTGTGCTGCTTAGGCGCGTCGGTCACTGGTAAGTCGAGGTGGCGCTGGCGTCGCGGCGAGGTCGATGCGTGATCTCATGTTAAGTCAAAACGCGCGGTATTTGCTCTCATCATACACAATTCTTTAAAAATGGCGGCTGAGATACGAAGCGGGCGGGGAAACAGCTCCAGTAATTTTTAAATTAACGTTATCTTGCTTTTTCTCAACCTCCTCAACAGCCTATTATGGTCCACTGCTGGACGCATGCCTCCCCCTGATAATCGCCTTATTGGCATTTACCTTATGTGGTTAGTGAGCATAATCCCCAAGCTGGGCATGCGGGTTGGGGATCGCAGTTCGGTAGTAGATCTATTTTGCAAGAAGCGTTGCTGCCGGCCCCCCATTTATGTACCTTACTCGCCTCTTACGACACCCACGATAAATCTTGCTTTGAATTTTTGTAAAATAAGCTTGTTACACATAAGGAAATCAATATTTTGTCTTGTGTTACCTGCCAACTCGCTCGAATCCCTTGCTCATCTCCGTGAGCCGGAAGCTGTCCCGCGCCGCCGCCAGGGTGACGCGGGGGGGTGTCTTCCACTTGCGGCGGAAGACGTCCGCGGCGCTGGACTCCATGGGGCCCGCAAACGCCAGGATCTCGTATCGAGGAGATAGCGGATCTGGATTTATTTCCTATAAAAGAACAATAAATAACTTTGGAATGAAACGCCAATCAATCAAGCATGTCAATTAAAAATACATTTCCTTGTAAGTTCGATAACTGTCACAAATTTAATACGCGTGGTATCTCAAACATGGCTATGAACACTCAAAATAAAAAGAAATATCTATGTCAGTAATTTAATTAAAAAAAAAAAACAAAGAGAGATTAATCAAGTTAACGACTCGACTTTGATAAATTTTTAGTAGTATATTGGTGTTGCAAGGTGGGTGGACGACATAGTAGGCGTCGGAGGGCGTCAATGGAGGCGGTTGGCACAAGACTTTGGTGGATGGCACAAACTGAGGTAGGCCTATAAACAGCAGTGGGTAAAATCCGACTGCGGATGATGAAGATGACATTGGTGTGGGTTTTTCTTCCAGAATCAGTTTGTATGTGCTTGAAGTTGGTAAGTGACTCGGTATTTTTAAGCCAGTTTTAACCTCCTTTTGCATGGCACGTCAATTTGTGGCAAGAGTTTTATGATCTTGTGATTCGTCTGCTTCATAGATATCGACAACAGACAGGGGTAAAACAGGCGTAATTGGCCGCCCTCTGGTGGGCAATGCGCTGTCATCTTCTAAATGTAAGACTGACACGTAGCATTAGGATGAAGGTTGTGATTCGCCTCTTTATTTTTTTGTATATTTTTATGAATCAGGCGTAAATGGCCGGCCTATAGTGGGCATTGCGCTGACATCTTCAGCATGTAATACTGGCACGTAGAACGTTAGCAATAAGGTAGGGATTCGTTTGTTTCATAGCTGAAGACAACTTACAGGAGGTAAAGCAGGCGTAAAAAGCTGGCCTATAGTGGACACTGCGCTACCATCTTCAGCATATAATACTGACACGTAGAACGTTACCAATAAGGTCGGGATTCGTTTGTTTCATAGCTAAATTTATTTATTTATTTTACAATTTTAGGAAAACTAATATCTAGGTAAGTATATTACAAAAATGCTGTGTAAGTGACAACTAATTATAAGTTTCCACAGAAAAAAATTAGATTATTAACAACAATCGAAAAAAAATACGAAAAACAGCGTTTTGTTAACATGAAAATAAACTAAGTTTCATTAAATACCTAATAAAAATAAATGCTACTCAACAAGCGTTTGAGACACTTGGTTGAAGTATTAAATAAATCTACATCAACTATTTCCTTTCCAACTCTTTGGTCCTATCATTAAACACAGTATGTGATGATAGCATATCATTAAAAGACTTGCATGACCTTATTATGAATGAACGAGTTCTGCCTGGAGTTCGTCCTCACCACTGGCTCATCCAAGAGATTGGGCTTTCGAAGTGAGCCTATATTGGTGCGCAAACCTATCAGCTCTAACAGCTCTGGACAGTGCACCGTTCCGTTTGCTATATTTATGAGATAGCATAAGTCTGCAATATTCCTACGTTCGATAAAGGGTAAGAAATGGAATTTCCGACAGCGTTCAGTATAAACTGCAAGATAAATTTTCCAACCAACAAAGACAACTTACATGGGGTAAAGCAGGCGTAAATGGACGGCCTATGGTGGGCACTGCGCTGCCATCTTCAGCATGTAAGACTGGCACGTAGAAACGTTCGCGGAGTAGTGAGGATATTCGTTTAGCTGTTTCACCGGTTGCGTTGTCAGCTCGTTTACATATCACCTGCCAAATTTATATTTATTGAAGTAAACTACAGCGTTACAATTCCCATTTAACTACTTATAATATATGTATAACAATAAGGTCAAAAAAAATTATAATACGTATAATAATCTCAAATCAATAGCTCAAAGGATTAGCAAGCTGAAGTGGCAGTGGGCTGGCCAAATTATTTTTCCATCAACACTAGATTATTGTTCATCATCATCATCATCAGCCTATATCAATCCACTGGTGGACATAGGCCTCCCCTAATGAGCGCCATAGCGCCCTGTCTTCAGCTTGCCGCATCCAGCATCTGCCAGCAGTCTTTCGCAAATCGTCATCCCACCTGGTCGGAGGGCGTCTTATACTACGTTTGCCGAGTCGCGGTCTCCACTCAAGAACACGTTTACCCCAGCGGTTGTCGGTTCTTCTCGAGATATGACCAGCCCACTGCCACTTGAGCTTGCTAATCCTTTGAGCTATGTCGATAACCTTAGTCCCTATATACTCGTAAATAGTTAAATTATACGTACATCTTTAGCCTGCTCGCCATATTTATTGACCGCATTCTTGTTACACTGCCGGAAAGACGTTAACACATCCACTGCCTCGGCCGCGCCGTACTTAGCGGCGAAGTGGAGAGGCGTTTCGTTCATCGCTTTGTCTGGCGTGTTAAGGTAGCGGTCTACGAGGATTCCTGCGAATTCCTGCAAAATATATTAAAGTAAAATAAATATAAATAAATATCTGGACAATCCAACACAGCATGATCTAGTTCCAAGCTAAGCAGAGCTTGTGTTATGTTTGTTACCTAGATAACTGATATACTTAATTTATTATACACTAGCGAACCGCCCGGCTTCGCAGGGGTACTATATTCACGGTTTTCTGGTAGAAATCGCTCTTGAGCGATAAAACCGCCAATAGTCTGCTGTTAGCTTAATGGTTTCAACTGTAAACACTAGTTCTAATTTGTTCCTATGATTTGATTGTAATTTTTTTTGTTTATAAGGATATTATTACATAGATTTATATGTTTTTTATTATACATAGAAGAAAATACCCAGAACACATCTGCAGATAAGATTGATCTTCATCTGACTCAAAGCCCATAGGGTCTTTACTTTTTTTTCGAAAACTAATATGCTGTTGACCGCAGATGGACATGACAGCATTACCAGACTTTTGACGGGTGCAGAAGACGCCTAGCCGGTAAAGTTAGGTTGGGGCCATAAGCACAAGGGCCACCTCTTAGGTGCGAACCTCGGCTTGGGCGGATGCCAGAAGCTTAAAGAGGGAAATGGAGGTTCGGGGGTTAGTTGCGTAAAATGAGTCGCTTCATAAAGTCGTCTTCATACCACAGTATCGCAAACTTAATTGACATTCTGTGGTTATACACTTTTAACGGGACTCAGCTCAAAAATTTGCGATCCCTTGACCAAGGCTATGGTCCAAGTCACATGAACTTACCTCGCAAGCTTCCGGGTCAGTATCAGAGCCATACAACCTCTGCACAAACGCAGGGTTACCAACCGTCGTCAGAATAAGGTTACATAGTTCAGCGTTCATCGATTTAGCTGCGATGTGGAGCGCATTGTATCTTGAACCTTCCTGAAAGGAGATAAGATAGGTTACCAATCTGTGTGACACGGTTATATAAGGTCGAAAATAGTAAATAGTTCAATTTATTCGTGAAAGTCGTCGCACCTTCGAAATAAGTAAGGCCGCCATTTGTTATTCTATTACAGACAGACGGACGGACAGACAGACAGACAAACAGACAGATGGAGACAGAGAGAGAGAGAGAGAGACAGATTATTACACTATTACAGACAGAAATACAGACAGACGGACGGATAGACGAACAGACAGACAGACAGAAACACAGTGAGAGAGCTTTGTCTTTGAGACAATTACTTTTGCTTTTATAATTTTAGTATGGACGGATAATCAGAAGATAAGGAAGATGATGATGATTTAGTAGATGTATGTCGACACTAATACTATAAAGAGGAAAGATTTGTATTTTTGTATGTAACGAATAAACTTAAAAAACTAGACCGATTTCAAAAATTCTTGCACCATTAGAAAGCTTACTTTTCAGTAAGTAACATAGGCTATGTTTTAACCCGGAATTCCCACGGGATCGGGAACTACGCGGGTGAAACCGCAAGGCGCTGCTAGTATTGTATATTTAAGTAATACGCCACCATCTTTACGTGTACAACTGCTTCGTGTTCATACCAAGGTTGTCTGGAAGAGATCGTTCTTAGCGACAAGGCCGCCCATTATCCAACTGTTATCTATCTTTCTCTGTATTTTTTATATTTTTTGGTGTGCAATAAGGAATATTGTATTGTATGATAATGTCACACGTGTATTGTCTGCACAAAATCTCACTACATTTTTTTTCACCGATAATGATAACTTAAAGGAGTACAGTTTGGCGGTCGCGAACGTAAGAAACGAGGAGTAGCAAACGGGCTGAGTTGGAAGGGCCAGTCCTTGCAACTCAGCCAGTGGATTTCGTGAAGCGACTAACGGTACCCACCAGAGGAAGGATGTTGGAGGCACTTTCAGCAGTGGGCCGATGTGTGCTGGGGTGGATGCTTACCTGCATTATAGCTGGCGTATTCCCACTGCTGACCAGAAAGCGCGGGTTGTCCCACACGCGGTCCCTAACGGTCGTCGCGAGCCCCTTCTCTATCGCCTTCCGCAGCGCCACCATGTCCTGTGGAGACGGAGCCTTGAAGGGGTACGGCTTCTCTCCTATAAGAGCTGGAATAAACAATAAATATTAAAATAAAACACTCTTTTCATAATAGTTTGTACACAAAAAAAGTGAATTGAATCAAAATAAGTTGTGATTACAGATGTCAGTTAAGTGTTTTTTTTATTAATATTAAGCATTATAATTAAGTAGTAACATTACTTACTGATGTTTATTAGAAGAATATTAAGTTTATTTCATTTTTATTTACTTTAATTAAAATAATTTAATTTAATTCGTATTTTAAGTAGCCAAAGATATATTATAAGTTACTCTAAACAAATAAGAACTAATTTAATTTATTTTTTATCAAAGTTAAGATTTACATGTTCCTAGCTAAATTAAATTACTATACAGGTCTAATTTTATTTTACGGATAGGTCAAGATAGATAAGATTTCTATTAATTTCAGTCTAAATATTGCATGTAGATACTTTTACTTCTTTTTTGCACCAAATGCTCGATATTTCTCGGAAAACGCATTGCGGCAAATCCCAAATAACAAGGTATTGATTGTAACAAAATTAAAAATTGGGCAAAAAAAAATATTGTTTGAGTCTTGGTTTGTTTACTGAATATTAATCTGTGGTAGCAGGTGAATAACCTCCCTACAGTATTGTGCACCTATTTTGAAACACCCTATTGTCATATCTGTACGGTTTTTGTAGAGCTAAAAAATGTTTTTTGATCTTTAGTTTTTCTCAAAAATTTACATCAGACGAATGGAATCATACTTATATTATAAATGCAAAAGTTAATATGTTTGTATAGAATTATGTTACATCTTCACGTCGAAACTAATGAAATGGTCGGGTCTGAAATGTTTCATAAAGATATTTCTAGGTCTGGAATAAAACATAGACTACTTTTTATTTCATATATTAACGTGTGCGAAGCAGCGGGCTGAAGAGAGTAATGCATAAAAACTTTGAAATACAAATACAAAAATACAAAAAAATCTAGAATTCAAAAACTGTGAACAGTAACTGAGGGTCGGAGGGCCCTTTATTGCGTAGGTTATTTGACTTGTCTAAGTGCTTATTTTGTAAGCCTAAAGAAATAAACGTTATTGATATTTGCTAAGTTTATGCATGCATGTATCTAAGTCAACCATCAAGGTCACAGACTAACTAATGGATTAGTGGCGACACGAACTTAATTAATCCAATTAAGTGTCGCGTGAGCTTAATGAGGCCAGCGGGGTGTCATTCATTAAATTAGGCGATAACTTCTAATCGATTTTCACCATAATGGTAAATGAAAGACATAAGATAAAAAATAGATTCAAGCGTTACTTTGCGGAAATCCATTGCATAATATAAAGTGGAAATATTTAGTAACAAGTAAGGATGTAGTAGTTTTGCGCGGAATTGTTATCTACTATTTATTTTCATCTTTAACCAAAACAACCTGTATCGTAAAATATTTCCCATAAAAATGTCTTAAAATTTTTCATCCTCTTCTTTACAAGAACATCTAGAATTTCGGTAGAGTATAATTACGTTTTCTGCTAGCAACGGTTTTTCTTTATTTGTTAAAAGCAAAGCCTCGCGGTTGCACCCGCGTAGATCCCGTTCCCGTGGGAATTCCGGGATAAATATAGCCTATGTGCTACTCCAGACTATAACCTATTTTTGTGCCAAATTTCATCCAGATCCGTTCAGCCGTTCTGGTGGGATTGAGCAACAAACATCCATTTATCTAATCTTTCGCATTTATAATATTAGTGTGGTAACAATGATAAAATGATCCGGGTCAGTAAAAGTTCATCTTTTGCGATATTTTGCATTACGAATTTACAACAAAATGAAGCTGATCTTCTTAGATTTAACTTTATGGAATGCAATCACATATAAGTGTTTACAAAAAAGATAACAATAAACAATAGCTGTGTCAATAACAATTATCTTACAATACATCATTGCCACATTAGCCACACACTATTATGATAATGACCTTTTAATTATGCTTTTACTTAGCAGCCAGTTATTATGCAAAAACTTATGCTATTTTAAGCACTAAGCAAACTAGTGTTTAGTAAGTCAAGTACATGAAATTTTTAAAAATAATACTCAGATTAGAGATTAGAATATACCCTCAATTCCTTCCTAAATGATTGGGAAACCGCACAAGATTGCACGGAGTGGAAAGATTTAGATGAGGCTTTTGTCAAGCAGTGTGACTGAATAGGCTAATATAAAAAACAGCGATATATTTGTATTAATTTCAAGCCTTTTTTTTTTTTTTTTATTTGCTCTTGGTGGCTTTCGTGTCACTGCGGCCATGATGGGCCTATTGTGATCGCCACTTTATGTGTTCTCCCCTAAAGCCGCGGCGTTCAGAGTTCGCCACCTACCCTTGCAGCTGCTAGGAACTGAAGGATTTCCTTCGGGGAGAAGTCTCGTAGCTCGTCTGGGCCGAGCAGGTGCTTGCCCAGATAAGTACTACGTTTTTGCATCAGTGCTCCACACTCACCTAGCAGATGGAGAGGCGTTTCGTCCGCCTCCTCACAGAATCTACAGGTTTTTGTGTCGCATAGCCCCAATTTAAACATGTGCTTGTTAAGGCGACAGTGTCCAGTTAGGGCTCTTGTTATGATACGAAGGTTATCTCTGTTTAGCGCTAGGATTTGGTTAGTGTACCGTTTATCGAAGGCTTTTATCAGAGATTTTGAGTGATCCATGCCAGAGGAGTTTTTCCAAAGCTTGGTTGATTCCTCGTAGCAGGAATTTAAGAGGGTTCTTCAATTTCAAGCCTTAGGAGATGGATCATAAAAGTCATAAGTTTAGTACAAGGCATGTTAGGTATTAAAATAAGTAGGTAGTGATTGCGATAGCTTCTCTAACATTGTAACAGCTTGGGACGCCTAGGGAGGCATGCACCGTTTGACGACCTCTGTGGCGCGGTGGGCGAAGGTCGGCCTGCGACGCAGGAGGTTGCGGGTTCGATTCCCGCCTCGGAACAAATGTGTGTACGATCTGCAGACATTTGTTCAGGGTGTTCTGGTCGTTTTCTATGTATAATAAAAAATATCTATTTATGTATTGTGTTATATTATGTATATCAGTTATCTAGTACCCATAACACAAGCTCTGCTTAGCTTGGGGCTAGGTAATGCTGTCTAAATTGTCCAGCATTATTTATTTATTTATTAATTATATTTATTTATTGTTCTCTTATGTCCAGTCCATCCCAAGGTTGCTTGGAAGAGATCACTCAAAGCGAAAAAGCTACCCTTTATACTTCCTTGAGTCTCAGCATTCCCTTCTCTATTGTATTTTGTGTTAGTGTTGTACATAAAAATCCCTGGTTGTCTATTTATATCAAAATGAATCTTTTTTATCATTAATTCCTTTCCTTGGCCCAATCCACCTAAGCTATGCTTTAACTGCAACGTACAAGCCTCTCCAAAAGCGCGTATCTTCACTTACTTCACTACTGCCTCGCATCCCATTCGCGCCACGTTCCTGTATTGACTTTTTTTGTCCAGAACAAATAGTTTGAAAGGCTCACGTGATTCCCGCGTGAGTGTGGAGGTCCTTCGTAGTTTTACCGTGAATCACAATGAGACCCACGCCACGATTTCATGCCGTGATTCTCAATCCAGTGCGGAGAGGCCTTGTAGATAGGCAAAAGGGGGAAGCACTACTTGGTAAAGACCCAGTGGAATTAAGCTAGCCGACTAGATTGGATCACATAAACATAAAGGAACAGCTTAGGTGGAGAATGACTTTAAATTGATAATGTAGAAAATTCTTACAATTGTCATTTCCATCAGTGGTGTCAACGGGCTCGGCTCCTCTCAGAGCAAAGGAGACTGCATCCTGATGGTTCCGGAATGCCTTGAACCTCGATGACTTGTACCTCTTCACTAGTTCTAGTGCTTCCGATTTATTTTTGTAGACGTGAATTGCTTCTGTGGATTAATAATAAAAGAGATAATGTAAAGATTAGATGCATAGAACAGTTACATGTTATTGTTACCTATTACTAAGGTGCCCATTCCACTCATCCAATATCTTTGTCCAATGTGCATTTCATCAAAGAACTTGGATGACTTCATCCAATTTACTAGCCACACCAATATTTGATCAAAGATTTGGATTCTAGTTTCTGGCTGCAGCTTCACACATGTTGTTTTTTATGAAAATGTTTACAAGTTAATTCTTTTCCATGGAAACTGAAAATTTAAGGGTTAAATTGCAGCATATGGTTTATTTCAGGTCAAGACTTAAGAGCTCCACCTATGCAAATTTTTAGCCCAACTGTTGAGAAGTTTTGGTGTAAAGAAGTAACAATCATCCATCTATCCATCCACACTTTTACATTTTTATAATTAGTGTGATGTGATGTAATTTCATTTGAAATCAACTACGTAAATTGTTTAGGAATCTTGGACAAAAATATTGATAGGATGAGTGGAATATGCATCCATCCAATAACTTTGATTAAATATTGTACTAAGATATTGGATGAGTGGAATGGGACCCTATGAGTGAAAACAGGTGTAAAAATTTTAGATTAGGAAACAATGAAGTCTTCCATGTACTCAGAAGCAAAAAATGTTTAATAAGATGCATGACTATTTTCTCTAATCTTGTACTAACTGGTTCTTCTCAACCCTTATCATTTATATCTCCAAAGCTCAAACACAGTCGCAACTGCAGACGCGTTTTCTTTCTCTCATCTATTCAACTAGATACATACACAACACACAGCACAAGCACGGCAAGTCACACCCCTCAACCACACTGGGGTCTCCTGTTGCCCAGACTCTTAAGAGGCTGGTGTTCTCAGGAGTACCCCCTGCACAATCATCACACTTACCATAGCACTCACATCAACCACACTAGGGTCTCCTGCTGCCCAGACTCTTAAGAGGCTGGTGTTATCAGGAGTACCCCCCGCACAATCATAACATCTACCATAACACTCACATCATCCACACCGGGGTCTCCTGTTGCCCAGACTCTTAAGAGGGTGGTGTTCTCTGGAGTACCCCCCACACAATCCTCACACTTACCAAAACATAACACAAACACTCACCCATTCATAGATCAGGTATATAGATACCTGTCCTGTTCACCCACTCTATGTCAGACTTCTGGTACATATTGTAATTATTATTTGCTAAGTTTTTTATTTTTATTTTTTGTACATAACTCTAATCTAGATTTTTAATATATTCTAGCGCACAGAGTGGACCTGGTGACCCGTAATACAGGTTCTTGTGAACCTAAAACAGGCACCAGTCTCTCACAAAGTTAGCTTTAATATTAGCATTACTTACTTAGTCAGTTATTCTATCAACTAAGCTTTTATTGTGAGAGAAATAAATAAATTGAAATATGGCTAAACTTTGGAGCTTAGTGCATCATCGGCCACATTGTCACTTACCATTGGATGAGATTGTGGTCAAACCAAGGTAGTATCATTAATAAAATATATACAAACCTTCATCTGGGCCCTTCTTTATTTCACAAGGTATATAGACTCCGTAGTAGATGGTAGGTGGTTCCGTGGTCGTCGGGCTGTTTGGCGCACTCGTTTTCTTTCCGAGGGGATCCAGGCGCAACAACCTGCTTAGCAAACCTATGCTGTCTTTTTTCTCGGGCGATAATGATATTTCTTCCTTTATTCTTCCTAGTTCTCGCCCTCCCCCAGGTATAACAACGGCCTTCGACATCCTTGTCTCCTAAAAAATTGTAAACAATTACAAATGTTTTGTTTGTGACGCAAATAACAGCTCGGAATTAGAATGTTTATTTTTGTTAGCTTTGCTTACCTTTTACGAGCTGTCATAAAAACATAATCAAATATTACTATCGGGTGTTTGTTTTGTCAGCACATTTTTTATTTACACCACAAAAATGGTTGTATTTTATTTTAGTTACAAATTAAAATCGGTGAAGAAAAGCGTTGAATTGAATTGAAGTTGTTTTTGACCATAAACTAAGAAGTATACTACATTTTTGACGTAATCCGCGATCGTACGATTTCGCTTGGCTCGCCTGTCGCTGTCGTCGTCGGGCGAACCGGGCGAACCAATGAGAAAAGAGATCCCCTTTTGTCTAACGATGATGTTTTGACAAATACTAGTAAGGTGAGTGCATGTGCGGTTCGGTTTCATCATGCACGGTTTCATGAGTGCAGTCGTTTTTCGTTCGTTGGCATGCGTGGCTCATGATGAGCCACACATGAACGAACGAAAAACAACGCGACGACGACGCTGCCCCGCCGCCGACCGAACGAAAAAAGAGAGAATAAAATCCGAACCACAGAATTCCTTGTTATAAACATCCGAACCAAAAAATCATAGTTAAACAAAAATTATTGTGCGTGCTTAACCGAAATCTTTACGCGTCTTAATTATTACGTGCGAAAACTAAACAATTGATTTAGGCATTAAATTTAATAAGTACTGCTATAATCGAGTCATTTGGAACTAAAACTTTCATAGTATCATCGAGATCTAGAATCTAGCCCAAAGCTTTGATAAGCTGAAATGTGCAACACTAAAACCATAGACCAGGATTGGCATGCAAAGTAGTCAAACCAGCTGACATTTTATTTGTTGCCATCAACAAAGACGTAAAGTTCATTGTCTATGTTATTTTTCGCACCAAATTCGAAATACCAACGAGGTTGGTTTTATACGAAACCATAGTGAAAAAATTCTATGTCTATGTACGAAACATAAGCGATACGTATAAATTATTGTACCATGAGCGGGCCATCCACAGATTTATAAGTATAGTACTGGGGCTATCACTACTTCCTTCCACTAGAATGTACTTGTGGAGGTTAGTAGATTAGATATTACACTTGTCAGTTGACTGCACCACAAGAAGCAAACACCATGCAGCAGTGGTGCACCTAATCACAGGTGTACTAAAGGTCACAGCAGGCGTGCCATCGACTTCAGTGGCGCTGCGCTTGACACGAGTCGTGTTGCTTCTATTCTATTCTTAAATATTTGTTCACTGCCACGACCAGAACTCAGAAGTTACCGAAAAAGTGTGCCGCAATCAATCAGCTAAGTAGTTAGGTCAGTTGATCTAGGCATAAAACATGCTATTTGTTTATTATGATAACATAAGCCAATATTTTATGAATAGCTAAAATGTTGAAAAACCTTAGGAGGAATAAAGGTTGTTTAAGGAGGCAGGCATACATTATACCTACTAAGTTTCTTAGAGAAAATGGAAACTTAGCAAATAAAACACAAAATTTATGAATATTACAAATCATGTCATTTAGTTCATATTTTATTTTTATTCTTCTTAGATTTCTTATTACTTACTTCAGAAATAGATTGAATTTCTTTTTGAATGGAAAATGCATACAAATTGGCATTGATTGACTTCAGTGTTTCTATTTGTGATTTAAATGCAGCCTCTTTTAGTTTAAATTCATTTTCTAGTTCTTTAGAAGTCAAGTTCAATTCAGGGTCTCCAGTCTCAGGCCAGAATGAAATCTTTCTATTTGTAAGCACTTCTATTTCAGTGACATCATCAGAATCTCTTTCTAAAGTTCTTTCTAGACTGTGAAGTATGATGCTCGGAGTGAATTCTTGTTTAAAAATAGCTGGGTAGTTGACTGTAAAGAATGCGTTGGTTACAGGGCCTTTGTGTCTTATTGACCTCATGGGCTGCTTGCTTGGAATGTGCCATAAAATCACATTTTCATCATGAGATGCCGACATCAATGTTTCACCATCAAGTGAGACTGACAGACATGTAATAGGACTGCTATGGCCTGACAATGTTTGAAGATTTGTTTCAGTGTTCATAAGCATATCCCTGTTTCTTGGTGGGTTAGTCAAACTTTGTTGATGGATCTTTCCTTCAGAAGTCCCAACAAATACATTCAATTCCAAGACATCAAGTGCTATAGATGTTAGTGGGACATCAAATACTAAGTTTAGCAGCATCTCTCCAGAGGATAGATCATAAATCTTGCAAGATCTGTCACTTGACACAGTGAAAAGGCGACCATGCAGTCCTGTCTTGCTGATACACATATCAGTAACTGGCAATGTGTGGTCAGAAAAGATATACACTGGGTCATGTTGTCCAGCAGAAGATTGCATCACTAGATCAACTTCAGGGTGAGCAGACACCGTGGCTAGCATCCAGACCATCACCATCCCATCCTCTGCAGCTGACACAAAGTACCGTCCATCTGGAGTAAACTTCAACAGAGTTACTTTCTGATAGTGGCGATTTATGATGGTCAACAAGTTACCTGAAGAAGTCTGCCAAATATAGATCTTCTCGTCGATACCAGCAGCCATGTACGCTCCATCGCGGGTGATGGCTAAAGCGCTTGATTTTCCAGGCAGAATAAACCGCATGCCCTGCACTGTTTGGTGAGAATTTAGCGGCCATATGTGTAAAACTGGCTTTGTCTTCTCTACAGCTGCCAAGTAGTCGTTTCCAATGAATGAAAGCGTCTTCGGTTCAGCTGTGCCGCCGCCTTTGTAAGTCATGAGGCTGGTACCATTGTGAGGATCCCATACACAACACGTCCACAATGTATTATTCGAATCGCATGTGACTAGAACTTCTAAGGAAGAAGACATTATATTAATTCTTGGCGCAACCACAATTACAGTTAATTTGTCGAAGAGACAAATTTATCGATGGGGATTGCGATTGCTTGCGAGTTGCGGCTAGCGAGCGAGATCCATCCATGTGCTTCGCTTCCTTTCGCATTCGCTTCACAACAATGGCTTCCTTTTATTTATAGAACAGAACATGATTGAATGTTTGACTTTTGTAAAATTTGACAGAATATTGACAAAATGTGCTTTCAATACGACTAGATATGTCAGTGTCAAGAAAATCCTGACGTGCCATGGATGGAGTATTGTGACATGCAAAGAAACTGACCAATAACAAATTTCGCCCAATAGCATTTCATCTTGTATCAAATGAAACGCCATAGTAGAAATTTAGACCACTCTCATTGGTCTGTATAATCGGGTAAAAAGTCAGTGATTGTAATTTGGCCAACTTGTAAGTGCAAATTTTCATCAAATTCTGTGATAAAATTGTTAGTTGTGCATCAAATCTACTTCAAGAGATCGGCATCATGTTCAAAAAGTAAGTTATCCCTAAAACATCTATGAAAGTGGTTTTTGTTCAGCTAACAGTTATGGCAATAGAGGTTAGGTTTGGGAAGCAATTTTCTATAGACAACCAACATTTTTGTTTTCACGAAATTCTATTGGCTGAAATGTGAGATGACGTATCATACAGGTGAGCCAATAGGCGCTGCGTTATAGTGATGTCCCTGAAAAAAAAACAATACAACCAAAACCAAGCTCGAATACATTTATCTTTCATTCGATATCTGTTGACGAGTCATACGAATCATTCTCTTGACTTGACCCGATTAAGATGGAAATATATCCTCCAGAGACCTAATTACTACATTTTGAATAACAATCGCGTTTTGAACTAATTTAAATAAATATTAAAGTTAATTCAACTGAAGTAACAACTGTTCTCACTATGTGACTGAAAGTAAGTAGGTACCTACCTACCTACTGACTGGTCTCAATCTAACAATTACTCTTAATTTACAAAGTGTGTAGTGTAGGTAAACATTTGAGACCTGAACATACGTTAGTATCTTTGAGTATTCTGTAATATAATAATAAATAATGCTGGACAATTCACACCACAGCATTATCTAGCCCCAAGTTAAGCAGAGCTTGTGTTATGGGTACTAGATAACTGATATACATAATATAGTACAATACATTAGATAGATATTTTTCTTTTTATACATAGAAAACGACCAGATCACCCTGAACAAATGTCTGCAGATCGTACACACATTGTCCCGAGGCGGGAATCGAACCCGCAACCTGCGTCGCAGGCAGACCTTCGCCCACCGCGCCACAGAGGTCATTATGTAACGTGACCTGAACCTTTTGGCTCATGTTCTTATGTATGACCTACCTAAATAATTATTTATCAGAGTTTTGCCGGAACTACAAAAATATTAAATAGCCACTTTTATGAACTACTATACTAGCTACTGTACGCGGCTTTGCACGCGTTGTTTAAGGTGATTTTTGTTCCATGGCAATAGATTTGTGGCATAAAAAGTAGGATAATGTTAATCTCCAGCCTTTCCAATTAACTCTATGCCAAAAATCAAGTTGATTGGTTGTTTAGTTTGGGCGTTACAAACAAACATTCTTTCGCTTTTATAATATTAGTATAGATACACAATAACGATACTATACAAAATCACCACAATCATAACTCGTACACGATAACGATACGATATTTTTAACGAAAGGTATAAAAACAATTATATTTTTTTAGTGATTTGCAATATGTATTTATTCTAGTAAATGTTCGAACAAAAACAATAGAATCAAACTTTTATCATAATAAGGGGCAAAGTGGTATTTTTGAACAAAATATTTGAAGTAGGTACTCGTACTTTATGCAAAAAATTAATTACAGTGGTTGAAAAATAACTAATTTCGAAGTTAAACATGAAAAACAATTAAAGTTACGTTGTGTTGCTGTAGGTACGGAAAATGATATTTATAAGATTTTTTAGAAAGAGCTTCCATTATGGACACTATCGTATTTTTGCCTACGATCTTTGAATTATAGCCCGGCCACATTCTCCTTGTCTTACTTGTGCAGTTCAGTTTCTAGGATTGAACTGTCAGTACGCAGACGTTATATTAAGTTTTATTGCTCTATTTTCAATGTCACGATGTTGCTACAGAAGATATTATTGTCAAATAATCATAAAAGTACGATAATTATCGTACAAAATCGAAGGAATTGTGGCTCGATCGCATCGGTCGTTGGTTGTTGAATCGAATATTAGGAGCTCATGCTTGATGTGATGGATGACACTAGCATCCCTAGGACAGGACATCTCTACGACACGACGACAGCGCCCCGCTGCTGCGTCGCCCCGCCGCGCCGCCCGCGCGCCCCCACCTGCCCGAACTGACCGACCGACACGACAACCTTCCCCTCACCTCACCTCCTTCACCCCGTCTAGTTCGTCGTCACTCCACTCGTCAGTTCGTTTTTGCAGCTGATTGATAGTAATAGAGTGCGTTGTAAAAATTTATTTTTTAATTATTTTACTTATACATTTCTTTCGGTGGCGTGCGAACTGTGAACGACATCTATCAAAATCAATATTCACCACGTCCAGCGTGACACGTGGAAATAAATCCGTGGATCGTTAGTCCAATTTGTGACGTAACTGGATTCCCTAAAGTAACTGTCTGCGTGCGTCCACTAACAAAGGTCGTGGCTGGCTTCCATGTTTGAGATTACATCGCGTGAATGTTGAAGTGAAAATGTGGGAATTGGACTCCGAAATCGGGTCTCACAGTGTGTCGTCGGATGGACTGCGAAGGCGACAAGGATGGGACCCCGACGGAGAGAGCCTGACCTCTCAGATGGACGAGCTGGACGAAGTCTTAGCGGAGGAGGAAGAGGGTTGCCCTTTGCCTTCCACCCCGGAGGATCAACATCTTCTGGACGCGGAGATGGCGGAGGTTTTGAAAGCTGGAGTTTTATCGGATGAGATTGATCTCGGCGCACTAGCTCACAACGCGGCGGAGCAAGCGGAGGAGTTTGTGCGGAAGGTGTGGGAGGCTTCCTGGAACGTGTGCCACTTCCGTCACCTGCCGCGTTGGCTACAAGACAACGATTACCTGCATAAAGGACATCGCCCGCCGCTACCCTCATTCAGCGCGTGTTTCGCCTCCATTTTCCGCATCCACACCGAAACTGGCAACATTTGGACTCATCTGCTCGGTTGCGTCGCCTTCATCGGCGTAGCTGTCTACTTCCTGACCCGCCCTTCTATCGAAATTCAAATGCAAGAGAAAATGATCTTCGGAGTGTTCTTCGTTGGAGCTATCATCTGCTTGGGATTCTCTTTTGCCTACCACACTCTCTACTGCCATTCGGAGATGGTCGGGAAGCTATTCTCGAAACTGGACTATTGCGGCATAGCTCTGCTCATAATGGGCTCGTTTGTACCATGGCTATATTATAGTTTCTACTGCCACTACAGACCTAAGATAATATACTTGTCTGTAGTGGTTGTTTTAGGAATTCTGTCCATTATAGTTTCCCTCTGGGATCGTTTCTCGGAGCCTAGATTGAGGCCTCTTCGCGCTGGAGTGTTTATGGGCTTTGGTCTCTCTGGAATCGTGCCAGCTATCCATTATGGTGTGACTGAGGGATGGTTCAGTCAAGTCAGCAAGGCATCGCTGGGCTGGTTGGTGCTAATGGGACTGCTTTACATCCTGGGGGCTATGTTCTACGCTTTGAGAGTACCTGAGAGATGGTTCCCTGGGAAATGTGACATCTGGTTCCAATCCCACCAAATATTCCATGTACTTGTGATTATGGCTGCGTTTGTGCATTACCATGGTATCAGTGAACTAGCATCCTACCGTGTCACTGTAGGAGAGTGCTCCATGCCTCCCTCTACGATCGCATTCTAGCCGTTGTTTCACCAAATGTGATAATAGACCATAATTATGTATAATAAGTAGGTTACAGTCAATAGCTTCACTATATTTTGTAATATTGTAAAATAACAAGAATTTTGTATGTTCTTAACAGGAATAAACAGTTGTTGTGATAAATGATTAAAAATTACTTGGAAATGTTACATAGGTATTCGTGCAAGTGGAATGATTTCTGGTTTCAATGGAAATTTGCAAGGCACATGCCGACATGAGATTTAAAAAAAATATGAACAACCTATAGCTAATCTAATCAAAGTTTTCATATATCCAATGAATTAATTTCTAGTAGAATTTCATTTATTCACATACTTTTTACATCTATAATTTTCTTAAAAAAAACATTTGTGAAGCAAGCTTTGTTTTTAGATATAGTTTAATTTTTATTTATTCCTAAATTTAGTATTTTTAGATTAGCTAATTTCGTCCTAGAGTTTAGCAATTTTTTTTATACTAACTGCACATTATCCAAAGCTTTTCTTTAAAATATCAATTCATCTGTCTTGCAATGTACTTAAAATGTTTTTTTCTTATTCTGCAGATTAACTTAACGCATTGGCTTAGTAATACCCACAAACTATTTTTAATAATGCCCTCAAATTTCTTCCATTAACTGGTGCATTTGTGCTAGTACTATCTATTACTTTTGAATCTCACTTCAAAATAAATATCTATTTTTTTGATAATTTTTGCCTGCACTCTGTATTTTTTGGGTCTTTTTCTTATCATAACAATTTTAGTTTTTATATGCAATAATAATATTTAATCAACATTCCACAACTTTTTTAGTTATGTACAAAGAGTCCATAATCCATCTCAAAATATTACGTCATACATTGTCTTTTACATAATATTAAACATACTTAAAGTTGCAAAATATTCTAAATTATTAAAAATAAGTGTTCTTAAGTGCTTATAAAGATTTAATGTGTAAATATGATGAAAATGAGAATTATTGTCTTGGAAGTTTAAAGACTTTAAAGTAAAAAATTGCAGTTATGAAAAGTATACTTCTCACAAATTAAATATAAAGACCATGTCTTTTAATATAGCAATATGAGTATGTAATGTACCTAATTAAAATTAAGAATTATCTACTAATACATTCAAATTTCTTTTGTCTGTGTATAATTTCAAGCTTTTGATAATGATTTGATAACATATTTTTAATGAAGTAGACATCTTTAGATTGAAAAGGCAATTTAATTCTCTGTTTATTTTTGTATTAGCTGTTAGTAAATTTGTAATCAATGTACCTATTGTTGAAAATTCAAACTAAGATTTTTAACTTTAGGGCACTTAGATTGGTTTGTTTGATTATTATTTTATCTGTAAAGAAATGAATGTTAAATAGCATTCTATGTAGTTTAGTGCTTTACCTGTTCATGTGAGATTTTGTTAAATTGTTCTTTTGGGTGGGATACTGAAAATAAAATTGGTTTAAATCCATTATGTGTTCCTATTTACTCCATATTATTACTACATATTATTTATTGTAAAACTACAGACAGTTTTACAATTAATATAAATATTAATAACACAAATTACATGTTTTACAGCCGATGTACAATAATGTGATAAAGATAAAGCTTTACAAGACTCATGACAAAAATTTCTACTAACTTGCTTAAAATTACATGGTAACTACTACATATTATTATCATACATTAATACTAACACTTGATAGGAGCCATTTTCGTAAGTGAAATTTAAATAAAGTAGTTTTTTCAATTAAATTAATTTTTTATGAAAGAATAGAGATATTCTATTGTAAAACTTATTAACGTAACATTCCATTGTGAATATCGGTTTATGTAGATTTGAGTTGGTAGGTATTTATTTTGTACAGATGACGATATTCAGTCGTTTGTTATATTTCGAAAATTATAAGGTAGGTAGCTACTAAGAATCTGTAGAAGTGGAAAAATAAATGGTGAATGTAATGTTTGTGTTAATTCCTATTTTGTAAACGGCTACGTTTAAATTGCGCAGCAACGGATTTGTTGAAACATTAATGGACGTAGTTATGCAAAAAGGAACCAACCCTCAAGATGTTACTTTCGAGATAATTGAGTTTAAAGAATAAAGTTGTGTAGAAATGTCTAGGTAGCTTTTATTACCTTTATTGTTTTACAGTCTTGTGTAGGGTAATGAGGGCTTTATACAGAGCCTAAAAAGTTAAGATTTTTTTGGGCACAAGTAGTTGTTTTTATATTAAATTGCAGTTGGTTCCAATGCAAAATGCAGTTTTTGTGGGTTGGTTCCCTGTTACAAAAAGAAATGAAAGCAAATTATTAGGTTTATTCATGTTTTATTAAGAAAAATGCTTAACTACTAAACAAACTAAATATTGAACACAGCTAAGTAAAGTGGCACAAACAATCTTCTCATTCAGGTACATGCTAAACATGTTTTCTTATTTTTACGTTATTCAAAGTTAAAATATAGTTAAGTTAAATAGTTTAGGCTTTTTTTAATATCTTTATAAATTCGGATACTGACCGGCGTTGTTATTTACTATATTATATAACGCCGGTTGTATTGTGACATTGTTATATACCATATGCTATGGTTCCATTTAACATATTAAATCAGCTCATTATAGTAAATCACGCAGCATGGTTCTAGATTGTAAAATATGAAATGTCGAAATGTGGGTTAGTTCCCTTGTGACATACTCATATCTTTGCTAAGAGCCGTTAGATTGCCAGGATCTTTTTTGAACATATAGAATACATGCTTAGGAACCTCCCTGTGCACTTAACTCCATTTTGACCGAGTTGTGGGTTGGTTCCTTTTTGCATAACTACGTCCATTTATGTATTGCATTCGAGGTATTAATTTGCTAATACAATACGTACCTACGAGTCAAGGACTTTAGTCACAGAACTGTACTTCACAGTTTGGTGTTTTTTGCACTGAATTTGTAAATTGTAAAAAAGCGAGCTAGGTAGGTACCTAGTTTCAGTAGGCATCACTAAGAAAAATGGTCTAAGTCAAAAGGGGTAGCTGTAGGTAAAACTCTTCTACCTTTTTGTAAAAAATCGGGAGCATAATGGAGAGTGAGTCCTAGAATATGTAACATGATGACTGTTTGAATGCAATAAATAAAATACTGAAATACATAATACTATAAGCTGACTTCTTGTAAGTACCTAGTAGTCAAGTCTGCTATAAGCTATTACCTAGTAGGTACCTACCTACCTAACTCGATCAATACTGCCCTTGGAACTTGAAACGGCAAAGCTGACGTGATCCACCTATAAGTAGGTAGGTAGGTACGTACTTTACTTTCCCACCTTGGTGATAATGTGAAGGCCAGCTTTGTTTTCATTGTCTGAGTACTTTTCTAGGTAGAAATGTTTTGAAACTTCTCTCCCTTTGAGGCATGTGTTCTTCGAAAAGTTAATCGGACGATACATTCTAATTGTGTCTTTTTTATGAAGTTTTCATATAGGTAATCAAAGTTAACATGATGAGGATGATGATGATGAGGTTTCGTAGTACCTAGGTAAACCACCCTGGAAAGTAGGTGACGGGAGGTGGGTTCCGTGCATTCACCTCTGGTCTAATTCTAAGGAAACCTATATTACATATAAATGTCTGATGCGGATTTATGTAGCACAGATATCTATCTAGTTTTATGACTCCACAACACCCTAGCCGCACCCTCTCGGATCGTGATGGATTAGCATGGTAACTTCATGGCTTTTCAATCTGTCAGGCTGAGTTAATAGGTAGGTACTTAATTAGGCTTGACGTTATCATCACAAGATCATCACCTGAACGACGATATCGCACTATTCGATATAGGCCTCCCCCTTAGAACTAGGGTAAGGGGCCCTGTTTAGATAGGTACCCACTGCACAAGGAGGGGTTTGTAATCGAGAAAATGTTCAATGAACTGAAGTCAAGTATTTCTAGATGCCCACCACAACCACGTAACTAAGTAAACGTTGACTGTAGGTAGGTAAGGTACCTACCTACCTACTTATCGTCAGTAATTCAGTGTTCTGTAGGCAGAAATAAATAATGCTGGACAATTAACACAGCATTATTAGCCTGGATCAGTAGAATCGGCACCTTAGACCTCGTCTCTGACCTTAGATATCCTTTGTCCCGCTCCTATATAAACGCAAAACCCTATGCCTAGTATTCCTAAACAAATTAAAAAAAAATCTGTCGCTCCGCTCCGGAGAATGCTTGCCCGCGGCGAGGTTTTATAAATATATTTAATAAAATTAGATAGAGAATGATCTTCACGGTTTAACAGCCACGTTTTTATCACGTTTCCTGTAATCTCTATGCTTACCCAACAACAAACAAGCAGAGGTTCCAAAGTTCAAATTGCATTATTTTATTACATTATTTCATTTATTGGTTCGTTACTCCTATCTTGTGGAATACCTACTTATGTACAATAAAATGTACGCAGTAGGTATTGTCATTTTCCTCCAGCTCTGGCCGTTCGTTGCCTTTTGACCTTATGTCATTCAGCGCTAAGGGCGCCCTCTATGAGAACAGAACTCAACGCGAGATTTTTATTCCCGCGGTAAATTGGATTTTTCCGTAGATTTTTTTGCGAATCACTAGTGGTTATGGATCCGGCGAAATCTTTATTAATTTTTATCTAATTATTAGGACATTACTTGAAAAACCCGAAACATATAAAATGTTCTTTAATAGGTAGGTACCTACCTACTTAGTTCAATTATCATCAATGATGATTCATCATCTTATTCTCAAGAACTAACTTCTGTTTTTATTGAGAAGTTAAGGTTTAAGTAAGAATTTAGAGGTAACTTTGCGATTTTTTTCTATCGTGAAAGTTTTATGGAATCGTTTTTTCGAAACATATGATCTATAGATAATGTTGTGTAAATTGTCCAGCACTATTTATATATAGTAGGTAAGTCCTGAACTTTATCGTATATATAATTTCAAAGTTAAATAGGTACCTACCTATTTATTTAGTAGTTTGGAAGATAAGAATATTTGTCGGAGTTGATTTGAGGTAGGTATAGTATAGATAGGCCCGTCATAATTAGGCTTTCACCTTGGTTTAATTCACCTCGGATGAGGGGCAATAAGCTGTAAACTCATATACACCTTCATTTTGGTGTTCTAATAGTTAAGAGTCAAAAGTCTCATCTCGTGTCTGCGCCGCCCCGCCGCCCTCCGTAAGTAATCAAAGGTCAAATTTCGATCTCCAATGATTTTAACATTTAGCACGCGAAGGATGGCAAACCATCACGAGTGAATGTAAAATGGCCGGCCGCACAGGTCCGATTTTCGTCGAATACACCCATCCATCAGACAAAAATCGGACGTGTGTGGCCAGCCTGATAAACAGCGGTTGCGCTGGGGTAGATAGAGGGGTCGTTCGGATCATAGAGACGTTTGGATTAGCTGGGGTTCGAACTTGGATTGGAGGTCCTGCTGTATTATAGATACTTACTAAAGTCTTTCCTAAGAATGTTGAACCATGTCATAAGGACTAATCGGATAAAAGATAACTTAGATAGATAAGGTTGTAAGTACGTAAGGTAAGTACCTAAGTAGGTATTTCTTTATTATCATGCGAAATGTTGTGATAAGACTAAAAAGTGTGTTAAGTTTTAAAATAGATATTTGACTAAATTGTGTCCGTGATGGTAGCGTACACATAACCGAATTCACGTTTGTTGTTATGCCTAATATATAGCGTGTATATAGAGTATAACTAGTGCAAAAGTAAAATAAATAGCGCCTCCTTGGTTTAAGAAATAATGACCATTGTTTGTGGGTACGCCAGCATAACGTTATGCTAGCGTACACACGACCATTCTCAAAAACGGCTTATACTATAGCAACAAAATTTATACACAATAATAGAGTATAAATATCGTTTCAGCTATGCAAAATTTCATAATGTTTGCTCTCATGGAACAAGTCTATAAAATAACACCTGAGCTGGCGTTATGCTAGCGTACCCATTAAAAACCGAAATAGTTCCTATAGAAAACGAGGTTCTCTTAATGTAAATGTTATATGTATAAATAGAGTGTGAAATCCTCTTTCTCCCAGTAGTCATACTTTATGCAAATTCGTAATCAAACACTATAAAAAGTTAAACGACTAAATTTACTAGATAGTGGTAAGTAAAAATTCTATGTCTATGGGTAATAGTGATTCTGTTGGTACAAACCTAAACTAAATTAGCGTAAAAATGATGCTGTCACCTTCATTTCAATCGAAAAACAAGAGACGGCTACAATTTTAGGCTAGTTTAGCAGTAGTTTAGTTTCGGTTTTGTGCTAACAAAATCACTACCAATGTGTGTAGGTAAGGTAAGTACCTATATAACCTAGCCTACCTACCCTGCTAAACTAACCTAGTATGCCTACCTAACCTAGTATGATGCATTTTCTTGTCATAACATTTTATTGTAGCTAAACCAGAAGTATAAATCGTGTAGATGACGAATGTGAATAAAGACAACATCGGGATAAGATAGCTAGACCAATGTGATTTAAGGGGCAGGTAGGTATATGACACCATTTTGTGAATAGGATAGGCATAGGAGCGGTATAGAACAGAGCGGTGTAAGCTCAAAAATGCAAGTTTTTGCTGATTATCTTTTAATTAAGACATTAATTCAAAAAAATAAGCCGAAGGTGCCCTCGGTATTCTTTTGTTTAATATGGATGATGATGACAATAAAAAAAATCTTGTGATTGGTAGTTTAGGAGAAAAATTGGAAAAACTAAAAAAAAACAGATGGTACTTTGCACAATTATTTCTGATTTTTAAAATATTTTTTTTTTTAATTTTCGAATCGAAGGTGCCCTGCCTTGTATCCCATAGATTATTATGTATTTTTTTCAAAGCTTTTACAATAAAGATGACGGAGAAAATTTGTTTAAAAAAAAATAACCCAAATTAGCCCAATTCACATCTACCTGGGCCTTAAGCGGGACAGCATGCTGGCTGTCCTGCTGGTTTAGGATAGGACAACATGGTGGCGCCATCGTGGTGACTTGAGCTACCAAGCGAAAAACACCAAAACAAACACCACCACCAACTGGTGGTAGATTTAGTTTTGCGCCACCAGGGGGTGATTTGGTTGCGCAACCAAGCTGATACCAGCTGCACCTCCATACACGTACCTACTCTACTCATACTCATAAGTAGGTACATAGGTACACTCCGTACACATTTTGTTGGTGGCGCGACTACTGGTGCACGGTGGCGGCATCTGGGTGTCCTAATGAGATAGGGCCCATAGATAATAAAAATAGTATCACAAAACCATAGATTACAGAAACATGATATGTCTAACATAACATAGACACATTAGGCACCTTACTAACAATCTTCTCGAATTATTTGGCTTCAATATATTCCTCGTTTTGGCTCCATTCCAGAAAACTGCTTCGCATAATCTGTCTTAGTATGGGCATAAATCTATTCTATGGTATGGATATCTAACCTACCAGTTACCTGCTTATACTTACCTCCTTTGGATAGTTCAGGAATTTATGCATCCGTATACTCAGCCTGGGGAAGTGGGGATTACTGGTACAACCCCCCATTCCTTAGCATATTATGCTATGAAAGGTTCCTTCCAAATCTATTTTCACTATTGATGAATTTGAAGTAGTTTTATTGTTTTTTGAAAAATTATATCATAATATGATATGAACACTTCGATAACGCGATCCAATTTAAATCAAGTGGCGACATCTAGTTGAGAAATCGAGCCATATTTAATTTGATGTCATGACTCATGACATGAATGATGGATGGTACATGGATGAAGTCTGCTGGCTGATGGTGGATGCGGCAAGCTGAAAAGAGGGCACTATGGCGCTCATTAGGGGAGGTCTATGTCCAACAGTGACTTGACTTGTCAAAATATGCGCTGATGACGATGATACTGATGACATGGATGAAACGATTAATAAAAAGACCCCTTGTTTACACCAGTTGTCATTAAAACAATTTGCTACCAGTGATTGTGAAAATTGTCATGTGATGATTATTTTAGATACGTTTTACAACGCACGTAATAACTTCCTCGATTATCATAAACATTATACGATCCGCCTACCAATATTAAAATCGCCCTACATACAACAGCGATAGAATAAATAACAATAAATAAATAAATAATGCTGGACAATTCACACAGCATTATCTAGCCCCAAGCTAAGCAGAGCTTGTGTTATGGGTACTAGATAACTGATATACATAATATTATAATACAATACATAGATAGATATTTTTTATTATATATAGAAAACGACCAGAACACCCAGAACAAATGTCTGCAGATCGTACACACATTTGTCCCGAGGCGGGAATCGAACCCGCAACCTTCTGCGTCGCAGGCAGACTTTCGCCCACCGCGCCACATCGGTCGTCCAAATCATCATAATCTATTCAGGCAATTCTTCTCTTTCATCTTTGTATCTTTAATAAGTGAATTGCCGTGAATTTTCTGCGTTATCTATATCGAATAGCTTCGAAAAAATACATTATACCTAATCTATGGGATATACTATAAGGCAGATCCCTTTCATTTCAAAAATGAAAATAATAGTAAAAAGTACCATTTTGTTTTCTTATTAATACCGTTTTTCTCCTAAACTATCAAACACAAGATTTTTTATTGTCATCTACGAATAAATGTAAGTATACATAATAATACCTTTTTAAAGAATAGAATATAAAGGAAAACCTTCGGCTTATTATTGCAAATAAATGTCCTACTGAATAGATAATCAGCAAAAAATCTATTTTTGCGCTTACGCCGATGCTCTGCTGTGTCACCCACCACGGTCCTATAAACGCAAAATCCTATGTCTATCCTTTTCCAAAATGGCGTCATATGGCTGGTCTTTCGAAAAAATAAACATTTTCATAATCTGATCTGATGAAATCTAGGATTTATAGACTCCTACACCTAATATTCCATTTCATTCTGTACAAAAGCGCCAGGATAGTTTTTTGGTTATTTGATAAGTTTGATAAAAAAATATCGATTACCTATATCTCAATTTTGGTCAGATTTGCCTTCATCTTCCAAACAATAAGACTTACTGACTAGATTTTTATATTGAAAAATAAAGCAAAGGCATAAGAGATTGGCCAAAGCAAATTTTTGATTACTTGAACCGTACTCTTTTAATTAGTTGACATCTTCATTTTTAGGGTTTCAAAGATCGGTTTTGAAACCCTTATGGTCTCGCTCTGTCCGTCCCCGCTCTTTCTTGAATATCTCAGTAACTACTGCAGCTATTAACTTGAAATTTGAAATAATGATACATTTCGTGCGCCATTACTGATTTTAAGAAAAAAATATATAAATAAATGAAAAATGAAAATGAATATTTTCAGTACAAATTTTGATGTTGAAATTTCAAAAGAGACCTAGGAAGGCAAATGGGGTATCAAATGAAAGGTATCATTTTGTACATTTCAAAACACTTTTTGAAATTTCTGTAAATTTCATACTTTTTGAAATATTTCAAAAAAAGTCGAAAAATTGACCATACCCCCCCCCCTATCTCCGAAGATTGCACACCGATCCACGTACAATGTATTAGGCGTTTGTAGATATCAATCTATATTTTACAGGAAAAATATAGAGAAGTCTGTAATAATAATAGTTTTTGAAAAATGGTCAAAAAGGGGGAGAATTTTTTTTCAGAAGGGGGGGTACCTACCTATGTGGGGTATCAAATGAAAGGTATCGTTTTGACCATTTCAAAACACTTTTTGAAATTTCTGTAAGTTTCATACTTTTTGAAATATTTCAAAAATAGTCGAAAAATTGACCTTTCCCCCCCCCCTATCTCCGAAGATTGCAGACCGATCCACGTACAATGTATTAGGCGTTTGTAGATATAGATCTATATTTTACAGGAAAAATATAGAGAAGTCTGTAATAATAATAGTTTTTGAAAAATGGTCAAAAAGGGGGGGAATTTTTTTTCAAAAGGGGGGTACCTACCTATGTGGGGTATCAAATGAAAGGTATCGTTTTGACCATTTCAAAACACTTTTTGAAATTTCTGTGAGTTTCATACTTTTTGAAATATTTCAGAAAATTGTTTGTCCAAATAATTGGCAAATGTTTGAAACCCTCGGCGCGCGAGTTACACTCGCACTTGGCGAATCTTGTTAAACTTTGCACAAGCGTTCTGCTTCTGCTCTGTCCTGCTCATATGAACGCGAAATTCTATGCCTATCCTTTTCACAAAAAGGCCTGGGAAGAGGCTTAAGTGCATTATGGTCGGAATAAAAAAAATAAACTTGAAACTTGGCCCACCCAGCTTTGTTTGCCGGCCGAGATGATTTATAACAAGTTTTGCATATAAAATGTATGTCCTCGTAATTTGACCTTTTGCAGTTTTGTTATAATTTGTTTCCGATTCTTTACTTCCGATATTTATCATTGCATCATTTCCTGTTCTGTCACATAAGCTTGATTTAAAAAAAAAGATTTAACTAGCATTCCGCCACACCTTCGCACGGTTATCGATATTTTATTAATCTTATACTTTTGCTGGAAATCGAACCGATTTATTTTCCCAAAAATATGACGACAAATATATCTAGACTACCGTGAGACTCAGGATATTGAGTCTCACGGGAAAAAATAGCACATAATCCCCCCCACCCCCAAAAAATCATCTCGGTCCATGAGACAAACACCCTGTGGTGTTCGTTCGGTGGAAATCGATTCGATTTCCAGCAAAAGTATAACTTCATAAAATATCGAAACATCCAGTTTTCGTTTTCTTATACATCGAGGTAATGAATTCTTTCACGACTTTTCTCTAATTCTCATGGTAGGTACAGGATTTGGCCATCCACTCCCATCTCAAAACGACATCCTGTATATTACTTGTTATGTTACGTCTCTGATATGCAAAGGTTAGGTTAGGTAGGTACCTATTAAAAATTCCAAGGTGCTATAAGCAACACATGTATAGATTGAAGAACCGTGAATGTTATCACCATTATAATCCATAGCCATATTTATAAAACTTTCAAATTGATTACGAAATTACGAGTTAAGGCGCTTTCACACAGCGGATCTGTTTTTCAGGTCCGTTTTTTACAAATCCCTGGCAAAAATCCAATACATCAAAAAAATTAAATGAAACAAAAGGGAGATTAATTGCAAGCTTCTCGAAAGTGGACGACTCAAATTAGGTCCATTTCCAATCACCTCAGTCATAGTCAGAATTTCGTGTTTCGACTTTCGTGTTTCGCGTGTTTGCTGCGATTATTTCGCCATTTGCAGATAGGGATAGAAAGATACGATACGACATATTTGTGAATAAAAAGAGTGCTATCTCTTTTATATACACGTTTTGTTGCTAGTCGTCGCGCGCAGTGCGTACGTTGTCTCCAGCAGGGCTATTCACGATGGCTCGAAATTAAATCTGTCTAGGAATCAAAAACAGATCCGCACAAAATTCAAATATTTTAGCGTTTAGAAATATTTTCTGCGTTCTGCAAGGAATTAAACTACCAGAAAAGAAGTTTTCCACAAATCGTAGACATGTTTCTATGAAACCATATGTTACAATAAAGTACAAACAATGGAGCAATATGTAATTTATGTTGATTTTTAGTAATAAATCACTTTTAATAATAATTGCTCCAACAGTAGTTATAAATCGAAATTGTTTAAAACATAGGTTCATAGAAGTTTTCCATAAATCGTAGACATGTTTCTATGAACCCATTTTACAATAAAGTAAGAAAAAATTGAGCAATAGGTATATTGCTCAATTTTTATATAATTTATGTTGATGTTTAGTAATAAATCACATTTAATAATAATTGCTCCAAAAGTAGCTAAAAATCAAAAAAATTCAAAACATAGGTTCATAGAAAATGTTCAACTTTTAATAGAAAACTTCTTTTCTGGTAGTTCTGGTCTTTCCAGAACGCAGAAAATATTAAAAACTTCTAAAATATCTGAATTTCGCACGTTCTTATCTGTTTTCGATATCGAGCCTCGGTTTCATTCCCAACCATCGTGAAAAGCCCTGTAGGTAAGTCTAGGTACCTCTTTCCATATTTGTTGTTACTTTAGGTAAGCATATATTGGACGCGCTCACCATCTCGGAAATAACGGAACCTGTAAAGCGGATCCTGTGTGAATACGCCCTTAGGATTGCGTTGATAATGTATGTTATAAATGTTATGTTATATTATAGATAACCATTCCGGTAATTTAAAGTTTATTTAAACAACTACGTAGAATGATAAGTCGATAAAAAATAGCTTGACCTAAGTTAGGTTAGGTTAGGTTAGGTTAGGTTCCCCCCCGAGGGGTTCCCGCCTTGCCGGGGCGGGGGGGCTTAGTAGTCGCGGACTGGTCACCCGCGGTGAAGCTAAGAGGAACCCATGGGGCCGTGCCAACGCAGAGGGCGAAATGGCCGGCCCCGGGATGGACCGCTCCTCTGGGTTTTGCGCTCTAAGCCCAGTTGGAGTGGTAGTAGGTTGCGGTGCTGTATGGGCGGTGCCGTGACTGAGGCGGGCGGCTGTGCTGTATGGGCGGCATGGCCGCAGGGAGATGGAGGCCGCGGCGGGAGAGGAGTGCCGGTATTGCGGTGCGCCGCTTTCCCTGCCTTCCGCGGCCTTGGCGGGGTCGCCACCGTTTGATGGCGGACGCGGTGGGGTCGCAGGGGAGGAGGAGTGTCGGTGTTACGAGGGCCGCTCTCCCTATCCTCTGCGACCGCGCGGTGGCAGGCGACGGGGCCACATGACTGACCCGTCGCATGGGGACCTGGGGCGTCTGGACACGGGGTCGTTCGGCGCCCTTTTGGCGGGTAAGGTCCCCGAGGTGGTCGCGGCACGTCACGTGTTTCTGGCGTGTTGCGAAGGGGGGTGCTTCACACCCCCCATTGAGGGGGGGCCCGATATCGGGCAGCCGTGGTGGGTTCGTGGATGAGGTAATAAAACGTTCCCATGTTCCCACCACAAGCGGCAGAGACGGAAACACCCTGAGGGTTTTAGTGGGTTGGAGTCCCACATAATCGTACTGTCTCCCCGTGGCAGTGCGATATGCGTGCGCATTTCCCTCAGGATAATAAAAAAAAAAAATAAAAAAAAAAAAAATAAAAAAAAAAAAAAAAAAAGGTTAGGTTAGGTTATCCTTAAGGGGCCTCTTCCAAGGTCGTTTTGTAAAAAGGACCGAGTGTGCAAAAATCAAGATTTCTTCTAATTAAAAGAGTACGATTCAAGTAATCAAATATTTATTTTGGCGAATCTGTTACCCTGCCTTTGCTTTATTTTTCAATACAAAATTAAGTCAGTAACTCCATATTGAAAATTATATTCACATTGTTTGGGAGAAGAAGGCAAATATGTAATCTAAATTGAGATGTTATAGATATTTTTTTTTATCAAACTTATACAATTAATCAAAAAACTATCTTTGCGCTTTTGTACAGAGTGAAATGTTATATTATGTGTAGGATGAGGTTTAAGAATTCTAGATTTCATATTTAAACAGCAGTAGGATCTCATAGATCATGAAAATGTTGATTTTTTCGAGGGACCCGCCTTAATTATTGATCACTAGCAGCGCCTCGCGGTTTCACCCGCGTAGTTACCGTTCCCGTGGGACTTCACTTCTTCATCATCTATCTAGTCCCAAGCTAAACAGAGCTTGTGTTATGGGTACTAGATAACTGATATACATAATACAATACATTACATAGATAGTTATTTTTTATTATACATAGAAAACGACCAGAACACCCTGAACAAATGTCTGCAGATCGTACACACATTTGTCCCGAGGCGGGAATCGAACCCGCAACCTTCTGCGTCGCAGGCAGACCTTCGCCCACCGCGCCACATCGGTAGTCAAGATGATGCTTTGTAGATTGTCCAGCAATATTTATTAATTAATTAGGCCCAGTAAAATCAACGCCGGGTTTTGGTGCCGAAATAACAAGAACTAGCAAGCACGATATCGTTAGCTCGGCCTTTCGAGGTACCTGGCTGGCTCTGGCAGCCTATGAGGAAATATCTTGCAGCAACGTAGCTGTGGTTGAAATAATATTTCCTTGTAGACATTATGACACAGAAGTAAGTAAGCCATGGCATTACAATACAAAACATTTTATTGTACACCAGAAAAAGAACATTACAAAAAGACATATTACATAAGACAAGTTTGTACAATGGGCGGCCTTATCGCTTAGAAGCGATCTCTCCCAGGCAACCTTTGGATGGAAGGAATAATATGAATATAAGAAAGGTAGGGGGTGTAGAAAAGATAAAATAAACATAAATATATTTAAATAATAAACATAAATTATATTAAATAAATATTACAAATTACCTAACTCAATATTCACACATAAACTAAGTACTTAGATAAAAAAGAAAAAAAAATATTTAATATAATACTATTAAGTAATAACAAGAATTGATGATATTATGACCTAGGTAAAATCACATCTTTGTATATTTCTTGCGAATGGAAATAAAAACAAGATCCGCCAAGTGCGAGTGTAGCTCGCACGCAGAGGGTTTCCAACATAATTTGTCAATTCTGCCCGCATCCAACATTTATTTCCAGATTTGAGTTACATAATAATTATATTGCCGGAATCATAAAAAAGGCGCGTCTGCTTATATCTTTAGTATTTTACTAGCTTGCTTCGGTACTACTTTAACACAACAAAATATGCAGCATCTGCACACATATTTAGGTACACTCAATTAAAGATAGAAAGACAAAATTCGGTAAAACTTGAAAAGTCGCATTTATGTAAATATTACTTATCTATAGTAATTGGCAAATAAATCGTTTTGTATTTTTGTTGTATTTGTATGCCTTGCATTTTTTGTTTAAATTTGAAAATACTGGACCGATTTGAAAAATTATCATTGGAATCCTACATTATACAGGGTTACCGGTTAAGTCGACCTAGATCCTGGAGGGGGTGGTACCTCCCATAATTCCTGACTGATTTCACTATGAAATACCCTACGCCAAACTTAACCGTTTTCAAGATATTGCACTTTGAAGTTTTTTAAAGAAAATACCCTTTTTTTGTCTATTGGTTTATTTTTTTTGGGATTTTGACCTCTATTGTATTTGGGTTTGCGATTTTTGAGTAGTAGATGAGTTGTTTTCTTATTCTTAACACTAAAATTGCAGTTAACTTAACCAACTGGGTCGCAGTAGACGATTGATAGTTGGAAATGGAAATGAATTGGTAAAAAATATTTTTTTCTTTCATAAATATTAAAAAAAATGTCTATGACAGTCATGCTGCAGATTTTCTAAAAAATATCTACGTTTCATTAGCTATCCAGCAAGGTATAACAAGCTAGGGTATTATTAGAATTCTTAGAAAAAACTTTGATGAAAGGGTCCCAGGTAGTAGTAAAAAAGAACAGTATTTCGTTGAGTTACTTGCTGCACCTATTGTCCTTCGTGGGATTGCGGTGCGTGCGAGCGGGATACCATACGATGTAAGCAGGAGTGAGCGAGAAAACACAATCTCGGCCATTTTATAGTGGTTTGGTTAACTTTGGTTAGTCTGCTTACGCGATTCGTCGTTATTTTTTACTACTACCTGGGACCCTTTCATCAAAGTTTTTTCTAAGAATTCTAATAATACCCTAGCTTGTTATACCTTGCTGGATAGCTAATGAAACGTAGATATTTTTTAGAAAATCTGCAGCATGACTGTCATAGACATTTTTTTTAATATTTATGAAAGAAAAAAATATTTTTTACCAATTCATTTCCATTTCCAACTATCAATCGTCTACTGCGACCCAGTTGGTTAAGTTAACTGCAATTTTAGTGTTAAGAATAAGAAAACAACTCATCTACTACTCAAAAATCGCAAACCCAAATACAATAGAGGTCAAAATCCCAAAAAAAATAAACCAATAGACAAAAAAAGGGTATTTTCTTTAAAAAACTTCAAAGTGCAATATCTTGAAAACGGTTAAGTTTGGCGTAGGGTATTTCATAGTGAAATCAGTCAGGAATTATGGGAGGTACCACCCCCTCCAGGATCTAGGTCGACTTAACCGGTAACCCTGTATACCGCTAGTACCTAATACAATGGTTACATTCATGTAGAATCAAATCATATTAGCCCATACACTGACAAGTCCTGGTAATAAGTAAGTAATATTTTATTGTAATAGTTCAATGTTTATAAATTTAAAAAGTTATAAAAAACGTATTCTTCACAGGTTTCTAATCTACATCATTGTCACAGCCCATACACGTCCACGGCTGGACATAGAAGTCCCACATACGACGACGACGCCACAAATAACGGCCATGAATCGCCTCTAAACTACTCACTCATGAATAAATACTAATATATTTACTAATATATTTACTAATATATAATTATTTACTAATATATAATTATGGCAATACTATAAAATACGGATCTAGTAGATAAGTACTCATAGCTCATATTGGTGTTACCTAGGTAATTTAAGAAACTAAGAATACTAGAATACAATGATGAAAATGCTATGAATAAAGATTTTCTTATTTTTAATACCAAAAAACCACTTACACAATAATAGCTTCAAAACGATATTGAATAGGCAGTTTAGAAGCCAGTAAATAAATAAATAAATATAATAAATAATGCTGGACAATTCACACAGCATTATCTAGCCCCAAGCTAAGCAGAGCTTGTGTTATGGGTACTAGATAACTGATATTATACGTAATATAATACAATACATAGATAGATATTTTTATTATATATAGAAAACGACCAGAACACCCTGAACAAATGTCTGCAGATCGTACACACATTTGTCCCGAGGCGGGAATCGAACCCGCAACCTTCTGCGTCGCAGGCGGCAGACCTTCGCCCACCGCGCCACATCGGTCGTCAGTAAATTATTATTTCTTCTTCTTGCGTCGTTTCCCCATTACTGGGGGTCGTGACCCATAACGGAAGCAGCTTCTTCTTGACGATATCGCGCCATCTGCTCCGGCTTTCAGCGACATGTATCGCTTCTGACATTTTGATGTCGAGTGTGGTGCGGATTTGGTCAGACCAGCGCGTTGGGATCCTTCCTCTCGGTCTCTATAAAAATCAAATTCAAATTATTATTTACTGACTCCTAACCTAAACTATCACACACACGCCCGAATACTCAAACGCATCTCAGTTCATCGACTTAGCTGGGATCTTCCTACTACTGAGATCGTCTTACTTTTAAACGGTATACTCAAACGCTTCCGACTGGTCTTAGTACCGTGATTACGTAAGCTAATCCCAACTTTCTTTCTAATGGCAACATAATAATTAAATGTTTGTTCTCGGTTACATTTTTCATCGTTTTCGGTCTAAAGATTCATTTTACACAGAATCTCCGCGATTTTCAATTTTTTTTTGGTAGATGTTTATAAAAACTTAGGTAAGGAATGAAGCGTAAATCGGACTGTCAAGTCAAGTTTGCTGTGCTGAGGTTTGTTTACTCATTACATTGATTCAAAAGAAAATATCTTCGGCAAAGGCAAAGGATTTAAAATGGAGCCGGAAATAAAAGAAAGCAAAAAGAAAAGGGGTCGAACTACACGAGCGCGAAGAAAGAAGCGCTCATAACAATTGTTAAAAAGTAAGTAATCTAACTCACTATAAAACAATTACAAGTAGGTACAATGTGCATATTGCTCCTTTATTTAGTTTCTGCCCGCAGCTTCTTTTAAGGAAACTAGTTTATTTCTATCTGATTGGCACTGATTCATGGGATAAAACGTAGCCTATGTTTTATTCCAGGCCTAGAAATATATCTATGCAAAACTTCAGCCCGATCCATTCAATAGAAGTAACAAACATCCATCCAAACTTCCACATTCATAATATTAGTGTGATTCATCAGCTCTTTAATTTTAATTTTCTGGCTGTGTTTGTTGTTATCAATATATTAATAATATGTCTTCATGCATAATATTTTTGTTGTAGATGATAATATAGATACATCTGATTTTGCTGCAGTAGGTATATTATTGTGGTTAGTTCATTATCTAATTGCATACTATTGCGTTTTTCAGATACAGAAGTCACTGTAGAAGGAAATGTAGGTGTACCATGTAGGTATTACCTGAAATTATTGTTTCATGAATATATTTTTGCAGGTCTACGTGTAGATAGTGATAAAAGGTTTTTTCATACAAATTTATTACCTACCTATACCTTATTTTTTGTTCTAGATCATGAAGTCTTTGTTGAGGAGGAGGCTATTGAGAATATGCATGAAATAAAACCAATTACTAGAGTTTTAACCATGTTCTCAAACCAGAATGCAACAACATTAACGTCATGTAAAATATATAGAAACAATTCAAAAATTAAAACTTCAAAGTAAAATATACAATAAAATTATGTACTTTCTGTTTTATTTATATTTACCTTGAATACCTTAGAATTAAAATAAGTGCTTCTAATCATATTTCTTGCTAAGAAGTTTTCATTATGTACCTAGGTACAATACCCAGAGCTGGTTCAACATCATCTTCTCTAGTAGCATCTTCAGTATGAGTATCATCATCAAACAAGTCTTGTCTAGACAAGGCTATGTTGTGAAGAATGGCAGAGGCTACTATTATATTAGGGACATTCTTCAACTTAACCTGTAGCCCAATTTGCAAGCATGGGAACCTCCGTCGGTTGTTCTACTTTAAAAATGTCCCCAATAACACGCTGGTATGTACCAGTGGCGAGAAATCGTAGAGCAATCAGGATATGGTCCACTGCTTGTATCGCGTGATTCCTGTTTGTGAGAGGCTGTACCTATGTTGTGGCCCATTAGCATACACAAATGCTTCACAGTATCTTTGCTCAAACGGAACCGATCTTTGAATTGGGCCTCGTCATACTTCTCAAAGGCGTTAAATTTTTCAACATTCCTTCGCCGCCGCCGCTCATCCATATCTTCACCGTCCGACAACGAAGAAAGTGAAGACACAGACATTATGACTACCTACCTACCTAACTTTTAATAACTAATAGATAAATTTAAATAATTTAAATAACGTAAATAGTATTGTTGTCGTATTGAGAACCAAAGCTAGGAACGTCCTCGCAATGTAAGATTGGTCGCGAGCAGTCTCAGATTTAAACGCGAACTTATAAATCTGAGACGTCATTACACAGCTGATAAGCCTTTGTGTATACCAAATTTACTGTAAGTCGTCGTTGTGTCAAGGTTTGGGATGATCTCAAATGTAGCGTGCTTAAATTTTAGGATTGATGTTTCAGTATACGATTTTGAAGGATAACGACGTCTCAAACAGCTGAGACGGTCTTAAATAAGTAAGATCCCTTTGAGTATTCGGGCGACAGTTTCTGTATCATGATTTTTAAGTACGGAAGGAAGCTGTGTGTGACGTAATTTCTGTTTTCTGTGGCTGTACCCGCTCCTCCCAGTAAATAGGTCAGGTCAGGGGTCAAGGCTCGCTAGTTTCATTCATCCAGCCTCAGCGGGGCCTCTGAATGGTGGGAGTGGAGTGGGGAAATAGAAGTGCTCTGTAACTTGATATTAAACTGACTTCGAAGAAATGAGGACGTTCTAGGTTCGTAGCTTGTTCGTAGTATACATATATGTTTTTTTATGTTTGTGCATCGATTTATCCGTCAATTATGGACCGATTTTGAAAATTCGTTTTAAATCGTGTTCCCAATAGATTCAATACATGATAGAGAATAAGTCCGAGGTGTTAACTGCAAACTTTATTCGGAGGGATTAGATAGATAGATTGATAGAAAATACTTTTATTGCACACTTAAGCTAAAAACAATTTACAAATTAAACACATAAACAATAAGTGACAATTGGCGGTCTTATCGCTCAAGAGCGATCTCTGCTAGACAACCTGGTATGGATAGGATCATCGGATATACATGGGATATACCTGTGTGCATCTACTTAAAAATGGTACTACTTAAAAATATATAACATATACACATAAGTACCTATATTATAATAATAATATAACTACTACAATTAAAAATATAATAATAATACATACATTATTGGTTTATCCCGCAAAACTTAAAACAATCTAGAATTAAGAGATTCGATGTAAGTTATACTCTTTTTAAAACAATCAAATTATACCTACATTTGTGTTTAGATACTTTGCGGCTTATTCCACGATTCTAGATAGTAAATATTCCTAAGATTTGTGGAATAAGGTTAATTTCTCCTTGGTTTCCTATGTTTTTGGCGAGGGAGTTCAGAAATACTTTTCCCAGGGATTTGTGAAATAATTTATTGATTTATTCTTTATTGCATAAGAGTTATCTAGTACCCATAACACAAGCTCTGCTGAGCTTGGGGCTAGATAATGCTGTGTGAACTGTCCAGCATTATTTATTTATTATTTATATATCTGCCAAAAAAACCAACTCGCAGTGACTTTAGTTCTTCCGTGATCACGGCGCATGAAACTATGCCGAAATATTGGAAAACTCAAAAATCGAATCATGGTAAATATCCCGTTATAAATGAAAAATGTTAATAACCATGATAGTTTTAAAAGTTTGGTTGTCAAACTAGGCCTTCATAGGCCTGCTCAAGGCATCTCCGTGGTAAAAAACTTGTATTAGGTACTTACATAATAAAATACCTCAACAAAATTCAACATTCATTCTTTGGTTCCTCTATAATATAGACACTATATGACATTATAGGAACCATATTATGGTTCCTATAATGTCAAAGCACTTATTACACATTGAGCAATATATAGTAGTAGAAATTATGAATAGGTATGCGAAAAAAAAAACAACATAGTGCACTGTATGTTTGATACATAATTTGGTCGATATATGAATCCTGCGACGGTCTATATTGAAATGATTACGATGTCCTGAATTTTACTCAGATTGATCGTTATTACTATTTATATTTTAGTTCCACTAAGCCAGTTTCTTATTTAGTTGTGTAGGTTTCTTGTAATAAACAATGATAGGAAATTATGATTTTAAACATTGCCCATTTCTAAAAACTGCTAAGAAGGCTCGGAAAGCATTACAATTTTGGAACAGCGTGCGTACCTATGCGCAAAAAATCAAGACTTTGTTTTAACTATACAACAGAAAAATCGGGTTCAAGGAATCAAATAATTACCTAGTCATTTCAAAAAGATCGCGCAGGATTCCTTAGAACTCGACCAAATGATGTGCAAAACAGTGCACTTTTCATGATTTTTTTGATCGTATTTTTTCTAAAACGTGTTTTCACATTCGAGGAACCAAAGAAAAAAATTGTCATTTTTATCATGGGGATCCCGTGAAAGCTGTGATTTAGGCCAAGGTTGACAACCAAACCCGTTAAGGCTTAGGGCAAATTTGCTTCTGCCTGGCCATTGCCTACCTACACAGTGTAGTGTAAACACACCTCTTAAAAAATCATAAATAGAACAGTGAATGATCTCCCGCCAAAAACAAAAATAGAAAGGTTGGCCTTCTACAAAGTAGAGCAAATGTACTAATACCTAACATTAATAATTTGACGTTTATGTAACGTTCCATTATCCTAACCCTTAGAACAAGGGCAAAGAAAGGTGTTAGAAAAAGGAACGCAATCTCGTTTAAATATTTTGTAAAGACTACATACTATATTAACTAGGTATTAGTTCGAGGGTGCCTAGCTGCCTAGTGCCTACTTAAGCTATGCTAAGTAACAAAAGCGTTCCGAGTTTAGAATATAATACTAGAGTAATAGAATGCTAAGTTAGGAATGTATACTTAAAAAAATATGCTGGACAATCCACACAGCCTCAAGTAAAGCAGAGCTTGTGTTATGGGTGCTAGATAACTGATATAAATAATACAATACATTACATAGATAGATATTTTTTATTATACATAGTAAAACGACCAGAGCACCCGGAACAAATACCTGCAGATCGTACAAATATTTGTCTCAAGGCGGGAATCGAACCCGCAACCTCTTGCGTCGCAGGCAGACCTTCGCTCACCGCGCCACAGAGGTCGTCATTGGATGGTTGGAGGTCGTGATTGGATTTATCTCAAGGCGGGAATCGAACCCGCAACCTCTTGCGAAATCTTAAATCTAGTACGTAACCCTCCCTACCTACCTTCTCAGTCAGTTTCAATCTATTCGCATTTTTTCATTTATTAACCATAACGTTATATTTACATAACAGGAAGTCAATAGCTTAGTTTAACAATAGGTAATTAGGTAAAAATACGAATAGGTTACAATATATTGCAGCTATTTTGCGAATTTCCGAATTTGACCTTGTTCGACTATTTCCTATATGTTTAAATCTGAAAACAGCTGTTCCTTTCCCTAATTAATGGTAGGTAGAAGGATTGTATGGAAATTGAGTTCCATACAATCCTTAAAAAATCCGTCTAGCTTCTAATCTTTCGATTTTCTATCTTTCTAGTACCTACCACAGAGATCTGATCCTTGTTTCTGATATCTGTGGTACCTACTAAAGTTACCTAGGTAGGACCATAAGAATAGATAAAGGACCTACCTAATAGAAATAACGCTATAACTGTGTCAGTGTGGCAACTGCGCCAAATATAGGACCTTGAACGTATTTGCGTGTTGTTTTAAAAATGGTTGACGTCTTATCTTATTTGTACCTATGTTATTTATACATATACTTACTTACTAGCGTTTCGCCCCGGATTCGCACAAACTGTTGTTTCTTTGTAAATTTTCTAATGTTTTTAATACAGCTACTTCTTATCTTATTCCGGACTAAGAGAAATCCAACAAATCAAAACTGTCAAAAACCATGAAAATTGGTCCCGTCGTCGTCGCGTCGTTCTTCGTTATAAATGGTGTAACAACACGAAATTTGTTATATATAATTATATAGATACTCGTTTGTTTTTCTGCTGTAAATTAAATACCTTCCAATTCAAAACAATAATGGTAGGTGTAGGCAGGCATATAGCATGTATAATAGTAGGTACATATTATATCGAGTAAGACTTACCTAAGTAACTTATGTATGTAGGCGAGGCACAACTTTTACTTAAGTACCTAAGTATACATTATTGTATGAATGAATGAATGAACACTTTATTGCACTTAAATAAAAAAAAATAACAAAAATGAACCTTATATCTGAATTTAAAAACTATCAGTACTTATCGCTGAGAGCAATTTCTCCCAGGCAACGCAGGGATGTAGAAAAGGATATAAGAATTATAAGAGTTGGTAGTTGCACAAATAGTTGAAAAATTTATTAAACATAACATAAAAAATAAAAATTTACTTACTACATACGAGTATGTAATGTACAACACTAGATATTACTAAAGCTTTATCAGAGTTCAAAATAATAAAACAACAATTACTTATAAAATTTAAAATAATATTTACCTCAGGGACAAGATGATTTACCTAGTCATCTTTTAAAACTTTTAACATCTAAAATAGATAAATATTCATTTCTGAAGTCAAATACTACAGAAAATATTTATTTATTGCGCCAAATTTGATAAGAGTGAAGTAACAGCCTATTCAAATGCTTAGGTATTTCAACATCAGGGGAAGTACCTACCTAAAATTATATAGATTACAGAGGTGTTGAATATAAATCTAAAAGATGACTCTGAAAAGCACACGTATATGAAATTACGACAGCCTATACTTATCATAGCAATCTATACCTCTGACGACCTCTGTGGCGCGATGGGCGATGGTCGATTCCCGCCTTAGGACAAATATTTGTACGATCTGCAGGTATTTGTTCCGGGTGTTCTGATCGTTTCTATGTATAATGAAAAATATCTATGTAAGTAATGTATTGTTTTATGTACTTATATCAGTTATCTATAACCATAACACAAGCTCTGAAGACCAGGCTCGTGAGGACGCTTATATTCCCCATATTTCTTTACGCGGCTGAAACGTGGACCTTGCGAGATGTGGAAAGGCAGAAAATAGATGCCCTGGAAATGTGGTGCTGGAGAAGAATGCTTGGGGTTTCGTGGACCGAGTTTCGCACGAACGTCTCGATACTTCAAGAACTCGGTATCAGGCAGCGTCTGTTTTCTATAGTACAATCTCGTATCCTGACATTCTTCGGACATGTTTCCCGGCGTGACAATCAGTCCATAGAACGCTTTGTCGTCCAAGGGAAAGTGGAAGGCACAAGACCGCGCGGAAGGTCACCCACGCACTGAACTTCCAATAGCAGACTTGATTTGGTCTGTCCAAATCAAGTCTGCTATTGGAAGTTCAGTAAACGAGTGCAGTAGGATGACCTCTAGCAGGCAGCGGTGGCGACATGTCGTGAAGAGCATCACATCTGCCCCTTCCAATACTGCTTGTACTTAACGATCACGACCGCTCTGTCAAGAGCTTACCGGATAAGAAGAGACCGTTCACCGTAAGTTGTCCACTGCTTTGTAAGTAATTAAATTACATACAGGCAGGGGTCATCTTACGGTGAACGGTCTGATATCGACTACGACATAACTGCATATCACGTGACAGAACTGATCGACTCAGGTGTTTGACATTGAGTGGATTATTTCTATTTCAGTGATCGTCTGCTGCGCTGTTATATTTAACTGGTTATTTTTCACATTGACTAGGTATTTGTAATACTTCTATTGTAATTGTAATGTGTTATTTCCGACCGTGACTGCAGGGAAGCAAGGACCTATCAAGAAATGCTGTTTTTTGTACCGCTGCTGTTAATGGTTTATCTACTTACATTAATTACTTAACCATCATGTGTTAAACCTTTCCACTCTTTTATTTAAATTTTGAGGCTCGCTCCGCTCTCCATTCTTATAATAGTCTGGTCTTGTCTTTCGCAAACTCCCACTAAATCATCACTAAAATGTCTTTCAAATTTTCGAAGCTTGCTCAGCTCGCCGTTTTGTTACGCATTTAGGCAATCTACTTATTTTAGGGCTCCGTTAAATATTTCTATTTACAAAAGAAATAGTTGATGAAATTGTTTCATCATAAACGATTGCAGTGTTTGAAATTATAACACTTATTATGACCTCATACTAACATAAAATAAGATTGACTAACATAATATGGACCTAAATTGATTTTTTTGTGTTGTCTGAAATAAATGAATTATTATTGTTATTAAAAGGGTTCCGTCGCTAAAATTACGACATCCACACCACACCGCACGGGCTGAGTTGGTAGTGGCGGTTCTTATGCCACAACCACCACTACCAAAACCTTTTTTCTTATTTTTTTGAAATGCATTTAGACCGTTGCAGTTTTTATCAAACAGAACATGCATGATTGGCAACTATTGACCCGCAGAGATAACTGGCGTTGATATCTAGGTCTTACTGGTGACTGCTCACGTGAAAGTTATGCGATACGGTGGCTGAGCGAAGAAAATGTTGTCGCAAACGGACGCTGTGTTATTTCATACACGTGTTATGTGATATCTAGCATGTGGAGAGAGAAATAGAGATTCAGATTGCTTAGTTTAAGATATCTCTAAGAACTCGTAAGGTATGCCAAGTGGAGAAGAAAAAATACGACTTGGATAGTTCTAAGCCCTCGTTTTCACCAAGGTACCTATAAAACTGTGTTTTCAAATATGACATGTAATTTCGTGTTTTGTTCACGCTCGTATACATGCTTAAAATATGTTGTAGGTATACTTGTTGTATACAAAACTTGTATTTGTGAACTTTAATTTGTCTAAAGTGAGAATGAGAAACTGTCAATGTACCAGACAAGTTTGAAACATGTCATAGACGTAAATGTAAACGCAGATGTCTTTTATACTTGTACCTATAATACTGGTTGGCGTTTGTTTAATGCAGTGTGAATACAGTAGAGTACTTATCATCGTAGGGTGCAGGTAATGAAACGGTAAAGGTCAGTGTGAACAAAAGAATGTCTGAGAAAAGTTATGTACCTTTAAATACAACTAGCTGGTGTAGAAATGTTTCTTGATGAAAAAGATGTGTCTATTGGTCTGTTACCCCTCGGTTTTCACCAAGAAACATTCTTAAAAGTACTACAGTATCAAATGTACCTACTTAATTAATTTGTATTCCAAAATTCTCGCTTCTTTTTACCCGACTACCAACCAACAGGGTAGGGTTATGAGGTCGGCAACCTATGTTTGTATTTTCTTTCACACTCAGGTATGTTAACATCAGGTCTAGTAGGTATAGTTGGATAATCCAGATCGTGAAATAGGTGCCTATCTCTGCCTCGATACCTACGTTGGTCGATGGACGCAAGGATGAACTTGCGTAAGACAAATGCGAGCTAGATTGACGCACTCGAAGATTAGCTAGGTAGAAGATACATAGCTTATCTTTTGTATGTTTTGCTCTTGCGCTATATGGGCTGGGTACAAATACGTCATCTGAAGCTATAATAAATTATAAAAAATAATATAAAATATATTATTTTATACAATAAATATAAAATAATAAATAAATATAAAATAATAAAAAAGTCTTAGTGTTATCAAAATTAAGTTTCAACTTCAGTGAAAAATCTTGACTCTACCATAAATAACTAATGTCCTATTCCAGTTTTTCCCCTTGACAAATCCCTCTTAAGGAAGAAAACAGGAACCTTAATTTTAAAAAGTTCTGAATTCCCCCTCGTTTTTTTCTTATTCCATTTTTCCCCCTTGAGAAATTTAAGCTTCAGTAAGTACTCTAATTTCTCAAGGGGGGAAAATAAAATTCAGATATTGTACTTAAGTTAAAAAATATTTACGTAACGCAAATGGGCACATTTGCGTTACCTACGTCAATATTTATTAATACATACACTCATATTGTTTTACTTCACTCGTTTGGTTCGTCGTGTCAATATAGTGTACCTACTTAACTCACTTCCCTCCTTTTTATAGCATGCACTCAGACAGAGTTCTCCTGGGATTCTTTTCGTCAATGCTAAAAGAACTGCACTAAAACAAACGCCAACTTCTTTCAGGTTCGACGAGAAGGAAAGCATCTCGGGAGTCCAGCAGCTAAAGTCCTCGGTGCAGAAGGGTATCAGAGCCCGCCTTCTGGAGCTGTACCCCCCGCTAGAAAACTACATCGATCAGGTGCTGCCTAAGAAAGACACCTTCAGGATTGTCAAATGGTAACAAAGCTTGTCTGTTTAATAATAATAATAAGACATTTATTTTCCACTCACAAAAAGGTTTTCTTAAAAATAATTGTGTAAAATTAAATTAAAGTCTATGAGTAATTTAACCTGTTTTGTGAGGAGCTGGAGCTTGAGATAGGCTTAAAAAGCCTGTATTACAAGACACCGTAAGTAATACATAATGGTTAAAATGGGATAGTAGGTACTTATTCGTATTCTATATATGTTTCAGCCACGACCACATAGAGATAATGGTGAACAGTGCTGGTGAGCTGTTGTTCTTCAGACATCGCGAGGGACCCTGGATGCCAACTCTCAGATTGTTACATAAATGTGAGTTTTTCACTCTATCTACCCGCCACTAAAGTTTACCAATATTTTCAAGTTTACATGGTCGAACACCATTCAGAGAATACAGAGTTGTACTTGTGACGTTACATACAATATGTAAAAGCTCTGACTTTCTTGAATCAAATAGGTACCTACCTTAATTTGTTTCTTGCCACTATTATTTTGATTGTTATTATATTTATTTATAGAGATTTTATTGAGTAAAAAATAAAACATTTAATTTATGTACTTCCAGATCCGTTCTTCGTGCCAATGCAACAAGTGGATAAAGGAGCCATCCGTTTCGTTCTTAGTGGCGCCAATATCATGTGTCCCGGACTTACATCGCCAGGAGCTAAGATGTCGACTATCGATAAAGGTATAATAAAGAGCTACATCCGACAGAGAACTAAGGTTATCGACATAGCTCAAAGGATTAGCAAGCTAAAGTGGCAGTGGGCTGGCTATACCTCGCGAAGAACCGACAACCGCTGGGGTAAGCGTGTTCTTAAGTGGAGACCGCGACTCGGCAAACGTAGTGTTGGACGCCCTCCGACCAGGTGGGATGACGATTTGCGAAAGACTGCTGGCAGATGGATGCGGCAAGCTGAAGACAGGGCGCTATGGCGCTCATTAGGGGAGGCCTATATTAGAACCTGTTTTGCCACTTTCAAGTCTGTGGTTACGCTAAATGTAAATCAAGAAAGAAACTTTGGAGTTCTTTTTTTCATGACGGAACCCTAAAAATCATGATTTTAGAATGTTCCCTTCGGTTCCCCCCCTCAACAGCCTATAAAGGTCCACTGCTGACGCAGGCCTCCCTCTGATTTTTTATCTCGTGGCCGTAATGCCCATAATCCCCACGCTGGGCATGCGGGTTGGGGATCGCAGTTCGGTGGTATATCTGTTCTGCAAGAGGCGCTGCTGCCCGCCCCCGGTGTAGTCCCTTAGTCGCGTCTTACACGGGAAGAGTTGGGGTGGTGCAAATTCTAAGCCGGCACCACACGTCTTCGGTTTGGCCACTCTAAGTTTCACTTTTGTAGGCCTGCTAAGTACCTAAACATATAAAAGATCTTCAGAGAGTGATGGCGAAATACTGATATTTTGAGGGCCTATTTTTCCTAAACTAAATTGATTAGAAACTAATAATTTCAGGAGTCAGTTAACTGCGTTAGAACCACAGAACAGTACCTACCTCAAACAAGTTTCAAGCCATAATAAATAATGCTGGATATTTATCTAGCCCCAAGCTAAGCAGAGCTTGTGTTATGGGTACTAGATAACTGATATACATAATATAACACAATACATAGATACAACATCCGGAACAAATACATGCAGATCATACAAATATTTGTACCAAGGCGACGAGAATCGAAACCGCAACCTCCTGCATTTCAGGCGGACCTTCGCCCACCGCGCCACACAGGTCGTCAAACATTACATAGATATATATTTTTTATCATACTAAACGACCGCAACACCCGGAACAAATACCTGCAGATCATACAAATATTTGTCCCAAGGCGAGAATTGAACCCGCAACCTCCTGCGTTGCAGGCCGACCTTCGCCCACCGCGCCACAGAGGTCGTCGAAAGCGTTGCAATATTAAATTAAACAAGCAGTTAAAATCTACTTAATCTGAAAATGATAATCTATTTGCAGGTAACGTGGTCGCTGTAGTGGCGGAGGGAAAGACTCACGCGCTTGCCGTTGGTTTGACTGCTCTTTCTACTGATGACATGTGAGTAATATTTATTGATCTGTAGGTCAAGCACTCAGAACAACGATCCTATGGAACTGCCCTAAGCATGTACTTTTCCTGGATACCTAAGTAAACAAATCGGTTGACAAACATGGCGGATTGTGGTTAGATTCGGCCTGTTTTTGCTTTGGCATAGGCTACAGGCCCACAGCCTGCTACAGAACACTTCATGGTACCTCTTCTATATGATTTTCAATTTATATCACAGTTTTGCTCAATAAATAAGTCGAAAACTAGGGGAAAACATAAAGATCTCACAATGACATCTCCTCACATGTAAACAAAACCGTAGAATAAAATGGCGTCCGTGACAGCAAAAGTACATCGAAACCAGGAAGAGGGCGCTGATAAAAAGAGTGTGTATGCTTTTTCCTAACGTAAAACCACTGTTGTGAGAAATAGACTGGTAGACCATTATTGCTTCCGTGTCAAATTGAACAATTACGGCATTTCCATAGGATCGTTGTTCTGAGGTCAAGCATGGCGATTGTTGTCTAGGGTAGAATAGAGAAAAATTACGTCACTTTGTCATCGAATGCGTTAATTGTTTGATATTAATTAATTCAACTTCAAACGATGTACGCAATGTATGTGGATGCGATGTCATTGTTGTCTATTCTACCCTAGACAATAATCTCCGTGCTAAGCTTCCTGAAGGCCATGCACGGGGATTGTTTTCTATACGGGTCACTATAATGCACATCAATTTATTGTACGGCCGATACACCTTGATAATCCGAGTCAAAACCTATTAAAATTGGAAGCCATGACACGGATTATCCAGGTTTACATTATTCGGCCGTACAATAATTATGTCGTGCATTCATTAGTGACCCCTTTATACTTATAGAGAATAGACATTAATGACATGCATTGTCATACATTGCAGAAGTTAAGGGAATTAAACTTAAAAAAAAATTACGCATTCGATGAAAAAGTGACGTAATTTTTCTCTGTTCAATCTCAGACAACAATCCCCTTGCTTGGCCGACTGGTTAACGACTATAGACCATTCACCGTATAACCACTTTAGGGAACAACTTACGGTGAACGGTTTGCAACTTTAGGTTGCGAACATAGGCGGTGGTATGCGTCAAACTAGCGCCGCCACCTATTTTATTCTATTACTATGTTGAACAAAAGAAATTTAAAAAATCCATCGTTTGTGGTACCTTTTATAAGCTTTTTTTAACGCCTCTGTAATAGTTTTATTCTATTAAGTTTAGGCAGAGTATCGAAGTTGCTCTTGGTTTCCACCAATATCTATTTTCGATTTACTGGCTAAACTAAATAGAATAAAACTATAAAAGGCTTTAAAAAAGCTTATAATAGGTACCACAACCTGTACGATGGATTTTTGAAAGTTCCATTGTTCAACGTAGTAATAAAATAAAATAGGAGGCGGCGCTAGTTTCACGTATACCATCGCCTTAAAGAATGACGTTATCTGTCATGCTCGCGCTCAGATCGGATTCGAACGCATTCACGCTTCTAATTCACGATTCTAACTCTGAGCAGGAATGTATGAGAGATATGTGCTCAATGATGTTGATGATTGATGTTTTCAATCCTATAAGTTTTACTTTCTTTGAATACCTATGTTATGTAGTATACACAATTCATTTCTATTGTACACCGAGAAAATATATAATATTACAGAAAAAAAATAGGTAAGAACTGCTTTATACTGCACAATGGGAGGCCTCATAGTTATGTGTTGAACAAGCTAAAAATATCACGTACCTCGAAAATTAATTAATGTCCCAAAAATTTTGCGGCAGGATTTTTTTTTTGGAAAATTTTAAAATTTTATTTTTTTGGAAAATTTCCCTAGTGCGAGTAACGCACTAAAATGCAAAAAGCTATATCAGGTATCTACCTACTGTAAGCTTTAAATTTCCGCTTGCCCAAAAAGAAAGGTAAAAATAAAATAATAAAACCCCATCTAGGTAAAAGGCAATGGAAATGATCCGATATTTTACGGTCATTCACGGATTACTTTTGTCATAAAATAGGTTACAATAAGAACTGCACAAATATTAAAAAAAAAAAAATGAACAACCACCGCGAGCTGCTTGCAACTCGCGCACAAAAGCGCCCTCTAGTTAACATTATTATAAAACTAAATACTTAAATGTTTTTGTTTGTTTTCAGAGCTAAAGTAAACAAGGGAGTGGGCATCGAAAACTGCCACTACCTTAACGACGGCCTCTGGCAGATGAAACCCGTTAAGTAGGGAAATATTTTACTGTAATTTATTATTTTTAAGTTTCGTAATAAATGCACTTTGTTTTAAAATAATTTATTTCTTGGTTTTCTTTTGTTTCGCTCATGATATCTTAATTAAAACTTAATCAGAATAACAATAAGTAGTTAAGAGTTTATTGACTGATAAATATCATGAACTGGTAAGTAACGTATTATGCTTATAGGCCACAATTATAAAGTCGAGGTAAAAATTAGAGATTCAGGCGTATTTTAAATAAATAATGCTGGACAATTCACAAACAACATTATCTAGCCTCAAGCTAAGCAGAGCTTGTGTTATGGGTACTAGATAACTGATAATGGCTCAGTTTATAACTATTTATATCACACACTAACATGTCTTCTTATCTATCTTACAATACAAAAAAATAATCCTAACTGTCGAGTAAATTTAAATAAACTAAAATTTCCTCTACTTAACCTTCAATCGAAAACCTTTCAAATGTCACTTCATGTGAAAACTACGTCAATAAGGTAGGTAGATACAGTTACTATAACATTGAAATTAGTAAAAATCCTGTTGTAGGGCAGGGACGAGAGAAATTCTACTCGTCCCTGTTGTAGGGATAAATTTTACTAGTCCATGCTAGTAAGTAAGAAATCTGATCTAGATATAAACTGTTGAGGTGGGTGCGAACCTTCAAACCCCCACACAGACGTACTTTCCGATTTATTTGGAAAATACGTCCCAAATTTTAGTAAAATTTTGCGCTTATTATTGGATAGGAAAAAGCTGTGATGGATCGTTTTAGCTATCTTATCAAACAACAAAATCATCATTAAATGAGATCGAAAGTATGTAATAATATCGCTTGAAAATGAATTGAAATGAATTTTCGTTCTCATTTAATGATTCTTATGTATTTTAAACAAGATCCGTCAAGTGCGAGTGTAACTCGTGCGAGGGTTTCGGACATTTGCCAATTATTTGGACAATAAATTTTACGACTTTTTTCGAATAGAAATATTCTGAAAAGTATGAAACCTACAGAAATTTCAAAAACTTTTAAAATTTACAAAACAATGCCTTTCAATTGATACCCCAATCAAGAAGGTCGAAAAGGGGTGATTTTTTTTCGAAGAGGGGTCCCTTTCTATATTTTTGATTGCTATAAAGGCGGCAGTTTCCAAATGAATCGGAAAGTACGTTTGTATGGGAGCGTTTCCCATACAAACGTACTTTCTTAAAGATTCGAACCCACCTTAATTAAGAGCCTATACAACCTCAACTTTTAGTGAAAGGGATAGACTTAGGATTTTGCGTTTGTAGAAGCGGGACAGGGCATGCCAAAACAACGCAACGCAAGGCAAAAAAACAAGTTTTAGCTTATTATCTATTCATTAGTACTTTATTTGAAAAAAGCGAAACATATGAAATGTTCTTTATACTTAGTTCCATTACCATGCTTTTTCTCAAGATCTTAACTTCTGTATTTATTGAGAAATTAAGGTTTTAGTAAAAATTTAGAGGTAACTTTGCGATTTTTTTCTATCGAGAAAATTTTATGGAGTCGTGTTTTCGAAACATGATCGATAGAGTAAGTCCTGAACTTTACCATATATAAATTTCAAAGTTAAATATTTGGTAGATTGGAAGATATTTAGATCTGACGGAGTTGATTTGAGGTAGTATAGGCCCTTAAGGGAAATATAGGTTTGCAAAAAGCTTCAGGGCACGAGCTCGGTACTGCCGCGCCTGGTCGTAGCTGGGCAGTGAATGTGTTAACACTTTCATGGCCCAAGACGCAGAAGCCGTGTCCGGCTTCGTAGCGGCGGCCGGGCGGTAAATGCGTTAATCTTTTTTGCAAGCACATTTATTACAAGCATTACGCCTTCTCGTTCCATCACCACCGTTACAAGAACTCTGATGTTTCCTTAAATTCGACGTCTGACTAAATTGCTTTGAACATCTATCACATATGAACGGTTTTTCTCCCGTGTGAGTCCTCGTATGTCTTACTAAAGAGTTTTTAAATGCAAAAGTCATCGAGCATTTATCGCAGGAGAAAGGTTTTTCCCCGCTATGTGTTTTGTAGTGTTCTTTTAAATTTTGCTGGACTCTGAAGCTTTTGGCACAAACATCGCAGACGAACAGCTTACCCAGGTGTTCTCTCACATGTTGCTTCAAGAGAACAGAGTCTCTGTAACATTCTTTGCAATATTTACATGTATATGGTTTCTCGCCTGTGTGAATTCTCATGTGCCTTTTGAAATATTGTTTTGATTTGAAGTTTTTAAGACAATACTCGCAGTATAGGGACGTTTTCGATTTGTTTTCTTCAAGTTGATATCGGAGTTGTTTATGTTGAATTGGTCTTTGTTTGCTTTTATCAAATGTTAATTCTGATTGAGTTTTTCTGGTTTTGTCATTTGGCGACATATAAGGCTTATTTTCATTTATCTTTTCAAATTCAACTTTGAGAATTTCCGTATTTTGTAAAGTGGGGTTGATATTTTCTATTTTATACTCGTCACTGGCCATTTCTGAATGGTTTGAGTCATCCTTATTCCTTTTCTGAACTTCACTGTCTTGACTTTCGTTGGAATTTTCTTCACGGTCATACTTAAATTCTGATTTACATTTAGGGCTTTCCTTTGCAACTGTAAATATAATAAAATACAATAGTTAAGTAATAATATATAACTACAAAAATACAAAAACAGCGTCATCATTTGATGGCGCTACCCATTTGCAGATTGATTATGCTGTATTAATAAATGTCTGTGATAGTAGCGTACCTACACATAATAGAATTCACGGTTGTTATGCTAATAAATATACCATAAATCTACCCTTAAATAGAGGTATAACTGGTACAAAAATAAATGTTGCCTCTCTGCTTTAAAAATTAGTAACCATTCTTAGTGTGTATGTGTACCTAGGTACGCCAGCGTAACGATCAAGCTAGCGTACACAACCATACTATGCTTATTAGGCATAACAAAAAACGTGAATTCGATTATGTCGACGCTACAATCACGGACTACGGACACTAATAACTCCAAGTCTGTGAAGATCCCAGAAAGATTGGCGCTTCTGGACGGAGTTAACTGGTACACTAGCAAACAAAACATGCACAGTGGACCAACTCGAGTCTCAGTGGGGATAAAGAGACAACACTCCTCTGAATTAATAAAAGAATATAATTTAACTCTAAAACTGGTATGAACCTAGGAAATACTCCTAGGTTAGAGTTTAATTAAATTAGTGTGTTTGTTAAAATGGTATATAAGCTTCATTTTACCTCCTTCCCACATCCACTGCTGAACATGCCCCAACCAAACAAGAGGGTTTTAATCACCTCTATTCACACACAAGCTTCTTTACTCAAATCAATACTGTCAACCATAAGGCTTGGCGCAAACATGCCACTGACCATAACCACCGGGGAGGCAGTCAGCCGGACCGATATTAGAAAAAGGAATTATTTGTTTGAATTGAATAGGCTCCGAAACTACTGGACCGATTTGAAAAATTCTTTCACCATTACAATCCTACATTATCCCTGATGAACATAGGCGCTAGGATCTACCCGTGCGAAGCTGGGGCGGGCCGCTAGTATTGTATAAACGCACCGCACACGTGTAGCTGGTGGCGGCCAATCGCTACAGCAGTTTCTGCGACTCGCCAGTTGTGGTCGCTGCAGTTGAGAACCAGACAAGACACCAGTACCTGCCACTGTCGCGCTGCTCCACCCCGTTTAGGTAAGCGTGTGGCCAGAGTGACCTATCTACTCAAGCGTTGAGCGGAGCGGAGCGTGCGGCGTTGAGCGAGAGAGCGTTCATTGAGTGGCCTTAATGCACACTGGCAAATAACACTTCATAGGAATTGGACAAGTTCTCGCCTAGGTCTACAATGTACTATTGAACTTGCACTCGACAACGTCCTACCAAAGTCGCTACCTACTGCCCACGCGCCGCCGCCGCTCGGCCGGTTCCAAGGACGCTGTTACGCGTTAGCACGTGTTTAACCCGAACGCCATACGAACCGCCCCGCTCGACGCTCAAGTTCAGCCTGCTTGCACTCTGACCGCACACTAAGTCTTTCTATACATCGCCAGCTGAGAGTGGGTATATAATGTCGGCCTCCGTACAACAGTGGCTGTGCTGCTCTTCTGCCACTGTTACAAATGTGGCGCTGCACGGCCACAGAGGCCGGAAAACGAGATTGAAGAGTATCCATAGAGGCATCAAATTCAACCACACCCACAGAAAAGCTGAAATGAAGGTGTCAATTACCAGAGTCCTGCTCCGTTACTACAAGGAGCTGGGCTGCTTAAAGCCTGGTTGGGCAGGGGGATAATGCACAATACACTCCCGTGCAAGATGTCAGTGCAGATCCCAGTTCCCCCACTTAGAATTAGAAAGTGGTGCAACTGTTACTAGTGGCTGTGGTCAGCGGCCCGTTAGCGCCGATCCATTTAATTACTTACTGTCTGGCTCCAGAACTACAAATTTCTGGTTAGGTTCTATCTTTATAACTAAATCCTTGTATTCTTTGGCTCTGTGGCTGTCAATTGATACTGACACATGTGATGATGTGATACATTTGATATTGATAATTTAAATGGTGCCTGTACAGAAATCCTCTGTTCTCTTTGAAGAAGGATATCTTCAGTTAGCTGTAAAATAAAAATAATTTATTAAGATGCTTTTATTTGTAAAAAAATATAAATAAATAAGTTTCGTAATGCTGCACAGGACAATCCACACAGCATCATCTAGCCCCAAGCTAAGCAGACCTTGTGTTATGTATGATTTATACTAATTAAATGTATAATAGACTAAGAGCCTGCAGTGGACCATTATAGGCTGTTGAGGATGAGGAGGAGGAGACTAACAGCGCCTCGCGGTTTCCCCTGCATAGTTCCCTTGTGCTATTCCAGACTATAATCTATATCTGTGCCAAATTTCATCCAGATCCGTTCAGCCGTTCTGGTGTGATTGAGCAACTTACATCAATCTAAACTTTCACATTTATATTATTAGTGTGATGGATGAGATGACTGATACTGGTAATGTAGAATACATTAATTTTTGTATTATGCCATGGAAAGTACCCAAAACACCTGGGACAAATATTTGCAGATCATACAAACATTTGAACCAAGGCAGGATTCGAACCCTTAAATTTAATCTAACTTCCCTGCCCTACCACATTAGTCACCAAAAGTAAATAGTACTAATTTTAGGGAAATTTTCTAGCTCTGTGGTAAAAGCGTAGCCTGTTTTCTTAAAATTTGTTAAATAAAAATAAATAAATTTACCTCAACTCCAGTATGAATTATTTGTGAAAGGAATTCTTCTGATATCTGAGACATTTTCACAAACTTGCAACAGCGCTCCAGGACTGCATAACACAAGTAGCAAACTGAATCTGACCTGCCATCTTCTGAAATAAGCTGAAATCAAAAACTCGATTACAATCAAGAAGAGTTCTTACCTAGTACCTCCTACACAGGTTCATTGCTATTTTGTGCATCCATGATCAGTTCTGACTGCTGCTGTGGCCGTCGCTTTGCAAGAATCGACTCCTCCAACTCAGCTGGTTGATATAGTAAGAGTCGGTTGACTAAGGGAACTTAGCAAAGGAAGAACAGCAGCTCTCTTCCGAGTACTTTTAACATATAGGTACAATGCGATCACCAATCCCCTTGCCAAGCATGGTGATTGTGGCAAAACCCTTACTGCTTGGAGGGAGGAACGTTCGGCAGTGGACATAGATGTCATATTCATATAGTTTATTCATCTCAGACATGGTATATTATATTACACAGGTGGTATTATAATATAACTAAGTTGATTCTCATTATCTCACCACATTAATGGCATATGAATAACAGAGCACCAAAATTAGGTGGGTATATGGTGTGTGTTAAGTGTTTATGGATGGATCACTCATTAAGTTTATGCAAGTGTGCTACTGGCATTGATGAGCCTTTGTCGGTAACCCGAGTTTCCATAAATTTCCAGAGCTACCTAGATACGTTTGTTACAACATAGGTATTTATCTCTGTGATGATCATCCAGCGAATACCTGTTTATTTGTAAGTATTTCAAATATCGTTTGTAGTTGTGTATTTGCGATAATTTTATTTTGAGAGTTCGAGGCAAGGCAAACTCGGCAAATGGACGAAATCATCTTTTGAACTCAATGATCTTAGAAGAAACAATAACTTTAGTACTTTTGTACTTTAAATCACCCTAAATTCGCCTACTTTTGACACATTTTCGTTTGCTATTCTAGATATATGTAGTTTAGAACAAAATCAAATATACCAGTCACTTTCTTTTACATCAGGTTATCTAAAAAGAGAAACAAAGACATAAAATGTTAATTATTTCCATACTAAAATGGGTCGCAAAGATGCCAGGCGAATTTAGGCACTTGTGCCTAAATTCGCCTACCCTCATTTTTTCGGTCCCTGTAAGACGTGGAAATTGCGTTGTTAAAGAAGTTTAGTATAAAAGTTTTGCTTTAAACGAATTTAAACTCTAATGTTTCATAAACAAAGTCTAATTCACAAAAAATGGGGTAGGCGAATTTAGGCACGCTTTTGAACAATGCGCACATTAGCTCCATACATTAAGCGAGTTGTGGTTAGGGCTGCCAAAAATATTTTTTGTTGTAATATGCACCTACTACGTCGTCGTAGTCGGTCGCTGGCGCGAATGTAAAGCAAACCTAGTATGTATACCTATCCTACTGAAGTGTGTCTTTAAAATGAAACGATGGTTGAAAACATTTAAAAAAAATTAAGAAATTTTATTCATAAAAGTAGTACCTTATCTTTAAAAGTAAAGTTGTTCAATTATGTGTCACTTTAGTTTTTTAGCTTATAAAACACATTTAGATTCTTCAATAAATCTAACAAATATAGGTAGTTTTATAATTATAACATAAAACGTTCTAATAAAAGTCTTCAAAAAATCTTAACGGTATCTATCAAATATCTTATTACTTTTAGAATCACATTTAGTAATAATATGTCTTTTAAAAATCTTCTTCTTTTAAAAATGTTTTTTATTAAGCTTATCAAGAAGAGTCCTGCGAGGGATTCCGAATTTCTTCTCCGCGTCATAGGAACTCATAGATTTATTACGCAGTTGCTCCAAAGCCAATTCTAACTGTTTTTCGGTATACTTATTTTTATACGGTCGTCTGCTCCGCCGTTTTGTAATTTTGTGTTTTTTAGGCATCGCTATCTGAAATATAAATAAAAGCTTTCCATCACCATTCAAGCAAACAAAAAGGCGTACCTAGTACCCACCTACCATTTTAATTAAAAATATTTTTCAGTCATTAGATCACAACATGCAACAAAATCATAACCCTCTAATTTTGCAGTCGGGTAAGGAAACCAAGTGACAACCCTAAACCCAGGCGAATTTTGGAACTAACATGTCAGAAATTTTACCTCTAATTATTCAAATGCATTTTTTGTCACAACCACTTAACTTAGCTTATAAATTAATATATTGTTAGAAAGCCGGCAAAATTCAGTTTCGACTAATAACGGTGCTACTGGTCTTACCTCTTATTTTCTTCGGTTTCCAGATGAAGTTTTGCAGACCACTTATAAAACTTGCCTTGTTCGACTTTACTCAAAATGTGACTGTCATCTCATACCTGAAGTTTGCTACAATTCGATTGCAGAATGTTGCCATAAAAGAAAATTGTCTACTTATTGGTAGGTTTAGGAACCGTTATCTATGCTATAGTCCATGTTCTGACCATTTAAAAAAATCAGGCGAATTATGGTACACCAGGCGAAATTAGGGTGTTTGACGGTACGTCCAATTATAAATCTGTGAGTGAACAATAAATAAATTAAAGTTAGATTTAGATACATAGCGAGAGAGAGAGAGAGAAGATAGCTCAAATTCGAAATTCATTGACAGACAACAAATCACGCATGTCACTCAACCAAAAGAATGTCAAGTCAAATCGAGGACGGAAGAAACCCTTAGAGCATTTATAATGGGAGTTGGCAAGCGCTACTTTTAGTGCTAAAATCTTTCTGCCGTTTTTCGCGGGAAGCGAGGTAATACGGTACAGCACACATTTACATAACATGCATACTAATGCAGAAAAATTAAGTGTCCTTACAAACGCACACGCAAGTAAAAGCTGTGACACAAACACAAAACAAGCACAAAAAATTATACAATAACTGTCCAGTTATAAATGCTCTAAGAAACCACCCCCCTTGGCTAAATAAAAAAACAACAATTTCAGAGAGAGCAAAACCCAAAAATAAAATAAATCGATGACATGTACAAGAGAATCTCATATTTTTTCATTAGAGGACATTTTCTCCAAGGCTGCCGAGTAAAAAAAGATCGCAGGTTATTAGAAACATCATTAGCCACGTGGAAAAAAAAGTATTACCGACTTTTATTGCATCGTCCTTAGAGCATTTATAACCGGAGATGTCATCGCAAGGCATACCCCTCTGCCGGCCATAAGGCGCTCTTGGTCATACCCGTTATACAAAACTACTTCACTCGTAACCGCGCGGCCATTAGCTGTCGTTTTGTGTCGCGAAGTAGTGCTTAGAGAAAACGGTGAATTGTGCGGTATTTTGGAGTAAAAGAAGATCAGAGACATCAAACTTAAGGGAACACGATATTTCTATCACAAGTAAGTGATATTTTTGTCAATTGTTTTTGTAATATTGTATAATTTAGATTTAAATGGAATACTAGTTGCGACAGTTTCAAGCGTCTTGGTAGAAGGTGTTGGTGAGTATTGATTTCTTGGTAGAAGGCGAAGTGCGTGTTAGTGTGTAACGTGTAACTCAATAATGGTGTAACAACAGTCATTGTATAATTGTGTGCTTGTTTTGTGTTTGTGTCACAGCTTTTAGTTGCGTGTGCGTTTGTAAGGACACTTAATTTTTCTGCATTAGTCTGCATGTTATTTAAATGTGTGCTGTACCGTATTACCTCGCCTCCCGCGAAAAACGGCAGAAAGATTTTAGTACATTACATACATTGGTACTAAAAGTAGCGCTTGCCAACTCCCGTTATAAATGCTCTAAAGCTTCGTTCGTCCCTCATAGTGCTCTGAATGGGCGCTGGGCGCCCGTCATGTCAACACGTATGTTATTGTCTTTATGTCATTTCTTAGCACAGTCAGTCATCACATCACCATCAGAGTAGTTCTTGACGTTCGATTGTGTTTTTAGATGTGAAAATGGCTGCGGCACTTGTTAGTTCGGCTCGTAAGGGTAAATTGATACTTTCTACGTTTTCTTAAGTAAAATCATATTAATAAAGTGTAAAAATAGAACAAAAAATTCATATGGTATTGTCTATAAAAAGCTTTCAACGCTGTGTCGTTTTTGTGACGTTGCACTCCAACAGCTGAACCGATATCAGCTGTTTTGGAACAACAAAACATCAATATTTTCTAGTTTTCGTCTAATCAAGTATAGTTTTTTATTGTAATACTGAAAAAAATGGAAGTAATAATCGCACCTCAAGAGTTTGACTCATTCATAAACTATTATGCAATGGAGATTGATTAAAAGGTTCAAAGTTCATTTGTTTGTTTTGGTTGTGTTTTGTTTTTGAATATGATTTATCTTTGTTGTTTTGCAGTGGGGAGGCTAACAAATGCTGCCAGAAGGTCGTATTCAGATGTTTATCCGAAAATAACTACACATTACACCATACATCCAAGAGATAAAGATCCAAGATGGAAAGGTAAACATAATAGTAACAACCTTCATTCAAGGTAGTATACTTAAGTACCTAATTCTGCACAATCCACACAGCATCATCTAGCCCCAAGCTAAGCAGAGCTTGTGTTATGGGTACTAGATGACTGATATACCTACCTAATACAAATAATTCCTTTATAATACATTTAACATATCCAGAGCACCCAAAAAAAATATTTGCAGATAGTACAAACATTTCTCCTAAGGAATCGAACCCACAACCTCCTGCGTGGAAGGTGGACCTTTGCCTGCTGCACCACTGAGTTTGTCTTTAGAACATTTGCAAGATGGTTTTGTATGATGGATCAACTTTTTAATATAAGTTGAATGCATCTGGTTGGTATAATAGTTTCTCACTTATCTTCTAATTACTACTCATCTTATTTGCTTACTTTTTATTTTTTAACTTAAATTTGTTATCAAACCAACATTATTTTATTTATTTTCATTAAAAACAATTTTCTACATCCTATTTATGAAATTTTTGTTAGACATTGTTCGTTCAAATTTAACAATTTATATATAATTTTTTTGTGTCATGTTTATTTTTTGTATAATTTAATAGACCCATATTATTAAAGCTTGCTCAGTCAAAGAGTTTTGCTTGAGTAATGCTTTTCTACTTGTACTTTAGCGAGCGAGATTTCTCCTGGGTAACCTTGTGGTTTGGGGTATGTATGTAGCCGGATATCTAAACCACAAGCACACAATTTGAATCTCACACCAACGCGATACGAAAAATCTATCTGTCTATCTCTAACTTTACATTAAAATATGCGTTTTTAAAAATCAAATATCTCTCACAACAAGACGTTAATCTCACAAATCACCTAAAAAGAGAGGGCGTCAGACAAGCGCCAGCTCACGTTATTTATGGAAGCCCTCTTACTTGACCAAATGCATAAAATCTACCAGTTTAAAATCTATAGTTATCTTCAATCAACAAGCTGGAATTGTTGATCAAAATAGGTTCCTGGTAACTCACTGACACCTTGAAAACTGCAGGTTCTGCCTATCATCTTGATTCACGAACACATTTGTGAAGACACAAGGTCCTAATTCTTAAAGTAAATAATAGTAATAATGCCTCAACGCGAAATATTTCAGAAGTGAGTATGGAGCGAGTGGCAGAGGAGACAGATATCCTCATTATCGGGGGAGGGCCGGCTGGCATGGCGGCTGCCATCCGCGCGCGGCAGATAGCAGAGGAGAAGGGGGCTGTGAGTATGATATGTACTTACTTAGCAGGAGACACTATAAAAAATTGTTATAGTTGAGGAGATATCCTTATCACTCATAGCGTAGGTCCATGCAGTTACAACGTTTGTGCTGGACAGTGCACGCGATAAAATAGGTCCAAAACCTACAAAATCTAGTTAGATAGAACCCCAAAAAATGCCACGCTACGAGAATCTAGAATGTACTATTGGACAAGATATTTGCAAGACATAGCACGAACTCCCCAATATAAAACGACCTCTGTGGCGCGGTGAGCGAAGGTCTGCCTGCGACGCAGGAGGTTGCGGGTTCGATTCCCGCCTCGGAACAAATGTGTGTAGGATCTGCAGACATTTTGTTCAGTTAAAAAATATTTTTGGCTTGAAGGCTTGAAATGGAATGAATGAGTGCACAAACAACTCGCTGTTTCCGTCGCATACATAGTCTTTAAACCATACAAAAGCTACAACACACTACCACTCAAGTCACGACTATTTTTGCGACATTTTACTATTTGTAACTCACGCATTTTTATTTTTCAGGAGGTTAGAGTAACACTTCTAGAGAAAGCCGCAGAAGCCGGCGGCCACATACTGTCGGGGGCCTGCGTGGACCCCATAGCACTAAACGAACTCATCCCGGACTGGAAGGAGAAAGGGGCTCCCATAAACACTCCGGTTACCAGTGACAAGTTTGGTCTGCTAACTACCGGAGGAAGGATACCGTTGCCTGTATTCAAAGGTATACCTACTACACTACCAACTCAACAGCTCTTCAGCACCGGAGCAACAGACAGACAGCATCAGACGCTGAGACACCCCCTGCAGAGAGTGTCTTAGCATCGATGAATCAGCTGCCCCCGTAGTCCTGGAATGCGAGGGAGTGCAACGACACAAAACCCACGACCACCGGAGGTCACTTCGCGAAGCTGTGAAGATCCCAGGAAGATTCTGCGTTTCTGGACGGAGTAAGGCTACAATACAAAAACATGCACAATGGATCATCCCGAGTCTGTGTGTGAATGAAAGAGTACACACAATATTATCTAACATACACTACAAACTATTTTGTAAACCCATGACTTAAAAAGCCCTAGGTTTTATTGTGACATAGATATCGATAGCTGAAATGTGCGTCGAGATGGTGCGCGATAAAGAATCCCAGTGGTAGCCGTCTACTTGATGTGGAAGGACTACTGCCGTGGCCCCTGACAAATAAATAATGCAATTTTTTTTTTGGACAATTTACACAGCATCATCTTTGCTTAGCAGAGATTGTGTTATGTTATACATTACATTAGGTACTACCTAATGTAATGTATTATGGTAGTAGGTATACTAAGGTACTTAAAATATATTATTAAGAAAGAAAATTGTTTGGGGTGTAGCTGACGGGACGCAAGGCGAAAAAGACTTAGAAATGTTTTCAGAAAATTACAATCAAGTAATAGAATTAAATTAAAACTAGTATTTACAATAGCAACAATTGAGCTAACTGCAGACTATTGCAAACAATCTACAGGTAGCTACTGATCTCTATAGCAGTCGGAAGCGTGCCCAAGACACTGCATTGCCCCGCTGTATGGCAATGCTGATGCGCTGTGCCAGATACTCACCAGCTCTCGGGTCACGCGTCACTTTGACCAGACACTCTGACAATTTTTTTTAAAACTGGGAAAGCCTGGGTACGCACGAGGCCCGTGTCGCGGGAGGCCTGTTTACAACAGTTTTTGTGTTTAGTCTTCCTCAATACATCTTCATTGTTTTTTCTATTTGCAGGATTACCTAACTACAATCACGGAAACTACGTAGTCCGCCTGGGACACCTTGTAAGATGGATGTCGGAGCAAGCAGAGGCTTTAGGAGCTGAGGTACAAACTATTTTCTTTGAAGTCGATAAACTTACCAAGTCATCTTGCCTGATGAAAAGGAATTTTAGTTTATTGTTTCTCGAGACACCGCATAGAGCGTCGGCCAAATTTGGAAAGATCAGGCGACCATTTCCAATGCGTAGTATTTATTAGATTTTTTTTTGATAATAAATAATCATCCTAGAGTGCGACAGAGAAAAAAATTCATTAAAATTTCGATCGTAAATGGGGGTAAATTCCATACTTACGTAATCCATGCATATGCAATGCGTAAAACTTTAAATATTGTACGCATTCGACATCGTCGGTCTATGTATTTTTTGTCTACTTTATTGTACTACTAGCGTTCCGCCCCAGCTTCACTCGGGTATATTCTATGTTACTGCCTATGTTACTCAGTGATAATGTAGCTTTCTAACGGCAAAAGAATTTGTGAAATCGTTTCTGTAGTTTTTAAGTTTATTCATTACATACAAAAATACAAATATTTCCACTTTATAATATTAGTGTAGACAAATCTATGTCTAGAGTGGTACTGGTCAGGTCATGCTCAGCCGTAGGCATAAAATGGAAAGACTATACAAAGCCTTGTAAAATATTTGCGCGGATTTGCACGTGTTATAATAATAATAAATAAATAATGCTGGACAATTGTCCAGCATTATCATTATATATTAGCATTGCCCACAGCGGACTGTGTTGTCTGAAATAAAAATTTATTCATTCATAACCTGGTCCCAAGCTAACCAGAGCTTTTGTTATGGGTACTAGATAACTGATGTACATAATATAACACAATGCATACATAGATATTTTTTATTATACATAGATAACGACCAGAACACCCTGAACAAATGACTGCAGATCGTACACACATTTGTTCCGAGGCGGGAATCGAACCCGCAACCTGCGTCGCAGGCAGACCTTCGCCGTCAGCGCCATAGAGGTCGTCAAGTCGTGTTGTTTATATGGTAACGTTTAAAGGTTATTTCTATACCACGGGAACTGTTTAACAGGATAAAAAGTAGCCTATGTTTAATTCGAGGCTTATTAATTTATAAGTAAAATAAAATATTTGTAGACAAAAATCCTTATATTTTATTTCAACGCAAACGTTTAATAGTAATTATAACAATTGTTAACTTATTTAAGTTTTCACTAGTTTTAAATCCTTTGTATTATAGATAGTTAACGTTTTGGACTAAGTAGTCTGTAAGTTAATTATTAAGCTTGAATAAATAAATATCTAATATCTTAAATTTGTGTCCGTGGCTCTGAGTCTGATCTCTTTCCAGGTATGGCCCGGATGCGCCGGCGCAGACCTAATCTTCCGCGAAGATGGGTCGCTTAAAGGCGTGGCTACGGGCGACGTCGGCATTGCCAAGGACGGGAGCCCTAAAGACATGTTCGAAAGAGGCATGGCGTTCCATTCCAAAATCACTATTCTGACTGAAGGTACGTATTTTATACCAATATTAGTACCTAACCATCTGCTTAACTTGGGGTTTTTTAAGACATTTCATTAAAATATTAAGTAACTAGCAAATGAAACTGATTTTTCGGCGTAAAAATGAAAATTTAGAGGAAACTTTGCTATTTTTTGGTATCGAGTCGAGTCACTCCTGTTCAAACTCCCATAACTTACTAACTAAAATTCTTAACTTTTGATGCTTATCAAATAATTTAAAAAAAAGTGTTTTATTGCCTAAAAATTGATTTTCCAAATAGTCGAAACGTTGGTTTTGGGACTCATTTCACCTTAAGATCAAAGTTCGTGTTTATTTTTATTACGATAAAAGATAAAGACCACTTTCATTCTTATCATATCACGTCTGATAAATATTTATATCACAATATTTTTTTTTTTTTTGAAATATGTACCTACATAAGTACATACACCTAATCTACATAACTTACTATATTTGATGGATATATTCTCCAATGCCTTTTGATCCATAAAAGCTCCTATATCTATACTAATATTATAAAGAGGTAAAGTTTGTGAGGTTGTAGGCGGTAATCTCAGGATCTACTGAACCGATTTTGAAAATTCTTTTATCAATAGAGTATCATATACTATAGGTACATTAAGCCGAAAAATTTGATAGGTACATGAAAAACGCGACCGAAGCCGCGAGTTGTAGCTAGTTAAGGCGCATACCCCACCCAAACTAGCGCCGCCACGCCACCTACTTTCTGTTATTATTCCGTTTAACAAAGGAATTTTCAAAAATCCATCTTCCAGTTTGTGATACCTATCTCTCACTTTGGGTGGGATATGCGCCTTAATAATAAGTCCATATTTTTTTGCGGACGCGCACATTGATATTGAATACTCCCCGCGGCGCATCGTCTGCCCGTCATGACCTTAGGAGCTGAAACGTGGACAGTACGGCTGGTCCACACGTTTAAAGTCGCCCAGCGAGCTACGAAGAGAGCTATGCTCGGAGTTTCTTTAAAGGATAGGATTCGCAACGAATACATCCGACAGAGAACCAAGGTTATCGACATAGCTCAAAGGATTAGTAGGCTAAAGTGGCAGTGGGCTGGCCATATTTCGAGAAGAACCGACAAGCGCTGGGGTAAACGTGTTCTTGAGTGGAGACCACCCTCCGACCAGGTGGGATGATGATTTGCGAAAGACTGCTGGCAGATGCAGAAGACAGAACGCTATGGCGCTCATTAGGGGAGGCCTATGTCCAGCTGTGGACTAGTATAGGCTAATGATGATGTATCTTCTGCGTAGTAAATAAAGTTTTATTCTGAATCACATTGCGCGCAGTGTCACGTCTCGGTGTGAGCTGATCCTTAGCCCATATATGAATGCACATTTTTGTGCTGTGTGCTAGCGGTATTGGATTAATGTGCGCAAACCTTTAACCCGCCCACATTCATTACGAATTCGTCGAGCTTTGACACTTTTTATACAAAAAATTTGTAAGTTAATGAAGAGCCCAAATTAATTAACAAACTACGTTTCTTTCAGGTTGCCACGGTCATTTGACGAAGCAAGTTTGTAGCAAATACAATTTGAAAGAGAACAGCGAACCGCAGTCATATGGTATCGGGTTAAAGGAATTATGGGAAGTTACACCCGAGGTAATTATACGCTATTTCTGTATCATGATGCATGATGCATTTTATAGCCGCGGGCCTTAAAATGCGATTGGTGTCAACCCTTACATATATGTATATTATTATATTATCATGGTAAAATCCTCTGGTTTGGAGAAGGCATTTTCGGCAGTAGATGTGTAGCTAATAAGTGGATATGACATCAACTTATCATCATCAGCCTATATTAGACCACTGCTGGATACAAGCCAACCCTAATGAGCGCCATAGCGCGCTGTCTTCAGCTTGCTGCATCCAGCATCTGCCAGCAGTCTTTCGCAAATCGTCATCCCACCTGGTCGGAGGGCGTCCTGCACTAAGTTCTTCTGTTCGTAACTGTCTCTGTTTGTTACTTCCAGAACCACAAACCAGGCTTAGTAGAACACACAATCGGCTGGCCGCTAGATAAGAACACATACGGAGGCTCCTTCATCTACCACTTAGCGACGCAAGAGGGCGAAGCGCCACTCGTGGCCGCGGGCTTCGTGGTGGGACTGGACTACTCCAACCCTTACCTCAGCCCGTTCAGAGAGTTCCAGCGGTTCAAGCTGCATCCTTACGTCAAGCCGCTGTTTGAAGGTAAAATTTGCGAAATTACTTACACTTCATAGAAATTTCATGCGGTCGTATTTGAAGATGTTACCAACGGGGTACTATTATTCCCAATACTTAGTTTAAGAATTGTGGACTAGCATCTTCATAAACGTGTTTGTGATGATGGTCAGAACCTGCAGTTCACGTAGTGTTACTAATTTACCAATAACCCTGGATATAAAAAATAAACCCCGCTTTTTGATCATGTTGTGAACACATATTTAGGGATACAATCTAGTTTTTATTATTGTGTCCTTCTATTTGTATAAAATTTTATTTAATTCTGTTTTGTGTGTCAAATAAACAAATATAATTTTTTTACAAATTCTAGGAGGCACTAGGATAGCATACGGCGCCCGGGCCTTAGTGGAAGGCGGCTGGCAATGCCTGCCCACGCCCACCTTCCCGGGCGGAGTCCTAGCCGGAGACAGCGCGGGCTTCCTCAATGTACCGCGGATCAAGGGCACGCACAACGCAATGAAGAGCGGTACGTATTTGAGATTTCGGAGCCCTATAACAAGCAGTGCTGTAAGGTTATAATGAGAAAAGAAAGTGATCTAAAGGGTTCCTTTTTTCCTTTTGATTTTGAGGTAGGTACAGCACCCTAAAAATGGGCCCCAAAAAGGGTAGACAAATTTCTAACAAAGTAATCGTCTAGTTTTTCTATTTCATGCTTGTATTTTGAATAATAAATATATAATAAGCAAAAACTTTGTCGACCTCAGTGGCGCAGTCGACCTCAGTGGCGCAGCGGGCGAGAGTCTGCCTGCGACGCAAGAGGTTGCGGGTTCGATCCCCGCCTCGGAACAAATTTGTGTACGATCTGCAGAAATTTGTTCCGTTGGTCTGGGTGTTTTCTATGTATAATAAAAAATATCTATCTATGTAATGTATAATATTTACGTATATCAGTTATCTAGTACCCATAACACAAGCTCTGCTTACCTTGGGGCTAGATAATGCTGTGTGAATTGTCCAGCATTATTTATTTATTTATTTATTTACTTAATTTATGTAATAACACCGCTCTGCTCTGCCCGCTCTTATGAACGCGAAATCCTTCCTATGCTTTTCGCTAAATGGCGTCACAATTCGCCCCTTAATGAAATTTCGTAGGGTAAATGATATCCCGGAGACGGACATATGCCACTTGAAAATCACGGGCGAAGTCACAAGCCGCAGCTAGTTTGTTATAAAATACTGTTCAAACAAATCTGTCTCATGAAAATGTTTATATCCCTAGGTATGCTGGCGGCTGAATCGGCCATGGACTACATTCTGTCGGGAGAAGCCTCCTACGACAAGGGAATCGTGCCGACGACATATGAAGACAAGCTAAAGGAGTCATTTGTTTACAAGGAATTGAAGGTATGATCATAGACAGGATGACTGATTTTAAGAAACTACTCCAAAATGTTTAAACACATCTACTGAGGACAAAAAAAATTATATATCAGTAAAAATCGCCTACATTAGTCATCTGCTGGACATAGGTCTTCTCCTAATAGCGCCCTGTCTTCAGCTTGCCGTATCCAGCATCTACCAGCAGTCTTTTGCAAATCACCATCCCATCTGTCGGAGGGCGTCCTACACTACGTTTATAGAGTCGTGGTCTCCACTCAAGAACACGTTTACCCCAGTGGTTGTCGGCTCTTCTCGAGATATGGCCAGCCCACTGCCACTTCAGCTTGTTAATCCTTTGAGCTATGTCGATAACCTTGGTTCTCTGTCGAATGAATTCATTACGAATCCTATCCTTCAGAGAAACACCGAGCATAGCTCTCTCCATAGCTCGCTGGGCGACTTTAAACTCATGGACCTGCCCTACCGTGGGTGTCCACGTCTCAGCTCCGTAGGTCATGACGGGTAGGACACACTGATTGAAAACTTTCGTTTTCAAGCATTGCGGTATGGATGACGAGAAGACTCGACGTAGTTTTCCAAACAATACAATACAAATAATATAAATATTATGTTATAAATGCGAAAGTGTTTGTTTGTTTGTCTTTCCTGTACGCCCTAACTAAGCAACCAATCGACTTGAGTTTTGGCATATGCATACAGCATATTTGCCATTTGGCACCTTAAACAACGCGTCCGAAGTCGCGGGCAGCACCTATTGCTACTATAGTGGCATCAGTCTATGACGTCACCGATGCACAAACATCTGATGTGGATCGGTGACGTCATAGACAGACGCGTTGTGGTTATTTCTATCCCATGGGAACTCATTTATGGGATAGAAACTACGTTACTCTCCATCCTTTCAACTAACTCTATGCCAAAAATCAAGTCGTTTGGTAGCTTAGTTAGGGCGCGAAGGAAGGACAAACAAACACACTTTCCATTTATAATAATTGAGACGACCTCTGTGGCGCGGTGGGCGAAGGTCGCCTGCGACACAGGAGGTTGCGGTTTCGATTTCCGCCTGGGAACAAATATTTGAACGATCTGCAGGATTTGTTCAGGGTGTTCTGGTCGTTTTCTATGTATAATAAAAAATATCTATCTATGTATTGTATTATATTATGTATTAGTCTAGTGCCCATAACACAAGCTCTGATTAGCTTGGGGCTAGATAATTCTGTGTGAATTGTGCATTATTATTATTATAATATATTTATTTATTTATTTTCAAATTTTCGGAAAACTTACAGTTAGAAAAATTCCAAACTTAGAAGACTATTTTTTAGTAAGCACATGAAAAATACAAGTGTCTACTTAAGCTGAGAACTATTTACAGAGTTTTCACTACTAGCAAAATACATTTATATACCTATTATTCAGTAGTAATGGACGACTATAAACAAAAAACATAAATTACCAAACATGATACAAAGATAAACTAAACTAAAAAAAATTATATATTTTGTTAGGGTTTCAGGTAATTAATGAAATTATTTGTATTCTAGCAAGTACGCAACTGTCGTCCGTCTTTCCACACCAAACTCGGCTTGTACGGAGGCCTGGCCTACTCAGCATTCAGTACCGCCATGCGAGGGAAAGAACCGTGGACTCTTAGTCACGGAGGTACGTACACAGCACACATTAAGAAATAAAATAAAGTCCCAAAAATTTTCGACTTCGGCGGGACTCGAACCCGAACTCCACCCTAAGTACGGGTGTGCTCTAACCAACTAAGCCACGAAGTCTCAGTCGGTTTCATCGAAAATATTAGGGACCTCATACGGATTAGCGCCGGTGGCTCCACCTACAGAAGAAACATTAAAGTTTCCAAACCTGTTCAAAGACTGAAGTTACATTTAGTTCGTTTAACGAGAGGTGTTGCCGTTGCTGAATTCTAAGGACTTTCGTTATAGTGCTAACCCGCACTCTGGGTATCTCTAAGAAATAAAATTCCAATGTTTTTTTTTAATTTTTATTATTTGAAAATATTTTCGATGAGACCGACGACTGAGACTTCGTGGCTTAGTTGATTAGAGCACACCCGTACTTAGGGTGGGGCGCGGGTTCGAGTCCCTCCGAAGTAGAAAATTTTTGGGACTTTATTTCATTTCTTAGAGATACCTAGAGTGCGGGATAAGCACTATTTAGTAACAAAAAAACCTATGAGAGAAGCCGACTGGTGACGGTTTAGATTTTTAGAAAATAGATGTACTTAAGTGTAAAATATTAGTTGTAATTATTTTTTGCTGTTAAATAAAAGTGCGCCTTTAAGAGAAATGTCGTGGGAGGAAAAAGGAGAATAGAGTCATGAGCTCGATATATGAGATAATAAAAACTACATACTAAGTTTTTAAAATCTTTTACTTTTGCAGGAAGAACAACCGATTGATAAAAAAAAAGACACCTGTATTTTTGCATTAACGGATTCGGTTGCTGATAAGGATAAATCTTAAACATGTTACGGAAAGTAGTTCCCTTCTATCCGGTAGGGGCGCTGCAAGGCTTTCCAAAATTGTATGGAAGGAAATGAAATCTTTAAAAATTTCGTTTAATTGTCACAAGCCATTTAAAAAAATGGTGGTGAATTGCCCAGCATTATTTATTTATTATTAGTATTTACGAAAACTCTACACAATTCCATAAAAATTGTGCTGGTGTACACCTCCTCTCCCTTTGGTAAAAAAACTCTAACAATAAGAAGCTCATCTTATCCTAAGGATCTTGCTTGTCGAAGTAAAAAGGCTGGTGAACATATCAAATCGGTCACGGGTCAAACAAACTTGACACTTCTGTTCATATGCTTGATTACAGGCGCGGATCATGCTAGACTGAAGCCTGCTAAAGAGAGCCAGCCTATCGAGTACCCGAAACCAGATGGGAAGATCACATTCGATCTACTCTCTTCAGTGGCTTTAACTGGTAAGTATATACAGCGAATATGAGTTAACGCGCACACCTCGTAGTTGCCCTGCTTTATTACATCACTAGCAGTGTCTCGCGGTTTCACCCTCGTAGTTCCCGTTCCCGTGGGAATTCCGGGATAAAATATATCCTATGTGCTATTCCAGACTGTAATCTATCTCTGTGCCAAATTTCATCCAGATCTTTTTTGTCGTTCTGACGTAACAAACGTCCATCTAAACTTTCGCATTTAAACTTTTGCATTTAAATTTTATATTAATCCAACATCGCGGTCGCAAACTTTTATTCTTATCTGTACTAAAAAAAATTACGCTGTTATCCCTAAGGTGATTTTTCTTATAATCAATAAAATTGGATCAAAAATCACTTATCTATGTTTAAATTTTTAATTTTCAATTTATAAAAAGTGTATCTATATCACATTATATTTAGACTTACATATGTAAATCTTGTATTAGTTTGTAAGTCATAATACACTTACTAGTGATTTATTTTCCACTTCTTCCACTAGTGGACAAAAAATTTAAGTGGACAAAATCAATAACACCTTGTTTCTTATTTTGATAATAATAACTATTTATAAACGTGTTTATAGTATTAATTTTGACTTGTCTAAGTGCTTATTTTGTAAGCTTAAAGAAATAAACGTTATTGATATTTGATACGTCTATCAACCTTTTCACACTTATGTTACAAATACGAAAGTTTACACGCATGTTTTTTTTCCCATGGGATACAAATAAGCTTAAACAACGCGTGCGAAGCCGCGGACAAAAACTAGTATGAAAAGTCTGAATAATCTTTCCAGGGACCAATCACGAAGCAGACCAGCCCCCTCACCTAACTCTGAAGGACGATACAGTTCCCGTGAAGAGGAACCTGGCAGAATTCGATGGACCTGAGGCCAGGTTCTGTCCAGCAGGTAATACCACCTTATCAATATAAGGTTCACCGGATGAATTATAAAATAAATAAATAATGCTGGACAATTCACACAACATCAGCCGCGAGCTAAGTAGAGATTGTGTTATGGGTACTAGATAACTGAAATACATAATAATAATACGTACAATACATAGATAGATACTTTTTATTATATATAGAAAACGACCAGAACACCCTGAACAAATGTCTGCACATCATACACACATTTGTCCCGAGGCGGAAATCGAACCCGCAACCTTCTGCGTCGCAGGCAGACCATAGCCCACCACGCCACAGGTCATCGTTTACTTCTAAGCTACTTCTAAGCTATATCTAGCTTTCATTACGGATTTAAGCAGGTTAACTACGCACCTTATTTGTATTGAAAGAACAGCAACGTTTATATGACGAATGACGACCTCAGTGGCGCAGCGGGCGAGAGTCTGCCTGCGACGCAAGAGGTTGCGGGTTCGATCCCCGCCTCGGAACAAATTTGTGTACGATCTGCAGAAATTTGTTCCGTTGGTCTGGGTGTTTTCTATGTATAATAAAAAATATCTATCTATGTAATGTATAATATTACGTATATCAGTTATCTAGTACCCATAACACAAGCTCTGCTTACCTTGGGGCTAGATAATGCTGTGTGAATTGTCCAGCATTATTTATTTATTTTGTTTTTATATATAGATTGTAAGTTAAATAAGGTTCGTTGTTAACCTGCTTACATCCGTAATGAATTCGTCAAACTACGATAGTTTTTATAGTAAAATATATCTAGCTTAATTAATCGTTGGAGAAGTTCTGTTATTAATAATAATAATAATGAATAATAAATAATGCTGGACAATTCACACAGCATTATCTAGCCACAAGGTAAGCAGAGCTTGTGTTATGGGTACTAGATAACTGATATACGTAATATTATACATTACATAGATAGATATTTTTTATTATACATAGAAAAACACCCAGACCAACGGAACAAATTTCTGCAGATCGTACACAAATTTGTTCCGAGGCGGGGATCGAACCCGCAACCTCTTGCGTCTCAGGCAGACTCTCGCCCGCTGCGCCACTGAGGTCGTCAATTTTATTACGATGGTTTTTAGAGTAGATAGAAAGAGAAAAATTTATTCATCACCAATTAAGAAAAATAATAGATTATTTTAAATTTAACATATTAAATATAACAGTAACAATGGATTTGGCGGTCTTATCGCTTAAAACGATTTCTTCCAGACAACCAGAACAATTGGGAAAAAATAAAGGATGGCAGTGCTTTATATTACAACAAATGAAATAAATTCAGACTATAAATAAATAATACACACTATACCTAATAATAGAGTAAACAGTGGGTTGTCTTCGAACTTTTGTAAAATTAGTTTGTTTTTGTAGGAGTGTATGAATACGTGCCAATGGAGAGCGGTGATGGTCAAAGACTGCAGATCAACGCACAAAACTGCATACATTGTGAGTACTCGTCGAGCGTGCTACACAGTCAATAGCGGTCTGGACACGTACGGTTCGGAGCGCGGGAAATCGCACGCGCCATTCCAACCCACGCTCCGAAACGTACGTGTAGATGCGCGGGGCTGACAGTTCGATCCTAAGGGTAAACTTTTAAAATTTAAAACTTTCCACGCGCCAGTCAAAACTGTTGAAAATCTATTTACACGCACAGTTTGGATCATCATCATCATCATCAGCCTTTTTCAGTCCACTGCTGGACATAGGCCTTCTCTAATGAGCGCCATAGCGCCCTGTCTTCAGCTTGCCGCATCCAGCATCTGCCAGCAGTCTTTCGCAAAAAATAAAAAACCTGGAATGCGACCTACACTACTTTTGCCGAGTCGCGGTCTCCACACAAGAACACGTTTACCCCAGCGGTTATCGGTTCTTCTCGAGATATGGCCAGCCCACTGCCACTTCAGCTTGCTAATCCTTTGAGCTATGTCGATAACCTTAGTTCTCTGTCGGATGTATTCGTTGCGAATCCTATCCTTCAGAGAAACACCGAGCATAGCTCTCTCCATAGTTTCCACAGTTTGGATGGTTTGTCAATATATGAAAGATTCGGCGTTCCAAACCGTGGAAACGTTTTAATCGTATTTAGAACGATAGTTTAATCCGCAGTCAAAACCGCCAGATCCATCCGCGGTTTGGAACACAGTCCAGATGCGCAGTCCGAACCTTACGTGTGCAAGCCGCTTATAACATCTCGATCCTAGTATCACAGGGTCACATGTATTGGGTTACTACACGTGTGATAATATCTATAATCGCCAGTTTGCCTTTGAATTTACTAGAGTAAAGTCGTGTTTATGGTATCGTACTTGAATAAATCATTGATTTATAGGTTACTAGCGACCCGCCCCGGCTTCGCACGGGTACTATTATGCATGTATATAAACCTTCCTCTTGAATCACTCTTATCTTATTATTATCTATTACCGCATCATAATTCGTTGCGTAGTTTTAAAGATCTAAGCATACATAGGGACAGACAGACAGCGGAAAGCAACTTTATAAAAAAAAAAAACATTTATTTCAGGCAACATTAGTCTAGTACAGGATGTAAAATACTTAAAACCTACGGCCCATATAAATATATACCCATAAAATAAACCTATTTACTAGCACGTAGTGTCGGTGACGTGTGACACTCACTATGTGCTGCAACCGGTAATCGACTTTGTTAGTGATGTATGACCGAAGGGGAACTCTTTTCATATAATATTAACATCTAATGATATTTATTAAAATTTTAATTATAGGTATATTTTTTTAAAATTATCGGTGTCATATCACGGATTTTAAGATTTCTGAAACATCTGTGATATTTACATGATATCGTGATAATATTGACCGTGTAACATACTCCATAGTGTTTTAATGATGACGTAACGTGGGCGATTTAAGAGGCGAACCTAACTTGTTTGCTTGTCAAACTAGGTCTAGAACACGTAGTGAATTTTTTTATGTCTATGTCTAGAACACAGTAGCTACTCCCGGCGTTAAAAACTCGAATTGCATAGTTATAATTTTTTTCTTTGGTTCCGTCAAAGTGAAAACACGATTAAGAATAATAAATACTATAGAAAAAAAAAACATGAAACTGCGCTGTTTTGCACATAATTTGGGTCGAGATCTCAGGAACCCTGCGGTCTTGTAATGACTTATGTTTTGATTTGTAGGTTATTACTAATTACTTGGTTCCTTCCATCGAGTTAGAATATTATAGAGTCCCAATCTCTAACTGACAGCACTCAAAAAATGTCCGAGCGCCGTTCTACATACCTATACATTTTGTTGTTATATAGCTCACAATGACATTTACGCGAATTAAGACGTTATCTTGGTTGAATAATGTTCAATGTCGCTTGTACGCAATGTCATAATAATGCACCGAAGACATACCGAAGATTTCCGAAGATGACCGACGGCCATGCGCGTACGAACAGGGAACAGGGCGAGTGGAGACGCTATTTGTACTAAATAATATTATAGGTCGTATTTCGTCGGTGTAGTGCGAGAAGTCACTAAGTGCAAAAAGTTAGTTGCGAGATAATCACGATCAAAGTTTTTTTGATCTTGAAATCGGTGTAACTCGTTAGGGCTTATAGTTACAAAAATTATTTCTATAAACAAAATTTAGATAATTTTACCATACACCCTATAGTTTAATAAATTATGTAAATATTTTTATGGTTACTGAGATACTTAGTAAAATGTAAGTTAGTTAATTCTAACAAACTCAATAAGATGTCATTATTGTTAGTTAATTAACTTTTCATGTTACTTAAGTAATTATTCTTGGTATAGCTTTGTTTCAGATAGCAATTAGTGACTAATGTTAAAGATGAGTTCAAAAGAATAAATACAATTTCAATGTGAAAACGAGAATATAGTTATTTAAAAAACAGCATGAACATAATACAAAATCAAAATAATTAAAAACATCACTAGAAAACAGCATAATACTAAGGCTAATGTTAAAGATGAGTTGAAAAGATAACACAGGTACAATTTAAATGTGAAAAAGAGTTAGGTAGGTAATTATTTAAGAACATGAGGTCCACGCTCCGATCCTAATCATAATCTATCTATCTATCGAAATCATGGCGGGCACTAAGAAGTTTCAGCAGCTTCTCAGGAATAGATTTGTTGCCTTGGAACCCATTGATGACGCTGACGAGACCCTACACAATCTGGTCGAAACGTTGAGAGACGAGGGCATCAGGTTCTGCAAAATGCAGCACACTGGCAGAAAGTCTAAAGTCTCAGATGAGATTCTAGGGCTGATGACAAAAAAAAACGGGAAACCACCCAGGCGACTTCGTCAGAGAGGTCAGACCTGAACAAGAAAATTGCAAAGATGGTGCGGCGTGACCTTCGGAGCTCCAACACACGTCTCATTGAAGAGGTGATAGAGCGAAACCGAGGATCCAAAGTATTCACTCAGCAGCTTGTCAGGAGCCACCTGACGAAGCACGCTGAGTGAACGCACGATGGGAGGACCGTTTTGTCGAAGCCGGAGATCTTAGCCAAGATCGAGGATTTCTATGGCCATTTATACGCTACGCTGCACATGCTCCTCATGCCCAACGAAATGACCACGATTCTAGAGCCACCCTGACACGCCACTATACCGACGAACTGACAGACATCAGTCAAGACGTGATCGTGTTGGCTCTGGGGCAGCTTAAAAATGGAAAAGCCCCGGTGAAGACGGAGCATCATCAGAGCTTTTGAAAGCCGAAGGAACCCCTGTTTTACAAGAATTACAAAACGTCTTTAATGCCGTCCTTCACAGTGGAAGAACTCCAAAGGCATGGAGCGGGAGTTTGGTGGTGCTCTTTTTTAAGAAGGGTGACAAAACCATCCTTAAAAATTACAGGCCCATATCGCTCCTGATCCATGTCTATAAGTTGTTCTCACGAGTGGTCATGAACCGTCTCGCCAGAAGACTCGTAGTTCCAGCTATCGGAACAGGCCGGATGTCGCGGAGGATGTGGCACCATAAACCAAATACACACAGTGAGGAAGATTATACAGAAGTCCGAAGAGTATAATCAGCCCCTTTGTCTGGCCTTTGTGGGCTATGAAAAGGCCTTTGACTCTGTGAAAACCTGGGCTGTTCTGGAATCCTTACAGCGATGCCAAGTAGACTATTGTTATATCGAGGTGCTGAGATGTCTTTATTAAACCGTCACCATGAGTGTCCAAGTACAGGGGCAGCAGTCTGAACCTATCAAAATCAACTGCACAGAGGAGTGAGACAGGGGGATGTAATATCCCGAAACTGTTCACAAGCGCGTTGGAAGATGTGTTTAAGACGCTGGACTGGGAAGGTAAGGGCATCAACATAAACGGCGATTACATCTCATACAATACCTGCGATTTGCTGATGACTTAGTCTTCATGGCAGAGTCGCTTGAGGAGCTGAACCGGATGCTGGCCGGCCTAGCTTTAGCCTCGCGACGCATCGGTCTTTGCATTAACTTGGATAAAACCAAGATCATGATCAATGGCCAAATTGATCCGGGACCGGTCGTCGTACATAGTCACCTTCTCAAATTTTTTTGGCGTATTTACTTTGGGCCGACTCTGCAGTTGGGTAAAAACAATTTCGAGAAGAATGTCAAGAGGTGGATCCAGCTAGATTGGCCGCGTTTGGCAAACTACGTCAAGTCTTCTCGTCATCCATACCGCAATGCTTGAAAACGAAAATTTTCAATCAGTGCGTCCTACCCGTCATGACCTACGGACTCGGAGCTGAGACGTGGACACTCACGGTAGGTTAAGGTTGCCCAGCGAGCTATGGAGAGATGCTCGGAGTTTCTCTCGGTTTCGCAACGAATACAACCGACAGAGAACGTTATCGACATAGCTCAAAGGATTAACAAGCTGAAGTGGCAGTGGGCTGGCCATATTTCGAGAAGAGTCGACAACCGCTGGGGTAAACGTGTTCTTGAATGGAGACCGCGACTCGGCAAACGTAGTGTAGGACGCTCTCCGAACGATTTGCGAAAGGCTGCTGGCAGATGCTGGATGCGGCAAGCTGAAGACAGGGTGCTATGGAGCTCATTAGGGGAGGCCGTTGTCCAGCAGTGGACTAACTATAGGCTGATGATGACGACGTTATTGAATCCAAACACGGACGCGGGTGAGCGGGGATAGCGTGAATGTAGCCACAAAACAATATCAATTACTAAATAAGTAGCAATACAGATTTAATTGACGTACTTTAATTAGGTTTCGCAGAATGTAAAGACTAAAAGATGCGCGAACACCTTCATTAAATATTACTTAATATCTGTTAATGAATCTTATCGGACAACAGAATTTCATTTCATTTCTAGTTTTTTATGTGCAAATAATAACTAAGAGCCATTATGGTAGATCGTGTCAAATAAAATTGTACGCGAAATGTCACTAAGTGACTTTAATGAGCAGTGCAGCCCCAGTAATTGAAAAATATGGTAGTAAACGATTTAAATAAATTACTTAAGTACCCTTAGTTCTTTTTTGTAGACAGATTTTTGGCTCATCAAGCAGTTAAGTAGTTTTGACATTCTTGTATTTCCCGAAATTAAAAGAAAAACAGCTCTTTTACCTTCTCAGAAGGTACATAATGGGTGTAAAAATAGTTTGGCATCATTAAGTCATTTTAGCCAAAATTGTTAGTTAGTGACTTCTCGCACCACAACGACGATTTGTGATATCATTATATGTATGTGTATGTGAGTTTGTGAGTTTATAATGTACATAAGAGGACTCCGAAACTAAACATCTGATTAAAAAAATATGTTAACCAATATTTAGAATGAATCTAGGTTTCAGGATGGACATAGGCTATAATTATATTATTTAGCCAGGAGGAGCCGGGGCGGGGCAGCTAGTCACACTTATAATATGAAGATAGCTTATACTCTGGGCTAACACTTATGCTAGGTACCTACTTTTTATCCCGGAAAACACGGGGGTGCAAATAATTTTAAATAAAACAAATTAATCTGTATGTATTACGAGTTTTATTAGGTACTATTTTTAACTTACTGACGAATAACTTAATTGCCTTGATAATATGACTGTCCATTCAGAGCACCTTACGGGGTTTCGAGGAAAACTAAAAACAAGGCATACAAAATATTGTAATTTACACTATAAAATTATAGAACGCTATCGACTCATCTACTTTTTGTTCGGAAAAAATAAAGCATTTATCAACATGGTAATATAATTAAGTATAACAATTAATTTAAAATTCGTAAAAATATTAAGTATCAATGAACTCCACAGTTTTGTCGTTGGAACACAGTGTGCTCGTCACATGCTCACGCGAGACTTTGTTTCTCTTTTACTCATACATATTTGTTTAACGTGTGAAAGAGATACGCCTACGAAGTGCCAAGGTCAAGCTGTGAGCATTTTATTTTGCAGAAAATATTTAAAATTATTGAAATTAACATGAAAATACGTACTGTGGATACATAAATTCATAAAATTGTTATGATACTTACATATAATACGAAACACCATCTTTTTTTGCACGTAGTTGCTGTTATTTGGGCAGGAAATCACCAAACACTTTGGCATCGCGAACGTTGTACGAGGACTGCGGTCGCCGTACAACTAAACAAAAACTCTGCACGTAGCGTAGGTTGTGCAGAGTTTTGGCGCGGACATTTTATTTCTGTGATTGTTACTCTGTAGTATTGTAACTCGATGGTTCCTTCAGATATTGTTTTTTCATAGTTGTGTAGTTTTCTTGTGAATAAGCTAAAACTCCATTTTTTCACATGCGCCGTTCCACAAACGCGTTCTCCGTCCCGCTCCTATGAACGCGAAATCCTATGCCTAACCTTTTCACAAAATGACGCGCATTGCGCTTTCTTGATGTCGCCCACTTACCGTCTTCATCGCCTTTACATCTACAAAGACAGTATAAAAGTTTAAATGCTTTCGATGTGCAAAAACGTAAAAGCTGATGTAATTTGAGATTAACTACAACACTTTAAGGCTTAAAATTACTTTTACCTTCCAGGTAAGACTTGCGACATCAAAGACCCATCTCAGAACATCAACTGGGTCGTACCAGAAGGCGGCGGCGGCCCGGCGTACAACGGAATGTAACTTATTACCTCTACATACAGTTCAAATTACAATAGCACGACTGAAGAAACTATATCTCAGAGCTTGTCCAGCTAGCTCGACTCAAACTAACGCCACCAATATTTTCTTATTATTACGTTGAATAAAGGAAATTTCAAAAATCCATCCCAGTTTGTGAAACATAATTTTTGCCTTTTTTAATGGCTCTGTAATAATTTTATTTTGTATAGTTTTGACAGAGGTGCAAAGTTGCCCTTGGTGGCCAGCAATATATTATTTCGAATCTCTGCTTAAACTATTCAGAATAAAACTAAAGCAGAGGCATTAAAAAAAGCTTATAATAGGCACCGCAAACAGTGCGATAGATTTTTGATTTCTACTTTACTCAACTTAGTAATAGGATGAAATAGGTGGTGGCGCTAGTGTGCGCCTTTTACCGCCTTAAGATGCGCGCCACGACAATTCGACACGACACGACTTTTTTGTCTCGCTCTTTTTGGTGCGAATATGAAAGAAATGGATGACAGACGCCAAACAGTCGTCGCGTTGCGTGTTCTAGGCTGCAGAAAGATTCTAAAATCCCACTTCTGGGCATGGTTTTACTGTTGTATTAAGTTTAAAGATTATTAGACGAATTGTATTTTTTTAAGACCGATGTCTACCATGAACCATAAAATCATGAAACCTATTGGTTCCTTCCTTATCTAAATAGTAAGTCACTTATGTATATATTTTGATAGTAAAGTTTTACTGTAAATAAATAAATAAAAATAAATTTTGTATCCATAGAATGAATGATGAATATTTATGAGTAACTGGGAGATTGTAACGAAATCATTAGACTAAGCATAATTTTATACAAATAAAAAATCTTTTATCGATATGAAAATCTTTTATTCTAAATTATCATCAACTGCTTGAGAAGGTTCATCATTATCATCGTCATCAGCCCGTAGCCCGTCCACTGTTGGCCGCATCCAGCATCTGCAGTCTTTTCAAATTTCGCAAATCTAAGTGTTGTCTAAGTGCTTATTTTGTAAGCCTAAAGAAAAAAAAAACAGCAGTCTTTTGCAAATCGTCATCTCACCTGGTCGGCGTCCTACACTACGTTTGCCGAGTCAATGATACAACAACTGTATTTGACAAAAAAATCGTTTATTAAAAAAACATGACAGCAAAAGCGAACGCCACAACCTTGTTACAACGCACAACGTCGGCAGCAGACCGCTTGTGAGCGTGAGTCTTCCGCTGGGGTAAGTCCATCTCGTCTTCAGCCAGGCCTAGCTCGTTCTTGACGCCGACCAAGCCTGGGTGTGCTACCAAGCGTGCTGAAGCCTGAAAACGACATGTAACAATACTACTTAAACTCCAGCCAAATACGATGTCATATGTTTGTGAACTACAAAACACTACACAAATCCTGAAAGTTACGTGAAGGCTTGAAAGTACAGATAACAATTTTGAGTATATGTATTTATTTAGCAAGTAACACGAATAAAATAAACCAATAACGTTAACTAATTAGGATATTTTTTACATTTATACTTTTTTACTAACAGGCTAAAGGTTTCTTCGTCGCTTCTTTACTTTAGTCTACATACCGAAGCAACCGAAATCAAAAATATCACTTTATTTCCGTGTCAATGTTTTATTTTAGGAATTTGACCTTTTCTAAGTGTACATTTTTGTATTTATGGAAATAAAGACTTTTTGATTTTGATTTTTAATATAAACAATTTTACGACATCATATTTGAATTTCATCAAATACAGGCTCAAACACGAATAAACAGAAAAATAACGAAAAATTGATTAAAAAAATTCTGGACAATTCACACATTATTTAGCAAGTAAAGCAGAGCTTATGTTATGGGTGCTAGATAACTGATATAAATAATACAATACATTACATAGATAGATATTTTTTATTATACATAGAAAACAATCAGAACACCCGGAACAAATACCTGCAGACCGTACAAATATTTGTCCCAAGGCGGGAATCGAACCCGCAATCTCCTGCGTCGCAGGCTATAGGTTCGCCTGCGATCAATTATTAAAAAAATTACAGGTTAAAAACAAAATAGGGGGCCATATTACCACCCACTAGGGCCAGAAAGGCACCTGATTCGAAAAAGCAGTTCATAAACTTTATAAAGGAAAGAGAAGGTAGGTAGACTAACAGTCAGCTTCTCAGTGGACCCGAGATCGACCGGAGAATGCGGCGGTCGTGGTTGCGGTGGCTGCAATGATAAAAATCGTCATTATCAAAGATTGACTTCATACGGTTCTTTGACTCCAGTATCGGTCAGATAGGAGAGGAAAGCTATAGGAAAAGCAAGCGAGTTTATCAGTTACATTTGACAAACATACCACACCACGCCGAAGGTCCCCTATCTTCGGCGTAATCATCCTCATCATCAATCTAAAATAGTTCGTTGCTGGACACAGGCCTCCCTAATGAGCGCCATAGCGCCCTGTCTTTAGCTTGCCGCATCCAGCATCTGCCAGCAGTCTTTCGAAGGTCGCAGGGCGGAGTCCTCCTACACTATTGTAGGGTTTTATTAAATAAAGAGGCAGCGATTGTCGGTTCTTCGCGTGACATGGCCGACCTAGTGCCACTTCAGCTTTATAATTCTTTGAGCTATGTCGATAACTTTGGTTATCTGACGGATTCCTATCATTTAGAGACTCCGGGCATACTTCGGCGTATTCGTCTGCATAGTATATCTAATGCTTCGAAAGGGAGGGACCAGAGTCCAGCATCATAAATCGAGCGTTTTATACTTAGGAACATCATTTCTTTCGCCCATGCCATGTCATTATAGTTTTAATAATATTTTCTTTAAAGATTATTTATCGCGTACCTTTTGCTTTCTTTTCCCGCGAAGTTTAAAACGTTTTATTTTTCTTTGAAAGTAGGTAGTCTAGGTATTAGTAAACTTAGAATTTACCTATCGATGCAGCTCTGGACACAGCTATGAAAGAAGCAAAGCTAAGGTAGCCTAGCAGCAAAGGCAATAAAGAAAGGCTAGAATAATTTTCTTACACCAGCTAGGATAGCCGAGATATGAGTCTTTGTCGGCTCCGTGCTGAACTCAGAAGTGCGGGTAACATCGTCACCTCTTTCAGACCTCTGAAAAAAAAACACATTTCATTTGAAATCAGCACTGAAGGCTTAACTTTACACTTACAAGGCTCTGAATTTAGTAATGTTTATGATTGTATAGATAGTACCTTCCCAACCTATAACCTGTCGGAAATATATCCGGGCCTGTCTGCCTACAACGCGCATACATTCGAGGTTCGTAGATATTTCCAACGACCAATGAAGAACAGCATACTTGGTGTGAAATAACACGTATTCATAACACAACAATGCCCTCCCAAACTCAAATTGTCGACGTGTAGGGCAAAAGTTACGAAATTTAAATGGAGCTGGGCTGGCAATGTCTACCGTATTCCCGAAGACCAATGGGCTAAGATCACCATGCCATTCAGTGGAGTCTCAAGAAGATACATTACAACTAGCTTATCTACAGTGCCTTACCCCAAAGCTTCGTCAATTGACTCCACCCCAACCGGGTAGAGGAAATGCAGGTAATTTGAAATAGTGCAGGCAATTCGGAATACCACTGTATAAAATTCTACAGCCACGTCATCTATGAAATAACGCCAGTATTAAGTAGCCCATAGGACAGTTAGCAAACATTGTGTCACGTGGGATCCGCCATGCTGGCAGTATGGCGTCAGAAGTGACTGAAACAAGATACGCGTCTACAAAATTTTCTAGCCACGTAAGTAATCTATTATCATCTTGTTAAAATATCATGTAAATCTATTTGTATCAAAACTGTTATGATGTTTAGTACATCGGTTAACTTAATCAATGTGTACTTCTTATATGTTTTCAATTTTGTTGTTGCTATGGATATTTTAGGTTAGGAAGGTCATGTTGCTAATTCGGAATACCATAGGTGAAGCTAATTTGGAATATGGAAAATACAGTGAAGATAGAAAAGGAGAGCAATGGGTTCAGTGCCTTATGTGCGAGGTATGGGTACATAACGAATGTGCTGGATATGAGTCCGGATGTTACATTTGTGACTATTGTAAATAATTTTTTTGACTGTTTGTTTACACTGATTTCGATTAAGACTGTGTATTGTAAACAATAAAAAGAAAAACATTTTCTTACTACTAACTATTTTTTATTTAATGGCGGTCTGAGTGGGGTCCAAATAATTCCTCTGGAGTGACCCAATCTTCCTACTAAGAAAAGTGTATATAATTTGGAATACCCTATTCCGAATTACATTCACTTTGACAAAACCAGTATTCCTTCTCATATTTTGTTTGCACCAAAATTTTACCCTGTTGTTGATTTAAATTAAAGACAATTATTTTTTGCCTAATAAAAGAAAAGTTTTCCTACCATTATTAATCGTTTTTATTTGCATACGCGTAAAATCAATGATTTTGTGATTTTTTTTACAACTGGTATTCCAAATTTGCATCACTTACTCTATTTTATTATAAAATTTTATGAAGAGGCACTAAAAGAGAGAATTTTAGATTGTCTAGTATAAGGAACCACAATATTTTCCTTATGTCTAGTATTGTGACCGTGGACGTCCTTATTTCTAGTTACATATTATGTCATTTTCTCTTAAGTACCTATTCAATTGTATGATAAATTTGCTCACATTACATTGTCATTATTTTTATCTCTCTAAACGTATCTTTGCAGGTATCTCTGTATTTTAAAAAATACTCGCAGACCTATATTTCTAATTTAAATACGCGCAAAACATAATATAATAATATGTATAATATTATCTATCATTCTTACATTGATCTGGTTGTGTACTATTATGTATTTATGTATTATAATTTTTTAACAATTAAAAGTATTATGTAGTAGCATCTATCTATTTTTATCATTGTCTTTTTTTCAGTTCAGAATTTCAGTAGAATGCAAATACTTTATTATTGTATTTTCTTAATAAGCTTTATGTTTTGTATTTTTTGTTAACTATAAGCATAGTAGGTATTTAATCTTAATTTTCATTTTTAGTTTAGTTTGGTTGTTATTAGAGGCACAATTTGTAAAAACTTTAAAAGGAGAAGCCCTGGATCCTGAAATACAGCCTAGGCTAGTTTAGGATCCTACGGATTCAATATTATACTGAAACACTGTAATTGTGTCTAATAAATGATTTTTATGTTTTTATGTTTTATGTTTAAACCTGCTATATATCTGATGGATCTTTTTTTCAAAACATTATATTCTGCGTGATTCCGCTGCGTTACAATAAAACATTATACCGATTATGGTCTTACCTTTGTGTTATAATTCCCATTAGGATTGGCGGACCCGAAGTTCTTCTTGTCAAACACGTTGATGGGAGTTACGTGCTGGATGAACTCTTCGATGATGAAGCGTGCTCGCGCGATGATGGGGTCCAACGCTCGGAGCTGCTCCGCGACGTGGACTGGACGGGATACCCGCAGGAACTTTGTCACCTGGAGACAAGGTCTTTAATTTTTATAACATCTGGTAATTCGATTAAGAAGGTTGTTTAATATTTGGCGCGTTTTAAACAACTATAAACCATATTCCTGAATAATGAGAATGGGTTTGAAAGTACTCTTAAACCCGGAACACATAAAAGCGAGATCTAATTTTTCAAACGTCAAGTCGAATTTTGATATTTGGGTGTCACACCCTAATATCAAAATTCGAGTCTAAAATAGTTCGTTTGCGCGCGCGCAGTGATCATGGAAATAATTATGTGATGATGTTTTTGATACGTTATATTTTACAGCGCACATAAAGCGCACATAATATAACTTCCGCCAAAAACAATCATTTATGAGACCACCTCAAAATCAAGCTATTTCCAACAAGGTAATAAAACTCTATTAAGAATTGGCGAAGATATCACCAAATTTGATGTAGCTAGTCGTGATTTTTCAAAAGTATTATGGTTTATCCTTCTCGGGAATATTTTAGAGGGACCTCTTCTGGACCATTTTCTTTACTTTATTTTTGTTTTTAATAACTGCCCGTAATTGGCGGAAACATCAGACTGATAGACAGACTGACAGTGTTACTTTCGAATGTAAAATATTATAGTATTGATCATAGGTAAATACATTACGGATGTAAGCGGGTTAACTACTAACCATATTTGTATTGGAAGAATTTATATTTATATACCCCGCTCATATCCGTAATGAATTTCGTCAAACCTTGCTGATGAGACACCAGCCATGCCGCTTCGTCGTGGTGGGGTCAGTGGCCGCCATCCACACCATGGCCAGCACCCGAGGGAAGCTGGCGTAGGGCTCGCCCAGCATCACGCCAGGAGTCTTCACCAAGGCTTCCAGGTCCGGCTCGGCGTCCAGCATGAAGGTTTCCACCAGCAGCTTTGAACGTATGAGAGCCTGGGTCAGCTCGCTGATCAGCATCCCTTCGTCTCCTTCAAGGTTTCTGAAGAGGAATCATAATAAATACTCCCGATTCAAAAACCTGGATATTTTTTGTATAAAAAGGGGTTACTAAACCCAAGTAATATTGGTGAAAAATATTTAACGTCATTGGTATCATCGTCGCAAAGAACAAGAAGTTCGAAACAATTTTTGGTTTCGAAAGCTAGAAGATGGTACAGCATTAGCACGGTATACCCACTTCAGTAGTTCCAGCATAAGTCGCGCCACCTTCCCCGAAGCAGGTCGAGGGTACACGATACAGTCTGTGTTGATCACCCTGCCTTGAATAGAACAAAGGTAATGGTAAGAAACTATCGTTATTTGACGAATTGGGTCACTATAATGGTCGTGCATTATAGTTATATAATTTATTTGTATTTATAATGCATATAATTTATTGTACGGCCGAATAATGTCCACATTGATAATCCGTGTCAAAACTATTAAAATTGGAAGCCAGGACACGAATTATCAGGGTACACCCTGATATTCAGCCGTACAATAAAAATTGTCGTGCATTATAGTGACCCGACGAATTAATCAATCAAGGGCTTTAATAGAAACGCGTAAGAACCAGTGTTTCGGTATACTTGCCTACAATTCAAGATGCCCAGTAAGCCTAATACAGGCTCTGCTTGCTGACTATGCGGCAAAAAAAGAGAAAAAAGGTATATTAACTCACTAGATTTTGGAGGCGCCGATTATAATATTAAGTTTATTCGTAATGTGTTTCAGCAGTGTTTATTAAGATACTTAGTACCCATGTAGTTAAGTGCTTACTAAAAAATAAGTTTTCTCGTCTGGGTTGTCTGTGTGTTTCTTTTCAAGGACCTACTTATGTGATTATTGTTTATTGTTACGTTGTTAGCACATAAACAAGTTCAGGCACAAGAATTACTTCTAGAATGTAAGTTTTTTTTACTTCTGTCCTAAGATGTTTTTGAATTAAGTAAATTATCATTATTATTATATATTTTATTGTGAAGTTCTTGTGAGTTGTGACTTGAACCGCACTCGCTCTGAAGAAGTCCATCGTTGTGGTATGAAAATTTGGCGTTCTTCAAATATAAACAAGGTTCGTAGTACTCGTAGTAAACCCACTTACATTAATAATAAAAGTTGTATTTTACAAGCTAATCAATATGGTTTATTTGTTGTCATTAAAAAACAACACAGTAAATTTCTAATCCACACAGCAAAAAATGCGAAGAAGAGTTTGGTAGACACATAAAATCATAAATAAAAATTATACCTTCCTACTAGTTATAAAGGCAAGGCTTGAGAATTTTTGTTAATTCCGTTGTAAATCGTAAAATAAAAAAAAATGAGCTAGCACATTCTGCGAGGTGCTAAGTCAAAATTATATTCATTTATTGGAAAGGTAAGATCATCGAAAATAACCAAGATAATCGTTACGTCGTCGTCGTCCAATTTCAGTTTCAATATTATGAGGTGTACAGTTTGGTGTACCTACCCACAAAAGCAGGCGCGTTGAAATCTTTTGTATGGTACGCGGCTCCGGCGTAGCCATGTAGCAGAAGCTACGAGAGACTCCGATGAAGTATGTTTATTTTCATGGTTGAGGAAGAAGGAAGCCAGAGGAAAGTAAGACGTATCAAAAAAACTACAGAACGGTGAAATCCCTAACGATTTCAATTGAATACGATATTTTTATAGACGATATTTCTGTGAGAGGCTGCTTGCGCGACAAAAAGCCTCTCACAGAAATATCGTCCGAGTAGGTACGTACCTATAGGTTAAAAGTAACGTAGATTTATTCCTGGTCTAGCACTATGTATGTAGTCCAGTACTATATATTTATTTTTATTTATTTATCTATATGGGCCGTAGTTTTTAGTATTTTACATCCTGTACTAGACTAATGTTGCCTGAAATTTGAAATTTTTATTATTTTTATAATGATTTAGTTGATAAGATAAAAGTCGTACCCTGGGGAGTGGCTTCCGTCTCGAAGGCCCCAGCCAGCTCCCGCTGGCGACTGTCCTCATCAGCCAGCCAGTCCAGAGTTAGTGCGGACCGGTACGCAGCTATGCCGGAGATGGTGCTTCGGTTTGCATTGTTGGGGATGTAAATGTAGTTTTCTACTGCTGCTGTCTGTAAAAGGAGAGAGATTATAGATTTAGAATACACTTAGAATCCAAGAAGGCAGAAATCATAAACAATATTTTAATCCTTGAATATTTTAATTTTAAGAATTTGAGTTTACGTATCAAAGTTTGCAAGCTGAAGTGGCAGTGGGCTGGCCATATTTCAAGAAGAACCGACAACCGCTGGGGTAAACGTGTTCTTGAGTGGAGACCGCGACTCGGAAAACGTAGTGTAGGACGCCCTCCGACCAGGTGGGATGACGATTTGCGAAAGACTGCTGGCAGATGCTGGATGCGGCAAGCTGAAGACAGGGCGCTATGGCGCTCATTAGGGGAGGCCTATGTCCAGCAGTGGACTGGTATAGGCTGATGATGATGATGATGATCAAAGTTTACATCAGCAGGCCAAGCAATTCAATTCTACCCTAGAGAACTATTGGGGATAGTTTTCTAGGGTAGAACGGTAGAATAGAAAATAATGACATTGCATTGTCATACATTGCGTACATTATCAAAGTTGAAGGAAATAAATTTTTTTGGTTGTAAGTATCTTTATTCAGAAAGAAAATAACAATCAAATAACAAATTTAAATTAAAACTAGTATTTACAATAGAAACAATTAAGCTATCTGCAAACTGTTGCAAACAATCTACAGGTAGCTCAACTGATCCATATCAATACCAGTTGGAAGCGTGCCTAAGACACTGGCTGCATTGCCCCGCTGTATAGGAATTTATTAAAAATAAATTACGCATTCGATGACAAAATGACGTATTTTTTGTTAATTCTACATTCTACCTTAGACAACAATCCCTCGTGGGATCTTTGTAACAAGAATCAGTAGCAGCCCGAAGTCAGGAGGTTGGCGGTATTACACCCCCGTGCCTCGGAAAGCACGTGAAGGCGCATACCCCACCCAAAGGATACGAAGTTGCCCTTGGTGGCCACTAAAATCTATTTTCGTACTCTGCCTAAACTATATAGAATAAAACTATTACAGAGGCAGTAAAAAAAAGCTTATGATAGGTATCACAAACTGGGAGATGGATTTTTGAAAATTCCTTTGTCAAACGGAATAATAACATAAAGTAGGTGGTAGCACCACTTTGGGTGGGGTATGCGCCTTAACCCGATGGTCCTGCATCTGACATCTCCCCGACCGTGTCGTTTTGTTTTGCCGTCCCGTCGGAACTTGAGAGTGAAGAATAATAATAATAATAATAGTGCTGGACCACTCACACAGCATTATCTAGCCCCAAGCTAAGCAGAGCTTGTGTTATGGTAACTAGATAACTGATATACATAATATAATACAATACATAGATATTTTTTATTATATATAGAAAACGACCAGAACACCCTGAACAAATTTCTGCAGATCGTACACACATTTGTCCCGAGGCGGGAATCGAACCCGCAACCTTCTGCGTCGCAGGCAGACTTTCGCCCACCGCGCCACATCGGTCGTCTAAGATAAAGAGGGCACCTGTGTTTTTGCACTTTATCATGTCCTGTGCAAATGACTAGTCTCCATTGAGTTGAGACTGACAGCCGTGGCCGAAATTCAGTTAGCAGGCCATCATTGTGACGACCTCAGTGGCGCAGCGGGCGAGAGTCTGCCTGCGACGCAAGAGGTTGCGGGTTCGATCCCCGCCTCGGAACAAATTTGTGTACGATCTGCAGAAATTTGTTCCGTTGGTCTGGGTGTTTTTCTATGTATAATAAAAAATATCTATCTATGTAATGTATAATATTACGTATATCAGTTATCTAGTACCCATAACACAAGCTCTGCTTACCTTGGGGCTAGATAATGCTGTGTGAATTGTCCAGCATTATTATTATTATTATTATTGTCTGTCTCATCACCAAATTAGTAGAATCAATTTTGTTTTGTTAATTCCAGAAGTGTTACTTGTGTTTAGTTTTAAGATTATTTATTGTTACTTCATGCCGGTTGAGCATGAACATTTGTTAAAAGGTTTTAAAACCTGAATTAAAAAAAATTGCACTTCACCTTACAAATACCTAGGCAGTCTATTCAGTAGGTGCCTTTATACAAAGATCCTAGGATCCTACGTTCTTTGCCTTTAAATAATTTATGGCTTGGTTCCTTATTTAAACTTAAGAGGGTTCCGACGTGCCAAAAATGCATGATCGGTCCCGCTTCTACTGACGCGAAATCCTATCTATATCTTTCACAAAATGGCACGCATTGCGTCCTCTTATGGTTTTATGCTAATTATACAGTGTCCCAAAATTCAGCGTCTAGCCGAAAATAAATAAATATTGACATCTGTTAGTCTCAGCATAGAAAAGTTGGCCGCCGCGCCGCCGGGCAGAGAATTTATGTTTTTTCAAGAAAAGCCTATAACTAAATGGGTCTATCTCCAACAGGAACCATTGGAGATAGACCCAGGATTTTGTATTTTTTCTGGGTCGTCTTAAACCCACCATAGGTACTCCGTTTTCGGCTTGACGTTGGGTTTCGGGACCTGTATAGAAGCTGGGGCAATTTTCTAAGAAATTTAATAATAAATATCTCAAAAATAAATCATTTTTTTCTGTTCCGTGGTTCGGACTCAAGCGCCGATAGCTCCACCTATAGGAAAAACATTGAAGTGCTATCAAAACCTGCTCAATAACTAAAATTTGTTTAATACGATTGACGATAGATGTCGCTTTATTCTAAGATTTTTGCTTAATAGCACTTTCATGGCTGAAAACACAGAGTGCGATCTGCAACTCCGTGTAGCGACGGCGCGCCCCTGCGGGTCGCACCGCCGCCGACGCTAGCAGTGATCGTGTTATCAAAGTGCGTAAGCCTCTCACTACTGTGGTAACTCTCTAAGAAATTTAATAATGTGCCTATAAGATCCATGAATTAACTTGATACGTATCCACTTTGAAAGGTATCTAGAAACTTAATCAAAATAAACGCGGTACCTGTATAACCTGTACCTACTTAAAAGGCCGAAAAACAAAGAGAACATTTTCAAAGTTAAATAAAATTAAAGCAGCTAAAACTTTTTCAATTCAAGTCTCTGTGAAATTCGAATGAGCGTATTTTGTATAAAATGAGTTTATGAAAATGCTGGAGAACGCAAAAGTTAAGCATTTTGAGAGAGAGAGATAGCGTTATTCGTATAAAAGTTTCGTAACAAACGCAAATTAGACACAAAACTTCGTATTGAATAATACAATACAAAGCATGCCTTGAATTATAAACTAGGTAAATAATAGTTTGTTTTGACTAATATAATTATAATGTATACCTACATAAATGATATGACTATAATGATAGTAAGTATACTTTTTTTCACATTTATGAACAATAAATATAAATGAACGAACATCGTTCGTAAAAGTTTAATTTTTAGCACTATAAAGTATTTTTAAAACTTTAACTACTTTACTTAAAAACTAGTTGTTACATAATGCGTAGTGACTGAATATTTCAGTACCTACCGAATGTTACTGAAATATAAAGTCAGGATTTGATCGATACTATGAACGAATCTCAATAAAATTTGGCAGGGACGTAGACAATTTTCCGGGAAAAGACAAACATTTTTTCCTGGAGAAGCACGTACGAAGCCGGGCCATGGAAGCTAGTAAACAATAAAAAATACCAAAGTTTATATCACATACATTTTGAACAAATAGCTCTAAAATTATACAATTTCCTGTTTACCATTCTTTGTAGAATTATAAGTAAATCTTAGAAAATCTAAGACAAAGTTTCAGCACAAAGTTTTCATGAACTAGTAGTCCAAGAAATGGAGCATTACGTTGAAATTTTGGGAGGTTTTTTATGAACAAACAACATCTACCCGAGTCGTTAATAAAAAATCTAATCTCACAGTTGAAATCTGATGAAGTGTTCGATTGTCGGATAACCGTTAAGTACCTAGGTAGCTATTACCTACTAGAAACTCGATTAACTAGAGGTTACGGAGCTTTTGCAACCTTTCAGTGAAAATTATTAGTTACCCAAGCTTTAAATTTTCTCATTAATTTCTTTCTAAGCCTCGGAAGTCTATCATACCTAAATATAGCCGGATTAGTAGAGCACTTCTCTTTGAAATTACCTGGGCGGAAATGAAATCGAAATCATATTTGTGGTGGTATTATGTAGGTAAACCTGACTACTTCGAACTTCTTAAATCAGCTCTGCACTTTGACTTAATGGAAATGGATTAATAAATAATAAATAATGCTGGACAATTCACACAGCATTATCTAGCCTCAAGCTAAGCAGAGCTTGTGTTATGGGTACAAGATAACTGATTTACATAATACAATACATTGCATAGATAGATATTTTATATTATACATAGAAAACGACCAGAACACCCGGTACAAATACCTGCAGATCGTACAAATATTTGTCTCAAGGCGGGAATCGAACCCGCAACCTCTTGCGTCGCAGGCAGACCTTCGCTCACCGCGCCACAGAGGTCGTCATTGGATGGTTGGAGGTCGTGATTGGATGGTTAGAATATGATGTGAATCATACAAGGATTCCATAAATTTACGTTGTATATCCTCGAAAATTATACTTGACTACTAGGCACGTAATTTGCCAAATTCATGAAATAATATTAACAATTATATAGTTTTTATTCCAAAACTGATTTGCAATACTATAAACGATAATTCTTCATTGTGCTTCCGTTTCTGTATTTCTACTACAAATTGTTTCTCAGTTCGTTGTGCCTTTCGGCATAGGTCTCTTCCTGCCTCCATTGAAGACGGTCTTCTGCGACCAGTATTGTCCAAGGTCTTATGTCGTCTTCCCATCTTATTTTTGGACGTGGCTTCTGATGCCGTCCGTTGGGTACCTTAATGTGCCTTGCTTGGTCCATTTCTCTACTTTACTGCGTAGCTAATTTCATGGTCGAAGGTAATAAAATCGCTGACTTGGCTCTTCTCGTGATCTTAAAACTTTTTACGATACGAGACATAACATAGGCATAATTTTTACATTAATGTTTTTGTTTGGATAAGGCATTTCAAGAATGACTTAAATTTTACGAACACGTCTAGTTTTACGACAAAAATGTTCTCATCCTTTTTATAACAATCCAAATAAAAATTATGGCATCTCTTATTTAGTACCCTCAATAACTTAAGTTTATGGTGAAGTACATAATATTTTTTTAACAAAAAAAAAACAAGTGTAGATTTAATTTTAGATGACCATTTTTCTTCTCCATCACGATGACTTCATCATAATCAGCTCGTTCTTATCTTCGAACTGCTGATTGGCCTCAATTCTGTGCCATTTATTAATTTAGAATTAGGTTCTTCATTTCGGAATTCGCAGATATTTTAGAAATCTTTGCTATATCGTGAAACAAACAATCTAACAGGTGGTTTGCAAACACTGCATTAGATAAATCTGCATACCTACATACTTTCTTCATTCGTAAGTTATTTGTATCCTGAGCCTATAATGAGGCTTCCGTCAATTGGGACCGCTAGAAAAAGGGACCGCGGTCCCTTTCGCCGGATTATGTTATGGGAGTATAACATATACATAAATTACCTTCATAATACTTTCTATACGTTTCTGTTTGAGGAGACCTATGCCCACTAATGGACATAGGTCCTGTAGATCGCCTTAAATGAATAATTTTGAGCGATAGTTCTGTTATAATTGGTGGGATGGCGAGTTTTAGACTTTAATATTTAAGATTATTTATCGGGTATTTATCGCGTACCTTTTACTTTCTTTTCCCCTCGGGGAAAAGAAGCGATAAATACCCGATAAATAATCTTAAATATGTTATCAAATCGCGAAAGTTTAAAAAGTTTTAGACTTTCCTTCGTCGTTCGTAAGGGCGACAAAGGAAAGCCTCCCAACTTGTGTTATTTCTTCGGCAAAAATCGTCACTGTGTGAAACACTACCTGTATCCATAACATCGCCAAAATCAGCACGAGGGGCACCATTTCAACCGCATTTCAGTGAGAGTGAGAAGGTTTACTAAAATTCTTCTAAAATCTGGCTTAATTTTGTTTGTTTTGATTTCATCACAAAGATAATTAAACAGCGTTATATTCTTTTTGAATTAAACTATTTGTTTCATTACCACAGAAAACTATTACTCCTAGACTCCTAGCGGTTCATTACTCATTAGATCAAAGATTTATACTATAGGTACTTACTTACAAATCTATGGATTTATAAGTATACCTAGACCACAGATTTATAAGTATAGTACTAAAGCTCTGAGTACTAAAGTAACCTAGACCACCTAGTAAATATTATAAGTCTGTGACCTAGACTGACCTAGACCAAAGGAGAATAAAAAACGCTTTGTATAGACCACAATAGTACATTATGGTACAAGTGTGTACCTACCTAATGTTGGTGATTACCGCTGAGGCGCTATTGAGACCCAAGCCGTCAGGCGAGGGTCTTAAGAGGGCCGAGGACGGTAATCATCAATACACACGTGTATCATACGACGTTTTTCAACACACTAGTGAATAAAATAAATAACTATAATTTCAACAGTGAAAACGAGCTGTAAAAGTTTTTTCGCAATGGCGGGAAACATTTATCAGTTTTCCTATGCGCGCGCATCTAATAATGGCGATCGGCCATAGACTAAAAGAATGAGGTTTCTTTTTTCTTTTCTATTTATAATAAAAATATCTATCTAAGTAATGTATAATATTACGTATATCAGTCATCTAGTACCCATAACACAAGCTCTGCTTACCTTGGGGCTAGATAATGCTGTGTGAATTGTCCAGCATTATTTATTATTTATTTATTTATTTTTTCGCTTTTCGCGGATAGAGTTTTAGCCACGTACAAAATGGGGAATTCAAAGTTTTTTGTTTCAGAGAAAACAAAAGACATATTTGAGTAAAAGTTTTATTTATTAAAAACGTAAACATAAAAGAAAGAAAATTACATTCAAATAATAGAATTAAATTAAAACTAGTAATTACAATAGAAACAATTGAGCTAACTGCAGGCTGTTGCAAAATAATCTACATATAGCTCAACTGATCCATATCAATACCAGTCGGAATCGTGCCCAAGACACTGGCTGCATTGCTCTGCTGTATGGCAATCTCAGAAAAAGATGGCAATGCTGATGCGCTGTGCCAGATACCTACTCACATAATTATATAGTGATCTGTGGATGATTCTTTCATTAATTTTCAGGCTACAGGCTACCTACTGTCAGAATAATATCATTGTCAAATAAATCAACCATGCAACGTCAACGTTTGTTTTGAAGATTTTGTGATTTTAGGTCAGAAATGTGGTGGAAAGGTGAAATTAATTCTTGGATTTTACGTTCGATTTAGACGGAAAATTTATAATGAATGGAATAAATTGCAGAAGATGGGACCAATTAAATGTCATGTGCTGTTTTGGTTAGGTATTATAGTAAGTATCGCCAGAATAGCATAAGGATAAGTTCTATGTAAATATTCTATCTAGACTTTCCATTTAGAGTAAATGCTAAAATATCGCTCTAAATAAGAGAAACACAATGAATAATTTTGACCAATAGTTCTGTAGAAATTGGTGGAGTGGCGAGTTCTAGACTTTCTTTGGTGCTGAGGAATCCTTATCGTATTCACTCGGAATCCTTCCTCAAGACTTGTTTTATATCTTCGGCGATCATCGGGGATCGAGCTCGGGTCCTCCCCTCTATTGCGCTATTCCTCTCATTTCTGTTTGTCCCCCTCCTCACTTCACATCCTTGTTAACTCTTTTTGCCAAAGGATCAAATGTCGTGCCGATCTTACAAACATTTATCCCGAGGAAATCGATCCCACAACCTCCAGCCTCGCAGACGGACCATCGTCCGCTGCGGGTTGTCAAGGTCGTCTAACATGGCCTCAACACATTCACTGCCCAGTCTCGCGACACGCAGCTCCGGATAAACGATTGCGTTATGGACCACTGTTTTTTAATACTGATGAAAATCACCGTCCTAAGTTTTAAATGTTTTAGTTTAAGTGAAGGCACAATTATTATTAAGTATTCCTGGGGTAAACGTGTTTTTGGTGGAGACCGCGACTAGGCAAACGTAGTGTAGGACGCCCTCCGACCAGATGGGATGACGATTTGCGAGACTGCTGGCAGATGCTGAATGCGGCAAGCTGAAGACTACGCTATGGCGCTCATTAGGGGAGGCCTATGTCCAGCTGTAGACTAGTATAGGCTGATGATGATTCCTATGCCTCAAAACTTCTTTACACGGTCCTGGGCGCATCTCATCGAGGTTCCCCCTCGTGACGTTTGTGATATCATCCACCCATCACCCAGAAGGGTTGAAGTCTGGTTGCGGTGGTATTATTGATGAAGGAGTTCGTTCCAGTATCCAACAATATGCTCGGAGATGGATATTGAACCGGATCTGTCTGAAGATCGCTGGATGTTCCGAAACCGAGACTCCCCACAGGAGGACCATACTACAATAGACCTGGAGCGCTGTGCAGCGGTGCGACCCACGGGTCGAGACGTGGTCAGGCGATTCTATGCTATATTACCTTAGTAAGTAAGCTTAAAATTTATGATTGACGGCTCGGCTCCGAACGCTTTGTTTCTATGGAAGAGTTCAATTCCTTACCATGGGAACTGATTTATGTGATAAAAACTCTGTTTTAATGCAGGTTCAACTACAAAGTTCAACTTTTTGTTAAGAGGAAGAAAGAGAGATTCCACTACGCAATTTTTAAAATTTGCTGTAGTCCTCAAATGTACCTACTTACTATATAATATTATTGATTTACTCTTAACTACCTACTTACTTTCGTACTGATATAATCATGTGGAGTAATATCGTGGAGTGTGGAGTGTAATCATACGGAGCGGTTTGTTCTCAATGCACAAAGTCTTCGGAGTTATAAAATCCTCTAACTACAACGGCCGTCGAACAAAATCGACCACATGGAAGATAGACCAGGAAGCATATCGTCCGCAATTAAAAACGTTCTTTCAGCAAGTCGCCATTAAATAAAAACGACATGAACGCAGAAAGTATTACGAAAGAACTAGCAAACTAAAATGGTTGATTTTAGAGTTTTTCGTAAGGATTATGAATGCTATGGAATTGTGATAATAGTATAGGACGCCCTTCGGCCAGGTGGAATAGCGAACTGCGATAGACTGCATGTAGATGCTGAATGCAGCAAACTGACGACAAGGTGCTAAAGCGCTCTTTAGGGGATTAGGGCACGCCTATGTCCAGCATTGGACTAATATGGGCTAAATAAAGTTGGAAAACAATGACCTTATTAAAGAATTGCTTATAAATATTGGCATTAAACATAATACTCACTTGCTTGGAAGCGCGTTATAAATTGATAACGTTTTGCTTTCGTGACTATTAAAAGAACAGCGTTTGGTAGTAAAGTCATTTCCCATTCCGCTGTAAAGGCAGTACCTTTTAAATTGAGGACGTTTTGCTCCCATGACGATTTGCGTTGTCGACGTTTTTCTACTGAGAACATTTTTCTCTACGGACGAACATTCATATTCATCGTGTGGTGTAAGTATGAAAATGGTTTCAGCCTTGACAAGGACCACTCGAACGCAGCCTTTCTCCACAAGTTCCGGAGCATTATCTACACAATGTCTGACAGCGACGACATGCTGGATCGAGAGGGAGCCTTCTACTCGGCGGTACTGGTGCCCCTGGTGTTCCTCCAGATCCAGCAGTACCGGGATATGTGGTGCCTGCTGGAGCGAGTTAGTACAGACACTCAAGCGTTTTTGGGGGATAAGGACGCCTGTGTATTTTACGCAGAGCGTGGCAGCGTAAGGTTTTAAGGCTGATTTTTCGAAAAAATCAACATTTTCATGATCTTTGAGATCTAGGCTTCTTATACTCCACTTGATATATATTTACCTTCTTCTAAACAATATGACACGATCTGCTAACGATTCGATCTGCTGCGAAAATAAAAGAATGTTTTTCATAATTAACATTTTATAAGTATTCTTCGAATTATTGACGACCGATGTGGCGCGGTGGGCGAAGGTCTGCCTGCGACGCAGAAGGTTGCGGGTTCGATTCCCGCCTCGGGACAAATGTGTGTACGATCTGCAGACATTTGTTCAGGGTGTTCTGGTCGTTTTCTATTTATGATAAAAAATATCTATCTATGTATTGTATAGTATTATGTATATCAGTTATCTAGTACCCATAACACAAGCTCTGCTTAGCTTGGGGCTAGATAATGCTGTGTGGATTGTCTAGCATTATTTATTATTATTATTAAAAGATAAAATCAGTTATATCCCTATATATTATAATAGTTTCATTTGTAAATTGTTTTTAGCTTCAATTGTGCAATAAAAGTATTTTCTATCTATAATTTTTACGCCACATATTTCCTATGAAAGCGGTCAAAAAGCCGCTGGTGATATTTAGAAGGAGTACCGTACCTATGTTTCTTACCATCAGAGATTATTAGAGACACTTAGTTTTTTGGTTTCAGTTTCACAGAGCGCTGCGTTTGTACCAGATCTCACATCCTTCTGAAAAGAGATCAGCCTTGAAACTTTTGCAGAATTTTAGAGCAGTTAATCAAAAGGTACCATATGTTATTATTCTAAGCCCGAACTCTCAAAATACGTATGATCTGATTACCGAGCTTAATAAGCTGACGATATTCCACTGGTCAGCGGTCAGGAAACAGTGTCTACCCTTCCACTACAGGACAAGCAGACGCACAGCGCATTACCACCCATACTTGGTGGATGTACCGTCCACTCGCACTAAGCGGGTTTCCTCCATCTTCATCGTTCGTAACGCTGGGTTTTGGAACATGTGAACACGCTCCCTGGCGCTGTTTTTCCAGTCAATAACAACCTGGGTATCTTCAAGACAAGAGTGTATAGGTATCTTCTAGACCTTCGTGATACATCGTCGGCCATCTTTAATTTCCATCAGGAGAGATTGTGGTAAAACGAAGGTCTATTGACTTTTTAAAAAAGGGTCTTCTGCCGTACGATCGGTTCGGCTGATAGGTACGTAGTTTCGCTGGCAACGGAAGTTAGTTCATGGAAACAAAACTTTGGGTGTCGCGGCGACTCCTCGTCGCCGGCAGCGTGTGGTCACGAATTTGTACCGTACAACTTTTGAAGAAGTATTTTGTGATATACTTTGTCAATGCCTTTGTCATGTTACGAAACAGCCCGTTCTTGTCGTGAATACTGTATTTTTTGAAGAAATAGATTCTGCCGCTTGCCATAGTTTTTTCAAAGATCTTTGTAACAGTATTTAACAGTGCTATGGGTCTATCTATAGCTACTTGGGCTTTCGGCAGGCATGGTCATCTTTTTTGCAGTTGGTCTTATTTTTGTTATTTTTAGCACAATATTATTTTTAGCAGACTATATCTATAACAACGTTTTTGTTGTAGATTCGTCAGTTTGTCAGCGACCTGCCTGGTCAAAGCCCGTTTCGGCGCTCGACGGCCGCCAGGGTGCTCCACGACGACATTGATGAGGAATTACACGACAAAAAGGATATTAGGTATTTGAAGGAGCTCATTAAAAACTTGGGTTGATTATTTAGACTTTTTATTGGATAAAAAGGCCTATAAATTACTTTATTGATAAAATTATAAAGTTCTTTATTATCAAACTAAACTTTCCACGAGCGATGAATGAAGTTACATGTTATGGTCAGTGAGTTTATGTAACTAAATCTAAGCCAAATTCATTGTAGAATTTTTGTAAACAAACCATGACACTAATAACTAAAACTTACTTGCTTGGTGTCGAGTTTCAGACGTAATTGTAAGCAATACATATTGAAGGAAGTATCAAAAATCAAGCAATGTAAATTTCGTATACATGGACGCGGCAACCGTATAGAGTTTAGGTTAGGTAGGTAGGTAGTATGGGCGGTTTGTCTACAAAAATTCTACTAGGAGTTTGGCTAAGTATTTAGGTCGTGTCCGTTATAACGAAAGTCGTAGTTTCGTATTCGTTTTTGTGCAAATGCTATAAAGAGGTAACATTACATTATTTGTAGGTATTGTACGAAAACGAATCAGAAGCTTCTTTTGAAACGTATAAAAATTGTTTCTATAGGTAAGGTACCTACCATGGGAACTTTTCTATGGAATAAAAAGTAACCTTTTTTTAAATTTTTTGTAAAAGTTATCTATCCAAAATTTCAGCTTGTTCTATTCTGAAGTTTTGACGTGAAGAAGTAACGAACTACTTGAATTGATTAGGTTCCGAAACTACGGGATCGATTTGAAAAATTATTTCACCATTAGAATCCTACATTATCCCTAAGAACGTATGCGATAGAAAATTCCCGTGCAAAGTCGGGGCAGACAGCTATTATATCATATACACCAAAGTTGGACAAAGTTCAAATACAAATACAAAATCATTTATTTTGAATAAAGAACTAGACTAAACGGGGTACATCAATGAACGATGAGGTGGCAAAAGGTAAAAACTGGAGCGACCTCATCCCCGCACAACATAAATTATTATAGTTATAAGATGTACAAAACTGTACAAAACTTTTAAGATCTAGCATACATGTCTAGTGAGGCATGCGATTATATGGCGTATTAGGCTCATCGAAAAAATACGTTATACCAAGAACAGTGACCGCTAGCACTACAATGACTAAAGCAATTATGATCCCCACCATATCGTCACAGGGCTTGTCAAAATTGTCGCTTCTTAATGTACATTCACCCCTGTCACTAGACATGTTCATTAAAGCCTCGTGAATTCCTTTAAATTGTTGTCCGCTACTTATAGTTTTTACTATTTGCAATTGTCCTTGATAGCTTGCATAAATTTTGCGAATATCTTGAGCGAATTTTCTGAAACAGCATAAAGGATGGTTACATTTTTGTTCTTATTTTTAAGCATTTTATGATCATCTGCCTGATTTATCCTACGCTAGGCATTAATTACTTCTGATTCTTTAATCCGCTATCACGGACTTCTTTCCTATGGTAGCAACGGAAGCATCGTTTCTTTGGGCTGCCAAAATCGATATGTCTGTAAGCGTTAGGATCTACTGGATATCTACATTATCTACTGATGTATATTAATTTTAGCCGCTTAAAACTCTTGAGCGTTATGGGAAAATGTTCATCATCATAAGTTTAAAAAGCAGAATCATAGCATCAGTTTCCTGTTTGGATTGTCCAGCATTATTTATTACTTAAATCATTTGTTGTGGCTTTTCCTTGCTTTCTGCAGGGCAATTTAAGAAGCATCAATAATCATATTTGCCTCAATCAAGTTTGCTTAAAGCGTTGTTGTGAGCTTAATCTATCTATTGAAATCTACTTACGCTTCGGTCAGAAAACCGCTATATTCATTATTTTGTTTAAATAGTCCTCTAATAACTCTAATAGCATAGTAGGGATTGGATTCCGTCGTCGTCACTGTTAATATTGTTTCTAAACCCTGAAAATTATTCAGAACAATTTATAGAAAATAGCTGGATGGATATTTTCACATAACATCATCTATCGTCTAACAAAGTAAACATAACTACACAGTTTGTAAGTCTTGTATTATCTGTGTGACAGATGATTGCTATGGGTAAGCAGTACTATTTTAACCTACAAATACCAGGGAATAATATAATAATATCATCATCATCTATATTAGTCCACAGCTGGACGTAGGCCTCCCTTAATGAGCGTCATAGCGCCCTGTCTTCAGCTTGCCGCATCCAGTATCTGCTAGCAGTCTTTCGCAATTCGTCATCCCACCTGGTCGGAGGGTGTCCTACACTACGTTTGCCGAGTCGTGGTCTCCACTCAAGAACACGTTTACCCCAGCGGTTGTCGATTCTTCTCGAGATATGGCTAGCCCACTGCCACTTCAGCTTGCTAATCCTTTGAGCCATGTTGATAACCTTGGTTCTCTGTCGGATGTATTCGTTGCGAATCCTTTCCTTCAGAGAAACTCCGAGCATAGCTCTCTCCATAGCTCGCTGGGCGACTTTAAACTGGTGGACCAGCCCTAACGTGAGTGTCCATGTCTCAGCTCCGTAGGTCATGACGAGTAGGACGCACTGATTGAAAACTTTCGTTTTCAAGCAATGCGGTAAAGATTACGAGAAGACTCGACGTAGTCCCAAATGCTGCCCAACCTAGTTGAATACTCCTCTTCGCCTCTTTCTTGTAATTATTTTTACCCAACTGCACAATCTGCGCATGTAATACGAACGCCTATTAAAAGTAATTCTACAGTTACTTCCGTACTTTACTCTATTATTATGGTATATAATATTAGATGAAACCTTTGCTGCTCGAATACATGTTGCTTTGGACCATGCTCTAGCTATCCAAATGATGTTCTGAGCTCTAGTCATTCCTTTCTTTTGGGCTTGTTCGACCAACAAATCAGCATATTCTTGGTCAATATTGGCTATGATTATCCTCGCATCGACGCTTTGAAGGTAAGATAAAGCCTGCAAGTAGTTACACAATCACATCACATCACCCTCAAACATGATTAATTATTAACTGGAGACTGATCGCTCACCTCGTTAAAATCGCCGCTCTCACCTTCCATAGATCTTATAGTGTAAGAAATCTCGTTTAGCTCGAAAAGTGTTCGTACTTCCTTTTCAAAGGCTCCACTCTCCGCAGAACCATCTGAAAGAATCGCCACTCTTTTCCACCTATGCGAAATAAGATTCACTAACGTCTTAACCTCATCTTTTAGTTTTGTTTCCCTTATTATAGCATTTTTGTAGATATTCATAATTTTACGGTTTGTTATTTCATTATAGAATATAATTGGTTTGTCCGCATAATAGTCTGACGAGTTTACATATTCTGGACCCGGTGCTATGATAGCTATAACGTTAGTCCAATCTGGAATTCCGTGTTTACATGTATTTAAATTAAAATAACGAACATGACGTACAGTTTTGATCTTGTCTTTGAATATAATTTCGTCGTAAGCACCGACGTTATCGGTACACGATATTATTGTGAAATTATTTTTCTTTTGACGTTCTTCGTTTATTGTTATTAAATCGTTTGTGTGTACATTCTGTTCGTTTCTGTGAATGATGTTGAAACTGTCTAAAATGGAGAGCATTTCTTCGGAATTGATATTTTTTGATATCAGCGTTGTGTACTGTAGTGTATCATGCATTTGATTAGAGCAAGTTTCATAGGTTCGGCCTTCTCTTATCTTTCTTATTGGGCTGCTATCGTTTCTTGTATTTTTGTTGCTACTCTTGCAAACCTCCGTTGTGTTTTTTTCACCATAATCGCCAACCCATTCCATATTGGTGTTTCTGACGTCATTGTAATTGTTTTTATAAAAATCGGTTATTCCGAAGTAGATAACATATCTGGAATAATATAAAATAATCTATACTAATATTATAAATGCGAAAGTGTGATTGTTTATTTGTTTGTCCTTCCTTTACGCCCTAACTAAGAAAACCAATTGACTTGATTTTTGGCATACAGTTAGTTAGTTGAAAAGAAGGCGAGTAACACGGGCAACATTTTATCTCATTAATCAGTTCCCATGGGATAAATGCAAATAAATGACTTTTACTTTTTACTTTTACTTTTGAAACTAAATGTGCACAGGTAAGTAAAGGTATCTAGAAATTATTAGGGTTCCGCATCTCAAAAGGAAGAAAGTAATGAGGGGTTTTCGATTTTCATTTTTTAAAAGTATAGTTCCAAGTATTTCGATAGGTGGCAGGGGGCATCAACTGGAAATTAGGGTATGTCAATGTCAAAAGGAAAACAACCTTACTTCAAAATGGACTTATTTGGAAAAGACGAAGTTTTCCTTTCATTTTACTTTTTTTCTTTTTATAATGCCTTTCGATAACCGCTCATTCCTTTTAAGATTACTTTGACATACGTCTGTCTGCCTGTATGTCAATCCCCTATTCTCAGGACCACTTGGAAGTTTCGATTTGATATTTACATCAAATAAAAAAATGTGTAACCTCTTAGAGCAATCAAAAAAATTTGGGTTAACGCAATCAAAAATACAGGCCTTTAATATGCCCGCACGTTTTGACATTTTTAAGGGAATCATATGCACATAGAACTTGGCTACTTCCCGTTAACATAAAATTTGGCAACAAGCAAGTACAATAGGTATTGTTATAGACTAGTATTATTGAATTATAATACTAATTCTAGCGCAAGAAACTGGAAAAATCCGAACATTGTGAATTTGTAATTAAATCACAAAAACTGCAGTGTGATTCGCAAGCGGCTAACAGAATAATGAAATTTTGAAAAAAAAAGTTCTACAAAGCACTCACTACGGCCAAAAGTACCAAAGAGTGTGACTCACGCTTGTTATTAACTTTTATTAAGAAATAATATTAGAATCAAAATATAATAAAATTCAAACAAGTATTTACAATTGAAACAATTGAGCTCGCTGCAGACCGTTGCAAACAGTCTACAGGTAGCTCGACTGATCCATATCAATACACTGGCTGCATTCATCATCAGCCTATACCAGTCCACTGCTGGACATAGGCCTCCCCTAATGAGCGCCATAGCGCCCTGTCTTCATTGCATTGCCCCGCAGTAATTGTATTTCAACTTGTCCCACTTTATTATTCAAACATAGGCTAAAAATGGTCATTATTTTTTACTCTCTGAACTTAAACTTTTTTATTGCTTTTGTCTTGAGTTGTTTTCCTTCGAACGGTGAAGTATTTTTATTCAGAAAACCTTCTGACACTACTCTTCCAACTGTTGAGTTAACTTATACTTCATTGAAACTAAATACATCTACACCTCTTTCTTCACAGACTATCGTATACCTCACCTTAAATTTTTTGAAAGTCTTAAAGCATCCTGAAGTTGAGCTGAACAGTTAGTTTCTATGGTTATTTCATCCAGTGAATAATACCACAAAAATGTATTCCTCACGCTATCATTGAATCCGCCTGGACTAGATAGGATGTATAATTTCTCTAGATCTGTAAGCATTCAAAAATATTGTACTATTGGTTACTGCATCAATAAATCACTAAAGAAAAGTGGAACAACGACCAACCAAATCTAAACATGAAAATTTAACACCTTGAACTAATTAATAACTATAATACTTCACTGCCTTGAACCCAATAACAAAAATCTTCTTAATTATTTATATGTGCTCACCTGGACTTTCAATCATACAATTTTCGCAGAAAATATGTTGAAAAAGAGTCCACAATAAAAGAAAAGACACCACTAAATACATGACGCTGAAATGACTTTATTTATCATAAGCCAATGTAAAACTGGCAGTCGTCAGTTCATTCCTGCTAACTAGCAGGACAACACTATTAAATAACTTATTTCCTTGTACTTATAACTGCCTATTATATTTTGTTGATCAAGTGAACGAATATAAGTGTTAGGTTTTTATTGTGGAGGGATATAAAACCGAAGAAAAGATGGATGGATTGTGTGAAAGAGGACATGGTTAAGAAAGGTACACATATGATGGCTGAAACAGGAGTGAAAGAAACATATTAACATATTGTGCCGACTCCACTTAGTGTGAGATAAGGAGTGGAAGATTTTTATAATGAATAAATTTTATCTTATCTTATCTTATATTATGGTAATTATCACACTAATAATATGTATAACAAAGAGAATAAAACCACTACGATGTACAAATACGAAAGTATGGACGGATGGATGTTTCTACACTTTTTATCCCGGAAACAAAAGACGCAAGACTGCTGGACGAAACTAGTACCTAAATCTAACAGGAAAGTATAAATAAAACAAACATAATAATTTTCCTTTGAATACATCTTTATATAATAAAATCTTTACCATAATGAAAGCCGCGTCGTTCAAATAAAACATATATTTACAATATCTATAAAAATATACAGGCAATATAAACGAATACAAATATATATAAAGTTTTATCTCAATATGGTCTATTGTATAATGGTTATCGTGGGTATAAGAGAGTACTATACTATATCACAATATGTAAGAGTTTTTAATTAGTAGCTTGTCAATGCTCTCTGAAGTTTGCGCAGGGCCTGGTTCAGGTTCCCACCGTTGCCTCCCAAGGCTTGGATGAACTGGAAATAAGAAGGTAAATTGTTATAATGTAAAAAGTCACTCAGGGTCAGCACATACTGAGACGCGTCACGACGAGATGCTGTGCGTACTTTGATTAAATATTAAACTTTATTTACTTCGCACATATTAGGTACCTATATATTTTATTAATATATTATTACGAAAACTCTTTGCGGCGGCGCCGCGCTACACCGCACTTGCGCCAATTTGTATCATTTTGCGTCGTAAATAAAGTTATATTTTGAATCACAGTCCATGAAACGTAATTAATTGCAAGATATGTGTTCAGATATGTAATATAATACCCAGAGTGCGGGTAAGCACTATAACAAAAAAACCTCAGATATGATAAATTTACCCAAAAATTTTTAATGAAAAGAAAAACCAAAACTCATCCGATCACAGAAAAAATACAAACTAAGGGATTGGCAAAGGTGATTGTTGCCATTTTAGGATTTCCAGTCCAACAACTTCTTGTTGGACTAGAAACCCTGTATCCTGTATTGTATTGTATTGAGTATATCGGATCAGTTGTCTAGTAACACAAGCTCTACTTAGCTTGAGCTCGCTAGATGTTTCTGACGATGCTTTGTGAGTAGTCCAGCAATACTTATTATTTAAACTTTAGGTATTAAAAGTAAATTTTAGCGACTGTCCTGTTGCACTGAAACTACCAGATAAGTTTCTCAAGCTATAGTTGCCAACGTATACTCCTAGGACTAGCCTAAGCCTAAGAGTCGGACGCAATGCAAGATGCTAGCTTTTATTGCTTCGATGGTAGCTAGCCCCATAGCTTCATTACTGTTACAGCTACTGATTTGATCTCATTATTTTATTATAGTATAGTATATAATATGTTTATAAATAGTTGTGTCAGCCTGTTATTAGCGTATATAAAACCTGTCATAATAATTAGAAAGGCATGATACCTGGCCAGTCTTTCACTGCAACACCCTAAATGGGTACATACTGTGAACATTTAATTAAGACTCACATAATCACTAAGACCTGAGGACTATGAATGCAATAAATAAAAATACTGAAAATACTAAGTATCTTTAAGAATGCTTTATATGTATACGCTGTTGTTCCTTTCTAATAAATAAATAAATTACTTGGACTGGCTGCATCGAGGCGACTATCGAGGTAAAAATCCCAAAAAGCTGTTATCGCCTCGCTACATCTTGACGACTAGCAAGTTAGAGGCTAGAGTGTGGACGGTCTGGTACATTTTCTAACGTTCTCACATCTACCATCCTGAAGTGCTCCGTGCGTGGCTTATCGCAGATTTCGACCTCACCTCAGCTGCCGACCACAAAAATGTACATTCAAATATGGGTTCTAACTCGTTATGTTTCGATGCATTTAATATTGTCAGCATCAGATAATATACTACAGCTCGCCGGCCACTAGCTTAAAGCTAGCCGTAAGCTATTTTGTCATTGTAAAATTTATCTAAAGATTTAGAATTTAAGCCCATATTTGAATGTCTATTTTTGTGCTGTACCGCACCGCTAGGTACTGAATGTGTGTATATTTTTGGGTTTCAGGAGCATATAGTTAAACAGAACCGTAATTAAATGATGTACTTACTGAAACAACATGTCCGTAGACCTTGGCGAAGACTTCAACAACTTCTGGAATAGAAGTAGCAGTAATAGCAGCTGCTACGTTGTTTTGTTTCACGTCAAAGGCGTTGTAAAGACGTTTAGCTGTGCAGTACTGTTCATTGACGTAACTGTAGAGGAAAGGAAAAGAGACAATAATCCTACTTGTATAATAAAGGCAAAAGTTTGTGCAGTTGGGAATATGTCTTCAAGACAAGAGTGAATCTATCTAGACCTTCGTGATACAACGTCGGCCACATCTTCACTTTCCATCAGGTTAAATTGTGATCTATAGACTATAAAAATAATGTTTGGCTGAAAATTACGCTTAATCTACGGAATGTATCGGGCTGAAATTTCGCACATATAAACATCCGGAGCTAGAGTGACATTTAGACTGAATTTTATTTCAAAGAAACGTTCAAAGCCGCTGGTAATTTACGGACACTTACACACTTAAGAAAATTCAGATTACGTAGTTAATTAGTTAGTTACAGATAATGCCTACATCACTCAACAGCCTATAATGGTCCACTGCTGGACGCAGGCCTCCCTCTGTTTTTTTTCTCATGGTGGGTAACCATGAGATTGCCTGCCTAACCAATTTAGTTTGTTAAAGTAGGAATTAGTTAAGCGTTGTAAAAGAGCCAGGAATACCAGTAAAACTCAATAATAAATCGTTACCCGTTGTTGGGGTGGTTTTTAAGGATGCGGTCCCAAACAGCTTCGAATTTGTAGACTCTGCCGTCAGCTTCACATTTTGAAATTGGGCCAGCCTGAAAACAAGAGCATACAATATTTTATAGTAAAACTAGCGTGTTGCTGCGTCTTTGCGCACGTGCTATAAAAAGAAATGTATTAGTCTTGTCCGGAACGTAGGATCATAGGATCTTTGGTCTAGACATTTTAGCCAAAAAAGTAGGTTGACCTACTTTTTTGGCTCATTCATATTTCATTTGGGTTTAACCAGCTCGCAACGTGTACATAAAATATAACGTTTGCTTGTAAGTCATTGAAGGTCAAATGTCACAAAATAGGTTTTTCGCAATTATGTTCACATCAATGATGTTCACACATCTGTTATAAAACTGTAAAGCATACAATAATATTTTTTTTTAAATAATGTAAGTAATTTATTCATTGTGTGATGTAAGTATATAAGAGTGTAATATTTGAAACCTTTATGTTCTCCAATATGTTTAAAGTTAGTTTTAAGTTACATTTTAAATTTTTCATCAGTTTGTTTAGTCATTGATTTGATTCTATTGTAAGCGCATAAAATTAAATTTTAAATCCAATCAAGCAGAAAATCTCTTGATGAATAAAAACAGAGAAACATTCATCCTATCAATTTTATCAATTTTACAGCTGAATAAACATACGGAAACGCAATCAAATAGCTATGAATCACTCGTTAGAAAACTAAAATAGGCCAGGAGGCCACTATATAGCGTTCCACCTCATCTAGTACCAATAAGTGAAAAGAGCATGAGTCAATGAGCGCGTGTTGCTTGAACTATCAAACTAAGTTATCGAAAGACTCCAAATTCCTCCAAATTCCAAAATTTCTAAGCCTGCTCTTGTACCTCTCGTTCTCAAAAGAGCAAAAAGATGGGACACGAACACATCATATTTCGATTCTGTTTCATTCAATAATGATCTTTAACGTATTCATTGCCCAGTGCCCACCCTCTGCAGAGCTGCTCCGAAAAGCAAGCCGCAGCTGTATGAGCAGATATACATACGTCCACATGCGTCTTAGGCCATGAAATACTCTAATTAGGTATGCATATACCATAAGTACCATCAATAATTACAAGATTAAGACAGTAAATAAATTCAGTCGCATGTGAAAGTAAATTTTATCGCAGTAATAATTTACTACACGTTGAAGTATGAACCAAACAGCTGCCGCTTGCTCTACTCATATCAACACTGAGGTAGCTAGCTGACAATGGAGGGCGATGACAGATGGTCCCACAGGGCAATGATGAATGACCTGCATTGTTGCACCATAGTCTACTCAATTAACATTGCAGATGAAGTGTGGCTTGACTAAATTATGGTCTAGTTTACTATTCTTTCATGCCAGACTTTTTGCTTTTCCTGCTAAAAAAAATATGGTTTTTTTACCAACCTAAATTCTATTTAAATTCAAAACTAATACTTGCTACGATAGAGAGGAGACATAAATGAAAAATTTAATCCAATTTGTTAATCTTCCAGTAGCTTGAGATCCTTCATGATCCTTTCAAGTCAGTTTTAGACGATTCAGGTATTGACTATTATTTGTTTTCATCATCAGCCTATTAGAGTCCAATGCTGGACATATGCCTTCTTAAATGCGCGCCATAGCGTCCTGCCTTCAGCTTGAGCTTTCATTCAGTCCGCATCTAGCATCCGCTAGTCGCCATGATTTGGTTTAGTCATGATTTGGTAGTGAATTTTTTTGAATGGCTGCATATAAAAAGAATCAACCACCGAACTACACAATGATTGTATAAAGGTTACTGATAGTGGTAGATAGTGACAGATTGTAGTTAACCATTGACTCACGGTGAAGAGAGCTCCTATGGGTTGTATGGGTTGCAGTTCTGAACCAGGCGGTCCACGAGCTCCAAGTTGTTGGCCAGGTTGTTGATGTAGTGGTAGAGAGTGACAGATTGCAGTTGACCATTAACTCACTGTGAAGAGAGTATGAGTTCTACCAATGACTTACCGAGAAGCGAGCAGCCTGAGGGTTCTGAACCAGGCGGACCAGAAGCTCCAAGTTGTTGGCCAGGTTGTTGATGTAGTGGGAGACAGCTTGTTTGTGGTTGCCGGCGGCGTATGCATTGATCACCTGTAAGGTAAGAAAAGAATATGTTGAATTTTAAGCTGTAACTGTAGTTTGTATATAATTATTTATTCCGGTAAAAACAACATTATATTTTGGTTGGAAGAGTTGAAATTTAAAATTAAAGCCTATTAGGTTCAACAAGACACTGTGTTCGCATCTGGTTTAATAAGAGTAGTTAAAGGCAAACTTGTAGACCTTTTTCTGTCAATAAATGTTCAATATCTTCCATGACGCCACCAATCACCAACGGCCCTTTCGGAAGACCGAACCTCACAACTGGCGACTGCTTGAGGGTGCTTGAGACTTTTTATGACTCAGCTAGTTTGTTTTCTTCTATTTTGTCTCCCTTGCTCTTATCGGATGTGCTTGTGAGTCATCGAGTGTGAATAAATATTTTGTATTGAATTGGACGCCATTAAGGCAATAGTCAGGTACTTACTCTGGCATCGCTACAAGCCGTTCCGGCGACCCCGGTGCTCAAAGGCACGATGGCGCCGAGAGCATTGGCGACTGCGAAAGCCTGTTGACTACGGCTTGGAGAGGTTGCGATGTCGTTTAACACATTCTGCAGGGAGATGCAATAGAAGGAGAGTTCGCCGTTGTCGATTAGGTTGGTGGTGAAGTCGGTTAGGTGGCTGGAAAAGTTAAAAAATATTAGATAGATATTTTATTGTACCACACAAACACAGCAAACAGTACAGATGAAGATGCTGCAAAAATTGCTGGTCGGTTGTCGAATATTGAAAAGTGAAATATTGTTGCGAGTGAGCGTAATTCAGGACTGATTTAAAAAAAAAAAAAAAAACTATCTATGTATTGTATTATATTATGTATATCAGTTATCTAGTACCCATAACACAAGCTCTGCTTAGCTTGGGGCTAGATAATGCTGTGTGAATTGTCCAGCATTATTTATTTATTATTTATTTTCGCAGGCAACCTTATACCACCGTGCTCATAATGAATAATCTTTATTTTTATTTAATTTTAACTCAATAATCAGACCGGTGCAAAATGCTAATATTATCAATTTACCTGTTTATACCTGGCAACCCGAGAGTTGTGACCGGAAAAGAACAGGCTTAACATTTGCATATTCTATGGGCTTCATACTTTCGATTGGTATAGAATTTGTCTAACAATCAAACCGGTGAAATGTTTTTTTTTTGTAAATTATTAATTATTCCCTCATATCCTGGACTGAAATTTGTTAGACAACCCATATGCAATATATTAATTGACATATTAAATTAAAGATAAAATACATTTCATTAAATAAACATCTCGGTGAAGGTCGTTGTTTATAGGGTTCCTATACTATCACGGTCGATTTTCATCCTTCGCTTACCACACTCGTAGCAGGCAAACCACCAATACTATATCCTTTATAATGTCAGTATAGAAGAAAATTACACTCAAATAATAGAATTATTTAAAACTGATATTTACAATTAAAACACTTGACCTAACTGCAGACTGTTGCAAACAATCTACGTAGCTCAACTGATCCGTATCAATACCAGTCGGAAGCGTGCCCAAGATCTGCATTGCCCCGCTGTATGGCAATGCTGATGCGCTGCGCCAGATACTCACCAGCTTTCAGTAATACAATACATTACTTAAATAGACATTTTTTATTATAGATATAAAATATCCAGAAGATCCCGAATAAATATTTGAAAAATGCAACTTACTTCGCGCGACCGATGTTCTTGGCGATTCCTAGATCTTCAGTTCCGTCGATACTAGCAATTTCATATTCATAGTTGGTAGGAGCCGAGAGGGCGCTCTGTAAGAAAAACAATTATAGCATTATTTTACTATTTATTTAATTTCATCATCATCATCATCAGCCTATATTTGTCCACTGCTGGACATAGGCCTCCCCTAATGAGCGCCATAGCGCCCTGTCTTCAGCTTGCCGCATCCAGCATCTGCCAGCAGTCTTTCGCAAATCGTCATCCCACCTGGTCGGAGGGCGTCCTACACTACGTTTGCCGAGTCGCGGTCTCCACTCAAGAACACGTTTACCCCAGCGGTTGTCGGTTCTTCTCGAGATATGGCCAGCCACTTCAGCTTGCTAATCCTTTGAGCTATGTCGATAACCTTAGTTCTCTGTCGGATGTATTCGATACGAATCCTATCCTTCAGAGAAACTCCGAACATATATATTATTATTATTGAGCATATTTATTTAATTTACTGATTAGTAAAGTAAATAAATAAATAATGCTGGACAATTCACACAGCATTATCTAACCCCAAGCTAAGCAGAGCTCGTGTTATGGGTACTAGATAACTGATATTCATAATAAAATACAATACACAAATAGATAATTTTTTATTATACATAGAAAACAACCAGAACACCCTGAACAAATGCCTGCAGATCGTACACTCATTTGTCCCGAGGCGGGAATCGAACCCGCAAGCTCCTGGCCACAGAGGTCATCAGTTGACCTCCGTCGGTATAAATTCGAATGCAACTCTGTCTGTCTGCATGTTCTATGTATAATAAAAAAATATCTATCTATGTATTGTATTATGTATATCAGTTATCTAGTACCCATAACACAAGCTCTGCTTAGCTTGGGGCGAGATAATGCTGTGTGAATTGTCCAGCATTATTTATTTATTAACTTTTGCTCGTTGAATTTCATTTCTTCCCTTTGAAATCTGACAGAAATCTACTTTAGCTTCACTGCCTATTGTAAACGCATCCTTGGGTCCACAAAGCGGAGCAAAACCAGACTGAATCAATAGTCACACTAATATTTTAACTGCGAATGTTTGGATATTTATATGTATGTTTATGTTTGTTACCTCTTTACACCAAAATTACTGAACGGGTCGCGTTGAAATTTTGCATACAGCTAGTTTTAGGTCTGGAATAAAATATTGAACATACTTTTTATCCCAATCAGTTCCCATGGGATAGAAATTACATTCAAATTTCATTTATTCATATCATTTATTTCAGACTATAGAAAAGTAACAGATCTTATTTAACTTATACTTCGGTCTATAGTAATACCTATACATTAAAACTAACATACATACAAAATTAAAATATAAAGTAATGACGTCAGTTAACGGCGAGACGTGTAGAAAATAAACAAAAAGAAACAAATAAAAGCAACAAAAAAAATAGAAACAACGAATGCGAATTCGCGGACAGGAACTAGTTAAGCAATAAAGTATAACTTTCAAACTTTTATCTCGGTTTTACCTGTCGGTAATTCAGTAAATTGTTCAATAGAGTCTATAATTAACCCCCGGGAACATAAAGACCCACAATTTGGGGTCAAAGAGGCCCTTTAGTGAAATTACCCGAAACCCACAATTATGGAGCGTGCTAACGACTTAACACGGGTTGGTTTTATTTTTGACTATTAAAATTTTACATCTTTGTAATTTGTTCACAAGTTTATGGACAAGGCTCGCGCCTGGAATAATAGTACATTGTTATTGTTACCCTAGGGTTGGAAGTAACTTATTTAGCCCCGAGACGGGGTTTGGCACCAATAGTTCACAAGGGACTAAATAAGTTACTTTCACCCGAGGTAAACACTATGTTTTACATTACGAATACAAGAAAGTAAAAATAAAAACGCAAATTAGCTTAAGAAAAAATTAGTTAATTTTGTTTTACATAAATTAAAAACTTAGGTGAGATATTTATTTAGACTGCTTTAGCCTCTTCTCTTATGAAATCAGGCGTTAATCAATATCGGAATCAAATAAACTCATTGTAATACAAATCTCTAATTAAAAACAAAACTCTACAACACAAGAAAACAAATGAAGATCGAATTGCCGCTTTCCCGCTTTTTTTCTTTAGCATCAGCCATTTTTTTCACATTCAGCCATTATCATGGTTCAATAGAAATGTGACAGCTGTCAGTTGAAAACTATTCTCCTTAGGGTTGAAAAGTATCACTTTCAACCCGCTCCTCAGGCAACTTCAGACCTACTTTCCGAGTTGGTATGATTAAGGCGCATACCCCACCCAAACTAGTGCCGCCACCTACTTTATCTTATTATTCCGTTGAACAAAGGAAATTTCAAAAATCCACCGCACAGTTTGTGATACCTAGTATAAGCTGTATTTTAATGCCTCTGTAATAGTTTTATTCTATTTACTTTAGGTAGTGATTCGAAAAAAGATTTTGGTGGCCACCAAGGGCAACTTCGATTCACTGCCTAAGCTTTAAAGATGTCTCTTTAAAACTAATCGACGACCACGTTTCGCTTAGATAAAGGTTCTACATAGTGGCTTCGAAAAGCCAAGGAGTGGAATATTATCGAATTTATAATTTTAATACCGTACTATCATTTATTTTACAAAATTAAACGGATATGTCACATATTGCAGTGACAAAGCAATGAAAGCGGGATTATCGCGCACAACTCAAGAGTCCCGGGATCCCGGGATAGAATCCCGCGGGATCCCCTGTCTCCCGGCGAACAGTTTTCATAACTCAAAGGAATTGTCACTGTTTTCACCGAAGCTTTATTTCAATTTTGTGGAAATGGATTTAGTCGATGTGATATGAATTTATTTAAACAGTTTGAGTTGGTACAAAGTCCAGATTAAAATCTTTTATTTGATCTTAAAGTCACCATTTTCATTATCAGCCCGCACTGCTGTAAAATAGTGTCGTAGGTAATGTAGTAAATCATTTAAGTAATTAACAATGTAGTAAATAATTAATTATTAAAGTAACTGTAACAGCGAGGTCGGATGACCCGAGAAAGACTGCTTATATTTCACACTTAATTCTTATATTTTCACATTACAGCACAAGACTTTTTTTGCTGACAGATGCTGGGTGTGGAAAGCTGAAGATAGGGCGCTATGGCTATTACTCTTGGACACGTCACAAAACTTCAAATAACAAGTAAAACTAAATCATATCTCTCTTTGATTTTTTGTTCACTTCAATCAAGCGAACAAGAAACCTTTACCTTATCAAAATATGGAATAATACACACCATACGTCCACAATATCATAAAATCAATTTCCGCTCAGAAATGCTTTCAATTTTTCAGGCAATTCCAATCGTATCGGTTCTTGAACCTGTCAGCCACACTGCACCCATCCAGGATTATTCTGACGTTAGAATATGGGACCCGACGGGTTATTTTGAGAATTAAATGACATAAGCTGATGTAGTACCGGGTTTTTCGTAATTCACTGACACTACGAGAACTAGGTTCTGCTCACCGATTTATAAAATATATAATTAATTAAAGTAAATAAATAAATAAAGTTAAGGCAAAGGTATGTGTCAAACTACGATCTATATTATTAGAACCATCTATTTTATTTTATTACTACGTTCAACACAAGAAATTTCAAAAATCCAACGAATAGTTTGTGATACCTATTATAAGTTTTTTTTAACGCCTGTGTAATAGTTTTATTCTATAAAGTTATGGCAGAATATCGAAGTTGCCTTTGGTGGCCACCAATATTATTTTCGATTTACTGGCCAAACTAAATAGAATAAAACTATTAGAGAGGCCTTAAAAAAGGTCTATCACAAACTGTACGATGGATTTTTAAAAGTTCCTTTGTTCAACGTAGTAATAAAATAAAATAGGTTGCGGCGCTAGTTTCACTTATACCACCGCCATAAGCTGATTTTGTACCGGGTACACTGACACTACGTGAGCTGCAGGTTCTTCTCATCATCTCGAACACGTTTGTAAAGAAGCCAGGATTTAATTTTAACTTAGGTCTTAAATCTTCAATTTTGTAATAATCTGAAGTTGAATTAATAATATAATCATAAGCAGAATTTAATTTGTTTTAATTTTGGAGTGCTGGCTTCTCTCGATCAATGAATAAGCCTTTTCCGTTCAATTTGGCAATGCTGCCTTCATTCTAGGCGCTCTGTCATCTGATGACGACATAGAAAATAGTTTTAGGAAATAGGTTTAAGTATACTAGTAGTAATTTTTTTTTAGTTATTGTAAGTTTCATCATAAGTAGAGATTTTTTTATAGCACTAAGTTTGTACATTTCTCTAAATAAATATGTATTTTGTAAGGAACATAATTACCTATTGAACATATCTTGATAGACCTGTAAGGGCTGTATAAGTGTAAGAAATTATTAAACCTATAAGATTATAACTGTTGGTCTTTAAATAAAATAAATTAGGTATTAGTAGTAGTAACCCTTTGATTAAATAATCGTTCTTTAGAGAGGTTTTATTTGAAATTTGGGAGTGCGAGATCGGTTTTTAGTTGGTACTTCATTGGGTGTCGGACGAACGTATTTTTTCATTTAGTACCATATAGTTTTGATAGTGGAACGTGTAGTTCACGTAATGTCAGTGAATTATCAGTAACCCTGTATACGAGGCTTTAGGGGTAATAAAATACGCTATGATTGCTTTACGGGTTGATCCCAATCCAATTTTAAAAAATTAATTCATAAAGTTAAAGTAATGAAAAAAAAGAGCATTTACTGTATTACTTGTTATAGTTGTAGCTAGCTAGCTAGCTGTTTTTTTGGCCGTTTCTTTCAATCTACGATTACGTACGTTATTAACTTACGCCTTTACCTAGCCTATATACATAATAAATACCTAAAAAAACTAGGTTTTTATCATCTCTGAAAGTATGAAACTTATATTTCACAAACGGATTAGTAAAAGTAGGTTATTTATTAAAAAAAACTTACAGCGGCGAGCAGAAGTATCAAAGTGACGCGCAGCATTTTGCTGGTCTGTTTTAGACCACACGGTATATCCTATACACGATTTTATCAATATAGATCCACTATTTATACATAAATTTACAATAAAGTTATATATAACGCAACTGTTCAAATATTTCACGAATTATCGAACCAAATATCTATCAAACTCACTTCTTCATATCTTATTGCGAAAGCTATAAAGTTCAAACTTCCGTAGCAGAAGTAATTAATATGTTTGTCTGTTTGTTTTCGGGACAAAGGAATTAATTGAATCGTTTGTTAAGATGTTGCTTGAGCATTAAATGTATTGTTTTTGGAAACAATACACGAATTATTGTTGTTTTCTGATTATTGGAAGAACTTGCGTCTTTGTACAGGGTGATTCTTTATTTCCATAAATATAAAACTGTAGGTTACACTTAGAAAAGGGCACATTCTTAAAATAAAACACTGACACGGAAATAAAGTGATATTTTTGATTTCTGTCGCTTCGGTGTGTAGACTAAAGTAAAGAAGCGACGAAGAAACCTTTAGCCTGTTAGTTGTTATTTTTCGAGCTTGAGCAAAATCTAAGCTTTTTTTATCTATATTAGTATCTATCTATATAAGTAATCGGATATTTTGTGGTAAGCCTTTTTGCATAGAAAGGACAAAAACTTGGCAATTCGAGAAGTATCATTCTTACATAAAGTAATTTGAATTTATAAGAAGTGTCCAAGAGTAAGGTCTTAAGGAAATAGTGTACTTTAGGTTGTGATTTATTTTTGAAAACTGATAGCAAACTGTTGCAAACAATCTAGAGGTAGGTATTCCAAGAATCCCAACTTATACATATCAATACCAGTTGGTAGCGTTCCCATGATGCTGACTGCATTGCCCATAGCCAGCTTGCTTGTGTTTTAGGGTTTCGTAGCGAAAGGGTAAAACGGGGCCCTATCACTAAGACTCTGCTGTCCGTCCGTCTGTCCGTCTGTCATAAGGAGAACAGTGAAAGTTACCTAGACAGTTGTAATTTTCACAGATGATGTATTTCTGTTATCGCTATAACAAAAAATAAGTAATAAAAATACTAAACTAATTATTTAAAGAATCATACAACAAACGTGATTTTTTTGGCGTTTTTATAGATGTGATAAGGAACCCTTCGTGTGAGAGTCCGACTGGCGGGTTTATTTCTCATCATGAATTTATTTATCACAACTTGAAACGTTGGTCCGTTTCTTTTGCATCATTCTGTATTTAGACAGTAACTACGCTGTATCCGAGCTAGGATCCCATAACATTCTATAATGCTTGGGGGCAGTGAGGGTGGGACACCATCTATACAAGCTGTTTAGCCCACAACAGTCGGAGCTATAATATAATATTAATATAAATTATAGCAATAAAAAAAATAATAATAAAAACAATTTCGAGAAGGAAGCCAAGTGGAGGATCCAACTAGGTTAGTGAACTGAGGTTATCGACATAACTCAAAGGATTAGCAAGCTGAAGTGGCAGTAGCTGGCCAAATTTCGAAAAGAACCGACTGGGGTAAACTTGTTCTTGAGTGGAGACCGCGACTCGGCAAACAGAGTGTACGCTCGCCGACTAGGTGGGATGATGATTTGCGAAAGACTGCTGGCACATGCTGGATGCGGCAAGCGGAAGACAGGGCGCTATGGCGCTCATTAGGGGAGGCCTATGTCCAGCAGTGGACTAATGTAGGCTGATAATGATGATGATGATGTCAAAAGTGTCTAAGGCTTATTCTACGACACGGCGAGTGACAACTTGGCTCGCGGAGCTCGGAGTGGCAACATCTCTGGTGGGACTCTGCCGGTGTTGCTTGGCGCTCTCAGTGTCAAGGTCGAGTATTGAGGTGTCCTGATGATGTCTCGTGGAGAGACGAAACTAGTTGACGTCTGCCTTTGATAGATTTCATTTAATTTTGTAGTTGGTGTTTTTTTTTCTCCTACAACGCGGGCTACATTTTGTTAGAGCTTATCGGAGAAGGTTTTGCGCGGAATTAATACTAAATATTTTCATCTTTATATTTTGAATGAGGGCGAGTTTCAGGCGTGCAAGGGTTAATATAGTTCAACCCTAAACTCACCAATGAAAAGGTCACGACTGCGCTCCTATAAAATGTTTACGACCAATAAAATATATGTCAGTATGTACAGCCATGATGAATATAGGAACTAGATAAAGTGCCCATTAAATAAAAAGCTACTTATATCCAAGGAAATTCTCATATTTCGTTTGATGAGCAGTAAAACTAGGTTTTACCGCTGGTCCGTTCATTTGGTAGGTACGTTTTAATAAAAATAAACTATAATTTCTATTCATTCAAAAGCTAGGATCTTATATAAAATTGCCATAGATGCAGCTGGTGGGATAGACAATACGGTTTAGGGGTCTCTCGTCTTAGATTATGACTATGACCTTACAAGCGGAAACAGAGAAGAGGAAAACTAATGTAGAAGAACTGATCGTATATTTATTTATTTGATGGAAAACCGGAGGCTTTCATCACCAGTAATCTTATTAAAAATATAACTTTATTTCCGTGTCAGTGTTTTATTTTAAGAATTAGATGTTTCCTAAGTGTACATTTTTGTATTTATGGAAATAAATCATTTTTGATTTGATTTGATTTGCTACCGCAAGAGAAACGTAGATAGGGAGGTTATATTTAATAGGCTTATAGGGAAAGTTAATCTTATTTTTTTAAGTAATATTAAAAAACCACATCCTTTTTGACCTTTAAAAACCCTTTGAATGTCCTTCATCATTTGCAATTACTATTATCAGGCCAGAGATACAAAAATCATCAGCATCATCAATCAACACTGTTAAATATGAATCTAAAGTAACAATTCTGTGATTCCGGCTTTATCCGGTTTATGAAACAACGGACTTGTAGGTATTATAAAAGTTTTACAAAGTCAAATTCAGGTGGGAAGGGTGGGGCGCTTGTGAAAGCAGGTTTCAGCTCGTGAGTTTTATATTCAAAATCAATTTAGTAGTAGCCAACGTCTTTGAAAATTTTAAAAAACCGACTGGTAATGCGGACCCGACCAAAAACTCAACTTGTGCACTCTATGCTCTATCCCGCTCCTATGAACGCGAAATCCTATGCCTATCCTTTTCAGAAAATGGCGCGCAATGCATCGTACACGCACGAATCAATATATAAATATATATTGATTCGTGAAATAGATAAATAAATAAATAAAAGACTACTGAGATGGGTGGACCTAATTGCACCTAATTTGAGCCTTCCAATTTCGAGAAGCTAGTACCTTATATCCCTTTTTAACTTTTTCCCCTTGATGTCAAAAAACATTGACCCATCGATACCGACCAAAAAACAGTTCATAAACCAAGTTCTGTAAACCAAAGGTGTCAGCGAGACCTTTTAATAACCTTCACTGTTTTTGTTTACCGTTGCTGTACGATGGCACGGAATCCTTCACATGCAAGTCCATATCAATACCAGTCGGGCACGCTTCCAACTAGCATTGTGGATCAGTTGAGCTAACTGTAGATTGTTTGCAACAATCTGCAGTTAGCTCAATTGTTTCAATTGTAAGTACTAGTTTAAATTTTATTTTATTATTTGATTGTATTTTTTTACTTAATAAAGAAGTTTAACATTATGAATCTTTACTTCGGATCCTTTTGCAGAATATTATGTTCGCTCGGCTCGGTGCTAACACTGAATATTTTTTAGTATAAGCTTCAACTCGCTGTGACTCTGCCCCCACCGTCATCTCCGAAGATAATCCCTCCCCCGGGAACTGCTTCTGATTACGAACGGAAACAAAGGGCAGAGCTAGTCGCTCTTCGAGGTTACTTGTCATCTCATAGCGGTTTTACGGGCAAAGTTGCGGGATAAAATACTATGTATATACAGTTTGTTTTATTAGGTGATTGCAAGTAAGCGGTTCGTAGGCGACCTCTGAAGTAGGTTATGTTTTATGATATGTAGTGTAATTATTATTGTTTTATGTTGGTTTTTTATTAAAAATCTTTAGGGTCAATCGTTTGAAAGTAGCACTGCATAATTGTATGTTTCAATTCAAGCTATTTATTTTACTTTACAATATGCATAACAGCAGCTAATGACATAAAACTTACACATACTTCCATTCTATTATATAATACTAGTGCTCTGCTGATTCTATAGATTATGTTGATCACGAATAATGAAGGATTCTAATGGTGAAAGAATTTTTCAAATCGGTCCACTTGATTCATCGAATCGCTTCTGACATACACCCCTTGGATCAAATGATTCAAAATGGTCTATTCTTGCACCCAGTTTCCAATCATCCTGTACAAAAAACATGAAAATTCTGGTAGATTTACGATGTAAACTTAAAAGATAAGAAAGTATAAACCCAACCTTGCCGCCACAAGCTGTGAATGATAAAAACAAAAGACAGATAAGGCAGAATCCATAAATAATTTAACAGTCTCCGCACCGAAACAATATTGTAAGGATTTTCAGAATAAATACGAGCTCATCTAAATAATCTTCAGAATCATAAGCTCTGTTGCGACAAAAAGGAACTATTATTACACAAAAGTGGTGTATATTTTAAGATGAAATAGAGTTTAGGATGGGTTGGATACAATTTATGATCTACGACACTTTTTAGTCTGCAAAACCCGAGTACCTAATAGACTACGTGGCTACTACTGGGAAATAATTCTAACGGTTCTGTTAACAATAAAGCAAAATTTAACTATTATTTCTTTAAGGCCAGTCGTATTAGTAATAAAAACTAATTTTAAAGTTTGAAGAATATAATGGCGCGCCAAAACGATAATCTCTGTCATGGCACCGGTGACATGACTCGATGACGTCACACCACTCACATCACACCTACATGAACAACAACACGCACTGTAATCTGTGATAGGTGTGACGTCACCATCGATGCAACCAAACGCAGGGCGTTTTCGGTCACGGGATTATTATCAAAAAATGTGTAATTTTAATCCCGTTTTTTACCTCATTTTTTTAAAATTAATGTCAGGTGATTTAATTACACTTTGTAACGTTGTCACTGACTTGGATGAAAACATTTTCAACTTATTTTCAATGCAGTTCAATGTTGACGACCGATGGCAGAGATACAAAAATAGTTTTTGGTGGCCACCAAGGGCAACTTCGTATCTCTGCCTAAACTAAATAGAATAAAACTATTACAGAGGCATTAAAAAAAGCTTATGATAGGTATCACAAACTGGAAGATGGATTTTTGAAAATTCCTTTGTTAAACAGAATAATAACCCTTTGTACATAGATTTTCGTTCTTTTATTTTTATGTTTGTATTTTTGTGTACAATAAAGAATTTAAGAATAACATAAAGTAGGTGGCGGCGCTAGTTTAAATGGTGTATGCGCCTTCAACGGAATAATAAGATAAAGTAGGTGGCGGCGCTAGTTTGGGTGCGGTATGCGCATTATATTAATAAAGACTTTATTTAAAGACCAACTTCACTTGTCACTATTTAGTGTAACTAAATGGTGAATAGATAAATAAGTGAAATACCTTTCTATTCGTACCTCCTCAAAAAACAGGAAGTGTAAAACTATTGTTACTAATACTCTTAAGAGACTGGTGCCTCGTAAGACCCCAAACACAAACACGCACACACAGACACATGAACACACACCCTCATATTATACGCCAATAACAAACATTTTGTAAATTAGTAAGTAGGTAGCTTTTAATATTAGCATGTAGGTAATTTGTAAATAATTATTCAAGAATCTAGGAGTTGGGCGTTGACTCTACCACACAGTTTTCAAGCTTCGGTAGTGTCATCGTTTCAAAAGCATCAGTGTACCATTGTAAAAACGATCTGAATAAATGATTTTTATTTTTTATTTTTATTTTATAATAAATACAAGGTTTACTATTTTTGTAGTCACGAAAACAAGATATACCAGTAATTATGTTGTAAACTATTACAACTTGAAGAGCGGAAATAAAAGTAATTTAGAAACAAAATAACTTTGGAACTTTCCGTGGATGAAAAGAAAATTGGTTTTGAAATAATGGCGGACCGAGTAACAGTATTATTTGAGTGCGGTAGAAGCATTTTAGCGTTTTTTGTTGATTAAGAGAGAAAAAAAAAAGATTCTTGATTCTACATTCAGCTACACGCGCGTTTGTCTAAAGGGTTAGAGAAATGCGTGTTGCGTTTTAGGGTTCCGTAGCTGAAGGGTGAAAACGGGCCCTATACCTAAGCCTCCGCTGTCTGTCTGTCAGCGGGCCGTATCTCATAAACCGTAAACGAATGCGAATTTCTCTTACCGCTACAAATGTTGTAGCCAAAAATTAGAGCCTTCCCTAAAAAAAACTTGAACAATTTGGCTTATTCTGAAATATAAAAGTAGACAGTTAAAATTTAGACAGGGTGTGTCTATCAGCGGCAATAGACACACCCTGTCTAAAATTCAACTACGAATTACAAAGTAATTGTATTAATTTGACAAATAAGAAAGCCAACGTTCTTGTCATGTTGAGTTTCTATCACCGAAATAAAGCAACGTTAGGAGGGGTCAGTTCTTGGGATCCGCCCAAGAACTGACCACCCCACCTAACGCCAATTTATTCGATATATCTAAAAATACAATTTTAGGTTTTCGTTTGCGAAATAATTTTGTTCGAAGGCGCGGAACCCTCCATAAGCGAGCTGGCTCGCACTTGCCGGTTTTATTTGTTGTTTCGTTTTTCCCGGGTATAACTGTGGTAGGGGACAACTGGATCGTTCTTGATTTTTCATTCGATCGAGTTATCTACGTAGTGTGAGTGTATGCCTGTTATTGTTATTAGAATAAGTAAATTGAAAAATAAATATGAAATAAGAATATTATCATTATGGACGAACAAAACGATGAAACACTGTTTATCTTTAATCATTGTTATATATCAAAAGCGCCTAACTCATTTCCATTGTCAACTTGGTTAGCGTAGCAATCCAAGTTTCCTCGCCAACTCGATGGACACAGAACTAATTAGTACAACCTGGGGACCGGAATTGTACCAACTAGTTCTACTTTGTCTTTAGGAAACACTATTATTCAGTAGCTGTAAGTAACTTCATAGACACGTTTTTTTTTGTCGTAAACATTTACGGTTAATTCACCGTGTGTAGATACAGGCGCGGTCGCCAATGTTTTATGGATCAGTATGGGGCTTGCTTCGATTGGAGGCTGGTATGATGTTCTACTAGGACCCTCGGTTCTGCCAGAAAATCAGCGTTGCTGAGCTTAAAGGTAAAGCTGTGGTGGGGCCTTTTGGTTAACTGGCCAGGCACTTGTTATTTATGGTGTGGTTTAGGATAATTCTGAAATACCTATACAGGGTTATTGGTAAATTAGTAACACTACGTGAAGTGCAGGTTCTGCCTATCATCATTAACGCATTTGTGAAGGCAGGAGGTCTTAATTCTTTAAAAAAATTAGTAACTACCTCTGATACAAAATGAAAAAACACCTTTGTCTGGAGCTCAACGAGTTACTAAAGACCGATCTTCCACTTCCATAACCCACTGTTAACTACTGTTAAGTAAGGGAAGAGGTTGAATTTCAAATAAAACCAATGTAACGAAACAGCGGTTTAAATTGTCTATACCTTAGATTAGACGAACGATTATTGAATAGGGTAGTGCTATTATTCCCAATAGGTACCAAGTTTTGCTACCTTTGACGACCGATGTGGCGTGGTGGGCGAAGGTCTGCCTGCGACGCAGAAGGTTGCGGGTTCGATTCCCGCCTCGGGACAAATGTGTGTACGATCTACAAACATTTGTTCAGGGTGTTCTGGTCGTTTTATATATATAATAAAAATATCTATCTATGTATTGTATTATATTATGGATATCAGTTATCTAGTACACATAACACAAGCTCTGCTTAACTTGGGGCTAGATAATGCTGTGCGAATTGTCTAGCATTATTTATTTTATTTATTTACCTGTAGATTGTTTGCAACAGCCTGCAGTTAGCTCAATTAATTTTTTAAATTGTAAATACTAGTTTCAATTATCATTCCGTACCCGGCTTCGCTCGCGTAGAAGATACGACTTTTATTTCTCTTCAATGTTATCCTACTAATCAGAAGCCAAGGTACGAATTTGTAGATAATAGAAATAGGTAGGTACCTATTTCTATGAATTTTTCTTGATTCATTAATTCAAGCGTAAGTACCGCCTTGATTCTAAAAAGTAAGCAATGTTTTTGTTAATTACTTATTACAGCCTTAATTAAAAATTATGAGTGATTTGATCCGGTTTATGTTGGAAATGAAATAATTGTTTCATTTTCAAAAAGATGCTAGAGAAGGTGCTCTGGCAATGGTCTGTAAGTATTTTTATATTTGTTAAAAAATATGGTTATATAACTTGTATAACCAGTGCCCTACCAACAATATCCTGTATATTGTTGGTAGGGGTTGTTTCGTAGAACGTTGAACATACGAAAATGGTGGTTAGTTGGGGTCATCTGCTACCCACTTAGCCCAAATTATTTGGCCCTACCTTTTTTTTTACTGTTTCTTAGTTTTACCGATAATTACCAGTTTAGTTTTTTAACTTTAAATTCGAAAATCTTTACTTGCGATGGGTAAAACAGGCAGGATGTTGTTTTGTATTAATGTCTAATAATAGCAGACTCTCATAAAATTATTGTTTGGCACAGATGTTAATAGGAAAAAAAGTTATGAGTCTTTAAAGGTACAAAAAGATGAAAAAAATACTTAGAGCATAACTTTGGGTTACATTAAAAATTAATTAGTAATTTTCTGTAAAACTAAGAAACAGTAAAAAAAACGGTGGGGCACAGGTTAAATAATTTGGGCCAAGTGGGTAGCAGATGACCCCAACTAACCATCATTTTCGTATGTTCAACGTTCTACCAAACACCATGTATGTCAGAATATTGTACCTAAGGATGGGACAAAATTTTACGACCTTGACCTTCCATTTCTTTTTAATGTTGGTTTTGGTTTTATTCTGTGAAAACTATATAGCTGAATGATTTCACGGCCTCTGTGGCGTAGCGGACGCTGGTCCGCCTGCTACGTAGAAGGTTAAAAGGTAAAAAGTAGCCGTCGTCGGTGCGCTTGCCAAAACCACGTTAACACGGAAATGTTATATAGAAAACGAACAGCGAACGTCCGCCGGTGACGCTGGAGGTTGAGGGTTCGATGCCTGACTCGGAACAAAATGTGTGTACCTAAGATCTGCAGATATTTGCTTAGGGTGTTTAGGTCGTTATCTATTTGACAATGACTTCGATGTAGGTAAGTATTATATGTATTTATTATAAATATAGAATCGGTATTATATTTATAAGGTATTTATTCAGATTTATAGTATTTTACATATATTTTTATGTATTAGTTTATGCAATTAGTGTAGGTATTTTCTATCTTTATATCTTTTGCACTCTTGCCCACTTCTACATACATCATGTCTCCCTCTCTCATTAAGGTTTGCTGGAAGAGAACTCTTTTTAGGGTTAAGCTCGCCTTTGCGATACCTCTCTTGTAACAAGATTTAAATAAGGTTTTATTAGTGCAATAAAGAATTAAGAATTATTTATAATAAAAATAAACTATCTATGTATTATATTATGTATATCAGTCAGTTATCTAGTACCCATAACACAAGCTCTGCTTAGCTTGGGGCTAGATAATGCTGTGTGAAATCCAGCATTATTATTATTTATACTAATCTTATATAATCTGTGACAAATCTAACTGATATCTGATTACTCTTCGCTAAATTTTGCCCCAAAATGTATTTGTACTCTAACTAATACTTGATTTCAGATTATTGTACAGATCTTAGGTCAGTTCGCTGTTCAAGCTTTTGACAATGACACCAATGAACGTCAGTTTGCTGTTCAAGCTTTTGACAATGACACCAATGAAGGTCAGATTGCTGTTCAAAATTTTGACATTGACACCAATGAACGTCAGTTTTCTGTTCATGCTTTTGACAAAGAAACCAATGAAGGTCAGATTGTTGTTCAAAATTTTGACAATGACACCAATGAACGTCAGTTTGCTGGTCATGCTTTTGACAATGACATCAATGTGACTGAACTTTTAACTCTGATTAGACAAGGACAAGGAGGAGGAGGTGGAAGTAAAGGTAAACCGTCACTGATCTCCGGCAAGCATAAAATGTAGGGAGATTTGTAGCAGCACAAAATGTAGGGAGATTTGTAGCAGCACAAAATGTAGGGAGATTTGTAGCAGGACAAAATGTAGGGAGATTTGTAGCAGGACAAAATGTAGGGAGATTTGTAGCAGCAAAGGAGTAATATCTAAGTACAGTGACGTTCATTAATAAATAACCCCCCCAAGTTATTACAAAAGAGAACAGAAAACTGGGTGACAGGTTATCGGGTGGAGATCGCTCTTGAGCGATAAGACCGCCAATTGTCATATTTTTCACTTTTATTTTTGTTTGTTATTATTTGAGTTATGTGTGCAATAAACTATTTTGTATTTATCTATAGACCAATGTAACTCTGAGTTTATAAACGTTTTCGATAAAAACTAAATTCTTATGTTAATGTCTGTAGCATAAGAATTTAAGTTAATTCATGTATTATTTTCAGTCGTGTTAATGTAATTTAAAACGCTTAACCATATTGTTACTCATTAATTAATAAAAAATCACCGTTACTTTTAATGAACGTCACTGTACCCACTTTTGCCCGACTAAACGTAAATTAAAAGAGCGGTTTGGTTGTATGTATTTTTTTGTATGTTCTTCGATTTCTCCGTCAACTATAGACAGATTAGAAAAATTCTTCGCAATTGTTTAGAGAACGATCACGGGAAAAAATATAGGAAAAAACTTATTCCCGAGAGATATTATTTGTCCCGAAAAACTTAACATAACTGTGTATATCTATTTTTATTTTTTTTGACAATTTTTACAAAACAATTAAATTATTTATTTCAGCATTGAACTTGTTCATTGATTATCTACTGCCGGAAGAAGGTATTTAGTATTTATTTATTTCTAGTAGTATAGAAGAATATATACCTATATACATAAACACTATGTAAATTCAGATGTCGTCAAAACTACATTATAATAATAGTAAAGCTTTGTGCAGGAAAGATGTATATATTAGGTATATAATATAAAATATGTACAACGTATGAACAATCTACAGGTAGCTTAACTGATCCATATAACGGTTTTTGTTTTAAGTTCTTAAAAAACTAAGTGCCCAATCCTGCAAAACATATGTACTATATTATTCAATGATGACCCTTTCATTACGGTCGAATTAAGGATAGCTCATGTCTAGTTCTATTAGATTTGTTAAATTTATCTGTGGCGATATCAATTGAGTTTAGGGTATTTATAACAGCTTTCTTAAGGGCTACATCATTTCAAACTAGCGCCGCCACCTATTTTATTTTATTAATCCGTTAAACAAAGGAAATTTCAAAACCCTATCGCACAGTTTGTGATACCTACCTATTTAGACACAGAGAATCAAAAATACATTTTGGTGGATACGAAAGGCAACTTCGATTCTTCGCCTAAACTAAATATATTAAAACTATTACAGAGACATTAAAAAAGCTTATTAGTAGTATCAGAAACTGTACGATGAATTTTTGAAATTTCCTTTTGTTCAACGGAATAATAAAATACCTTAAATAGGTGGCAGCGATAGTGGGAATTATCCCATGATATAAAAAAACAGGGGGACGCCTGCGTCCAGCAATGGACCATTATAAGCTGCTGAGGTAGGGGTGGAATTAATACTGAATAAAATACACACATGTTTCAGAGTGGCAGTGTGTGAAAGGTCCGAAATGGAGCTTTTTCTGCAACGACTGCGTTTGCCTGGGCGGGCAGCTATATATCTGTACGTGGCGTAACTGTGGGGACGGTGAGTTCTCAATCGATACGAAGCTGGTCGAGTCATTAAGATCCTTTTGGGGTTCCCAGGGTTGACACTCTTATTCTTGAATAAATGGTTTCGATTGTAATGGTTTGTGTAAAAACTGCTTATCATTATGCTTACAATGATAATGGAAACTTCTCTGGACTTAAAGACATTTTACTTATTATACTTTTTAACGCTTAATAATGAATACTGTTTGCATTTATTATGACAACCAAGAGATAAAACCAATAAAACGACATATTAATTACATTTTACAGTTATATCAATTTAATAAAATTCTTAACTTTTACCAGACCGCTGAAATGACCCAGAAATCTGGCAGCATTGCCACATTTGCCACATTGAATAGCAATGCTATAGATTTATGCAGTTTTCTTTTCGACCACGTTCCCAATTATGGATTGTTTTAATATTTACAGAGAGAATGAGATTCAACCAGCAAATCAGAAGACAAAATAATAATAATCAACAAATCGCAAACAAAAACACGAAGCTGAAACTAAGCACGTTCGGGATGGGTAAGAAACTATAGTCTTAATTATAAAAAATCTACAAATATAGCCATTTAACTATATTTAGAACGCAGTCATTGTTCAGACTCAGTTACTCACCTAATTCCAATTTGTGAACAATGTTTCCATATTTAATATTTAGGAAAATTGTATTGCATTATATTGTAATGTATTGTAATAACATCTGTAGGTAGGTACCTAAATGCACAATGCCTATTCTTATAACTAATTTTAAAACATTTATAAATATTGTAAAACCTATGTGATAGTTGCTCGGCTGACTCGTAAATAACACTCACTTACAAAAAAAAATTAAACCACAGAGTGGTTTAAATATGTGTTATTATTATAATTTTTTTGTAACATATATTTAAGTAGATAATTAATTTAAAAAAAAATTTAGAAAGCTAGAAATGTGCATTAAGTAACTATATAAATGTGTCGTGAGTCTCTCTTTTTTTTGTCTTTTCGAGGAGGAATATTTTTTTTCGGTTTCATTTCTAGATGTCCATGCAATAATAAGTAATCTTCGGTTGTTGTAGCCAACTGCGTAGAAAGCGAGGAAATCCAGAGCTTCGACAAGTGCAACAGATGCTACTGTGGCGCTGGGAATATACTCTGCACGAACCAAAATTGTAACGGTAAGATGTTTCTCATCAAAAAAATAAAGCGACGCAGGAGGTTGCTGGTTCGAGTCCCGCCTCGGGACAAATGTTTGTACGATCTGCAAATATTTTGTCAGGGTGTTCGTTGTTTTATATGTATAATAAAAAATATCTATCTTTGTTACTAAATAAATAAATAATGCTGGTCTATTCACACAGCATTATCTAGCCCCGCTAGCTAAGCAGAGCTTGTGTTATGGGTACTAGATAACATAATATAACACAATACATAGATATATTTATATTATAAAGCAAATCTTAGTTTCTACAGACAATCAACGATACCTCCTCAACACACTTTAAACTATTGACAAAAATCACAAGCGTTTGAAGAACCGGCTGTAATTCTACTAAATAAAATCGCTTCACTAAGTCAATACTAGCGGCGATGATAATGATGATAAAACGTATCAAAAAGTCGCGGTCTCCTAAAAAAACGTTTACCCCATTAGCTGTGGATTCTGTGGCAGATATGACCACTTCTATGACCCACTGTCACTTTTCTCTGGTTGTAGTTGTTACTTATTCCAGATATGACCCCGCCCCGTTGCACGCCTGGTACTGTGCTACCATCGCACGACAACTGTAACTCTTGCACGTGCAACACCCACGGAAGATACGTCTGCACGACTGCCTCCTGTGGCCCTGGTAAGTTGAACGGAAGCACCGGCACCAACAAAATTTGTACAGTTGTATGGGTACCCTCAACAAGTATCGGCAAACCCGGAAATATTGCCAGCAAACAAATCACCCGCGTAATCAATGACATGTATAGTATTTGGCGTCCCACTCACTCCACAACCAGTTGGCGGTGGTTTTTGTTTTGGTCTGTCTCGCTTGGTAGCTCAAGACACCACGGTGGCGTGACCGGGACCTCTTATGACTTTAGCGTCGTTAGCTCCACCTACAGGGAAAACATTGAAGTTAATACTACCATCCCTTATCATTTTCTTACGACAGCTCAACTCCCAAGGTTTTAGAAATTCAATGACATCACATTTTCCTTACGCCAATTCTCAGTTAGACACAATATTATCTATATTAGCCTCTTCAAGAAACAAGTTAATCTGAAGTTCCTTTTTCGAGAGACCCTCAACGTTTTGGTGCATTATCTATAGACTTTGTTCTAGTTGTTGTTCAGTTTCTTGTGTTTCCTGAAGATTATCGAGTTATAATACTTACCGCACTCAACGCTTTCCTGGACAACAGCCCCGATCTTGACTTGTTCGCTGACAGTTGGACTAAATATTGACTGTTTTGTCTTTTGTGAACGTCATAATTTATTTAATTTCCAATATTTTTTACAAATTGAATAAAAGATGAGTTCTAGCAGTAAAAGTGAAATAATAACACCAGAAAATATAAAATTAAATGCGGAAACGGTGATAAACAATTTACTTCCAAACAAATCGAGAGAAAGTATCTAAAAGCCTATGAAAGCTTTATTACATGGAAAATGAAAAGGCTTCCTTTATAGAAATAAATTTGTTTATGTACCAAAATATAAATATTCACTACTAAAAGCATCTCTTATTTAGTTTTAACTTATATACCTAGTCAATATTGTGTCTAACTGAGAGTTGGCGTAAAGAAAATGAGATGTCATTGAATTTCGAAAACTATTGTGTTGGGACTGTTGGGAGCTCGTTGGGAGCTGATCGAAAACGAAAATGATAAGGGATGGTAGTCTCATTCCAAGTGTCACGAAATGACTTTGGAATTTGGAACACAATTATATTTAAAAACTTTGAACACAGTTCGCTTCAATAAATCCTGGCCGGTAATAAAAAAATACCCGAGACGAAGACGAAGACAATTATCAAATTATTACCGACAATTTTTATTTAATTCACACTTGCAAACTAGGCAAGTGAAATAAAAGCTTGTTAAACAGTCCGACTCATCTCACGGTTAGTCAACCGCGTTCAACTTGACTAGAATCTTTGACTAACCGTGAGATGAGTCGGACTTTGACAAAGATCTTTCGACATTAAAACACCTTTATATTTATTGCAGCGCTTGCGAAAGATATCAAAAAGACCTGTACGCCAGGCGTATGGTACAGTACAAGAGGGGATCCACACTGCAGAGAGTGCTTCTGCCTAAATGGGATCATGGTTCTCTGTTACATCACTTTGTGCGAGGCTGGTATTCAGCAGAGTAAGTAATGTATTTTTCTGTAAACCTACTGCCGTATTTTTTGGTCATGTTGAGTGGACGAAGAAGCAGATTTTTGTAGAGCTCAAATACACTCGAGAGCAATGAATCCGGGTCACTCAAAGAATCCAAAAAATCTCGGAAAGTAAGAATGCTAGGTTAATGCAATAAATTGTATTTAATGGACAATTTAATACTCCGTAAATGAAAGTTAAAAAAATATGAGTCACCATACATTTTATTTACACAAAATTACATAAAGAAAAAAAACTGCTGATCTCTCCTTAAAACAAAAATAGGAAACATGAAATTTTTGAACTTTATGACGATTTTCTTGAATTTCAATACTTCGTATTACCTCCTCGTGCTTCCATTACTGCGTTTACGCGGTTTGGCATGCTGTACACCAAGTTCCTTATACGATTTTGGGGAATATTCTCCCATTCCTCTGTGAGAGCAATTTTGAGCTCAGGAAGCGTGATTGGGGGAGGGTTTCGTTGTTTTACGCATCTCCCTAGCTCGTCCCAAGCATGCTCGATCGGGTTGATATCCGGGCTGCGCGCTGGCCACTCCATACAAGTAATGTTCATCTCTTGAAGGTAGTCATTCACAATCCTACCTGTATGAGGTCGGGCATTGTCATGCATAAATATAGCATCCTCACCCAAATTGACCATAAATGGACCAACGTGTTCGTTGAGGATTTCTTCCACATATCTTACGCTAGTTAAAGAGCCGTTTTCTATGATCACCAGCTCTGTGCGACTTTCAGAGGAAATTCCGGCCCACACAAGTACAGACCCACCACCGTAGGCTACTTTTTCTTCGATGCATGCTTGCTTGAATCTTTCCCCTGGTCTTCTATACACTCTGTGTCTTCCATCGTGCTTGTAGAGCATAAAAATTGTCTATTAAATACAATTTATTGCATTAACCTAGCATTCTTACTTTCCGAGATTTTTTGGATTCTTTGAGTGACCCGGATTCATTGCTCTCGAGTGTAGTTATATCAATTTGATCGCATTCGTGTGTCTTCATCGATAGAGACTGACAACGAAGTGTCATCTTTTATGAGTTCCTTTTTGAAATTTGAGGCACGGAGCCCTCAAAAATTAGAACAATTATGTCCGTATATACTTTTTTGGTTAACACAATTAAATATCACGGGTGTGACAGTTGGTTATATTTATAAAAAAAATGTTTTCGTATTTCAGAAGTTAATGCGGTATTTTTGGAATCTCCTGATGATTTGCCGGGTTCGTTTACTTCCACTTTTCGTCATACACTTAATTCTTATATTTTCACATTGCAGCACAGGACTTGACGAAAACAACTTTAATACCTACGTATTGCTAAAACTACGAGTTACCTACTCTTTAGGGTTTCCTTACTTCGCTCTACTTGAGATCCTTAATGAGCTCTAATGAGTTCGCTTAGGATCTCAAAGGTTCAAGCGCAATTGCTTGGATTTTTTGGAATTCATATACCGAAGGTTAACCTAATACCACTCCCACCTAACCACATACACTGGTGATATCAAAGCATTAATTACACTTTAATGATATTATAATTCTGAATGTAACTTATTTACCTATTCGTAATATTTAATATTGATAACAATAATCTTCTTCAGAATCCTGTAATGCCGGAGACTTCATACACGATAAATGCACAAAATGCCGATGCACCGAAACAATACTATGGTCATGTAAATCAACGTGCGATACCACACTGAGTAATAAAAACAGAAAAAAAAGTGGACTGAATGGAGAATTTAAGGGCCGCAAAAAACTTTACGGTGGAGGTGGTGGTGGCGGCGGCGGTGGCGGCGGCGGCGGTGGCGGCGGTGGCGGCGGTGGCGGCGGTGGCGGTGGTGGTGGTGGCGGCGGCGGCGGTGGTGGCGGCGGTGGCGGAGGTGGCGGCGGTGGTGGCGGTGGTGGCGGCGGCGGTGGCGGTGGCGGTGGCCGTTGGTTATTGAGTAGTAATGGCGGTGGCGGCAAAAAGTTAAACGGTCATATACAAAAACTTTACGGTGGAGGTGGCGGTGGCGGTGGTGGCGGCGGCGGCGGCGGCGGCGGTGGTGGCGGTGGTGGCGGTGGCGGCGGCGGCGGCGGCGGCGGCGGAGGCGGTGGTGGCGGCGGCGGAGGCGGTGGCGGTGGCGGCGGCTACGGCTGGCGTTGGTACGTCAGATTGAACAGCTTTACTAATGAGAGCGAATTTGATAGTGGCGAAGGAGGTGGCGGCGGCAACGTTGGAGGCAATTCCACTGACCATACTATTAACGAAGGTTATTCCAATAACGATGGTGGCGGCTTTGATGGTGGCAGCGGCTTAAGATGTAATATTGGCCGCGGTCGTGGCGGTAAGGGTGGTGACGGTGGGGGTCCTAACGGTGGCAAAGGTGGTTACGGTGGCTGGAGTGGTAGCGGCGGTGGCGGTGGCGGTGGTGGTGGCGGTGGCGGTGGTGGAGGCGGCGGAAGCAGTGTCGGTGGCAATGGTGGTAACGGTGGCAGTAATGGTGGCGCCGGTAGCGGTGGCGAAGGAGGCAGCGACGGTGGCGGTGGTGGCGGTGGTGGCGGTGGTGGTGGCTTTGCCGGTGGAGCTGGTGGTGCAGGCGGTGGCGGCGTCCGTTGGCTATTGAAAGGCAGTGGCGGCAAAAAGTTAATCGGTAATATAAAAAAACTTTATGGTGGGGGCGGCGGTGGCGGCGGCGGTGGCGGTGGCGGTGGCGGTGGCGGCGGTGGCGGTGGCGGTGGCGGTGGTGGCGGTGGTGGTGGTGGTGGCGGCGGCGGTGGGGGCGGTGGAGGTGGCGGTGGCGGCGGGGGTGGTGGTGGCCATTGGTACTACGCCAAGTTGAACGCGGTTGTTGGTGAAGGTGGCGACGGCAGCGTTTTTACCGAAAACAATGATTATCCCAATGACGACGGTAATCCCAATAACGGTTTTCCAAACGGACCACTTAATAATTATCCAAACGGTGGTGACTTTGGACCAAGTCCCAGTGGCGGCGACGGTTTGTCAAGTGACGGATATGAACCTTATAATAATAGCCCATTCGGTGGTCACGTTGAACCAAATCCCAGTGACGGTGGCGGTTTTACAAATGGAGTACAAGGACCAGAACACGAGTCAAGTCATAGACCTGGTCCTCAGAACAGAAGAGGCCCGTATTGTCTCGCGGGGCAGCACTTTACACAGGGTACCAAAAATTCGTGCCAAGGATGTTACTGCAGCGCTCAAAATCAATGGAAGTGCTACAGCCTTAGAGGGCCCTGCCGAGGTATTTAAGACTACTTTTGCATACATACCTATCACTCACTCATGTTATAATTAACGTGTAATTAATTACTTTAATTATTGCCTCTAACCAGATCACATTACCATCGTGGCAAACTGCAGCCTTGTGGTGGTTTTGCTGATAGAGTATACAGTTTGTCTACTCACCGGTGTCGGAGACTTTGGGTGGTTAAAATACGATAAATTTTCAACTGAGGAGTTAAGAAATGGGCTAGCTATGAAATTAGTTTTAAAGGATTTTTTTAAGTTTGTGTTGGAAACCAAGAATGAATTCTTCAATTTACGAAAGTTCTCGAAACACACCTTAATTAATTTTGTTCGACAAATCAATATCCCTATTTTTTCGTTTGAGAAAATGGCAGGCAGTTTGTTTTTATGTCAGGTCAAGTAAACAAAAATAAACTAGTATTTACTATTGAAATAATTGAGCTAACTGCAGACTATTGCAAACAATCTACAGTATCTGGCACAGCGCATCGGCATTGCCATACAGCGGGGCAATGCAGCCAGAGCGTCTTGAGCGCGCTTAAATTCCGACTTGCAAAAATGTACACTTAGAAAAGGTCATTTTTTTATATAAAACACACGGCAATTTTATATCTGTCGCTTTGGAATGTGGACTAAATTAAAGAAGCGACGAAGAAACCTTTAGCCTGATAGTTGTTATTTTTCGATTTGGAGCAAAAAACAAAAAAGTAAGCCTTTTATAACAGAAAGGTTTTTGTTATTACGTTTACATTGATTGCCCTTTAAAACATACCTACATTAATTTTGTAAAGCCTGTTTATTAGCCTGTTGTATTTCTAGTATTTTTATTATGTGTATCGCTATTTTTAGGGAATCTTTTGATATTTTTATGAGTGTACAACAAGTTTTCATCGTAAATATATTGTTTACTGTCTTGAAGCACGGGTGCTTGTACTGATTGAGCCATAGCTACCAATGTAGAGATATTTGAAAGACGAAATCGTTAAGGTCGCAGAACACAATGGCCTGTGATGGGCCATGCTTTGCAATGCACAACTCTATGCCACGATCACTTGGTGTTCACCCAACGCGCATGGCTCATTGCTGGCGAAACACTTGAGTTGGACATGGAAGTAATTACGGCTGTGGCTATTTGTTTTAATCAGCTTACAAGTTTAATAATTTTTCAAAATTTGAAAAATTTGAAAAGGTTGATTGAATCCGTGTCAGTAGTACAACTGGTAGTACAAATGACAAACCTTTGTATATCTAGTACTACTGCAAAAAATGCAAGTAAAATCACTCGAATTCGTAAGTTTAACTGATAGTATATATATATGATACAAACTTGTATCTTATGACAGGTTTATAGAGTTTTAACACATGACTGGGTCCCCCTTTCAGTCACAGAGCCGCCACGAAAACCCCCCGTCTCGCGGGGTTTGGGCGGGTTTCGTTAGGATAAGTTAATGTTAACCCCCGCGGAGGTTGGACTATCATACAGTGGAATGTTCAATTGTACTATTAAATGTTCAATTGTACTAACAATGTAGGAATGCCGCTAATGGTCACTTGTACTACTGATAGTACTAGAAGTACAAAAGTTGGTCATTTGTACTTCCAGTTGTACTTCTTATTAGTACTACTGACACTGTGTTTTTGTGATAAAAGCAAATTAATGATCAAAGACCACATTGGTCGTCGTTCCGAATATACCTACCTCGGGCAGTTTCTGATTCGGTAAGGTAAAAATAATTCTTCTGGAGGAGAATCTTCTGAAATAATTATTCTTCTGGAGTCTCCTCCAGAATAGGATCAAGTCAGGCTGGGCAAAGAAGAATTAGCAAGCTGAAGAGGTAGTGGGCCGGACATATTTACGACGATGATCCCGCCCAAAGTGTCCTACACCGCTGGCAAACACAAACTAACTGAGTACCTATACCTACGTCTTCTTTCGTCAATCTCCGTGTGGTTAAAATGTAGATATCATTCATTCTGCAGTCTTGAATTTATCAGACACTTTATAATTATATGAATAAGAAATAACGTGTTCTTTTTTACATTCCAGGTTATGGTAAGAGATATATATTTTAAAACAATAAGCAAAAAACAATATCTCAAAATCCACAGCCATAGTTCTATGTGACGACAAAATTTCTGAATCTTCTTTACTAATTTTCTATGAATTTTTTCAATAGACATACAATTGCACCGTTTTCGGTTGATAAATTGATAGATAATATTTCCAAAGGTATATTATACAGGGTGTTCGCAGATCGTGTATCATATGGTAACTGAGGGTAGGTGGAACCAATTCCAATAACTTGGTGGCTTTTTTAAACCCTGAAAAGCCGCTCGGCTATTTTTAACCCTCAACAACATCACTGTTTTGAAGTAAATAAGTACGGTTATGTTAATAGGTAAGCAAACTCGAGCTAAAATATAAATCTATGGATACTTAAATATAAGTACATGTTTTGATTTTCTCATTTAAATGAACTGTATTGATTTTAAAAGGGCATAGCATGCTAGTTATATCTATAAAAAAATTAAGGCCAAGATATTTCGTACACTCGTAATTAGTTCATATTTGGAAAAAAAAGAATCTTAAAAAAATCTTAAAAATAGCCGAGCGGTTTTTCAGGGTTAAGAAAGCCACCAAGGTATTGGAATTGGTTCAACCTATCCTGGGTTACCATATGACACACGGTTCACCGAAAACCCTGTAGAATTAGGTTATTTGTGTACCGTTGAGGTAAAACTTTAAAGACATTCCACGAGTTAAGTACAAGCATACCCACTCGTCGAAAGCAAAATTTCAAATGACCCACCCACTGGATGTTTGTTCAGCTACCAGCTGTTTGATTCTTATAACGATTCTTTATAAGGGACATGACGCGTTATGGCAATCCCAGATTACATACAACATAGCAAAGTTAACTCAACCACTGTCTACACTCTACATGATGTTTGAAATGATGGGGTTCTTATACTCGACTACTTTTTAGGGTTTCGAGATAGTATTCGAAACCCTTATGGTCTCGCTCTGTCCCTCTGTCCGGAAGCTATTAACTTGAAATTTGAAATAATGATAAATTTCGTGCGCCATCACTGATTAAAAAAAAATATAGTATTTTTTTCGAAAGGTAGGTGGCAAACCCTACCCAAGTGGGGTATCAAATGAAAGGTATCGGTTGAAATTTCTGTAGGTTTTATACTTTTCAAAATATTTCCATTCGAAAAAAGTCGAAAAATTTACTGTCCAAATAATTGGCAAATTTTCGAAACCTTCGACGCGCGATTTCGCTCGCACTTGGCGAATCTTGTTTAGTTTATCTTCGCTTCAAATCGATGACTTTATCCTGTACTCTATTATTATTTCAGTTCACACAAAGAAGTGCTCTCATGGCAAGCTGAAGAAGAGTCCCGCTAGGCCTTGCAGCGTGTGCTATTGCGGAATCGATGGTACACACTTCTGTGCAACGGACGAGTATTGCGCGTACTCTATTAATCGTGAGTTTTCAATCTTAAAATTGGTTGTTTTTTACAATTCGTATTTTCGTTACTCAATATCAATGCCTAGTATTATCCTACTTTTAAAATCCGGTCCCTTTGTCATACGGCTATGTAGGCAAACTAAAAAGTATCAACTGTCATCATCGACGTCAGCACATTTGTCCAGGTGGTACATAGCCAGCTGACATCTTGACCACAAAGCAATATGGCGTCCACTGCGTACAGCGTTTTTGTCAACAACCCGCGCAACTTGAAATGTAAATTTTTAAAGCATTTTTAGGGAACTTAACGATTGAATAAAAACTAAGTAGGTATTTATTTAGTGATCCAATAGCACCAAAAAAATTAATTGAGCCACTTTTCAATGGGTATTATACCCTACCTACGGGCTTAAGGCTACTTCCAAAATCATTTTTATTATTCAGGAATTTGTATCTGTTTTTTTAGTCGGTTTATAAATTTATAAAAACTAGCGGTCTGCCCCAGCTTCCCCGGGTATATTCTATAGCCTAAGTTACTCAATGATAATGTAACGGCAAAAGAATTTTTGAAATCAGTCCAGTAGTTTTTATACATTTATACGTTACATACAAAAATACAAATCTTTCCTCTTTGTAATGTATATGAGAAAATATTATTTCAATGTGATCGCGAAATCTTTCATACGACGGCCATGAAGTTACCTTTAACTTTTACTCGAATTATTTTACCAACGCAGTATAACGTTGGTAGCCGTGTGGTGCCGGTTTAGAACTTGTACCACCCCAACTCTTCCCGTGGGTGTCGTAAGAGGCTACTAAGGGACCTACAACGGGGGGCGGGCAGCAGCGCCTCTTGCAGTATATATGAACCACTATACTGCGAACCCTAACCCGCATGCCCAGCGTGGGGATTAGAAGCACTACCCCAATGAGATATAAAAAATCAGAGGGAGGCCTGCGTCCAGCAGTGGACCATTATAGGCTGTTTAGGTAGGTAGGTAGTATAACGTTAGATACTCCGATTACGATGTCAGAAAGACGCAAGTACCTACCTACCGTAATTGCCTCAACACCAAAATTATATAGAGTAAATGCAATCATGACCATAAAACTACAGTCATTGCAATTCAACGATAATAGATTTTAGATATTTATCTCGAAGCAGCAGACAGTTATACTAATACAAAAGACTTCAAAAACTTGCGCATGTTACATAAATGAAAGCAGATACAAAATTCAACTTCAACTTCTTATTTGGTTTATTCCGGAAATCCCCCACGTCCATCCCCCACGTGGGGGATTTCCGGAAAAAAATTCCGGCAATCCCCCAAATCGAATCGATCAGTCTCATGGGGGATTTCAGGAAAAAAAATTCCGGAAATCCCCCATATAGCTCGACTATAGAAATATATTAGTTCTTAATAACCTTTAACTCGTCACCGCTGGCTGCTAGAGGTGGCAGGGAGTCAACTGGAAATAAGGTATGTCAATGTAAAATGAAAAGAAAACTTTGAATTTTCCTAATCAATCCATTTTGGCGTAAGGTTGTTTTTCTTTTATTTGACATTGACGTACCCTAATTTCCAGTCGACGCCCCCTGCCACCTATCGAGATGTTTGGAACTATTTTTTTTTAAATGCAAATCGATAACTTCTCACGAATATGTCACGAGAAAACTACGTCATTCACCACTATGAATCCGCTATTACACTACAGACAGTTCACCGTAAGATGTCCTCTGCCATATGGGAATTGTTCCCAGGCAGGCGACTGAGCGGTCTCTACATTTTACTCATGAAATCTAAAATTGGATAACAATTTTGTTGGTGCAGTACCACTTGAACATAGGTAAATATTTTCATTTTGGTAAAAACAGAGGAGGCCTATGTCCAGCTGTGGACTGGTATAGGCTGATGATGATGATGATGAAAAACATAAAATTCATTTACCAAAAATATATCAAAAAAAGTAATAAACCAGTAACGCACTGTGAAGCAAAAACACAATGGTGTACTTATTATGTTTTTGATTTACAGTGCGTAACTCTTAAAAAGTCGAAAATTATAATGTCCCAAATATTTTCGATTTCGGCAGGATTCGAACCCGCGCCTCACTCTTAGTACTGTACCTACTTATTATATTTTTGTGCAATTGTTATTTATTTAAATTTTACGTGTTTTTTCAGCGACCCACTGCGAAGCCGCCGCCTGCCACAGTTTTTGTGCGGACTCCAAAGCTAACATGGGGATATGTCACCAGGACAAATGTCATTGTGTTCATTAATAAATAAAAATGATATTATTTGTTTTGTTAACTTTAACCAGAGGAGGGTAGAGGAGGGACAAGTGCAGTTTCTTAGAAAACATCATCTCCTTTTAAAGAAAATCATTTCGGTATAAAGTAATCGATAATTTTTTGAAAAACGGGAGAGTCTCGTAACCACACGGACTCGACTCGAACTAGGTCTCGACTCCAAGGGGAGCAAATGCGTAGGCTCTGTCGAGACCTGCATATTTGCGCCTCTTACCACACAATAGGCCTCCCCAACTCCCATGGGTCTAGACTAGAGTCATGCCATTCGGGCCTCTTATCATCGTCACGCAACAGACCATTCGGAGCTCAGTTGATCCAGATCGAAGCTTGTTATTGAAACTACTTGGTACTCAATTGCCCATACATGATTATTATGATGTATAGTTTGTTATTTTTTCTTGTATTCATGTTGTAAACATCACATGTTTTAAAAAATCATCTCTATTTTTGTGCGTATAAATTAGATTTTGCAGATGTATTGAAGAATAGAATTTATTTTTAACTTTATTAACAAAAACAAACATGACTTAAAATTAAAACACAAAGCTTCTGTCGATAAGAGTCACAAAACGGTCACGGTAACTCAGCATGAGCTGGTTGTAAACACGTTACAACCAACGCTGGTCTTCCGACATATTACTGTCAAAATAATTTTTTGGGACCTTTCTATTTTAGAAAATGCCCCAAAAAAGGGACAAATTAATTTTCTAAGAAAATTCCCTCGTACGAGTAACGCACTATAAAGCTATAAAGCTAAGTTTCAAGCAATGCGACATCTCTCGTCTATCGTACTAAACGTATCTTTAGTCATTAAGCAGGTTTGGCAAACCTTCAATGTTTCCCCTGTAGATGGCGCTAGAGCTGTAAGAGGTCCCAAAGATTTTCAACAAAACCGACTAAGATTTCGTGGCTAGTTGGTTAGAGCACACCCGTACAGAGGGTGGGGCGCAGGTTCGAATCCTACCGAAATCGAAAATTTTTGGGACATTAAGTATACGACAGAAGAGACTAAGTTAGACTAATGACTATAGAATAGGATAAAACTTTTAAAACTATCATGGTTATTAACATTAAAGTCATTTATAACACGATATTATATTTATTATTATATTAAATAAATGAATGAAATATTGGAAAACTCAAAAATTGAATCATGGTAAATATCCCGTTATAAATGACTTTATAGAAAAGGAATTTAAAAGATCATAGGAAAGTAAGTGGATGATTTTTGTATTGTGCAATAGCACCTTGTAGAAGATACAATGTCAGAGCCAGCCATATCTAGGTTCGCTTACCACCAGAACTACCCACAAAAGTTGCCATTAGAGGTCTTCCAGCAGACACACAAATAAAAAATTCATTAATAGCTTTTTGTTTATTTTTAAACACAAACACATTTGTCTTGGTGGCATATCCCCATGTTTGTGTTGGAATCCACGCAGGAACTGTGGCAAGAAGTGACCTCGCACTGACTCGCTGAAAACAACATAAATACCTGAGTTGATGTAAAAATATGAATGATACCGATAAAAGAATTTGATATCTTTACAGAAACTAAAATTCAACTTTAGAACCTCAAACACACCGATAGAATCTTACCAAGACTATCCACAAATAAGTCAAAGTTCCTAAATATTAACTTCACGCAACAGACCATTCGGTTCGAGAATATAATAGTTTTAAGATTAACATTATGTTGACGGTGCGGAACTAGGCGACATCTGGCCACGCATTAACATCATTGATGTAATTATCTATAGAGTAAAAGGCTTTCTTGATAAGATTTCGTTAAATATTTATGATATCGATAAAAGAATTTGATATCTTTACAGAAACTAAAATTCAACTTTAGAACCTCAAACACACCGATAGAATCTTACCAAGACTATCCACAAATAAGTCAAAGTTCCTAAAACAGACCAATCGGTTCGAGAATAGAATAGTTTTGAGATTAACATTATGTTGACGGTGCGGAACTAGGCGACATCTGGCCACGCATTAACATCATTGATGTAATTATCTATAGAGTAAAAGGCTTTCTTGATAAGATTTTGTTAAATATTTATGATATCGATAAAAGAATTTGATATCTTTACAGAAACTAAAATTCAACTTTAGAACCTCAAACACACCGATAGAATCTTACCAGGACTATCCACAAATAAGTCAAAGTTCCTAAATATTACCTTTGTTATTTTTATATTTAATTGTTATAAGTAGGTACTTGTTATATTTTTAGTTTTACGTCTTATATGGTAAGAAATCTCATGGACACTTTATGATCATTACATATCTAAGTGTAAAAATTTACAATTTCATAAAAATGGTTCAGAAGGATCAAATAACAAAGATACATAAAAACATTAAATTATAAAGTCGTTTGAAATAAGGTACGACATTTGAAAACTCACTTATGATAGAGTTTGCGCAAAACTCGTCCGTAGCACAGAAGTATGTACCGTCGTTTCTGCAATAGCACACGCTGCAAGGGCTAGATGGACTCTTCTTCAGCTTACCAGGAGAACACTTCTTAGAGTCAACTGAAACCAGATAAAAATCTTGATCTTGGGAGAGGAAATATGTATTTTTTTTTATTTCGAATATAATTTTATTTTATATCATACAATATTGATTTACTTTGTGCCAAGCTAAATAAAATTGACTTTGCGCTACATATACTTAATATATAAGATAATACATACAGACGATAGTATTACAGGCATACCATGGCTATGATGTATCGGTTATGTGCTATGGACTAATAATCATCATTAGTCCACAGCTGGACATAGCCCTCGCCTAACTAATACTATGGGGAAATGGCTCCTATTTAAATAAGGCGTATATAGTGCAAAAAAAAACGTCTAAGAGCAATTTTTGGTAGATATTACCATACTTGGAATTTTGTAAACCTTTATTTAGTGAACTCAAATTTCTCACGCTACCTTGTCTCTACATCCTTGAGGCAGCCTGTAGAGTCATGACATGAGATTGTAAGGAAAATAAATTGTTGAACTGTATCCGCTAAAGACATGGAATCCTGATAGGATAGCATCCACCTGGGCAAGCACCTGCACAGCCTAGACGAGCTAAGAGACATCACCCAAGAAAATCCTACAGTTCCTACCAGCTGCAAGGGTTAGTGGCGAATTATGAACGCCGTAGCTTCAGGGGTGAACCTATTAAGTGGCGATCACAATAGGCCAGGCCTATCATGGCTGCAGTGACACTGACACACAAGCCACCCAAAGCAAAAAAAAATAGGATAGTTTTGAGTACGCATCCAAGGACCCGTTTAAACCCCCATAAAAACTGTTTTGCTATGTTTGAAAAATATATAATGCACTACTTCAAACTATAAAAAGTCTTAACAATGTCAACATTTACCAAATAGCTACTTTGGCTAAGTAAAATATTATCATAATAACTAGAGGTCACTTTGTGCGCGAGCTGCAAGCAGCTTGGACATATATCAAATTTTAATATAATCACGAATTGAAATTGCGATCAGCTGTCGCCGAATCCTTAGCGAAATGCCTGTGTACCAGCTAAATACACAATCATTGCCTTACATAAACATCACGTATGTCTTTTATTTACGCCCTCACACCTGAGGAAACCTGACACACTCAAGCGGTTCGCCAGTGGTCTTTATATCAACGACAACGCGTCAACAAAACCGAAAAACGCTCACGCGAAAATTCTGCACGTAAAACACAACCTACAGTAAAATTGTTAGGTTATCAGCTTTTTAGCCTGCTGTTAACCTAACAATTTTACTCATGATTGATTACACCCATCATTTTCCGTTAAAATTTTTGTTTTGACTAACATTATTATATCATTATCATTTTTATAAATTACAACAGCATTAGTAGATACTAGGAGTGTTTTTAAATAAAGAATTATTAAGTTTGAGTTTCTTACCATACCCTGGAATATAAATAAACAACAAGATAAGTACGTAATTAATAATACCCGTCCAAAGAAGGTACTTTAGGTAGGTATCAGGTATTATATGCACATTAAAACTCTATCTGCTAATATTGGGCCACAGGGCAGCATATTACACTCAAATAATAGAATCATGTTAAAAATATCTATCGATCTATCAAAAAATATCTGTTATTTTTTATATATATATATATATATATATATAGATATCCCCATGGGCACTTAGTTGATCAAACGTGCCATATAGGTAGTATTTATTTGATCCGTTTTCACTTGTTGATCCGGGTGGTATTAGTTGATCCAATGCCGCATCACCCGTACGTACGTGGATCCGAACGGAGCCACAAGTGTCACCATCAGAAATAATAATAATTACGTGTGTTTTATACAAATCCACCTTTTTGGCGTTTTAGCACTAGTTGATCCGATTCAAATGAGCCAATCAGAGCCCACCGAGCTCAGCCATTGGTTGCTTGCGCCCTAAGCCTTTCGTTTCACCTAAATCTAATATTTTAAATTATCAGTTTGATTCTCTGCTGATTTTTATAAAACATCTTAGCAGATTTGTTTATAACAGTTTTGTTTGATAAATTTCAAACAGAACAAAAAACTAAAGCGCGGATCCCGGCTCTGATTTTTCAAAATTACAAAGGAAATTTCAAAGGGTGTTAAAAATGTTAGTCCACTGCTGGACATAGGTCTCCCCTAATGAGCACCATAGCGCCCTGTCTTCAGCTTGCCGCATCCAGCATCTGGCAGCAGTCTTTCGCAAATCGTCATTGGGGGCGTCCTACACTACGTTTGCCGAGTCGCGGTCTCTACAAGGTCAAGAACACGTTTAGCCTAGCGGTTGTCGGTTCTTCTAGAGATATGGCCAGCCCACTGCCACTACAGCTTGCTAATGCTATGTCGATAACCTTGGTTCTCTGTCGGATGTATTCGTTGCGAATCCTATCCTTTAGAGAAACTCCGAGCAAAGCTCTCTCCATAGCTCGCTGGGCGACTTTGAATTAGTGAACCCTTCCTACCGTGAGTGTCCAGGTCTCAGCTCCTTAGATTATAACAGGTAGGACGCACTGATTGAAAACTTTCCTTTTCAAGCAATGGATGACGAAAAGACTCGACGTAATTTTCCGAACGCTGCCCAACATAGCTAGATCCTCCTCTTGGCCTCCTTCTCAAATTTTTTTTTACCCAACTGCAAATTCTGTCCAAGGTAAGTGTACTCAGCAACAATTTCGAGGAGGTGGCCATGTACGACGACCGCCCCCGGATCAATGTGGTCATTGATCATGACCTTGGTTTTATCCAAGTTCATGCCAAGACCGATGCTTCGTGAGGCTGAAGCTAGGCCGTCCAGCATCAGGTTCAGCTCCTCCAGCGACTCCGCCATCAAGACTTATGTGAGCAGCGAATAGCAGGTGTGAGCTGCCTCAGAGCCATCACGATCTCGTCTTGACTGATTTCTGGCAGTTTGTTGGTGTAGTGGCGTGTAAGGGTGGCTCTGGAATCGTAGTCGTCCCGTTGGGCACGAGGGGCATGTGCAGCGTATAAACGGCCATAGAAATTATCTATCTCGGCAGAGGTCTCCGGCTTCAACAATACGGTCCTCCCATCATGCGTTTTAAGCTTCGTCAGGTGGCTCCTGCCATGTTGCTAAGTGAATACTTTGGACCCTTGGTTTGCGGCGTATGTTGGAGCTCCGAAGGTCACGCCATACCATATTCGCAATTTGCTTGTTCAGGTCTGACCGCTCTGACGAAATTGTTTGGATGGTTTCCTGTCTTTTTGCCATCAGACCGAGAGTCTCATCCGAGAGTTTGGACTTCTTTCCAGTGCGCTGCTTATTGCAGAACTTGATGCCCTCCTCGATCAGATTATGTAGGGTCTCGTCAGCATCATCAGTGGGTTCCAAGTGGGTGCGCACGGACCTAGTGATAAATAATACAAGGTGTTTGTTGTTTTGGCTGTGTGATGTCGGTCTCACTCTGGTCGAAACGCTGAGGAACGAGGGCATCAAGTTTTGTAAAAAGCAGCGTACAGGCAAGAAATCCAAACTCTCGGCCGAGACACTCGGGTTGATGACAAGAAGACGGGAAACCACCCAAGCGACTTCGTCTGAAAGGTAAGACATGAACAAGCAAATTGCGAAGATGGATACGGCGCGACCTTGTGTCCGTGCAATACAAGCCTCATTGAAGAGGCTATAGAGCGAAACCGAGGGTCCAAAGTATCCACTCAGCAGCTTGGCAGGAGCCTTCTGACGAATCTTAAAACGCACGATGGGAGGACCGTATTGTCGAAGCCGGAGATCTCTGCTGAGATAGAGGATTTCTATGGCCGTTTATACGCTGCACATGCCCCTCATGCTCAACGGGACGACCACGATTCCAGAGCCACCCTGACAAGCCACTACACCAACGAACTACCAGACATCAGTCAAGACGAGATCGTGATGGCTCTGAGGCAGCTTAAAAATGGAAAAGCCCCCGGTGAAGACGGCATTACTTCAGAGCTTCTGAAAGCAGGAGGAGCCCCTGTTTTGCAGGAGCTTCAGAACCTGTTCAACACCGTTCTTCACAGTGGGAGAACTCCTAAGGCGTGGAGCGGAAGCCTGGTGGTGCGCTTTTTTAAGAAGGGAGATAAAACCATTCTTAAAAACTACAGACTCATCACACTTCTGAGCCACGTCTAAAAGCTTTTCTCACGAGTGGTCACGAATCGTCCCGCCAGGAGACTCGACGAGTTCCAGCCACCGGAACAGGCCGGGTTTCGCGTAGGATATGGCACCATAGACCACATACACACAGTGAGGCAGATTATACAGAAGTCCGAAGAGTATAATCAGTCCGTCTGGAATCCTTTAACAGCGTTGCCAAGTAGACTATCGTTATATCGAGTTGTTGAGATGTCTTTATGATGCCGCCACCATGAGTGTCTAAGTACAGGGCCAGCAGTCTAAACCTATCTAACTGCGCAGAGGAGTGAGACAGGGGGATGTTATACCCCGAAACTGTTCACAAGCGCGTTGGAAGATGTGTTTAAGACGCTGGACTGGAAAGGTAAGGGCATCAACATAAGCGGCAATTACATCCCACACCTGCGATTCGCTGATGACATAGTCTTGATGGCGGAGTCACTGGAGGAGCTTAACCGGATTTGACGGCCTAGCTTCAGCCTCACGACGCATCGGTCTTGGCATGAACTTGGATAAAACCAAGGTCATAATCAATGGCCACATTGATCCGGGACCGGTCGTCGAACATGACCATCTTCTCGAAATTGTTTCCGAATACACTTACCTTGGGTGGATTCTGCAGTTGGGTAAAAACAATTTCGAGAAGGAGGCCAAGAGGAGGATCCAGCTAGGTTGGGCAGCGTTTGGGAAACTACGTCGAGTCTTCTCGTCATCCATATCGCAATGCTTGAAAAAGAAAGTTTTCAATCAGTGCGTCCTACCCGTCATGACCTACGAAGCTGAAACGACACTCACGGTAGGGCTGGTCCACCAGTTTAATGTCGCCCAGCGAGCTGTGGAAAGAGCTATGCTCGGAGTTTCTCTGAAGGATAGGATTCGCAACGAATAAATCCGACAGAGAACCAAGGTTATCGACATAGCTCAGAGGATTAGCAAGCTGAAGTGGCAGGGGGCTGGCCATATCTCGAGAAGAACCGACAACCGCTGGGGTAAACGTGTTCTTGAGTGGAGACCGCGACTCGCAAACGTAGTATAGGACGCCCTCCGACCAGGTGGGATGACGATTTGCGAATGACTGCTGGCAGATGCTGGATGCGGAAAGCTGAAGACAGGGCGCTATGGCGCTCATTAGGGGCGGCCTATGTCCAGCAGTGGACTGGTATAGGCTGATAATGATGATGATGACGTGCGCACACAACTCGACTTCTAGAGCCATAATGAAAACAATGGCGGCCTCGGCCTCTGCGGCCTTCACATTTGAAGGTGGATGCAGCAATGTATGGAGCACTGCAAATATTATACATACAGAGCCAACAAATACTGAAGTTTATGCGAAAAAAATATACCTACCTTACATATTTAAGATAGTTTCCTATGTCGGATCAAATAAAGCTCTAATTTTGATAATATAACTGGATCAGATCAACATACGACTTTAGATTTGGTATATAAAACTCAGTCAAAAAGTGCTTGAGCATTTCAAAATTTTGAACGTTACGGAGTCGTTTAAGTTCGTCTACTCTAGGCGAATTTAGCAATGTATGGAGCTCTGCAAATATTATATAAACGGAGCCAACAAATACTGAAGAGTATTCGAAAAAGTTACCTACTTTACTTTATATTCAGTTTTGTTTTGTCGGATCAAATAAAGCTCTAATTTTGATAATATAAATGGATCAGATCAACTTACGACTTTGGATTTGGTATATAAATTGGAGCCAACAAGTGTTTGAGCGTTTCAGAATTTTGACCGTTACGGAGTCGATTGAGTTCGAGATCGTAACGATAAAAATGTCGAGTACATCACTTTCTCGATGAATACGTTTGGCAACGTCGCTTTCAAATTTGCGCCGTTGCCACTCCGGGCGAGATCTATGCAACCGGAGTCGAGTAATAAGGGGGGAAAGGTGGAGTCCGGAATGCAGGGAAATCGGGCTGGATCAACTTAGTGCCCAAGTTGGTATTTATATATATATATATATATTTACCCATTGATTTTTTTACTAATACAGACAGACAGAGTAACTTTCGTATAAATTCGAAGGAACCTCTGTCTTTGCCCTTTTCACCCCTAACCGGCTTAACGAATCTTAAAGAAATTTGGCTAGAGGTAGACGGTATCTGGAGGACGAGTAAAGGCTATTTTTTATCCCAGAAAATTGCATGCAAAGCCGCAAGCAGCAGTTAATAATGTTGCAAAATCGAAAGTAACTCTGTCTCTCTGTCAACGTTCACGCAAAAACTTATATACAGATTTGAGAGGAAGGTAAACGGTGTCCCACGTACTACATATATACCGCAAGTTCTTTGCAATAAGTATATAACGCTATTTGAAAAGAGTTTGTATGTATAAAAAATACCTCGGCAGGGGCCTTTGATGGTGTAGCACTTCCGTTGATTTTGAGCGGTGCAGTAACATCCTTGGCACGTATCGTTGGTGCCCTGCGAAAAATGCTGTCCCGCGAGACAATACGGGACTCTACTGTCCATTTTGTGATCTGGCTCGTGCTTTGGTCCTTGTACTTCGTGTGGAAAGTCACTAGTTTGATGGTCATTAAAGTGATTTAATGGCTCACGACTACTAAAGCCTAAATAGCTGCCAACGCCACCGCCGCCGCCATCAACACCGCCGCCGCCGCCACCACCGCCCCAACCACCGCTGCCACCGTTAGCATCATTGCTGCCAGGGACACCAATGCTGCCAGGGACACCAATGCCGCCCCAACCACCGCTGCCACCGTTAGCGCCATTGCTGCCATGGCCACCATGGCCACCATTGCCGCCCCAACCACCATTGCCTCTATTGCCGCCCCAACCACTGCTGCCACCATTGCTGCCAGGGACACCATTGCCACCCCAACCACCGCTGCCACTATAACCACCTTGACCACCATCAACGCCATAACCACCAACGCCGTCTAAGATACTGTTAGCATTTGAATGGACATTGACCTGATTTAATGGATTACGACTTTTAGTATGTTTACTTAAGCTGCTCCAACCACCACCGCCACCACCGCCGCCGCCGCCACCGCCACCGCCACCGCCTCCGCCACCGCCACCGCCACCGCCACCGCCACCGCCACCGCCACCGCCACCGCCACCGCCACCGCCACCACCACCACCACCGCCGCCACCACCACCACCACCGCTGCCACCATTAGCACCATTGCTGCCATGGCCACCATTGCCACCTTTGCCAACATTACCTCCCCAACCACCACTGCCACCATTAGCTCCATTGCTGCCATGGCCACCATTGCCACCACTGCCTCCCCAACCACCGCTGCCACCATTAGCTCCGTTGCTGCCATGGCCACCATTGCCACCTTTGCCACCATTAGCTCCATTGCTGCCATTAGCTCCATTGTTGCCATGAGCACCATTGCTGCCATGGCCACCATTGCCACCTTTTCCACCATTGCCGCCCCGATCACCGCTACCACCATTAGCACCATTACTCCCATGACCACCATTGCCACCTTTGCCACCTTTGCCACCATTGCCGCCAACACCACCGCTGCCACCATTAGCACCATTAGCGCCATCGGCACCATTACTCCCATGACCACCATTGCCACCTTTGCCACCTTTGCCACCTTTGCCACCTTTGCCACCATTGCCAGCTTTGCCATCTTTGCCACCATTTCCACCATTCACACTATTGTTGCCATGGCCACCATTGCCATCATTCCCACCATATCCACCTTTGCCACCATGGCCACCATTGCCGTCCCAACTACCGCTGCCACCATTAGCACCATTAGCGCCGCTGTAGATACTGTCACCATTTGGATCGTCATTGAAGTGATTTAATGGATTACGACCACTACTATAGCCTATCCATCCGCCACCGCCACCGCCGCCGCCACCACCACCACCGCCACCGCCACCACCGCCACCGCCACCGCCACCACCGCCTCCACCGCCACCACCCCAACCACCGCTGCCACCGTTACCACCATTGCTGCCATGGCCACCATTGCCGCCCCAACCACCACTGCCACCATTAGCACCATTGCTGCCATGGCCACCATTGCCACCATTGCCACCCCAACCACCGCTGCCACCATTAGCACCATTGTTGCCATGGCCACCATTGCCGCCCCAACCACCGCTGCCACCATTAGCACCATTGCTGCCATGGCCACCATTGCCACCATTGCCACCCCAACCACCGCTATCACCATCGGCACCATTACTCCCATGACCACCATTGCTACCTTTGCCACCTTTGCCACCTTTGCCACCTTTGCCACCATTGCCACCCCAACCACCACTGCCACCATTGGCACCATTGGCGCCATCGTCACCATCGGCACCATTACTCCCATGACCACCACTGCCACCTTTGCCACCTTTGCCACCATTGCCGCCCCAACCACCGCTGCCACCATTAGCACCATTAGCGCCATCGGCACCATCGGCACCATTACTCCCATAACCACCATTGCCACCGTTGCCACCATCTAAGACGTCGCCACCACCGCCGCCCAAGATACTACTAAACCAGCTCCAACCATCACCACCATCGCCGCCTTTTAACTTTTTGCGACCTTTATATTCGCCATTCAATGCACCTTTTTTTTTGTTTTTATTACTTAGCGTGGTGTCGCATGTTGATTTACAAGACCATAGTTTTGTCTCGGTGCATCGGCATCTTGTGCATTTGTTTTGTTTGAAGTCTCCGACATGACAGGATTCTGAAAATTAATTTAAGTGTCGTGTGGTACCGGCCTAGGATTGTACCACCCCCACTCTTACCGTGGGTGTCGTACGAAGCGACTATAGTCTGTCTAATTTAAGATGATAATTTTGACAGGTCACGCCTATGTTGTAAGGTATTGGAACTAACGCCCGAATACTCAAACGCAATTCTGATATAGGAACGTCTCACGTTGCGATTTTATGACAGTTTTCAATGAAAATCTGTCAAAAATTCGTCACTTGAGACGTGCTTAAATCTGAGATGCGTTTGAGTATTCCGGGGTAAGTTCCTTATCGCGCGTTGTGAAAGGGGGCTGGACGGAAAAAAATCACACGAAAAGTTGTAACGACACTTTTTGCTATAGTAAGCTATTGTAAGCTGTGCGGCGTGCGCATGTTTCTCTGTCGGTCTCTCTCTTATAGAAAGGAACTTCGTTCTATCCGGGTGTCCCTTGACACCTCTCAACTTTTTTTTAAATGAACAAGATTACCTCTAAAATTATCGAAGCACATAGACGAGTACCGCCTACTTACCGTAGTGAAGCGCCTTGCAAGAATACCGTACAACCGACTATAGACTTATTAAGTACTACAATTTGCATTTCTAAATGAATAAATAAATAATGATTTTGAATTTTTTTCGTTTGATTTCACCTAAGCGCCCTACCTTAACACCGATCTGGACTTGCGTGTATTCTACTGAATAGGTTGATTGCCGAATGAAAATGTGCAGGATGCGAAATCGTAGTCATGAGGTTATACTGTTAATAATACGAATATTTATAAAATTATTTTTACCTAATAACCCAAAACAATAAAAAAATAAACGAAAAATTAATGTTTTTGTAATTTTCTACTAATCAATAAAACATACCTACCATGTAACTATCGATTCAAAACTCTATGGGAACGATAATCGAAAATCGAATAGATTCATCAACGATTATAAACTACCCCATCCCTACTTAGACCTGTCAAAATTATCATCCTAAATTAGACAAACGCCGGGGGCGGGCAGTAACGCCCCCTGGAGAACAATTTCACATCTGAACTGCAATCCCCAAACAGCAGCCAGCGTGGGGATTGTATTACCCAATGATGACGACCTCTATGGCGCGGTAGGCGAAGGTTCGCCTGCGACGCAGGAGGTTCAAGGTTCAATTCCCGCCTTGGGACAAATATTTGTACGATCTGCAGGTATTTGTTCCGGGTGTTCTGGTCGTTTTCTATTTATAATAAAAACTATCTATCTATGTAATGTATTGTATTATGTTTATCAGTTATCTAGTACCCAACACAAGCTCTGCTTAGCTTGGGGCTAGATAATGCTGTGTGAATTGTCCAGCAATATTAATAATTTATTATGATGATACGTTGAAAAAGGAAATGGCCCCCAGTTCCGGGCTGCCTCGCTATTCCTGGGCATAGCATTAGCCAAAGTAACGGCGGGGCCCCCTGCCCTGCTGTGGGTGCTACGAATCACCGAGCTACCTCAGGCTGCCACCAGGCAACTGACCCTGGTAACGTTGGATGCACTCTGAGGCTTGACCACGATCTAGCACAGTTGAAGGCGGAGTTAGAGAATATCATATGGCATTTTCAGGGTTTACCTATGTGAAGTTCGCAGAGAGGGGGAAGACACCGTTACCCTAGAATCGCGCCATTTTCTCTTCTTTCGCGAGGGTGATAAAACATCCGAGGGTAGCGTAGATTTCCTCGTCAATATGGCCCTCATTAAGAACGTCCAAAAAATCTACAAGGTGTCGACCAGGGTATGATCTGATCGTTTGGCTATCCAAATGGCATAGCATCAAGGTTATTCAGATTTACGCACCAACCTCGACACACTCGGTGAAAAAGTGGAGGATATTTACGAAGACATAACCAAATCTTTGCATACCACCAGTAAGGCCCACTTCAACGTTGTTATTGGGGAATTTAACGGCCAGGTGGGAACCTAGACCTGTAACGAATCCCGAATTAAGGATAGTCATGGATTAAGGAACTACAGGGGGGAAAAGGGGCTGTTCTTAATAAACTCTTTGTTTAAGAAACAGCTTCAAAGGAAGTGGACAAGGCGAAGCCCCGACTCTGTGACTAAAAATAAGATCGACTTCAACATGACGGATACCAAGGATATAATATTCAGAGATGTCTTAGTGATCAACAGGTTCAATACCGGGTAAGAGCTATGCTCGCAGTTTCTCTGAAGGATTTGTAACGAATACATTCGACAGAGAACCAAAGTTATCGACATAGCTCTCAAAATTAGCAAGCTAAAGTGGCAGTGCACCGGCCTTAACTAGCTACGAACCGACAACCGTTGGGGTAAACGTGTTATTGAGTGGAGACCACGACTCGGAAAACGTAGTGTAGGACGCCCTTCGTCCAGGTGGGATGACGGCTTGCAAAAGACTGCAGGCAGATGCTGGATACGTCATGCTGTACAGGGCGCTATAGCGCTCATTAGGGGAGGCTTATGTCCAGCAATGGACTATTATATAAATATATGTATGATGATGATGATGGATTAACAAAAATAAACATAAAATGAATATTTCATATTATGAATTTTTGTTAGTAGGTATTTAAGTTAATTAAAGTTATCTTTTGTGGGTACAAGCTTGTAACATTAGCAGTAAGAACAAAAGTGGAATGATACAAACCCGGCAAATCATCAGGTGATGCTAGAATTACCGCATCATTTTCTGAAATACGAACACTTTATTATTTATTTTAAACAGTCACGCGATTTTGTCACCACGCGATGTTTTCCAAAAAAGTGCATTCAATAGAAAAAAACCATTGAAGAACGTTACTTAGTTAAAGTCTATGTTTGGTTCAAAATAGTAGAATTTTACTTTTCAAGCTGTACATAAACCAGCTTTGTAGTCCAGTAAGTTTACCTATAGGCCAATAATTGGATTAAAATTTGACGACGATGATAAACAATTGTTAGGACATCCTTTTAAGTATGTAAATATACTTGTGCCAGGATGTCCTGCTCTTCCATACAAATACATGTTTTAACAAATAAACTAAATTAATTATTAATAATTAGATATTTATACGCAAATAACAAATAAAATTATTTACTTGCTTCTGACATTTAAGTATTATTAAATTCAAATACAAAAATAAAAATCTAAATGAGCTTTTCATAGAAGAGATAGCACTGATAACTGTTTGAATGTGTGTTTGTAAGTGCATGGGTGTGTGTGTGTCAGATGGCTGCTCCTGGGGACACCGGTCTCGTAAGAGTGCGGGCAACAGGAGCTGCCAGGGAATGTTTGTGAGAGTGTGTATGTGTGTGTTGTGTGGTGCCCCCGAGGACACCTAAATCGGATCAAATAAATCTAGTATTTATCTTTATTAACTTACTCTGTTGTGAACCGATGTCGCACATGCTTATGTAGCAGAGAACTTTGATTCCATTCAGGCAGAAGCACTCTCTGCAGTATGGATCCCCTGTTGTACTGTACCATATGCCAGGCTTACAGTTCAGTTTCATATTTTGCCTCAGAGCTGCAATATATTTATTTATTTATTAACTACAATAATAACATTACAGATTATACAATCTAATGCGTTATTTATGGCACACAATTCACACACTAAAAACCTAAGTAAAATGATACTTAGTTACATAATAACGAAAACATATATAATAAAAATATAATGAAAGTCAAACAATAACAAAAAAAGAAATACATGAACTATGAAAGATTATCGACGACAAAAAACATTGTAAATATGACATATAAGTTAGGCCTTGACATCGGATATAAAAAAACGCTGAAAAACGAAAATCTGAAAAGATCCCGGACCTAGACTCAGTTTCCAAAGATAATGCTTATAGCGGGATAGGAAAAACTCACAAAACTATTAAACAGAAAGGCAAAGAAATAACCCATTCCAAGGTTGCCGGAAGAGATCGCTCATAGCGATAAGACCGCCCTTGTGCTTCGTCTTCTCGTACCATTTATTTTAGGACTGTTTTCTGTTTGTGTGGTACAGTAATAGTATTGTCTATCTATCTATTACATAAATCTGTTGCGGTCGAAATAACGTAAAACATATACGTAGCACAAATTTTTGAAATAAAGACCTGAACAACGTTTCCATTATTTTACTAAAGCTAAGTTATATTTGCGTATAACAATCGAAGTGAAAAGCTGTGTATAACGGGGCTTGTCATTCTCCCAGACGCTCGGAAGTTAAAACAACCTCGCAAAAAAATCATCCCTTGTAGAACAAATGTTAATAATGAATGTGAATGAATGAATTGGGGCTAGATAATGCTGTGTAAATTGTCCGGCATTATTTATTTATTTAATGTACTAACTAAATTTACATTAGTTTCTGATGTCTCACCCATGCCAATTGTGGTCAAACCCAGCTTCTGATTTTTATTTTGTCTTCTATTTCTTAAAATGAGAACTCTGTTTAATTTATCTGAAATTATAGTCATTTAAAGTAAAGTAAATTAAATTTTTGTTCTCATAATTGGATTATGGTCAGGTTACTTGAGTTGGAATCTATGTAAGAAAAAAATATTAGAACTGATATTTACACTTAGGTACATCTATTTCTAAAAAATCTAAGCCGTCACCAGAAGGCAGAGTGCCCAGAATGCTGGCAGCATTGCCACGTTGAATAGCAATGCTAATTCGTTGACCGCAATAAAAACCAGCATTCCGATCACCTGTGGACTCTATTAGTAGTTTTGTTAGATAACGTGTGCCCCAGGACCCCAAGGACCTAGGGTTTCCACCCCAAACGGCTCAAATAGGTAACCTCTGCCAAGATTAGCGTATTTTCGCCGTTTGAGGAACTCCGCTGATGTTGCTGCGGAGCCGGCCCTTACTGATGTCCCAGCAAGATCAGAAGGTGCTAGGGTATCTAGGAACACATACACGTAGCATCCCAAACTAAAGGCCGACCCATCTTCCAAGGAATCAGAGTCAGGCCTTTTACCATCATCTCGCAAAAGTAAATAATTTATTTGACACAATTAAACATATACTATCCGAACTATAGTAAAAACTCTATTTATTTTATTATATCATTTTTTACGACGACGTAGCTGTTGGCTCGGGGGCATAATAAAAAAATGTATTAGTAAATCAGTTATCAATAACACAAGCTCGGCATAGTTTGGATCGAAATTATGCTGAGATAAAATTAAAAATATTATTATTTATTAAAATCTGTTGTAAATGAGTGTCTTACCTATGGCAAATGTAGCCAGTTTCAGCTTATTTTCTTTTTTATGATTTATGATTTTCCTCGTGCTTTGCCGCAGGAATGGGGTATTTTCTACAAAAAAATATTATATTTTTCACTTTTCTTGCTCAATGAAATGGAAAAAAAAAATATTTGTCCTTGAGACCAGGAGGAGCCCCTATTATTATAGGTGCTACAGAATCTGTTCAACACCGTCCTACACAGTGGGAGAACTCCAAAGGCGTGGCGCGGGAGTTTGATGGTGCTCTTTTTTGAGAAAGGAGATAAAATGTTTCTTAGAAATTACAGACCCATTTCACTCCAGAGCCACGTCTAGGTATACTGTTTTCACGAGTGGTCACAAGTTGTTCCAGCCATCAGAACCAGGCCGGGTTTCAGGGAGAATATGGCACTATAGACCACATTCACACAGTAGTTAAGGCAGATTAAACAGAAAACTGGAGAGTATTTATTTATTTATTTTATTTTAACTCTGTCGAAACCTGGAATCCTTGGACCTATGGAGAGAGCTATGTTCGGAGTTTCTCTGAAAGGATTCGCAACGATTACATCCGACAGAGAACCAAGGTTATCGACATAGCTCAAAAGATTAGCAAGCTGAAGTGGCAGTGGGCCGGCCATATCTCGAGAAGATCCGACAACCGCTGGGGTAAGCGTGTTCTTGAGTGGAGACCGCGACTCGGCAAACGTAGTGTAGGACGCCCTCCGACCAGGTGGGATGACGATTTGCAAAAGACTGCGGGCGACTTTAAACTGGTGGATAAAAAGTTTAAACTGATGAACTGATATAACCGAAACATATAAAATGTTCTTTATTCTTTATGAAGATCTAACGGAGTTGATTTGAGGTAGAATAAGCCGTTAGTCTTACGTCTGACCTCTCCTCGGTTATGTTTTGTCAGTCTGCCCTCCTATCGAATTATTCGAGTAAGTAAGTAAAAATGGTAGAGTGAGGGAAAAGAAAATGTGTTGTGTTTGCGCTCACACTTAAGCATTATAATATGTTCTGCTCATGGATGCGCTGGATAGTCTCCATTGAGACTGGCCGCCGTGGTCGAAGATTCGGCTTGGAGGACAATATCTTATAATTTACTATAAAACTATAATGGTTATTACATACCAAGACTGGTACAGGAGGCCATTGAGATTACCAAACACAGCAACTTAAACCGAGAAGGTTTCCAATTATCCGGAACCTGGAACCCTGTGGTGAGAATGTGTAAAAACCGAAGAAATGATGAACCAACCAAGCCGTGATCAGATACCGTTAGTGTTGTGTGTCGTGATCGAATTGCGTTCGTAAATGAAACCGGTGGTAGTGGTAACATTCGTAGCAAAAGACAAAGAATGAAGGTAGATCGATACATCTGCCAATAAAAACCAACTCGCAGTGACTTTAGTTCTTCCGTGATCATGGCGCATATTGGAAAACTCAAAAATCGAATCATGGTATAAATGACTAAAATTTACTATACCTACTATAATCTATAATCAACTGACCCAAGTGATTTTTGATGATTTTTTTTATTGTTTTAAACTCACGGTCCCCACAGTTTCGCCACGTACAGATATATAGCTGTCCGCCCAGGCAAACGCAGTCGTTGCAGAAAAAGCTCCATGTCGGTCCTTTCACACACTGCCGCCCTAAAACGGAAATATTATGAAAATATTGAGTCCCATAACAGTTAAATAATAGAAAATGTTTTTAAAACTATCATGGTTATTAACATTGAAGTCATTTAGTAGGTAGTAAGTAACATTCGTAGCAAAAGACAAAGAATGAGGGTAGATCAGTATGTCTGCCAATAAAAACCAAATCGCAGAGACTTTAGTTCTTCCGTGATCATGGCGCATGAAACTGTGCCGAAATATTGGATAACTCAAAATTCTAATAATGGTAAATATCCCGTTATAAATGACTTCAATAGAAAATCACCTGAAAACCAGCGTAGCATTGGGCGCAGCCAAATGCTGAGGTGGGGACCCTTTTTTTCCCATTTTTATGTTTTGTTTTATTTGTTTTTTTTTTGTTTGTTTGTTTAGTTTTATATGTACCTACTAGTTCCTAGTATGTAAGTCATTTTTTATAACTTTGGAAATAAATAAATATCTATCTATCTAAAATGTAGTCAATACCTTCTTCCGGCAGTAGATAATTAAGAACGACGTTGAATACTGAAAAAATAAAGAGATAAATATTATTTGTGAGTTATTGGTTCATTCTTCCGCAATTCTAGACTTGAGTAGTTCCTCGATTTACCTACCTTTACTTCCCTTTTTACCGCCATGTCCTTGTCTTTCCAGGGTCAGGGAAGTCCCACGACGCTGAGCTTCAACAGTGAACAGTGAACACAGAACCTGATAAAAAAAATATTTTTTTGAAAACGGCGTATGAGAAATAAACGTAAAAAATGTGACTTGTTAATGTACAGTAAGAAATCGCAGCTTGCTTTGCTCGCCAATTTTTCTTTCCCTACTGTTTACTTTGTTACTGATGAAGATTTAGTTTTTAATGAGGCCGAACTAAATAAATTAAAAAAAAACCGGTGGAAACGCTTTCTGCACACGCAGGGCAAGTTCTCACACAAAAAATATTACAAATAGTTACTTTAATTATTAATCATCAAGTATATTTATATACAATTGTATATGTATAAAGCATCTACAAGTAATATAAAATAAAAGTGAGTGTTTTCTTCCCTCAATAACTTTATTTAGCTCTGCTTAGCTTGGGGCTTGATAACGATGTGTGAATTGTCTAGTATTATTTATTTATTTATGTGCGTGTTTCAACATAAATAAAACTGCAAAGTCTGCAGTTTGCTCAATTGTTTCTATTGTAAATACTAGTTAATACCTTATTAAAGATAATCAGTAAAAACAATTTTTTTGAGGAAAACTGAAAATCATCTATTATGTTTTTTTAATTATAGGATTTAAACCGTTACTAGCTTTTGCCAGCGGCTCCGTACGCGCTTTTCCGTGCTTAATAGTAGCATTTGTCTGATCCCTGGGTAACTACCATCTACCTCCCTGCAAAATTTTGTTGAGTTCCGTTCAGCCATTTATGCGTGAAAATGCAGCAGACGTATTTGCTCAGGATTATTTTTTGCATGCTGTTTTCACCTATAATTATAGTGACAATTAACATGTTTTTTATTAAGGTCTAACTATATGCTAGTTTAAGTGTACACTATGTTGTATGTAAATAATAATAAAATAATCACTTTCGTGTTCATAATATAAAGTATGGATACTTCAATTCAAACTATGATCTATCCATATATTAATATTATATTATTGTGGATTATATAAACAAAAAGTGGCGCCATCGCCAGTGACGGAAAAGTTGAGGAGTAACAGGTTACCGTGTTATGGACATGTTATGCGGAGAGAAGAATGTCATGTGACGAGAAGAGTGAGGTTTGAATGTAGAAGGATATAAGGGCAGAGGAAGACCGAAGAAAAGGTGGATGGATTTTGTGAAAGATGATATGGTTAAGAAAGGTGTAAGTACAGATATGACGACTGATAGAGGAAAGTGGAAGAAAAGTACCTAAAAGTTGTGCCGACCCCACCTAGCCTGGGATAAGGACCGGATGATGATGATGATGATAAATAAAAAGTAGTTACCAACTTTATACTTAGCGATAGTTGAATTAATAATAATAATAATGCTGGACAATTTACACAGCATTATCTAGCCCCAAGCTAAGCAGAGCTTGTGTTATGGGTACTAGATAACTGATATACATAATATAACACAATACATATATAGATATTTTTTTATTATATATAGAAAACGACCAGAACACCCTGAACATATGTCTGCAGATCGTACACACATTTGTCCCGAGGCGGGAATCGAACCCGCAACCTTCTGCGTCGCAGGCAGACCTTCGCCCACCGCGCCACATCGGTCCTCAATTATTATTTAAAAAAATTAATGAATTATTATATTCTAAATATAAATTAAAACTAGTATTCACAATAGAAACAATTATTAAGCTATCTGCAAACGGTTGCAAACAATCTACAGGTAGCTCAACTGATCCATACCAGTTGAAAGCGTGCCTAAGACACTGGCTGCATTGCCCCGCTGTATAGCAATGCTGATGCGCTGTGCCAGATACTCACCAGCTCTCGGGTCACGCGTCGCTTCGACCAGACGCACAGATATATTTTTGAAAACCCGGAGATTCTCGGTACCCCACGGACCTAGGGTCTCGACTCCAAGGGGAGCAAATGTGTAGGCTCTGTCGAGACCTGCATATTTCGCCTCTTGAGATCTTCGGCTAAATCTGCCGCTGCACCAGCCCTCATAGAAGTCATAGGAAGATGGGAAGGCGCGAGTGTGTCGACGCATGTAATGTCCCACACAATAGGCCTCCCCAACTCCCATGGGACTAGAGTCAGTCGGGCCTCTTACCATCGTCACGCAACAGAATATTATAATATAAGAATATATATTATTATAATTATTATTATTCTGGTATTGATATGGATTAGTTCAGCTACCTGTAGATTGTTTGCAACAGTTTGCAGATAGCTTAATTGTTTCTATTGTAAATACTAGTTTTAATTTAAATTTGTTAGGTATTTGATTGTTATTTTATTTCTGAATAGTCTTTTTTAATAATAATCTAAATATATATGAATTATTATATATTAATTTATGAATTATTTAATAAAATACTCACAATCCATAGCTGGAGCACATTATCCCACAGCATATCGAAAATTAATGAGTTACCAGTGGATATGGCCCTGCCAAGTCGATTATTAGATTTCTTGTGACATGCGGATCGAATTATTCTTAATTACCCGCAACATGGTCCATGAGTCCAATGTGGGGCCGTGTCTAACCTTATCAGACACGCCTATTAATTATTAAATTTTTGTGTTTAAATTGACTATGTAACGTATTCGAAATAAATAAAGAATTGTATTGTATTGGTCGGCTTCATGATGGACTCTACAAGATCAAATCCTTCTTCAGGATAAGGCACACAGAAAATAATGAGACTGAATGAGCGCAGACTGTGCGACCAAAAATGAAATAGACGTTGGCTAAAAAGCAAATGTTCTATGATGTCTCTGTGAACACCGCGGTTAACTGCGTAAACCAATTTTTTTGAAAATAGTGACCGACAAATTGAAGACACAAATATTGTTTTGTTAAGGTAATCTATCTAAAAGTAAAATTTCGTAAAAATCACAAACAATCTGAGATCAATTTTGTTCCGTGACGGAATAGAATTGATTTTTCAAATCATATTTTAGCTTATGCGTGTTTCTATTGATGATGACGATGAGTAGATATTTCTTTGCTTTAATTGTTAGGATAGCATCTGTTCGCCAGTGGACACATCTGCGTTGGAAGACACCAGCCACCCAGTACCGTGAGTCCACTAGATCTAAATGCCTCCATTAACAAATTTAAATAAAGAAAGCAACTTCCGAATTTCAGAAAACGATGACTGAAATGCGTGTTCTATTTTGGAAGGAGAAACGAGGTGTAATTTTTTTTTATTCTTTAGCTAGCGGTTGCTTTAGCGGTTGCTGAAATTATAGAGCATTTTTTTTAATAGTCTTTTCGGTTGATTTCAGAGATAGGAAACCGCTGTCAATATTTCAGAACACGATGAATGAAATGTGTGTATGTTTTGTAAGGAATCTATCTTGTAGTTCTGTTGTTAACGGTTGCTGAAATACAGAGCATTTTTGTTAACACTTTCAACCAAAATTTTGAACTTTTACCAATTCCTTTCTAATTTTTCTAAATCATACCAAGACCTGCAAATTTCAAGTCTCTACGATAAGTGGTTTAGGCTGTAGCTTGTCTACATGTCAGGAAAAAAAGTTTTATATTAGCATAGATTTATTTCACACAAACACATTTGTCTTGGTGGCATATCCCCATGTCAGCGTTGGATTCCACGCAGGAACTGTGGCAAGCAGTGATCTCGCACTGGCCCGCTGAAAAGAACATATTAAAATTTAAGATGAGATTGCAGTGCCAGCTTGGGTTATTTGGCTGTATGGTGTTGCCATATATAAAAACAGGCGGACGGGCCGACGGACGGACGGGCTGACAGCGGAGGCTTAGTGATACGGTCCCGTTGTTGGCACCCTTTAGTTAAAACTTTTTTTTTTAAGTATGACGACTTCTATGGCACGGTGGGCGAAGGTCTGCCTGCAGGAGGTTGCGGGTAAATGTGTGTACGATCTGCAGACATATTTTGTTCAGGGTGTTCTAGTCGTTTTCTATGTATAACAAAAAATATCTATCTATGTATTGGGTTGTATTATGTATATCAATTATCTAGTACCCATAACACAAGCTCTGCTTGGGGCTAGGTAATGCTGTGTGAATTGTCCATCATTATTAATATACTTGGCAGTGATATCGATTAACAAAGATACATAAAAATAATTTATTTTCGTGGCAGTTGAAAATTAGGTATATTTTTAAACGAGTTCAAAAAATGGTAGTGGTTTTCAATTCGTCTGTAAGTTTTTAAATTTTTATGTTTTTTTCCACGTATTCTTTTATGCGAGGTGGGAACAGATCAAAAACTGTAAATTCTTTTTTCACTCGTCATTTTATTTTAAAAAAAGCAAAATTATGTAACTTACGATTTATCGAGTTTACACAATATTCGTCCGTAGCACATATCTGTGTACCTTCGAAATTGCAGTAGCATACGCTGCAAGGCCTAGAAGGATTCTTCTTTACCTTGCCAGGAGTGCAATTCTGAGAGTTTACTGAAATAAAAATATTATAATACATGATGTTTTTTTTATTTGTTGTTTTTTTAAACGTTCGACAGCCATCAAACTTGGAAAATAAATTGCTCAAAATTATAAAGCTTCGTTATTAGAGCTGACAGAATTAGCACACCGTTTTCAAAAATTGTATTGCCGTTAGAAAGCTACATTATCATTGAGCTACCTACACAGGCTACAGAACCCTTACGAAGCCGGAGCGGACCGCTAGATATAGACATTTCACAAAAACCATAAAAGAAAAATAAGGGTAGATAACGATTTCGATTACTCGTTTTGATCAATGAATGAATGAATGAACACTTTATAGCACTTAAAAAAAAATAACAAAAATAGACCTTATATCTAAATTTAAAAACGATCAGTACAATAGGCGGCCTTATCACTGAGAGCGATTTCTCCCAGGCAACCCAGGGATGGAGAAAAGGATATAAGAATTATAAGAGCTGGCAGTGCACAAACAGTTGAAAAATTAACTAAACAACAAAAAAAAATAACATACTAAATACATTACTATTCAAAACAATACTAAAAACTAGCCTAGACCGTATCTACAAATAGTTTCATACAATGATGGACATTGGACATAATTTATCACAATTAGTGTTATAAAATATAAAGATTTAAAAAATATTTAGTAACAATTCCGCGCAAGACCTTCTCCGATAAGTTCTAACAAAATGTAATCAGCGTCGTAGAAGAAAAAACACACCAACTACAAAATGAAAAGAAATATCTTGGCGCGCGGAGCTCGGAGTGGTAACATCTCTGGTGGAACCCTGCCGGAGTTTGCTTAGTGCTCCAATGTCAAGGTCGAGTATTGTGGTGTCCTGATGATGTCTCGTGGAGAGACGAAACTAGTTGACGTCTTGCTTTGATATATTTCTTTCCATTTTGTAGTTGGTGTGTTTTTTCTTCTACGACGCTGATTACATTTTGTTAGAACTTATCGGAGAAGGTCTTGCGCGGAATTGTTACTAAATATTTTTTAAATCTTTATATTTTGCAATGGATTTCCGCAAAGTAACGCCTGAATCTTTTTTTTTTTTTTTTTTTAGTGTTATAAAATAAAACAGCATTGGTAGGTATGCTAGAAGTAACTCTTAAAATAAATTTCTTACCATAGCCTGGAACACAAACAAAGTATACGATAAATACGTAAATAATAAATTTAGGACTATAAAAACTATCGTAGTTTGACGAATTCATTATGGATGTAAGCGTAACGTTGGTGTTCTTCCAACAGAAATAAGGTTCATAGTTAACCCGCTTACATCCGCAATGAAATTTAGGACTGCAAAGCTTACGTGACTAGATAGAAACGGACGGATGATGGTAGTTATAAGAAGTAGGTATGTATACAAAAATACATTCTCATACCTCGGCACGGACCGTAGATGCTGTAGCAGTTCCGTTGATTTTGAGCGGTGCAGTAACATCCTTGGCACGAATTGTTGTTACCTTGCGTAAAGTGCTGTCCCGCGAGACAATACGGCCCACTTCTGCTATTGTGAGGCCCAGATCCGTGGTCCCTTGGTTTTAGTCCTTGTACTATGTCTGGTAAGCTGCCATTGCCGCTATCGTATGATGCAAAGTCACCATTTGGATGGTTAATGAAGTGTTTTAATGTATTACGATTTTCTTTCTTCAATGAAATTTTAAGAGGACTCAAAGTAAACATCCGTTCCTTATCAATTGATACAAATCCGCCGCTATTACTGGGATGGCCTTGAGGATACTTGGGATGGCCGCCAACACCGCTACCACGGCCACCGGCTCTTCTACTATTCGCGTAATAATCCCAATTGCTATACTGAGTCAACTGACTCGCACCGCCACTGCCACCAGAACCGCCACCGCGACGGTCGGATTTACTGCCATCGTAACCTCCCTTGCCACCATTGCCACCATAGCCATATAAACTATTTCCACCAAAGCCACCATTGCCACCTAGGCCACATATGCCACCATCACCAGCCTTTCCACCATTCCCAGCATATATACCACCATTTCCACCTCTGCCACCATCACCCCCATTGCCACATTCGCCACCTTTGCCACCTCTGCCACCATGACCACCATTGCCAGCTAAACCGCCTGGGCCACCTATGCCACCCCTGCCACCTTTTCCACCATTACCACCCTTGCCATTTCCTATCCCATTTTCACCATCACCACCATTTTGACCATTGCCACCATTCACGTACCAGCCGGATTGATCTTTACCGTTGGCACCATCAAAGCCGTCTTTACCATTATACGTGCACCCGCATAACTTTAGGCGACCTTGAAATTCACCATTTAATGCACTCTTTTGTTTGTTTCCATTATTTACCGTGGTATCGCATGTTGATTTACAAGACCATAGTATTTTCTCGGTGCATTGGCATCTTGTGCATTCGTCATTTGCGAAATCTCCGAGGTAACAGGATTCTGAACAAAAATTAAGGAAGTTTAATAAAAAAACAGATGTAATAAAAATATGAGAAGGTGAAGAATCGCTATGTGAGTAAGACTTTAGCAGTTGGCCAAAAAGTGGAAATAAACAAACCCGGCAAATCATCAGCTGATTCCAGAATTGGCGCCTCATTTTCTGAAATAAACAAACAGTGCCTATTTTTAATAAAAAGTTAATGAACATTCTACCTTAGTCTCTCTGGCCTATCTCTCTGTGCCGGAATAAGTGTCTGCGTTTTAGATTCTTACTTACTAGAAATTTCAAAAACTCTTTTGAAATGTAGTTATATAAGGATACCTTTGATTTGTACCCCATTCGGGTAGGCCGCCCCTTGCGACCCCCCCCCCCCCCCTAATGACAATAAAAAGTTAAATATTTACAGACTTCCGTATATTATTCCATCTGACTGAATAGGATCGTCGATAGCATCCACGTCGGCCATAGCTTATCCTCCGGTGGGTCAGGGCGTGGAAGAATGAAAGGTTCAAAAAAGTACACAACTATTTTCAAAATCACAAACGTTTATTCGCCAAATTAATTAGAGTGTTACACAGCCATAAACATACCCAACTAAGTACTAGGTTTCGCTTAGTATCAAAACTACACTGAACGCGAGACAGTTTCTACGACTGTTTAGTGCGGCGGCTGAACGAAGACTGCCATTCCGACCCGCCGACGCAGACTCTGCCTAGCGTCGCAAGGTGGCGCTTGCATTGCAATCAACTAGTACGACATAGTACCACGAAGTCAATACCATGTCTGCCTACTCAATTGATCAACCCCGATACGACCATGCTACTGACACACACGAAACAAAATAATTAGCCGTGAGTATTATTCCGCACACTACGATTGAAACATAGGAATAAATTCTTTACAAAATCAAAATTTATTTCAACCAAATCCATTTGGTTTTACAATTACAAACCTCATGATGTTCATAAGCATCAAATTCAATTTAATACAAAATAAAAAGAGAGAGAGAGAGATATAGCCATCACTCATGTATCATCCATTAAATTTCGCAAGACGAGTAAACAAGCTATCCTGCCTATCGGCCTGAGTAAGCCGAATCGAAACATTTCTTTAACAAGAAATCTACAACAGTGTCCAGATACGGTCTTAAAAGACCACAACCTCCGCCAGAGTTAACCGCAGACCGCGCACCCACAGTCTACACGTTGTGCAAAAACCCCATGAGCAACCGATTTCCATCGGCCTACGATTACGGAATAACTACTGGTACAGAAAGAATAGAATAGAATAGTTTTACAGCACTACATACGGTCGATAGAAATTTTACTCGTCCGATGTCGTCACACTTCTTGTTCTGAATCGACTGGAACATAACTTGGCATACTCATCAGCCTATCGTGAGCATATTTGTAAGTGCGTTTTGAATTTAGTGCCTTTAACGTAAAGCGATCTGCTCATTGCTAAATACTCGCGTTTGTCAAATACCACAAACACAACATTGTTAACATCTTGGACACATAATTTGGCAGCTACTTTTTCATTTACCAACGAGCATTCAGCACCCGAATCGTATGAAAAACAAGATAACTGACCTTGATATTCCATTGTTTGTTTACACGACGCAAACATTACACCGTCTGGCTGCTAGAGCTGGGCAACGGGTCGTCAGCCGTTGTGCACCATGATATAGAATCCGTCACTTCTTTTTCGGGACCAAACTGACATGATTTTTTGCCTGCGGTACTTGCAGTGTTTCTATAAGAGCCCGCGTTCGCCAACGGTCGCTTTCACTTTTCGCTTCTTTTCGTTTTCTTTTCTCTTCGTTCATTTAAACCGGCACTAATCCCGCTTCTGATGACGAAATAGGGTCGTCGATGAAGACATCTCAACACCTCGATATAACGATAGTCTTGGCAACGCTGTAAGGATTCCAGAACAGCCCAGGTTTCGACAGAGACAAATACTTTTTCATAGTCCACAAAGGCTAGACACAGGGGCTGATTATACACTTCGGACTTCTGTATAATTTGCCTCACTGTGTGTATGTGGTCTATGGTGCCATATCCTCCATGAAACCCGGCTTGTTCCGGTGGCTGGAACTCGTCGAGTCTCCTGGCGAGACGATTCGTGACCACTCGTGAGAAAAGCATAAAGACGTGGCTCAGGAGTGTGATGGGTCTATAGTTTTTTAGAAGGATTTTATCTCCCTTCTTAGAAAAGAGCACCACCAGGCTCCACGCCTTAGTAGGAGTTCTACCACTGTGAAGAACGGTGTTAAACAGGTTCTGAAGCTCCTGCAAAACAGGGGCTCCTCCTGCCTTCAGAAGCTCTGAAGTAATGCCGTCTTCACCGAGGGCTTTTCCATTTTTAAGCTGCCTCAGAGCCAACACGATCTCTCCTGACTGATGTCTGGCAGTTCGTCGGTGTAGTGGCGTGTCAGGGTGGCTCTGGAATCGTGGTCGTCCCGTTGGGCATCAAGGGCATGTGCAGCGTATAAACGGTCATAGAGATCCGTGTGATCAGACCACTATAAGTCCGCTCCATCTGACCATAAAACACGGCCGAGAAAAACAACCCTTATGTTAAACAACCCTTATGTTAACAGAAAAATACAATAGCTTACCCTTAACGTTGTCGCACAAACTGGCGTAACACAGAACCATAAGTCCATTTAGGCAGAAGCACTCCCTGCAGCTTGTTCCCTTTGAACTGTACCATATGCCTGGCTGACAGTTGCTTTTCGCAAGCACTGAAATATAAATTAGGCTTTAGGGGGCCTCTTCCAAGAACATTTTGTGAAAAGGATAAGCATAGGATTTCCCCTTCATAGGAGCGGGACAAAGTAGATCGCGTGTGCAAGCATTAAGTGCAAAAATCAAGATTTCTTTTAATTAAAAAGTACGGTTCAAGTAATCACATATTGATCTGTTACCCGGCTTTGTTTCACTTTTCAATATAAAATACAAGACAGTAAGTCATATTTGTTCTAAGAAGAAGGCAAATGTATTAAAATTGAGGTATTTTCACAGGCCCAGGATTGCTCTAAATGCAATGCTTTAGTTTTAAAATAAAAAATAATAGAAAACATAAACGTTACCGAATGGGGCTAACAAAAGACACAAAAAATCTCGCACAAACCGCGAACAAAATGAAGCAAGGTACGTTTGTAAAATCTGTCTCAGAAAAAAGTCTATAATGCGTACGCTTGTATAGATAGCTATTTTTTTTTTCGTGTTCGATCTACGTTTAAGTTGCTCTGAAACCAAAAAAAGTTGTCTGTGTGTATTTAACATATATTTTTTCATTAAAGTTATACAACGAATCAAACAACAATCTTGGCGTTTTTCTACAGAATGAAATAGGATATTAGGTATACGAGTTTAAGAATCCTAGATTTCATATTTGAACAGCAGAATGAACTCATCATGGAAATGTTGATTTTTTGAAATACCAGCCTTAACATATTTTATGGTATAAAAACTATCGTAGTTTGACGAATTCATTCCTGATGTAAACGGGTTAACTACGAACCTTATTTGTGTTGGAAAAACCTCTTCTTCCAACACGAATACGGTAATATCGTAGTTAACCCGTTTACATCCGGAATGAATATTTTATGGTATGAAACGCCTTTTCAATGGCCACCTTAGTCCCTTTAGGCCCCACCTTAGGTCTTTTGAAAGACCACCTTAGTCCTGGGCTGAGTTGAAACTTACTTGCGCTGCACGGGACATTCGTGCAGATGTACTTTCCGTTAGTGTCGTACGTGCAGGAGTTGCAGTTGCTAGTAGCAGTTTTTGGTCGCGCGGCTCCAGGCATGCATCTCATTTTAATCCGCCTCGGTTGCGAATCTGAAGGAATTAACGCCAAATATCAAAATATAGGACGCGACGCAGGGAAATTGCTGGTTAAGTTAAAGGCCTCAAATTTTTGTGAAAAGGACAGACATAGGATTTTACGATACAGGCGATACAGGCCTTAGCAATGCAAGCCCAATAATCAAGTTTAGCTTAGTATCAATTAATTATTACTTTATGTATTTGAAAAAATCTAAACATATGAAAGGTATATACTTAGATCTATTATCACGCTTATTCTCAAGATCCTAACTTCTGTGTTTATTGAAAAAATAAGGTTTTAGCAAAAATTTAAAGGTAACTTTGCGAATTTTTTTCTAGCGAGAAAATTTTATGGACACTTGTTTTTGAAGCATAATATGATCGATAGAGTAAGTCCTGAACTGTACCTACATGTATAAATTAATCAAATAAATTATTTATGTTTATGTTTACTGGAATCCCAGAAGGGAAGGTGGAAATAATATTAGATTTTGTTCTCAAAATTGCTAACCATATTGGCGTGCATATTGAAGCAACAGCTGTAGAGCTCATCGCGTGCAACTACGGCACGCTACCAGCGCTCTTCGAACCCCTTACTCAATCATTGTCCTGCTGAGGCAACGCAGTCTCAAGGACCGTCTTGTAGCTGCTGGTCGTAAAAACCGTAATATTTGACGACCTCTGTAGCGCGGTGGGCGAAGGTCTGCCTGCGATGCAGGAGGTTGCGGGTTCGATTCCCGCCTCGGGACAAATGTGTGTACGATCTGCATACATTTCGATATACAGTTCAGGGTGTTCTGGTCGTTTTCTGTGTATAATAAAAAAAAATATCTTTCTATGTATTGTATTATATTATGTATATCAGTTATCTAGTACCCATAACACAAGCTCTGCTTAGCTTGGGGCTAGATAATGCTGTATGAATTGTCCATCATTATTTATTATTCATTATTTATTTATTATTTGTGCCAAGGAGTTAGGGCTGAGTGAAGTGCCTCATTGAGTGTTTATAATGATCACCTCACTAAAGAAAATGAAATGCTACTAAGCACATGTAAGCAAAGAGCTAGGGAGGCCAGCTTCAAATAATATGTGTGGACAAAAAACTGTCGTATCTATATACGAAGAAACTAGGAGACTCCTCCTATTGCTATTGCTTGCACATCGAATCAGTCGAAGATTATTTAAGTGACATTATGACTGGCTTTCGTGTTAATTCAAGCGTTTTGTATTCAGTATATGTTTGTACCGTTTCCATAAACTGTTTATTAGATGTTACTTATTTAGTTTTTAGAAGGTTCTTGTTTATCGAATGCATCCTCATTTTCTATTACTATATAACTCTATTATAAGCGTTACTAGTTAGGCAACGTGAAATATATCACAAGAAAGAGAACAAAATTTCCTGAACAGTAATGAAATCTGCAACTCTCGGCGACGTCTATTTCAAGAGATATTAGGAGCTTTGTGATTTTGTCCATTCGCGCAAATGTCCACTCGCGCAAATGTCCTTCGCTCAAATGATCATTCGCGCAAATGTCCTTCGCGAAAATGTCCAAACGCGCAAATGTCTCCTCGCGCAAATGTCCTTCGCGAAAGTGTCTTTCGCGCAAGTGTCCTGATACCATGACCTGAAGCTAAGCTTACCTTGGACTCGGCCTTCATATGAACTTGGTTATTAAATAGTATTTCAGCTGGTCCATCAAGGGCGGCAATCTGCCGCCATGACTGACTCACCTGTGACCTGACCGCGCTGTGATGATGCAGAGTAGTGCATAACCATCGTGCACTACTCTGAATCATCATCGCTGCCAGCAAGTAATATACAAACTGTCGAGGTCTGTAGTGACTGGTCACTACAGACCTCGACATTTTGTATATTACCTCCGTCAATAGAATGAATTGGCGTAATTTACATATTAGTTGATTTCTCACCCATGCCAAGCATGCTCGATCTCAGATCTGTGTTTGCAAATTGATTTATATATGGTCTTCTATCTCTTAAGACAGTATATGATTTATCTGAAATTATAAATACAACATTGTAGCCGTGGTGTAGCGGGCGAAAAGACGTCAAGTCCCCTGTATAAAAAATAGGTTTGTATTGTATTGTTACGTATTTTATTAGTAGGTATATCAGTTACCTATAACACAGGCTCTGCTTAGTTTGGAGGTAAATTACGCTAAGTTAATTATAATGCATTGTTATTTTTTTTTATTTATCTTTGACTAATTTATATCTATTGAAAAATTTAGTGACTTACCCATGGCAATTTTATCCCGTGTCCATTTTTTAACTCTATCGCTTCTTCTATCTCTTAAGACTGTTATATTTGATTTATCTGAAATTATAATCTGTAATTTATTACAAAATTGTACCCGTGGTGTAGCGGGCGAAAAGGCGTCAAGTCCCCTGTATAAAAAAATAGGTATGTATTGTATTGTTACGTATTTTATTAGTAGGTATATCAGTTACCTATAACACAGGCTCTGCTTAGTTTAGAGTTAAATTACGCCAAGTGAACTATCCAGCATTGTTAATTTATTTTTTATTCATCTTTGACTCCTTTATATCTATTGAGAAATTTCATGTCTTACCCATGGCAAATTTATCCCGTTTCCAGTTTTTATTTCTTTCTGCAACTATTTTATGATTTTTTATTTTCTTCATGGTCTGCCGTCGCAATGCAGATTTTTTTATTGGTTCGTTATTTACTACAATACAATAATAAAACATTTTTTTACATATCGTGCTTAAAAAGTGTGTTGCGTGCGTAGTGTAGAGACAATTAAATGCAAATTGATAAATAAAAATAAAATATTTTATACAACAAATGATAATTTGTAAGGCAAAGAGAACTTATAAATAGGGTTAGTTTTTTTTGCTTAATACTAGGCACATAATAATACTATTAAATACATTAGATCACTATCTGCTCGAAACAATGCCACGTCGGAGAGGACCCTACAAGCTATAGTTTGTAGGATGGCGTTGGAGCTGTCACGTAATCTGCGCATCACGGATGGAGTTTTTTTACACAGAACAGCAGCTAACTACGAACGAAACCTAGCCTGTTCCGGTGGCTGGAACTAGTCGAGTCTTCTGGTAGGACGATTCGTGGCCACTCGTGAGAAAAGCTTATAGACATGGCTCAGGAGTGTGATGGGTCTGTAGTTTTTAAGAAGGGTTTTATCTCCCTTCTTAAAAAAGAGCACCACCAAACCCCCGCTCCACGCCTTTGGAGTTCTCCCACTGTGAAGGGCGGCATTGAATAGGTTCTGCAGCTCCTGTATAACAGGGGCTCCTCCTGTTTTCAGAAACTCTGAAGTAATGCCGTCTTCACCGAGGGTTTTTCCAATTTTAAGCTGCCTCAGAGCCATGACAATCTCGTCTTGACTGATGTCTAGCAGTTCATCGTTGAAGTGGCCCGTCAAGGTGACTCTGGAATCGTGGTCGTCCCGTTGCGCATAAGGGACATGTGCAGCATATAAACGGCCATAGAAATCCTCTTTCTCGGCAAAGATGTCCGGTTTCGACGAACGTTACTCCCATCGTACGTTTTAAGCTTCGTCAGGTGGTTCCTGCCAAGCTGCTGAGTGAATACTTTGGACCCTCGGTTTCAAGTATTACTGTTCAGTGATTTTTAATGGTTGTTAACTTATAGTCACCGCATTTCCGCCACGTGCAGAGGTACAGCTGCCCGCCCAGACAAACACAGCTGTTGCAGAAAAAGCTCCATGCTCGTCCCCTCACACAATGCTGCTCTGAAACGTTTAATTACGACTATTAAGTCTTTAGGTGTTGTAATTACAAAAAAGTGTCTAAACTTAGTGTGTAAATGAATTAGAAAATGTGGTTTTTGTTTAAATAATTGTACGTACGTACTATCAGGAGCAGATTTCGGCTGTCCCAAATTTAATAGAATCACTATGTATTTACAACACACAAAAAACTGAAGGGAAGTAAAATAAAAAAAAATTACACTCAAAAACTTAGTGCTTTTCCGTAAAGAAAACTTGAAAATAAGTGATCACTTTGTTTTTAGGCCACTTATGATAAATTAAAGAAGCGAACAAGAAACCTTTACCTTGTTCATTTATTTATTAAGAAAGGAACTCCAATAGCGTATACATACATAGAATATTCTTTCAGATGGGTGGACATACTCAGGCAGGTTCTTATATCCACGTTAATAATAGACGGTCACAACATTGTTCATTAGAAATATTCTAAACTTTCTAATAAACAACCAGTTTTCGATATATTTGACAATTGGTTTGAATGTATTCATTGATTGGTTCTCGCTTGGAATTTTGTTGTAGAAGCGTATAAATTTTGATAGCCTAAAATAGGACGCATAATCCGAAAATTTTAGACCTGCTGCATTTTTAATTTGTTTTTCATGTTTTGATGTCGTTTTTCTGTTAATTGTTAACTGTACATTGATGACAGAGAAATATTATTTCACCCCTAATTTTTTGATTTGCGTAGATGCTATCTATCGAAGCAAATTAAAAGCTTACAATGCAGACTTTTTTTCATTAACATAGTGATGAAAATAACATTTCGGCGGAAGGTCGGACTATGTAGTCAATATATTTATGAAAGCTTGTTGTACACTCATAAAAATATCAAAAGCTTCCCTAAAAATAGCGATATACTTAATATAAAGATGAAAATATTTAGTAACAATTCCGCGCAAGAATCTTGCGCGGAATTGTTACTAAATATTTTCATCTTTATATTTTGCAATGGATTTCCGCAAAGTAACGCCTGAATCTATTTTTTATGATATACTTAATATTAATACTAGAAATAAACATAAAGTCAATGTAATATGCTTCTACAACAAAACTCCTAGTGAGTTGCAAAATCTATCAATTAATAAATTGCCTAAACTTTTCTTTAAGAATTTGACTTTGTCTAAGATTTTGTATTTATTTTTAAATTTTGACTTTGACTTTTAGTATCTTCACTTATATAGGTTTATTAGTAAACACATTGGGAATACATCCGGACTAACGTCCATACATAAAACGTTTCTGCCGAATCACCTGTGTACTGTGCGCGTCCCGTCTGTTCGCTGGCCGGCCGTAGTGTGAGGTGAGAGGCAGATAAAATGGCAGTCTTATAGTGTTGCCAGCAGTAGAAAATATTGCCTAGTTTGTGAGTTATTCCATGCATCACATCTTATGTCACATCCGATCTTAGGCGACTTAACATACATTTATATAAAATAAAATAAAATTTTGTAAGCACGAAAACACTAAACTTTAGGCGGAATAAAACAAACAAATCTGCTCCCGTTAGGCTAATTTAAGATATTTTTTCTGTCACTAGCAAATTTTTCTTAATAATTTTATCCCATAAACAATGCTTATAATAGAAAATGTAGTCAATACCTTCTTCCGGTTGTAAATATTTAAGCGATGCCCTCAATGCTGAAAGAAATAAAGTATTTGATATTGTTTGTAAGATGGTGATGGGTTATTGGGACTTAATTATGTCTTTATTTTTTGTTTGGATTAAAATAACGAGTGGAAAATTTATAGGGAAGAATTTGCCCAGCAGTGGGACGAATCAGGGCAATCAATAAAAAAATATGCAAGACCATGAAGTTCCTTAACTGTTGACAGGACCTGTCAACAGCGACCAGTCTGAACGACTCAATGACAGATGAAGGTTTTCATATACACGGATACTTTTGACGAATACAGATGTGTCGTGATCTTTGTAAAAGGTAGAATAATTATGACTACTACTCCTCATTTCTGTCATTGTCAAATATAATTTTATGTCATATAGATACTAAGTAACGCTTGGCGCCACCATCGCAGCACGCGATTGGACTAGAATTGTGAGCGCGTAACGCTCGCCCAATCGCGTCGTTGGAGCGAATTGTACCGCCTTACGTAAAACGTTTGGCGCCACCATCGCAGCACGTGATTGGACCATGAGCACCAGCCAACAGTGAACGCCTAACAATAACAATGGTCCAATCGCGTAGTTGGCGCGAATTGTGCCGCCTTGCGTTGTAGTAATGTAAGATGTGTGGAAAAATTCAGCCACTTCGGTTCCAAGCACCAAACTGGCAGGTCTTATTAAGACAAAGTACTGATCAATAAATAAAAGTATTTATCAAGTGTTCCTTGTTCCACTTCATCTCAGAAGTGGTATGAACCCAGGTATGTTAATCAATATAATATTTAAAGATACAGTACTAAAATAGTTCTTGGTCAGATTGCTCGCAATAATAAATTAAATGCAAGACAATTTTCTCAAATTAAAATTCATGCTTATTAATTATTATGGTAAATCAAGCATTTCGAGTGGATTTCTTTGTATAAGCGGTCGGTATAGCACCGAGACAATCCGTTTGTGCATGGGTCCTTTCGAATTGCGAGGGTTCAGTATTATACAGTGAAAAAGATATTTCAAACAGTGATGGCTGGTAATCAAAGTTTCATGTGCCTAATACGTGATTGGGGCTACTCTCCGATCGTGTTAGCATGTGATACTGTGTGAGTTTTTCGTTGGTTGCAAAAATTTGCTTCGATCAGGGCTACTCTCTGATAGCGATTTTTATAGCTGACGGTGGACCATAGGCATAAATTATCACTGTTTGCAATTCTATATGAATCCTCTATAAAGGAAAGAGCACAATAGACTTCTTAGATAAAAAAAAAAAAGTTGTTTTTGTATAAGGGGTGGCCAGGCCAAGAACCTTGCACCTAATTGTTTTTTTTTATATAATGGATGTATTCAGTGTCTCGGAGAAACATGTTAGTTCGATTGCCAAGTGTGCAATAACCAGATTAGTGACCGACTATGTATGTCGAGGGCTAAGTATGCCAAATGAGTAATAATCAGATTAAGTGGCTATGTATGTCACGGGCTAAGTATGCCAGTATGCCAAGTGTGCAATACCTAGATTTATTGAATATCCATATCAAGGGCTAAGTATGCCAAAGCACAATTAGTGACCGACTATGTATGTCGAGGGCTAAGTATGCCAAATGAGTAATAATCAGATTAAGTGGCTATGTATGTCACGGGCTAAGTATGCCAGTATGCCAAGTGTGCAATAACTAGATTTATTGAATATCCTTATCAAGGGCTAAGTATGCCAAAGCACAATTAGTGAACGTCGAGAACACTGAATACTGACTTATTAATAGTTGAATACAATTGGTAGGAGTCGAGCACAAGTGAGCACAATTAGTAAAAGTTGAGCACAAATTTAGCACAATTATAAGACGTGGATAACAATCATATTAAGTTGAGATCAGTTAAGTACAATCAGTAAAAATCGATTACAATTTGTAAATGTCGAGCACAAATTAAACATAGTTAATAGACCTCGAGAACAATCGTTTTTAGTAGAGTACAGTTAAGTAAACATAGTTAAAGTCCAGCACAAATTATGCACAATTAAATATATGTCTAGTCATCCTCATCAGATAAAAACAAGTAACAGTAAGGTTCAGTTGCATGTGCTGCCAGCCATCGATATTCGATTGGCATAGCTGGCTTGAATTGAATAATTTTTAATGTTGTTTCATTGTTTCGAGGAAATGGATACCACTTCAAGAGTCCTCGCACCACGACATATTCCCCGCAAAAGGCGGTCCGAATGGATCGTGGAGGACATTGACCCTGGTACGAGTAGTCAACTACAGCAAGGTGAATCGGTTACTATTGCATCGGAAGATTCTGGGACAAAGAGGCAAAAGGAAGTAACAGAAAATGAGGTACTGAAAGCTTTATATAGTGTACGTCAGCCTGAAGAATCGGGTACCCATCGTCTGAGTAACAACCATTTGTTCAACGTTATTTCCGAGTACGACCCTGAGAACAAAAGCCAGTCTGTAGACAGTTGGCTTAGGAAAGTCAACGAGTGTAGGGATTTCTACGAATGGAACGAAAAGCAAACCATTCATTTTGCTCTGCAGAAATTGTCAGGACTTGCTAAAAAATGGTACGAGTCACTCCCGACAGTTGTATTCAGTTGGGAGGAGTGGCAGCACAAGTTACAAAAAGCATTCCCCAACGAACAAAATTACGGCCAACTACTAGAAGAGATGATATGTCGCACGATACGTAAAGATGAGAGCTTGCGCGAATATTATTATGATAAGTTAACTCTTTTAAATAAGTGCCGAATTATTGGCAAAGACGCTGTAGATTGTATTATTCACGGAATATATGATAAGTCTGTTAGAAATAGTGCTCAAGTTTTAAATTGTGAGGAACCAGAAGACTTGTTGAGTTTTTTCAGCTCCCAAGGCCCTAGTAACAGCACCCCTATTCCAAAACGTTTTGACGGGACTCTTAAAAATAACAATAGTACGACACCCGGTGCAAGTGGAAGTTTGGTCATTTGTTTCAATTGCCGCGAAAAAGGTCATTCTTACACTCGATGCCCAAAAACCATCACGAGGTGTCAGAAATGTTTAAGAGTAGGGCATAACTCCGAGTCATGTAAACTTGAACCACTTACTTTACGTACGACCAATAGTAGCGAACGTAAGACTCTTACAATAACCACTGACAATGATACCGACGATAAATTTTACAAAAGAGCTGAAGTAAATGGTAGAATTGTAGTAGCCTACATTGACTTTGGAAGTGACAGTAGTCTTATACGTGAATCGGATGCTCGATTACTAAGCTCGCACAATTGTTACAACGGCCTTCCTACTATAAAGGGGTTTGGTAACTCTATTGTAGTCCCTCTGTATAAGACAATGGTGACCTTGAAATTAGACGATATCGAGACCCTAATCGAACTACTAGTTGTCAATGATGAATTTCTAAAAACACCTCTGCTGATAGGGCAAAATTTGACAGAACTACCTTTTGTTTCTGTACTGAAAGATTCCAATAGACTAATCTTCTTTAACAATCCCCATAGCTGCTTTAATGAAAAAGGTAGCCTTCAAATTTCAGTGTCTGGCCCTACTGAAGTAGAAAAGATAGGTATTGTCGATATCATTACATCAGACTCCAACTTTACCGGTGATGTTTATATAGATGGCTATACGTGCTCGGAGCCTCAAAAGGAATACCATTTACATCAGGGTGCTTATCGTGTGGAGTCTGGGAAAGGACATGTAGTTGTAACAAATTTGATGAGTAAACCGTTAACATTACTGCAAAATACACTAATAGCCAGGGGTATATCTTTCGTAGAAAAGAAAATTCGATTTGTCAATAGGATTGTAAGGGACGTTGCCACTATGGCACCACTTGAAAGATCAGAAGTAAAGGTAGGTCAGGATGTCGACGACAAGACATTTGACAGACTATATCTTCTCTTGCAGTCGTATCGCGAATGTTTTGCAACAATTAGCCAGGCCTCTAACTAGCCTCCTAAAAAAAGACTCTTATTTTAAGTGGACCGAGGTAGAGGCTAGTGCTTTCGAATCATTAAAAAAAAAAAAATTAATAGCACGTCCAATATTAGCACTATACGACCCTAAACTTGAAACAGAACTGCATACAGATGCAAGTGCTCTTGGCGTAGGTGGAATCTTATTGCAGTGCCAAGAATAGCTAGGTGGTGGCTTCAGTTGAGCGAATATTCTTTTGATGTAGAATACCGCCCCGGGTCGCGTATGGCTCATGTAGACGCCCTGAGTAGGAACACTAATTTAAGGATTGACGATGTTGACGAACCCATCTTGACAGTTTATCATATAGAGACTGAACATTGGCTTCTTACGTTACAAGTTTCTGACCCAGAAGTATCCCGTATTATTAAAATAATTAGTCCAGGAACTGACGAAGTTAAAGACATAAAGAAAAACTACCCTCAAAAATCGAAAGCTATATAGGAATATTGATGATAGGTTATGTTTAGTTGTTCCCCGAAGTGCAAGACTACATATTTGCAAGTCAAATAATGATGATATTGGCCACCCCGGTCAGTCAAAAACCTTCGAAAAGATTCAAAGTCAATTCTGGTTCCCAAAAATGCGACAATTTGTAAAAAAAGTATGTAAAACATTGTATAGAATGTGCATATAATAAGGATAGTACAGCCAAAAGAAAAACTGGATTTTTGTATCCAATAGAGAAGGTGAGCATCCCATTTCACACAGTTCATATCGACCACTTGGGTCCCTTTGTAAGAAGTAAAAAAGGTAATGTTTATATACTTACTGTTGTCGACGTTTACTAAATATGTGTTTGCCAAAGCTGTAAAAGATACAAAAACTAAAAGCACATTAAAAGTCCTTGAAGGCATTTTTCATGATTTTGGGTTGCCAGCCCGTATAATCTCTGATCGTGGGACGTCTTTCACGTCAAGTTCCTTTAAAGGTTTTTGTGACAATCATGATATCAAACATGTATTGAACGCAGTGGCGTGTCATACATGGCCTGGGATACATGGCTGGTAACAAGTTGGATTTAGGTACAAACGTCATACCTGTAGCCATACAAGATGTAAGGACTGAAGTTTAGGCTAATATAAAAAAAAACAGGAACAAGAAAAGCTGAGACACGATGCTAAAAGGGCTCCTGCCGCCACTTTTAATGAAGAAGATCTAGTTAAAATTACTCGGACACAGTTTTATAACAGCGGCAAAACTTTTGTCCAAATTTATAGGACCATATAAGATAAAAAAAAGTTCTAGGCAACGATAGATACAAAATCATTAATGTACCAGGATTTAAAAATAATCGGAAATTTGAAACCGTTGTCTCAGCGGATAGGATGAGACCATGGATAAATGTACAATCTCCCATGCTCACTGCTGATGATTTTTCAAGCGATGATAGTGATGATAATGTACCGCTGTCCAAATTACAATAAAGAAAATGAAGAACCGAATGTCGTGATCTAAGCCATTGTACAGAAAATTATTTTAGTTTCATAAGGAAATAACTTTTGTTTTTATTTGAGTAGGTACAGATAAATTATAATATGTTTATACAAGTTAACAACTATAATTTTGTTACATAAAGGTAAAAAAGTTCTAAACTAGAATTTTAAATTTAGTATTTCACGTTTCCAATTGATATACAAATTAACAACTATGTATTAATTTACTTAAAAGTAATTAGAATATCATATATGTATTAATTAATCATAAGATAAGTAAAAAAAAAATGTGTTACTTGCTTAAAAATAATCGCACATCCGGAGGATAGTACGATGTCATATGGCCGAATGTCGTGATCTTTGTAAAAGGTAGAATAATTATGACTACTACTCCTCATTTCTGTCATTGTCAAATATAATTTTATGTCATATAGATACTAAGTAACGCTTGGCGCCACCATCGCAGCACGCGATTGGACTAGAATTGTGAGCGCGTAACGCTCGCCCAATCGCGTCGTTGGAGCGAATTGTACCGCCTTACGTAAAACGTTTGGCGCCACCATCGCAGCACGTGATTGGACCATGAGCACCAGCCAACAGTGAACGCCTAACAATAACAATGGTCCAATCGCGTAGTTGGCGCGAATTGTGCCGCCTTGCGTTGTAGTAATGTAAGATGTGTGGAAAAATTCAGCCACTTCGGTTCCAAGCACCAAACTGGCAGGTCTTATTAAGACAAAGTACTGATCAATAAATAAAAGTATTTATCAAGTGTTCCTTGTTCCACTTCAGATGCGAATCTGTCGACCCGAAAAATGTGGAATTACGAAAGCTCATAAAAATATTGAAAATAGTATAAAAGTTGTAGTTAACCACAGTAACTCAATGAGTCTTATTTTTTATCACGAAAAAACGCGTGCAATGCCGCTGGCAGAGTAACAAAAATAATACTATTTTATTCTTTTGAATATTCTTATTCCAAAAGTAAAGTCAGACGTCTGTCTATCTTAAACAAAATCGAATCGGTAAAGCAATAGGACATGACTATTTGATTCAGACTTAGATTTTGAGTCATTTGATCAGTCGAAATACCAAATAGCAAGTAAGAGAGTGGAATAATTAACAGGGTAATTCCTCGATATGATTCTACCTTTACTTCCAATTGCTCGGCCTTGTCTTCTCGGGGTCCCTTGATTATCATAAACAGCTTCAACAATGAACAGTGAACATAGGATCTGATAAAAAACAAAATATTTTCAAAATGGTTTTGTGATCTACGTATGTAGACAGTTACGCCCCTTGTCCACCGCCACGTCAATGGTGATGTCCTGTCGTTGATGTTGTTAAGATGACGATAACGTCACCGATAACAATTATATGTCGAATCAAGACGTTTGGCGCCACCAGTCGACAACGATTATTTATTATGATTCAGATGTACCATCGAGTAAATTTCTGAACGAGAACCTCTTACTCTATCCATGCTCCTTGTCTTTGATAAAAAGTTGTTAACGTTACCAACAGATGGCGCCATACGTCATAAGTTAGTCCTCATTGATTGTCAAGTTCGTCTATGGCGATATTACTTTTTAAACTAGCAACATTGTAAGCTCTGAGTATTTTTGTTTTGTAAAGTTGGATAGCCTGATCAAGGTATCCAATCAGATTCTAAAGATTAGTGCCGATATGTTGGTAGACGGTTAGTATTTCCGTTTTGTAAAGTTGTCTAGCTTGATCAAGGTTATCCAATGAGATTTAAAAGATTTGTTCTGATAAGTTGGTGAACTGTAACAAGTTCAATGTGATTGGTGGAAACGCAAGCGTAACGGTGGACTGCGCGCGCTTGGACATGGCTCTTGGCAGACGTGACTTTGAACTGAGGTATTGAAAATGGTTGAGTGACTTTTGCTATCAAAAAAATCTAATCTTCGTGAAAGTGTAATGTAGAATTTACATTATTGATATTGATTTTACTTGTAGTGTCTGATATCGTAGCATCCCGAGTACATCTGTGCTTTTGCTCGAGACGTCGTCAAAGTAACACCTGTGCGAGGAGACTTGTCTGTTCCCACCAAGTAACGTACTGGACTTATGCCTAACCTACACACTGTAACGTACGGAAATAAACGTGCCGTGTAACCTGTTAAATTTGTCTTCTTTCTTTGGTGTCTACGCACGTCCAATATAATGTCCGATACCCAAGATAGCCCTATTATTCCTGGTCATCCTACACAAGATGCGACATCAGAAGCGGGGGATAATCGGACTTCAAAGATTGGACCACGTGTGGATGAAAATCTTCTGCGCACGCTGCTGGAAGCCCAGAACCAGAACATGATGTCTCTAATCAACGCGATGCGTCCTGTGAGTACCCGAAAAGTGATTTTACCGGATTTCGACCCTGATAAACCCGACGTCGACGCACGTGCATGGTGTGCTACCGCAGATTTATGTCTGTCTGAACAAGAACAAGAAGGAAGCGCGCTTATTCTTGCGCTTAGTGGAGCTCTCAAAGGAAACGCCTCGAGATGGCTATCCCAGATATCTTTTGCTGGCATGACATGGTGCAGTTTTAAGGATCTTTTCTTGGCTCGCTATGGCTTGATCGAAACACCCGCGGCTACCCTCATTAACATGCACAATAGCAAACCGAAGGAGAACGAGAATATGGCATCCTATGCGGCGAGACTTTCAACGACCTTGATGGCCCGTTTCAAGGACATGACGGCGGAAGAGATAACTTCTACCATGGTTTTAGCCCACGTGTCTCAATTTGATGGGAGGTTACAACACGCTGCATTCACAACGGAAATCAAGACTCGTGACCAATTGCAACGTGAACTGCAAGCATGCTCCTACCTCAAGAGGAAGACAAGCCAAAACGAAGCCCCTCCGAGCGATAGATCATCTACCTTCAAGCGACCCAGACCTGCAGGACCTCCAGGCCCTCTACGATGCTACGCGTGTGGGAAATTGGGACATCGCAGTACCGACTGCCGCTCCAAGGATCCCAAAAGGTCATGCGATCGTTCCACTTCTTCTAGCTCTACTTCTACTGCAAGCAAGCAACAACCAAATGCGCCTGATATCACTTGTTTCAGGTGTGGTGGTGCTGGCCACTATGCAAACAAGTGCACTCATGCCCCTTCTTCCACTGCTGGAAAGAATGGTTCCGGCAACGGCGGTGCAAGCGGTTCGAGCAACAACACCAGCGTGACAGCGAGCAACAGCGCCGGCAAGCAGCGTCGAGTAGACATATGCAGCATCAGCAACCCCACTGGACAACTAACCATTTCTTGTGAGCATTTTGTTTTTTTCACTATGATTCGGGCGCTGAATGTTCTCTCATGCAGGAATCGGTTGCATCAAAATTTCCTGGACAGCGGCTACATAATACTGTGACTTTAACAGGGATTGGTCAATCATGCGTGTTCAGTACAGAACAAATTTTGTGTGAGATCGAGATTGATAACCTGAATTTAGAAATTTTATTTCATGTAGTGCCAGACCAATTCCTTAAAAGCGACATCATGGTGGGTCGTGAAATTCTTAGCCAAGGCCTTAACGTGAACATGCGTCCCGTGGTATAGAGGAAAATGCAAACTATGACAAACAACGGTTTGATTGTAATAAGGCAAAAATCCAGAAATGCGTAGTTGGTGACTTTGTACTTATTGAAAATGAGGAGAGAAATCAGATAAAATTAGATGCTAAGTTTAAAGGACCATTTAAAATCATTGAAGTATTAGACGGTGATAGGTACTTACTAAAATCATTAACGTCAAAAAGAACGTACAAATATTCCCATGATAGAGTCAGGAAGATACCCGAACAACAGGTTCCCCTTGAATTAGACGTATGTAACGATGATGATGACGATGACACAGTTGACGATTGTTCGTAAATTATGTTTTGTGAACTTTGCAGTAGCACCGGAGCATGTAAAAGGTGCACGTGGCCTGCTTTTTATGCGCAGGATATCCTTTCCGAGGGGTAGCACTTACGCAGCTGAGATGGTTAGCTTCTGTAGACCGATCACAGTGACTATGGCAGAGCATGACAAGCCGATGGACTGGCTACCTGCCGATGGACTGGCAGGGCATGACAAGCCGATGGACTGGCTACCTGCCGATGGACTAGCAGGGCATGACAAGCCGATGGACAGGCTACCTGCCGATGGACTGGCAGGGCATGACAAGCCGATGGACTGGCTACCTGCTGACGGACTGACAAAACATGACAAACCGATGGACGTGTCACCATCGATATACTAGCAAATTTGTGTTATCATTTGCTCCCATTTACTTTCTTTACTTTTAATGATTCTCATATTTGACATTGAAAATTGAACATGTTGTTCGTTTGGTTCTGTCTGACATGTTAGAATAAATGAATCGTAATAATAAAAAAAAATGTAATTGACCAAATCATTGTAGAAGCATAATTGATAAGATAACTGCAGGATAGCCGAGCAGACTACTTTTAGAATGTTTCTGTTTACAGATCAGACACACGGGGGCGTGTGAAGGTCAAGATGGCCGTGTCGAATCAAGACGTTTGGCGCCACCAGTCGACAACGATTATTTATTATGATTCAGATGTACCATCGAGTAAATTTCTGAACGAGAACCTCTTACTCTATCCATGCTCCTTGTCTTTGATAAAAAGTTGTTAACGTTACCAACAGATGGCGCCATACGTCATAAGTTAGTCCTCATTGATTGTCAAGTTCGTCTATGGCGATATTACTTTTTAAACTAGCAACATTGTAAGCTCTGAGTATTTTTGTTTTGTAAAGTTGGATAGCCTGATCAAGGTATCCAATCAGATTCTAAAGATTAGTGCCGATATGTTGGTAGACGGTTAGTATTTCCGTTTTGTAAAGTTGTCTAGCTTGATCAAGGTTATCCAATGAGATTTAAAAGATTTGTTCTGATAAGTTGGTGAACTGTAACAAGTTCAATGTGATTGGTGGAAACGCAAGCGTAACGGTGGACTGCGCGCGCTTGGACATGGCTCTTGGCAGACGTGACTTTGAACTGAGGTATTGAAAATGGTTGAGTGACTTTTGCTATCAAAAAATCTAATCTTCGTGAAAGTGTAATGTAGAATTTACATTATTGATATTGATTTTACTTGTAGTGTCTGATATCGTAGCATCCCGAGTACATCTGTGCTTTTGCTCGAGACGTCGTCAAAGTAACACCTGTGCGAGGAGACTTGTCTGTTCCCACCAAGTAACGTACTGGACTTATGCCTAACCTACACACTGTAACGTACGGAAATAAACGTGCCGTGTAACCTGTTAAATTTGTCTTCTTTCTTTGGTGTCTACGCACGTCCAATATAATGTCCGATACCCAAGATAGCCCTATTATTCCTGGTCATCCTACACAAGATGCGACATATATATAATTTTTAAGGCCGAATTCAGGATGTCCAGATGGAGATCCAGTGCGTCCACCACGACGATCACGGTGGTTTAGTTTGTAGCTCTCATTCGTGGTCCGCTTTTGAAGCATGTCAAGGTTGAACCGGCGAACTAACTTTTTCTGCAGCTTCTGTACGTTCGTAGGCGTAGATGATGTAAAAAAAGAACGATTCACCCGCTTATACGTGAACGATTTAACGTATTTCGCTGTATATACGTCGTCGTATAGTGAAGAAGAGGTTATAAAACTTAACCGATCCGTCACAATTTCAGACCAAGTTCTAGCTTTCGAGCTAAACTACTCATTTCTTTGGTTTTGAATGACGGCGCTCGGGTAACGTGCGTGCGGTGAACAACAAGCCATATGGACGAAGAAGCGCGGTACATACATTTACGTGTATTTAAACACGTAAATGTATGTACCAATATGTTATCGAGATGAAGGCGACGAAGTAGCGAAGTTCCGTTGACGTGGCGGTGGACAAGCGACCTTAGCGATAATTTTTATTTAGCCGGTGGCCTCGACCTTCATTCTTGGCCTTCATTTCAACTGCTCCATCAAGGGCTGCAATGCTGACCGCGCTGTGATGGTCTGGACCTGCGATACGCTGTGCTTTTGCCATCATCATCGCGGCCAGCAACCCACCTCGTCAGAAATGTACTAATAAAATACCTTATATTAGTTGCTGTGCACGACAAAAAGACCCAAAGATTAGAGACATTAAGAATATAAAATAAGTTAGCCTGTTTATGTAAATTGTATTAGGATTTTAAGAAATAAAGTTTTATCGACACAGCGTATAACGGGGCGAGGCGTTGTATTGTATAAGAATAGGTATTTTAGAGAAATTTGTCAGTTAGTCAGTCAGCTAAATTCAGTTCTGAAGGACTGAATGAGGTTTTATTGAAATAAAACCTCATATTAGGAAACAGTTACCCGAGATCTATGTATTTCCGCGTCCCCTACAAGTGACGTTACCGTTACTAAGTTACCTTGTCTCGACTGTTTCAATCCGCACCACCCTAGTATACAGTCCACATTAGCCACAAGGAACAGTTGCATGGAAACAAACATTATTACTAAAATCTGTGCAAATGAAACTACGGGCGGTTCAGCTAGTAGGAATATAGTTTTACCGACGACGTCAGGCGGAGGTTTTTTGTTTGGATGTATTAATAATATTATTATGTATGTTCATCGGTTTCTCCGTTATTTACCAATTTAAAAATTTCTTACGCTATTTTGTAAATTATGGTCTCGAATTGGTAACATAAAAAAATATTCCCGAGGAAATTAGTAGATAAATATCCCGAAAAGCTTAAAAAAACAACTTACCTACTTAATTATATTGAAAAATCTCGACAAGCTACAACAAGTTTTTGGCAAAGGGCGTAAACAAGTATCCATGTGATGAGTGTCACATAACTAAATTAGATTCGAATTTTAGATAGATGTCGCCACTTGAAATTGATCGGTTTATAGTTTTTAGGGTTTCAAAGATCGGTTTTGAAACCCTTATGGTCTCGCTCTGTCCGTCCCCGCTCTTTCTTGATTAACTCAGTAACTACTGCAGCTATTAACTTGAAATTTGAAATAATGATACATTTCGTGCGCCATTACTGATTTTAAGAAAAAAATATATAAATAAATGAAAAATGAAAATGAATATTTTCAGTACAAATTTTGATGTTGAAATTTCAAAAGATACCTAGGAAGGCAAATGGGGTATCAAATGAAAGGTATCGTTTTGTACATTTTAAAACACTTTTTGAAATTTCTGTAAATTTCATACTTTTTGAAATATTTCAAAAAAAGTCGAAAAATTGACCATACCCCCCCCCCCCTATCTCCGAAGATTGCACACCGATCCACGTACAATGTATTAGGCGTTTGTAGATATCGATCTATATTTTACAGGAAAAATATAGAGAAGTCTGTAATAATAATAGTTTTTGAAAAATGGTCAAAAAGGGGGAGAATTTTTTTTCAAAAGGGGGGGTACCTACCTATGTGGGGTATCAAATGAAAGGTATCGTTTTGACCATTTCAAAACACTTTTTAAAATTTCTGTAAGTTTCATACTTTTTGAAATATTTCAAAAAAAGACGAAAAATTGACCATTCCCCCCCCCCTAGCTCCGAAGATTGCAGACCGATCCATGTACAATGTACTAGGCGTTTGTAGACATCGATCTATATTTTACAGGAAAAATATAGAGAAGTCGGTAATAATAATAGTTTTTGAAAAATGGTCAAAAAGGAGGGGTTTTTTTTTTCAAAAGTAGGGGTACCTACCCAAGTGGGATATCAAATGAAAGGTATCGTTTTGACCATTTCAAAACACTTTTTGAAATTTCTGTAAGTTTCATACTTTTTGAAATATTTCAAAAAAAGACGAAAAATTTACCATTCCCCCCCCCTAGCTCCGAAGATTGCAGACCGATCCATGTACAATGTATTAGGCGTTTGTAGACATCGATCTATATTTTACAGGAAAAATATAGAGAAGTCTGTAATAATAACAGTTTTTGAAAAATGGTCAAAAAGGGGGGGATTTTTTTTTCAAAAGGAGTGGTACCTGCCTATGTGGGGTATCAAATGAAAGGTATCGTTTTGACTATTTCAAAACATTTTTTGAAATTTCTGTGAGTTTCATACTTTTTGAAATATTTCAAAAATAGTCGAAAAATTGACCTTTCCCCCCCCCCTATCTCCGAAGATTGCAGACCGATCCACGTACAATGTATTAGGCGTTTGTAGATATCAATCTATATTTTACAGGAAAAATATAGAGAAGTCTGTAATAATAATATTTTTTGAAAAATGGTCAAAAAGGGGGGGAATTTTTTTTCAAAAGGAGGGGTACCTGCCTATGTGGGGTATCAAATGAAAGGTATCGTTTTGACCATTTCAAAACACTTTTTAAAATTTCTGTGAGTTTCATACTTTTTGAAATATTTCAAAAAAAGACGAAAAATTGACCATTCCCCCCCCCTAGCTCCGAAGATTGCAGACCGATCCATGTACAATGTATTAGGCGTTTGTAGATATCAATCTATATTTTACAGGAAAAATATAGAGAAGTCTGTAATAATAATAGTTTTTGAAAAATGGTCAAAAAGGGGGGGAATTTTTTTTCAAAAGGAGGGGTACCTGCCTATGTGGGGTATCAAATGAAAGGTATCGTTTTGACCATTTCAAAACACTTTTTGAAATTTCTGTAAGTTTCATACTTTTTGAAATATTTCAAAAATAGTCGAAAAATTGACCATTCCCCCCCCCCTATCTCCGAAGATTGCAGACCGATCCACGTACAATGTATTAGGCGTTTGTAGATATCAATTTATATTTTACAGGAAAAATATAGAGAAGTCTGTAATAATAATAGTTTTTGAAAAATGGTCAAAAATGGGGATTTTTTTTCAAAAAGGGGTACCTACCCATGTGGGGTATCAAATGAAAGGTATCGTTTTGACCATTTCAAAACACTTTTTAAAATTTCTGTAAGTTTCATACTTTTTAAAATATTTCAGAAAATTGATTGTCCAAATAATTGGCAAATGTTTGAAACCCTCGGCGCGCGAGTTACACTCGCACTTGGCGAATCTTGTTTAATATCGCAAAAATATTACTTAGGAGGGTTGTTGTTTGGTCAGAGCTACAGTTTCTGTCCATGATCATGAGAACTTTTGTGAAGATGCCTGACTGTGGCGCGGTTCGATTCGGTACAAATTTTAGTGCGATCTGCAGACATTTGTTCAGGGTGGTCGTTTTCTATGTATAATAAAAAATATCTATCTATGTATTGTATTATATTTAAGTATATCAGTCATCTTGTACCCATAACACAAGGCCTGCATATTTTGCAAATATTGTATATTTTATTTTTCATTAGTAAGGATGATTTAACGATTCGCAACCACGTAATTTCTGTCCGCAATGGATGTCGATAAGAATCGATAAGCATGGTGTCTATACTGACTTTAGTGGACTACATCTCTACGCAACTAGACAGAGCGCGTCAAGTGGATGTACTCTATTTCGATTTTCGGAAAGCGTTTGATAGGGTAAACAATGATATACTGCTGGCAAAGCTAAGCTCCATAGGCTTTGCTCCCAACCTTTTACAGCTCATTGCCGACTATCTGCTTAATCGGCAGCAGTATGTCAGACTCGGAATGTATGAATCTTTGCCCTATCAAACGCGATCCGGCGTAAGTCAAGGGTCGGTTTTAGGACCGCTCCTGTTTCTGATAATGGTCAATGACCTGCCAACCGTTCTACGACACTCAAAGTGTCTTTTGTACGCGGACGACCTAAAGCTCTACACGACGATCAATACTCTCTCCGACTGTTTAACTTTACAACACGATATTGACGCAGTATATCAATGGAGCGTCAAAAATAAAATGGAGTTCAACCCATCTAAGTGCTCTGTCATGACTTTCGGTCGCATGTCGCACCCAATTGTTTATAACTACAATATCGACGGCATTTCAATTAGCAAAACAGCGATGGTCAAAGATCTGGGAGTCACATTCGACCGTAAACTCACGTTCAATGACCATATTTCTATCGTAGCTAAGGAGTCCTACATGAGGCTGGGTTTCGTGCTTAGAAACGCACGTGATTTCCAGAGCGAGTTCGTGATACGGCTCCTTTTCAACGCTCTGGTCCGTAGCAAGCTGGAGGCCAGTTCTTGTGTCTGGAGTCCACATGAGAAAAAATATGATCTGCTACTAGAAAAGGTTCAAAAAACGTTCTTAAGACACCTCTACAAGCGTGTGGCAGGATATTACCCATTTATGTATCCCACAAAATTCCTGCAAGGTTACATGGGTTATAACTCGCTTAAAACTAGACGGGCGTATGACCAGCTTTCGACCGTTCTAAAAATTTTGAGGAATATTATTGACAGCCCTGATCTTCTAAACGAGTTGCTTCGCCTTTACGTGCCAAATAATTATATTCGCGGTAGAAGTCACAGGCTCCTCGCTCTACCATCTTGCCGTACTGTAGGACACCAACAATCACCGCTGCCTCACGCTCTCGACGCCCTCAACGGGTTACTTAAGGTTTTTCCGGACTGTGATATATTTGCGGACGAATGGATGGACATAATGTCACTTTGTATGCTCTATTGTGAGAGAGAAGAATGACCGAGTTTGTATACCTATTTTAAATTATCATTAACAATGTATAACTTTATTTCGACATTTGTTATAGAAGATTAGATATTGTCCCTTTTATGTGTGTTTTATTGTTTGTATATAAATTGTAATTAATTAGTGTAATTGGCAATCGCCGCCGTTCTAATTAATAATAAATAAATGACTAAATGACTATAAAAATCGGTAAGAACGTTTTGGTCTTGTCGCCCATTCATAAAGGTAGGTACATATCGATTCTTATCGAGTACCATACTCGCGTTCCTGATTCGCGAATGTTTTTTTTCGAGGAGTATCACATCGGTTTTTTTTATAGTAATTGAGCTAACTGCGTCTGCAGTCTGCTACAGTCTTGTAGCAATCATTCTACAAGAATTATTAATTTTTTTATTAGTGTATTTAGGAAATACACAAAATAATATTATTTTTTTTGAATTGTTTTAAAAAAAAACTCACTATCCATAGCTGGACCTTATTCTCCCACATCATTTTGAAAACTAATGAGTATTAATTTGATTTTCAGTGACATGCGGATCGAATTGTTTAACATTACATTAGTGGGGCCGCGGCAAATCTTATTACACAAGCCAATTAGTTGTTAAACTAGCTTTAATTTTCTTTTTGTGTAATAATTAATTAGTAATGTGTTTTGGAATAGACAAATGATAGTGTTACATTGGCAGCTTTATGGAAAGTTAAGAGATAATGTAGAATAAAGGTCACACAGAAAATAATGAACCTAGATGAACCCAGACGAGGCGATCGGACTATTTTGGCATCCGCCTGTTTCTAGCCTTGAATTTTAAATTTAAAAAATAAAGGGAGAAAGTGAAGTTAAACTTACTTTCTCCCCGCTGCAGCAGGGGAGAAAGTAAATCACTCACTTTACAAGCAAGTGTGTTAAAAAATTGATTGCACATTTGCATGACGACCTCTTTGGATCAGTGGTACGTCTGACTGCGAAAGACGCAGAAAGCTGCAGGTTCAAGGGGTTAGGTAGGTTTACATAGTAAATCAAATGTAAATCAGTAGAAACTTAATCAAGGGTAGAAAATAGCATAAATAATTAAGGTATTTCTATTTCTTTCTTTAATAATTCAGACGTACTAAGTAGGTACTTATAAGTACCACATAAGTACACAATAGTAAGCAATGTTTTTGTTCATTAATTATTGAATTTTTAATTAATAATTATGAGAGATTTGATTCGCTTTGTGTTGTAAATGAAAAGTAGGCTTCACTTTTGAAAAGATGCGAGAGAAGGTGCTCTGTCTATGGACTGTAAGTATTTCAATGAATTTATTTATGAACTAGTGGTCGCCCCCGGCTTCGCACGGGTATATTCTATAACCTATGTTCATCACGGATGATGTGGGATGGTAATCTTGAAAGAATTTTTCAGCATATTTTTAAAGCATATTCAATTCAAACAAACAAACAAATCTTTCCTCTTTTTAATATTATATTTACAAATGAATCAAAGTTACATTTTGGTAGTGCTTATCTGTACACAATACCTATCTTACTTACTTTCCTAGACGATAAACAAGATGGAGCAAAAACAAACACTAGAGCTGTCCCGTTTCTTTTAAATTAGGGATTAGGGATTTTATTCTTTGGTAACTTAGTTTTTCTTAGAAAACAACCATCTATTTGAAGATGAAATCAACTAAATGTATTTTACTATTAAAAAATATTAACAACCTAGAAAATACCGTTTTGATAAGTTTTATTCATTAAAATCACAAAGTAAATTACAGTAACTGAATTAATCAATTATTTACAAAGGTACATTATCTTTTTACTAAGAATCTAAGCCGTTTCTGGAGGCAGTGTGCTAGAATGCTGTCAGCATTACCACTTTGAATGGCTATGCTAATTCGTTGACCGAATTAGAAGCTTTGAAAATAATAATGTATCTTGAGGGCTTACTGCGAAAACCGGCTAATTGACAATTTTACAAAAAATTAGTTAGATGCTGTGATACATAATTTTGCACACTTTTTCGACTAAATAGATTGAGTCAAGTTGGTATCAATCGATTCTTTTCCCAAAGTATCCTACTTACTAAATTAAACCACTTTGAATGTCTATGCTAATTTGAGGACTAAAATAGAAGCCTAGAAAATAAAATGTATCTTGACTGTTTACTCCAAAAATCGGATAAGTGATAATTTTAATAAAAATTTGTTAGAGACGCTGTGATACATAATTTTGCACACTTTTTCGACTAAATAGATTGAGTCAAGTTGGTATCAATCGATTCTTTTCCCAAAGTATCCTACTTACTAAATCAAATCAGGTTTTTACAATTCCTATTTATGCCGCTTTCAATGTCGTAAAAAAAAGCCCCAAACTGTAGTTTGTAATCTTCTATTACTTGATTTCAGATTATTGTTCAGATCTTAAGTCAGTTCGCTGTTCAAGCTTTAAAAAATGAGACTTCCCTAATCCTGAGAAGACAAGGAGAGGGAGGCCGTGGGAGTAAAGGTAAATGCCAAAAATCACTGCCTAGCAAAAAATTGTGGGACATGTAAACAGCAAAGTAATAAATAATATCTAAGTAACTCACCTCACCTCCTCAACATCCTGTAACAGTCCACTGCTGGACACAGGCCTCCCCCTTTTTTATCTCATGGGGGGGTAATTCCCTAATCTCTATTGCAGTGCCCAACAGGGTGTATGTACTAACTTAGGCTAAAATTAGATATTAAGCTACTAACCCTATGTAAGTACATATAAGCAATCAATAAATGAAATGAAATGAAAATGAAATGAAATCTCCACGCTGGGCATGCGGGTTGGGGGTCGCAGTTCGGTGGTAGATCTATTCTGCAAGAGGCGCTGCTGCCCGCCCCCCGCTGTATGTCCCTTAGTCGCCTGTTACGACACCCACGGGAAGAGTTGGGTCTAAGTAACTATAATACATAAATTTATGTGAAATAAAATTACAATAACAGAATAAAACTATTACAACTAGTATTGGTACACTTACATTTATTTTATCTAGTTCAAAATTTAAGACATCACCAGAAGGAATGGATTGTTCAGAATCTTGGCAACATTGCCACGTTGATTGGCGATGCTAATTCGTTGATCTGATCACCAGTGGACTCTCTAATGTAAATAAAATCATCTCTTTTATTTCAGCGTTGAACTCATTCCTTGATTATCTACTGCCGGAAGAAGGTATTTACTACCAATTTATTTCAGTAGACTAATTATGGTGTCAATACAGATTTTTTCACAACTAAACATGTTTTCGGTACAAAAAATGCTGATCATTATTTTTAGTTTTGTTTTTTTATACTCGTTTCTTTAATTATCTGCAAAAAAATTAAACAACCCCGGACCTGCCAAAGTTTAGTTTCTTGTTGTAGATATAGTGTTTGTCGATTTGAATCGTACCTTCGATGATTCGACACGATTTGTTCGTTAGGATTTGTTTACATAATTTACAGATAAACTCGAACATAATAGTTTAGATGCCTTCTGAATTGACATTTTCCATCGAAAATTGATATTTAAAGTAAATTTCAATTTTCGATAGAAAGTGTGGACAGATTTCTGTCTTTACTAATATTATAAATTCGATGGTTACTCTGTCAATTACCTTTCGGATCTGAATGTAATTGTTAGTGTTGCGTTATTGTTTACTAAAAACTGTAGAGAAGTCTTGGTAATTGTTTATCTAGACGATTTACATATTTATGATTTTTTGATATCTCGCTTCCGATATATTTTAGGTAGTGGCTGTAGTAATGAAAGTTTCTCTTTTTTGAGAGTACTAATTAATGGCAAAATTTTTTTATCTGGCCGCGGATCATCAAAAACAACGAAACTTTTACCCATAGCCCTTTGGCAGGGAGGTAGATGGGATCCTGGAGATATACATATACATAGCTACTAAAATGTCCGGGCAAAGCCACGTCTAGTAAGAATATAAAAGGCAAAACAAATATTGTCAACTGTCGAAAATTCACTATCTTTAAGACACCAAAAAGGCATGCTTGCAATACCCATAAACAGCAGCATTTTGCTCATACTTTGGCCAAACGTTAATTTGTTTTTTCTTAAAACTAATTATTCTAAAACGTATTAATTAAAACAATAATGTGAATAATTAAAATAATAGAACTTTAGTGACATAAAGAAAGACTTCTATATTAATGATAAGTTGTCAAATGTACCTACTGCGATGGAATAAATTCTGTAAACTACATAATCAATCTTTAATAATATTATAAAAGCAAAAGTGAGTTTGTTTTTTTGTTCTTCCTTCACGCCCTAACTAAGCAACTAATCGACTTGAGTTTTGGCATAGAATTAGTTGAGAGTAACAATTAGGCTTTTTATTCAATAGATAAGAATAACCTTACAACAACCAGCAGCAACAGGCAGCCGTTAGTACTGAATAAATGTGGCGTTTTTAGAGACAGACACTTTTCAGGGTGGCAGTGTGTGAAGGGACCGACATGGAGCTTTTTCTGCAACGACTGCGTTTGCCTGGGCGGGCAGCTATACATCTGTACGTGGCGTAACTGTGGGGACCGTGAGTTATCTACATACATTCAGCAGCCGTTAGACTCGGTTAAGTCTGTCTTTCAAAATAAAAAAACAACATTTCCATGATGTTTGTGATCCTACTGCTGTTCATATAATGGATTTTTATACTTCTAATACCTAATATTCCACTTCATTCTGTACAAAAGCGCAGATATCGTTTTTTGTTCGATTAGTTGCATGTGTTGATGTTTTTTTTCTAAAATATCTCAATTTTCATACATATTACACATATCGGGTTTTCAAAAAATTATCTGAGCGTCTGGTCGAAGCGACGCGTGACCCGAGAGCTGGTGAGTATCTGGCACAGCGCATCAGCATTGCCATACAGCGGGGCAATGCAGCCAGTGTCTTAGGCACGCTTCCAACTGGTATTGATATGGATCAGTTGAGCTACCTGTAGATTGTTTGCAACAGTTTGCAGATAGCTTAATTGTTTCTATTGTAAATACTAGTTTTAATTTAAATTTGTTATACATATTTGCCTTCTTATCCGAACCATTAAGACTTACTGACTTGATTTTTATATTGAAATAATTTTTCAATAAATATATTATGTACATATAGCAAAGGCAGGGTAACAGAAACGCCAAAATAAATATTTACTTGAACAGAACTCTTTAAATTAGAAGAAATCTTGATTTTTGACCTTGATTTTTTGCACACGCGGTCTGCTTTATCCCGCTCATATGAACGCGAAATCCTATGCGTATCTTTTTCATAAAATGGCGTCGTTAATAGCCCCTTAACACTTTCCTTGCCAACGATGCACATGAACGTATTCAACGAATACTGACGACACTGCAGATGCATGGCAGAAACCCGGTGGTTGCATGGTGGCTCTTCTACTTACACAAATGTTTTTCATCATACCTTAAATTGTAACGGTCAATGTTAAAAGTACAAAGCTATGCTTCCAATGCAAAATGCAATCTTCAATGAATAAGCACTGTTAAAGGGTATAAAAAATAATGGCGTCGGTATAATTGGTTTGTTGATAATTGCAGAAAAAATGAAAATTTTCAAGCGGCAAGGCAGAAAACAAAATTCAAACAACAAACAAGTTGCTCACCGAGATACGAAAATGAGACTTAGCACGTTTGGCATGGGTAAGAACACCACCATAGAGGATTGTCGAAGGTATTGTAATCAACACGATATAAGCGCATTAACATAAAAAAAATACTTTAAGGTCGCGAGTCGCATGTGTTTATGTCGTGAATTTTAATGCCCTTTTTCTTATACAATTTTGTGCGGTTTTAAGAGATGCTGAGCTTTTTTAAATTATTTAAGTTATTTTTGTTTGTCCTAGGCACCAATTGCGTCGAAGGCGCACAGATCCTGAGTTTTGACACGTGTAACTCGTGTTACTGCGGCGCTGGGAAAATACTCTGCACCAACAATAAGTGTGGCGGTGAGACTTTGGGCTCTGTCGCCTATAAATAACATCCTACTAGTTGTGCATTCATGTTGGTTTGATAGTCTTGCGGCAATAAAACGAGAATGAAACGTATGAGCCTATAAACTTTGGGATATTCGGCGAAAATTATATAAAACGGCATCAACGAAAACCTTTTGGAAGTCAGAATAGATTGTCTTCTTCTATTCACTCGAAAACCTTTTGGTGTCACTAAGAAATGAAATAAGTTCCCAAAAATTTTCTTGAGTGCGGGTAAGCACTATAACAAAAATCCTTTTGGTGTCAGTTTAATTTGGTTTATTCTCAACAGAAAGATCACAGAACTGCATGTCGATTTGGTAACAAAATCTCATTTACAACTGAGAGATTTTGTTGAGTGAGAAGACTTGACTGTGTGTAACTAGTGTCTACATAATTTTCACTACTTCTTACATAATTTACATATTCTATGGTTTTTTTTTTGTTAAATATTCCAGATTCGACTCCGCCCCGTTGCACGCCTGGCACCACTTTACCAACACCCGACAACTGCAACTCTTGCACGTGTAACACTGACGGAAAATACATCTGCACGACGAGCTCCTGTGGACCAGGTAAGATTTACCTTAGTGTAGCTGAAGAGATAAAATCCACTAACGGGATTATCAGAAAGAGGCCTGCGTTCAGCAGTTAACCATTATTAGTCTGTTGAGGTGAGGTAGCTGGGTGTGCTTTGCCGGCTAACAGGCAGGTAGGTAATAGGGAGGGACTATTAATCTCAGATGTATTCGTGAAGCTCTTGTTATGCATATAGAGGCAAACCTAACGGGGCCCACGTCAAACTAGGCCTAGATCTCCGGAATATCCATGGTTAAAAACTCGAACGACATAACATAGAACATTTGTTCTCTGGTCCCTTGAAAGTGAAAACACGATTGAGAAAGAAACATGAAAGTGCATTGTTTTGCACATCATTTGGTAAAAAATAGATTCAGGCGTTACTTTGCGGAAATCCATTGCATAATATAAAGATGAAAAATATTTAGTAGCAATTCCGCGCAAAACCTTCTCTGATAAGCTCTAACAAAATGTAATCAGCGTTGTAGAAGAAACCACACCAACTACACTCGAATCTGGTGGGACCCTGCCGGTGTTTGCTTGTGCTCTCAATGTCAAGGTCGAGTATTGTGGTGTCCTGATGATGTCTCGTGGAGAGACGAAACTAGTTGACGTCTTGCTTTGATAGATTTCTTTTCATTTTGTAGTTTTTGTGGTTTTTTCTATAACGCTGATTACATTTTGTTAGAGCTTTTCAGAGAAGGTTTTGCGCGGAATTGTTACTAAATATTTTTTATCTTTATTTTACACATAATTTGGGTCAAGATCTCAGGAACCCTGAATGACTTATGTTTTGATTCGTAGGTTGTAAGTAATTAGTTGGTCCCGTGAACCAGTTTCTTCATAAGTTGTGTAGTTTTCTTATGCCGCTGTCACAAAAATGTATGCTCTCTCCCGCCCCTATGAAAGCGAAATGCCTATCCTTATTCTAAATTGCGCGCAATACGGGGTGCATTGCGCGCAATTTAGCTTATGTACGTTATGATACTTACGTATGAGCTTAATAGACAGATTTCATATGGCCCGGCGACAAGGTCGTGACCCTATGCATGTGAATATACACTAATGCCCTTTGCACATTATTACTTTTTTAATAGGTAAATTAACGCGATAAGTATTACCCCTGAATAGTTATTAGATACAAATTCATCTAAATTAACCTGTCGATGGTTTGTCTCGATCAGACAGAGATACAGCGAATAATGACGCTCCAATCACAGCCTAGGAATTTCAATGTAAAATTTTGATTTCTGGAATCCTACCTGCGACTGTTCATAGAATAATTAATCAGCGTTACTATAAAAATAAGCGCAACACTTTCCACTTCAAGGCATTCACTGCCCAGCCTTGGCGGCGATGCGACCCAGAGGGATCCTACCTACTACAACCCGCACAATGAATGTGCATGTAGGTAGACCATGTGAGCCTTGGGCTATAAAAGTGTTAACCAAGTTCTTTTAATTCTGTGAAGCCTTTATGTTTATTGCAGCACTTGGGAAAAATATCAAAAGAAACTGTAAGCCAGGCATATGGTACAGTACAAGGGGGGACCCGCACTGCAGGGAGTGCTTCTGCCTGAATGGGATCATGGTTCTCTGCTACATAAGCATGTGCGACGCCGGTATACAAAAGAGTACGTACTTGACCTTTATAAATTCTTTGTTAAGGCGCATACCCCACCCAAAGTGGCGCCGCCACCTAATTTATCTTATTAATCCGTTTAACAAAGAAATTTCCAAAAGATTTTTGTTACAGTGCTTACCCGCACTCTGGGCATCTCTTAGAAATGAAATAAAATTAAAAATAAAATTTTCGACGAGAACCGACAGAGACTTCGTGGCTTAGTTGGTTAGAGCACACCCGTACTAAGGGTGGGACGCGGGTTCGAGTCCCGCCGAAGTCGAAAATTTTTGGGAACTTATTGCATTTCTTAAATTTCCAAAAATCCATCTTCCAGTTTGTCTTTACCTATCATAAGCTTTGTTTAATGCCTCTGTAATAGTTTTATTCTATTTAATTTAGGCAGAGATATGAAAATAGATTTTGGTGGCCTCCAGGGGCAACTTCGTATCTCTGCCTAAACTAAATAGAATAAAACTATTACAGAGGCATTAAAAAAACGTATGGAAATAAATAAACCAGCAAAGTGAGGAAGGAAAATGCTACCCTTTGTCTCCGAAGATATATTTTTTCAATGTTCAAGATACTACATACTTTTGAACAGCAATCATGGATTTGGTTTAAAAATATGAGAAAAGTTGCAAGACTATTTTTAATATAATTTTTTTCGTATTTCAGAAGTTGATGCGGTATTTCTAGAATCGCCTGACGATTTACCGGGTTCGTATATCTAAATCCACGAGCTTATAGCATAGCTAAATGTACATTTGCCTCTTTTTGCCTGTAACCTTAGATGAATCTACGCGTCAAAAAGTTCAACTAATTTGCTAAATTAAATAATAAAATTTCAGAATCTTGTCATTTCGGTGACTTCATACATGACAAATGCACAAAATGCAGATGCACCGAGGCAAGGTTATGGTCATGTAACTCATCTTGCGACCTCTCTCTAAGCGGTAAAAAGAAAAAAAATGGAAGAGGATTGAATGGCCTAATTAAAGGTCGTAAAAAGGTTAAAGGCGGTTCACAAAAGTTGAGCGGCAGCTTCGGTAATGGAAGGTATCCTGGTGGTAATGGTGGTGGGTATCCCAATGGCGGTGGCCAGTACAATGTTGGTGGTAATATCAATGGCGGTGGTTATGGCGGTGGCCAGTTAAATGTTGGTGTTAATCTCAATGGCGGTGGTTACGGCGGTGGCCAGCTTAATGGTGGTGGTGGAGGCAATGGAAAGAAAAGGAAAAAGAAAGGCCCAAAATTGTATGGACAATATGTTGAAGAGTATGATTATGATGATCATATATTCATGCCACAATTCAATACTGACAACTTCGGACCAAATAATAATGGCAACGGTGGTTTACCAAATGATGGATTAATGCCAAATAATAACTTTGGGCCAAATCACAATGGCAACGGTGATTTTTCAAACGATGGAAACATGCAACATAATAATCATAACGGCAACGGTGGTTATCCAAATGATGGACACATGCCAAATAATAATCAGAACGGCAATGGTGGTTTTCCAAATGATGGGCACATACCGAATAATAATCACAACAGCAATGGTGGTTTTTCAAATGATGGGCACATGCCAAATAATAATCACAACGGCAATGGTGGTTTTTCAAATGATGGGCACATGCCAAATAATAATCACAACGGCAACGGCGGTTTTCCAAATGATGGGCACATGCCAAATAATAATCACAACGGCAATGGTGGTTTTTCAAATGATGGACACATGCCAAATAATAATCACAACGGCAACGGCGATTTTTCAAATGATGGACACATGTCAAATAATAATCACAACAGCAATGGTGGTGTTTTAAATGATGGGCACATGCCAAATAATAATCACAACGGCAACGGTGGTTTTCCAAATGATGGACACATGCCAAATAATAATCACAACGGCAACGGCGGTTTTCCAAATGATGGGCACATGCCAAATAATAATCACAACGGCAACGGCGGTTTTTCAAATGATGGGCACATGCCAAATAATAATCACAACGGCAATGGTGGTTTTTCAAATGATGGACACATGCAAAATAATAATCACAACGGCAACGGTGGTTTTTCTAATGATGAACACATGCCAAATAATAATCACAACGGCAACGGCGGTTTTCCAAATGATGGGCACATGCCAAATAATAATCACAACGGTAACGGTGGTTTTTCAAATGATGAACACATGCCAAATAATAATCACAACGGCAACGGCGGTTTTCCAAATGATGGGCACATGCCAAATAATAATCACAACGGCAACGGCGGTTTCCCAAATGATGGGCACATGCCAAATAATAATCACAACGGCAACGGTGGTTTTTCTAATGATGGACACATGCCAAATAATAATCACAACGGCAACGGCGGTTTCCCAAATGATGGGCACATGCCAAATGATAATCACAACAGCAACGGTGGTTTTCCAAATGATGGACACATGCCAAATAATAATCACAACGGCAACGGCGGTTTTCCAAATGATGGGCACATGCCAAATAATAATCACAACGGCAACGGCGGTTTTTCAAATGATGGGCACATGCCAAATAATAATCACAACGGTAACGGTGGTTTTTCAAATGATGAGCACATGCCAAATAATAATCACAACGGCAACGGTGGTTTTCCAAATGATGGGCACATGCCAAATAATAATCACAACGGCAACGGTGGTTTTTCTAATGATGGACACATGCCAAATAATAATCACAACGGCAACGGCGGTTTTCCAAATGATGGGCACATGCCAAATAATAATCACAACGGCAACGGTGGTTTTTCTAATGATGGACACATGCCAAATAATAATCACAACGGCAACGGCGGTTTTCCAAATGATGGGCACATGCCAAATGATAATCATAACGGCAACGGTGGTTTCCCAAATGATGGACACATACCAAATAATAATCACAACGGCAACGGTGGTTTTCCCAATGATGGACACATACCATATAATAATCACAACGACTACGGTGGTTTTTCAAATGATGGGCACATGCCAAATAATAATCACAACGGCAACGGTGGTTTCTCAAATGATGGACACATGCCAAATAATAACTTTGGTCCAAATCATAACGGCAACGGTGGTTTTCCAAATGAAGGGCACATGCCTAATAATAATCACATCGGGAACGGTGGTTTTCCAAATGATGGTCATCATAATAACCAACCAAATGACTTTTCACCAAACGACTTTAATCCTAATAATAATGGCGGCGGTGGTTTTCCAAATGATGGTCATCAGTTTCATAATGACTATTCGAATGGTGGCGACTTCGAACAAAATCACAACGGCAACGGCGGTGATCCAAATTATGGGCATCATAATAACCATCCGAATGGTGGAGACTTTATACCAAATAATAATGGCGGTGGTGGTTTCCCAAATGATGGACATCAGCCTCCTAATAACCACCCAAATAGTGAAGACTTTGGACTCAATCCCAAGGGCGGTGGCAATGGTATTCATAATGGTGGACAAGGACCAAATGGGCCTGTATCTCACAGTGGCAGAGGGCCGTTTTGTCTTACAGGACAGTATTTTACGCAGGGCAACATTAATTCATGTCAAGGATGTTACTGCTCCGCCCGAAATCGATGGAAGTGCTACAGCATCAGAGGCCCCTGCAGAGGTATAAGGTTTTCTCTTAGATAGGCTATTGACGGTCCGTACGGTGCTACAGCAAGTAGTCTGGCTGATATTTAGGTATTATCTTTGCCTAATGTTAAGTGGATTGCCGTGTGGTGTAGGCCGGGCTTAGAATAGCACCAACCCAACTCTTCCCGCGGGTGTTGGGGGCAGAAGGCGGACAGCAGCGCCCTCTGCAGAACAACCCCGCCATCAAACTGCGATCCCGCATGCCCAGTGGGGATTATGGGCAATAAACCCCCAAATGATGATTGTCAAAATAAAATTAGGCTACCATTGACTACATAATTTGTCCCTGGCTACTCAACGGACAAACTCTAAAGTTTGACCACCATCTAGCGCAGTTGGAAGTAGAGTTAGAGACCATTAAATTAGTATCGACATAGCTCAAAGGATTTAGCAATCTGAAGTGGCATTGGGCTGGCTATATCTCGAGAAGAACAGATAGATAACCGATGGGGTAAACGAGTTCTTGAGTGGAGACCGCGACTTGGCAAAAGTAGTGTAGGGCGCCCTCCGAACAGGTGGGATAACGATTTGCGAAAGACTGCTGGCACATGCTGGATGCGGCAAGATGAAGACAGGGCGCTATGGCGCTCACTAGGGAAGGCCTATGTCCTACCAGTAGACTACTATCGGCTGATGATGATGATGAATGTTAAGTGGCATTACCATTGCCTATATTAATTAAAGCATTTCCTACCAGAACAGGATATGCTAAATCTCATGCATATACCTGTAATTTCATAGCAACCATAACACCTTACTTAAGCACGGTATTGATGTTTATTATAACCTTTTTATCATGATTATTTTTCAGGATACGGTAAGAACATGTTTCAATGTGTTAATAAAGACTTGATGTTTGAATATCTTGTTTGACGCAATATAATCTTAACTTAATTTGACATATCGGATAGAAGTACTCGGAATGTAAGTCTATAATTATTATTTTTAACGTCTTGTATTATGTGTTGTTATGTTATGACCTTTAAGGCGAAGTACGTTCGCTTTTTCGAGACAAGGACGAGCGAACACCGAGCAGTGAAAGCGAGAAAGGGAGGCATAAGCCGGCCCGCGCGCAATTTCACTGCTTTTTATTTATAAATTTGTTATTGCTCTAAAATGATACTCTTTCGCAAAAAACTAAAACCATAATCCTCTAAAGTGTTTAGTTAAGTATTTTTAGACGATATTTCATGCAAATATGTTAAGTAACTAGCAAATGAAACTGGTTTTGCGTAGTAAAAATGCAAAATTTAGAGGAAACTTTGCGATTTTTTTCTATCGAGTCAAGTTGCGTCAATCGTGTTTCGGCTCCCATAACTTACTAAAAAAAATCCTAAAGTTCCAATGCTCATAAAAAAAGATTTTAAAAAATTGTGTTTTCTTGCCTTAAAATTGATTTTCCGTCTAGGCAAAACCTGAGTTTTGGGACCTACTTCACCTTAAACCTTTTCCATCTCTCCATAAAATCGTGGAATTTTGAAGCAATATTTTAAAGAAGTCGCCGTTGCTATTGAGCACGCATATGGACGTTATACTATGTCGATTCACCATCCTGTATTCTAGTTTTATTTTAGTTCACTCTAAAAAGTGCTCTCATGGCAAGCTGAAAAAGAGTCCCTCTAAGCCTTGCAGCGTGTGCTATTGCGGCAATGACGGTACGCACTTCTGTGCCACGGACGAGTATTGCGCGTACTCTATCAAGCGTGAGTATTCCCTTTAGACCCAATCCTTATGATGTGACCTCTCACATCATTTGGACGTAGTTATGCAAACAGGAACCAAACCACAATCGATCAAAATAGAGTTAAGTGCACAGGGAGGTTTCTATGCAAGTATTCTTTATGCTCATAAAATATCTTGGCCATCTAGCAGCTCTTAGCAAAGATATGAGTATGCCACAAGGGAACTAACCCACATTTGGACATTCCATATTTCAAAAGTAGAACCATGCTGCGTGACATACAATAATGTTTATATAAATGCTAATATTATAGCTAACTTTGAGAGTCACTGGTGCCTGTTTTAGGTTCACAAGAAACTGTATTACGGGTCACCAGTTCCAATCTGTGCGCTAAAATATCTTAAGAATCTAGATTATAGTGTTGATGATATTACTGTTTCTATTATTCGTTTGTTTTATACCTTTATGTGTTTGTCTTGTCTCGGTATAATTTTGTTCCTTAATTTCGTGAAATCAATAAAATATCTGGCTTTATATCAGCATTGATTAACTTTTATGTGTACTTTCAGCGACCCACTGCGAGGCTGCCGCCTGCGACAGCTTCTGTGCTGAGTCCAACGCTAATATGGGGATATGCCATCAAGACAAATGTGTTTGTGTGCATTAATAAATAAGAAGCCTTATGAATTAATATTTTATTTGGAAACCCTCTATAATGGTAACCTACAGATAGCTTTTGACTATTACCCACAAATATTGTAGTGGTCTACATGTTCCGCTTTCCCATACTAACCCTTGGTTAAATATTACAACCTGTCAGAGATTTTTTAAAGTTTATGGTTCTTCGTCGTGGTGTATCACCAGTTATTTTATGGAAAACGCCTCATTGGTACTGACTAAATGGGTTTGCAAGGCGTCAAGGGATACGATAGTGTGACACGCGGAATACTTCGATAGCGAGTTAGAAACAAACTTTAAGTAAAGGCGCATACCCCACCCAAACTAGCGCCGCCACCTACTTTATCTCATTATTCTGTTTATCAAAGAAAATTTCAAAAATCCATCGCACAGTTTGTGGTACCTATTAAAAGCTGGCGCTAGTTTAATAAATAAAATAATAAATAATGCTGTACAATTCACACAGCATTATCTAGCCCCAAGGTAAGCAGAGCTTGTGTTATGGGTACTAGATAACTGATATACGTAATATTATACATTACATAGATAGATATTTTTTATTATACATAGAAAACACCCAGACCAACGGAACAAATTTCTGCAGATCGTACACAAATTTGTTCCGAGGCGGGGATCGAACCCGCAACCTCTTGCGTCGCAGGCAGACTCTCGCCCGCTGCGCCACTGAGGTCGTCGAGTTTGGGTCGGACATGCACGCTAAATTGGAGTCCTAATTTAGTTTGACGTGATGAGTCATTGATGACACATGGATGAAACGACAAATAGCATTAGGCCTACTTTGATACACGAAATACGAAGTTTTGGTTGACGGAACTCACGTTACTAACAACCTTTTTTTCATTGAACGTGCAAACGTGTGTTGCTTCGCGACGACTGACGGTAAATTCTATATAATTGCACGGCGATTTCTTTAATATACCTACCATAATTGAAGAAATTGACGAAAATACATAAAAAGCATACAAATAAACAATAGCGAGCCCGCTTGGATTGAACACGAGTCAAGTTATTGCGTTTCAAAAAGTATCAAGTCAACCCTTTTGTTTTTATGCATCCAGGACTGAGAATATAAAGATGACGTAGCTACGCAGCATGTACCAACTTAAAATAGTTCTTCTTCATCGTGTTCTTCATTACTGAAGGTCGTGCCCACTTTGGAAAAACTTAGTTGAGGAGTTGACGAGCTGCTTCCAAACTACTCTGTTAAAATAGTTAGCTGTGTGCAAATAGAACAGGACTGTATACAAACGAAATCGAAGTTTGTGATTCGTTTTTGCAAAACCAAATCTTACATCGCTTGCTTAAAAGATTAAGCAAGCGATGTAAGATTTGGTTTTGCTCGAAAACAAATCAGAAACTTCGGTATTCCTTTCCAAGTAGGCCCCCTGTAGATTCTTAGAAGTCGGATAACTGAATCCGACCAGGACAACAGTTGAGTGGAGATTCAGTGTTTCTTTTATGTTTGAGATAATGTTGCAGAGGTTTTATCGTTCGTTGATTCCTAGTGTTTTTTAGTTTTGAGGAGCGTTTGATCTTATTCGATATTTTTATTTGATAGAAATTTAACGTTCAGTCCAAGTTAAAAAAGCAATCCAATTCCGACTGTAATTATATGAAGAGCTGACGACTTGACGAGATTATAGTCTCCTCTCATTGGTGTGTTTTAGGTGTTACCGAAAGTGGAGTTGAATTTTTCGATCTAAACTTAGATCCGTTTTTGGGTGTTAGTTGCCTACTATTGCGAAGTCCCACGAATGAAACCAATAGTTTTTTTGTCGGTAATTTTAGCAACCTTCGCTGGAAAATAATCAAATTGTGTTGGAACTGTTTCTACTGATGAAGTAGGTATAAATCAGTACCAGTGAGCTTAGGTTATTACCTAGCATTACGTAGTTACCTATTGGTAACTACGCATTACAATTTGTAATAAAGAAATTAACAATGATTTGATCCGCCTCTTGTAGCTAATGTAAATGGAAAAACTGTTTTATTTACAAAAATGCGACAGAAGACTTTCTGGTTATGTTTTGTAAGTTTTTTTTTATATAATTGGTTTTGTACGCGTTGTTTCTATTCCGTGGGAACTAATTTGTGGGATAATATGGAACTCTAAAAAGTACCCGATGTGTTATTGAAATAACCTGGAGTAGATCTACTCATTATCATCAGCCTATGTTACTCCACTGCTGGACATATCCCTAATGAGCGCCATAGCGCCCTGTCCTCAGCTTGCCGCATATAGCATCTGCTTGAAGTCTTTTGCAAGTTGTCATCCCACCCGGCCGGAAGGCGTCCTACACTACGTTTGTCGGTTATCGGTCTCTTCTCAAGAAAACGTTTACCCGGCGGTTGTCAGAGGTCTTTATCTATGCAAAATTTCAGCCAGCTCCGTTCAGTAGTTTTGGCTTGAAGATGTAACAAAAAAACATTTCTCCCTATGTTTCGCTTTTTATAATAATTAGTGTCATGTGACAATTTAATATCTCACATGATCTTGGTTTGAGCTTAACTAAATTTTTTTATGTTCAGGACGTACATAGTCATACCATGGTAGTGATTCTGTTAGCATAAAACCTAAACTAAAATAGCCTAAAATTGTTGCTGTCTCTTTTTTTTCGATCGATAAAAACGGGACAGAAACATTTTTACGCTGCTTTAGTTTAGGTTTTGTGCCAACAGAATCACTACCAATGACTCAATGTGTATAATATAAAAACAAATTATTTGATTCCTTATATAACAAAAGTCGTGTTAGTTACACCATTAATAACCCAAGAATTTCCAACAGATTACAAAAATTGTGATTTTTCTTCGTTCCGAATAACAGAATGACTAAAAAAAAATCACGAATGAAAAACATGAAGAAAATTTTCATTTTTTTAATATAACGCCATCTCTGATTTTAAGTCGGAACTTAGTATCATCTACCTAGTCTGTGGCGGAACGAATATTGCTCTAGATTTTGCTGGAACAAGTTAGAGACTAATATTCAGAAAAAAGGTTTTCCATAAATATCAATATTTTCAATTTTTCAGATCTTGTGTGAGTTTACTGTTCAAGCTTATAATGAAACTTTTCTGACCTCGAGAAGACAAGGGTATCAGGGAGGCAAATCTAAAGGTAAATGTCGTACGACTTCCCAAAGGAATACCTACCTGCTTGCCAAAATCGATAGAAGAAGATGAAGAGAAGAAGACGATAACAGCAAAAAATAATACTATTTTCGTTATTTCAGCATTACAAGCATTGACTGAGTATCTACTGCCAGAAGAAGGTATCACATCTATTTCGTATACAGGGTGTTTTATGCATGGACTAGTAAGATTATTGCGGAGTTTGAGGTGGTTAATGTATTTATACAAATATTCATATTCATATTGATTTATGCATACACACACATACTACTACATTATATTACGTAACGTACTGATCTTTATACATTTTATTAAGATCATCTTCATTCGGCAGGCATCTTGCTTCCATACTTCAAAACTTTTTTGTTTCTATGATAATAATTTCATAGGTCATAGGTGCACTGTGTTGTATTTACAAGGCTATAAGAACTAGAAAGGCGAATAGGACTAAATATTTTCGCAATAAAACGTTTCAGGGTGGCAATGTGTGAAAGGACCGATATGGGGCTTTTTCTGCAACGAATGCGTTTGCCTGGGCGGACAGCTGTATATCTGTACATGGCGTAACTGTGGAGACCGTAAGTTCGAAAATCTCGAATAGAATCGAAATCATATTTTTCAAAATGGCAAAACAACGGATTTGTGAAGTCAATACTGGTAACATACTGTTTCATTTCAAACGTGTCATTTAGAGAGATAGATAGATAGATAACTCTTTATTGTACCACACAAACACAAAATACAATACAAAAGAAAATACATTAATTAGAGACGTACAAAGGGCAGCCTTATCGCATTGAGCGATCTTTTCCAGGCAACCTAGGGCCATCCCTAGGTTGCCACCGTCTGTATTGTTATTTTATGTCCAGTCCATACTGGACATAAAAGAACAATATAGACGGTGGCATTTGAGTACAATGAAAATAAAATAATTACATTATACCTACACTACCTACTTACCAGTTATTATCTCAATGCGAAAGTACGTCTGTTTTATTAGTGCTCTTAAACGATAATGCTATGTGAATTGTCCATCATTATTTTTTTGTTACAGTTACACTTAAAGGTAAAATTATAACAATATTAAAATTTGAATACCAAAAATATCATTATTCATATTCAAAAAGTCTCTATTAATGCATTTAATTTTACAATAATTGTTTTTTCAGCGAAAACACGAAAAACTGTTTATAAACGGCAAAGACCAAAAAATAAAAATCAACAAGTTGCAACAAAGAATGTGAAGTTAAAATCGGAAAAAATCGGTAAGGCTCTAAAATAACATTTCATTTCATTTATTAATTGACAATATGTACATACATCTTTAGGGCGCAGCCGCCAGTATAAGTCTGTATTATACATAGAAATATAAATAATAAACACCTTATTACTACATAAAGTTGGTTGGCTTAAGATCTAGTTTTGGCTTAAGTTAGTATATAGTATAAACACCCTGTAGGGCACTGTAGTTTTATTCATAATCTCTCAAATCTAAGGCATAAGTTCAAGGTTTTATTATGGTTAAAATTGGTCTAATATTAAAAATAATTACCTAAACCTACTGGGTGTTCCATGTATAACGTAGTGTTTAAGATGTGAATGTATGTTGATGTCTCTTTTGTACTGTGTGAGTAGCAAATAAAATGATTGTCTGTGTAGGTATGCCTACATATGTAGGTACGCTTTTCTATGATTTTTTTAGTTTCTAAGAGTAAATTTGTCTTGGCTTTCGTAAGAACCTAGTTATACGAGAAACGGGAGAGATAAATAATGGAGAATACTTATGTATCGCACTTTGCAGCCACAAATCGAGATTATCAATATAGATTATTTTTTGTCGTTTGATAGAGAACAACTGCGTAGAAGCCGAATTTATACAAAGTTTCGACAAGTGTAATAAATGCTACTGCGGCGCTGGAAAGATACTCTGCACCAACCAAAAGTGTACCGGTGAGACGCCCACATGTTTTTTCACAAAGTTTCTCATGGTCTCATTCTCGTTAAGCGTTTTCAAAGTCATATTCCTATAAATTATCATACAATTTTATAAAGGAACTAAAGGAACACTTTAATAAATATTCAATGATCTTACTAACAAATTTGGGAAACTTATCTGTGAAATGTCCGCTTGTCTCAAATATATAATATTACTACGATTTATTTAGTCCACAGCTGGATATAGGCCTCCTCTAATGAGTGCCATAGCACCTCGTCTTCAACTTGCCGCATCCAGCATCTGCCAATGTAGAATGTAGGCTGATGATGATGATGATGATTTATTTCAAACAGATTCGACTCCACTACGCTGCACACCTGGCACAATCCTACCGACACCTGACAACTGCAACTCATGTATGTGCGACACTCATGGAAAATATGTCTGCACGACCAGCGCCTGCGGTCCAAGTAAGGTTTAGATAAAGATATACCTACATATTTAATAATCTTTCAAGAGTTATACAGGGTTGTTGGTAAATTAGTAACACTACGTGAACTGCAGGTTCTGCCCACGTTCTGCCCATCATCACGAACACGTTTGTGAAGACACCTGCAGGGCTATTCACGATGGCTCGGGTTTCATTCCGAAATTTATCAAAATATAGGTTTATAAAATAATATGTTTAACTTTTGCTGGGAAACTTCTTTTCTCGTAATTTAATTCCTTGCAGAACGCAGAAAATATTAAACTAAAATATTTGAATTTCGCGCGTAGGTATCTCTTTTTGATTCCGTGCCTCGATTTTATTCCGAGCCTTCGTGAATAGCACTGCAGGTCTTAAATTCTTAAACATGGTATTGGTAATACGTACCCCCCTCGATTCCGTAATCTTTCATTAGAGAGATGTTTTACTTGCAATTTAAAGGGCAGAGCCATTTTTACTCCCATACCCACTATTGAGCCATCAACAGTGCCATTTTTACTCCCATACCCACTGTTGAGCCATCAACAGTGCCATTTTTACTCCCATACCCACTGTTGAGCCATCAACAGTGGGTATGGGAGTGGAAGATCGGCCTTTAGTAACTCGTTGGGTTCCAGATAAAGGTGTTCTTTCATTTTGTATCAGAAGTAATTCATATATTTTTTTGAGAATTAAGACCTGGCGTCTTCTCTTCGTTACTAATTTACCAATAACCTTGTAAACATACATCCATTTTTTATAAATAGCTCTAATAATAATGTGGTGAGTGCTGAATGTGAAATCATCGATACCATAGACGCTATCACCAACTCTCGGTTAGATGTACCTAAGTAACACAGTCCGCTCGGCCCAAAACTGGATGGTCCTGGCCCAATCCCCAGCAAATGGTTTCGGTCCACATTCGGTTCTGGCCGCACAATTCCAAAAGGCAATTGAATCGAGTCACTCCCACATTTTATGATGACGCATGGTAACGGCCCTGCTCCATTAGTTTGGTGGTACTGCTACTGCAACCAAAGAATTATGGACCCGTAACGTGCCATCATCTTCAAGGTATATACACTATTTCGGCTGTGACGAGTATTTCACAATCATGGTGTCAGCTGACGACGGTGCACGGTGGTGTCCTATTGCGTTGCAAGCAGCCAGAGTGAACCTTGCGAACTTGACACCCTTCGGCCAAAACTCTTCACTCATGTAGGTCGAGATATATTGAGTTAGTATGGTGTGACAAATGAACCTAAGGATTTTTGCTATAGTGCTTACCCGCACTCTGGGTATGAAATAAAGTCCCATGTAAATGTAACTTTAGTCTTTGAACAGGTTTGGAAACTTTAATGTTTCTTCTGTAGGTAGGCCAACGGCGCTACAGTCTGTAAGAGTTCCCAAAGATTTTCGATGAAACCGACTGAGACTTCGTGGCTTAGTTGGTTAGAGCACACCCGTACTTAGAGTGAGGCGCGGGTTCGAGTCCCGCCGGAGTCGAAAATTTTTGGGACTTTATTTCATATTTCTTATATGAACCTAAGCTTTCATTTAACGAGGGTCTAGCTTCTCGACGGGCAGCGAGAGACCGGTACTCATCTTCAGGCAGTCCTCCACAGCTTTTATCTGCGGACGCGTGTTATGTAAGGCTGATTTGAAGGGACTTCTGCTCTGAAGCCAGATGCGATAGCTACCAGTCCAAAACCGCTCCGGTTTTGTCCGGGCTTCCGGTGAACAACTTTTACATAAAAAAACATAAAACTTTGGTGAACCCATCCAAATCACAGGGTTCTTTTACAGACTTAATTGCTGCTTTTTTGATTTTGGTGCTAATAATAGCACCAAATTTTCTTAGGATTCGATGAACGACTATATATCGACGACCTCTGTGGCGCGGTGGGCGAAGGTCTGCCTGCGACGCAGGAGGTTGCGGGTTCGATTCCCGCCTCGGGACTAATGTGTGTACGATCTGCAGACATGTGTTCAGGGTGTTCTGGTCGTTTTCTATGTATAATAAAAAATATCTATCTATGTATTGTATTAAATTATGTATATCAGTTATCTAGTACCCATAACACAAGCTCTGCTTAGCTTGGGGCTAGATAATGCTGTGTGAATTGTCCAGAATTATTTATTTATATGTTTTATTGCAGCGTTGACAAAAAACATCAGAGAGGAATGTAAGCCCGGTTTTTGGTACAGTACGAGAGGTGACCCACACTGCAGGGAGTGCTTCTGCCTTAATGGAGTCATGGTTCTCTGTTACCTGAGCTTGTGCGAATCCGGTTCTAAGTTTAAGAGTAAGTTTATCGAATATTCCTTGTTGTTCGATGAGCAGATAGTATTAACAAGCGAGAGCTGATTTTGGTAGATTTTAGTAGAATTTCATAGAATAGAATAATTATCTATCTAGGTATAATGTGCTTCATTGCACAAAAGCTGCTACATAGGCGAACATAATGCTAGATAGCATTTTCTAGCTGCTAACCTTAGGATAGTGTGGACAACAAATTTTGTACCTAGGTAGTGCTACATTACAGAATTAAACAGAAAAACCAGAAAATAGTACATATAGCATAAATAAATACACATATAAACAGAATAAATATACTAATGACAATAATACTTACAGAATAAAGTTATAAGTGTATTATATGTATATTTAATGTGTATATAATTACGTAACGACTTATACTTGCGAAAGAAAGTAGTAAGAGACTTTAAATCGAAGACATTATTATTTATTGAGGATGCCTCACATTAGAATTCGATTGGAAGACTGTTCCAAAAGCGAGTAGCCTTTACAACGAAGGTTTTGTGGTATCCTACAGTGCAGTTCTAAGCTGCAGATAAAGCGGATTCAAAGGTTTTGAAGTCTTTCCATTTTGTTTAACCGCTTACTATACTCCGCCGCGCGATAATTTGTGCCGTCGATTAAACTCGGGCGTCCGCGATCCGCGGCACTTGATTTATCTGAGCGCAGCGTCTATTTATACTTCAATCACCTGCGCATCAACGATTTTAGCGCGGCTCGCGCGGTTTTTTCAGCTGCCACATATTAATAAATTTCTCATAAACACCAACATGCACACCAAAAATATTAGCATTTTCTGAAAGCTTGTTTCATTCTTGATATCCTAGCTTGTAATTAGATGCATTGAATTAACTACTACATCAAAATATGGGAAAGAAGCCAGCAGTACCACATTCAGAAACCAAAACACCGCGAGAGATTAATCAATTAATTTCTCTTAAACACCAACATTCACACCAAAACTATTAGTATTTTCTGAAAGCTTGTTTCATTTTTGATATGCTAGTTTGTAATTATGATGCATTGAATTAACTACTACATCAAAATATGGGAAAGAAGCCATCAGTACCACATTCAGAAACCAAAACACTGCGAGAGTCACAGATCAAATTAATCAATCCTCTTTCGCCATAGACAGTTTTCGATCGTCCAGGTTTATTCCGAGTGAGATAGCACTCGGTGTATCTATCTTTTTTCATTGGAAAAAGCGAGACAAAGAGTTTAGTCTAATCTGACCCGAAATTTTAAAACGGCGAGTGCAGTAGCCGCGGTGTATTGACGGCTTTTTCCAAAACGGTTACTGTAGTCACCGAAGTGAAGCAAGCGGAACAGGAACTATAAATTTCACTAAAATCTACCAAAATCAGACCTCGCCGACCACCAAAAAAATACGAAGAAATGAGAAACGAGTAATAATAAATGTAAATTTGACGATCTCTGTGGCGCGGTGGGCGAAGGTCTGCCTGCGGCGCTAGAGGTTGCGGGTTCGTTTCCTGCCTCGGGACAAATGTTTGTACGATCTACAGACATTTGTTCAGGGTGTTCTGGTCGTTTTCTATGTATAATAAAAAATTATGTCTATGTAATATATTATATTACGTATATCAGATATCTAGTACCCATAACACAAGCTCTGCTTAGCTTGGGGCTAGGTAATGCTGTGTGAATTGTCCAGCATTATTTATTATTATTAATTATTGTGTCAAGCAACTGTCTTTCTTCGTCGAAATAGAGGGCATCAGTTTCTTTCTCACTACGTACTACACTAGTCTACACAACTGGGCATAATTTCAGACCCAGAAAGACAAAAAGAGCGCTTGCAATGTAAACAGGCTATATGTCAGTCCTAAGTGGTTGAGTCACATCATCACAGCCTACATTAGACATAGGCCTCCCCTAATGAGCGCCATAGCGCCCTGTCTTCAGCTTGCCGCACTCTGCCAGCAGTCTTTCGCAAATCGTCATCCAACCTGGTCGAAGGGCGTCCTACACTACGTTTGCCGAGTCGCGGTATCCTCTCAAGAACACGTTTACCCCAGCGGTTGTCGGTTCTTCTCGAAATATGACCGGCCCACTGCCACTTCAGCTTGCTAATCCTTTGAGCTATGTCGATAACCTTGATTCTCTGTTGGATGTATTCGTTGCGAATCCTATTCTTCAGAGAAACTTCGAGTATAGCGCTCTCCATAGCTCGCTGGGCGGCTTTTAGCTAGTGGACTAGAATCAGTCAAAATATGGCAAAATTCTCTAAGTTCACTGAAAATGATGCTAGGACAGCACTACGGTGATATACATGTTTTAGTTCCATTCCAGCTGCAAGGGAAAAAAACTTAGGAATGGTGATAGGGCGGATCCGCAGCAAATAATAGATCCATATTTAATAATCGTCTTACAATTTTTTTGTAGGTTTGTAGATCAACTAAGTAAAGCTTTTTTAATTTCAGACGTGAACGTGGAAGACACTATAGAGTCACCTGATGATTTACCAGGTTCGTATACATATACTTGTCATCGAACTTGTTCTCGCTCACTAAATTATTATTTTATTTATTCTTCTTTCTCTTTCTTTGCTGTGTGAATTGTGCAGCACTATTTATTTATTCTTTTAGTTTAACTCTCGGTATTTCATACCAATACAATTTGCAATTTCTTGATTTGTCTTGATTATGCTGTCAAATTCATTTTAATGGCCAACCTATTTTACCAAGAATATTTTTAACATTATCAAAAAAAAAAGTAGTACCAAATATAAGTGAAATTATTTCTGTTACAGACGCAATCCTGCTGCAATTAAATTAAATAATATTTTTCTCCTCAGAGCGCTGTAATTTAGGTGACTTTATACGTGACAGATGTACAAAATGCGTGTGCGACAATAGAATGTTGTGGGCGTGTGAATCAAAATGCGACATCACTCTAAGTAATAAAAAAAAGAAGGGATTGAATGGCAAATTTAAAGGTCGAAAAAAGATAAGAGGCAGCTTTCAAAAGTTAAGCAGCAGCTTTCTCAATGGCGGAGGGGGCAGCGGCAGTGGTGGTGGAGGTGGTGGCGGCGGAGGTGGTGGTGGTGGCAGTGGCTGGGGTGGCGGATGGGGTGGTGGATGGGGTGGCGGTAGTGGTGGTGGTGGCGGAGGTGGCGGTGGTGGCGGTGGTGGCGGTGGCGGCTGGGGTGGTGGTTGGGGTGGCAGTGGCACTGGTGGCGAAGGGTGGGGCGGCGGTAATGTTGGTGCTGGCGGTGGAAACGGTGGGTGGGGTGGTGATTGGAGTGGCGGATGGGGTAGCCCTAATGGTGGCGGTGGCTTTCCTAATGGTGGCGGTGGCTTTCCCAATGGTAGGTACAGTTATTGACTGTATTAAACATTGTGAAATAATTATTAAGCATTGGTTAATAATTACGAACTTATAATCTGTATAATATGTAAATGGAGAAAGTGTATTAAATAAAATGGGCAAGAATAGCAGCAATTCTTATATAATATATTCAAATTTGACGTTAAGTTTAGCTATAGATTATAATTTATTGCACAATTTTTTTCTTTACTTCATTGTATCTACAAACTTTTACTCTACCAGGTAACAACGGTTTTGGTGGCTTTGGTCCCGATTTCAGTGGTGATGGCGGTATGCCAAAATTTATGCAAGATATGTTCAATAACATTCCTGGATCAAACTTTGGACCGAACAATAACGGCGGTAACGGTGGTGTAATAAATAATGAAAACATGCCATATAACAACAATCAAAATTTTGTGGACTTTGGACAAAATAGCAATGGAAACAACGGTTTTACAAATAACGGAAACGGGCCGAATAGTAACAACCCAAATGGTGGAGGCTTGGGACCAAATAATAATGGCGGCGGTGGTTCCTCAAATGATGGTCACCAGCCTCATAATAACCACCCTAACGGTGGTGACTTTGGACCAAATAACAATGGAAATAAAGGTTTTCCAAGTAACGAAAACGGGCCGAATAGTAACAACGCAAATGGTGGAGGCTTGGGACCAAATAATAATGGTGGCGGTGGTTTCTCAAATGATGGTCACCAGCCTCATAATAACCACCCTAACGGCGGTGACTATGCACAAAATGACAACGGAAACAAAGGTTTTCCAAGTAACGGAAACGGGCCGAATAGTAACAACCCAAATGGTGGAGGCTTGGGACCAAATAATAATGGTGGCGGTGGTTTCTCAAATGATGGTCACAAGCCTCATAATAACCACCCTAACGTTGGTGACTTTGCACAAAACAACAATGGAAACACTGATTTTACAAATAACGGAAACGGGCCGAATAGTAACAACCCAAATGGTGGAGGCTTGGGACCAAATAATAATGGTGGCGGTGGTTTCTCAAATGATGGTCACAAGCCTCATAATAACCACCCTAACGGTGGTGACTTTGCACAAAACAACAATGGAAACACTGATTTTACAAATAACGGAAACGGGCCGAATAGTAACAACCCAAATGGTGGAGGCTTGGGACCAAATAATAATGGCGGTGGTGGTTTCTCAAATGATGGTCACAAGCCTCATAATAACCACCCTAACGGTGGTGACTTTGCACAAAACAACAATGAAAACACTGATTTTACAAATAACGGAAACGGGCCAAATAGTAACAACCCGAATGGTGGAGGCTTGGGACCAAATAATAATGTCGGCGGTGGTTTCTCAAATGATGGTCACCAGCCTCATAATAACCGCCCAAACGGTGGTGACTTTGCACAAAACAACAATGAAAACACTGATTTTACAAATAACGGAATCGGGCCGAATAGTAACAACCCAAATGGTGGAGGCTTGGGACCAAATAATAATGGCGGCGCTGGTTCCTCAAATGATGGTCACCAGCCTCATAATAACCACCCTTACGGTGGTGACTTTGGACCAAATAGCAATGGAAACAACGGTTTTACAAATAACGGAAACGGGCCGAATAGTAACAACCCAAATGGTGGAGGCTTGGGACCAAATAATAATGGCGGCGGTGGTTTTTCAAATGATGGTCATCAGCCTCATAATAACCACCCTAACGGTGGTGACTTTGGACCAAATAACAATGCAAACAACGGTTTTACAAATAACGGCAACGGGCCGAATAGTTACAACCCAAATGGTGGAGGCTTGGGACCAAATAATAATGGCGGCGCTGGTTCCTCAAATGATGGTCACCAGCCTCATAATAACCACCCTTACGGTGGTGACTTTGGACCAAATAGCAATGGAAACAACGGTTTTACAAATAACGGAAACGGGCCGAATAGTAACAACCCAAATGGTGGAGGCTTGGGACCAAATAATAATGGCGGCGGTGGTTCCTCAAATGATGGTTATCAGCCTCATAATAACCATCCAAACGGACCAGATCACAACGGACACGGTGGTTTTCCTAATGATGGACACGGGTCGAATAATAATAATTATCCCTATGGTGGAGAATTTGGGCCAAGCAATAAAGGCAGCGATGGTTTTCCAAATCATAATCATCAACCTCCTAATAACCACCCAAACGATGGTGACTTTGAACAAAATTACAACGGAAACGGCGGTTTTCCAAGTGACGGGCACGGACCAAGTCATAACTACCCAAATAGAGGTGACTTTGGTCCAGATCATGACGGGGTCAATTATCAAAATAAAAACGATTTGAATAGAAAGCATCCAAATGGTGGGGACTTGGGAACATGGAATGGTGGACAAGTACCAAATCATCAGCCTAATCATGGACCTGAATCTGACCTGAACAGGAGAGGGCCGCTTTGCATCGCGGGACAGTATTTTACGCAGGGTACTATGAACTCGTGCCAAGGATGTTACTGCTCTGCCCAAAATCAATGGAAGTGCTACAGCATCAGGGGAGCTTGCAGAGGTATATCTAATTCTATTAAGTAAATCACACTTCTATACAATATAATTGCAATAGTTATAATGGGATAAGCAAATGGGCCGTCAGAGTGAATGGCACTCTTACTAGGTTCCATCGATCATTTACTGCATTTTCATTTAAAATTATAATAATAAACATTGAGCGGTGAAAATTATATGAGTGATACACTCGTAATAAATCTGAATAGATCAGCTGAAGTTAAGCAGTTTAATCATTGCCATAACAATGCATCATCTCGCTGGATTAGCTAGCATTCCCAACACTCAATTCCAAAAACGTCAATTTGAAGTGTAAATAATTTCACCGCAAACATACCCTGATTTGATGGTAAATAAGGCGTCCTTGAGGCAGACCACCTGCCAGACGGTTTGATAATATCGTCAGGGTAACCGAAAGACTGTGCATCAGGATCGTATAGAACCGAGCAAGCAACCATGTAAAAGTACAGTAACAGTAGCTGTCAGGATCGGAGCTTTTTGATTGCCGACTCTGCCGAGTGCCGGATGAGTGATGATGACAGTATGTCGTATACACATACACTGTACATCTTGTCAAAGGATGTACAGTCGATGTCGTTCTTCACAGAGTTCCTGTAAAGAATTACAACACAACATTGCTGTTTGGTAACGATTAATTTATTACCAATAAATTCTTGTTATCAATAACAAGAACTACCAATAAATTCTTGTTATCAATAACAAGGACTACCAATAAATTCTTGTTATCAATAACAAGAACTACCAATAAATTCTTGTTATCAATAACAAGAACTACCAATAAACTCTTGTTATCAATAACAAGAACTACCAATAAATTCTTGTTATCAATAACAAGAACTACCAATAAATTCTTGTTATCAATAACAAGAACTACCAATAAATTCTTGTTATCAATAACAAGAACTACCAATAAATTCTTGTTATCAATAACAAGAACTACCAATAAATTCTTGTTATCAATAACAAGAACTACCAATAAATTCTTGTTATCAATAACAAGAACTACCAATAAATTCTTGTTATCAATAACAAGAACTACCAATAAATTCTTGTTATCAATAACAAGAACTACCAATAAATTCTTGTTATCAATAACAAGAACTACCAATAAATTCTTGTTATCAATAACACTAACTACCAATGAATTAATCCTTTTTGCAGTATTTTTCTTCCCCAATCAAACTGAAGTAGTCGACGTGGACTTTTGCTGTCAATGTAGATCGTTCATTGTAACTTTTAGTTGATTTGAGTGGTTTTGCAAGTTTTACAACTTTGTAATAAGAAAAAACTTATTTTAAAGATAAATATATTTTTATTGCACAGAACATGGTATTCAAAGGTTACTAGGTTGTGAGCTCATGTTTCACTATTCAATAGCATGCAATTTATTAATAATTCTAGACTTAAAATTAATTAATTCATTAATGTCATAGAAATCACGACATTTAGCCAGTTAAATAGTTTCTTTTTAAAATATATAGTCATTCAATAATTTAATATAAATATTTCAAACGCGTGTATTCGTTTTATCTTAACTTTTTCTCGATTTATTTCTAGGTTATGGTAAGTAACGTTTTATTAAAATTATTGATACAAAATCGTTTTTTAGTTTCGAACTCCTCTTCCTCATTTGATTGCTATAAATGAGTGGTTATGAATTCAGTATTTTTATCCCGAGGACTAAAATGGTTCGACTCCGAAATAAGGAAGAGGTATAGAATTAGTCTTGTATAAAGAGTGATAAAACCGGGTTGGTCCCATATTTCCTAGGGATTACTATTTTTCCCGTAAATCTTAAATAAACCGTGTCGGTACCAAAATATAAATAAATTCGAAGTAGATTTTCAAGTTATACAAACCCATCAATCGTTTTACTCTTTCCATTTCGCCGTTGTCTTGCATAAGCATTTGTTTCCTTTCAGTTTTCACCCAGAAGTGCTCTCATGGCAAGCTGAAGAAGAGTCCCTCCAGGCCTTGCAGCGTGTGCTATTGCGGCGCTGACGGTACCTACTTCTGCGCTACGGACGAATATTGCGCATATTCTATCAAACGTGAGTCCATTTGAGCACAATAAGGACAGAAGTTGTATTCCAGAGCTTATTATACAATATTTCAATCCAATCCGATTCGCATCTTAAGTATGGAGAAGTTACAATTAAAAGTGTTGTATGTACTTCATTATGAGATCTGAACGTTTGAAATTGTATGAAAGCAGATGGCCTAGACAGTCTTATCTACGATATTCCTACGTTTCTTACATTTCGTCGCTTACGTTGAATAACTTACAAACAACAAAAATGATGCAGACATTGAAAGAGAGCGTAGGGCACTGGTAGTTAGCGGTAAAATGCTGGTCTGCAAGTTTTCCCGGTGTACAGAGCAAGTAAACGTTGCCATGACATGACTGCCAAAATTTAGGGAAGCTTGTGGGTTAGTCATACCAGTAACTCACTAGCGACCCTACGTATCCAATATTAAAATATTCTCAGGGTGATGTTTTGACTGCCTCGCGTCTGCAATGCATCGGGGATGTTTGTAGAGTATCAAACGGATGGCTTCGAAGCCATCATCCGCAAAAAACATCATCCCTGATCCGCAGAGTGCGGGACAGCCTAACAACATCCTGAAAACCATATCGGAAAGGTTCTAGTCGCGGCTGTAGGCAGGTCTCGTTCGCAGAGTGATTCCGGCAAACGTCTCTTCACTATCATGATCACTCTAGAAACGAGGCATGCGTTTGTAACTAATATTAGGCGTTTAGTATTTAGGGATACCCTACTAACAACACTCTTTCTTTCATTTTTTCATTGTTTATGCTTGATTCTAGATATCCGGAATAAAGAGACTTTTTTTTATAACGTGGCCTCAGTCTGTTTCTGCTTCTAGCTTGATTAGTGTGATAAAGTGTTAATGTGAAAGTGTGTTTAAACACAGTTTTTGTTCTTTTCAGCAAGCCATTGTGAAGCGACTGCGTGTGATTCGTTCTGTGCACAGTCTAACGCTAACATGGGCATATGTCATCAAGACAAATGTGTTTGTGTGCATTAAATATAATAGTATCATGTATAAAAAGTGTTTTACCAATTTATAAAAAAAACGTTCTAAATGATATCTGATCCTGTGAGTCTGTTTGTTTTGATATATAAGTCTGTTTGTTTTGATTCTTCAACTGCTTCGCAATAAACTTCTTCAAAATAATTGATAACATCGACGACTTATTTTTTATGACAGTTGATTGATTGATGATAAAAGATCCTTTAGTTTTATTTCTCAGTAGTATCGAAACACTCCATTTTTATAAGGGATTTTGTACAGCGAATCTACTTTCCACGTGCCGCGGACATGGATTCCGCGCGGTACTACGCAAATTCCATACAAAAATGGAATGTTTCGATAATTCGATTAGGTCTCGATACTTGAAACCAATTTGAAATGAAATGAAATCAGAAATGAAATTTATATTACCTAATGTAAGAGAACTCCCAACTAAGATAGTGCTATAGGATGAGATTGTTAACCTTGTCGACCAAAATTTTGTTCTCCATACAAGGTCTGAACGCTCTATTATATTATATAATTATATTTAGACTTTTCTAATGTTCATTTTGTCCAAGTATTGAAATAAATATAACTTGGTAGTGGTTTAATTTTTACTTCTTCCACTTGTGCACAAAAACTGAAGTTTAGTAGAAAAAATTAATCAAAAATCAACAATAAATTTTTTATATTTATAAACACTAGAAAACGTCAAATTCTTAAAATAAAACACTGACCCGGAAATAAAGTGATATTTCTGTCGCCTCGGTGTGTAGACTAAAGTAAAGAAGCGTCGAAGAAACCTTTAGCCAGTTAGTTGTTATTTTTCTAGTTGGAGCAAAACCAGTCTCAAGTTTTTATATCTCCTAGATAATCTGATATTTTGTAGTAAGCCTTTTGCATAGTTTTTTTATTATTTTAATCGATTTCAAATGTTTTTTCATAACCGAAAAAAATAACACCTACAAATTTATAAATTATTAAACAAAAAACTAAAAATAAAACTACACTCAATTTCGTTCGATAAAAACGCTACCCTTTTTCTGTGACGTCACCGTTCAGTTTGTCATCTCAAAGTGCTTCTGTTCCTTCACACAATATACAATTTTATAGCAATAAATGATATTCACCATCATGTTTTTTGTTTATGTGTTGTGTCTAATAACAAATTTTATTTATTTTCTTCTTTGAAAAAAGACATCCCGCCAAAACCTCCTGAAAAGACGGTGAACGGTGACGTCACGTTTAGAAATGTTGCAATTGGGTCTTAAAACACCTACTTATCAATGAATAAATTTCACAATGACAAAAAAAATCAAATGTAAAAAAAAATACGAAAATAAAAATGCAGAAAAATAATCAGCTTAAAAGTTACATGCATATACCCTATTCTCGCACGCAATGTATCTACTCTATTAATATGGCAAATACTGTCAAAATATCGAGTGATTGCTTCGAATCAAACAAGCGTATTCTCAACATCTGCAATTCGATATTTATCGAGGGCTTTTTTCGATAAGTTGCTCGATATGCAACGAGTGGTCCCGCGCACTTTTTCGCATTATCGAAGAGTGAAAGAAGAACATCATATCCACCTGGCTAGACAAGACGTCTAGCCAGGTGGAATGATGACCGGTGCCGATCCATATTTATCGAGCCGTGATTTCCACTCAAAAACACGTCATCCAACAAATATTATTTTTATTGAAAATGCATCTTATTTGTTAATGCACACAAGCACATTTTTCTTGGTGGCATATCCCCATGTTAGCGTTGGAGTCCGTGCAAAAACTGTGGCAGGCGGCGGCCTCGCAGTGGGTCGCTGAAAAGGACATAACGTGTGAATTTAAAATAAATAGCATGTAAAAATATAAGTAACAAGCTTCTGCCCGCTGCTTCGAATGCGTTTTTAAAATAGCCTATACATCCCCGGGATATTTATTATTGTATGAATATATCTATCGATAAAATAATAACTCAAATCGTAGCTACCTCTAGATTGTTTGCAACAGTTTGCAGATAGCTTAATTTTTTCTATTGTAAATACTAGTTTTAATTTGCTATTTGATTGTTATTTTCTATTTGAATAAAGATATAATCTTTAAATAATAACACGTTTTACAAAAGCTATTATTATATTATATATTACTCTAAGTCGGTTCAAAAATACAATTTGAAAACTCACGTTTGATAGAGTACGCGCAATACTCGTCAGTTGCACAGAAGAGAGTACCGTCGTTGCCGCAATAGCACACGCTGCAAGGCCTAGAGGGACTCTTCTTCAGCTTGCCAGGAGAACACTTCTGGGTGTTAACTGAATCAAAATCATACGAGTAGATATAATAGTTTAAAGGATGTTGGAGTTTGACAGGGAAAAAAGGTTCAAAGGAATCAAGTCATCGAAGTAATGAAAATATAATAAATAAATAAATAAAATAAAATCGTTTATTTCAGGCAACATCAGTCTAGTACAGGATGTAAAAAACTAAAAACTAACTTTTAATTTAAATTTGTTATTTGATTGTTATTTTCTTTTTGAATAAATGTATTATATTACAAAAAAAAAAAAAAAAAAAAAAAGGTCCATATTAAATATATAACCTTATCTAAGATACATAAAATAAACCTATTTACTAGCACGTAGTGTTTTGTGATGTGTGACACTCAATATGTGCTGCGACTGGTAATCGTCCGCGAAAACGGCAGAACAGGACATTCTTCGGCCAGAATTCTTCCTTAGTGAAGGTTGAAAGTCTCAGTTGGAATACGCTCAAACGACTTAAAGTCATTATGAAGCGACCCGGGTACGAACCCACGCTACGTCACCAGGAGTGATTTTAAATAATGCAATTCTTACCATATCCTGGAACATAAAAAATGATTTCAATAAGTACGTCGCATTATTGCACTAACGTTATACATCCGAGAGTTTCTATTCATGGATAGATAGATGGTCTTAACTATTACGTTGGTATTGTTGCAGAATCGTCCGTATGTGAAAGAAACTAGGTAGTACGTGCTTTGCTATTTGCACAGAGATTGTTTTCAACCTTGACATTTGTGACTTCTCTCCATCTGAAGTTTCTTGCATTTAGCATAAGGATAGATAAAAACAGAGTAGAAGGGACTCTTCTTTGACCGAGTCCCGAACGCCGCCATTTATATACCTACTTTCCCCTTCACGTTGTCACGCCCCTCTGTCGTCCAGGCGTGTTACTAGGGTTACTACTGTTAATTGCCTATATAACCACAATTTTGTGAAAAAGACACATCCGTGGGGGCTCTGACAAGGGCCTCTAACGTTTCAACAACCATCTAAAACGTGTTTTATGCAAGCCCAGAATTTTGACGAAAATATAATGAATAAGCAATGATGTCAGGCCATATGAGTTAATGAGTATACAGCTTGACATCGGGTGAACTAACTGCTTATAAATAGGTATTCATACTAGAAAACTTTTAAATACCTCGGCAAGGGCCTCTGAGGCTGTAGCACTTCCATTGATTTGTAGCGGTGCAGTAACATCCCTGGCAAGAAAAGCTCGTGCCCTGCGTAAAATACTGCCCCGCGAGACAATACGGCCCTCTTTTGTTCTGGTGAGGTAGTCCGCCACTTGGCCCGTGACCTGGACCGTGACCTGGCCCGTGACCAGGCCCGTGACCTGGCCCGTGACCAGGCCCGTGACCTGGCCCGTGACCAGGCCCGTGACCTGGCCCGTGTTCTGGTCCATGTACTCCGTCTTGAAAACCACCGTTGCCATTATGATTTTGTCCAAAGTCACCGCCGCCGTTTGGATGGTTATTATCTGGTCCGTGTACTCCGTTCGGAAAACCACCGTTGCCATTATGATTTGGTCCAAAGTCACCGCCGCCGTTTGGATGGTTATTATCTGGTCCGTGTACTCCGTTTGGAAAACCACCGTTGCCATTATGATTTGGTCCAAAGTCACCGCCGCCGTTTGGATGGTTATTATCTGGTCCATGTACTCCGTTTGGAAAACCACCGTTGCCATTATGATTTGGTCCAAAGTCACCGCCGCCGTTTGGATGGTTATTATCTGGTCCATGTACTCCGTTTGGAAAACCACCGTTGCCATTATGATTTGGTCCAAAGTCACCGCCGCCGTTTGGATGGTTATTCACTGGTCCATGTACTCCGTTTGTAAAACCACCGTTGCCATTGTGATTTGGTCCAAAGTCACCGCCGTTTGGATAGTTATTCTCTGGTGCATGTACCCCGTTTGGAAAATCACTGTTGCCACTGTGAGTTGGTTCAAAGTCACCGCCGCCGTTTCGATAGTTATTATCTGACCCACTTGGAAAGCCTAAGTTGTCATTGTGATTTACTCCAAATTCACCGCCAATTGGATAGGTATTATCTTGTCCATGCATTCCGTTAGGAAAACCACCGTTGCCGCTGCGACTTGGTTCAAAGTCACCGTTTGGATAGTTATTGTTGTGCCTTAATTTTACGAGATTAGGTTTACGAGTTCGCATTTTTTGGCGAGATGTTAGTTTCTTCCTTGATTTTCCATTAGTGTATATCCAATCTTCATCAATCGATAAAAAACCACCACCGTTATTGGGATGACCTTTGTTATTGGAATGACCGTCGTTAGAGGGGTAGTCACGGTTATTGGGATAGTCGCGGTTATTAGGATAGTCGCGGTTATTGGGATAGTCACCGTCTTTGGTATTGACAAAACTATTAGGATGAAAACCGTTATTGTCATTGCCACCGTTATTAGTATTTACATTGTTATTGGAATAGCCACCGTCATTGGGATAGCCGCGGTTATTCTGATTGCCACCGTTATTGGGATAACCACCGTTATTGGGATAGCCGCCGTTATTGGGATTGCCACCGTTATTTGGATTGCCACCGTTATTGGGATTGCCACCGTTATTGGGATTGCCACCGTTATTGGAATTGCCACCGTTATTGATATTGCCACCGTTATTGAGATTGCCACCGTTATTGGGATTGCCACCGTTATTGGAATTGCCACCGTTATTGGAATTGCCACCGTTATTAGGTTGGCCGTTGTTATTGGGATTGCCACCGTTATAAGTTTGGTCACCGTTATTGGGATTGAAACCATTATTATGTTGACCGTGGTTATTGGGATTGCCACCGTGATTAGGTTGACCGCCGTTATTGTTATAGCCACCGTCATTAGGGTGAACGCCGTTATTTGGATGGCCACCGTTATTAGGATGGCCACCGTGATTGGGATAGCCGTGGTTCTTGGGTTTGCGGCCGTTATAAGGGTGAATGCCTTTCTTGTAATTGCCATCGCTATTATGATGACCACCATTATTGGGATTCATATTATTATTTGAATGGCCACCACCACCGCCATTTCCATTACCAAAGCCGCTCCCTCCACTACCACCACCCCAACCGCCGCCCCATCCGCTGCCCCAACCTCCGCCGCTACCACTGCCGCTGCCGCCGCCACCACCGCCACCACCACTGAAGCCAACGGGGCCAGGTGCGCTAAATCCGCTTACACGACTAAAGTCGACCCATTCGCTCCAAACGCTTTCTTTACCGCCGCCGCCCCCGCCGATGCCACCTCCACTACCAAACCCACTACCACCACCACCGCCACCACCGCCCCAACCACCGCCGCTACCACCGCCGCCGTCACCACCACCGCTGCCCCAACCGCCGCCGCTACCACTGCCGCCATCACCGCCACCGCCACCCCAACCACCACCGCTACCACCACCGCCATCACCGCCACCGCTGCCCCAACCGCCGCCGCTTCCACTGCCGCCATCACCGCCACCGCCGCCCCAACCCCCTCCGCTACCACCACCACCGTCACCGCCACCGCCACCCCAACCGCCGCCACTACCACTGCCGCCATTACCGCCACCGCCGCCACCGCCACCGCTGCCACTTCCACTATTACCACCACCCCAACCGCTTCCCCAACCGCCGCCGCTTCCGCCACCGTTGCCACCGCCGCTGCCGCCGCCGCTGCCGCCGCTGCTTCCTCCGCCGCTTCCCCCGCCGCTGCCGCCGCCGCTGCCGCCGCCGCTGCCCCCGCCGCTTCCACCACCGCTGCCGCCGCCGCTACCACCACCGCTGCCGCCGCCGCTACCACCACCGCTGCCGCCGCCGCTGCCGCCGCCGCTGCCACTGCCGCTTCCGCCGCCGCTGCTGCCGCCGCTACCACCGCCACTGCCACCACCGCTGCCGCCGCCACTACCGCCAACAAAGCTGCCGCTTAACTGTTGAATGCCGCCGCCACTACCGCCAACAAAGCTGCCGCTTAACTGTTGAATGCCGCCGCTTAAATTTTGAATGGCGCCGTTTAATTTTTTGCGACCCTTAATTTCACCATTCAATGCGCTTTTTTTTCTTTTTTTACTATTTAACGTGGTATCGCATGTTGATTTACATGACCATGTAGTTCTATCGGTGCATCGGCATTTTGTGCATTTGTCATGTAAGTAGTCTCCGTCACGACAGGACTCTGAACAAAAAAAATATGGTTATTTTATTAGGAGTTTACATATTGACATATCTTATCTAAGAGCCTATTTTAGCAATACATTTAGAATAATTATTTATTAGTATTTTAGCTGCTGCATCAACAAGTCTACGTGAAAATAATAAACAATTAAAATAAAAAAAGTAGGCACAATGAGCTCGCTTGGTTAGCGTAAGTTGTTGTTCTTCTTCTTCTTCTTAAGTAGAGAGAGAGAGGGAGAGATAGGAAGTAAGTAGCTCGTGGCTTAAGCAATTATACAAAAAGTGGAGGTATACAAACCTGGCAAATCATCAGGCGATACTAGAAATACCGCTTCTACTTCTGAAATATGAAAAAAGTATTTTTTTAGGAAAATAATTGCCACAGCCGCGATTTTGTCCGTTCGCCGTGTTAGCCAAAAAGTGGCTGAAGAATTGTAAGAAGTAATTCTAGTTAATAATTTGATCTAGTGTTTTTACGCAGTGTCTAGGGATCTTTGCAAAAACAAACTTCTTAGTCCGCTCCATATGACCATAAAATACAGTCGAGAAAGACAAACCTAGTAAATTAATAGAAAAAAAAACATTATCTTACTCTGCTGAATACCAGAGTCACACAGACTGACGTAGCAGAGAACCATGATTCCGTTGAGGCAGTAGCACTCCTTGCAGTGCGGGTCTCCCCTGGTACTGTACCATAAACCTGGCTTACAGTTTGTTTTGATATTTTGCCCAAGCGCTGCAATATAAATTAGGCAAATTATAAATATGTCGAAACAGATTCTAAAAACCGGCTTTAAGTCAAACCTACCCTGGTTTGACATAAAGCCGGTTTTTAGAACACGCGCGTTGCGCAGGGGTTTGAAGATTTTGGCCCTAACATCAGCCGCCATTTTGTTTTTTTTTCAAAGTCGCCGCACACAATGAAAGTTATACATATGTATTTGGATAGAGGACACTAAAATAAATAGAAAATGTTCGAAAACATAACGCCCTAAAGTGTTAGGTTTCTGAGATATTCACAGATGAAAATAAATATTTTTTTATTTATATGTGAATATCTCGGAAACCTGACGCTTTAGGGCATTATGTGATAGAACATTTTTAATTATGTTTTTTTTATTCTATCAAAATATATAACTCTCATTTTGCGCGGCGATTTTGAAAAAAAATTCAAATTTTAGGGCCAACCTCCATACAAAAATCTTCAAACCCTTTTTTGTAAGCGTTCGTAAAACCGGCTGATAGTGTTTCAATGTAATTTGAATTTGTGACGTGTCCAAGAGTCTTGTAAGATCAATTTGATATTTGGTACGAAAGGCTTCCGACGCCGATTTAGCTGGAAATTCAGGGTTTTAGTGTTTTTGCTGTTCAAAAAATAATTCAGTAAACTAGGAGGTAGTTGTGCATCTATTCTTAGCAATTTGCGATGGACCCACGCTAAATTTATACTCATTCAATAGTTGTTTTGGAGTCTAGATAATATGCAAAAGATTTGACACTAAAATCAACTGTCATACACACCAAAACGACGATTGGTTCGAAGTTAGTTTTAGCTTAATATTGTAAACCATTTAGTAAAAGCACATTTACTAAATGGTTTACAATATTCGCATATTTAATACCGTCTAGCTAGATACATTACTTGTAAATCGCAAGATAATACAAAATGCCAGAAAATGTTGAATCTGCCTCACGGTTGGTGATGGCCTTAGCAGTTTTATGCCTCAAGACGAGGGTTACTTGGTTTTCATGAATCAGCATCGTCTTGAAGTCCTATGTTTCTTTTTTTATAAAACGGAGCCCTATGTTTCTTTTAAACGGAGATCAGATGAAACATCCGTGACGTCTGGTAGTGCCGTGTCATACTCTGAGGTGGAACTTACTTGGACCGCACGAGGATGTCGTGCAGATGTACCTTCCGTTAGTGTTACACGTGCAAGAGTTGCAGTTGTCAGGTGTTGGTAGCATGGTTCCGGGCATGCAACGGGGTGGAGTCAAATCTGATATAATAAACGCGTTTATAAAATATATATAATTACATAAAGAACTAATTGAATTTGTTTTTTAACATATTGGATTTGGACTTGGATTTACACTTGAAACAATTGAGCTAACTGCGAACATTCTACATGCCTGTAGATTAGAATGCTCAACTGATCCAAATCAATACCAGACGGAAGCGTGTCAAAGACGCTCGACGAACGAGTTAATCGATGGCCTAACTAGTGACGCGCCATCGTCTAAGACGATTAGTCGATTTATATAATCGAATTAGATTTAAATGAGTTAATAAAATAGGTGCGGAGTATGTAACCAGTTTCTCGGAGTTTCTCTGAAGGATAGGATTCGCAAGTTGCGAATCCTATCCTTCAGAGAAACTCCGATTTGCGAATCGCAACGAATACATCCGACAGAGAACCAAGGTTATCGACATAGCTCAAAGGATTAGCAAGCTGAAGTGGCAGTGGGCTGGCCATATTTCAAGAAGAACCGACAACCGCTGGGGTAAACGTGTTCTTGAGTGGATACTGCGACTCGGAAAACGTAGTGTAGGATGCCCTCCGACCAGGTGGGATGACGATTTGCGAAAGACTGCTGGCAGATGCTGGATGCGGCAAGCTGAGGACAGGGCGCTATGGCGCTCAGTAGGGGAGGCCTATGTCCAGCAGTGGACTGGTATTAGGCTGATGATGATGTAACCAGTTACATTACAACACCTTAACTACTAATATGAGTTCAGAACAAAGTAGGAGACATATTTTTTTGTAAGAAAAAGTCTCACCGCTACACTTTTGGTTGGTGCAGAGAATCTTCCCAGCGCCGCAGTAACATTTGTTGCAGGTGTCAAAACTCATGATATTCTCGCCTTCTACGCAATTGCTTTCTAGGACAAACGAACAGAAAAGATCTTACATTTCGACTTGAAGCAAATAATACAACAGGTGAAGCATCTGAACGGACGACCGCCGTAGTACAGCGAGGTTGCGGTTTCAGGTCACTATAATGCACGACAATTTATTGCATGACCGAATAATGTACACTTTGATAATCCGTGTCAAAACCTATTAAAATTTGGATCCAAGACACGGATTATCAAAGTACATTATTCGGTCGTACAATAAATTGTCGTGCATTACAGTGACCCGCGGTTTCGATGCCTGCCTTAAATTTTTCGACCTTGTACAAAATATTTCAAAAAGTATGAAACAAACTACAAAAATTTCAAGCTCAGCTTGGGGCTAGATAATGCTGTGTGGATTGTCCAGCATTATTTATTTATTTATTATATTTAAATACCATCTTACCCATTATGCCAGTCATGGACAAACTCATCTTCTGATCTTTTTTTGCAACATGATTTTTATTTTGTCTTCTTCCTCCAAGAGCGGTTCTGTTTGATTTTTCTGAAATTATATTCAGTTTTAAGAATATCTTTATCTTCCATTTAACTGTTAAGCTTATAATGAGTGTCTTACCCAACGCGAATGTAGCCGGTTCCAGCAATTCATGTATTGCCGCAACTCTTCTATGATTTTTGTTAGTCCTACTGCTTTGTTGCTGGAATGCGGGATTTTCTACAATCATACAACAGTATTTGAAAAATCGAGAAGGAGGCCAAGAGGAGGATTCAGTTAGGTTGGGCAGCGTTTGGGAAGCTGCGTCGAGTCTTCTTGTCATCCATACCGCAATGCTTGAAAACGAAAGTTTTCAATCAGTGCGTCCTACCCGGCATGACCTACGGAGCTGAGACGTCGACACTCACGGTAGGGCTGGTCCACCAGTTTAAAGTCGCCCAGCGAGCTATGGAGAGAGCTATGCTCGGAGTTTCTCTGAAGGATAGGATTCGCAATGAATACATCCGACAGAGAACCAAGGTTATCGACATAGCTTAAAGGATTAGCAAGCTGATGAGGCAGTGGGCTGGCCATATATCAAGAAGAACCGACAACCGCAGGGGTAAACGTGTTCTTGAGTGGAGACCGCGGCTCGGTAAACGTAGTGTAGGACGCCCTCCGACCAGGTGGGATGACGATTTGCGAAAGACTGCTGGCAGATGCTGGATGCGGCAAGCTGAAGACAGGGCGCTAATAGCGCTCATTAGGGGAGGCCTATGTCCAGCAGTGGACTAGTACAGGCTGATGATAATGATGATTTGAAAAATCCGGTCGGCCAGTGAACTGCCTGTTGATTAATTTTTTGTTTTGATCTCAAATTCAGTGCGCACTGTCTTTCAATGGCGGCGACATTACATTGTATTCATTCTATTATCCAGAGGACGAAGCTTTCATATAATTATAATAGAACTTCACGTACAGTTAAGTTCTATTAATTTTATTTAGCTTCGTCCTTGGGATAACAGAAATTATTACAATCTCTTCGGACGATGTTTATGTGATAGAATTGTGATAGAACTTTACGTTAAAGTGGGAGTTGTTGGAAAGTAAACACAATAGTAATAAGTCAGTGTCATAGTATAGAACTGTCACTGTAAGGTTTATGACAGGCAGCTGTCAACGTCTCGAGATACGTCTTTCGGTAATGAAGCTTGTTCATTGTAATGACTTCGCAAGAAAATACCACGACACGAAGAAGCTTAGCAAATCTCTCATCTGCTGTTGTATCCCGCTTTTACGTAATAAAGTCTGTTCGCCCTATCAAGCAACCAGTGTTTTATTAGGTTATGGGCCCAGACACGAAGACTGCAATTTGGCGAACCTTAGCTGGCTGACGCAATAATAAAATTGTCGGCGCGGCAGCGGCGTTGCGTGCGGCGCGTGCACATGGGAAGATGGCGACTTCAAGCGCATGCAGTAATTCCACATCGAACTTCATTGGAATTGAAAAGCTTCGAGGTATTGAGAATTATAATTCATGGAAATATATGATGAAAATGATTCTGGTGCACGAGGACCTTTGGGAATGTGTTGAAAAAGGAGACGTGACTGATGCAAAGAAAGCACCACGTGCTCTCGCGAAAATTGCACTGGCTGTTAGTCCAACAGTCATCCCGCATATAAGGAATGCATCCTCGGCAAAGGAAGCTTGGGACAATCTGCAGAAAGCGTACGAAGACAAAGGCTTATGTAGGAGGCTCGGTCTGCTCAGATCACTCTTTGGAAGCAAGTTAAGTGAGAGCGAAACCATGGAGACCTACGTGAACAAGATAACCGAACTATCGCAACAATTGAGTGAGATAGGATCACCTCTTGAGGATGACTTTGTTGCAGTCATCATGCTGAGTGGACTAACCTCAGAATACGACCCATTCATTATGGCCATTGAAAACACAAGTGTGAAACTTTCAAGTAATGTAGTCAAGAGTAAATTACTACAAGAAAGTCTCAAGAGAGTCGACAAGGAGGAGAATGCTTCTGCCTTCATGGCCAAAAAGCAACCTCCGCGGTGCTTCAGGTGCAAGCAGGTGGGGCACTTTATAAAGGACTGTCCAAAGTCTGCTAAAAAGAAGAATGGACAGGAGCGACCTACACCGAAGGAAGCTGCAACGAAGACCAGTTTGCTGACGGCACTCTCTGTGAATATAAACAGTGACTCATGGTACATTGATAGCGGTGCCACAGGGCACATGTGTCATGACAGGAAAGTGATGTGTGACTTTTCAAGTGATGGGCGGTTAGAGGTGAACATTGCGAATGGTGAGAAACTTTATACGGCAGGACAGGGGTCAGTTCAAGTGCAAATGAAGAATAACACTATAAAGACAATAAGTGATGTTCATTTAGTACCTAATTTAACTACCAACTTATTGTCAGTTAGTGCCATGGTAAAGAAAGGTTATAAAGTGGTGTTTTGTTCTAAGGGCTGTAGAGTTCTGGATGATAATAAAGTAGTAGCTACTGCCAGTTTATGCAACGGGGTTTATCAGCTGGATGCAAAAGAAACAATGACTTGCAATTTGGTAGGGAATGTTTCTAGTGGTGTTTCAGATCTTTCACAAGATGGTGCAGTGAACGAGTCAAATGTAAGTTTACTAGCAGAGGCGCAGACTTCACAGCAGGGTGAGGTAGCTTCGCAGGAAGTTTGGCATCGACGCCTTGGGCACCTGAACCACAGAAGCATGGATTTATTGAAAAGAGGTATGGCTTCAGGTATCTTTTATAATTCCAGTACTTACCAACAGTGTATTGCCTGTATTGAGGGAAAACAAACTAAGTTACCATTTCCCAAGAAAAGTTTCAATAGAGCTACAGATATATTGAAATTAGTGCATACAGACTTGTGCGGACCTATGCCTTGCAGCTCTATCAATGGTAGAAAATATTTTCTTACTTTCATAGATGATTTCAGTAGGAAAACTTATGTTTATTTTCTGAAACAAAAGAGTGAGGTTTTTGAAAGGTTCAAGGAATGGAAGGCATTAGTAGAGAACCAAACTAATAGAAAATTAAAAGTGCTAAGGAGTGACAATGGTGGTGAATTTGTTAATTCTCAATTCCAGAAGTTTCTGAAGGAGAATGGCATTCAGCATCAGACAACGGTGCCACATTCTCCCCAGCAGAATGGAGTTGCGGAGAGAGCCAATAGAAGCATCATGGAGAAAGCCCGGTGCATGCTGAAAGAGGCAGGCCTAGAGAATAAATACTGGGCAGAAGCTGTCAACACCGCGGTTTACCTCAAAAATTTGTCACCTACAGTGTAGCAGTCAGAGGTTCCACTCCGGAGGAGAAATGGAGTGATAAAAAGGTATCCATTTCCCACTTACGTTCTTTTGGTTGTATTGCCTATGCCCATAAAGCAATCCGAACCAAGCTGGATTCAAAAGCAAAGAGGTGCATCTTTGTAGGGTACTGTGAAGATACAAAAGGCTATAGGCTCATAGATCCAGATAATCCAGCAGATTGCATAAAGGCCCGAAATGTGACGTTTTTAGAAAATAAATTCCTTAAAAACATTGTGTCACATGATGATAAACAGTACGATGAGACATTCTCACATATCAATTTTAATGAGAATAGGAATGATCACCCTCCTATGCTAACAGAATCATCTGCCGAGGAATGTTCTGATGACACAAATAATATTAATTTTCGTCGGGGCGGACACGTTACTCGGGGTACACAGAGGCAAGCGTGCAGAACAATTGCAATGGATGATTCTGAGAGCAAAGAGGAAAGCATTGAGACCAATGATGCTTTGGATGAAACGTACATTCCAGGTGAATCAGAATGGTACGAGAACTCGTCAGGGACTTCCAACTTCGAAGACAGCGAAGAGCCATGGTTGTCAGCGAATATAGTCAGTGGAGGAAATGATGGTGAACCTCAGACTGTATCTGAAGCACTGAGCAGTGCAGAGGCTGATAACTGGATGAAGGCAATGGAAGATGAGTATAAATCATTTGTAAACAATGAATGCTGGTCTCTTTGTGATAGAGTAAAAGGCCAGAATCCTGTTAAATGCAAATGGGTATTTAAGAAAAAGTTTGTCAATGGGGAAACAATGAAGTACAAGGCCAGACTTGTAGCAAAGGGCTTTACCCAAAAACAGGGTATAGACTACAATGAGACCTTCTCCCCGGTCGTGAGATACTCCAGTATTCGCGCATTGCTGGCCGTGGCGGCCGAGTACGATATGGAGGTAGAACATCTCGACGTGAAGACTGCGTTCCTCAATGGAGATCTTGAAGAAACGGTCTACATGGAGCAACCAGAAGCATTTGCTGTGAAGGGTATGGAAAACAAAGTTTATAAACTTCATAAGGCGATTTATGGTTTAAAACAGGCTTCTAAAGCTTGGTATGAAAAGATTAATAGTGTTCTAGTAGAAAAATTAATGTTCACAAAATCTTTGTCTGAGCCATGTGTCTACCATAAATCGAGCAAAAGCTCAAAAATAATAATAGCTCTATATGTTGATGATATTTTATTGTTTTCAACTAAAAATTCAAAGGAAAAGGATAAAATAAAAGAAAATCTCAAAAATGAGTTTGAAATTACAGATTTAGGGCCAGCTAGATATATTTTAGGTATGAGAATCTGTAAAAACAAAGGTATTTTTACACTAGATCAGTCTAGGTATATAGAAAAGGTTTTACAAAAGTTTAAAATGGAAGAATGTAAACCTGTTGCTACTCCTATGGAAGTAGGTACAACATTAACTAAATCAAATGAGTCGCTGCAAAATCAGAGTTGTAATTTTGATTATAGAGGCTTGATAGGATCTCTTATGTACATTACAGTTGGATCGCGACCAGACATTGCTCATGCAGTTAGTTATTTAAGTCAGTTTAATGACTGTTTTTCGGAAGCTCATTGTAAGGCGGCTAAGAGAGTTCTTCGTTATCTCAAAGGCACTAAAGATTGTTCTTTGGCGTTTCAGAAAGGTGGTTTGGAGATCACTGCGTTTGCAGACGCTGATTGGGGAAGAAACGAGTCGGATCGTCGTTCTTACACTGGTTATGTTTTCAGAATAGGAAAGTCTATTGTTTCTTGGGAAAGCAGAAAGCAAAAAACTGTTGCTTTATCAAGTACAGAAGCAGAGTACATGTCTCTCTCTGACGCATGTAAAGAGGCTTTGTTCCTTCGTAAATTTATGTAAGAATTACTTGATAAAACAATGAAGGTTGTCATCTTCAATGATAACCAATCTGCACAGAAACTGTGTTTAAATTCCATGTATCATTCCAGAACGAAACACATAGATATAAGACACCATTTTATTAGAGAAAATATTTATAATGGTTTAGTAGATGTAAAATATTTGTGTACTGATAGAATGGTAGCAGACTTGCTTACTAAGCCTTTGTTAAAAGAAAAGCATGAAAAGTTCTTGTATCAATTGTTGTTTAAACTATAGATGTTAGTTAGGAATTATTGTATTAATATTGGTTTAAGGGCCAGTGTTGGAAAGTAAACACAATAGTAATAAGTCAGTGTCATAGTATAGAACTGTCACTGTAAGGTTTATGACAGGCAGCTGTCAACGTCTCGAGATACGTCTTTCGGTAATGAAGCTTGTTCATTGTAATGACTTCGCAAGAAAATACCACGACACGAAGAAGCTTAGCAAATCTCTCATCTGCTGTTGTATCCCGCTTTTACGTAATAAAGTCTGTTCGCCCTATCAAGCAACCAGTGTTTTATTAGGAGTGATATAAGAAATAACGATAGAAGAGCTACGCAACAAATAGTGCATCGTGCTACTTTGTACTTTCAAGTAAGAGGTGGACATTTTGAGAACATTATACACCATGGTTAATGTTTTAATAATAAATGATTTCAATATGATTTTTTTTTCTTATAAACCCTAATTAAACCATCCATAAGATTAAGAGATGAAACGAGATAATGGCATGACCCGAGTGCCTTTCTTTAACAGTTGATAAATTATGTTGTGATTAAGATATAAACAAGCACTTTTTACCAACAGATAGATAAATCAATGTTTAATAACATTAAATAAATTAGGAAAAGTAGTGTTTAAAAAATTATTTACAAAAATCGATAAAAAAATTGTGATTTTGCATAAAAAACATCATAACCAATAATATTGCAAGGTTGTTAATTTACAAGTTTTTGTTTTTTTTTTACAATTTTAGTATTATGAAAAGCTCCTGTCATTTCCAATAATTGCTGAGTTTGTTGCAAAGTAATAACGTTTAGTTTTAAAGTTACACCGTTTTGTTAATATGGGGGTGGTCGGCACAAAGAAACGTAATTAAAAAACGTTTTCCGTCGATAAAAGGATAGGATAGGATAGGATAGGGGAAGGATTTGGCGTAGTTTTACCCATTTTCGTTTGTGCACCTTAAGCAGACTCACACTGAATAACTCAGTAACTTTTTTGTAGATCATGATAAGTGTAGTAATAATTACTCACCGTCCCTGCAGTTACGCCACGTACAGACATACAGCTGTCCACCCAGACAAACGCAGTCATTGCAGAAAAAGTGCCATGTCGGTCCCTTCACACACTGCCACGCTGCAAAACGTTTCATTAAAAAATACTGTTATCAAGCTGTTGTAAATACAAAAAAACAACTTTTCGTGTCTAAATAAAAGTTATTATTAGGAAAAAAAGAGTCACGTGGAACGCTTATTTCGTCTAGATGAAACCTTTTACTTTGTAATTGCGACGTTTTAGTACAAAGGTTAGATAAAATTTGATTGTATAAAATAGCGATGAGGTATTAGTAAAATTATATCAAGTAAAAATATTAAACCCAATAATGTTGTTTTTTCAATTATAGTAAATATGGAGGTATAATAGCAAGGACAGATTGGATAGTTTTCTATGAATGTTAATGTTAATTATTCTTCCGTAATATTTTTTTCTTAACCCATTATTTCCCTTATTCAGATTAATACTAAGTAGGGCGAAACTTAGTATAGATAATACCTTCTTCCGGTAGTAGGTAATCAAGGACTGCGTTCAATGCTGAAAGAAATAGAGTTATCGATATATTGTTTTGTATGGTTTATTTGGGTAGGTAATAGAAATATTCTCTTGCAATTTTTTTTATCGTGAAACCATGCTTATTCATCATTCTATGTTTGAGTGAACATTGTAGCTCATAGCTCAAGTATAAATGTTAAAGTCATTTCTAACGGGATATTTACCATGATTCGATTTTTGAGTTTTCCAAGTTCTTCCGTGATCATGGCGCTTGAAACTGTGCCGAAATATTTGTAAAACTCAAAAATCGAATCATGGTAAACATCCCGTTATAAATGACTTTATAGTTTTAAAAGTTTTAACAATTATAAATGACTGAGCAAGCTTTTATGATACAGGCCTTAGAGAAAGGGTAATTTAAGATTATTTATCGCGTAAATAATAAATCGCGAAATTTTTAAAAGTTTTATGTAAAGGGTTAAGTTACTCGATATTCACTTACCTTTACCTCCCCCTCCTTGGCCAATTCCTTGTCTCCGCAGGGTCAGGGAACTCCTATTGTGATGAGCTTCAATAGTAAACTGACATAGTATCTGAAATAACGTAATTTTTAAAGCGGTTTTAGGATTTACGTAAGAAGCTTGGTTTTATTGTTATAAAGTTATATTTTTATAATGACTATTTATAAACCTGTTTCTAGTATTAAAGTTGATTTGTCTAAGTGCTGATTTTGTAAGCCTAAAGAAATAAATTGACTTTGACTTTGAAAGCGGATGGCGTTGAGCTAGCAGGTATACAAATAAATACAACTGAAAAATCCGCGCGTCATCTAGTCTCAAAGCAAGGAGAGGCTGTGTTATGGTAATACACTGATATACTTAAGGCGCATACCCCACCCAAAGTAGCGCCGCCACCTAATTTATATTATTATTTCGTTTAACAAAGGAAATTTCAAAAATCCATCGCACAGTTTGTGATACCTCTTATAAGCTTTTTTTAATGTCTCTGTAATAGTTTTATTCTATTTAGTTCAGGCAGAGATTGGTGGCCTCCAAGGGCAACTTCGATTCACTGCCTAAACTAAATAGAATAAAAACATAATAGAGGCATTAAAAAAAAGCTTTTAAAAAGATGGCTCAAATAGGTAACCTTATTTGAGCCGTCTGGGGTACCCTAGGTCCGTGGGGTCCTGGAGCACACGCGATGTACAAAGATACTTACAGCACTTCTCATAGAACCAACAGGTGATCGGAATGCTGGCTTCTATTTCCGTCATCATCATCATCAGGATATGGTAGTCCACTACTGTACATAGGCTCTCCTAATGAACGCCATAGCGCGCTGTCTTCAGCTTGCCGCATCCAGCATCTATCAGCAGTCTTTCGCAAATCGTCATCCCACCTGGTCGAAGGGCGTCCTACACTACGTTTGCCGAGTCGCGGTATCCTCTCAAGAACACGTTTACCCCAGCGGTTGTCGCTTCTTCTCGAGATATGACCGGCCCACTGCCACTTCAGCTTGCTAATCCTTTTAGCTATGTCGATAACCTTGGTTCTCTGTCGGATGTATTCGTTATGAATTCTATCCTTCAAAGAAACTCCGAGCATATTATATTATTGCCAACAAATTAGAATCGCTGTTCAACGTGGCTGCATTCTGGGCACTCGCCTTCTGGTGACGGCTTAGATTATTAGAAAATAAAGTGTACTTATATACAACATGTAATTGTTTTATTCTGTCATTGTTGTGTTTTTTCATAATTTGACGACCTCTCTGTGGCGCGGTGGGCGAAGGCAAGAGGTTGCGGGTTCGATTTCCACCTCGGAACAAATGTGTGTACGATCTGCAGACATTTTGTTCAGGGTGTTCTGGTCGTTTTCTATGTATAACAAAAAACATCTATCTATGTATTGTGTTAAAGTATATCAGTTATCTAGTACCCATAACACAAGCTCTGCTTAGGTTGGGGCTAGCTAATGCTGTGTGAATTGTCCAGCATTGTTATTATTATTTATTATTTTATAATGATTTCTCTGGTGTCAATAAAATTCTGTAAGAACAGTCTGTTTTTAATGAAATTTAGTGACACCAGAGACAATATCGGTACTAATCTATTCTTGAGTTCTCGCTTCTGGTTCGCGACTAACTTTTAATGTCCTTCAATAAGCATTTGGCCCTAAAAATTAGCGCAAAAAAAAACTCACAATCCATAGCCAGAGTACACTCTCCCACATCTTTTCGTAAATGAAACATTAATTAGAATTACAGTGACATCATGAGGCGGGTCGAATTATTCATAATTACTTAATTAAAAGAAAAAAAAACTGTAATTAACATCAGCTAGAAAGTTCAAGTACAATTATGTACTAGCGATAGTATTAAAGAAATATGAATGAATGAATAATGCCTAAAATTTTTGATTAGTTTCATCATTCGTTCAAATTGGATATTTTTTTAAGAAATATAAAATGAGTATCGTTGGCATTTTATTGGTAAGAATTTCTAATAAATGTAGAGCTTGAAATTGCATTTATTTATTTATTAGGAAAGCAACGCCAACAGCGTAATACATAGAGAATTCTCAAAGATAAGTCGACTTATTTAGGCAGGATCTACTGTAAAAGCTAATAACAACGTTGGGCCCCACCCTCAGTATCTCACCTCCTCAACAGCCTATAATGGTCCACTGCTGGACGCAGCCTCCCCCTGATTTTTTTATCTCATTTAATGCCCATAATCTACACGCGGGCATGCGGGTTGGGGATTGCAGTTCGGTGGCAGATCTGTTCTGTAAGAGGCGCTGCTGCCCGCCCCGGTCCCTTAGTCGCCTTTTACGACACCCACGGGAAGAGTTGGGGTGGTGCAAATTCTAAGCCGGCACCACACGGCTTCTTAGTTGTTTAGAGCATATCCTCAGTACATCATCATTATCATCATCATCGGCCTATACTGGTCCACTGCTGGACATAGGCCTCCCCTAATGAGCGCCATAATGCCCTGTCTTCAGCTTGCCGCATCCAGCATCTGCCAGCAGTCTTTCGCAAATCGTCATCCCACCTGGTCGGAGGGCGTCCTACACTACGTTTGCCGAGTCGCGGTCTCCACTCAAGAACACGTTTACTCCAACGGTTTTCGGTTCTTCTCGAGATATGGTCAGCCCACTGCCACTTCAGCTTGCTAATCCTTTGAGCTATGTCGATAACCTTGGTTCTCTGTCGGATGTATTCGTTGCGAATCCTATCCTTCAGAGAAACTCCGAGCATACCCTCAGTACAGCTGTGCTCTAACCAACTAAGCGACATCCTTTGTCGGTTCGTAGAAAATCGTTTTGGACCTCTTACGGCTCTAGCCTTTAGAACACCAACTTTATTCTACTTCATAATTCTACAGATAATAGTATGGTACATTTGCTACGTGGAAGGATTGCCCTGCGACGACCTACGGCGTTCTGATGGCGATGGTAAATCTTTACACAATCCATCCTGATATATAAGCTAATACCTTTCCTAAAGCGGGGTGGCCAGGTGTGCAATTGCGATAAAATTTGCCATTCCTATTGAATGGGCTGATGACACTAGACAAACGATAGCGGTTGCGACATGGTACTTAAAAATACGTGTACAACGTTCTGGCGGGATGGAGCCGATCGACGACAGAATATTAAACGTCAACGTCATGATAACTAAGTCAAAGCCAATTGTCAGATTTCTCGGTCTTGACATTTTTTTTGTGATTAAAGCAATTCTGATTAAAAATTACATTCAGTAAATACATTGCAATAATGAAACGTTGTTGCTCGAATAGAGTAACATACAATACAATAACACTTTATTGTAAACCAGAAAAAGAACATTACATGAGACAAGAACAACGGGCGGCCTTATCGCTTAGAAGCGATCTCTTCCAGGCAACTTATAATAAGCGTTAACCTGGGTTTTGGGACCTACTTCACCTGGCGCATTACCCCACCCAAAGTGGCGCCGCCACCTAATGTATCTTATTATTCCGTCTAAAAAAGGAATTTTCAAAAATCGGACTTCCAGTTTGTTATACCTATCCTATTATAGTTTTATTCTATTTAGTTAAATAGAATAAAAATATAAAGTTAAATATAGTTATATATAGTTTTTTATAAAATATAAAGGCATTAAAAAAGCTTATAATAAGTATCATAACTGTACGATGGGTTTTTGCAATTTCCTTTGTTAAACGGAATAATAAGATAAAGTAGGTGGCGGCGCTAGTTTAGGTAGGGTATGCGCCTTAAGGGCTAATTAACATTGGTTTATCTTTACATTTCTGTTGTAACCAACTTGTTTCATAAAATATTAACATGCTTCAGTAAAATTACACTTGGCAACTAATCGCCACGAAATAAAAAACAAAAGCTATCTAAGATTTGAAATTTTAATCTGAGATTATTTATCGGGTATTTATCGCGTACCTTTTGCTTTCTTTTCCCCAACGTCTTGGTCCGTGACCACGAACGCGGTTGAACCGCGTTCGTGGTCACGGACCACGATCCCTGTAACGCGGTTGAAACGTTGGGGAAAAGAAAGCAAAAGGTACGCGATAAATACCCGATAAATAATCGTAAATATGTTATCAAATCGCGAAAGTTTAAAAAGTTTTAAAAGCTATCTGAGTAGAGAAAGGCCGTTCACTGTTAGATGTGCCCTGCCGTGATCTAAGGTGCCCATTCCACTCATCCAATTTCTTTGTCAAATATACATTTGATCAAAGAACATGGATGACTTCTTCCAATTTACTAGCAACACCGATATTTGATCAAAGATTTGGATACTAGTTTCTGCCCGCCGCTTTGCACGCGTTGTTTTTATGAAAACGTATACTGGTCAGTTTTTTCATGGAAACTGAATTTTTATGGGTTTAATTGTAGCCTATGGTGTACTTCAGCATATGGAGCTACACCTATGCAATTTATTAGCCCGATCTGTTGAAAAGTTTTGGCATAAAGAAGTAACAATCATCCATCTATCCATTCAAAATTTCGAATTTTTAATTTTAGTGTGATGTGATGTAATTTCATTTGGAATCAACTACGCAAATTATTTAGGAATCTTGGACATTGATATTGGATGAGTGGAATGGGCCTTCATCTAAAAACTTTGATCAAATATTGGACAAAGAACTTGGACAAATATATTGGATGAGTGTAATGGGCACCTGATCTTAGTAATTGCTGTTCACCATAAGAAAATGTTTCCAGGGACATTTTACGGTGAACGGTCTATATTAGATTGTCATCTGATTTTGTAATAAAACATCCAAATAAAAGAAAAGGAAATGAAACAATATAATTACTTGTTTTCACGGCCCATGAAAAAATATACACGCACACAGACCTACATTATTTTTTTTGTAAGCTGCCAATATTTTTTTCACGAACCCCACCTTTTTCTGCGCTCGAATACAAGTAATTTAGTAGTTTTAACTTGAAAAGTTTTCGGAGAGTTTTAAAAATAGATAATTTTATAAATTTTGATGTGCTCTTTCCGAATTTAAACTTTGCTACCTCGTATTTTTGCCACTCGCGCCGGAGCTAGGGGCTCGGGAACGGTAATTTTTTAAAGATATTTTACGACTAAAGACATAGTCATGGCTTAGAATAAAATTATAGACTATATTTGTTAATTTTTGTTGAAACTAGTGCCTCCTCATGGATCAGAAAACGGCGACGACACGTTCTTCGTCCCAGGTCTTCATATTGGTAATATTTTTTAAAATAATTATGTTCGGTTCCCACCTCAGGAAAATTGTTTGTACGATCTGCAGGCTGTTCTGGGTGTTCTGGTCGTTTACTATGTAAAATAAAAAATATCTATCTAGTATGTACCTAATGTATTACATTATGTGTATCAGTTATCTAGTACCCTATAAGGCTATAACACAAGCTCTGCTTATAATGCTCTGTGAATTGTCCAGCATTATTTATTTATTTATTCATTGTATGTATTTCATAGACAAGTAACTGGTAAAATTTGATTTAATTCTTAGCTAAAAGCTAGAAACAAAATCAAAGCAATTGATCGAAAATCAGAAGTGTGTACTTACACAGAACTAGTGAATTACCTACCTTTAAGTCATACTAGCTTCTTCCCGTGGCTTTGGACGCTCGTTTTTATTAGTCTATGTCGGTCCCCGGAATATTGTTAACCTCTCTGCCAAATTTCATAAATATCAGTTCAGCAGTTTAGGCAGGAAAAGCCAACAGCCAGACACAATTACATTAATAAATATTATTCGAAGAAGATGGTTATACATAAGTACAAGTATTATTTTTGTCATTTATGTGAACTGTATTTTATGTTCTTTGAGAAATTAAAGAATCTTTAAAACAAAAAGTCAGCCGTTCAGCCGCTAAGGCATGAAAAAGTAACAGACAGACCTACGGAGTTACTTTCGAATTTATAATATTAGAATGGATATGGATTTCCATAATACTAACTGACTCCTGACACACAAGTACCTAACCCTAGTTGAGGAGTCAGTTCTTCATTTTATGAGTCGCACATTTTGTTTGTTTTCAATAAAGGTTATTTTAATTAAAGATTCTAATTAGGGGGCAATATATGACGCCATTATGTGAATAAAATATGTATAGGATTTCGAGTTAAAAGGAGTGCGACAGAGCAGAGCGGTTTAATCTCAAAAATCAAGTTTTTGCTGATTATCTATTAATGTAGATATAAGTTTGCAAAAATAAGCCCAAGGTGCCCTGAATATTATTTTTTTAAATATGGTGATACAAATAAAAAAAACTTGTTAGGTATTTGATAGTATAGGAGAAAAATTTACAAAAACTAAGGAAACAGATGGTACATTGCTTAATTATTTCTAGCATTGAAGTTAGTTTTTTTCAATTTCGGAAAAAAGCAATCTGCCTGGTATCCCAGAGATTATTAGGTTTTTTTTTCAAAGCTTTATCGATTAAGATGACGGAGAAAAATTTGTTATAATGTAACCCAATTAGGGGAGGCCTATGTCCAGCAGTGGACTGGTATAGGCTGATGATGATGATGATGAACCCAAATTTGCCGTTTTCGCATCTATCGTTGCCTAAAAGATTATAATTATTAATAGGTTATTTATTGATCACAGAAGCACATCCATACGCAAATGGCCTATTCGCGAGTAACGGATACAATAACTACAACAACGGCCAGGATCAACTTAACCGTAAGTGTAAACGCAGAAAAAAAACTACGATAAAAAACTAAAATATATTTCATTTTGAGTATTTACGTAGCTTGTTTTATTTTTAAATGGAATCCCACGATTATTTTATTTATATTTAATTAACTAAATAAAGTTCTTAGTTCCACCAAAACTTTTAAATGTCTGACAGGTTTAAACAGTAATAAGGATTTTTGCAATAGTGCTTACCCGCACTCAGGGTATCTTTTTTTTTTTATTTATTTGTTAAAAGACTTACACATACTAAACTTACGACTAAAATACATAATAAACTTAGATTAAAATACATACTCGTAGTGTAGGCCCAGTAACAAAATGGCTCTGCCTCAGCATGTGTTGGATGACTAGCAAGCTAGCAACCAACGCTGGTCTTCCGTCAGAGCGACATGTTGGGTTTACGGACTAACTACTCAAACAGACAAGAAAAACCATATCTCTAGGAAATGAAGTAAGTTCCCAAAAAAAAAAAACCAAACCATTTCGGCGGGAGTCGAACCCGCGTCCCACCCTCAGTACGGGTGTGCTCTAACTAACTAAGCCACGAAACCTTAGTCATCATCATCATCATCATCATCATCATCATCAGCCTATACCAGTCCACTGCTGGACATAGGCCTCCCTTAATGAGCGCCATAGCGCCCTGTCCTCAGCTTGCCGCATCCAGCATCTGCCAGCAGTCTTTCGCAAACCTTAGTCATTTCAAGCATATTAATATTAGCTACAGTAGGTGCTGAGCTGACTAGTGTCATCATCATCCTATATTAGTCCACTGCTAAACATAGGCCTTTTTTTTGGTGGAAAAATGCCATCACCACGGGGGTGCCGAAGGGGGTGTACGGGACTTGAACCCACTAAAACCCACCTGTGAACAGTCTACTGTCGTAATGGAGCAAGATCGGATCGCGCTAGCATTCACAATCTTGCCCCAGCGGTATGCCCGTAAGTTCATGGGCCTCGGCCTATGAGGCGATAATCCTGTTTACTAGAATTATCCCTCAGACATATGGAGCTGTGCGTGCCGGCTGAGAGTACCCCGACTCTCAACCAGTGACCCCACCACGGAGAATGGTCCTCCATTCTCCGTGGTCGAACCGCCTCTTCCGTCTTCCCGGTCGTCTGCACCGGATTGGATCAGATTGGGAGTCCTCCTCTCTGATCGCGGCCTCTTTCTGCGCCATAACATTATAGCTAGCTTACGGATTGGTAAATATGCAAGCTACCTTGCTGCTCTCCTCAGTATGAGTCAATGAGATGGTCTAAGCATTGCTTAAAAATTATCAGTTGGACGACAACTGTGTTGGAGCTAAGTGAGTGCTTTCAAAGTTGAAAAAGGTAAATTTGCCTGACCATACTGTAACCTTTCTGCAGAGATTTTTGGTGTTTTTATTAAAGAGGTTTTCAAATATCATATATTAATTACGCTTAGATATTTTTTCTTTAATATACAAAACCTTAAAACAATAAAACTAAATCTTAAAATAATTCATAATTTCTTTTGAAAATTAATTAATTAAGTAATGATGAGTGATGATATCCTTGTAGTCATTTTCCACCTCCATGTCTGTGTAGTCGTTTTCTACCTCCATATCTGTGTAGTCATTTTCCACCCCCATATCTGTGTAGTCATTTTTCACCCCAGTATCCGTGTAGTAATTTTCCAACCCCATATCTGTGTAGTCATTTTTTACTTTTGACTTTTGCCCAAAAAATTAGATGCATGAAAAGCGCAGGCGAAGCCGCTGGTAGCAGCTAGTTATCTATAAATAAGCAAAAAAAAAATGTAATCGGCCCTTAATAAACAAAGAACTCCACGTACCTACATAAAAAAAAAACATCCAGCCAAACATAGAAATTCCTCTTGAAGTCGTCAAAAATGAAAAAAAAAATGTATTGTAAGAATTTCAAGAAATATACATACACAGCTAGAAACCTAAAATGAATTCCAAATATGTGAGAAAAACAAGGCTTTTTTACTTTATATTATTTATTAACATTTTTATAACTCCATTATATTATCTACATTATGAAAGTAAAATACTTATTTATTCACGATACTGATTTATTCAGTGCACACAAACACTTGATGACATCATCAGAACGAATAGCATGTATGTCTCGAAGTGGTTGGCTGAAAAGTACAAAACGTGAAACCCTTTCTTTATTATGTTATGGAAAAACCAAATTACACATTTGTAAATATTATAATAATAATATTTAATATTGGTACCCCACGGACCTAGAGTCCGTACCGAAGCTCTCCAGGTTTTTAAAAAATTATCTGAGGGCCATGATCCTAGAGTTGGTTAGTTTTTGGCACAGCGCATCAGAATTGCCATACAGCGGGGCAATGAAGCCAGGGCATGCTTCAGGCTGGTATTGATTTGGATCAGTTGAGCTACATTCAGAATGTTTGCAGTTAGCTCAATTGTTTCAATTGTAAATACTAGCTTTATTTAATACCCCAACCAAGTGTCTCAAACGCATGATGAGTAGCATTTATTTTTATTATATACATATTTAATGAAACTTAGTTAATTTTTATGTTAACAAAACGCCGTCTTTCGTATTATTATTTTTTTCGACTGTTGTTAATAATCTAATTTACTTTTTTTTTCTGTGTAAACGTAATTAGCCGTCACTTACACAATATTGTGTAAATCCAGCTTTCGTCAACGATGTGTTAAAATTCTTGTCAAAAATAACAAGCGGTTGAAAAACCGGCCGCTAGGGTATTATTCAGTTAAAATACGATTTAGTGTAGTTATTCTAGAAAGGCCTCTGCAACGTTTTTATTCTAATAAATAGTTATTTTTCATAAAAATTACTAATAAAAAGTAACGTGAAACGGAACGTGTGACGTCACTAGATTCACTAGATAGAGTTTGGTGGATTGAATCCACCAATCAGCGTCTAGTGACGTCACTCGTGTTATCCTGCACTGTAATGATAACTTATTTGAGGATATTTGTAAACGTAAACAAACATTTATAGCAAAAAATAATTGCGTTTTTCAAATAAAAATGGAAGTTGCGTTTATTATAAGCAGACTCGAAGAATTTACCAAAAGTTACCGTTGGTTATGAATTTTTTTATTGAAAGTGCCAAGTTTTTGAGTGTAGAAATGAAGGGGACTTAACTATTACAGTGTGTGTAAATCACAGTGAAACTTTGTAAGTTAGTCAACAGCTTCTACACAAAGCAGTTATTTCAGGTCAACAAGGGAATCTTATGGCGACAACGCAATCGGTTATACTTATCCAAATTAAAAGGGATGAAGTCGATGGACACATAGGTACAAAACAAGAATCCACACGTTTTTTCTGCACATTAGTTGCTTTGTTATGGTAACCTGATGATCATTTATGTATATTTATTTTAAAATTCTGGGAAATCGAAATTTACATGACTGCGAAGTCTGCCAATGGACTGCGACGAACAATTATGTAAAAAAAGAAGAAGAAGAAAAATATGTACAGTGACAGCATGGTGACAGCACAGTGAAAGACAGTAGTGACGTCAGCGGACCTGTTGATCCGTTTGCGCGCGATATTTAAACTGTCAGTTTGGAACCGGATTTTTTGACCATAAATTAACGTATTTTAAATTTTTATCATACACGTGGTTTATTTTACATGAAATTCATTCAAATGCAAGCAAAAGTAAAAATATTGCATGTTCTATTGGTGAAGCTATCACCAAAGTTGGTGAAGCTAGTGAAACTTATTATAATAGATGAACCTATTATACAAAATTATTATGTTGTTTTTGGGGAATAAAAGAATAAGATAATAGCGAGGTCTGTTACATTAACAGTTTTTGATAAATTTTCAAAAAGTAGGTTTTTTTTTACCACCGACGCATCGCTTACAAGGTTCACAAAGTTATTATTACCTGTACCACTGGAAAAGCCACAACCACCATTTTAAAGACCCCAACCGCCGCTCAAACTTATACTCCACCCACCGGCACCGCCTTTTCCACCACTGCCACCACCGCCTTTTCCACCACTGCCACCACCGCCTTTTCCGCCAGCGCCCCCCCACCCACCGCCACCAGCACCACCATCTCCGCCACTCCACCCACCACCACCACCACCTTTGCCACCCTTGCCACCGCCGCCTTTTCCGCCAGCACCACCCCACCAACCGCCACCAGCACCACCATCTCCGCTACCCCACCAACCGCCATCACCACCTTTGCCACCACTGCCCCCACCGCCTTTTCCGCCATCGCCACCCCACCAACCGCCACCACTACCACCATCTCCGCCACCCCACCAACCGCCGCCACCACCGTTGCCACCTTTGCCATCGCCACCTTTTCCGCCAGCGCCACCCCACGTACCGCCACCAGCACCACCATCTCCACCAAACCACCAACCGCCACCACCACCTTTTCCGCCTTTGCCATCACCACCTTTTCCGCCAGCGCCACCCCACCAACCGCCACCACCACCTTTGCCACCACCGACCCCACCACCTTTTCCGCCAGCGCCACCCCACCCTCCGCCATCACGACCATCTTCGCCATCTTCACCGCCTTTGCCACCGGCGCCACCACCGCCCTTACCACCGGCGCCACCACCGCCTTTGCCACCGGCGCCACCACCGCCTTTTCCGCCACCACCACCTCCTCCATCACGGCCGTCTTTGCCATCTTCACCATTATAGCCACCCCATCCACCGCCACCACCGCCTTTGCCACCGGCGCCACCACCGCCTTTGCCACCGGCGCCACCACCGCCTTTACCACCGGCGCCACTACCGCCTTTGCCACCGGCGCCACCACCGCCTTTACCGCCACCACCACCTCCTCCACCACGGCCATCTTCACCATCTTCACCACTATAGCCACCCCATCCACCGCCGCCACCGCCTTTGCCACCACCGCCAACACCGCCTTTGCCACCAGCGCCACCACCGCCTTTTCCGCCAGCGCCACCCCACCCACCGCCACCACCTCCACCATGGCCATCTTCGCCATCCTCACCACTGTAGCCACCCCACCCACCGCCGCCGCCCCCACCGCCTTTTCCACCACCACCACCGCCTTTACCACCACCCCACCCTCCACCATCTTCACCACTATAGCCACCCCATCCACCGCCACCACCTCCACCATTTCCACCGCCACCGCCGCCGCCACCACCACCGCCACCACCGCCACCACTGCCACCGCCACCACCTCCTCGGCCTCTAAGATGATTACTGCCAATCTTTTGGATGCCACCGCTCATATCTTTTTGAGCGTAAAATTTGTCATATATACTCATAGCATCCTTCTTGTTTTTACTATTATTATTGGAGTCGCATTTTGATTCTGACACCCATACGTCTGAAATAAGAATTCTAGTTATTATTTTAGGCACATAACTATTATATAAATAATATACATAATATAAAGACGATCTCTGTGGCGCGGTGGGCGAAGGTCTGCTTGCGACGCAGGAAACCTCCTGCGAGTTGGATTCCCGTCTCGGCACAAATAATTGTACGATCTGCAGATAATTGTACGATTGCTCAGGCTGTTCTGGTCGTTTTCTAGTAGGTATAATAAAAATATCTGACTATAAATTAAAAAAACATTAATGAAGTCTCATTAGAAAATAATACCATCTCGTGATTAGTCTTAATAAGGTGAGGCAAGACGTTAATATAATCTAAAAATAGGAAAGGACAGAGGTTAGATCCTTGTGGTATACCCCACTGTTACTACAAACCCCGAAGATCGTTTCTGGTGACAGTCAACTCTTTTTGTATCCTATCACTCAAATAAGATGTAATACCAAAGAGATGTTCCTTAATTCATAGACAATATGTTCCTGATTCATATTTCATGGTGTAATGCCCATTGCATGCAACTTGGGTCCAACGTCACTTCTCGATCCACACATTGGTTGCATCAGTACGCGCTCTGCCGATGTGAGTGCTGGACGTGCTGCGATATGTTTTCTCCGAACGCCAAGTGGACGAATGAATAAGTGTTGGAGTTCATTGAATTATATCGAGCAGATATAATTCAATAAATTATATTGCTATATATCGAGCAGATATAATTCAATGAATTATATCTGCTCGATATTCCTTTGACTAACTAAATAATAATAATATGTGCTCAATGCGTGGGCGCGTATGTAGCCAGAGCGAAAAGTGTCCCATCCGACATGACTTGCTAATAATAAATTTGATGAATAAATGATACCTGCTCGAACGTCCAGCCTTCCAATGCTCTTGGCATGAGTGTTTGCCCAATTATATTGGAGCCCATATGAGGCCGCAATCTTGGTTGCAATTATTGGCCATTCTATTCGTAGCCAGAGTTGGAACCAAGTCATAAGCCCATGTGAGGCGCCAGCATTTAAAGTATCTATTCTATAGACCGATATAACCTACATATATATAGCCTTTGAAAATTAGGATTCACCCATATTTTAAAGATAAATCACCTCGCGTAGGTAAGGTATTCGTGTCAAAAAACAAGAGATAAAATTAAAGTACAGCAATTATACGAACCCGGCAAATTATCAGGTGTTTCTATATTAAGTACCGCTTCCAATACTGAAACAAAAGTAACTTTGTTTAGTGCTACAAAAGTTAACTTAAACATTAGATCGCCTCAATTCGTTGCGTATCCGCCCTAATACCAGGCCTAACCTGTATTAAGTAATTATGTTAAAATACGTAAGATTTATATGTTTGTTTAAAAACGCACTATTACAGATTACGGTCGTGACGTGACATGCTTTTTGGCCTACACTGAAAACCAGCGCTGGGTAGACCCACCTGGTCTACCCAGCACAATGCTGAGTGTGGGCCATATTTGCACTTGAAACTGCTACGCACAAAAAAGATTTAGACTAATTATAGGATTAATTTAGTTTATTATTGTGTTTTTATTGTGTTGTGTAGTTTTAAGGCAAATTAAAATATTTTCTTGTTCTTCTAACGCTGGGGGTAGACTGGGACGGTACCACCACTGAGCTGCCCTGGTATATTTTATTACCAGATATACTGTAACTACTAAGGTAGCATGAACGTAAAGGATATAAGCCTACTATATGCAGGTCCCGACAGAGCCTACGCATTTGCTCTTCTTGGAGTCGAGACCCGAGGCTCTCCGGGTTTTTAAAAAAATATCTGAGCGTCTGGTCGAAGCGACGCTTGACCCGAGAGCTGGTGAGTATCTGGCACAGCGCATCAGCATTGCCATACAGCGGGGCAATGCAGCCAGAGTCTTGGGCACGCTTCTGACTGGTATAGATATGGATCGGTTGAGCTACCTGTAGATTGTTTGCAACAGTTTTCAGATAGGTCAATTGTTTCTATTGTAAATACTAGTTTTAATTTAATTCTATTATCTCATTGTAATTTTCTTTATCAGACTGTAGCGACCTCTAGCGAATATAAAGGAACTACAAAGCTGACTTCAATACAAAAGAATGTGGAAGAACATAGAAGCTAGCCCTACCTAAGCGCTTCAACCGATAATCGCTAGATGTCGTTAAGACAAATTGGAAAAATATTGGAGTGCAAAAAGAGCACAATTTCTAGATCGCGCAAACGCTTGATCCAGTTGCAACCGACCTATAAGCAACTATTCTCATCAACTGTTGGTCGAAAGACCACCGGGCCAGTGGACCAGTTGGGTCGGCCCGGTCAGAGGAGATCTACCTCTGCTCCCATTTGGGGGAAATACCACCTTCTTCCCCCAAAAGACTAGGTTGCCATTTTTGTAATAATAATATTGTCAAGATTTTTGAGCTTACGGTCCCCACAGTTACGTTGCATGCAGATTTTCAGCTGACCGTCCAGACAAATGCATTTTTTACAGAAATAGCTTGATGTCGGTCCTTTCGCGAGCTGCAGTCCTGAAAAGTTTTATTCAGAAAATATGAAGCTCACAACCAACCTTGTAAGGTACAATAATAAAGCACAACCATGACCAAAAGAAAATTGTAACCATGTTATGTATTTGTAAACTACTAGTGGTTCACCCCGGCTTTGCACGGGTATATTTTATCACCTATGTTCATCAGTCTAAGTGTGCAATCTAAGTATTTTCTAAATAATAATATGTATCTATCGTTTCCTTAAAAAATAAACAATATTATAGCTAACCACAGACTGAGACAATCTAAATACTAATATTTAAAAAACTAAAGATTTGTTTGTTTGAATCAAATAGGCTCCGAAACTACTGGACCGATTTAAAAAAATCTTTCACTATGTGAATCCTACATTATCCCCGATGGATGACCATAGGCGTTTGTTTTTTATGTGAAAGGTTACCAAATACAGTAAAAAAAAGATATGTAGGATGTACCTTTTTCTGGCAGAAGATACTCAAGCAATTTGTGTGATGCTGAAATAGTGAGAGTAGCATTATTTGAATGTTGTTGTCGGTCTTCCTGATAGTAATTTTGCTACATTTCTGTTAGAAATCTTAATATGGGACGAATCAGGTACTTTATACTATAAAATTTGAGTTTCTTGACTCGACCCACTGGATTTAGTCCAAAGTGGGACGAGCTAGGAATAACTCTATTTGTCATGCAAGTTGTCTGACAAATGTCGTACAACAACCACAAAAAAATAATTTATTTGGTAAATAACAATTACCTCTAAATCCCCCTTCTTCTTGTTCTTGTGAATACTGGGTTTGAAAAATCTCATTTGTATAAGCTTCAGCAGCTAGCTGACATATGATCTGGAATGTATGTATAAACCTTGATATACAGGATTATTCTTTTTTATTATTCAGAAAGAAAATAACAATCAAATAACAAATTTAAATTAAAACTAGTATTTACAATAAAAACAATTAAGCTATCTGCAAACTGTTGCAAACAATCTACAGGTAGCTCAACTGATCCATATCAATACCAGTTGGAAGCGTGCCTAAGACACTGGCTGCATTGCCCCGCTGTATAGTAATGCTAATGCGCTGATACAGGATTATTGGTAAATTAGTGGCACTACGTGAACTGCAGGTTCTCCCCATAATCATAAGGAATACGTTAAAAAATATGAACTACCTCTGGTACAAAATGATAAAACACATTTGTCTGGAACCCAGCGAGTTACTAAATACCGGTGTTCCACTTTCATACCCACTGTGAATTCAGGATAGAGCCGTTTTTAGGTTCAGTTTCAAATTAAACCTCTTTACCGAACGATTATTGAATCGAGGAGGATACCTAATAGGTACCAACACAAAATTTAAGATTGAAGACCTGGCATCTTCACAAACATGCCCGTGATAATGGTTCAGAACCTGCAGTTCACGGAGTGTTACTAATTTATTAATAACCCTATATATAAAAATCTTAAAAATCAAACCACGTGAGAGATTTATAAACAAAATAACTTACAAAACATATCCCACAGACGGTCTCTCGCATCTTTTGACAACTAAAACAATTATTTCCATTTACAATAAGAGAACATGGCAGATCCAATCAAAGTTGATGACTTAATTAAAATTGAGATAAATAGTCAACTTCTTACCTATACCTAAGCCTATTACTACCCACTGATTGACTGCTACACAAGGCGGATCAAATCATTGTTAATTACTTAGTAGTTACTTACCTACCTAGTTACTTACCCAAACACTTCTGATTGACTGCATCGAGCGTTCAGGTGGCCAGTGTAAACTGCCGCAAAAATGTTGTTATTTGCATAACAAAAGAATGCAGGAACTGTCAAAAACCCATATCCGATATCCGGTTCCTATCCTGGGCTGAACCAATTTGATATTTGAATTTCTCTAACAAGAAAGATTAATATTAGGTAGTAGCTCGGTGACAGGAGATGTTGGAATGAACCGATAGTGTTTAGATGAGTTCCGTTTTCGGATTACTTTGGGCCAAGGCAAGTGGGACGAACCCGGAACAACTCGGTGTTCCATCCTGGTGGTCTTTAGTCCCGCACCTGACCCTTAACCGGTGTTTATGTCGGTTTATCCGTCCCATCGGTTTCATATGAGTGGGCGAATGAAGTGCACATACACAAATTGATCGAAACGGCTCGTATTATAAAAGCTCGCTCAAGCATTATACAGGATGTCCCATTGTACATGCTTCCGAGGGGAAAGGTAGTTTGCGGCTGATTCTGAGCATTGTCAGCCTAAATAATTTTATTTCTAATTTGTTGTATGTAAACTGTACAAAATCCAGTCGAACTTAATTTAGTCAAACATCTAGCATTTTGTCTTACTCGCATCAAATCCTCCTCCTCCTTGCGTCGATAACCTCAATGCTGAGGGGACCTTTATGTAGGACCTTGGAATGCACGATGTGTCTCCATCGGGGACGGTTTTCCGCAGTGCGGATAGCGTCGCTCATGCTGGTTTCAAGCGTTGAACGAATTTGATCACACCAACGCATAGGGCTCCGTCCACGCGGTCGTTTTCCGTTCACTTTGCCGGTGACCACGAGCCTTTCCAGACTGCTGCCGTCTTTTCTGGCAATGTGTCCGAAGAACTCAACTATTCTGCGAAGACATATGGTGGAGAGCCTGATGTTGACGTTGAGCTCCTTTAGAATGGATATGTTGGTGCGGCGAGCAGTCCACGGTATCCGAAGCATCTTGCGCCAGCACCACATCTCAAAGGCATCGATGCGCGCTCGGTCCGCCTTCTTTAAAGTCCAAGTTTCTGCTCCATATAGGAAGATTGAGAATACTAGGCTGTTCACTATCTTGCGTTTGGTTTTAAGGGAGATGTTCCTATCAGCCCATATTTTGTCCAACATCTCGTCTTCATTTGCTGCAAATAAGGTGGTGTCGTCAGCATAGCGTAGGTTGTTGATCTTGGTGCCTCCGATAGAGATACCATCTTCCCAGTTTTCGCATGTCTTTCGCATGATGTATTCGCCATAGATATTGAATAAGATAGGAGAAAGTATGCAGCCTTGACGCACTCCTTTTCCGAAATGAAAAGGCTTAGACAGCTTACTGTCAACCTTAACCACTCCTTGGCTGTTAGAGTAGAGTGTTTTCAATAGTGCAACAAGATGTTCTGGGACTCCGGGCATCAAATAGCGTCCAATAATTCTGTAAGGATCGTGCAGCACCAGGATTCCATGTGATCGTACCTACCATGTTTCCACCATCCCCCTTCCACTCCAGCCTGGACAAGCAGACGACAGCGTATTACCACCCCTACTTGGTGGATATAACGTCCACTTGCACTAAACGGTTTTTCTCCACCTTCATCATTCGTACCGCTGGGGTTTGGAACACGCTCCCTGCTGCTGTTTTTCAAGTCAATTACAACCTGGGTCTCTTCAAGACAAGAGTGAATCTTCTAGACCTTCGTGATGCATCGTCGGCCACATCTTCACTTTCCATCAGGTGAGATCGATTGTGGTCAAACGGTCTATAGACTATAAAAAAAATTGTAGATCCCTTCAAACCTTACCGGGAGTCAGAAATCAACAACTTTATTGCTCTAGCCATTACCCGCGACTTCGTCCACTTGAAATTTGATTTCTCGACATATCCATATAGACTGAACTGTACATTGTCCAAAGAGATGTTATGGGATTTATGAAAACTATGGATGAAATGAAAAATCTACGTCTAACATTTTGTAATTCCATCGCTAACGGTTATTGAGATAATGGATCATTTTCCTCTAAACTTAAGCATTTTTTAAAATTACTTATAGTCATAGTTTCAGAACACGATGAATAAAATGTATGCTAGTTTTGTAAGGGGAATGTTGATATCAAATTTTGTAGTTCTGTTGTTAACGGATAATGAAATACACAGCATTGTTGTTAAAAATTTCAACACCAATTTTGAGCCCCTTCGAGAAGTTTCTTAGTGGTCACTTTCATACCAAGACCCACACACCCTGCAAGTTTCAAGGCTTACAGGTTTAGGCTGTAGCTTGTCTTGTCTATATGTCAGGACTAAGAGTTTCATATTAGTAAAAGCAGTTCCCTGCGGTTTCACCTGCAATTAATTCGATATTAACATTTCTAGGGGGATTATTCTAATTCTTAATCTCCCATGGAAATTAAATGTATCACTAGGATAAAAAGTAGCCTATGTTACCATTCGAAAAAAGACGGAAAATTGTTTGTCCAAATAATTGGCAAATGTTTGAAACCCCCGGCGCACGAGTTACACTCGCACTTGGCGGATCTTGTTTAAACAATCAAGTTGATTGGTTGCTTAGTTAGGGCGTGAAGAAGGGACAAAGAAACAAACAAATACACTTTCACATTTATAATATTAGTAAGGATTCTTAATTATTTACATAATACATTCAAGTAGATGTTTTGTAAAGCGGGGACTTTCATAGTGTTCTACTCGTTTTCTATGTATAATAAAAAATATCTATTTTTGTATTGTGTTGAATTAATGTATATTAGTATATCTGTTGGACATTCACACAGCATTAAATAGCCCCAAGCTTAGCAGAGCTTGTGTTATTATGGGTACTAGATAACTGATATACATAATATAATACAATACATAGATAGATATTTTTTGTTATATATAGAAAACGACCAGAACACCCTCAACAAATGTCTGCAGATCATACACACTTGTCCCGAGCCGGGAATCGAACCCGCAACCTTCTGCGTCGCAGGTAGACCTTCGCCTACCGCGCCACATCGGTCGTCGTATATAATTGTGCTCCTTCTGCAAGAACTTCTTACTACTTTTATGAACGTGTTATTTATCTACCGTTAACATTAATAACTCGCTCTCACTCCTTAACTGTCTTAAATACTAAATACTAGATGTTGCCCGCGGCTTTGCTCGCGTTTTTTAAGGTTACTGCTATCCCATGGGAACTGATATATGGGATAAAAGTAGCCAATGTTACTCTCCATCTAACTCTATGCCAAAAATCAAGTCGATTGGTTGCTTAGTAAGTAAAGTAAAAAAGTATATTACTTACAGCAAAAGACATAGATAATTACATCAAGTGCACATCCTTAACTATGTATTTATAAATAAAAATAGATAAGTACTATCTTAGGAAGATAAACATTTAACGCACAAAAAAGGAGATGAGTACCAATGACAAAGGAAGATGAGAGAGCTGAAGGACAAACAATTGTTCTCAAACCATTTTGTATGAGGATGCATGTGAACTTAAGGTAGTAACGTTATTAGTGTGAAAGATTTATAAAAAAAAATCAGTAGGTATGGTTTCCTTTTTTTATTATGAGGGAATTTCTGCGACCAACCCCTAAGGTGACATCTGCATAGGATTTCGATACTGATCAAGTGGATAAACAGGTTTAGAACACTTTGTCAGACAGAAATACTGGGGACGAATTGAGCTAACGAATCGATTAACTATGACAGAAGAATCGTCCATAGATCATAGAAACTGTAGATTGTGTATGCGGTACTATTTGCACTGAGAGATTGAGAGATCGGTTACAACCTTTACACTTGTGACAAGCATCTAAGAAATGAAATAAATTCCCAAAAATATTCGACTTCGGCGGGACATAAAAAAAAATTGCGGGAAAAAATTTATTTGGGAACTTATTTCATTTCTAAGAGATGCCCAGAGTGCGGGCAAGCACTAAATCAAAAATCCCTCTATCTGTTTATTTTATCAAAGGTTTTGTCAGAATAATGTCGTTATGAGACGATACCATTCTTATGATGAAGCGATTCATGCCACGAAATCAGTACTCGCCGACTCGAAAACCTGTAGGACTTCTTATGGACACTAGCGTTTCTTCTCCTTGTAATGATGCCGCGCGGGTTTAGTCGCGCGGCAACAGCATTACAAGGGGAAGAAACAGAGCGGCCGCGTACCTAGCCGTGCCGCTGTGCCTTCGGGTCCTGCGAAGGACCGTTGCGACAAGGATGGTTTTGTGCTTGTAGAGCGTAAGAAGAGGAAACCGTCTTGTCGCAATCAGTGCGGAACTGCCGCACCGACCGCATCGGGGCACCCGTGCCCGCTACGTGCCGAAGTACCCACCACGCAACTCTACGTGTCACGCGTCCACTACGCCGTGACAATCGAGGATGTGGTGAAGTACCTGCGACAGAAATCCGGCTTCTCTTTGAGAGTCGAGAAGTTGGAGTCACGCCGTAATGTGAACTTCGCGTCATTTATGGTGAGAGTGCCGACGGATCGTCTCTCGACTTTTATGGATAGCGGATTTTGGCGGAAGGGTGTCGTGTTCAGGAAGTTCTGTGGAAGGCTGATACGCGACACCGCGCGCACGTCATCGACCTAGTGCCAGTGACACGACTGTACTCTTTATTTTATTACTTATTATGTATGTTAGTCTCTAAGGTATTTATCATATGGGCCCTAGTTAAGTTACTTTGTAAGTTCTTGTCTTGTGTTGCCTGAAATAAACAATTATTATTATTATTATTTAATTTCTTACAGATACCCAGAGTATGGGGTAAGCACTATCATAACAAAAAACCTTTTCACCACTCCTGCTCGGAAACGGTGACTTTGCTGCTCAAAAACAGTGAGCAAAATCGAGTTTTAGTAAAATGTGGAATAAAAGGATTCTTAGTATTATGAACTTGTTGAAAAAAGTAATTTTAATTCACAATGTTCCACTAAATGTTGATGGTGTAAATAAGTTATTGATAATCTGTGGACGGCGCCGAAATAAATAAAAAAACTATGCAATCTACGCCAGGGGAAGGCCACTTCCGCACGGGAGGCTGCGCCATTTTTTGAGTACCTTGACAACTTAGCCCATGAAGACCATTCTAGGCGGACAGCGCCATCTTTAATTAATCTCCCAAACAACAGGTACATGGACTTTATAAGGGAGTTGCACCTCTCTCATTTTAGCTTTTCTGTAAGAAAGAAGTTCGATCGCATTCAACCTTCATAGAAAATATTTAGACATGCAGAGTAGACTGCTAAACTAGCGAGGGATTCAACAAAAATCGTTTTGCTCACTAAAAACTGTTGAACAAATACTTCTTTTCTGGGTCAAGTAAATGACTTTTCCCACTTTTCCACCATCACTCCCATCAACACCGTCTTTTCCGCCATCATAATAGGCTATTTTACTAAAAAATACTAAAAAAATCTGAAAAGTCCGTCAGTTAGATTATCATAAGATATTGGACAGGTATTGTTTCTATTGACAATTAACCAAAAAATTATGACCGGACGCCGGGCGACACTTTTTAGCTACGTTTGACGAGTTGTGACGTCACGAGCCCTAACTCCCAAACTTTGACGCGCTGTATTTTTGTCATTTTTTGTTTGTTTGACAAAAGAGAAAATAAGTATCTAATATTTTCTGATATTCTAAATGTCGGACATTTGGATTATTAGAAAATATTAGGTATGTATTTTTCTTTTGTCAATCAATTAAAAAATTACCTACAAGGATAATTATTAGATTGTTTTAGGAAAATTGTAGTAAAGTAGCCTATGTTTGTGAGTTTATGACGTTGTAGGGGGTAATCTCTGGATCTACTGAACCAATTCTAAAAATGCTTTCACCATTAGAAAGTTATATTTTATGATTAACCCACGAATGCTGCTAGTATTTACTATTGTCTGAATGCTTACAAACCACACAAATACCCAACACCGACTGACTGAGAGATCATAATAATTCTTCTTAAAAACGTTAAATTTGGACCATAATGTAGAAAATTCAATGGCAAAAATAGAAGAAACAAATCTAAGTTCATGATTTTTATCATTCCGTCGTCAAAAAAAATTAACCCTAACGCATTAACTGTCCATTCTAGGCCTCTGCGGGTGCCCCAGTGGCTTCCCACTGCCAATCTTTTTTACTACCCCAACCGCCACTCAAACTTATTCTCCACCCGCCGCCGCCACCACCACCACCTCCACCACCACTGCCACCACCGCCGCCACCACCACCACCACCACCCCACCCACCGCTACCACCAGGACTACCATTTCCACCTCCGCCGTTTCCTCCTTTTCCGCCACCGTAACCACCACCCCACCCACCGCTACCACCAGGACTACCATTTCCACCCCCTCCTTTTCCGCCTTTTCCTCCTTTTCCGCCACCGTAACCGCCACCCCACCCACCGCTACCACCAGGACTACCATTTCCACCCCCGCCTTTTCCTCCCTTTCCGCCACTGCCACCACCACCCCACCCACCGCTACCACCAGGACTACCATGTCCACCCCCACCTTTTCCTCCTTTTCCGCCACCGTAACCGCCACCCCACCCACCGCTACCACCAGGACTACCATTTCCACCCCCGCCTTTTCCGCCTTTTCCTCCCTTTCCGCCACTGCCACCACCACCCCACCCACCGCTACCACCAGGACTACCATGTCCACCCCCGCCTTTTCCGCCTTTTCCTCCTTTTCCGCCACCGCCTCCACTACCCCACCCACCGTAACCACCAGGACTACCTTTTCCACCCCCGCCTTTTCCGCCTTTTCCTCCTTTTCCGCCACCATAACCACCACCCCACCCACCGCTACCACCAGGACTGCCTTTTCCGCCTTTTCCTCCTTTTCCGCCACCATAACCACCACCCCACCCACCGCTACCACCAGGACTACCTTTTCCACCCCCGCCTTTTCCGCCTTTTCCTCCCTTTCCGCCACTGCCACCACCACCCCACCCACCGCTACCACCAGGACTACCATGTCCACCCCCGCCTTTTCCGCCTTTTCCTCCTTTTCCGCCACCGCCTCCACTACCCCACCCACCGTAACCACCAGGACTACCTTTTCCACCTCCGCCTTTTCCGCCTTTTCCTCCTTTTCCGCCACCGCCACCACTACCCCACCCACCGTAACCACCAGAGCCACCCTTTCCACCACTGCCTTTTCCGCGACCGCCTTTTCCGCCTTTTCCACGACCGCCTTTTCCGTGACCACCTTTTCCGCCCTTTCCACCTTTTCCGTGACCACCTTTTCCGCCCTTTTCACCTTTTCCGTGACCACCTTTTTCGCCTTTTCCACCTTTTCCGTGACCACCTTTTTCGCCCTTTCCATCTTTTCCGTGACCACCTTTTCCGCCCTTTCCACCTTTTCCGTGACCACCTTTTCCACCTTTTCCGCCTTTGCCGCCACCACCACCCCACCACCCTGCACTATCTTTGCCTTTTCCGTGACCGCCTTTCCCACCTTTGCCGCCACCACCACCCCACCACCCTATAACACCTTTTCCGTCACTGCCTTTACCACCAACGCCACCATAATTGCTACTCCAACCACCACTCCCCCCATCGCCACCACTAGCACCGCCTTTTCCACCGCTGCCTTTTCCGCCGTTGTTACTAATATTGTCACCCGAATTGCCATCCGGCCCATTACCACCACCAGCATCGCTATGCCCGCCACCGCCTTTACCACTAACGCCATCCCCACCACCATTCCCCCCATCGTCACCACTAGCACCGCCTTTTCCGCCGCCACCTTTTCCGCCGCTGTTACCAGTATTACCACCCGAACTGCCACCCGGCCCATTACCACCACCAGTATCGCCGTGCCCACCACCGCCCTTTCCGCCACCGCCAATTCCATCACCGCCTTTTCCACCACTGTAACTGTTATTGCCACCGCCACCGCCAACCCACCCATCGCCACCACCAGCACCACCTTTTCCACCACTGCCTTTTCCATCACTGCTACTATTATTGCCATCCCAACCGCTAGACCACCCATTGATACCATCAGCACCGCCATCTCCACCACCACCATCTGCGCCATCCCCAGCAACATTGCTATCCAAAATATCATCCAACCCACCATCAGCACCACCATCACCACCACTGCTACTGCCTTTGCCGGAACCGCCTTTGCCGGCACCGCCTTTTCCGCGGAAGTTTTTTTCGACAAAACTTTTTCCAGTACCGCCGTTTTCACCACTGCCTTCTCCGCCTCCGCCTTCTACACCAGCGCCATCCCAACCTCTGCTACCATCGCCGTCTTCACTATCATCACCATCTTCACTATCTTCACCATCTTCACTATCCTCACCATCTTCACCATCTTCACTACCTTCACCATCTTCATCATCATCACCATTATTGCCACCCCTACGACCCCACCCACTGCCACGAAATCCGTCACCACCTCCGCCCCCTCTAAGAAAATTACTGCTTAACTTTTGGATGCCACCGCTTATCTTTTTTTGAGAGAAATATTTGTTCGATAAAGCACCCATCTTGTTTTTACTATTATCGTCGCGCTTTGATTCATACACCCACGCATCTGAAACACAAAGTTTGTTATTTGGTACCTTCTATAATTTAATTTTATACTACACCTAAAACTAAATAGAATATTTTGGTTTAACTTGCTATTTTATTTATACCTGTACTTCTGTCGAGTAGCGAATATGCCAAATTACAAATCTGTCCAATTCAGAATCTGACGAGTAGCGAATCTGCCGAATTACGAATCTGTCCTATCCAGAATCTGTCCTACACCGAACAAAGGCTTACTACTCATAAAGTTGCCTATTCTTTTTTCAAATACAACTTAGAAAGTACATACATCATTCCAGTCCCTAGAATTTCATTTCTAACGCGTTTTTCAGGAGAGAAAGGGTATGGAAATGGGAAAGTTACGAAATGGGAAGGAGCCGGAAATTCATTCCTAACGAGTTTTTTTTTTGTATATTTGTATATTTTTTTATGTTTTCTAAAACTTCGTAAGAAAATTGCACAGAAACTTAGAAAATTTCACGAATAAGAAAAACCTTTTATACTCAAGGAAAGTAATATTAAGCTTAGTGTTTAATAAATATTGACTTAGGCAAATCATAATGTATTAACTTGTAACTTTATAAGACAATACACTTACTAGTGGTTTATTTTCCAATTCTTCCACATGTGGACAAATTCAATAATACCTTGTTTTATATTTGATAATAATTACTATTTATAAACCTGTTTAGAGTATAAAATTTGACTTAAGGTGAAGTAGGTCCCAAAACTCAGGTTTTGCCTAGACGAAAAACCAGTTTTAAGGCAAGAAAACATAATTTTTTTAAATCTTTTTTGATGAGCATCAAAAGTTTAGGATTTTCGTTAGTAAGTTATGGGAGCCGAAACACGATTGACTCAACTTGACTCGATAGAAAAAAATCGCAAAGTTTCCTCTAAATTTTGCATTTTTACTACGGAAAACCAGTTTCATTTGCTCGTTACTTAACATATTTTAATGAAATATTGTTTAAAAAATACTTAACTAAACACTTAAGAGGATTATGGTTTTAGTTTTTTGCGAAAGAGTATTATTTTAGAGCAATAACAAATTTATAAATAAAAAGCAGTGAAATTGCGCGCGGGCCGGCTCTTGCGTCCCTTTCTCGCTTTCACTGCGCGGTGTTCGCTCGTCCTTGTCTCGAAAATACGAACGTACTTCGCCTTGAATGCTTATTTTGTAAACCAAACGAAATAAACATTATTGATTTGATTTGATTGTGTCAATGGTAGCTGACACATTTTTTCAATCTACATTTATAATTTTTGACAAGTTTAGTTTAGGTTTTGTGCCAGCATAATCACCAGCACTGACTTGCCATTTTTTAATCAACACTATTTAAAAAAAATTCAGCTTACGGTTCCTGCATTTACTTCGCAAACAGATATACAGCTGGTCGTTCAAACAAATGCATTCCTTGCACAAATCGTTCCATGTTGGTCCCTTCACAGGATGCAACTCTGAAACTTTTTATTGCAAAAATATAGATATGTAAACCTGCCTTTTACAGTACAATAATACAGCACGGTTACGGCCAATGGAATATAATTAGGTATCATTGAAATATAAAGTTGTCAAGTGCGGGTTAAACGCCGCTTTGCCGTCAGAGTTTCAACAACTTATTCGCAAATGTTAAGCTATATTATGTATGTATAAGCTGTAATGTCTGTAGTTTATTTCACATCATCATCATCAGCCTATACCAGTCCACTGCTGGACATAGGCCTTCCCTAATGAGCGCCATAGCGCCCTGTCTTCAGCTTGCCGCATCCAGCATCTGCCAGCAGTCTTTCGCAAATCGTCATCCCACCTGGTCGAAGGGCGTAATACACTACGTTTGCCGAGTCGCGGTTTGGCGATTTGGCGAGTTTATTTCACAATTAAGTTTTATTAAGGACATTCGGTCTACCGGGGAAAACTAACAATGTATCACATAGGCCAGCGTGCCACATACCACATTACATATATTTTATGGTGTTTTGGTGCGTGGATACCAAACACCCATACAAAACGATGAGTAGGATATACCTTCTTCCAGCAGTAGATAGTCAAGCAATGCGTGTAATGCTGAAATAATGAAATTAGCATTATTTGCTTGTTATTTATCCCAAAAAGGCATCGTAAAATTCACATTAAAGCTAAATAGACACTACATTTTGTTATTGTTTATATTTGATTATTGTTTGTCTAGTTGTTTTTTTTTTAATCCGACGAGAAATTTTTTGTACGAATGGACTGGTCTGAGGGGGACTAGAATGATGTGGGACTCGACGCCATGAGAAGGACGTAATACCCACTAAAACCTATCCGGTAACCTTCTCTCGCCATTTTTTTTTCACCGAACCACGGGAACTTTAAACCTACCACGGCCTGGCTGGCGTCCCCTATTCCTCCCATACATGGCCGGCGAGCCCACCGTTCCACACACTCGCCGACCCCATTCATCCGTCACCTTCCCTCCCCCTGATTGGGACACAGACATGACAGACGCAGTTGAAGCCGCGAATGTCGACCTCTGTGTCCATATGGGCATTTCCGTCGCCCCATACTATCAGGTTTGTTTGTCTCCCTTATGACCACACCTACAAAAATATTAATTAATTTGTTAAATACTATTAATACGCTTACCTTTATATCCCTCTTCCCCTTGTCTTTGTGAATTTTGGGTCTGATAAATGTCATTTTTGTAAGCTTGAGCAGTAAGCTCAGATATGATCTGAAAAATCTAAATCTTGATTTAAATAGAAATCTTAAAACTCAAACCACAACCATGTGAGTGATTTATTAACAAGTTATCTTACAAAGCATATCCCGCAGACAATCTCTCGCATCTTCTGAAAACTTAAACAATTATTCAAATTTACATTAACAACACAAGGCGGATCAAATCAAAATTGATTAGGTACTTAATTCAAAGTGTAATAAAAAGTCACCCACTTACCTACACCTAAGCCTATTACTGTCTTCTTATTGATTGTCAATCAAGGCGACCTCTGTGGCGCGGTGGGCGAAGGTCTGCCTGCGACGCAGGAGGTTGCGGGTTCGATTCCCGCCTCGGGACAAATGTGTGTACGATCTGCAGACATTTGTTCAGGGTGTTCTGGTCGTTATCTATGTATAATAAAAAATATCTATCTATGTATTGTATTCTATTATGTATATCAGTTATCTAGTACCCATAACACAAGCTCTGCTTAACTTGGGGCTAGATAATGCTGTGTGAATTGTCCAGCATTATTTATTTATTTATTTAAGGCGGATAAAATCATCGCAACTACTCAATTAAAATTGTAATATTATTAAATAACTACTGTCTCGTTGGTCTCTGATACTATGGTCTCGAGTTCGAATGGGCTCCATGGGCTGAGCCAAACTATTATAGCTATTTCTCTAGCAAGAAACATTCCTTTTAGCAGGACGTTGCAGGAAAAGCGCAGTGTTACAACCCCGAAGCTCGTCGTTGGTCTCGCGCCTGACCTCTCCACGGTTGAGCCAGTTTATCCACCTCATCGGGTTCTACGAGTGGATGAATGAAACGAACAAGAAGAGTCTTGTCGGAGGGCGTCCTACACTACATTTGCCGAGTCGTGGTCTCCATTCAAGAACACGTTTACACCAGCGGTTGTTGGTTATTAGCGAGTTATGGCCGGCCCAATGCCACTTCACCTTGCTAATTCTTAGAACTATGTCGATAACTTTGATTCTCTGTCAGATGTATGTATCTACCGATTTTTATGCCGATATGTTGTCTACTTGGATAGACAAACTTTTTACGTTCATCAATTTGATGTGCATTTCCTTCGAGTCTACTTTAGACCGGTACGAAATTATTAATATTACTATTAATATGGATGGCTGGATGTTTTTTTTTATCTAGTCAGCTAGCTGCTGCTCGCGGCTTCCTAAGCTTTTTAAGTAGCCCACGTCAATCCCAGTGAAATATTTAAGTAGCCCATGTCAATCCTAGTGATATATTTAAGTAGCCCACCCATGTCAATCCCGGTGATATAATTTACGTCCTTGCCAAATTTTATTGAGATCCGTTCAGCCGTTTAGTCGTAAAAAAGTAACAACAAGTAAACAGACAGAAAGACAGAGTTCCTTTTGAAATTAAAATATTATTTATTTATTTATTAACACTTTTTTGTACAAAGAGAAAATACATGATTAACATAAAAATCTTATATCTAAATATAAATTTACAGTACAAAAGGCGGCCTTATCGCTGAGAGCGATTTCTTAGGCATCCTTAGGATAAACAAAGAAGATATAAGATAAAGTGGTAGTGCACAGACAGTAAATAGCTGAACAAATTTAGTACCTACAATACATGACATACATACATATTATAAATTTATACCAATACGATAAGTAGGTACACATACACAAGGTAAAGGTGGGCAATTTAGTAACCTATTAAAGCTGCAATCACACCTAGAGTTAAAGAAGAAGTGCATAATGAAAAGAATGAATTTGGATTAGACGGCTGAAGAAAGCAAATGGGACTTCAATTTCGATTTGAAGGAGTTGATGGAGGGAACAAGTCTAATTTTTTTTTTTGATAAGCATGGATAGACCTTCGTCTGACCAGAATCTTAACTGATTGAAGGTGAATGTGGCCAACGATGTAACACGGAGGTCTAGAAGTTACTTATTCACTATTGTCTTGAAGAGACCCAGGTTGTAATTGATCGTAAAAACATCAGCAGGCAGAGTGTTCCAAACTCCAGCAGTACGAACGATAATTTTGGAGGAAAACCGCTTAGTGCGAGTGCACGGTATATCCACCAAGTAGGGATGGTAATGCGCTGTGCATCTGCTGGTCCTGGAGTGGAAAGGGGGTGGTAGGTTCAGGTCATGTAGTTCCTGTGAGCATTCTTCGAAATGAATCCTATAATAGATCGAGAGACAAGCGACCTTGCGGCGGTGTTCGAGACTTTGGACCTTAGCCTCTGCAAGGTTACTACTACTCTTTAAGTAGGTATATTAGGTGTAAGTAACGATGAAACCAAGGGTTGGAGACACATTAATGGTGAAAAAACAAGATTAGATAATAACGAAATAAGACTGACATTTATTATAGATATTTACATACATACTTTTCATGACAAAATGGCGAAACGAATCTCAATGAAATTTGAAAAGAGTGTGCAAAGTCACATGCAGAAGCTCGTAAGTTATAAATAAAATCAGCATTATAATAACAGATCTATAATATATTTACTAAAGAGTTTGATTTTTTAAATTTTAGTGAATTAGGTACTCCACAACTTATGGTAGGTTGTGCAACTAATTTTCATTTCCAATTAACGAAATCTTATTAATAATAGCGTTAATGAAATCAGGGACAATTTAATAAAGTCATTATTCTGATTAGTTACGCAATTTCACCTTGATTGGAATATTTTAAGTTAATTAATTTACGAATTCTGGTGTTACTTTAAAAATGAGGCTGCTATGGGTGATATTGGTAAGAATTTATATATTTTCATTAAATTTATTGAAGCTCTTTAGAAGTCAAACATCTGGTGTCAGATTGAATAATTTTTGAAAAGCTTTGTCGGCTAGAAAATTTGTTGAAAATTGTGCAAATTTACAAAAATTATGACGCAAGATCAACGGTATTCCTATTTACTTACTTTCAAATAATTTAGAAAGTAATAATACCTACAAGTGTTAACATATCTTTTGTAATCAAATATTAGAAACGAATGAAACTAGTATTTACAAAATTGAAACAAATGAATTGGCTTCAGACCGTTGCAAATAATCTACATGTAGTTCAACTAATCCATAACAATACCAGTCGGAAGCGTTCGTAGCTGGCTATTTGAATACGGCAACGCTGATGCGCTGAGCCAGATACCAGCTTTCGGATCACGTGTCGCTATTCTAAGATTGAGGCCAGTATTATAAACGCCTGATCATTCAAAGTATAGACCTTTTACTTGCTTGAGTGACGTTGCATGTACTAAATGTTCACAATCCAACTATATTTTCAACGTCGAAAGCCGGCCATACACGTTACATTTTATGTCTGGTTATAGGATTAGATTTTCTATTAAAATATGCGAAATTGATTATCGGAAGGCGTTTGTTCCATAGATGTATATTTGGTTTATATTGATTATCGGATTATATACCAAAGAAAAACGTTACTCAAATGTTGAACGCTGACTAAGTAAGCTGTCATAATACGAACCTTAGTTTAACAGATAACCAGCCAACAAACACAACTGTTGACCTGTTGTTTTCTATTGCAGAGTTGCTACCTCTTCTACGTGGAAGTTTTACCAACAGACGACTTCAGGCGCTCTGAGAGCGAATACAGTAATATGATTAGTATCCATTATCATTTCAACCCATCTATCCCATTCTTGGGGCTGAACCTCCTTATTCTAACTCTAAAGGCCACTGATAACTGCACTGACATTTGGCATGGGAGTGTATTGTGCATTGCCCCCCAGCTATATACAGACTATCTCCTCCCGAAGTACCGGAGCAGAACTTTTAGTGATTGACAGCTTCATTTCGGCTTCTGTGGTTGGAATGAGGTTGATGCCTAAATGAGACTCTTCAATCCCGTCTTCTGTCTGGCCTCCTCTGTGAAAGTGTTCGAAAATCAGTTCTTCTTACAAGCAGCCACGATACACACTGCTGTATGTGGCTGTCTAAGTCTCCTCTATAATATTTATTTATACCGCATCAGCTAACAATGTCCACCCTAACCCAAACAAGGAGGTTTTCGTGCCATTCTAGATCAACGGGAAGTACTACCCGTAGTAGTATTTGGTTCTAAATACATCTGATTAGCTTAGAAATAATAAAATGGGTATAAACGTCTAAAACTTTTAAAGTTGTTGACTTAGAAGTTTGATTTATATCACAACTCCAAAAGGTTCCGAACTTAAATATTTGATGTTCATTTCATTCAACTCAATACCTCCACGCGTTTCTGAGAAAACAGGGTTGACGGATGGATGGACGGACATCAAAGTTATTCTTAGTGGGTACCTTTTTTCCTTTTCAAACTATGTACATATTTCTAGTTTTAGATGAGTGGACCGATTCTCATCTCTTGACATAAGTAGGCATAAATAAATAGTATTTTAATTCGATTATAATAAAGGTAATGGTTGTATGTCTTTTTTAGAATGTGGCGTAGCTGGCGTTCGTAGATTCGGGTCGGAAACCCATCTTGCCAAACATCCCGTTAATCTTCTATCAAAAAAGCACGCAAACAGCAGTATCGGACCAAGCATTACAAGAGTAAAAAAAACTGCAAGGCAGAACAGTCGTGGAAAGAAGCTTAATAGAGGAAGCAAATTGAACAAAGGTATGAACTAGGGCTCTTTACATTATATAATGGTTTTTAAAACACAATATTTATTAAACAATAAATAAATAATAAATAAATAATGCTGGACAGTTCTCACAGCATTCTCAGCCCCAAGCTAAGCAAAGCTTGTGTTATGGGTACTAGATAACTGATATACATAATGTAATACAATACATAGATAGATATTTTTTTATTATACATAGAAAACGACCAGAACACCCTGAACAAATGTCTGCAGATCGTACACACATTTGTTCCGAGGCGGGAATCGAACCCGCAACCTCCTGCGTCGCAGGCGGACCTTCGCCCACCGCTCCACAGAGGTCGTCAACAAACGCGTTCGGAAACTCTACGATAGTAAGAAGTAAAAATAGATTACCGAATATAAACCAAAAGTCCATTTTTTTACTTACCCTTAGCAGTTTTTTGCTTGGGTATAAGCGACTAAAATATTTATTATAATGTCGATCAAAATGTCGCTTATGCCTTTATACCGTCGATTAGTTCATTTTTTTTATGACACCAAGTAGCTCGATAGATGGCGTTTGGCAAAATGACAAGTAAACCTTAGTGAAGTTCTTAAAAATGGCAAGGACCATAACAAAATATTAAAAAACATATTAAAAAACATTGTTACCATTCTAAGACATTCTAAGATCTAGCCACTTGGAACTAATAGGCCTATAGGTTATATTATAAATTACCAAAATCTGAATAAATAGAAAACCCACAATACAGTCTTGTACTTTTTATAAATCAGTGCCTCTTTTTTCACAGATGTCTTCGTCCCGGGTCCACATTATGGTATTTTTTCTGTTATAATTATTAACAATTTTTTTTATTAATTTATATTTTTATATAATTAAATAATTTAAATATTTAAATTATTAATTTCAGAGGCACATCCAAACAATTACGGCAACGCTGGTGGCCACAACCAAGGTCCACAAAATGGTAATTATTTGAATTTATTTATTGCTACCTTCTGCTCACGGCTTCGGCTTCACACCAGGTTTATTTTTATTGTAATAATAATTTCTAAATATTTTTTACTGAAAACATATTAGCTATTTTATTGAATTACCCTCTGCTCATCTATGAAGATTTATTTATATGTGAATATTTATGAATATTTATCAATTAAATTCGACTCCCCAAATAACAGATACAACAATGGTTACAATCCGGGTCCACGAAAAAGTAATTTATATGAAAAGTTCATATAGAAGTTCGAAAGCAGACGAGAAATTAGAGAAAGGATTCTAAATAAAAAAAAATGTTTCGAATTTCTTCACATTCCTAGTTTCATAAAATAATCAAGGGCTTTACTTTATTAAAAAACAAATTTTATTATTACTAGTACCTCACGCTCCAAATTATGGATTCATTTATGACTACAACCACGGTTCGCAAATTTGTAATTTTCGTGTAAAATTCAAAAGCACGATCAAAATGGAAGTTTTTTGATTTAGTAACCTCTTTGTTCACAAAAATATCTAACACCGAGATCTAGAACTGAGTTGAGGTCTATAATGTCCCGCTACTGTTACCAAAAGCTTCCCCCTGCTCCCTTCGTGCATCACGGTTCTGAGCCAGGTAGAACCTACGCCACTCTATCGATTTACTTTTAATTTAAGGTAACTAGATTCTGTTTAAGAACCTTCATAATTATTGTAAGATATGTAGATTTAAACATTGAATGACGTATTTATTCGTGACACTAAAAGTACTGGTTTATTTCTTTTCACCAGCTCATGGCAGTAATGATTATGGCTCCAACCATGGTCCACAAAATGGTAATTTATTATATAACTTAATAGATAAAATAAATAATGCTGGACAATTCACACAGCATTATCTAGCCCCAAAGTAAGCAGACCTTGTGTTATGGGTACTAGATAACTGATATACGTAATATTATACATTACATATATAGATATTTTTTATTAAACATAGAAAACACCCAGACCAACGGAACAAATTTCTGCAGATCGTACACAAATTTGTTCCGAGGCGGGGATCGAACCCGCAACCTCTTGCGTCGCAGGCAGACTCTCGCCCGCTGCGCCACTGAGGTCGTCTAATGTACTTATATGGCGTTAAATAATTTGTTGTTCACCGGATTCTGTTTATAATTTTTAAAGCCAATCATTACGTACTTGTCTGAGATCTTATATTGTGGTAATTTTTGAGACCTGACTTAAATTTTATTTTGTGCATTTGTTTTTTACCATTATTTCGTAATATTTTTGTAAGTAGAAATTTTATTCCGCCAGTACCCCATGGCCCAAATAACGGATATGATAATGGCCACCACCAAGGTCAACAAAATGGTAATTTATTTATTAAGTTATTTGATATTAATTCGTAAAATATTGTTAATTGGATTTTATTTATTATTTTAAGCTACGCAATACCTACAATTCGGATATCTGATTTTTATCAAATTTTATTCTTAAAATCATAATAGTACGTACTAACACTTTGTTACTAAAATTAATACTTTTAAATTTTATTCCACCAGTACCTCATGGTCCGAATAACGGATATGATAATGGCCACCACCAGGGAGCACAAAATGGTATTAAATTTATGATGTTGCTGGTTTGATAAATAATTTTGTCAGGATTTTTTTCGTTATTTTTAAAGCTAAGCATTAAATCTTATTATAGTTGCATTTTTTGGGCTATGAACTTAATGTAATTAATTAATAAACTTATGCAAGTGTAAATTTTATACTACCTATAGCGGACATGATTATGGCTACAACCATGGTCCACAAAATGATAATTTATTAATTATTTTGAGACCTGATTTAAATTTTATTTTTATATCAAATTTTATTAACAATCATGTAATAATATTTAGAAAGGAGATATTTTATTCCACCAGAACCTCTTGGCCCGAATAACGGACATGATAGTGGCTACCACCAGGGTCCACGAAATAGTAATAATTAATTAGGTTCTAATATATTCATTTGTAAAATAATGTGCACTTGATTTTGTTTATTATTTTAAGAGTTAAACAGTTCCTAAAAAAACTCATGTACCTAGTTTTCATAAAATTTAATTCGTAAAAAATAATATTGTGTACTAACATTTCATTATTATAATGTCCTTAATCCTTTTAAATTTTATTCCATATTATCTCAAGGACCGAATAACGAACATGATAATGGCCACCATCAGGTCCCACAAAATGGTACTAGGTTTATTAAGATGTTCATTTGACAAATAATTTTGACAATGTTTGGCTCATTATTTTTAAAGCTAAGCATTACATACATATCCGACATCTTATTTTGTTACATTTTTTGAGCTATAAACTGAATTCATTAAATAATAATATTATTCAAGTGTAAATTTTATACCATCAGTACCTCATGGCGGAAATGATTATGGATACAACCATGGTCCACAAAATGGTAATTTACGTTTTAATTTACTAGATGTTTATGTGTTAATTTCATATTAAGTATGTTTTTATTGTTCTGTATAATATTTTGTGATCATCTTTGGACCAGGTGTGATGACGTTTTGCGAAAGACTGCTGGCAGATGCTGTATGCGGCAAGCTGAAGACAGGAGCCTATGGCGCTCGTTGAGAGGCATATGTCCAGCAGTGGACTAATATAGACTGATGATGATAATGATGATCATTGAGGGTTAGCTTAAATTTTGTTTATAATATTTTATCATAATATATGGTAATCGTTTTGTATGTACTTACTTATACATTTTATTCCACCAGTACCTCAGGGCCCGAATAACGGATATGATAATGGTCACCACCAGGGTCCACAAAATGGTAATTTATATATTATATTATGTTATTAAATATTTATTTGTTTAATAGTGTTGAATGGATTTTGTTTATTATTTCTGTAGCTAAGCAGTACCGTCTAAGTCTGCTTTCTATTTTGTATCTAATTTTACTCGATAATGAATAATAATAATATGTACTGACATTCTATTATTAAAAGTTATTTAATGTTCATTTGATAAAATACTATAGACTTCTGTAAAAACTGACTAGATTCTGTTTAGTAATACAAATTTTCTAATTATTGTAAGTTATTTATCAAATAGTGTTAAGTTTAATATTGAATGATACGTATTTATTCGTGAAACTAAAAGTTCTGTTTTTTTTCTGCGCCAGTACCTCATGGAGGAAATGATTATGGAAATAACCATGGTCCCCAAAATGGTAATTTATTTATTAATTCAATAGATGTTTGGTTATGTGTTAAATAATATGTAGACTTTTATAAAGAAAACTGACAAGCTTCTGTTCAGCAATACAAATTTTCTAATTATTGTAAGTTATTTATCAAATGGTGTTAAGTTTAATATTGAATGATACGTATTTATTCGTGAAACTAAAAGTTCTGTTTTTTTTCTTCGCCAGTACCTCATGGCGGAAATGATTATGGAAATAACCATGGTCCCCAAAATGGTAATTTATTTATTAATTCAATAGATGTTTGGCTATGTTATAAATATTATGTAAACTTTTATAAAGAAAACTGACAAGATTCTGTTCAGCAATACAATTTTTCTAATTATTTTAAGTTATTTATCAAATGGTGTTAATTTTTATATTGAATTATACGTATTTATTCGTAAAACTAAAAGTTCTGTTTTTTTTCTTCGCCAGTACCTCATGGAGGAAATGATTATGGAAATAACCATGGTCCCCAAAATGGTAATTTATTTATTAATTCAATAGATGTTTGGTTATGTGTTAAATATTATGTAGACTTTTATAAAGAAAACTGACAAGCTTCTGTTCAGCAATACAATTTTTCTAATTATTGTAAGTTATTTATAAAATGGTGTTAATTTTAATATTGAATGATACGTATTTATTCGTGAAACTAAAAGTTCTGTTTTTTTTTCTTTACCAGTGCATCAGGGCAATAACCATGGTCAACAAAATGGTAATTTATTTTTTATTCATTTTAATGTTTATGTGTTTAATATGTATTACGAAGACTTTTAAAAAGAAAACTGACAAGATTCTGTTTAGAAATACAGTCTTTATAATAAGGTTGATCAACTTTTTTCTTGTAGCCAATGGAAATAAAATGAAGTTCATATTTGATATTTATGTGAAAAAGATATTTATTTAAGGTTTTCTTCACACCACATAATAATACTTTAAAAAATAGATTTTTTTAGATTTTTTAAAAAAATTATTCTTTTGTTTAGATATATGCTATTTGAACGTTCCAAACGACCAGTTAGAAAATCAAAATTTTGTCTTGTATTAATAGCTTTTTGTTAGACATTTTGCACGAGACAGGTGTAAGTGTGAGAGCTCCTAGACGTTGTACAGTACGCAACAGACACTATAGAGCAGCAGGCGGACAATTTAAACAAGTTTTAGAAAAAAAAATGCTTTATTCTATTAATATAATGTTAATAAAATAATACGTCTCTCGGGTAACCAAAAAGTCTATTGTATAACCGCTATAGTGATTCAAGGGACGTGTTGTCCAAGGGACATTTGGCGATAAAATAATAAAAAAACAAAAAAATTGGGAAAAAATACACCTAGATATCGTCTTAGAACTAACAACCTTGTATTAAAGTAGACCACCAGTGGGGACACAGTTATGTGTAGATAGTGAAAGATATTTTGGAATTCTGTAAATTCTGAAAACAATGAATAATGTAATAATGATATAACTACTATATCCTCAACCTCCTATATCCTGAACCTGTAGTTTCGGCTTAGAATTTGCACCACCCCAACTCTTCTCGTGACTGTCGTTAAAGAGAGAGCAAGCCTGCGTCCAGCAGTGAACCGTTATGGGCTGCTGAGGTTGAGGATATAGTAGTTATTAGGTAATATTTTTATTCGTTATATATTAATAATTTAAAGATTTACATTGTTTTTTTATAAATCAGTGAGCAAACATTTGAGTTAAAAAACTCAAATGTTTGCAAAGAGATATTTCCAATTTGTATTTGAGGCACGGATTCATCCCCTGGGAAACTATTATTTTTTAAAGAAAATTATATGTATATTGGGTTTATTGACACGTAAATCTAATGCCAGTCTATCTTAATAATAGTTTAAAGAGTTAAAACTATAAATGATTAGTATCTTCTTGAGTTTATACTCATAAACTCGTGAGGACAGCCTTGGAACGAGAAAAAGTTGATCGTCCCAATTATTGTAATTTATTTATCAAAACGTGTTGATTTTAACATTGAATGATACGTATTTATTCTTGGAAATAAAAGTTCTGATTTTTTTCTTCACAAGTACCTCATGGTGGGAATGATTATGGCAACAACCATGGTCCACAAAATGGTAATTTATTTATTATTTTTAGATGTTTAAGTATAAAATATTACGTTTGTAAGAATTTTATCATTTGATATCTACATGTCTGTTTTTTTTTATTGTAAACTTTGAGACTTGACTCAAATTTTATATTGAATTTATTTAATATTTTATTTTATTTTATTTATTCGGGGTAACAAACAATTACACTCTTAGCCTAATTATAAAGATACTTATTTATAGTGTTATTCTATAAGTGCAATCAACACCGTTACCCTCTTATAGATATAAGAAAAACAAATAGGGCAAAATTTATTAACGTAAGAACTAGGTAGGTTTAGTTACCTACCTTCACAGAGTATGTAGGTGCATTGCTTACATTATCGGAACAGAGAGATCAGACATGATAGCCTGATTGATTGTTTTCTTAAAGGAGAAAGGCGAGGATGCGAAAATTTCAATGTCTGAGAAATTGTCATTAAATGATTTAGCTAATCTACGTAGTGGTGCGCGTTCACCAGCATTTGTTTTACAATTAGTGAGTGCAAATACATATTGTTTGCGAGTCTCTCGTGCAGCATATGAACGGTAAGGAATACGAATGCTTATCTGATTAAGGAGGTCGTTACAATCAAATTTATTATGACAGATATTGTATAGAAGAAGTTGGTCGAGAAACAGTCTTCTCACTTTAAGTGTAGGTAGTGAAAACTTACTCAATAGAGACTCATAGGATGACTTCGAACGATAACAACGATAGTATGTAGAACGTAGAAATTTGCGCTGAACGGATTCTATCTGATCGTGATACTTATTATAAAGTGGATTCCACACTGATGTAGCGTATTCTAACTGAGACTTAACTAGTGAGTTATAAAGTAGGATATATGATTGATGTCTCCTAAAAGGAGCACAAGTACGCATAACAAGACCATACATCTGAAAGGCCTTGTTGACTATGTAGTTGATATGAAGATCAAAGTGTAATTTATCGTCCATAAGAATTCCCAGATCCCTAATCATAGAAACCTTTTCCAATGAAGTGCTGCATAAGGAGTACGAAAAGTCTATTTTGTTTGTTTTTTTGGTAAAGGTGATAGATTTACACTTACCTAAACTAAGATGCAATTTATTAGCCACGCAGTAGTCAGTAAGGCGGTTAAGATCGTTCTGTAGTTTGATGCAGTCATCCAGAGAGGAGACATTACGATAGACCTTTAGATCATCAGCATATAGAAGGAACTGAGAATGTTTAAAGCAGCTATCGATGTCATTAACAAAAAGAACAAATAGCAGGGGGCCAACAATAGACCCCTGTGCAACGCCGGAAGTGACTTTAATAATGTCTGAAGTATACCCATTGATAGCTACTCGCTGCGTTCTGTTTCTAATGTAGGAGGAGAACCACCTAAGTAAGTTACCGCGAATACCATTGAAGGCAAGCTTCTGCAAAAGTATTGTGTGGTCTACCTTATCGAAGGCCTTGCAAAAGTCGGTATATATTGAGTCTACTTGTACTCTATTATCCATAGATTGAAAGAGATGGTTGGTATATAGAATAAGATTACTAATAGTGGAACGCTTTTTAACAAATCCATGTTGTTCTTTAATAATTATTTTGTGTAAGCAAGGATAAATATTGTTATGAACCAGACGTTCCAAAACCTTCGATAAAGTAGACAGTAATGATATTGGTCGATAGTTAGTTACATCCTTCTTGCTTCCACTTTTGTGAATAGGTGTAATATTGGCCGTTTTCCATAAAATTTAACATTAGATAATAATATTTTGTAAGTAGATATTTTTTCTCACCAGTACCTCATGGCGGAAATGATTATGGTTACAACCATGGCCCACAAAATGGTAATTAATAAATTAGTTTAATACATGTTTAAGTGTTAAATATGATTTTTACAGCATTCTGTTTAATATTTTGAGAGCTATACATTATCTACATGTCTGATTTATTATTTTGTTGTAATTTTTGAGACTGACTTAAATTCTTAAATTCTTTATTGTACAAAAAATACAAAAATAAAAATAAAACAACGAAAATCTAAAATTTTTATTAATTAAATTGTGTTTTTAATATTTATTTTATTTTAATAGTATCAGTTAATATTATTTTGTAAATAGAAATTTTATTCAACCAGTACCCCATGGCCCAAATAACGGACATGATAATGGCTACCACCAGGGTCCACAAAATGGTAATATATTTTTGAAGTTTATAAATTTAATGTTTATTAAATAAACAATGTTGATTGGTTTTTTTTTATTATTTTTAGAACTTATTTTTTCTTACAAGTCTAATATCTGATTTTGTTGTATATTTTCACCAAAGGCTTAAATTTTATCGTCAAATAATAATCATATAAGTTAAAAAAAAACATTTCAATTTTTTTTTTTTTCACCAGTACCTCATGGCCCAAACAACGGATACGATTATGGCAACAACCACGGTCCAGTGCATGGTAACTTGTTTAATTTATTAAAAATCACAAAAAGTCTGTTTTATTATGAGCAGAATATTTTAAAAGCTATGTAGTATTTACTTAGATATTTAATATTTTAGGTAGGTATTGAATAAGACGAAACTTCTGAATTGTGTTATTTGAGGGCTCGTCTACTAGTACGAAATTAAATTAATATTCACCAGCATTTAATAATGTTAGCCTCGATTCCTTTAGTAGCTTTTATGACTTCGTTTTATGCTTCATCAATAACAATGGCACAAACAATGATGAATTCAAATAATGAAATTGTTTTCCACTTCGATCTACTATTCCCTTTATCAACTATACCAGGCATCGAAGGTTTTCCATAAATAGAACTATTCATTATCATTCTAGGTGTAAAATATTTCTGGATAAATTGATGATCAATGTGGCGCGGTGGCCGAAGGTCCGCTTGCAACGTATGAGGTTGTGGGTTCGATTCCCGACTTCTGACAAATGCTTGTACGATCTGCAAATATTTGTTTCGAGTGTTCTGGGTATTTCTATCTATTGTAACAAGTGTAGACGACACACGTTTATTTTATATAAGTAAATAATTAATTTAGCTACCTATTTTAGATCCATATTTGCTTGTACCTACTGTGTGACATTTATTACGTCTTCTTATGCAACGCCATCTGTTGGTATTTTTTGTTATTTTAAATATAGAATGAAGTTGTGGGTGGACGCAGAAATTTCAAACAAAAGCTATTTTTTACAACCATGTAGGTAGTTAAGGCGCATACAGCACCTAAACTAGCGCCACCACCTACTTTATGTTATTATTCTGTTTAACAAAGGAATTTTCAAAAATCCTTCTTCCAGTTTGTGATACCTATCATAAGCTTTTTTTTAATGCCTCTGTAATAGTTTTATTCTATTTAGTTTAGGAAGAGATACGAAGTTGCACTTGGTGGCCACCAAAATCTATTTTCGTATCTCTTCCTAAACTAAATAGAATAAAACTATTACAGAGGCATTAAAAAAAAGCTTATGATAGGTATCACAAACTGGAAGAAGGATTTTTGAAAATTCCTTTGTTAAACGGAATAATAAGACAAATTAGGTGGCGGCGCCACTTTCGGTGGGGTATGGGCCTTAACCGCGAACGATTAGCCACTCGACGTGGCTCAGTAATACAATATTTTGAAGTTCTAAAGCTTTATTAAGGTGACACGCCGTGCAACCTCTTCTGCCTGCATCCCAGTTTCACCCGACGTTGAAAAGCATGCGTGGTTTTATTAGATCGCCTACAATAAGTATATAAGTCATCGAGTCATCATCATCAGTCTATATTTGTCCACGGCTGGACATAGGCCTCCCCTAATGAGCGCCATAGCGTCTTCGGCTTGCCGCATCCAGCATCTGCCATCAGTCTTTCGCAAATCGTCATTCCACCTGGTCGGAGGACGTCCTACACTACGTTTGCCGAGTCGCGGTCTCCACTCAAGAACATGCGGTTGTCGGTTCTTCTCGAGATATGGCCAGCCCACTACCACTTCAGCTTGATAATCCTTTGAGCGATGTCGATAACCTTGGTTCTCTGTCGGATGTATTCGTTACGAATCCTATCCTTCAAAGAAACTCCGAACATAGCTCTCTCCATAGCTCGCTGCGCGACTTTAAACTGGTGGACCAGCCCTACCGTGAGTGTCCACGTCTCAGCTCCGTAGGTCATGACGGGTAGGACGCACTGATTGAAAACTTTCGTTTTCAAGCATTGGGTTATGGATGACGTATAATACATAGAGTAATCCAGCTCTGATAATCTTGTGGCTAGAAACAAGATGATCCATTGTGGATTGTCAAGTTTTATTTATTTTATTTTATTTTATTTCAAAAAATTATCTGAGCGTCTGATCGAAGCGACGCGTGACCCGAGAGCTGGTGAGTATCTGGCACAGCGCATCAGCATTGCTATACAGCGGGGCATTGCAGCCAGTGTCTTAGGCACGCTTCCAACTGGTATTGATATGGATCAGTTGAGCTACCTGTAGATTGTTTGCAACAGTTTGCAGATAGCTTAATTGTTTCTATTGTAAATACTAATTTTAATTTAAATTTGTTATTTGATTGTTATTTTCTTTCTGAATAAAGATATTACTATTTTATATTGGGAATCTCTTAAAATTTTACAGGGTGCTTACCAATCAATGACTCTCTTATTGTCTTTGCGAAGGTGTGAAAATAAATCATTGATTGAATTTTCTAATATTCTTTTTTATTTCCGTTTTATAGAACCAAGGCCAACAGGTAATACTTAGTTGAAGTTCAGATTTAAGTAAATTTAAGTGTTTTATTTGGGTTTTTTACTAGAAACACTTTATTATTTATTTTAATTGTGACCTTTTTGCAGAAATGTTCGACCCTAATGTAGAAGGTTAGAATCACAGATATATTAAATTTTTATTCTTAAGTATAGAATTCTTGCTAACATTTTGTTATACTATCTGTCTGGGAAAACTGTTATAAATACGTTATAAATATGTGTTATCTGTTTTAAATAATACGCGTCATTTTGTGAAATGGATAAGCATAGAATTTAGCATTCATAGGAGCGGAACAGAGCATCCGTTTATGGAACGGGGTAATCGCAAAAATAAGTTTTTGCTTATTTATAAGAAAACTACACAACTTATGACGAAACTGGTTCAAAGAACCAAATAATTAGTAATAATCTACAAATTAGAACATAAGTCATTTCAATAGACCGCAAGACTCTTGAGATCTAGACCAAAATATGTGCAAAACAGTGCACTTTCATAAATTTTTTCTATTGCTTTTTTCACATTCAAGGAACCAAAGAAAAAACTTGAATTTTAGGTTATACGAGTTTTTTACCACGCGGATCTCGTAAATTCTGAGATCTTGGCCAAGTTTGACAACCAAACACGTCAGGTCCGTGCTTAAGGTTTGTATCTTTATACAAAAAACAAAGCTGCTGCCTTTCGTCTGGTAGGGTCTCTTACCCTACCAGAGGAAAGGCAGCAGCTTTGTTTTTTGTATAAAGATACAAACCTCAAAAGTCATGTCGGCTCTGACGTTACGACATCCACGGGTTAAATTAGGGGGTCGATTCTTACTCCGTAACCTTCACGGCTACAAAACTACATTATACAAATTGTTTCAGAGCTCAATAGACTGGATGCCAGCCGGACAGAAAGAGAATGTAACTATCATCATAATAAATTCATTACGGATGTAAACGGGTTAACTACGAACCTTATTTATATTATTATTATTTTTATCTTATTTGTACTAATAAGGTTGGCAGTAAACCCGTTTACATCCGTAATGAATTCGTCAAACTACGATATTTTTTTTAGTAAAATATCATAATTCAAATTCTGCTAGAAAGTAACTAAACACATTTTTTAGATTATTATTGTTAAACACTTAAAACGAACCTAAATTAGGTCATGTATGCGTGTTTTAACAGTACATTATTTGGAATCACCTTTACAAATTTAATAAAAATATTATACCTAAGTAAGCTAATTAGCAATTTTGGGATGTAGAGACCCGATAGTTTTTGAAACTCGAATTGCTTAATCGCGCGGTTCAAAACGCCTAGGACTGCTACATTTTTACGGTAGTTTATTTTAAATTTCGTGATCATTAACCTTGGTATGACATTAATGATTTCAGCGGGCATGTGCACGCGTGGCCCTAGCTTCAAGATGGACTGCAACAGATGCGTGTGCGTCGGTGGAATGCTGTACGTATGCACTGCAAAACGCTGTGTCAAGAAGCTTAAGGGTAAGTTAGCAATTTTTTACGATCCTTGACTCTTTCAGTTTTAAAACCTACTTAGTTTGCACCCATATCACTCGCTATCTATCTGCTCAATATATTGTCGGCGAATAGCGTGGATGAAGATACAGGTTTATCCTAGTTTGGGGATCAAAGATTGTATTAATTCTAAGTCTTAATTATTTTCAATAATCGTTATTATTATTATATTTCACAAATAGCACAGGTAGTTATCGAAACAAAATGTTTATATTAATAATTACCTTATTCTAGTACCTACCTACTTACATATACCATCGCCTTAGGGCTAAAAAAAACTGTTATGATGTTACATTGTCTACTAAATAAATAATAAAAGTAATAATTAAATGGAAGGGCGTGTTACTACAAAGGTGAAGAGGGGATTAAAATTTGGCATATCAAACGTGTTCATGATGATGGGCGAAACTTGCAGTTCACGCAGTGTCATTGAATTACCAATAACCCTGTATCAACTAGTTTCTGCCAGTGGCTTCACACGCACTTATCCGGGATAAAAAATGGCCTATGTCCTACTTGGGGATATCAATGTCCCTGACTTGATTCATTCAGATCGTTTAGTAAGTAAGTATATATTTATTTGGAACCAAACATAACACAGACACATTACAATAATTAAGTACAAGAAGATTCTATATTTATACACGAAAAAAGAAACAGCAGTCTTTAAACAAAAAAACAGATTTCACAAATGTGTTACATATAGGGACCGAAAAGGTTTAGCCATTTTGTCGTGAAAAGTTAATAGACAGACAGATGGAATTTCTTTTGAGTTTATAATAATGATAATAATAATCATTTATTTCAGACCATAGAAAAGTTACAGATCTTATTTAACTTATGCTACAGTCCATAGTAATATATAACTTAAAACTAACATACATATAACATCAAAACTTAATTAATGACACGTTTTTCTGTGATTACGATTTTAATATAAGTTTGTATATATAACTACATATAACTGATGATAAATTAATTGTGCACCAATTTGAAGTAACGGTTTTTTTACGTAAACTGAGGGAAAACGCTTTCTCGAGTTTGAGTTAAATAGCTGCACTTAGTCACGAATAATTTATGATAATACAAGCTGAGCCTCGCGGTTTCACCTGCGCAGTTTCCTTTTCCGTGGAAACACGGGGATAAAAACACAACAATTTGAAACTCGCGCACGATAAGATCAATCTTATGTGAAGTAGGTAATTCTAGGTACAGCCGTATTTGTGTATTAAAAGTAGTAAAAAAGTAACTCAAATGTTTTTTTCAGGTGGGAAAAAAATCCTCGCTACTTACCACGAAAAAGAAGGTAATGACTCAATATCGATATTTATGCCACTGACAATCCTGTTTTTATAAAATGCGAACTTCAAACAATAACATAAAACAACTGGGTAACAGTATGTTGTATGTGTATTTATTCAGGGTGTTCTGGTCGTTTTCTATGCATAGTAAAAAATGTTTATCTATGTATTGTATCATATTACGTATATCAGATATCTAGTACCCATAACACAAGCTCTGCTTAGCTTGGGGCTACGTAATGTTGTGTGAATTGTCCAGCATTATTATTTCAACAAAGTCACAACGGTTCGTTGGTCCCTGCTTTATCTTTCTAATGAGAAAGAAACATTTAATGAGAAATATAAATCTCAATAAATCCATAATGGATATAGTCAATGGATCTAACAAGATCTATCCTGCTGTATCTAGTGAATGTGTTGTCTTTTTTCAACCTTTGAATTATTTTTTCAGAACCTGAATGCGTTGAAGGCGAAAAAGTTCAAAGTTTCGATTGCAATAAATGCAACTGCAGGGGCGGTCACATATTATGCACCAAAAAGGGATGTGGTAAGTAGATTCCATTCTTTTTCGACAATACATACATATAATATTCTACACTCTACCATGTATCTAACTTTACATCAAACATATTTTAGTTCTCATCATCTCAAGCCTACAACATAGGCGAGTTAAAGCAAGCCCTAATCTGTTAAAGTCATATTTCCATTGTACGTCCATTACAAGGGAATGAGCGAAGAATAAGTTAGAAGGTTAAGGCATCTTTTAGTCGAATTATTTTAGTCGATTTGTTACTAGTCGAATCGCATTTTAGACGAATAGTCTTAGTCAAATAGTTTTAGACGAATTGTTTTAGTGACATTTATGCAAAGTCGCGAGTTAGCATGCGCCATCATCGAAATAGATGACGTCCATATGTGCTGCGCTAATAATGATGATGCTGATATTATTTAATTTTGGTTTATTTAGAAACTACCAGTATTGCAAGACAAGGGCAAAAGCGCTGCAACCCTAGCGACCCCGTGACGTCTCCGGACAACTGTAACCGATGTCTGTGCGGCGCTGATGGGCAGATATATTGCACCCAGAATGTTTGTGGCATTGGTACGTACTAATACTTCCTCCTTCGCTCGTTTAAGCCACTAAAGTGGCTTGATTTAATGACACTTGTAGATTTGTTTAAGCCACTTTATAGTCTATGGTTTTTGAGCGGGGCAACGATTTGAAGGATATTTAGGTTTCGAGCAAGGTTTCGAGTTAAAACTCGAAACCAAAATATCCTACAAAAGTTGTCGTTGTCAGTAACAAACTCATTTCTACTTTGCTCGCTAAAGAGCGATGGTAAAGAGCGAAGGTAGAAATGAGTTTGTTACTGTGGTAAACTATGATTATTATACTATTTTCAATACTTTTTAATGGCGTTAAATTCATACTATGTCGAGTCGATACATTCGCATATCTATCTGTCAAAAGTAAATGTGTCTATAAAATACTCCATTCAGTCTTCATTCACGTACCTGTCAACAATAAGGGAACTTGATAGTCATATATTCTACTAATATTATAAACGTGAAAGTATGTGAGTTGTGTCGTTGTTGTAAAAATGTTTGGAATGATTTCCTCCATCCTATAATCGTGAATGTTTGAGAATTGTGCCGTTGTAGTAGGTACAGATGTTAGAGATGATTTCCTCCGCCCACGGCCAAAGTAAATGCCAAAACTACTGAATGGATCAGGCTGAAATTTTGCACAGATGAAGAACCTGGAATCAATAGTTAAAAATAAAATAAATTCGTGGACTATGTATTATTCACGGATGGTCGTGTAAATTACAATTTATTTTTCACAGAGCCAGTAAAGCTCGACAACCGTAATGCTGGTAATGCTGGCTGCGTACCGAAGAAGTATTACAGCTTGTCAGACAATCCATACTGCAAGGAATGTTACTGCATCGATGGTACCAAGGCTTTCTGTCACACGGGACTATGCGAGGAAAAAAAAGAAGAATCATGTAAGTACAGGAGTTCAAAGAATGGAAAAGAAAAAAATCTATTCAGGAGATTTAAGAACTCACTAGGTATTACATAATACACACAATGTTGAAATACTAAATTAAGAACGTCAAGTAACAGAGGAATATTCGTTAGGCTAATACCAGACTACAAAGAGCCTCGCTTATTGCCAAGTAAATTAGTAACACTACGTGAACTGCAGGTTTTGTCCATCACCACGAACGCGTTCGTGAAGACGAATGGTTTTAATTCTCTTAAAAAACTAATCACCTGTGATACTAAACGAAAAACATCTTTGTCTGGAACTTAACGAGTTACTAAAGACTGATATTTCTTTTCCATAGCCACTGTTAATACAGGGCAGAGCCGTTTTTAACTTCAGTTTTAAAGAAAACCTCTCCAACGAACTCTATTGAATCGAGGGGGGTACCTTCACAAACGTAATTGTGATGATGGGCAGAACCTGCAGTTGACGTAGTGTTACTTATTTAGCAATAACTCTGTATAAAGGCATTAGCCTAAGCCTTTAGGCTAATGCCTTTATACAGGGTTATTGCTAAATTAGGCCCCTAAGCTACAGGTAAGGCGGACCTAAAACATGAGTTATTTTGAAATGGATTCTCTTTTATAAACAACAAACTGCTGTTCGCAGCTTTCCACGCTCTGTTACAGACTCTGGATACAGTCTATCACCCTGCTGAATTTCATAATGATCCGTCTTAGGCGTGAAACAGTAACAGACATACAGACCGGAATACTTTCGCTTTGTATTAGTATGGATTTATTTTGATTTTCAGACAGCCCTCGCATGTTGATGAAGAAGACCCAACGTAAGTTATTAAGCGTTTTTACAGTATGGCCACATCACATAAGGTAATAATGTTGCAAGCAGTTCAACAGCAATAGATACCTTCGAATATAAACTTTATCAGTCGCGCGACTTGTTTATGTTTTCGTGCGCTTGCAACACTGGGTCGAAGCCGAGTGATCGCTCGCACGCGGCCGCTTTGTTGCCGTTCACTATGACAATCACGTGTCAAGCGGCTTTTGCGCAGCTGTCATCTTTTTAGTACATAAGTCTGCCGCTTCAGAACAGCGCTACTGTCGCATGACAGTCGCTCTGCCAATGCCGCGTTGCTTGCGACTTAGTGTGCAGGATCTAAAACACATAAGTAATACAGTGGGTCTGGGGCGGCTCGTTGATGGAGATTTCAAAATGGCCTGTGTAAGTCTAAGCCTAAGCGAGTTAAGCCTTGCAATAACTTGGCCAGTTAAATCTACACTAGTTCTCTGTTATGCATTTATCTCAATGTTAAAAGAAATTTTGAGAGCACAATATACAAAAATAAGAATTGTTTCCTCTGCGTCGACCTGGCTCTGCGTCGACGCTTGGCTCGCTCGACTCAAGGTCATTGGTACAGTCGTCTCGGTAGTAGGAATAGTACTAGCCATAGAGCAAGTCTCTCGCCTTAGCCGTCCAATGCGCTACTATTCGAAAAATTTGACGATAAAAATAAAGATTATGATAAAACATATCTCTTTTAAATTTAGTTTTGAATTTGATCTATCCAGCCCGTACCTAGGTACATAAAATAGCGACTACATCAATCCCTAAGTACATTTTAAATAAATTTTCATTTGTCACATGTTTGATGTTCTCACCTAACAATGTTCAAACTAAGATGAGCACTCCTTAAAGATCTTACCTCTGTGTGAAGTAGGTATATTATTAGCTTCTTTATACTTTGAATTGTCTAATAAAAGCAGGTAAGTAGTAGTAAGCAGGTTCCAGGGTTGGTAGCATCTCTCTCTCTCTCCCACATACATCTACCTATTTCATTCACACCTATTGTTTAAATTACCGAGGATTATCAGTTGACCATCAACCCTGGAAGGGATAGAGCCTGTGATACGCATAGTGGAGTGTCTGTGCCAATTCGTTATTTATGTGGTCGTGGATTATTCATATAAAATACGTAAGTACATACTTTACATTGATTTACTCACGGATTTAAAATGTACGGATGTAATCTCAGTAAGAAAATAAACGATGAACTTAATAGTCTGTCCATCCTCTATACGTACACGTACACACTCACACAATGTCATCATTTTGTCCATCGTCTGCCATTGCAAACTTAATAAAAAATGAATGAACAGACACGTAAGCTAACCTAATGACTAGACCGCCACTGCTGTTGTTCACGTTGGATTCGGTAGGATTACATCCATACAATTGTAAATCCTTGGATTTAGTTACCAAACAATATTTTGTGATCAAAAATTAATCTAAATCAAAGATCCCAGAATTTAACTAAGTCATCGAGTTTAATCTTATTTTTTGTATACTTACTTCAGTCTATAATTTTTTGTAAAAATACCTATTGCAAGATAATAAAAATAAAAATATTAAGTAACTAGGTAGTTATTTTTGACTCTGTTTTTTATTTACTGCACTTCCCAATTATATTGATTACCTATGTAATAAAATCATTGAGTCTCAATTGAACTTTATTTGTTTATTAGGAAAAGCACAAGAATAGAACCAGCCAGATGAGTTGATCGTTATTAAAATGGACCTCGTCAACATTATGAACATTTTGGAAGGAGACGAAACCGATAACATAAATTTAGATAAAGGTTTGAACAGTCTGTCAGATGAACCTGTCCTACAAAATGAATACAGAAGCAATGACAGCTGGTATGATAACGCATATGTACCTACTATTAGATCTTGATCAGCAACATTCAAGCAACAACCAAAATAATATCCAAGACACACACCTTGAGCCAGAACCTAAATTACTAATAGATCCTGATCCTGAGCTACATGTTCTGAACAGTTCCCAAAGTGATAACCAAGACAATCAAGATATAAACTCGGATCCTGAACGCAGTTCTAATTTGGTTAGGAGTTTTTTACTCTTAATAAAACCACGATTTTAATACCAATACGTTCTTTCATTTTGAACTGACTGTACATCGACGCAGAGGCAATAATTTGCATAATATTTAATTTGCATAACAATAGATTTTTACTGTCGACGCAGAGCCAGGTCGACGCAGGGGAAAGCATTCAAAAATAAATGTGCAGATATATTTCTGTAACAATAAAGAATACAAATAAAAATAATCAGCTTTTTTGAAGTCACATGCATATGCCCTATTGTCTGTTTTTTTATTTTGTTTTTCCAGCCATGTGCAACAAAGGAGCGGTACTTCTAGACACGTGCACTAGATGTATTTGTACCTACAAACACGAATGGAAGTGCTACACGAGAATGATCGACAAATGCAGTGGCAAAGACGATTTTTATAGTAAGTTAATTTTACGATATTTTATGTATAAACATAAATCGTAAATAAATCGTTTATGCAAAAGTGCACATGTGCGATGTGCACTTTTGCAAGCGGTGCATTTTTACTTACCTATGCTTAAGCAATTCAATACGCGTTCGACCGCTGTCCCATGTATTCATAATATGAATACATGGGACAGCGGTCGAACGCGTGATGATATTATCATCATCAATAAATCAAGTTATCAGTTTAACTCTATCAATTATCATCATCTATCAATATCATCTAAAGGTGTAGGGCGAAAAACTTACATTAATCATTTTACTAAAACAGTTGTGAGTGACGACGGTGATTTTTAAAGGAGATTAAAACTTCCCTATTAATTAATTATCTACGGGAGCCTAAATTTTTTTAACTAATTAGTAGGTACATTTTTTTCGCAATTTTTTATTTTAATTTTATATTTTACAGACAAAAACGGCAATAACAACGGTAAGTGTGATTAGGTTAGATTAGGCAGGTTTTTTTTCATAATCCAAGAAAACAATGTCTGACACTCCGGTGAGTGACACGAGTAACGTCACTGGAAAGTTGCCACTTTATTGCAACAAAGCATAGAAGTAGGTAGAGAAATACAATAAAAAAAATACAATTGTCAAATAAGTTTGTAAGATCAGTAGACCGTAAATGATAGAAGTAGGGAAATATGTATAGTATTTTGTATATATTTTCAAACTTAAACTATCATTATCGGAATATCCTAATTCAATAATAAAATAAATGTGATAATGGTCAATAAAAAAATTACATTTGTCAAATAAGTATCTCAGTTAGGATAGTAAGTTATTAAGTTTAGGTTAGTTAAACACGACTTTTTAATAATTAGTTCCTAAATACAAAACACACAGTTTTATCATATTCGTATACAGGTAAAACAAGAAGATCGGGGAATTACGATTTAACACTACTGGTAACACCAGAGAAAGCTGTCACATTTCCGATATATTGTCGGATTCATTTTCTCTGTCAATAAACGTGTTTGAAATACGTATTGCTATCTTGCTTATGTATAATTGCCCGTGATAATCAAACTTTTATTCTCGTGGAACAATACACTCTCTTTTATTTGATTTGTTAGACATCGCATCACATCACTCTATCACATCACATCACACATAAATTTGAAAGTTTATATGTTTGGATAGTAGTAATGTAGCTGTAAGGCTGCAATCAAACATAATTTACTTTTGTACTACACTACTCAGAAAGTTTCATATTAAACTCTAAACATAAGGTAGAAAAGATGTCATTGCAGGCATACCTACTAAAATGCGAACCGCAAAAGTCTAAGAAATTCCATTTTATAGAAAAATGTACGGAAATCCATTTCTAAATTGTAATTTTATTTTAATTTCCTGAAATATCATCATAAAGCAATAATTATTTCCATAAATAGGTCAAACGACACTAAGTTTTTACTTCGTCAAACGACACTAAGTTTTTACTTCAATCCGCCATCCTGATATCGGCCTCCTCCGTGTTTGGAACAATAATTCAAAAAAAGAACCTGTGCACGTATTTATTGCCACATTTATATTCAGAATTTAAACGCCCCGAGTGATTGTGATGATTCTAAAACGATAGAAGAGACGTTGTGAAATGCTGTACTAAATTTTTTTTTATAACATATTTTTTTCATTAAAATCATACCTATCTATAACTATTTCCTCTTACTAAAATGTTTGAAAACCGCTGTATCCGGAAATGACGTTCTTCGTGTCACCCACATGACCATTGGTGTCTCGGAATAGCATATCTGGCGCAGTTTATTAGTATTCTATTTTTTCTACCAACTATTTAAAGAAAAACTTGGTTTTTAAATACATGTGTACTGGCATACTGCTGGCAGAAGCCCTACTAATCAATTCGGCCACGGAAGTTTGTTAATGACAAGTGTGACAAGGTCCAACAAATCGAAATAACTCCACGTGGGATTCAAGTGAACTAAAACAGAATCTCATGTAAAACTTTATAATTTCTTAATCACATTCGGAATTTCAAAAATTCTTAATTCAAGACAGTTCTAGATAAATTGTATTTTTGTGGTGTTTTACAGGTCCCCATAATCCCAACCAAGGTAAAATTATTTACATATGAAAATAATCTATATAATGTAATCCATGAGAAACTCGCTTAGCTATAATTTTGGCAGTTTTAATTACTACTAATTAACGTATTTAGTTTTGATAGTAGGTACTACTGACGGTGTACATCATTGGTTACAAATTCTATAATTTCTAACAACTAGCGGATAAGCTAAATTCAAGACAGTTCTAATTAAATTGTATTTCTGTGTATTTTACAGACGGACCCCATAATCCTAATCAAGGTAACATAATGAAAATAGTGTCTAGAGGATGTATATATTTGTTATATTTTTTTTAAATGGACGTTAAGGAGAAACACACGAAAATATCAATTTTACAAAAGTGTTAAATTAAAATTATCCTAAATATTACTAGCACATAAATTATTTGGCTTTTATCGTATTATAAATACCTAATAAAATAAAATAACAGTATATTATATTTTTATTGACCTTGGTTGCAAATTCTTAAAGCTCAACTTTAATTTTATATCTTGATATTTTACAGAAAGACCTGTTCATGAGAGCTTAATCAGTCATAGATCAATACTTGAGTAACTCTTATGCCACAGAAAATCGTTACTCAAGCATTGATCGGTGACTGAGCATGCTTTTATACAGGCCTACAGTTATGCTATCAGAAATCTTTAACAAAAAGCGCATTTTCATTTCACAGGTCCTCCACCACATTATCCAGATTACAACAATAACCAACATAACCAAGGTACCTAACTTGTAAAAACACCCTTACTCATAACTAGATTCTGCCGGTGGTTTTGGACTAGACTTTCGAGAAAAAGTTATAGTTGTATGTTATTCATGGCTAGAACTCCTACTTGACGACATTTTCGCGGTCGCAGGTCGATTGATGGAAGCAGCGCATGAACGTTATTCGTGACTTCGTTTGGGGGTAGCCAATGTTCGGCGGAACTACCTCTAAACAAATTTTCAGCTCAATCCGTTTATTTGTTTAAGCCTAAAGAGGGAAGGTAACAAGCATCCTCCTTCTATTGCATCGATGTATTTAGTTCTCAGGGTCTGGACTTAAACGAAGGACCTTAAAATTCACGATGTGTCTCCATCGCAGTCAGTCTTCTACCGCACGGATAGCGTCACATTGCCAGGAAAGACAAAAACAATCTGGAAAGGCTCGTGGTCACAGGCAAGGTGAACGGACAATTATTGCGAGGACGGAGCCCTATGCGTTGGTATGACTAAATTATAGTCATAACAACGATGATAATAAGTCATCATGGTAGACGATATCCAAGCTGCAAAAGGCCGACACCGATTGTAACAAACATCCCGACTTTCGCTAGAGAGAAACTATCTGAAAACAAATTGTATACCTTTTTCACAGATAATGTGAACACGCCACCCATAATCAAAGTCACCCTAAAATAACCCTGTTTTTTGCGCAGTTAAGTAAAAATGGTAAAAGTAACATTGTTGAAAGCAATATTTAGTTAGGACTGTCAAAAGTTGCTTGGTCACCAATCTATGCTTGAGTATCGTTTATGTCATACAAAAAGCATTACTTATGAATAGGTCGATGACTGAGCACACTCTTTTAATACCTATACAAGGCTAGAGAGGTAAAGAATTTAAAAGATAGAAGCTGTCAGAAATATATAATAAAACGCACACTTTAAATTCACAGAACATCACCCAAAGCAGTATCCAAATTACGACAATAACCAACATAACCAAGGTAACTTGTAAAAACACCTTTATTCGTTACTAGATTCTGAAAGGTTTAATTAAATGTTATTCATGCCCGGAACTCTTACTCAACGACATTGTAGCGGTCACAGGGAGTCGAAGGATGAAGGCGGTTCTGAACCGTTATTTGTGGTGTCGTCGTCGTTTGGACGAGGCCTTTGTTTAGCCATTGGACGTTTACTGGCTGATCATGATGCCTAGAACTACCTTACCACTATGCAAAAATTCTGCTCGGTTCGTTCATTCTTTTAAGCGTGAAGGGGGTAATAAAAGAAGTATCCTCCTCCTCTTATCATCGACATCCTCAGTCCTGAGGGTCAGGACCTTTATGTAGGAACTTGGGTGTCTCCATCGCGGTCTATCTTCCACTACACGGATAAAGTCACATTGCCAGGAAAGACGGAAGCTACCAAGGAAAGGCTCCTGATGACCGGAAAGGTATACGGACAACGATCGTGGGACGGAGCCCTATGCGTTAGTATGACCGAACACGCTCAAGTCTGGTAGTCATCATGAGATGCATGGATGCTAACCGCGTTGCAAAAGACCGACCCAGATTGTAACAAGCATCCAGACTTTTGAAAGCAAAAAATTATCTGAAAAATATTTAGCACATTGTTTACTTTTTTCACAGATAATATGCACACACCACCGCATAATCAAGGTAACAATAAAATAGTCCTGCTTTTTGCGCAGTTGGATAAAAATTATGAAAATGGCATTGTTGAAAATTTCGAAAGACGTTATAAAGTCTGCATTATGAAAGCATCCTCAGCCATCGGTCTATGCTTGAGTAATGTTTATGTCGTAGAAAAATTATAATTTAAGCAAAGGTTGGTGAGCGCGCTTTTATAAATACAAGCCTAGAGAGGTAGGTAACGAATTTAATAGACAGAAGCAGTAAGAAATTTTAAGCAAACCAGTCACTTCCATTTCACAGAACATCACCCATCGCAGTATCCAAATTACGACAATAACCAACATAATCAAGGTAACTTGCAAAAGAACCCTTATTAATAACTAGATTCTGAATTTTATAATTATATGTTATTCATGCCCGGAACTCGAAGGGTGGAGGCGAAGGGTGGAAGCGGTGTTGGAGCCCTATTTTTGGCGTTTACGTCGTTTGGACCAGGTTATTGTTCAGTAATTGGAATATTACCAGTTGATCATGATGCCTCGAACTACCACTGTACAAAATTTCTGCTCGTTTTGTTTATTGTATAAAGCGTGAAGAGGTGATGTAGCAATTATCCTTCTCCTCTTTTCATTGATATCTTCAGTGCTGAGGGTGGGGACCTTTATGTGGGACCTTGGGATGACCGACCCCGATTGTAACAAGCATCCAAACTTGAGGAGAGAATCAATCTGACAAATATTTTGCAAATTGTATACTTTTTTCACAGATAATATGCACACACCGCCGCATAATCAAGGTAACTGCAACTATAATAACGCAGCTTTTTGCGCAGTTCAACACAAAATTTGAATAAGATGTTGTTGAAAATTATATTCTAAAGTCGGTATAGTGAAAAGTTGCTCAGTCAGTAAATTTTGTGTCATACAAAATTATAAATCTAGTACAGGTTGATGTCTATTGTCTAAGCAGACTTTTATAATACAAACCTAGAGAGGTAAAGAATACCTATACTAAAGAGAAGATGTCAGAAATTTTAGCGAACCGCTTACTTTTATTTCACAGAACATCACCCATCACAGTATCCGAATTACGACAATAACCAACATAACCAAGGTAACTTGTAATAAAACACTTATTCAAAACTAGAATCTAAAAGTTTATGTTATTCATTCCCGGAACTCCTTCTCGACAACATTGTAGTGGTCACATTCGAAGGATGCCGGTGTTTCTGGACCGCTATTCGTGGCGTCACCGTCGTCGTTTGAACGAGGCCTTCGTTCAGCCTTTGGACGTTTACCAGCTGATTATGATGCCTTTAAACTACCAATATGCAAAATTTCTGCTCGGTTAGTTTATTCGTTTAGCGTGAAGAGGTAAAGTAACAATTATCCTCGTCCTCTTTTTATCGATATCCTCAGTGCTGAGGGTCAGGACCTTTATTTAAGAACTTGGGATCCACGATGTGTCTTATCGGGGTCGATCTTCCACAACACGGATAGCATCACATTGCCAGGAAAAACGGAAGCAACCTGTATAGCCTCCTGGTCATCAGCCAGGTAAACTGGAAATGATCGCGAGGACGGAGCCCTATAAATTTAAGAGTCATCAAGAGCGATGCTATCCGCGCTGCGAAAGACTAACCCCGATTGTTACAAGCATACAGACTTTCGCAAGAGATAAATTATTTTAAAATATTAAGAAAATTTTATGTTTACAGATAATATGCACACCCCTCCACATAATCAAGGTAACACTAAAATAATCCTGCTTTTGCGCATTTTAGTAAAAAAATTAAAATGTCTTTGTTGATATCAGAATTTTTTAGCAAACCGCTCACTTTTATTTCACAGAACATCAACAAACACAGTATCCAAATTACGACAATAACCAACATAACCAAGGTGACTTGTAAAACACTGTTATTCTTAACTAGATTCTGAAAGTTATAATTAAATGTTATTCATGACCGGAAATCCTACTCGACGACATTGAAGCAGCCATAGGGAGTGGAAAAGATGACATGAAAGCGGTTCTGGACCGCTATTCGTGGCGTCGTCGTCGTTTGGACGAAACCTTTGTTCAGCCATTAGACGTTTACTGGCTGATCACGATGCCTAGAACTACCACTATGCAAAATTTCTGTTTGGTTCGCATATTGGTTTTAGCGTGAAATGGTAATGTAACAGTTATCCTACTCCTCTTTTTATCGCTGTCCTCAGTGCTGAGGGTTGGGACCTTTATGTAGGAGGTTTTTCCATCAGGGTCGACCTTCCGCAACACAAATAGCGCCATAATGCCAGGAAAGACGGAAGCAAACTGGAAAGTCTTCTCGTCACCGGCAAGATGTACGGGCAACGATCGCGAGGACGGAACCCTATGCTAGTTTGACCAAATGCGCTCAATTTTACGAGCCGTCATGAGCGATGCTATCCGCGCTGCGAAAAACCGACCACGCTTGGTACAAGCGTCCAATCTTTCGCAAGATAATAATTATCTGAAAATTATTTATTTATACTTTATTTACAGATAATATGCACACACCACCGCATAATCAAGGTAACTCTAAAATAACCCTGCTTTTTTACTAAAAATTGTGAAAATGAAATTGTTGAAAATAAAACTTAGGTAAGACAGTCTTGAGTCCGTGTTTTAGAAGCTTGCTCAGTCATCGAATTATGCTTAAAAACCTGTATTACATACAAAAAATATTTACCTAAGCATAGATAGTTTGCGGAGTATACTTTTATAATGAAATTCTAGAGACGTAAAGAATACACTGGAGAGAAGCTGTCAGAAATTTTAACTTTTTATTTTTCATTTTACAGAGCATCACCCAAATTACGACAATAACCAAGGTGACTTATAAAAACACTTTTATTCATAACTAGATTCTGAAAGTTATAATTAAATGTTATTCATTACCGGGACTCTTACTCGACGACATTGTAGCAGTCACAGGGAGTCGAAGGATGGAGGCGGTTCTGGACTGCTATTTGTGGCGTCGTTGTCATTTGTACGAGACCTTTGTTCAGCCATTCAGACGTTTACCGGCTGATCATGATGCCTAGAACTACCACTATGCAAAATTTCTGCCCGCTTCGGAAAATTGAAAAATGTCATTGGTGAAAATAATATTTAGTAGAGACAGTCTAAAGACCGGAAAGGAGTACGGACAAGATCGCGAGGACGGAGCCCTATGCGTCAGTAAGACCGAATACGCTCAACTTTAGGAGTCTTAAAGAACGATTGCTGCGGAAGTTTGACCCCGATTGTAACAAGCATCCAGACTTTCGCAAGAGAAAAAAAATCTAAAAAATTAAAGCAAATTTTAAATTTTATTTACAGACATTATGCACACACCACCGCATAATCAAGGTAACACTATAATAGCCCTGTTTTTTGCGTAGTTTAGTAAAAATTAAGAAAATTACGTTGTTGAATATTTTCAACGTATTCAGACTTTAGACTGTCTTAACTAAATATAAAGTATTTTCAATCAGTAGTAGTAAGTATTATTGTATTTAGTTAAGACAGTCTAAAGGCTGCATTATAAAAGCTTGGTCAGTAATCAATATTCGCTTGCGTGAGTTTATATCTTACAAAAATTACTCAACCATAGGTCGGTGATGAGCACGCTTTTATAATACGAGTACAAGCCTATAGGCCTAGAGAGGTAAAGAATATACGAGAGATAAGCTGTCAGAAATGGTAAGCAAACCGCTCACTTTTATTTCACAGAGCATCAGCCAACACAGTATCCAAATTACGACAATAACCAACATAACCAAGGTAACTTGTAAAACACCCTTATTTATAACTAGATTCTGAAAGTTTACAATTATTACACATATTTTTTTATATTTTACAATTATTATATATATATGTATTTTAAATATTGTACAATTATTTGTATGTTATTCATGCCCAGAACTCCTACTCAACGACAATATTGTGGTCACATTTGAAGAATGGAGGCGGTTCTGAGCCTAGAACTATCTCTTTGCAAAAATTCTGCTCTTTGGTTCGTTCATTTGTTTTAGCGTGAAAAGGTTATGTAAGAAGTTTCCTTCTCCTCTTATCATCGACATACTCAGTGCTGAGGGTCAGGACCTATAAGTAGTTATTTAATAGTAAGTAATTATTAATTTAATTTATTTAAATATCAGCACTATTAACAAATTATTCATCTTTTTTTACAGAACACACACCACCGCATAATCAAGGTAATTATAGAAAAAACTGCATTGGCGCAGTTGGGTTAAAATTCAAAAAAATGACATTGTTCAAAATAATATTTGGTTTAGACGGTTTAAGGTCCTTATTACGAAACCTTGTTCAGTCGTCGACCTTTGCTTGAGTAACGTTTATTATCATACTTATACTATAATTGTAGAAAATTATATATTTAGTTTGGACAGTCTAAGGCCGGTATTATAAGCTTGTTCAGTCATCGGTCAATGACGGAGAACTGGAGGATTCAAGAAAGAGAAAGCTGTCAGAGATCTTAAAAAATCTTAATTTCACAGAACATCATTCACCACATTATCCGAATGGCAACGATAAAGAGGGTAACTAAAAAACTCCCTTAATCATAACTAGCTTTAAGCTTCGGCCAAACCTACGCGTCAAACACGCGGGATGCGGGACGCGAAGCGGGAGCGTCAACAACGCGAAACTTTTCCCTTAAAAAGTTCCTGCGTCTCGCTCGCGTAGTGTGCAAGGCGCCATTGAATCACCATTGCAGCGTCCGCCGCGCGGTTGACGTTCCCGCTTCGCGTCCCGCATCCCGCCTGTCTGACGCGCAGGTTTGGCCAAAGCTTTATTCAGCCCGCAGCTTCGCACGAGTTTTTGTGGGATAAAAAGTTTTAATTTTATGCTACCCTAAAAATACTTATAAGGAAAAACAGCCTATCATCTAGCGGGAAGGGGTTACCCCTTCCCGCTCGGTCAAAGGTCCTTTTAACATCATAAGTTGGATTTTGGTCAGATAATAATATACTTTTTTTTATTCAGGATTTATAGAAGAAATATTCCCCGACGACCACAATGCAGGTGAAATTTTGCATTTTATCCGTTTTCATTATATAGTTTGAGTTTCTTGACAGTTGTGTATTGAGTCAGGAATAACTCACAATTTTATTACAAATCAAAATGAAATTTTGATTATGATTTCATAGACTAGTTCTACTTAGCTTGGGGCTAGATAATTTGTGAATTGTCCAGCAAAAAAAATATCAGTCGATCGAGTTCCACTCCTGGACATAGGCCTCCCCTATAAAATAAAGCAATACAGAGATTTAACCATAATAAATATTTTTGATTGGATGGTTTATAAATAATTTTAATTTCACTGCAGCCACTACTCCATACAATGGTAAGATATTAAGCTATTCGTATTATTATAAACAGATTTTTATACCTACTTAACCCTTCTATTATAAAAAAGTCACACAGCAAAAACATCGCCCCACCAATGTCTGCTGTCTACAATAAAGACCTTTTCACGAAAGAGCTGCAAGCAGCGCTATCAGCAATGCGTTATGAATTTAGTGAATTAACCGTAGTTTTTTTTTAAATTCCACTTATCTTCGTGGGACTTTTTGGGTGAAAAGCACTCTAGTCTTACACTTAAATATCGTATTAAGAGACCCCACCCAAACTAGCGCCGCCACCTACTTCATCTTGTTATTCCGTTTAACAAATGAAATTTCAAAAATCCATCTCATAGTTTGTCATACCTATTAAAACCTTATTTTAAAGCCAGATACCAATACCAGAGCAAGCCATCAGCTTGCATTAGAAGGTTCTATCTTTCTGTTCAACACTTTCAATGCAATGACCAATACGCCTGACAATCGTGGGGCCTCACTCCTGCCTCTTGCCCTTGGGGAGGCATTTTCTGGTGTGGACGTAGGTGTGCTCATCAAGTGTTTTTTTTCTAGATCCCAACCAATACACCACCACGACTCAAGTTTATACTACGACACCGAGACGTTCGAGCGATGAGGATTACGATACACCACCAGCTCACAAGCTGGGCAAATGCGTCACCGGAAATCAGTTTACTCAAGGTATAGCCAAGGATAAGGATCCATAATTTGTTTGACCTGGATACAAAAATCAATTAATTCCGTGAGGGCTAGTGCGGCGGCAGATTTGGCTGAAGATCTCAAGAGGCGCAAATATGCAGGTCTCGACAGAGCCTACGCATTTGCTCTCCTTGGAGTCGAGACCCTAGGTCCGTGGGGTAACGAGACTCTCCGGGCTTTCAAAAAATTATTTGAGCGTCTGATCGAAGCGACGACGCATGACCCGAGAGCTGGTAAGTATCTGGCACAGCACATCAGCATTGCTATACAGCGGTGTCTTAGGCACACTACCGACTGGTATTGATATGGATCAGTCGAGCTACATGTAAATTGTTTGCAACAGTCTGCAGTTAGCTCAATTATTTTTAACGTAAATACTAGTTTTAATTTAATTCTATTATTTTACTGTCATTTTCTTTCATAATAAGAATTTTTGTTACATACAGGTTTGAAAAGCAGAACCGATAATAGTACTTACGTAAAGTGCTAAAGTCGAAAGGAGTGATTCTGGGAAGAATCTCTTGTTAGTCTGTTTTTTTTAATCGTCGGTTTGTAGCACACCTCTCCGTTGCGAAACCATAACAGCGAAACCGCGTTTAATACATAATGAGAAATACATCTTTAGTTTAATAAAAACTTCAAAGACAGAGACACATTAAGATCTTTTAAGTTAAAAATCTAATCTTTCAGGGATGAGTTCAAGTTGCCAAGGATGTTTTTGCGGCCGACAAAGTTCATGGGTTTGCTACAGTCACGCTGGAGCTTGCAGGGGTAAGACTTTTAATAGTTTGATGAATCGTATGTCAGCTCACTTCTTACGTTCGTGTCCATGATCAAATAGACCCTTGGTGGGATATCGACGGGAGGAAACAGCCAGGTAATAGCTCCAGTGAGTCGCTCACAGAGACTTTCAGATAGATCTACAAGTCGCTTGTTACGTCCTAAGTAATCTATTAAAAAATATTATAACTGGTCTTATATAGTCCAATAATGATCATAACATTTTTATTGACTTTTCAGGTTACAGTATGTACTTAATTTATATTTAATAAATCGTTTCATGAAATGGTATACAAACTCGCTTACTAGTCAAACAAATCATTAAAATACCTCGGTTTTAAATAGTAAGTAATATTTTTACGATGCGGGTATATACCATAGCACCCTGACTTCAGCTTGCCGCATCCAGCATCTGCCAGCAGTCTTTCGCAAATCGTCACCCAACCTGGTCGGAGGGCGTCCTACACTACGTTTGCCGAGTCGCGATCTCCACTCAAGAAATCGTTTACCCCAGCGGTTGTCGGTTCTTCTCAAAATATGGCCAGCCCACTTCAGCTTGCTAATCCTTTGAGCTATGTCGATAACCTTAGTTCTCTGTCGGATGTATTCGTTGCGAATCCTATTCTCCAGAGAAACTCTGAGCATAGCTCTCTCCATAGCTCGCTGGGCGACTTTAAGCTGGTGGACCAGCACTACCGTGAGTGTCCATGTCTCAGCTCCGTTTGTCATGGCGGGTAGGACGCACTGATTGAAAACTTTCGTTCTCTCATCATACCATAAAAGTGCAGAAAATTGTGTCGGATTTTTAATAGTTCTCGATAAATTGGTTGTTATGTTTATAGACACTAACCAGTGTCAAGCAGGAAAGCTGGTGAAGAACATGAATATTCCATGCAGTGCGTGCTACTGCGGCGCAGACGGGGAATACATGTGTGCTCAAGATGAGAAGTGCTCCACTACCATCAAGCGTAAGTATATAAATTATAGCGGTAATTTGCGGAATTCCATTGCAAGATGAATTCTCATTTAAAACTCAGTTATAATAGGGTAATGAGTACTATTTTTTAAACGATTATTTATGTTATTTAAAAAAATAACAAAAAAAAAATATATTAATCTAAAACAAAATTGGACTCACTTTCGGGTGATAAAATCGCTGCTTTTTTTTTGTGACGTCACAGTTCACTTTGTCAATTCAAAGTTTTTCTGTTCTTTCAATAAAAATAAAGTCCCTGGTAGTGGTAGATTGAGCTACCTGTAGATTGTTTGCAACAGTCTGCAGTTAGCTCAATTGTTGCTATTGTAAAAACTAGTTTTAACTCAACTGAACAGCGATTTTTTTTATTCTTTTGTCAGTTACTAGTTTATGGATATTCCTCTTCCTCCAAGAGCGATGTTTTTTCATGTGAAATAAGAATTGGCATACAAGTAACCGGGTTCTCCGAAGCCCGAAAAAAACGGCCCCGGACTAGTCCGGATTCTATCTTCCATCGAAAAAACGTATTATTTCTTCCTGCAAAGACTATTTAGGATAGAATAGAGAAAAATTACGTCACTTCGTCATCGAATGCGTAAATTATTTGAAATGTATTCCTTTACCTTCAATAATGCTGGCAATGTATGGCAATGCAATGTAATTTTTATCTATTCCACCCTAGACAGCAATTCCCGTGCTAGTGGGGCAGGGTCATCCGATTTAGACTTATTTCGGTACAGGGGGTTTCCAGATACGTATAATTCCAAACCTTATTCTTCTTCTTTATTCATTTCAGAGAGTCTATGCAAAGCTATAGAATGCGAAGACCATTGTGTAAGCAAGGGCATGGTCCATGGATACTGTATGAGAGACAAGTGTAAATGCGCCGGAGGTGGTGGAACCCATGCCCTTAATAATGGCCCCCATGTCGCAAATAATAATGGTCCCAATAACGGTAATAATAATGCTTATAATAAACATTAAGCTTTGTTATCCATATTTGTATACAGCTAAGTGATTTGGCCTTTATCTTAATCTGACATGTTACTTAAATAAAGAGCTCGAAAAGAGCTATCTGATTTTATTTGTTTAATTTAACACCCTTTGTAGTAAGTTGAAAACCGTTAGCAGTAGTTTAGACATAGACATTTATTTATTTGCTGCTGCAGTACAAAACACACATAAGAATATAATTTGAAGAAAAAAAAGTGATAAAAAGACTGACTGCTGTGTTACAGCAGCAAAAAGGTCTCGACTCAGCATGATTGCCTTACTACTCTGAAGTAGATAGGCGCTGATTGTTGACTGTTTTTTTTGTTCTTAATATTCTCTGACAGTTAATATAAGTATAGCTACCAATATGCCAATTGCCTTAACCACCGCTAACGTACCAGCTATTCTCGAACCGAATGGTCTGTTGCGTGACGATGGTAAGAGGCCCGACGGCATGACTCTAGTCCCATGGGAGTTGGGGAGGCCTATTGTGTGGGACGCTACATGTGTCGACACACTCGCGCCTTCCCATCTAGGACTTCCGTGAGGGCTGGTGCGGCGGCAGATTTAGCCGAAGATCTCAAGAGGCGCAAATATGCAGGTCTCGACAGAGCCTACACATTTGCTCCCCTTGGAGTCGAGACCCTAGGACCGTGGGGTACCGAGGCTCTCCGGGTTTTCAAAAAATTATCTGAGCGTCTGGTCGAAGCGACGCGTGACCCCAGAGCTGGTGAGTATCTGGCACAGCGCATCAGCATTGCTATACAGCGGGGCAATGCAGCTAGTGTCTTAGACACGCTTCCAACTGGTATTGATATGGATCAGTTGAGCTACCTGTAGATTGTTTGCAACAGTTTGCAGATAGCTTAATTGTTTCTATTGTAATTACTAGTTTTAATTTAAATTTGTTATTTGAGTATAGCTACTACTCATACATATTTTTTTTTAAATTAAATCTTACCATATCTGTGTTGTAACGTGATGAATTAAAGTAATATCTATCTATTCTATTTAGTTTTAGTTTGGCCAAAAATTTCCCTGCGTCGAGAATCGAACTCGACATGAAATGAAATGAAATAATTTCATTTCATTTCATGTCGAGTTCGATTCTTCAAGATAAATTATTTATCTTAATATCACTTCGGATCGCGCTTTCCAAAATCCTGCGGCCCAAAGTGGGACTAATTCGGTCTCTAGGACTCAGTATTTTATCTGATTTCGAATAAAGTAGGTTGTTGTGTCTAGCTAGACACTTTATTACTTCAAGCACAGATATAATAATATTATACTAGTACCACAAGCAAAAAAATTGCTTCACTATAATACAATACCTACAATACCTGCTGCTTTGCAGGACATCGCTTTCTCAATATACCATAAAAGTGCATAAAATTGTGTCGGATTTTTTATAATTCTCGATAAATTGGTTGGATATATGCAGCTGCATATGGCCGGATTTAATTTTCTCCCTTATTACCTCCATATGCAGAGAAGTTCGTAATTTATGTTTTTCAAAAAATTATCTGAGCATCTCGTTGAAGCGACGCGTGACCCGAGAGCCTAGCAGCCAGCATTGCCATACAGCAAGGCAATGCAGCCTGATGCCAAATGTCTTGGGCACGCTTCCGTTCCGACTGGTATTGATATGGATCAGTTGACCTACCTGTAGATTGTTTGCCAACATTCTGCAGTTAGCTCAATTGTTGCTATTATAAATACTAGTTTTAATTTAATTATATTATTTGATTGTAATTTTCTTTCTTAATAAAGATTAAGAAAGAAAATTCGAGAAAATTATGTTTTTTTATGTATTATTATATCTACAATTTCTCCCTCAACCTGAACAGCGACTTTTTTTCTATTGGTGCTTTTCTATCGAGAATGATTCTATGGTGGTCTCATACCAAACAATTACTTGAATTTATTTCACTTTTTGACTTGGCCGAGGCGATAAATTTTTCAGATTTAAAATGACTGTTTGCGACGACCTTAAATTACTCAAGCCGGCAACGAAATCACTGGTCGTAGCACCTGGGCCATTTTATTAAATGTGAAATTACCTCGCTTCAGAGAATACTGGGTCGCATACCCGGCTAGGCCAATCGCAAGTGAACACCTGTTCAGTGTTGGATAATTTGTGAATAGTTCAAGTTAATTTACTACGCTTAATTTTCTTTAGGAAGGTCTTGGAGATGGCGGTATTATCTGAGATCTGAATACGGTTTGAAGATATTTTCTATAAGTCACCGTGACGTATTATTTTTTTACGATATTTCGTTTATAATCTACAGACAATCGAAAATTCTTAAGGCCCATACCCCACCGAAAGTGGCGCCGCCACCTAATTTGTCTTATTATTCTGTTTAAGTTTTATTCTATTTAGTTTAGGAAGAGATACGAAGTTGCACTTGGTGGCCACCAAAATCTATTTTCGTATCTCTTCCTAAACTAAATAGAATAAAACTATTACAGAGGCATTAAAAAAAAGCTTATGATAGGTATCACAAACTGGAAGAAGGATTTTTGAAAATTCCTTTGTTAAACAGAATAATAACATAAAGTAGGTGGTGGCGCTAGTTTAGGTGCTGTATGCGCCTTAAGTTCATCATAAGTAAAGTTATCAAATAAAATGAAGCACCATTGGAAGGGTACGACTGTAACGTGGTGTAGGTACATGATAATATTCAGTAAATAGTCAGTTAACCTATAACCCTAGAAAGTGTAAATATCTCGGCATTTTCAGCAGCAAGTTAATTTCCCACTTTCATCAGCATCAGATATATCACGAACATAGAGCTACAAATTTTTAGAGAGCACATTCCTAGACACTTCACTGAAGTGTGTCTTAGAACCACATAGTTCCAATGAGTTTAAAAGTATCTAGTTAAAAAAACAACATTTATAGCCATGTAGTTGAATTCGCTCACAAAGATTTGCCCCTGCGGGTCGCATCAATGCTGGGTAGTAGTAACACTTTCATGGCCCTTGACGCACTCGTTCATCCGGAGATCCGTGTAGTTGTGGCACGCCCCTGCGTGGTACGCACCGCTGTGACTGGGCAGTGAATGCGTTCAAATGACACACGCATTAATTTGATTACATTCAGAGCAACTTGCTTAGTTTTTAAGGTTGTTGTACATTATAATATAAGCCTATTTTAATAGGCCATTGATTACGGGTCATTTCGTAGAAACGTAGAAATCCAGAAGAAAGGAAATAATATACGATTACATGTCTTCTCAACCTTCGTAATACATATCGTACTTTTCATCTAGTTAATATTATGATCAAACAAAGGTCTATTGATTATAAAAAACCAATAATAAGCGAACAAACCATCTCAATCAAAGAACTTTCTAGCTGTGATAAATATTTTCAGTAGGTAATTCTATGAAAAACCATCTTTTTATCTCTACGGCCCGGTTTAACCGTTGAAAGATTGCACGGCTGTGATATACGCTGGACCTCGAACCTGCGACATAAATCTCGTGTAGTGCCCTTTATTTATTATCGCGCTTGTTAATTTCAGTGTAAGCTTTCGTTTTACGATTTTTGTTTTACTTTACTTATTTTAGGAATGATTTGCTTTACCGTATTATTAACTCTCTAACTATAACTATAGTCCAAATAGCAGGAGAAAGCTGGTCGAGCCAGATAATCGGCGGAGAGTCGTGGATGAAAATAGAGGAGGCTTTTACCCAAGAGGGGGTTCTAATTGTCAACACATGTAATACCTAGATTAATATAAATATGTACCTACTAACCTATTCTTAAGCAAAATACTAATACAATTTTTTTTCATAGTCAACCCGTATTTTTATTTATTTATTTAAAAAGAATATAAATGGGACTTTAATGTTTAACACTCTTAAACCCGGGGTTTGACGAGAATGTTACATTCCTCGAGTTTTTAATTTAAAAGGAAGTGTACCTATTTTCGTTATCAGGTACGATCCGAGTAAGTAAAACTCTCTTAAGGCGCATACCCCATCCAAATTAGCGCGGCCACCTACTTTATCTTATTATTCCGTTAAACAAAGGAAATTGCAAAAATCCATCTTCCAGTTTGTGATACTACTTATCATAAACTTTTTTAATGCCTCTGTATTAGTTTTATTCTATTTTATTTAGGCAGAGATACGAAGTTGCCCCTGATGGCCACCAAAATCTATTTTCGTATCTCTGCCTAAATTAAATAGAATAAAACTATACTACAGAGGCATTAAAAAAAAGCTTATGATAGGTATCACAAACTGGAAGATGGATTATCGAAAATTCCTTTGTTAAACGGAATAATAACATAAAGTAGGTGGCAGCGCTGGTTTGGGTGGGGTATGCGCCTTAAATGGAATAATAAGATAAAGTAGGTATGGCGCTAGTTAAGGTTGGTAATGATCTAAAGATAAGTATGATGGTGCTCAATAATTCATACCATAACGTACTATAAGCACAGTGAATTCTGCTTGATGCTTACAATTAATGATCTTATATTAACATATCTCGCTTTAATTATGATGATGTAGCGTAGGTACTTCCAGTGCTCGACCGGGGAGTGTTCAAACGTGGGTCCAGCGGCTTTCCGAGTTAAGGGGGTGTGATACCATCAGCTCTGATTCCAGGTTACTGTCACTTTTTCTTGGGCTGACCCGAGATCTGACTTAAGGACCTTCATTTTATTTATTTTTATCCAAATCAATAGTACATTATAATTTAAATTTTCTGTCCAACTGTATAACAGTTTGTCGGCAGTAGCTTACGTGGACAAAAAAAAACTTTAATAGTAAATGGATTTATGCCCTATTCGTCCCTAGGAAGTTCGGCCCACATGCCAAGATGACTGGTCTTGCGCTTAGATAGATATAATTTATTCATAAAAAATTCGTTACCATATCTTGGTTAGTAGTACCTTAAAGCCTATGTTAGGTTAGGTTAGGCTAGGCACTGAGTTCTCCTCTTATTTATCTAATAATTAATGTAGTTACTATACTAGCCTTAAACTTCTAAAAGTTCTAATAAATATAAAAATACCAAAAATTTAAACAAACTTATAATCTAAATTAATATTTTTGAGCTTCCTGCGTCCATCCGTTTCTCACAGCCTTCACGAGAGCCCAGAAATTTGATCATTGTATCATGACGTCTTGTGCTCCATATAGCACTATGTAAATACCAAAAATCCATAGGTAAATACCACGAGTTTCACGTGGAACACGATTTCGCACAATAGAGGCGCTGCACGTCAGATACTATTGTTTATACCATCGTGAAAAAATTCTATGTCTATGGTTTATATGAATGCGGGGCTCAGGTCAGTCCACCCCGGCCTGTCCAGTTTGCATTGGGCTAGTAAAACATTTGGCGAAACCAAATTATAAATCAAACGAAATTCAGCCACAGATGTAAAATGTATTCCACATTTCTTTGTTTTCCTAAAATTCTTTGCAATAGCAACACGTCAGTGTAGGCCATTATCCAATTTAGTTTGCGCATGATAGTATTTACGACTACACTAGTTCGTTGACGTTATAACCTCTGGACGTGAAAAGAAGAGAAAAACGAATTTGGAAATTAACATTAAAAATATTGCTGGATCATCTTGCCTAAAGCTACGCAGAGCTTGTGTTATGGGTATTAGATAACTGACATACATAATATAATACAATACACTTACAGATATTTTTATTATACACAGAAAACGACCAGAACACCCTAAACAAAAGTCTGCAGATCGTACACCCATTTGCCCCGAGAATGTCCCGGGAATCGAACCCGCAACCTCCTGAGTCGCAGGCAGACCTTCGCCTTACGAGCCACAGAATCAGAAGTCTTTAAATATATAGGTAGATATTTTTTTATCCTATTTGGGGAGGCCTATGTCCAGCAGTGGACTGATATAGGCTGATGATGATCCTATTTGATAGTTCATATTGCTACGCCGAAGCAAAAATAGCTGATTGTGGATTTTTACAAGATCTGATTTATATTAGGTGGTCTCTAGTGGGAGTGGATTTGGTGGAGACAGCTGTCCAAGAAAATATCTTATGAAATTGAGAACTATATTGAGAGCAATTCAAAAGCAACTACTTTTAAGAGCCTATACAATCCAAATTTGTCAAAAGGATAGACATAGGATTTCGCGTTCATAGGAGCAGCACAGGGCATAGCAACGCAAACGCAAATTGAATAATAATAATATGTGAATGAATAGTTCCTTAAATAAGTTTATCCCTAGTGGTTGACTTTTATTAAAGACAGATTTTTATTAGTCTGCCATTTGAAAGGACAGTAAAAGCTAAAAAAGCCTGTACCTTCTACTCTTATATGCATATAATTTTACGTGTTTTGTCGGTTATACCAATTGAACCTGGAAACGACGATATAACCCTGTCTTCTTCTTGCCGCCTCCAGCATCTACCTACAGTCTTTCGCTGGTCGTCATCACACCTTACCGTATTGCGTCCTACACTTCGTTTGTCAAATCTGTAAGAAGTAAGCACATACAATTTTGTGAATTTCTAGTCCAGAAGCCAGTATTATTTTCGCAAAGCGAGGTCGGACCGCAATGCGTTATGCTGTACACTCGGCTGAACAAAAATTTATATTTATTTGTAACATCTGCTGTCTCGACTAGCGTAAGCATTCGGGTAGGCTTGCGCTAAATATACTTGCTTTATTCTAGATCTTACCAACTGTAACAGTAAACTTAAATTGCAAGTATAGCTCCTAGCACAAAAGCTGGTATGGATCATATTGTGTACATAGTAAGGCGCATAGTAAGGCAAAAACAAGAAAATTAGGTGTTTTCGAACCCGTTTTCCGACGAAAATATTGATTGTGGAGCTCTGAAATTTATATATCCTGTAACACACATCCTGAAAGGTCCCTTGGAGGTTCCAAATATTTGCTGTTAATCATAGTGTAGTTGTTATACTGTTAGTTATAGTGTATGTGTAGCGGCTTCGAACCCACTTTTTATCGGCGTCTCAAATTCGATTAGTACCAAATTCACATAGTTCATACCTAACGCTTGGAGGTCCATTAGCTTCGAAAAGCAGTCAAATTAATGAAATTAAACGTAAAAACGTATTTGCACCTACAAAATCTGTGATTCAAACCTGACCAGTTACACGTCGCCCAACCGCAGAGGATCCTATTGTTTGGTTGATTATGGCACTACATAGTATGCTGAACCGAAAACAAGCACTCTTTGCTGCATAAAGGCGCGCGGAAAGTTCCAAGGTCATTTGCCTTACTATTCGTCTTCAAATAGATAATTTTTTCAAATCAGTTATCTCTTACCCATAACACAAGCTTTGCTTTTCTTGGGGCAAGCAAAGGTAATTTCATAATTTACAAATTGCCGTTTGTGATACCTTTTTACGTTTGTGAAGCCTTTTTAGTGTCTTTTCTAAATATTTTTTTTTGCGTAGTAAGGAATAGATTACGACGTTGCATTTTGAGCCTAAACTATAGTAAAACTTTTAAAACTATCATGGTTATTTAAAACGTCATTTGAAACTGTGCCGAAATATTGGAAAACTCAAAAACCGAATCATGGTAAATATCCCGTTTTAAATGACTTTAAACTATAGTAAATAAAAATATTACTAATGCATTTAAAAAAAGCTTAAAATAAGTACAAACTGCCCATTGAACATTTTGAACTTCCATTTGTTCAACGAAAAAATAAAGATAAAAAGGGGGGGGCGGTGTAGTTTGGCTCGAGGTATATATTTCTTTAACCAAATGTGTTTCAATAATCTTTCGAACCCTACCCGCGTAACAGCCTTTAACGAACCAGCAACGGACAGACAGAGTTCTCCACTTTTGCATATATAAATCATGCTTGTAGCTCATGCAGTTTCGTGTTAAACATTCATTTTTATTCGGCTTCCTCGGAGCAGTAACTGCAGTTTACTTTGTGGATTTCATTTATGCATTCGAGTGCAGTATGCACGTGCAGTATGCAGAATGAGGGAAGCTCGATAAAGCTCGACCTAGTAGATAGATAGATAGATAGAAAATGCTTTATTTCACACATAATATACATAAAAAACAAAAATAAAATAAGTAAAAAAAACAAATATGTAACAATTGGCGGTCTTATCGCTCAATAGCTCTCTACCAGACCGTGAAATACCGTGAACCTCTTTTTTAACGATTTATAATATACGCTACGTATACTTACACTTAAAGTAAAATTACTTAGCTTAGAGCCAATGAATTTCTATAAAAAAAAACAAATAAACCCCGACGTTATTACACTTTGTTTCTGGGTAACTTGTATAAATATAGCGTTACGCAATCGCCCACCAAGAATATTACTAAATGTTCTTAAGGCGCATACCCCACTCAAACTAGCGCCGCTACCTACTTAATGTTATTATTCTGTTTAACAAAGGAATTTTCAAAAATCGGTCGTTCAGTTTGTGATACCTATCAGATGCTTTTTTTAATGCATTTATTATAGTTTTATTCTATTTATTTTAGGCAGTGAATCGAAGTTGCCTTTGAAAAATGGAATAATAAGATAAATTAGGTGGCGGCGCCAATTTGGGTGGGGTATGCGCCTTAACATAAAAAATATAAACCGCCCACCGTGACATGAGGTAGGGTGCACACGTAAGGTGAAAAATGAAGAGGAATTAAGTGCCACGCAGTACCGTTGCATCTTAACCATTCCTTGATGTCAACTGCAACGGAATTTTGCAGCTACATGATGCTGAAGTTCCTTAGATGTACTGACAAAATTAGTGCTGGTATCATTCCAGATATAAATCGCAGCCCCTCGACGTCCTACAACCCTTTTGAAACCAGCCCATTCCTTGATGTCTACAGCCACGAAAGTCTGCAGCTACATGATGCCGAAGTTCGTTAGATGCACTGACAAAATTAGGGCCATCAATCGCAGCCAATCGACGTTCTACAAACCTTTTTAAACCAGCGATACACCCTTGTGCTGGGAGGTCACTCACCACTTCTAAGTATTTTTATATACCCATAACTCTGCTAACTTTTGACGCTGTGTGGATTGTCCAGTAATTATTCGTTCATAATAATAGACTTGAGATCTGATAGAGGGCTTACCTATCAATGCAGCTCATTGTAATAAATACTGCTGGAAAATCCACGCATCACCAATCACCTAGCCCCATAGTAAGCAGAACTTAATGTTATAGGTAAGTACTTGAACTCGAAAAATAATAACTAACAGGCTAAAGGTTTTTTCGTCGCTTCTTTACTTTAGTCTAAGCGATCGAAATCAAAAATATCACATATTCCGTGTCAATGTTTTATTTTAAGAATTTTACTTTTTCTAAGTGTACATTTTTGTATTTAGGGAAATAAAGACTTTTGACTTTGACTTTACTAGATAACAGATGAACTTAATACATTCAAGTTGTCAGGTAATGGTGTACTAAGCCGAAATTGAGTCTGAACCCCATGGGGGGGGATATTGTATGGTCTTTTTAATGTTTATGTGTTAGCTACAAAGGAACCTTTCTGATGTTAAGACTGAATTTACTTCATTGCTGTTCGTATCAACGCTAATAAACAACGAAGCGTTATGTTTTTCTCAGGAAATTGCAGGAAGTTGAAACTTCTTATCGTACTTTTTAAAATTTCAACAGGTGCACAGCGAGAATGGCGGGTTTCATGAGTGAGCTGCCGTTTTATTGCTGACGTCAAAATAATTTACAGATTTTGTCGAAGTAACAACACGAATTTGAATATATAAAGTACAGAGCGGTTGAGGCTAGAATAGGAAAATAAGGCCTAATGTATATACTTTACTTCTCAAATTCGTTCATCTCAATATATTTTTATTTTCTAATTTGCGATAAAGGCTCCGTTCAAAGTAAATGAATAAATTTAATTAATCCCAACAGTGGAGGTTCAGCTTGTTATGGTAATGATGATTATATTGCTGAATACGAGTATACTACGATAAATACTGTGTATTACGGTGACCTGTTTGAGAGTGTTATTTATGAGAAAACACTGAATTTATGAGCAACTCGGATATCCTTTCTTTCTTTATGCATAACGGAAACGGAACTATTCATTTCCATAGAGAAATAACAGAGATTCTGGCATAGTTATCTAATATTCATAGAAGAAAAGAAAATATCGATATAATAGACAAGTTTGTTAGAATGCCAACACATTCTGCCGAAATATCATAACAAATTACAACTTTTTCTGGAAAACTCTAACGAGCTAGATAAATACAATTATATCTTTCAGTCAGATATGTTCCGGTGTTTACCAAAGTCCTACTCGCGCCGGGGCAAATGAAACTTATTTCTCATCTGTCCGGCGCAGCGGTCTAGCTATCTCTGAAACACCTCGCTCAGACAGGAAGACGTAAAAATGAAACATAACGAAGCTCGACTTCGCTTTTAAACGCAGTCTCGAGACCATACCGACGTAGAGTTACCATTCATATTGTAAGTACTATTACTTACAATATGAATGGTAACTCTACGTCATTTAAAAAGCTCACAGAGACGCTATCTTAGTAGGTGAGAATATTTTCAACTTGTTAAGATGTAGGCAATCATCATCACCATCAGCTTTTACCAGTCTACTGCTGGATTAACGTCTGCTGAGGCCAAATAAACACCTTATTCGAGGGTAGGCAATGCATTTTAGTAATAAAATGATACATAACAGCTACAGGGTACGTGTTACCAGTATGATCGCGGAGTCTCGACTCAAAGAGGTCTAGCCCTAAGAAGTTTGAACTGCGTCTCTGTAAATTGTTTTCCCCTTTTTTGTGTTTTGTAACTTTGAGTGTTTTGACTGTACTGTTTGACTGTTTTTATCCGTGCGTGTAAATATCTTTGTGCCATATCATATCTTTATACATCATACTCTATTTTAACAGAAGTGAGGGTGTTTCCTTTTACTAGGGCCTTACCACGACCGTTAAATCTGGCCCCACTGTATAGGTAGCAACGTGGTAGCAGTTATTGCCGTAGAAGCTACAAACAGCTACGTCGTAGCAGCATCGAACAGCTACGCCGTAGTAGCTTCGAACAGCTACGCCGTTGCAGCTTCAAACAGCTACGCCTTAGCAGCTTCAAACTGGATGCCCACAGCTACAAACAAAAAATCCTTCTTTCAAAGTTTATCCCTACATCGTTACTAGCAGGTACTGAGTTGTAAATATGGTATAAATAATGTATAGTTACTAAAACAAAGTGTCACAAATGAAAGTCAATGAAATTCTCCGTTAAAATACACACTTTAAAATCCACCGGAAAAACGGGAGAGCGAAAAATCTGAAAATTGAAAAAGTACCCGAGCAAGCGCTATCGCCGGTGTTTGAATACTAAATGAAAACGTATTTTCATGCACACGGAATTTTAAACAGAAACACAAAAAATACTGCTCAAAGTTACATCAAACGGAGCTTTTTCCGTCTTTGTGGAGTGTTGCAGGTGCACGTTTGCCGAGTTGACTAGAAGAATGATAATAATGATGATGATGATGATGCGTGGGCTAGACTAGAGTTCTGAGTGAGGTTGTGTCCGTTCTCACCCGACTTTTTTCTTTTTATCTTTCTTAGCACTAACAATGTTAACATCATGTGGTATAGTGACATCGCAAGGACCGCCCTCCGTTCTAACTGATCTATCAGAACAATCAGGCAAAGGCTTATTCGCGAGAATAGTTCTGTCTGTAATGATAAATCCCAATAAATAGGTAAATATAATAAATAATGCTGGACAAAAAAAAGCATTATCTAGCTCCAAGCTAAGCAGAGCTTTTATTATGGATACTAGATAACTGATATACATAATACAATGCATAACATAAATAGATATTTTTTACTATACATAGAAAACGACCAGAACACCCGGAGCAAATACCGCAGATCGTACAAATATATTATGTGTCCCAAGACGGAAATTGAAACTAGAACATAGAGGTCGTCAATAGAGCGTGGCACGGCTGTTTTTTTATTATCTAAAATAATATTATATAATTATATTATATGATATTATAGTCATTATTATGTCCTTCACACATGACTCCGTATTTATAAAATGGATGTTTTAATTCTAAAGTGTTATCGGTAAAATTTGTTTTGTAAACAAAACTAATGGTAAAAAAAATCCCAGTAGTTCTGTCAACAGAACTACTCAACAGAACAGGTGGGAGTAAACGGTAAAACCGTACTATTTCCCAAGGTGGGTCGCATAAAATACTATTAAAACAAGATACAAATTATTTTAGCAGCTAAACGAGGCCCTAAATCAGATTAGTGACGGCTTAATGCCTTCAAACAGTTTTATTATTACAACTGACATAAATTAATCCTAAATAAAGCCTGGCACCTACAAAGCTTGTTTAATAGGGTCTGCACACCTGCCCTTTATTTGGAATGTCAATAGATATTTGCATAATTTTCTACAAGGGTTGTGTGGCTAGGCCTTAACTGCCTTTACCTAATTGAGTATGGTAATATGTCACCTCTGTTTTAACATAACTGTACATAGAATATCTATTGCTTTTTCATTATCTACAAACCGGATGTTAAGAATTTTTGTTATAGTGCTTACCCGTACTTTGGTTATCTCTAAGATATAAGTTAGCTAAGTTATAAGTTCCCGTAAGAGGTCCCAAAGATTTTCGATGGAACTGACTAAGGTTTCGTGGCTTAGTTAGTTAGAGCACACCCGTACTGAGGGTGGGGGCGGGTTCGAGTCCCGCCGAATCAGAATATTTTTGGGAACTTATTTAATTTCTTTGAGACCGGATGTTGTTTTATAACTCAAACAAACATACATTCTTGCCTCAGGACGAATGTATTTTTACGACTTCTGTGGCGAAGGGCGAAGGTCCAGCTGCAAAGCGAGAGGTTGCGGGTTCGAACTGGTTAAGTATCAAATCAAAAAATCTTTTTATTTGAGACTGAAAAAATCTTTACCTTGAATTTGCCCCAAACATCTGCAGAAACTTTTTCCTGTAATGTAAACAAACAACCTGACTTCCAGAGATTGCGATAAAATCTCCCGTGAAAAAGTTCCATTACCCGCTCCGCTGCATTTTCGGCCGAAATGTGAAATATAATTTATTATTTCATATACGGAACCCATTCGTCTTCGCGGGCTGGTCACGTGCACCACTCGTTTGTTATACAGGGTGCTTCATTGTACGGGGTGAATGGAAGTGTGGAACCATTAATCTACTTGTAACATGGCGGAATATAACTTCAAAGGCTGCTTATGTACATTGGAGACGATGGGGCTGGTCCACCAGTTTAAAGTCGCTCAGCGAGCTATGGAAAGAGCTCGGACTTTCTCTGAAGAATAGGATTGGTAACAAATCCATTAGACAGAGAACCAAAGTCATCGATATAGCCATTATAGGCTATTGTGGAGGAGGAAAATGATAGGATATATATTAATGTATTATATATATTTATCTACCCGTGCAGAGATTATTCGTACAATAAAGTCATATAAAACGGGATATTTACCATGATTCGATGATAGAGTTTTCCAATATTTCGTTCTGAGTTTTTTTGAGTTCTTCCGTGATCATGGAGCATGAAACTGTACCGAAATATTGGAAAACTCAAAAATCGAATCATCGTAAAATAAATATCCCGTTATAAATGACTTTAATGTTAATAACCATGATTGTTTTAAAAGTTTTATCCCCTACAAACTACAAAACTTTACCTCTTTTTATTATTAGTATACATATCATGTTCATATATGAATATCTAAGTACAATTACGCGGCTCGACTTCTAAAAGATTATGCAAATGTATGAAATAACTCAGAGCTACAGGCAACATGTCTACCCCTTGTCGTGGCAGTATTTATAGTAGAAAGCAAGTGTCAGGGAATTTTGGCAGGCCTCCACTACATTACAGGCTGACTAAGCGTTTTATATGGGCTCCTGCACCGCAGGGGATTTTGAACAGCTAGTATTTTTAAAGCGCATACCCCACCCAAAGTGGCGCCGCCACCTAATTGGGTCCGTGCCCACTCGGCCCGCTTAGACTCGGCCCGAAGAATAATACCAGATGTTTTACTACGTATTCAGTGCCATTTGTACAGTTAGGCACAGTGATATTTTAATTCTTATTAACTTGTTATACCTACACAGAATATTTAATATTTTGTTATGATTATACATATATAGATATAAGATAAATTATGTAACGTACTATTAACTAATTAAACCTAGTTAAGTCTCAATAATATTGTTATTAGGATTGTTGAATAAAGGCTATTATTATTATTATTATGATTATACATCATTCATCGTAGTAGTCAATGATTTCCTTTCAAAAATGTAGCTATATAAAGATAGCGCTTCGTCTGGTTTTCTAGAAACAATAGACGAAGCGGCTATCTATTGTTCGAAATGGTTCAGTCTCCTTCTAACGAGGCAAAATTTCAAGTACGTAGGGTAGGGTACGTGGGGTAGTTTCCATAAATGTACAAGGCAAGATCACACCTTCTTACTAGAAACTCACGAGTAAGAAGAATTTACTATGGTCCCTCAAGGCTGACAGACGTTCCGTCTGTGGTTCTCATCAATAAGAAAGTAAAGAAGTGCTTTATGAATGACAAACTAACCATATGTAGGTAGGTACGTATGGTTAGTTTGTTATTCATAATGTCAGGTGAAGGAACTTCTCAGGGTAGAGTGCGTAAAAATTATAAATTGATTTCTAATCAACATGGCCAAAATTTATTTTTTTGATTTTGATTATTAATAGACAGAAATTGTTGAAAACTGTAATCTTTTAATTGTTTTGTTTTAACTTGGGATGTTGATTATTTGTTGGTTTTTACTACAAATTAAACTAAATTTAAAAAGGAAAAAGTACTTAATTATTTACTCATTATTTTATTTATCCAAACATTATCTATATTTTATATTCCCTGGTGCGAGCGTTAAATCAACACTTTTCTGTCTGACTATACACCAACGTTTTCACGCATATCAAAACAGAAATAACCAGGTATTATTCTTCGGGCCGAGTCTAAGCGGGCCGAGTGGGCACGGACCCACCTAATTCATCTTAGCATTCCGTTTAACAAAAGAATTTTCAAAAATCCATCGTCCAGTTTGTGATACCTATCATAAGATTTTTATAATGCCTCTGTAATAGTTTTATTCTATTTAGTTTAGGCAGAGATACGAAAATAGATTTTAGTGGCCACCAAGGGCAACTTCGTATCTCTGCCTAAACTAAATAGAATAAAACTATTACAGATAGATCCTAAAACAGTTGAATTGAGAACCTTCCTTTTTTATTAATCTATACTAATATTATAAATGTGAAAGTGTGCTTGTTTGTCCTTTCTTTATGCCCTAATTAAACAACCATATCATACGACGTAACTTATACTACTTTTTATCGCATAAATCAGTTCCCATAGGATAGAATTAACCTTGCGCCGCAAGAGCTAGTTAGGTTATAATGGCGGCTCCACATTACGCGTGAAAGTGGACGGTTTTCGCGGGGTTCACGAGCATTCACGCCTGTTCCCCGATCATTGTCGGTATTTTGTCCCGAAATTTTATGGCAAATAAGTTTCTGCCCGCGGCTTTAATCAAAATAAAATGAGAACCAAATAAAATGATAAAAACCACAATCTTTGTTGTTGGGTTGTGTCTTACAAATAATTTTCTTTCTTTCAAAATAGATTTTTCGCTAAATCTTCATGACAATACGATGAACGCTGTTTAGAAATTTTGCGATTGATTCTTAAAATACCTTATTTTCAATGATTAAATTTTAAAATAGATACATCAATAAATACAAAAAAAAATGCAGATTATATTTCAATTATTACAATTATACAAATGAAAATAATCAGCTTTTTGTAAGTCACATGCACATTTTTACTACCCTATTGTCTATGTCATCGAGTGAGGACCTTTTAACTATGTCGAGGAAAGAAACCAGCTTCCTTAACGTTAGCTGTGTCCAAAGCTATTTAATTTATAGTAGACTGCAGCCAAAATTTTGGGAATATTTTCATTTTGCACAGTGTTCTCAGCTTGTGGGTAAAATATTTGCACTTGTTGGCATTTCGACCTCGTAGACATTAAAATGTAATAATAGGTTAGGTAATTACTTCTTTGTTTTTAAAACTACTAACTTAGTAGGATCATCTAGTACTAACCTTGTCTGTCATTTTATCAATGAGGGGCTTTCGATTTGCATAAAAAAATTTGATACGTGGCAGGGGGCGTTAACTGGAAATTAGGGTATGTCAAATGAAAGGAAAACAACCTTATGTCAAAATGTACCGATTTGGAAAATTCAAAGGTTTTCTTTCATTTTACATTGACGTAGGTACCTACCTTATTTCCAGTTGACGCCCTGCCTCCTATTGAGATACTTGGAACCTCTCATTGCTGGGTGGAAGGTGGCCTTGTGCTGGACACTGGACAGTCCACACAGCAACGTCAATCCCTCAAAGCACATGCGTCAAGAAACGGAACCCAAAGTCAGAGCAGAGCTTGTGTACCTACTTTTCAAAGAAAAGTTTTTGATAAAGCGCCCTCCTGTTATATATTTGATTGTGGTTGGATAATTTCTTTGATTTAGGTACACCTATTTCTTACTTTTAATCGACTTCAAGAAAATTAGGGCTGTTTGTATGTTTTTTTTTGTGTATATTCGTTGATTTCCCCGTCAATTATGGACCGATATTGTCAATTAATTCTTGCGTCCTTGTGTGGTAAAAGATCTAGGGGCGGTATTTTAAAAATGTATTAACAGATTAAAAGAAAGTAAAACTTTAAAAATAATGTAAATACTAAGGAATTTGGTTATACAAAACACTCAAATTATTTTAGTGTCATGTTAACGACATGGTCATAATTCAACAAAAATGACAGTAACTCAGTTAATTACTGCAATGACAACTGCCATAGTTGTATCTATTTTAATTGTATCATTGTATTCAGCTAGGCCTATGTCCAGCGGTGGACTAATATATGCTGATGATGATGATTCAGCTAATAATATCTGTACTATGCAGAACAGATTATTTCATCAACACTCCATGTACACTTCGTATTAATCCTATTCCTCTTAGGTCGAGATAGCTCTTGGGGTATTATCTAGACTCCAGCCAAAGCCTTGCTATTCAATAACTCAATAGCTCTAATAGCTCTTCCCTGTACCTATTGTTGCAGGTTTTGCATGCAAATTATTAGCATAGCTTATGCAGCTGGAGAAAATACGGTTTATTCAAGGTGAGTTATCAGAGTGAATCAAATCAATGTGCTAGAGGACAGTATTTGTTTTGACTTTCGTATGCTTACCTAATTCGCTGATGCTGATTATTTTTATGACATAGAAATAAAATTTTAATCAACTTAAGCTAGCAAGCTCCAGGACTCTCAATCCCTCAGTGGTTAACTCATTAACAGTTTAATGATGGTGGTCTCCGCACAAGGTTAAAAACCTGTACTTCAACTGACATACTGTCACACCTGGTAATATTACACGCAAAAATATATGTCCGGATCATGGACATATATTTTTGCGTGTAATATTATATATATAAGTTCGGACAAAATTTAATTCACTAAAGCAGTTGCTATGGAACAATGATCCATTGGGATCTTTTCATGTGATCAGATAGATTAGATTAGATCTATATTGCACCATCAGTAAATTTACAGAAAATAATTAAACATAAGACGGCCTTATCTCTAACAGCGATTTCTTCCGGGCAAACCTGGATTCAGATGCAACCACAAACTGGTCATGATCCGATGGGCAATGGGGGAGTAACCAATTATTTTATATCCCGTGATTCTTATTGGTAAACATCGTTAGGTGGTTGACGATATTGTAGGCATCGTGGGACGTCAATGGAGGCGGCTAGCATAGGACCGTTGTGGATGGCTCAAATTTTAGATGGTCTTAAAGACCTCTGGACCAGCAGTGGGTGAAATCCAGCTGCGGATGATGATGATACACTCTATATAACAGTTTTTTAAGAAGCTTAATTGGTGAGGACAATAATAAATAAGTCCTTATTATAACTAAATATTCGGGTTTAAATGTTTTTGGATGCAATTTTTAATGCTTTCAAAACTAAAAGCACTGCTTTAACTTTTGAAACTTAACTTAGGAAAATCTGCCGCAACTTAGCCCATAACTTGCCTAGAAGAGGCCAGACTTCCAGTTATTCAAGTACCATAATTTGGGCACTAAATGACTGTCTACTCCGCCAAGAATAAAATGATTTGCCGGATCTCGCCGAATCCACTTAGCTTTGCACTTAGCTTTGACGGGAATATGACCGAGGCTATAAATCAGGGGACTTTGTGTCTGAAGTGTTTTGAATGGGTGATTCGCAGAAATAAATATTTTGTGTGCAACTTGGAATGAGCAAAATGTATAACAGCTTCTGCTCACAAGCCACAGACTGACGAAGTACAACTTATGGCATTATAAGTTTTTGTTTTGTTTCATATTTTGTTATTAAGGCCCATACCCCACCCAAACTAGCGCCGCCACCTACTTTGTCTTATTATTCCGTTTAACAAAGGAAATTTCAAAAATTCTTTAGTTTAGGCAGTGAATCAAAAATAGATTTTGGTGGCCACCAAGGGTAACTTCCATTCACTGCCTAAACTAAATAGAATAAGACTATTACAGAGGCAATAAAAAAAGCTTATAGGTACCTAATAGGTATCACAAACTGTACGATGGATTTTTGAAATTTCTTTTGTTAAACGGAATAATAAGATAAAGTACGTGGTGGCGCTAGTTTAGGTGGAGTATGCGCCTTTATGAAGCGTTAACCTAGAATACAAAAACCAAAATACCTACACCTTTTTTCTTTACAACTCCTGTTTCTTTCTTGCAACCATTATGTTCCCATGCTAAGGTTATTACAGAAAATCAGTCTGAAATAGCGACTCGGCTAGCGCTGTACAAAGTAATAAGTTAAATGTAGCTTTTAAGCTGAATACAAAATCTTGAAGATTCTTTTCTTAGCTAAGTTCAGAGTCAATAAGTTTACTTAAATTACTTTTGACACTGATCTTTTGAGGAGAGTAGAGTATGTCAATAGGTTGTCAAGTCTAAAAAGCGAAGTCTAAGCAGATTGTATGTTTATTTTCAAATAGTTTTCTATCGAGCTCGAGATTCTTAGTAAGTATAAAATAGATAAGAGATAGGTACCTATAGGTACATAAGAGATTTGTGTCCTCGGGAGAACCAAACTCATCCATCACACACACATTACTCAACAAAATTTGTTAAATATTATCAAATCGACTAAAATGCTTAGGCGTGATGTATTTAATACACCACGTCTAAGCACTTCAGTCAATTTGTAATTTTATGCTTAAAACTATTCAATAAGTTTTTATTGTTTCCCTCAAAAATGTATGTAATAATAACGTTATGGGAGAGTGGGGTTCTCTAACACAAGTTTTTCATACATTAGTGAGATCCCCAACTCCCGTTATTAACTATAAAAATGTATGATCAAAAATAGGTACCAATAATTTTTTGTATCATTTTCACTATCGCTTTTATTTGACAGCCCCAAGTAAAAAATTATCTTATTAATTTTTTTGAGTAAAACACGTTATAAGATCTTTTTGGTCGTATAATTTGAAGGCGTACCTATTATGTTATGTACACATACGTAAGTAGGTTGTCGCAATAAAGTCCACTAATCGATGACCACGTCATCATCAGCTATATTAGTCCACTGCTGGTCTGCCGGCCATAGGCCTCCCCTAACGAGCGCCATAGCGCCGTTTTCAGCTTGCCGCATGCAGCATTTGCCAGCAGCAGTCTTTCGCAAATCGTCAGCCCACCTGGTCGGAGGGCGTCCTACATATGTTTGCCAAGTCGCGGCCTCCACTCAAGAACACGTTTATCCCAGGCGGTGTGGTTAAGCGGTATCTGATACAAAAAGATACTAAACTGTACATAGCATACTTAGTGTAGCATTTATCAAACGTTAGGTCTTTTTTCTTTGTCTTAACCACGATATCAATAATTGGAGATTCAGCTAGAACAAAAAAAATCCCCTTGTACGCCAAGACTAAAAATTGGGTGCTCTTAGGAGAGGCATATGTCAGTCCAGCTGTGGACTAATACAGGCTGATAATGATGATGATGAAGTCAAATTATTTTCTCCCACTATTCCTTACAGCCCCAAGTACTGATGATGGAGGAGGGGTTCCCACGATTCCACCTCTCGTCTTAATTTTTCCATAGGATGTGGTACAGCGCCTCATCGGACGTCCATAGTGCGGACATGGTGCTTCGCAAATCCCATCCCACTGATATTATAAATGTGAAAGTTTGGATGGATGGATCTTTGTTACCCAATAACGCCAGGACGGCTGCACGGATTTGGATGAAATTTGGCACAGAGATAGATTATAGTGTGGGATAGCACATGGTCTTTTTATCCCAGAATTCCCGCGGTAACGGGAGCTACGCGGTTGAAACCGCGAGACGCTGCTAGTAAAAAATAAGACGTCATTACGTCTTGATGTTTAAATTTTTATATGCTTTATAATTATGTTTATGGTTTAATTATTACCTATGTCCCGCAGTGGACGTGTATGAGCTGATATGATGATGATGAACGTCTCGATGTCATTGTCAACCAGACTCGTGATTTGGTCTGGTTAAAAACTCATCTAACCAAAGAATCCTATTTCTCGAAGCGACTATTCACAGGATTTCGCCCCGAACACAGACTAATGTTGAGGCTATCAAGTGGTAATTTCCGACTTGAATCGACTGAATTTGCATTTTGAAGCTCTTCGTAATCGTTTGGTTTATTTTCTTCTCACACTGATTGTCTTTGGAACCCGTCTGCCTTCGGGAAAGTACCGCATTTGAGGAAAACTTATTGGTATTGTTGAAAGCGTATTAAGTGGTTTTGAACATTTTGTGATACAATGATGACTTTACTATAAAAACTATCGTAGTTTGACGCATTCATTACGGATGTAATTTAGTACGTGTTCTTGAGTGGAGACCGCGGCTCGGCAAACGTAATGTAGGACGCCATGGAGAGAGCTATGCTCGGAGTTTCTCTGAAGGATAGGATTCGCAACGAATACATCCGACAGAGAACCAAGGTTATATATAAGGTTATGCTCAAAGGATTAGCAAGCTGAAGTGGCAGTGGGCTGGCCATATCTCAAGAAGAATCGACAACCGCTGGGGTAAACGTGTTCTTGAGTGGAGACCACGACTCGGCAAACGTAGTGTAGGACGCCCTCCGACCAGGTGGGATGACGATGTGCGAAAGACTGCTGGCAGATGCTGGATGCGGCAAGCTGAAGAAAGGGCGCTATGGCGCTCATTAGAGGTGGCCATGTCCAGCCGTGGACTAATATAGCCTGATAATGATGATGATGTAAGTTAGTTTACTATAAATCTTATTTGTGTTAAAAAACACCGTTTCATCCCGGGCCTATACAACCTCGCTGTCCAGCATTATTATTAGGTATATGTTTCTCATTTCCATGATCTTGGCCCAAATAGTGACGCGGTCCTTTAAGAGCGGGCCTAATGCAAAAAATTGTGAAAAGGATAGGCATAGGATTTCGCGTTTATAGGAGCGGGACAGAGTAAAGCAATGTCAGTGCAAAAATCAAGTTTTTCTATTGAATGAAGAAATAATGATTTAAAATTTTAGCATTAAATAGAAAAACTACACGATTACTTAAATAAAACAGTAGTCTGGCTATGTAATTCGTAAAAAATAATATGGTGTTGTCGCTGATATTTTAGAGCATTTCAATTAAAACAGTTTTTTTAAGCGATTTTTGAATATTTTTTTGTGAAGAAACCAGTTTATTTTTCAAAATTCTATTCGATTACTCGACTTCTATGGGTTTTTCCCCTACCTATCGTATTTTTTTTATTAGAATATTTAAGTTCGTTACCATAGATGTAATATTTTTAATATTTTTAAACCCTTACAATGCAAAAATCGAGCAAATTGTGTTCGTTACCATAGATGTAACGAACACAATTTGCTCGATTTTTGCATTAGGCGCACTCTTAAGAGGCATGCATGGGGCCGGCCGAAGCCAACCGCAAAGAGGCCCTTTATGAGAGTTAATCTAAAGGCGATTATTATTATTATTATAAGGTGGCCGATATTGATTATTTTGACAAAAGAAACCATTTTGTTGAACTATTCCACACCCCCTGTAGAATTGAAAACCTAACGACACGTAAACCGGTACAAAGCGTATAGATGGTGTATTTTCTGTCTTCTCAGCATCAGCACTTAGACTCAGATGAAATTAATTTAAGCCTCGCTCCTAGGTGCTCTACTTCGCTCCACACCTCTCTAGGGATGGGAAAAGTTGCGGAGGAAAATGTGTTGTCTATATTTTTATGGCTTATATTATGTTTCTTTTCCGTGTAGTTGGCGGAGACTTTTGATCATCTCCAAGCATCAAAACGGCTTAGTTGATTGTGAAAATTTCAGGAGTGTTCTTGGCTATGTTTCTTAAGACGTCGGATTTTCATTTTTCGAAAAAAAAAGCTAGGGCTATTCTTTGTTTTTTTTTTTCGACTGGAATTTTGGACGTTTTTTTTATCTTGTCGGATTGTTTATAGTCTATAATTGAAATCTCAGTTGTTTAGGTATACTTGATAATCCATTTTTGAAGATAATCTTAGATAATCCTAGATTCTTAGCCCCACTTGCACAACAATATTTAAAAGTCTAATTTTGATTAACTTTGACGTATTTGTATGGTTTGACAACTCACTAATATGGTTTGACAACTCACTAATCAAAGTTAAGATGGTTCATTATCGTTGTGCAAGCGGTTCTTAGTCTACCTACGAGATAGACGAATAGATCAATGAGCTTTCAAAAATAACACACAATTTCGGAAACAATAAATAGGTAAATTCTCATCTCTCGTCTCTCGTCTATAGATAAATAAATAGACCAGTGAGTTTTCAAAATATACACACACAGTTTTAGAATGAACAAGTAATAGGTAGAATTCCAGTGTACAAGACAAACGTATTGATCAATGAATTTTCAAAATATACACACAGTTTCAGAAACAATAAATAGGTAGATTCTCAGTCTACGAGACAAACGTAAGAGTTTAAAAACATAGATACCGTTTCTGAAACAATTATAACACGAGTATATATCTATACAGTTTGCTAACTCGAGGTTTTACTTAGAAATTAATTCCAGTCCATTACTAGATAAATGTTGTACTTATTTAATTTTGTCGCTTTCCGTATCATAAAATTTAACTTACACTACTTAAATACTTAAATTAAAATTATGGTTTTGTCCGGCTACGGATGGTTATCGATAATCAAGTACGAGCACATCACTAATACGTTCTCACTAGTAGAATCAATTTGTACTGGAGTATGCATCGATTCACTTAATGTAAGGCGATTAGCAGGTAGTAGGTTCGATGCCGGTACAGACCCGATTTAATTAACGATTCCGTGCTTTGGTAGCGATTTGCGATAGAGAACAGTTATGGATTTATAATATTATGTGAAAGAGCTTTAATTTGTTTAAGTTGTGTTACGCTTTAGTAAAAATATATCACTGGTTTTATGTGAGACCAATGAAGAAAAAAGAAAACAAGATTTTCCAAACGAAAATTTGATAGATTTGAAGAAAAAAAACACAAATAATGTCTATGGAAAAAACTGAAAACCGACTATAAATTCTTTATTAGTAATACAGTTTAAGTTTTTCGGGACAAATACATATTTCTTGGCAATACAATTTTTAAGGCTATCTCGGGATCATTCCAAATCATCCAAATCTGTCCTTAACTGGAGGAGAAATTGTCGAACAAAATAAAAAATACAGCCAAACATAAATAAATAAATAAACATAGAACCTCCGTTTATTATATTTTTCATTTCGTTGCTTAAACCTAGCATGATTGTACTAATGCGTCATATTTTCATGTTTTTCCATCAGTTCATGTGTTAAGATTGTGTTAAACTAATATGAGTGTGTGTTTAGTGTACCTACCTGCACTAAACACACTCATGTAAATTTTAAAAGTGTGGTCGATACCGATGCCATATTTACCCCGTAGAGTGACAGAGGCCATACAAAATGACAAAAAAATGTCGTCTGTAAGAAAGTTTTTCAGTTACCGCAGTGCAGCAGCTGGCGTGAATATTGATCGTACAAAAGCGTCATAAATTCATGTTTCAAAACACAAAAACATATAAGTCATGAAATAATCTCGTCCCAAAAACAACAGCGCAAAACGCACATTCGAAATTAATAAATCGAATATTCCCCGATAAATTACACAGACAAAACAGCGAATTAATCGCGCCATTCGATTGTGGTCCAAATTGATTGCGATGGAGCGCCAGTTCGCGCAATTATGGATTAGTTTACACCAGAGCGAGTGGCTGTTATGATAATGTGATCCGGCTGGTTATCTACTTGTAGTTCTTAATTTCCTATTGCCGCCGCTTTTTGAATACCACCAAAGTTGTCTATGGACTCGAAGTTTTTTATCTGTGAATCATACATAGATATCTATGCCTTTCTCTTTGTAATGAACGGTTTTCAAATTGCAATAAAAAGAAAAAAAAATATACGCTCCGTCTGTTGTGAGCTAAATACAATCTTTTTGGCTTCATAAAACTATTACATAGCATGCACTATGGATCTTCCGATTCCCTTTACGATAAATAAACATGTGCTCTGAAGAAATAAACTGACGACGTTTTGTGGTTTTTTGTTAAGTGTTACTTAGTTATGTTTTTAGAAAACTAATTAAAATTTTATTTGTTTTATGAAGGTTTTCTTTTTATTTTTTGAATCCATAAGTAGCTTTGGTCTTTCTCCAGGATATGGATTGGAAAGGGTTTCATTGCAGGCCTTTCATCTGGACGTTTAGTCAAGAAAAGATAGGTAACCTGCAGACAGTAGGTATTATCTTTAGACGGAGACCGTGTTACTGTCTCATGGAGTATCAAATGCGTTTCTCAGTCTCATCCATCACCATTTGTATAATAGAATCCCAAATAAATATGAGCTCTAAGTATCTGTAATACAGGTGATTGTTATTACCAAAGCTGAAGACAGATAACGGTAAAAAGAAGTAGAATCTTTGCATTTTTATTGAACAATTTCCCGCTTTCTTGAATAATTCTGCATTAAAGCAACAGACAATATTTATACTGAACACTGAATAAATACATTTTTATACCTTTTAGGAGGAAATATTGAAGGAATGAAGGTTGGTCCTGAATAAACAGCTAAAGATTTGTTAATTGCTAAGATTTTAACGTAGATCTTTTTATTTAATAAAATATTTTTAATTTTAACAACCTCCGCCGAGTGCAGTAACTATTACAAACGTTTGCGAGTAATGATTTTGTCTGAAAATTCTGCAGTGCAGTGCTCATTGATTTTCAGTAAAACAATTTTATTGTTTCAACGAATCCAGAATCGACACCCGTGGATGTCGTTAAGAGGCGACTAAGGGTTATCCTATCCTATCTTCTATCCTATCTCGTTAGGACACCTTGGTTGCGCTACCGCTCGCGACACCAACAAAACGTGTACATTTATTCAATGTATGTTTATAGTTCAATATTTCTTATCATTCATCATTATTACCAGCCTATATTAGTCCACTGCTGGAACTAGGTTCAACCACAATGAAACGAAAGTTTTCAATCAGTGCGCCCTATTTGTCCATGACCTACGGAGCTGAGACGTGGACAATCAAGGTACGGCTGGTCCACCAGTTTCAAGTTGCCCATTTCATAATTTTTTTTATTACCGTCTTCTTTCCGTAACTTGAGTAGGTATCGATAAATTATTTTATTATGCCAGCACAACATTAGTATCGTTGAATGAGATGACATGTTATTACTGACAAATCAATAGGTAATGATTTTCGAAAATGGAAGGACTGTATTTCCTCGATGGGCATCGATGATTTCTAATATTAAGACGGTACCCCGAGCCAAACTAGCGCCACCACCTATTTTATCTTATTATTTCATTGAACACAGTTAATTTTAATATACTCAATGGCAATTTTAAGATAAGAAGCTTTTTTTTTAATGCCAGTTTCATAGTTTTATTTAGTAAAGTTTAGGAGGAGATGCAATAATTGAGTTTGGTGGCCACAAAGTGCAACATCGTATCTCCTCCTAAACTATACAATATAAAACTATGATAGAGGCATTAAGAAAAAGCTTATAAAAGGTATCACAAACTGCCCATTGAAAATTTTGAAATTACCTTTATTCAACGAAATAATAAGATAAAATAGGTGGCGGCGCTAGTTTGACTCGGGGTACCGTCTTAACTAAACACAATCATGTTGTACCTACATGATGATGTTGTTTCGAAATAAAAAACTTTAAACTACTTTATTTAAAACTTGCAGAGCTTGCAAAATTAAATCTTAGCTTAATTTAACTCAGCTCAGGTAAGTATCAAATCCCGCTTTCAGTCCAATCTGTCAAAATTACATTGTTAATTTAAAATCCTTTTCGCTCCCGAAGGCTTCTAATAAAACGTGCGAAACCAAGAGTCCATAAATTACGAGTCCACTCAAAAACCCAATTTTCTTCAACTCGGCCTTTGATTAAGATAGGGCTCTGACTTTTAAAGACGAAAAATGATAAATTGTTGAATTACAATCTTTTATCGGCTTTTAATATCATGACTCTGATGAAGAACACTAATTCGCTTGTACCTACCTGTTTCAAAACCTTTATCGACTCTAAGCCGTTTTTAATAATGGAAGAGGTTATAAATTCATTACTTATCAGGGGCCGAATTTGTATTCTGAAAACCAATCGCTGAACTCTGACAACGTGCCCTGTGGTGCCGGCTTAGAATTTGCACCACCCCAACTCTTCCCGTGGGTGTCGTTAGAGGCGACTAAGGGACATACACCGTGGGGCGGGCAGCAGTGCCTCTTGCAGAATAGATCTACCACTGAACTGCAATCCCTAACCGTGTCCCTTTGTAAAAAATGATCTGAATAAATGTTTTTTTTTTATTTTTTTTTATTGTTAGCTTACCCCACTGTTACGTTTGAAAACAATTTCTATGAATCCATAACTATTTTACAACTAAAATCTTACTTGTTAATCAAGATACAAGAAGATGAAATAAAACCAATGCTGATATAGTTACGAGACTTAGAACATAATAGCAATAAGCTTACAATGAACGACACTGTACTTGAATGAATTTATTCAAACAATGAAAAGTGTTTCATAAAAGGTAAAATGCCAAAATGGGTCATTCTTAGATTGACCATTGTTCTGGTGAAGTTTTTATTTAGAGGAATTCAACCCCAAGGCTCTTGTTGTTTAAACTTATGTTAGCAGAAGAAAGGATCAAAGGAAGCTTACTTAGCAAGCTGAAGTGGCAGTGGGCCGGTCATATCTCGAGAAGAACCGACAACCGCTGGAGTAAACGTGTTCTTGAGTGGATACCGCGACTCGGCAAACGTAGTGTAGGACGCCCTCCGACCAGGTGGGATGACGATTTGCGAAAGACTGCTGGCAGATGCTTTATGTGGCAAGCTGAAGACAGGGCGCTATGGCGCTTATTAGGGGAAGCCTATGTCCAGCAGTGGACTTATATAGGCTGATGATGATGATGGTGATGATAGCAGAAGAAAACTAATAACTTATAATCATCGTTTTTGTTATACAGCACGCTCACTGCCTAGCTTTAGCTTTGAGACCCGGAGAGGTACGTCGTTGTGCAATGAGTTATCCTACATCACTTTAACGAGTCGGTGGCAGTCAATGTGTTAATAAACATGAAAGTTTCAATACAATTTGCAAGTAAAACCACCGGCAGTTGTTAATATGAGACATTCTTCAATATTCCCGCAGTAAAATCTTCCCGTAATATTTGTTTTTAGCAATCACAGCGCCGCGAGTTCACTGCAAATAGAGACGTTTCTTTTAAATAGGGTTTCGCAGTTAAATAAGAGAAACGGACAAAAATATGGATCGGGATGTTTTTCTCCATCATTATATTATTTTAACGTTCACAACAGATATATTAGATATCTGTCTCCATCATTCTACCAGCGCTTGATTTGTCGATAAGACAGACCTATCGCATTTTTATATATATTTATGGCTTTTGTCGCGACCATTTCACTCAATTTTCAGCAAATTAACAACGTCAAATTCCAATATGTCGGTCTCATTACAAAATTAGGTCTGTAAAACAATTTCTGTCTAAACATTTCACGCTAATGTTTTTTTTGGAACAAAAGAATAAACATTCCATAATATTTCTGGGCATGTTAGAATAAAAACATTTGTAGGTACGGAACCCAGTAAACCGACTCCCTCATAGCCAGTTTTCCATATTTTGTTTACTTTCCGATCGCTGTGGAAAACTATGGAAAATGGAGTATAAATTGAGTGTTAATGGCATTACAAAACAACTGCAGATGATTAGATGTTCGATCGTGGATTTGTTACTGCAGAAATGTTTTAAACGGAAATTAGTTAACGTATAATGTTGATTCTTACGATTGGCTGTGTATTCTGATATTGTTTTGTGTGCAGATAATAACTTTGAAAGGTTTTACGACTATGAAACTGATAAGGGCTTATGCGAATCTACCGTAGTCGCAAAACGGAGCCGTGATCTGTCTCCAAATGAGTGTAGGATTTAAATATCAAATATCATTAACGTTTATTATTAGCTTACAAAATAAGCACTTATACAAGTCAAATTTTATACTACTATTTAGGTTTATAATAGTAATTATTATCAAATAAGAAACAAGGTGTTATTGATTTAGCCTGGGTAAAATGTCGATCCGATGGATTTAGCCTACTTATTTTTTTTTTAATTTTTACACTTATATTTTCTTTATTATCATTATCTTCTATTCCAGTGGATGAAGTGGAAAATAAGCTACTAGACAAACTAATACATCACTAGGTATTTGCATATCTAAATCTTATATATAATGTGATTTAGATGCAAGTCAATATGAGTAAATCACTTAGAAAGGTATTTTTCCAATGATTTTTGTTGTTTCGGTGATAATGGCGTATGTGCATAAATAAACTATAAATATATTATTAAATTGTGATAAGGAAGACCGGTGCCTCCTAATAAAGATATTTTAAAGATTTAAAAAGAGATTCAAAGAGATAAAAAGAGAGTACAGATCAAAATTCAATCTTATGTTTTTGTTATTAAATAAATCTTATTCTAATTTTGTATTGTGTAAGTGTTTTTTGTGTGCCGAAATATTGGAAACACAGAGTTGAATGCTAAGGTGTGTAAAGGCCTTTATCTAGGAGTGGGTGAATTTAGATGGTAAAACTGAATCTTGTTAGGTGGATAGCTAGCTATTTTCGTTATGCTAATAATGATTGGTTCAGTTAAATAATGGTATAACCTACGTAGTTAATTATGAGGATTGATAATGACGTAATCTCTTACGCTTCCCTGTTTGAATCCAACCTGAGCGGCATCATGAGAGATGACGTCACTATCAATCCATTTTTTTAAGTACTCGGGTTATATACGGTAATACTTTCTAACTATCAAATTTAATTCAAAGAAAATAACAATCAAATAACAAATTTAAATTAAAACTAGTATTTACAATAGAAACAATTAAGCTATCTGCAAACTGTTGCAAACAATCTACAGGTAGCTCAACTGATCCATATCAATACCAGTTGGAAGCGTGCCTAAGACACTGGCTGCATTGCCCCGCTGTATAGCAATGCTGATGCGCTGTGTCAGATACTCACCAGCTCTCGGGTCACGCGTCGCTTCGACCAGACGCTCAGATAATTTTTTGAAAACCCGGAGAGCCTCGGTACCCCACGGACCTAGGCTCTCGACTCCAAGGGGAGCAAATGTGTAGGCTCTGTCGAGATTTTCTAACTTGTACTATGTCATTTTAGATTGTGAAAATATTGAACCTTTAAATAAATGGCTTATATTGTGAAACCTGAAACCCAAGCGCTGGCACCTGAAACTATTTTCTGTCACAAGTACACTGTTACTGTGTCCCTCTTAGACAATTTAACCCGCTGTGTCCCTACGAGATTGGCCATTACCATCCGCTTTCAAAAACGAAAAACCTTGCTCAAACGAACTAAAAGGTGAGCGAAATTAGAAAAGAGCACTTAAAGTTTTGTAGCGGAGGGAATATGTAAATTTTGCACGGCACAGAGAAATTTTATGATAAACCCAATAGGTACGAAAAATTTGAAATTCAAACTGTTCTACGAAGTTTTTTGGCTTGATTTTTTAAAAGTTAATAAGTTAACTCTTTCTCTTTTATATTTATATATTTTTCAGTTTACTTTATCTAGAGCTCAAACTAAAATTTAAATGTTTTTAGCTCCTAAATTTAACAGCGTTTCGTCCTCCCCGAACCAACGATTCAAACTAAATGCGTGCTATTGCGCTGTGCAGTATTTTATATCGCTGAACCTTTGTGGTCCCACAGAAATGCCACGGGTACCCGAGGATCCCGAAATTCTAACTTACTCTACTACTCTAAAGTTCAATTTACAATGACTTGTCCTTCTCACGCGACATTCTACCTACTGTACGTGTAACTCAAAAAGGAATTACCACTCTAAAAGTACGTGACAACGTCGAATTTCCGATGAACATCTCAATGTACCGTTGGTGTTTTTTTACGCTCTGGGTGCCGAAATTGGACGTGGGAATATTTTTTGTATGGGAACTGTAAATTGCTATGATTATTGAAAAACTTTTGGAGTGCAAACTCAAAGTTTCGCTTGAAATTGATGGAATATTTTTTCTTATTGTGTATTTGGAATCATTTTGGTGGAGCATTTTAGTGGAACGAGTAAAATAAAATTTAGATTTATTTTTAAGTTTTACTTAAAAACAATTCAAAGTCCTGAATGAGCTTAAAGGATTTAATGCAAAACCAAATTCTATTTTGTTTTTGTAAATAGTAGTCTTGTGATAGATAGTCATTCTAAATAAAATATCTATATATCATTTTTTTCGGCACCATGGTCCTATCCTATCTAATCTATAGGTACTACTATTATAAATGCGAAAGTATGTTTGTTTGTTTGTTCTTCCTTCAAGCCCTAGCTAAGTAACCAATCGACCTGATTGTTAGCAAAGAGTTAGTTGAAATGAGAGAAATGGAGAGTAACATTGGCTACTTTTAAACACATAAATCCGCTTATAAATGTGAATCTGTGTTTGTTTGTTTGTCCATTTCTCACGCTCTAACTAAGCAACCAATCGACTTTATTTGGCACAGTTAGTTGAAAGGATTTAGAGTAACATAAGCAACTTTTTATCATTGTAAAAAAAATCTCACGAAAGATTTACGGAAATCTCCCCTAAAAATTTAAAGTTCGAAAAAAATGCGGGAGCAACCACGGAGCACAGCTAGCATATAATAAATATAAACCATACATATTTATACAGCACTAAAATTCATAAAATACTCATTACGCGATATTTAATGTAGTATTCAAACATCGCTAATAGATATTGTCATGCAATTTGTAACCGACACGCATATTAAAGGTCGTTATATCCCAAAGGGTCTAAGGTCAAGGCAGTGAAGGTCCCACGAGCGTGGGAGCGTTAAGTACACCGTGGGAAAGTAATTTAAAGCTGCGGCTTGGTACCTTAACAAAGAAATTAACTGATGATGAGTAGATAATTATGAAACGGAAAACCTAATTTAGAGAAAAAAAGTGATTTTTTTTCGTTTACAATATAACAAGAACTCAATTTTAAAACACAGTAGTTAATAAATTTTTACCTTAATTTTCTACGAATTAAATTACGTTAATAATGTAAAACTATTCAAGACAATCAAAAACTTTTTCTATTGTATATGAATTAATGAATGAATACTTTATTGCAATAAAAAAATAACAAAAATAAACCTTATATCTAAATTTAAAAATGAACGGTACTATAGGGGACCTTATCGCTGAGAGTAATTTCTCCCAGACAACCCAGTATATCATCATCATAATCATCATCAGCCTATATTTGTCCATTGCTGGACATAATGTACCTATATGTATAGGTATAATGGATCAGTTGACCTGTAGAACCTACCTGTAGAATATTTGTTGCAGTTAGCTCAATTGTTTCAATTGTAAATACTAGTTCTAATTTGTTTCTATTAATGTACTTGTAAGTTTTGGAAAAAAGGTGTTTAATTCAAATATTTAAGCCAACAGTTTCCACAGTAGTTGATCCCATCCTGTTTCCCAAAATTTCTCTTACGGGTTCGTACACAAATATTTCATTATCACCTTGTCAAAATATACCTACAGGAAATTCACATTGTGAAACTTTGGACAATCGGCCATTATTATCGAAATAAGTTGAAAACACGCTCAAAAAACATCATTTTATCATTCAATTTGAAATACCTACTTCATTTAACTCGCCAGCGTCTTGGGGACGCTTCCGACTGGTATTGATTGATTGTTTATAACTGTTTGCAGTTAGCTCAACTGTTTCTATTGTAAATACTAATTTTAATTTAATTCTATTAATGTGATAAAGATAAAAGATAAATATACATTTATTTGACACAACAAGAACAGCACAGACAGACATACACAATTATACACAGGGTAGAATACAAAATTAATGATATTTACATAGGTACTTTGTAGACAGATGTATCCGTGCTGCCCAAGGATTGGCCAAAAAGGGTCAAACTCAGCTATGTGTTGAACCGCACTGGTGCGGATCAACGCTGGTTTTCAGTTTGACCCTGTTTTGGTGGCATCACGACACGCCAGAAGAGAATGTGATTGTAATTTTTTTTATAATAAAGTTTAACTCACTAATATCAATCAATTATAACAATAGAATTCTACGGATTCTACGGACCATGCAAATAAAAGACGATGGCTCGAACAACTCGATTTATATTTTTCTGTTGCGGTCTGATAATTTATTTCCCATGCTCTAAGTTCTCATGTGAACGCATTTGTGGGAAGAATACGGTACGTGGGACTGGTCGGAAATGTTAAAGGACGTAGGGTCGGTTAGTGGTTGACACTATTGACACGTGTCTTTGGGCAAATAAAAAGGGTGTTTAAGATTAAATTTGATTATTTTTTGTTTATTTAAATTATTAAGGATTTGCTTAATAGTTTGCATACATAATGAGGGGATCGTTTTATGTGAATTACGATTAGTACCTATGTTGTTTTTGTATATAATAAAATAGACATAAGGAAGAAGGCCTCGAAAATATCGAAAGGGCTAAAGCGGAAACTTGTCATAGAAAGTGCAGAGGTAACAGATTTCAATTTGTTGTTGCAATGGTGAAATGAAGTGACGTGAAATTTGCGCAATAAATATTTGCGTGATTTAGACGATGAATGAATGTGGGTTTGCTTCGTGAATAATTTTGTATACTTTAATATGTGATGTAAGTAAAGATATGCTGCGATCTTTTTCATTTTAATACTGTATTATCTGTGGTGCGGTTGGCGTAGGTCAGCCTGCGACGCAGGACGTTACGGGTTCGATTCCCGCCTTGGGACAATATTTGTACGATTTGCAGATTTTTTGTTCCCGGTGTTCAATTAAAGATCCATACATAATCAGTTATCAAGTACCCATAACACAAGCTCGCTTAGCTTGGGGCTAGATGATGCTGTGTGAATTGTCCAGCAATATTTATTAGGTACTTAAAACACGTTTACTATGGCAGCGTTTCCACAAAATACAGTCGTATTTGTTTGTTTTTTTTTTTATTTTCCTGTACAAAACACCCACAACATATTGTCACGGTCACAGAGACTGTCTGCATTCTCCTGGGAAGAAACGCGTGGGCAATTTTATTAACAAACCCACTCAGCTAGTGTACCGCGAAACAACCTCTTTACGTATCGCTTTCACACTTATAATCGAGGCAGAACACCGAATTACGTCTCCACGACAGATCACCATGCTGAATGGATCAAATAAAAGGCACTCTGAGCGGTCCTTCCTTTATTAGTGAAAAAAAATTTTTTTTTTTTTTAATTATTTTTGCGTAGGTTGCGATGTGAGAGCCACCGTCGAGTCGTCTGCCACGACTACTCGACCATACATACGACCAAGGGTGTAGTAACTAAGAAGATCAAAATTTTTGATAATATCAGATGGACAAAAGAAATATCCGGAAGTCAGAATACTGAAGAACGGCATCCAGAACGAACGGAAAACGGCTTAATGAAACACATAAATCATGCTTTCTGTGCTGCTTTGTGTTTTTCATATTATATAATTATGTTTTTTGTATTTATATAAATGCAAAATAATGGATGAAGCCAAAAAAGCTAATTTCAGAAATTCCGTGACGCGGCTCTGTGCTCTCTATATTTATATGCGGTTTTCTATACATGTATTTAATGTCTGATTTCAAAATGTATTTTTATTGTTTAATTTTTTACGTAAAAAGCTACACATTCTTGTATAAGAATGTGTAGTTTTTTATGTAATACATATGACCTACCAATGAGTTATAAATAACAAAAACATGTAACAAAAATCCTTAGAATTTAGCAACGGCAACACCTCTAGTCAAACGAACTAAATGTAACTTTAGTCTTTGAACATTGGAAACTTTAATTGTTTTCTCTGTAGGTGGAGTCACCTCTAGTCTACAGTCCGTAAGAGGTCCCAAAGATTTTCGACGAGAACCGACAGAGACTTCGTGGCTTAGTTGGTTAGAGCACACCCGTACTAAGGGTGGGACGCGGGTTCGAGTCCCGCCGAAGTCGAAAATTTTTGGGAACTTATTTCATTTCTTAGAGATGCCCAGAGTGTACCTAAGCACTGTTATAAAAATCCTTAAGTTATAAATAAATGAAATATCTGGAAATGGAATCTGTCTGAACACAATTTGAAAAACCTTTTAATGTCATTGTCTCACTCGACTAATAGTGGTTAATACTTATTCTGGCAATACTTTCGCATTTTTTAACAAATTGTTGTTTTCAGCGTAGCACCTCAGGGAGTACGGACCGTGACATGTTTATGTGTGGGTGACTTTTAATGAACATACTTTATTATCAGACTAAAATTAAGTTCGCCACTACTACATTAAATTTAAATTTTATCTTAGTACTTTTAGCGATGATTTAGTCAGGAATTTTTAACTAGTTTTCTAAAGAAATGTCTTTATAGGTATTTATTACTTTAGAAAGTAATGAGATAATGATATTAAATCCTACTAGTAGGTAGTTATAATATATAAAAATGTCGAAAGTTTGTGAAATATAATTTTTTTTTGTTACCTTAGCTCTCCAAAACTAATGAACGGATCAAGATGAAATTTGGCTTTTATTTAGAACATAACAAAACTAAGAAAAAATGATACCTGCTTATTATACCAATAATACGCGTGCAAAACCTTGGGAATATAAAATTTGGTAAATTTATCTCGAAGCCTATAACTAAATATCAAACAACACGCAATAAATTTAAAAATATGCATAATACCTACTTCTCTAGTACAGAATCTTCAGTATATTACACAAAAAAAGTATTATTTATATATAAATATTTATGTTGGGCTAATTCTTGCTGGCCCACATATTCTCAAAGATACAAAAAAAATATCTATACCTACCTACTCTTTTTAATATTCATACTTATTTATCAATACTTAAATATTTGCTCGAACTTAACTGTTTGCCAAGACTATCAGGGTATCAAAGGTATACAGCCACGTTTGTCATTCCCCATGACATATCTCCCAAGGCCGTTTCCCATAGACCGACACACTTCCCATGGGAATCTGGTTGGTTCCCGCGGGTGCTGGGAAATGCAAGTGATAAATGGTTCCTTATCGAAATGCAAAAACGTTTGTTGTTGTTGGAAAAATAAACTGTTGTTATTCACAGAGTTTGTTAGTAAATAAAAAACGTTCATGATTTTTTATGTGGAATTAATTCGTAGTTCCGGAATTGACCCATTAAGACAGACACATAAAAAATACTTGTTTTCAATCTATGAGAGGTTAAGATTTTAGTGGTAGGTACGTAGTAGGTATATTTAGTTCTAGAACTTATGGAACTTTATGTCAAAAAGACATTAATGAATTAAAACTAACAAAAAAATATCTAGCTTTCTAGAAACGATTATAATTCAGCTAGGCGACCCAACGCTAACATAATGAAGATAATGTTAATAACTTTGAAAATAAGTCGGTTTATATAATATACCATAATAAATAAATAATGCTGGATAATTCACACAGCATTACCTAGCCCCAAGCTAAGCAGAGCTTGTGTATGGGTATTAGATAACTGATATACATAATATAACACAATACATAGCTTGATATTTTTTTATAAAACATAGAAAACGACCAGAACACCCTGAACAAATGTCTGCAGATCATACACACACACATTTGGTCCGAGGCGGAAATCGAACCCGCAACCACCTGCGTCGCAGGCAGGCCTTCGCCCATCGCACCACAAAGGTCGTCAGTAAAAAGGACATTAGATAACATTCTTCCCACGAAGACCCTCCCGTGGGATAGTGGGCAGTGGGCTGACCTTTGATAATGGCGGCACAAGAGGTCCCACGTTCAGTACGAATTTCACACGCTTTTTGCTGTGGCTTTATTTGTTAGGTTGTTTTGTTGTCCTTTAGAATTAGTTACGTATTTATTGGTAAGTTATTTATTATATACTTATTTTTATTTATTTACATTATACCTTTTATAATGATTTGTAGCCTAGATGATATTATTTACTAATATTTTAATTTAACTAACGTTGCTCATAAATACGACATCATAATTTCAAAATTTGATTTTTAAAAGGAAACCTTAAAAACTATATGACATACGAATTGAAACGATAGGAAAAAAAACTTATTTTCCGATTATTAAAAAAAGTATTTAATTCATTGAGATGATTATTATTTTCCCCAAATTTACTAAAGATCAAATTAAGACTACCTTTATTTATTCAAAGTTAACTAGGTACGTTGCTCAGATAAATTTATACATTGTAATGTAACTTAACTTTATTCAATTAAACCTTATCATGGACAAATCGTCCTAGAATCGTACCCACTAGGGTCTCCATAGTTCCCACCACAAGAAAATAGGTCCCGTGTGAAATACTTCACACACGTGGGAGTGGGAAGGTCCGTGTGAAATTAACCAAAAATATTTTTTCCGCAGCCAGCCGTAGCACGACCTTCCCTATTTAATTTCTGACGTGACAGTAGAGTGACAACGATGTTGAATTATGAAGTATTTTATGGTAAGAACTCAAACTCCTTATCATAACGCGGTTGTGAACATCTATGCTCACATACGTATTTTCTTATTTATTTCGAAACTGTAGCTTCCAAATAAATTAATAAATAATAAAAAAAATAATGAAGGGTATACCCTTCATTGCAGTGAAATTTGCATACATAATCAGATAAGTAATAGCTATGTATGTTTGTACCATTTTAGTTTACAAAATACATCATGAAAATTTTAATATTTCTGAATTTAACGATGAAAAAAAGAACGTATACACATACACATACGTATACAAATTACAAAATTACTAGACTCTGAATGAGTCTGAACTGTCTGTCTATAGTAAACTCTTTTCAAAAAAATATCGTCGAAGCGTGACCCGAGAGCTGGTGAGTGTCTGGCACGGCGCATCAGCATTGCCATACAGCCGGGGCAATGCTGCCAGTGTCTTAGACACGCTTCCGACTGGTATTGATATGGATCAGTTGAGCTACCTTTAGATTGGTTGCAGTTAGCTCAATTGAATCTACTGTAAATACTAGTTGTAATTTAATTCTATTATTTGATTGTAATTTTCTATCATAATAAAGACGTGTTCATAAAAAACAAAAAAATACTACGCCAAAAATAAAAACATTTCGCCCAAATCATAGTCACCGTATTCAAACTTGATTTCACCCAGTTTTAGGGTTCGGCGCGTGCCAGTGGCGCTCCCTACAATCTTAATACCTCCATGTAAATACCCCGGCGGAATATAAGGTAATAACGTATGGTAATTTTATGGTAATTCTAAGGGGAAATATGGAGTAATCTACTTATTAAAATTCTACTCTTGAGATGAGATTTGCATAATGAAATTGAAGATGGATTGTTGTTGACTTTATTGAAGTGTTAAGTAACTTTTTTATAAATTATGGTATAGATTACATTTCGTTACCTTCATGATAAGTAAAATAGAAGATATTTTGTTATGGTGGTTCGTCGCGGGTTGGCGCGAGATTAACTTTTTTCGTGGTTTGTTGTTTGATTTTTTTTTTGCGTTCCACAAGCACGGAAAACTTAATTCGCCACAAATCGTTAACCATTTTCTATGAACCCTTGATAAAACTAAATTTGCATCATTTGTATTTCGGGAGCATTTGGGATTTAGAGCACAAAAATTTCGTATTTCCCTTATAATTTGTTTTGTGGTCAGAGAGAATTTAACACGTGGGATGCGTGTTAAATTCTCTCCGTGCAAATAGCACCGATATATGTGAGAAAAGAGTGAAAAGGTATATTCGGCACCTTCGTGATACATCGTCGGCCACATCTTCACTTACCATCAGGTGAGATTGTGGTCTAACGAAGGAGATATAGGAATAAATAAAATGATTTTGAAAAGTCATCCAGATTCCTAACAAAATAATTGTTCCACTACTATAATAATAACTATTTTAACTATAACTATTTTCCCGCGTCTGGAATAACCTTGGCCAGAGGCAAAAAACTTCCCGCTAGGACGCAAAGGTAGTGTAAATAATATGAAAAGTAAAAAAAATATTTATCACGTCTAAAAACATATATTATTATATCCATATCAGTAAGGGCCGGCTCCGCAGCAACATCAGCGGAGTCCCTCAAACGACGAATATACACGAATCTTGACCTAATTAAGAAGTTACCTAATTAAGCCGTCTAAATAATATGAAAAGTAAAAAAAAAAAGAAAATCCTAAGAACATGGAAACCCTAAGAACTTAGTGTTCTGGTGGACAAGCAATACATAAAGATCGAAGAAAACTCTTAATGGAGTCTACAGGTGATCGGAAAGCAGGTTTTTTATTTCGGTCAACGAATTAGCATTGCCAATCAATGTGGCAATGTTGCCAGAATTCTAGGTAATTATTATTTATATAGTATATTTTTTTAGTTTTAATTAGTATTTACACAATTTTTAGTTTAACGTAATTGTTTTAATGTATTAAAAATATGACCTTATTGAATGACTTTATGTTACTTCTTGGTACTGAAAATCCTAACTAAGTAGGTAATGTAGTAGACACTTAAAAACTCTAAGTATTCATTAAAATCCGTTATCACTTAAAACCGTTATTACGTAATTTTATCGTTATATTATCAACCCTTACTTTCCCACACTCAAATAACTCCTCCCAAAAACCACAAACAGATTTTTTACAAATCGTCACTTCCCGTTCCCATGAATTTTAGTTCTCTTGCGAACCCAAACTTTGGGTTTCTATCGTGGGACTTTGATAGGGAAGTTTTGTGACTACTAAACTGGCGATAAACGACTTTTTAGTAATAGTATTTTTGTCGTAGGTAAGGTAAGTAGTACTGTCTGTATCTGTTATTTAGAAATGTACGAAACATAATATTTATTTTAGATCTATAAAATCAATATATCTATAAAAAAAGTTTTAGTTAAGATAATTCATAATTCATAATTATTTATTTGCTGAAATGTAGGTACAGTACATAGGTCTTACATTAAATAGTCTCACTACATTATGCCTCAAAGTGCGTGCAAAATTAAAACATGGTAGGTAATGCATACATAAAATGAGTTGGTAAATTAAACAGATATGATACTAATATAGAACACAACAGTTACTAAAACAACCAAAACAAACACCGGGTTAACTTTAACTTGACTTTTTTTTTCTCTAACTTTTTTTTTTTTTTTTTTTTTGAGATAACTTTGATGATAAGTTATTGGTATCATAAAGAGCCATCCAATAATTAATAAAGACCTTGTACATTTAAACAAAGAACACATCTAACAAAGAACACATCTACATTTTTTATTTGTCATTGTTAACGAAAACTGAAATGAAAGCCTTCTTGGTCATTATTTGATGTTTATAAGAAGGGTAATTCTTCCTCCATGGAAGAATGCAAATTTGAAATGTCCATGCCACCACTAGAAAACTACAAAAAAATTCAATTTCTACCGGGATATGATAGGAGACAAATTTTGTCATCCATTTTGTCTTGCATTTGTTTCATACTCTTACAAAGGTCACCGAGACATAAAAATACAAAAAACGTGTGTCAAAATTTCTTAATTTGATTTTTTTTTTATTATGCCAGTGTTTCTGCTGATTCGTAAATTTTTTGTTTTGAAATAACTAAAAATCATCTTCGAATCCCTTAGTTTTAAACTATTTGTTGGTGGGAATAAATACATTTTGTTTATAAAACCACCTCAATCATCCTCTAGGCCACAGAGCTGATATCTGTGCTCTGTGCTCTAGGCTATCTATCAACCTATACACAACTGCAGAAGCATTATCCAAATCGGTCCTTATATATCTTACGAATCGACGAACATACATAAAAAAACATATACAGCCGAACATAGAACCTCCTTTTTTCAAAGTCGGTAAAATTTGTCAGGCTTAGTTTAATGAAATACAATAAATCCATGCCTACTAACATTATAAATTAGAAAGTAACTCTGTCTGTCTGTCTGTCTGTAACCTTTTCATGACTAAACGACTGAATGGATCCTAATGAAATTTGGCAAGGATGTAAATGGTATCCCAGGGACGGACATAGGCTACTTCTTGAAAAGCGCATGTGAAGCCACGGGGGCAACAGCTAGTTTGTAATAAGGTTTTATTGCTTAACCTATGATTGCATCCCATTTTAGTCTGAGACGTTTTCACACAGACGTAATTTTACTTTTCAGGTCAAATCGCTGATCTCATAGCCTCAAGCACAGAGCCCTTAGTCGCGTGCTCCGTATTCGTGACATAACTTATTTTGACATAGTAATAGTGGTATTATAGTACCATAATGGCATTATTCGATAACATGCCGGTATTTACAAGTGAGTGGATTGGTTGGTTCTCTCACACGCCACGCTTTTTGTCATTAGAAAACACTTCAGAAATTGTTGATCTGCGATTTTAAACTGATTTCGAACAAACAGGGTAGGCAAACGTAGTGTAGGACGCCCTCCGATTAGGTGGGATGATGATTGGCGAAAGACTGCCGGCAGATGCTGGATGCGGTAAGATGAAGACAGGGCGCTTTAGCGCTCATTAGGCCTATGTCCAACAGTGGACTACTATTGGCTGGTGATGATGATGATGAGGCGGTTTTATGTTCTTGTATGTTAGCGAAATACGTTTGATCTTTTACTTTTTTTTAAGAATGATCCCACAGTGGAACATTAACATTTATATAAAAAAAAATATTAACATTTCCGCAGGATTTCTATTAACCCAGCAACTCTTGCAAATACATAATGTGTCAATCAAAAGGATTTCAAATAAATAAATAATAACAATATCTATTTATAATGATATAAATATATTTTATAATCAGCAATATCGATAACGGCGATCATAATGTATATCCATACATATGATACATATGTATTATCCTGTGATTATCCTAGACAGTAGCTATAGTTGTATTATCCTGTGATTATCCTAGACAGTAGCTATAGTTGTATTATCCTGTGATTATCCTAGACAGTAGCTATAGTTGTATTATCCTGTGATTATCCTAGACTAGACAGTAGCTATGGTTGTATTATCCTGTGATTATCCTAGACAGTAGCTATAGTTGTATTATCCTGTGATTATCCTAGACAGTAGCTATAGTTGTATTATCCTGTGATTATCCTAGACAGTAGCTATAGTTGTATTATCCTGTGATTATCCTAGACAGTAGCTATAGTTGTATTATCCTGATAGTTGTATTATCCTGTGATTATCCTAGACAGTAGCTATAGTTGTATTATCCTGTGATTATCCTAGATAGTAGCTATAGTTGTATTATCCTGTGATTATCCTAGACAGTAGCTATAGTTGTATTATCCTGTGATTATCCTAGACAGTAGCTATAGTTGTATTATCCTGTGATTATCCTAGAAAGTAGCTATAGTTGTATTATCCTGTGATTATCCTAGACAGTAGCTATAGTTGTATTATCCTGTGATTATCCTAGACAGTAGCTATAGTTGTATTATCCTGTGATTATCCTAGACAGTAGCTATAGTTGGCGTTCGTAGTTATAGTTATTTTTTCTTCTTTATTTTCTTTTATTTAAATCATTATTTAGTAATTATATTATAACACAAAATCTACCTGGATTTAGAATAGAACTAGATGATGCAGTGTGAATTATCCAGCATTATCTATTTATTCACATCCAGTAGTATATTCCCGTTTCGATTCCCGTGTGAGATATGCTATATCAGACTATAATCTATCTTTGCGCCAAATTCTATCCAGATCCGTTTAGCCGTTCTGGCGTGATTAAGCAACAAACATCCAACCTTAGAGTAATAAGACATAGAGTCATAATTTATACAAAATTCCGCTCAAAGTTGAAGCAAAAAAACAACCAATGTGTGCGTAAGCGGCACGTTATTACATTAGCCGACAAGCACACAAGTGCACAAATAATGTTGCAAGTAATTAACATTATTCCCGTAAGGTCGGGAAATTGTAACATTTAGTAAGGAGTAAATGATTTGCACATTTATCACTTTTCTGTTAGATGATATTTCATTAACTATATAATGAACTAGCGGCCCGTCCCGGCTTCGCACGGGTGGACATTTATTTCTAAACATTTTGGGATAAACGTAGAGAAAATGTATCTTTATGCAGGACAATTTATACTTTTATTCGACTACCTCGTTGGTCTAGCAGTCGCGTTTTCAACAGGTGATAATGAGGTCCCGTGTTCAAATCCCGGGTCGGGCCAAGATTTTGGGTCTTTTTTAGCAAGAAATATTCACAGTAGCAGCCCGGAGTTAGGAAGTTGGCGGTGTTAGACCTCGGAAAGCACGTTAAGCCGTCGGTCCTGCATTTGACTTCTCCCCGGTCGTGTCGGTCTGCCGTCCTATCGTTGCCCGCGTGCGTTGCTACCTGCGCTGAACGAGGCCATACCGCTCACCGGCCACGGCGCGGCGCGGCTGCGTTTATTTTTATTATTATTATTTATTCGTAGTACCAGTGTAAAGTAGAAATAGAAAAAACAAAGAAGTACATATCTATGGGGTAAAATAATTTTTGGTCTATATGGCGTGTGTTTTGTTTACATTTTATTTTTGTGCATAAACTACTGTTTTACTCAAGAATATAAGATGCCAGGTTGTACTTACCCGTGAAATGGAATCTTCGGTTGTTTATGGTGATTATGTGAAGAGTTGTGACACCCTTTCACTGCACAATACGTCATTTTTATTAAAAATTCGTAGAGCTCTTCCCAGTAGGCCTTGACCTTGAGCACAGACGCGTCGAGCGATGTACGTAGCCTTTAAAGGCTAACTTGAAATTGCTTCACTTCGCGTGCGTCTACTAGGGTTCTATGCCTAGTTATTCTAAGCATCCAACCATCTGTCCATCCATCCATCTAAATTTTCGCATTTATAATATTAGTGTGATTAGTGTGATAAAGTTTAATAAAAACATTGGCATGTCTACTGCACTAAGAATATAAAGTAAAAAGGCACTGATAACATGTTTAGTAATGATTACTTAGTAGTATCTAGGTGTAAATCTAGGTATTGTTACTCGTGGTCGAGTGACTGTCTTCCGTACGGCAAGAAGTCTTTAGTTCCCTAATTATTATTTAAGTTGTTTAAGTTATATTTACTTCCCTATTTACAATTTAAGCTGCCGATAAGCGACACCATCCAATTTCACACCCTACCAACAAACTGCTTATTCTATGACTGTCGCTGACACGTGCTGAACCCGCTACCTGCTACCCCGGTTCCCACAGAGCCGAGGTAGTCTCGTGTGAACTGAGACGAACGTTCTCGTGAGAATTCTGGAATGAGTGAACTTTCGATAGTGATAGTTTTTTTGGATGCGGCAAGCTGAAGACAGGGCGCTATGGCGCTCATTAGGGGACGTCTATGTCCAGCTGTGGACAAATATAGGCTGATGATGATGATGAAATATAAACGTCGCCATATCGAAAGTTAGCCCGTTCCATTCGAAGTGGTGCTCTGATAAGGTAAGTTTTAATTTACATACTAACTAAGCTAAAAACGGCTTATTCCCAGAGGTCCATAATTCACTTGTTTTGAAAAAAAATTGGTTCATACTTTGATTCCCAACGGGTCCACGACATTTTAAAAGAAATGCCATTTCCTTTCCCCGCGGGTCCATGGAATAGTTTGGTACAGTTGGTAATAAAAGCTTCGATAAGATAGAACTAAAATAATTTGCTTCACAAAATACCTTAAAAAAAAAACTATTCTTCCACAAAATAAATAATTCCTTATTACGTTAAACTAGCTTCTTCACTGAATTGTTAGTAGTTTTATTACTAACGTAATTATAATAACTCAGTGCTTTTTCATCTCTAAGTAGGTACTTCGCTTTTCTTCAAAAAACTAGTTTATGTCGTTAAATGTTTATCCAGACTGTTGGCATTCAAGACATACGAGATATTCCTCAACTTAGTGAAGAAGCCAAGCCTGCCAGGCTGAGTGGTGTGATGGTGTGATAATAAAAGGTGCAACTTTCATTTCAAAAGCAATTGATTAGTCCACAAAATGAAAAAAAGCATACTACTTAATTAGTCACTTAATCGGTAATTCTTACAATTACCATTCCGGTTCTTAGTTATCTTAAATGCCAATAAAGACGTACTTTAGAGATAAATACTACTAGATAAAACTTTAAACATAAATACTAATAAATAAATAACATAAAGTACTACTTCATAGATATTCTGTGGTAGAGAGCAGGTACTATCCAATTTCACACCCTACCAACAATCTACTAATCCTATGACTGTCCCAGACACGTGCTGAACCCGCTACCTGCTATCCCCGCTCCCACGGAGCCGTGACGGTCTCGTGTGAACTGAAACGGACGTGGGATTTCGTGGGAAGTTAGCTGGCAAAATGAATAATTTCTTTTTAAGTCAGCTGTGGGTGGACATATTGATTAGAAGAATCATTTAGAGAAGGGGGAGGCCTGCGTCCAGCAGTGGACCATTAAGGCTGTTGAGGTGAGGAGGAGGTGAGGTGAGGTGAGGTTATTTTTTTTTTTTAATTTGAGATGATTTTGTAGGTATATCTATGTTGAGCTAATTAGAAAAATATCGGTTATTAAAAATATACACACACTAAAAATAATGTAAGAGAATAATTTTATACGAATAGAATTTTCTGTTTTCCACAGTTGCATGATAAAAAACTTCTAATGCATACTAACAGCTTCTGCTACATACAACTTAATAAACTTAATAACACTTAAATATGTAATTTATTCTCAATTTTATTCATTCAATAATATATTTCACTAAACTTACAAAATGTTTTGGAAACAAAAAATATATACTTCCCGATTCTTACTTCTAAAAAGTTATTTTTAAGAAATAGTTTGGATTTTGGACTACCTGACCCTGACCCAACAAATTCTCACGGTAGTTCACGTGTGAAATTTCTGTTCCGATGGGATTTTACGTTAATGGGGATTGCATGGGAATTACCCAGAGGGAGCCAGTGGTTCAAGGCAAAGACGGTTGGTTACGTACTGCAAGTGTGTTAAACGGAAATAGCCAGAACTTAACAAAAATCTGCATTACCTGCTCCAAAAAGGTATTAATGATATAGAGCCTATTTTTTGTTTTAGTATTTTAAAAAGCATTTGGGAAAATGACGAGTTTTAGCACACAATTTCTTATATTTCCAAATGCTCCAAAAATATACTATAGAAGATGTTTTACGATTTGTGACAATCACTTTTTGCTAGTTTTATTGCTTGTGGAAAAAATTTAAACCACAAAATTATTTGAATTTCGCGCCAACCCGCGAAGAACAACCTAAGAAGGAAAGTATAAATATTGTTTAGTTTTAGACGAGAAACAAAGTTGATCTGTTGTTATTTATTAGTGTATATTTCTATTTGTATATTAGGATAATTTCAGTTTATTAACGTTTTTATTAGTTTTACTTTAGTATTAGTACCTGCACCGCCATCCTTGATCTACTATTGTAAGCTTTGGTTGGAATAAATTGCTTTAAGCCATAACGCCACCAATTATTTTTTCTTTTACCAAACTTATTTAGATTTGAGTTGTTTTTGATTAAATAATTATCTATCTATGTCAGTCGAATGTCTGTCTACCTGACCTTGACCCAACGACTTCTCACGATAAAGTTCACAAGGTATGTTCCGATGGGATCCTACGTCCCTGGGAAATAAAGACTTTTTGACGACCTCTGTGGCGCGGTGGGCGAAGGTCCGACTGCGACCCAAGAGGTTGCGGGTTCGATTCCCGCCTTGGGACAAATATTTGAACGATGCAGGTATTTGTTCCGGGTGTTCTGGTCGTTTTCTATGTATAATAAAAAATATCTATCTATGTAATGTATTGTATTATGTATGTATATCAGTTATCTAGTACCCATAACATAAGCTCTGCTTAGCTTGGGGCTAGATAATGCTGTGTGAATTGTCCAGCATTATTAATTATTTATTAATTTATTAAAGGGTCTACTGTGGCACGAACCAAAGACGGATACGTCGATCGTGAGAACCGAATTGATATCACATTCAGAGAGAGTGTGATATCAATTCTCTCTCTCTCTCTTCCCATCTAGTTACGCCATCCTATGATAATCTCCATTCACATTCGTTGCCTGGAAGAAATCGCTTTAAGCGATAAGGCCGCCACTTCCATTGCCTTTGTTTAGGATAAGTTTTATAATGTATTACAATACAATACACTTTATTGCACACCAAGAAAATACAAAAAAAAAGAATACAGGAAAAGATAGAAAAACAGAGTTGCTCATTGGGCGGCCTTATCGCTAAGAGCGATTTCTTCTCTCTCTATCTCGGCAAACGTAGTGTAGGACGCCCTCCGACCAGGTGGGATGACGGTTTGCGAAAGACTGCTGGCAGATATATATGCTGGAGGCGGCAAGCTGAAGACAGGGCGCTATGGCGCTCATTAGGGGAGGCCTATGTCCAGCAGTGGACTAATATAGGCTGACGATGATGATCTTTCTTAATAGGTTTTCTTAATTCAAGTTAATGAGGTCTTCCACTATGCTCTATCCTCGACGTCATCTTCGGAAGCTTCACACTCTCATGTCCTTTGACACTTCATCATTCCACCATGTCTGGGCCTCTTTCTGGACCTAATATTATAAATACAAAAGGCAATAGGCATTTTCTACATTACGTATAATCTGATCCATAAAAATAAGAAACATTTCATGAAAATAAAATAGTATACAAATATAAAGGATTTTCTATAAAGGGTCTTCAAATTTTACCTGTCTGACCCAAGAAATCCCACGATCAAAGTTCACACGGATTCCTGTTCCGATGGGATCCTACGTTGATGGGAATTTAAGGGAGCCGTTAAATATTGGCACGCGCCAAAGTCGGTTACAGCGAGCGTGTGAAAATCTTTAGATTATTAAATAGGAGCCTTTTAACCCCTGGTAATTTACACTATAATTATTAAAGTAAGTTCATAAAGGTTTTCATTGAATCCCACGTTGATTTATTAAGAAAGCAGAAACACCTACATCAGGTATTTTTTTACATTAGGTATTTTATGATCCAAAAAAATTAAAAACAAGTCATTCATGAGTTATAAAAATGGTAGGAAAGTTAGTATTCTAATTTACTTATAACCTTTATAAAGAAAGTTAGTACTCTAATTTAAAGGACTTTTTAATGAGGAAAAAATTCTTAAATTTTACCTGCCTGACCCAAGAAATCCCACGACCAAAGTTCACACGGATTCCTGTTCCGATGGGATCCTATATTGATGGGTATGAGGGAGCCGTTAAATATTGGCACGCGCCAAAGTCGGTTACAGCGAGCGTGTGAAAATCTTTAGATTAGTAAATAGGAGCCTTTTAAGCCTTGGTAATTTACACAATAATTAATAAACTAAGTTCATAAAGTAAGTAAGTAAGTTTTTTTTTCATAAGTTCGCGACGCGTGACCCGAGAGCTGGTGAGTATCTGGCACAGCGCATCAGCATTGCTATACAGCGGGGCAATGCAGCCAGTGTCTTAGGCACGCTTCCAACTGGTATTGATATGGATCAGTTGAGCTACCCGTAGATTGTTTGCAACAGTTTGCAGATAGCTTAATTGTTTCTATTGTAAATACTAGTTTTAATTTAAATTTGTTATTTGATTGTTATTTTCTTTCTGAATAAATAAATAATAATATAAAAAAAAAGTTCATAAAGGTTTTCATTAGATCCCACGTAGATTTATGAAGAAAAGAATACACCTACATCAGGTATTTTCTTACATTAGGTATTTTATGTTTAAAAAAAATTAAAAACAAGTCATATATGAGTTATGAAAATGGTATATAGAGAAAGTTATCCCTAATTTAAAGGACTTTTTAATGAGGAAAAAATTCTTAAATTTTACCTGCTGACCCAAGAAATCCCACGATCAAGGTTCACACGGATTCCAGTTCCGATGGGATCCTATGTTGATGGGAATTTGAGTAAGCCGTTAAATAGTGGCACGCGCCAAAGTCGGTTACAGCGAGCGTGTGAAAATCTTTTGGTTATGTAAATAGGAACCCTTTTAACCCTTGGTAATTTATATTTAAATACCCTATAGGTGTCTTTATTAAGAAAGAAAATTACAATCAAATAATACAATTAAAATAAAACTCGTATTTACAATAGAAACAATTGAGCTACCTGCAAACTGTTGCTAACAATCTACAGGTAGCTCAACTATATAGCAAAAAAAAGGTAAAAAAAAAGGTAAAATTTAAAGGTTGCCTGGAAGAAATCGCTTCTAAGCGATAAGGCCGCCCATTGTACTTTTATGTTTAAGGTCTATGTCTGTTTGTTGTTTTTTTTGTGGTGTACAATAAAGTGTTTTGTATTGTATTGTATTGTATTGTAAGTATATAATTAATTAAATATTATTTATTGAGTGGTTGTTACTTTTTCACGCCATAACAACTAAAGTAATCACTTTTTTGTTGCATAGATTTAGGTAGGTATAGATCGAAAATATCTCATGAGCTACTCTTTATACCATAAATTAATTATCATGTGTAATAAAAATAACCTTTGAACAAATACATGAAATATAATAGTCTGAAACCGCGGGCACAAAATAGCTAGTAGTATGTTATAACCAGCCCCAACCTAAGCTCACACTCACAATGTTCCAATGTGAACAATGCCGTTTCGATGGGATCATAGAGTGCGTCAGGTAGTGCGTGTATTAGTCGGTTACAGCTTTATAAACGTGTGAACAAACCGTTAGAAACTAATAAGGGACTTTATTATACTTCTCGGTTTACATATTAACTCACAAAGTAAACAAAAAAGTGTTTGAACCGTCAATGCATACAATGATAAATTCAATTCCCTATAATCCACGTTTGTAGCTGATCTTTGATAACCAGCTACTTCAAGAAATCGGACCTAAGTAGGCAATTTTTAGGTATACTCTAGAAAGACTACTTCTAGACTTAATATTTAAAACAATTAAAAATCACAGACAATAAACTCTTTTTCAGAACAAAAAGAAAAATAACACCTAGAAAACCCGCGATAATTTATAATAATTTTAAACCGAGGATTGGACTGGAGAAACAAAGGATTGGTTTCTTAGTTAGAGCGTGAAAGAAGGACAAACAAACAAACATACTTTCACATTAGTTACTATTAATATACATTATGTACAGTCTACCAAGGTTATCGACATTGCTCAGAGGATTAGCAAGCTGAAGTGGCAGCGGGCTGGCCATATCTCGAGAAGAACCGACAACCGCTGGGGTAAACGTGTTCTTGAGTGGAGACCGCGACTCGGCAAACGTAGTGTAGGACGCTCTCCGACCAGGTGGGATGACGATTTGCGAAAGACTGCTGGCAGATGCTGGATGCGGCAAGCTGAAGACAGGCCGCTATGGCGCTCATTAGGGGAGGCCTATGTCCAGCAGTGGACTGATGTAGGCTGATAATGATGATGATGATGTACAGTCTACATCTAGATTACTTGTTGCTTATTATTATTTACAGAGCAATGAGTCGGATTGCAAGTTTGTGTAAACGAAGACGTGGGACCTTGCTTTGTATATTCCCACGCACTATATTCCTATGAGAACCATCCAGTTCCTATGGGATCGTGGGGTGCGCTCAGGTAGCACGTGCCGGAGTCGGTTAGTGGTTTTATAATCGTGTGAACCCGCCGTTAAATGTTATCCTGGGGCTTCTGTATTTTGACTGTCTTTGATTATGCTACAAAGACAGTTTGAATCTGGGATATTTAGGATTGTGTGGTATTTTGCTTTCGTAAAATAGATAAATAATTTATTATAATCAATAGCAAGTTACGTTAGACATTTCTTTATAAGTTGGTTAGGTATTTTTTGCCAAAATATAGCTAATTAGTCATAAGGTAACCTTAGTAAATATTCAGATAAATAGGTAGATAGTTAACGTACAAAGTGTATTTATTTACTCAGGTTGCTTGTTACTTAGATTTTACAGGGTATACTGTTACATAGTTGAGTTAACGATGTCGCGGTACATACCTAGCTTGTAATATTCCCATGCGCTTTAATTGAGAACCAACCAGTTCCTATGGGATCATGGGGTGCGCTCAGGTAGCACGTGCGGGGTCGGTTAACAGCTTTATATTAGTGTGAAGTAAATACTAGTGGGGTTGTGGTTATGAATAAATATCAGTAAGGGGTTATTTGTTATTGATATTGTTTATTGCTATAAATTAACTAAACTATAATATTTAACTGCTGTATTAGTTTGTAAGTCATTTATACACTTACTAGTGGTTTATTGTCCACTTCTTCCACTAGTGGACAAAAAATTTAAGTGGACAAAATTAATAACACCTTGTTTCTTATTTGATAATAATTACTATTTATAAACGTGTTTATAGTATAAAATTTGATTTGTCTAAGTGCTTATTTTGTAAGCCTTATGAAATAAACGTTATTGATATTTGATATTTACTGATAAAGAGGTCCTGGGTTTGATTCCCGGCTCAAAAGTTGTGATTGGGGTTTTTGTACCAAGAAAAAATTCACAGTAGTAGAACGGAGTTAGGAAGTCTTCGGTGTGACACCCCCGTGCCTCGGAATGCACGCTAAGCTGTGTTCTGCGCCTGACCTCTCACCGGTCATGTCTGTCTGCAACCATCCCATCGGATTATGAGAGTGTGGGAAAAGAAAGTGCACGTGTGTTTGCGCACACACTTGTGCACTGAGAGATAGTTATATATATAGATAGATAAGACATTTATTTTACAACCAATTACACAGTTAAACACATAAACTTAAAACTAGTACATTAGATAGGTAGGTATAGATAGATAGATAGATAGATAGATAGATAGATTATATCTTTATTGCACCATCAGTCAATTTACAAAGATATAAATTAACATAAACTTAATACTAAGTATATAAAGTGGCACAATCGGCGGCCTTATCGCTAACAGCGATTTCTTCCAGGCAACCTTTGGATGGACAGGATCGGTACGCATTAAAGCTGACGGTGGCGTAATGGATTTGAAGACAATATTAAAAATAACTTATATTTTACCATATAAACTACATAAAAAATAAAAAGATAGCTACAAACACAAAAACAGCGACAATAAACAAAATAGCAGAAAGGAAAAAAAAAATTATTAAAAAAAACATTTAGGAAGGTATGGTATGTATTAATTTATTAAGTTATTTAATTTAGTGTTGTATTTTATGCCTTATAATTCCGACACAATAATTATTGTTTGTGAATAAATAAATAAAATGAAATGAAATATGTTGTGTGTGGGTAGGTAGCTACAAATTAGGAACAAGTCTAACATGAATTCTACGTTTACTGGTAGACCAAATACACGCAACGCTGATCGTCCGCCGGTCCCTACAATCAGTACCTAGCAGGCAGCGCACAACGACAGAAAATTATAGGTTTATAACTGAAATATGTCCTGCGCATCTGACTAGACTCAGATAAAATACGGCAACAATATTTTATCTTGACGACCTCTGTGGCGCGGTTGGCGAAGGTCCGCCTGCGCCGCAAGAGGTTGCGGGTTCGATTCCCGCTTTGGGACAAATATTTGTACGATCTGTAGGTATTTGTTCCGGGTGTTCTGGTCGTTTCCTATGTATAATAAAAAATATCTATCTATGTAATGTATTGTAATATGTATATCAGTTATCAGTAGTAGTTAGTACCCATAACACAATCTTTGGATCTATTCCTTTCTAATACCAAAAAACTAATACCAATGGTATTAGTTTATTGACATCATAAAATTCTATTCCTAACGAATACCAAAATTGAAATCTTTAAATGAAATACAAAATCTATTCCCAACGAATACCAAAACAGAACTTTTGGTACAGTCACAGAAACAATTTAATTTAGCTTTCAAATAATTTAATATTATGATCATAATTTATAACCTTTACAAAACTCATTTCATTCCGGCATTTTTATCTGCGAGTACCATAAAGTAATCACTTGCCAAAAAAAATTACCTGCAAAAAGCTTGCTCCTATTGTTTCAAAATCCGAAACAACCAATCAAATCAAGCGCCGTGCACACGAAGACCGGAGACATGTATGACTTTCATCTTTACTGCCTTTACTTCCTCGACAAATATCTCTGAAGGCTGGTGCTACATTACGGAAGACACCCCAGTTTTTTTTTTAATAACTACATGGTATCACAGTGGCTAGAAGACGAGAGTTTTGTAGACATTTAGTGTGTTCATGGTGAACGTCATCGAACCACTACTGCCACAGAATCTTGGCATTTTAAATTAAACGCGACTGTGCCAAAAAACGCTAATTTGTACCAGCTTCTGATAGCGCTGAAAAAAGATTCAGACTTACAAACAGTGGTTGCTACTCAAATTGAGAAAAAAGCACCACGTAAAACGATGTGCAGCGGAAAGTGTAGCGCAAAATCAGTGGATTAGATATGTAACTGGCCAACTGGTTGACCAAAAAATTACCGTAGGTCACAGCTTGGAGAAATTAAAAAAATAGTAGTTGTATAAAAAAAAATATGATTGTCATGCCAAAACTTAGATAATTTATACTATTCATTATTTTATATATCAAAAGTTGATTTTTTGATATTTTTTAAAGTTAGACTCTAGAGTTATGATTGTCGTGCAAAAAAATTTATTATTTTTACTAAGTAAAAAAGTAGATATTTTGTATACCACCTATTACCTATTGTATACTACCTATTTACTTGACTTGTTTTATAATGGGTTTTCCTATTTTTTTATGTTGATTTTTTTGTATCCAAATAGTTGATTGTCTGATATTTTATAATCGTTTTTCTATTTTTTTATACGTTGTGCCAAAGTTTTTGCTTTTGTAGATACGATAAAAATTTATCTATTATTTTTAGTAAATATATACTGAATAACAATAACACTAATCGTCTGTGATATACTTTAATTGTTGTATTTTGAATACCTACCTATTATAAAAATCAATGAATGTGATTTGTTGCAAAAAGCTTTATTTTTAGGTACTTACTTCCTTGTAATTACATAAGTATTTCTGATTGTCCGTTTTATTATAATAATACCAATAGTAAAATCACTTTAATTGGTTTTGATAAGGCTGCTTTTATTTAAATAAACACAACTTTACATCACTTGAGCATTTTTATTACTGACTGTACATCATACCATTTATCTTGTTTTGGGATTCGTTTATGAGTGGTATTCGTTAGGAATAGAATTTAATGAGGGCAATAAACAAATACCATTTGGTATTAGATTTTTGGTATTAGAAAGGAATAGATCAATCTTTGCTTAGCTTGGGGCTAGATAATGCTGTGTGAATTGTCCGGCATTATTTATTTAATATACAAAAAAATATTTAAAGCTCACTATTTCCAGCGGCTTTGCACGCGCTTTTTAAGTATTCATGTCCGTTTCTGGGGGGGGGGACGATTTACCTCCATGTCAAATTTAATTAGGACCCGTTCAGCTGTTTAGGCTTGAAAAGGTAACAGACAGACAGAGCTGCTTTCAAGTTTATATTAGTATAGAATAGATTACAGTTTAACATTCTCAATGCTCATTACTTACCACCTTTATACCATGTTTGACGCAATAAATATCTTTAAATATATATATCATTGTATTTGACGACCTCAGTGTGCGCAGCGGGCGAGAGTCTGCCTGCGACGCAAGAGGTTGCGGGTTCGATCCCCGCCTCGGAACAAATTTGTGTACGATCTGCAGAAATTTGTTCCGTTGGTCTGGGTGTTTTCTATGTATAATAAAAAATATCTATCTATGTAATGTATAATATTACGTATATCAGTTATCTAGTACCCATAACACAAGCTCTGCTTACCTTGGGGCTAGATAATGCTGTGTGAATAGTCCAGCATTATTTATTATTTATTTTATTTATTTATTTATTTATTTATTGTAGTATAAAATTTGACTTGTCTAAGTGCTTATTTTGTAAACTTAAAGAAATAAACGTTATTGATATTTGAATCTTTGAATTTTAATTCAATTCACTACAGAATTCATTACTTCCTACCCTTACCTACCGATCTTAAAACTGGTCACACCCTACTTGATCTTAAACATTAAACAATTCATTGTTAACAATAACAACAACGCAAGGTGGTCTTGGACATTCTTTATCGACTTCTTAGTAATTTAAAAACCGTTTGCATTCCCATGGGTTCCGTCGTCAGGGTTCTGTGTGATTCATAAATGGTAGGTTCTTTGTCGTGGCTATAACAATGTCGACTGTCAATTTATATACAAGTTTAAGTACCTAGTTTTAGTTAATAATAACCTTACCTTGTTGTTTGCTGTTTTTTTTTGTTATACTATCAGTTTAAGTTAAGTTTTTATTCAAATTTTTTATTTTCCAGTTTTTTATGACTTTGTTGACTTACAATATTTTCGATTCTAAATTGGAGTATAGAATTTGGCAACTGAATCCTGTCTCATACACATTAAGTACATTTAAGTCATCCTAAAGGGTTCCTTTTTTTCTTTTGAGGTACGGAACCCCATAAATTATATGTCTGCCAATAAACACCAACTCGCAGTGACTTAAGCTATTCCGTGATCATGGCGTATGCAACTGTGCCGAAATATTGCATAGCTCAAAACTCACCTCAACAGCCTATATTGATCCACTGCTGGACGTAGGCTCAGAACTCATCATCATTATCATCACCCTATACTAGTGGTTGCTGGACAAAGGACTCCCCTAATGAGCGCCATAGCTTCCTGTCTTCAGCTTGCCGCATCCAGCATCTGCCAGCAGTCTTTCGCAAATCATCATCCTACCTGGTCGGAGGGCGAACAGAACTCAAATCATGGTGAATATTTCTTTATGATTTTTTATATTAATAAATAGTTTAAAAATTAAACATAATATAAAATATTTTATCATAAATATATTTTCATTATCACCCTTATTTCATTGCAGCACCGTGACAATGCCACGTGGCAAGTAGGGTGACCCCACTGACCCTTGATTGTTAACATTAGGGTGGTCATGGGTGGTCATGGGTGGTCAAGGGTGGTAATGGGTGGTCATGGGTGGTCATGGGTGGTCACTTGTCGCTTTATCAGTGATTAAACGATTATGACGGATTAAAGGACTTTGTTTGGGTTCCGGTTAATCACTTTATTAGGGGCTTTTGTTGAACAAAACCTTACAAGGTAATAGTAAGTACATGGTAAGTGAGGGAAATCGAGCTCAAATAAAGTTGTGTTTTGAAACTGGCATCTGCACGCGGTCTTTCAGGTAAAATTGCAAGTTTTATTTTAAATCGTATCTACATTATGGTGGTTTGTCGCGGACTGGAATTAATTTTTTTATGGTTTTTAATTTTTGCTTTCCACAAGCAAAAAAACTAGCGAATAAATAATTTGCCGCATAAATTATTTACACAAAAATATTTGAATTTTGCGCCAACCCGCGATGATCAACCTTAAGGCGAAATTTCAGCCCGATCCGGTTAGTACCTACTTCTGACGTCATGGTAAAAAAATGTCCAAATTTTCTAAATGTCATTAACTCATTAATATCATGTCATGTGATAGTAGTAGCGTGAATTTTAGTAGATTTGATGAAACGTAATTTGAATAAAAAAATATGGGACCACCTCAGCATCACCTTCTATATAACTGCAAAGAATCATCTGTCCATAAATGACGAAGAAAACAACAAACTTACGTACCTACAGTTGACATAGAACATCCTCCTATTTCCGTTTATTCCAAGTCAGTTAACGGAATAAACGGAATTATTACAAAGCCGAATTTCATTTTGACTCATGCAAAGCCATCGACGGAAGCTAGTTTAGTGGACACGTAAATATTTATAGAGAAATTAAATATTGACTGATTTCCTGCAAAAGGTCGTAAAGCGTCTACCAATCACTTCCTAGCTTTTACGAAATAAGTTCAATACCTAAAATTGGAGGACGTACAAGAAACCCGTAAAAGTGTAGATATAAAGCGGAATTGAGAAGCCCATTTTTAGAAGACGGTTAAAAATTCAAACGCCACGTACCACGTAGCTTCTTCGTGTCGGAAATTGCTACGTTTGCCACCTTGCCCATTAAAAATACACTCAGAATGTGCGGACACCCTACAGTCCCTCACTACTCTACACGGTGTTTTAATCGATCCAACTAAAGAATGAATATTCTTTATGCAGGGCAATGCAGCCAGCGTCTTGGGCACGCTTCTGACAGGTATTGATTTGGATCAGTTGAGCTACCTGTAGAATGTTTGCAACAGTCTGCAGTAAGCTTAATTGTTTTCAATTGTAAATTTTATTTATTATTATTTTATTTATTAATACTTTATTGTACAAAAAACAGAAAATACATGAATAACATAAAAATCTTATATCTAAATATAAATTTACTGTACAAAAGGCGGCCTTATCGCTGAGAGCGATTTCTCCCAGGCAACCTTAAATACTAGTTTATGATTGTAATTTTTAAGAATGAAATAAAATAATATATAATTTTCTATCAACATTCCGATAACAAATTAAAACAATTACAATTAGTAGATAATTATACACACTTAGATCTATTTTCATCAAAAACCTAAGCCGTTATCAGAAGGAGATTAATCTATATTAAAAAAACAGCAATTTTAAAAAGTTCATCATTTAGTCTTGTGGGTTTTTTGAAGATGACGCGACGTATTGATGGATAGGTCTTATAACTAAAACCAAAGCCAACCCACATGAAAACTAGCCAAGTTCTTTCAAGTTGCTTCATAGATTAAAAAGCTGAGTTGATATACTTATGTGCCAAGTTTCACAGATCCTAATCTTACCAAATTGTGACGTTCTTTCATTCTGTCTTGGTTTTTGGATGGAAAAGTGGGACTTTTGTATGTTCATTAGGCCTGAGAAATTTTGTAATTTATTATTTACGAACCCGAAGCTTCCTTCTTGGTTTGGAATAGCCAACCGTGTAGCACTGCTGAAACTTCCAACTCAAATGGAAAACGCTCCACAAGTATTTTCTTATTCAAGAAACAAAAGTCATACTTTACATTGGTGTTTATCCGCTTCGAGTACTTCCCACCTTCAGGCTACGTGGTCTGAATAGTACCTACCTGCCTATCAGAGATACTATTCAGACCACGGATCTCGATTGCCTAAAGCTGGCACGGTAGCTCTGGTAAGATACTCGGCGAGCTATATGTATAACTGACAGCATCGTCTAGCACCAGAATAAGCTTTTTTATTACGTAACTGTTACACTTAATACATTACATAGATAGAAGTAGGTATAGCTTCATATTATTATAAAAAATATGCTGGACAATTAACACAGCATTATCTTGCCCCAAACTAAGCAGAGCTAGTGTTATGGGTACTAGATAACTAATATTACTGGACCATTCACAATTTTTTGACAGATGTTTTTTTTATTATAGACATATAAAACATACTGAAAAACCGGACCAAATATATTTGTCCCGAAACGTCCATGAGGCACGAGGCATGAGAACCTTCACCCGCCGCGCTACAAAGGTCTTCAAGCTAAACTGTGCAGTTTTCATAGCTCGCTATGCTCGTTGTTTCGTTGGAGGATTATGACCTACGAAACACTGCTGGCGGATGCTGGATGCTGCATGCGGACGAAGTTGAGGATAAACACTCATTAGGAGAGGCCTATGTCCAGCAGAGGTTGACTAATATAATAGCGATCCTTTTTTCGTTATTCTTTCTCGTACAGCTGAAGCAATGTTCTTATCTACCGACTTCAAAAAAGGGAAGGTCCTTAATCAGGTACTATGTTTCACAGTACGGTGTGTCGGCACAGTATACGAAAACAAAAGATGCTATTGTCGCGCCACCTCTAGTTGCGCTACCTATAGTCAACAACGCAAGCTAGCTATTTTACGGCTTATTTTCATGTACTAAAAGCGCAATTTCAGTTGAGGGGTAGAGTCAAAGGCATGTGTTATTTGTAGCTCTTATTTTATAGGAATAGAGTCCTGTTTAAGTTAAATGTATGCTGTTTGTAGGTAATGATAATGACTAGTTTACTATTATGTTAATTAATGGTTGTTAATAGGTAGTTTGCCAATTGACTACGAAGAGGGACTGCATATAATAAGCTATTAATATACCTAAGGTAAAAACAAGATAGAGGCCTAAGCAGAGGCTGAAGAGAAGTTAAGCTGCTGATGATGATCAACAACAAGCAACAAGATCGATTAAGTGCTTCGTCATCGTAAATGAATGAATAAAAATAATAAAGCTTTATTGCAGGAAATATGGTACATACAAAAGATAGATAAACCAACAGTAACTTATTAACTTATTGGTATAACTTTTAGTTTAGGTCCCAAAACCCAGGTTTTGTCTGTACGGAAAATCAATTTTAAGGCAAGAAAACACCATTTTTTTATTTTTTTTTGATGATCCTCAAATGTTTAAGGTTTTAGTTAGTGGGTTATAGAAGTCGAAACACGTTTAATACAACTTGACTCCATAGAAAAAAATCGCAAAGTTTCCTCTAAATTTTCTTTTTTACTACGGAAAACCAGCTTCATTTTCTAGTTATTTAACATAATGTATAATAATGAAATGTTATCTAAAAAATACCTAGTTTTATTTTTTTGCAAAAGAGTATTATTTTAGAGCAATATCAAATTTATAAATAAAAAGCAGTGAATTCACTGCTTTTTATTTATAATTTTTTCCTCTTAAGTGTTTAGTTAAGTGTTTTTAGACGACATTTCATTAAAATATGTTAAACCATCTGTCCAAATAATTGGCAAATGATGTTCGAAACCCTCGGCGCGCGAGTTACACTCGCACTTGACGGATCTTGTTATTCTGTGTTGTAACAGAGTTGTACATTTCTATCTACTCAAGCATAGATCGATGTTACGCGGAAAGATCGATGTCTGAGCAAACTTTCAAAATATGGGCCAAAGATTAGTAGATACTCAACCTACTGAATCTCACTGAAGAGCGAAGAATAACCTTTCCTTGAACATTTCGGTATTCTATCACGTAGATACTGTAATATTTATACGCGAAGTCCCATTCGGCGTAGATTTCCATAAAACGTATCCTCGTCAACATTTATGCCTTTTCCTCTCGAATGGCTGAGTTTCCGCCCGGAGCTCTCTTTTCACACAGATTCGCTCTTGGAAAATCTGCAGACTGCTTGAGGACATGGTCGTCGACCAACTGACTTTGTTTATAACTAGAGATACGTAATTTTCGTTTTTACGAAATAGAAGCGATAAATGCGAAATTCAAGAAATTCATGGATAGAAATATAATTTTTTCTGTATTTAATACTTTTTCGACGAAAACATTTTTAAACCGTGACCATCGACCGTCGTCGGCCGTGACGACCACGTTGTCTCAGGACACTAGCAACACTCAACATTGGAGAGCTTCTCCAAAATACCATTATTCAAGGATATACAACAGGATGAACTGTTATGTGGATATGTTCATTATATTATATAAAGTTTCCTTAATACAACTCGTCAATTTGGTTCAGCAAGAAACTCCTATTGACTTCATGCAGATTTTACTTGCATCAAAATAAGGCAAGGGTTCGCGAATGCAGCTATACAAAGACTTCATAACCCAGTCAAGAGTGTAAGTAGATGCTGAAAGGTATTTTGGTATCTACAATGTCGTCATAAATGACTGAACGCAAAGGCTGAAGCACGGCTGAAGGAAGAAAATATAGAGACAGCCACGATGTTAGCTTTAAACTAACTTTTGTCGAATAAATATTTTGGTTTTTAATGATTATGGGAATAAATACGAATTTTTAAATATTTTTCGTTTTTTTATGCGAATAAAAGCTAAATTTTGGATTTTTAATTTTTATTTATGCGAAATTTCGTTTTTTTGGTTGCGAAATATACGTAACCCTATTTATAACGTATTGGCGACGGAGATAAGCGATGGCCGAGTTAACCCAGACTACGATCGCTGTGGCACAGAGGGCGTATGGCGTATGTCGATCGTGACGTGACACGACCCTTCTGGTTTTGAAAATCAGCGCTGGGTGTAGATCAGTGTGCATCCATCACTATGCTGAATGAAGGCCATATTTGCCATTGACACTGTTACGTACAAAGCAAACTAATTTAGTTACTTGTAGTAGTAACATAGCTCTAAGGTTTTTGTGTATAGTAGTTTTAAGGTGAATAAAAATATTTTCAATTCTATTGTTCGATTCTTGCCTCGGGACAAATGTTTGTACGATCTGCCTGAGTCTTTTGCTTCGGGTCTTCTGGGTGTTTCTATTTTATGTATATGATAAAAATCACAATTTTCAATGGTAGCTATGTACTTTTTATTGGTACTTGATTAGAGATAAACTATAAAAATGCATTGTTTTTGTATAGTACTGCTGGGGTAAACGTGTTCTTGAGTGGAGACTGCGACTCGGCAAACGTAGTGTAGAACGCCCTCTGACCAGGTGGGATGACGATTCGCGAAAGACTGCTGGCAGATGCTGGATGCGTCAAGCTTTAGACAGGGCGCTATAGCGATCATTAGGGGAGGTCTATGTCCAGCTGTCTACTAATATAGGCTGATGATGACGATGACTAAGGCTATTGTAGCGCGTTTTGTCTGCTTTCGATTGGACCATGGTGAAGTGCCATCTGTTACCCCATTCTGCATACATGAATACATTGAATACCTACTACAGCAGCCGATAAACATATTGTAATGCCTTTTTATTGTTACATGTCTGAAATGACAGAGTAATGATGAATTGCTATTCAAAAGCCGCGTTGTCAATTCAAGGGCTTTTTGAGTTAGATTGAATGTTCTACTAAAAGTATTATTGAGTTTGTTTCGGGTGTATTTACTATTTGAGTCGGACTCGCGTTTTTTTAGGGTTCCGTAAAATTAAATAAATAAATAACTCGCCGTTTAAATGTTTTTTTTGTGATATAAAAAATGCCCACAAAATTGTGTTTCTATTATACAATCATCATCATCATCAGCCTATACCAGTCCACTGCTGGACATAGGCCTCCCCTAATGAGCGCCATAGCGACCGGTCTTCAGCTTGCCTTGCTCCAGCATCTGCCAGCAGTGTTTCGCAAATCGTCATCCCACCTGGTCATAGGTCCTACACTACGTTTTCCGAGTCGCGGTGTCCACTCAAGAACACGTTTAACCCAGCGTTTTCTCTTATTAAATTCACTCTGAAGAATTGTTGTAAGTAAGATTGAATCCTGGGTATATTTGCAGATTTTTAGATTTCTGGCTCTAGGCTAGATCTCGAGAACGGTAAAAGGTTTTCTTGAAATTGCGTAGACAGAAAATATGGAAATGCAATTTTCTCGGTATCCTAAAGTGTTTGTAGTTTTACCGACTTTTAGGAGGAGGTTCGGTTTTTGGCTGTATGATTTTTTTTCGAACTAAGTTCCTTATCGCGCGTTGTGAAAGGGACGGAAAAAAATCGCACGAAAAGTTGTAACGACACTTTTTGCTATAGTAAGCTATTGTAAGCCGTGCGGCGTGCGCATGTTTCTCTGTCTGTCTCTCTCTCTCTCTTATAGAAAGGAACTTCGTTCCATCCGGGTGTCACTTGACACCTCTCAACTTTTATTTTTTTATGATTTAAGCTGTAGGTATGTTCATTGAATTCTTTCTTTCCTAATCTACTGGTATTAGTTTGTTACTACTATTAGTTTGTAAGTCATTTAAACACTTATTAGTGGTTTATTTTCCACTTCCTCCACTAATGGACAAAAAATTGAAGTGGACAAAATCTCACCTTGTTTCTTTTTTGATAATAATTAATATTTATAAACGTGTTTATAGTATAAAATTTGACTTGTCTAAGTGCTTATTTTGTAAGCTTTAAGAAATAAACGTTATTGATATTTGATATTTTGATTTGACTAGTAGAGTGAAGGAAAATGTAACTTGCACGTGACACTACTGGTAGTGCTACGGGTAAAAGTACATTTCCAGTGACATGACACTGTTGCCAGTAGTTTCACGGGAAATATTATTACCCATGGCACAACTGGGCCGTTTTTTCTCATCATTAGCTTGCACGTTTCAAAACAGTTTTTGAATTTTTTGTAATCTTTATATTTTTTTTAATATTTTGAAAAAAAGAAATTACCAGTATTTAATCAGTTCGATCCATCTGAAATACCTACTATTTTTCGGTATTACTTAAATACCAAAGTCTCTATCCTTTACCTATAATAGTAGACATCCTACTTATTTGATTTATGCCATATTCGTCCCTAATGTTCGGCCCACTTCATTAAAAAGTCTTTGTTCGTCCCGCACGATAATATTTGTCCAGATTCGTCCCTCATACCAAAATTATTGTAAGTACAGTGAACGTCAAAAGTATAATTTATCACCACAACCAAATCTGTGGTTTATCTACCACTAAGCATCACCACCACCCAATGATGGTCATTACATTACTAGTATCATTATTAACTTTACGTAATTATCAAATTCAAAGCTCTCAGTAACTACCTATAGTAGTACTGTAGTAGTAACTATCTGCAAATATTTAAATGTTCGAAACCCTTGGCGCGCGAGTTATACTCGCACTTGACGAATCTTGTTTGTTTAGTGTTTTTTTTTTGTCATAATCCCAAGTATGTAAGTCTGTATTTTATTTTCCTTCTTTCTTTAACTTGATTAATGGCTTTTATGCAGAACCGGTACATAATTAAGTCCTCCTTTGTGTTCCTATGGTTGAAAATAAATTAAATTAAATTAAATGAAAAGAGTTATGATACACAAAGTAAATAAAATCAAGCACTTAAAAATGTATGTTAGTTAAGTAGAATGTAGCCACTAGTTAAGTGAACATGGCTACTCGTTATGATATTCAACAGCTTGTTAATTTGTTCGTAAAGCTTGTTTCCCGTGAATTCGTTACTGGCGCCACTAGTGTGCCACCGCCTTAAACATTTATAGCGTAGGTACGCACTGGGTTAGTGAGACGCTGCGTTTTACTCTCTACTAGATTTTATAACATGCATCACCTTTGGTAGAGTGAATCACCAATGGATGTTATATCATAAAAATTTTACTTCTATTCTATGTCAATGTGAAAACAAGATAACAGTAAACTAACAAGTCAGTAGTAGGTTTTCGACTCGTCGTTTTCTTGCTTTCGTGACTCAGTTGGTTGACACATACCAGTACGGAGCGGGTTCAAATCCCACTAAAATTAATAATTTTTGATGTTATTTAATTTCTTACCCCTCGTTTTCACTAAAATATAATACTTGTATTTGACAAGTTAAGTGTGATGTTTTTTTTTACAGTCTTATACATTTTTATAACATATTGTAGGTATAAAAAACATGTTTTTGTGAACCTCTAGTCGTCTACATGTTTATAAGAAGTTTATTGATACGTCCTGTATAAAGCTTAAAACTTTATCTCCTACAAGGATGCACAGAGTGATTTTAATTAATTTTAAACAGACCTCGTTTTCACCAATAAATATGTCATTTACGTAATTAAGTATAAGCGCAGATGTGTTTTATACCTGTCTACTACTTGTTGGCTACAAGGTCTAAACGAAATAATTTTTAAGACAAGTATTTGACAAGTTTTGTATGCAACTGGTCGTAAACATATTTTCTGTTTAAAACGAGGCGTTACAGATTACCACTATACCAAAAACATTAGTAAATAAACAAAGATAATGATAACAACACATCCGCATGGGTAACAAGACAGAAGCAGCAGTTGATAGAAACGCTGCTGGTAGGCCAACTTTTCAAAACATCATCTCACTGATATTTTGACACCCCATTGGTACAGAATGGTATAGTAAAAACGCGGAGTGTGAAAAACCCAGTGCGTGTTCGATTTACGACCCCTAGGTCACACTGGACCCACTTTATAATTCAAGCCTGCAAGCGCAAGGCAACCAGCGTTCTAGTTTACCAACACGGATCTCTAAATTACCTAGTACCTACTTGCTAGCAATCGACCGACAAAGTCACAAAGTGGGCAGATTGTGGTTTCTATTTCTATTGTTAAAAATAAGGTGTTTTTTTAATGACCAGAGGCCTTAGTATGAGCTGTGCATAGTTTAAGACAACCATGTAGATAATAAATAAATAATGCCCGACAATTCACACAGCATTATCTAACCCCAAGCTAAGCAAAGTCAAAAATTCTTTATTTCCATAAATACAAAAATGTACACTTTGAAAAAGTTAAATTCTTAAAATAAAACACTGACACGGAAATAAAGTGATATTTTTGATTTCTGTCGCTTTGGTATGTAGACTAAAGTAAAGAAGCGACGAAGAAACCTTTAGCCTGTTAATTGTAATTTTTCGAGTTGGAGCAAAACCCGATATTTTGTATGATATTTTGTAGTAAGCCTTTTTGCACAGAAAAGTTTTGACTATTTGTTTGAATTTATTAATTGATAGATTTTGCAACTCACTAGGAGTTTTGTTGTAGAAGCGTATACAATTGCCCTTTGAAGGATACATTTATCTTGTGAAGCCTGGTTGTGGGCACAGCGAGTTTATGTTTATTTCTAGTATTAATATTATATATATCGCTATTTTTAGGGAAGCTTTTGATATTTTTATGAGTGTACAACAAGTTTTCATAAATGTATTGACAGGGGACTGTCATTAATATGTTTATTTCTTTAATTTTATCACGCAGGGATTCTCTGGGACCCATATTATAGATAGCACGAACAGCCCTCTTCTGCAGCACAAATACGGTGTTAATATCTGCAGCGTTCCCCCACAGCAGTATACCGTATGACATAATACTGTGGAAGTAGCTGAAATAAACAAGTCTCGATGTATCCACGTCTGTAAGAAGCAGAACTAAGTCTCTTCGATAACTTATCTAAGTGTGGGCCCCATTGAAGAGCTTGTGATATGGGTACTAGATAACTGATAAACATAATACAATATATACATAGATAGATATTTATTATGATACATAGAAAACGACCAGAACACCCTGAACAAATGTCTGCAGATCGTACACACATTAGTTCCGAGGCGGGAATCGAACCCGCAACCTCCGCTAACGCTCCCGCTAACGCTCCCGCTCCCGCTCCCGCTCCCGCTCCCACTCCCGCTCTCACTCCCACTCCTTTAAACTGAGGTTTTAATGACTTGAACAAAGAATACTAAAGTTTTCCTGGATTTTCAGGTTCAGAGATTTGTTGGATTTTTCATAGTCCGGAATATGATAAGAAGTATTAAAAAAATTAGAAATCGATTAAAAAACTAACCGACGAAGCCCGGGCAGACCACTAGTAATAATATAAAATAGGTTAGGTCGAAATTAGTTTCAGAACTGTGTATGTCTGAAACGGATAAACCACTCCGTATTCAAAGAATTATTATAATTAATTTATAGAATTAGAGTTGTAGAATTAGAATTCATTCAATTTTAATAGAATTAAATAAGAATTAATAAAAATAATTAAACACATTCCAAGGTGCTGGAAGTCTCTTAAAAATTACTAAATTTCCAACAGCGTCTCAAACAGCTCAACGTTATTCCTCACAATATTAAAAGATACCGATTTTCTTTTTGTAAACAGTATCTCAAGAAACCAGCCATTCACAAAAGGCCACTGCGAGCTCCCGATAAAGCTGTCCTTTCACAAATTTCCTTACAGACCTCATTATCCATGTCAATTCAACTGGAGATAAGTCTGCCCTAAAAAATGGCGTGCTATGATGACACGGGAGAAGGTTTCACACCTATGTGCGTTCATTCTTTAGATTTTATCTATTCAGTCGGGGAGACGAAAGCATAATATAGGGAGAAGATAACATAAAATAGGGTGGCGATTCTGTGGCCTGTCGATATTTTTGTCGTATCCGATATGAGAAAAAACCGGCTGGGATTAAGAACTTGTTTGTTTGATGCAAATTGTTTTGAGGGATTAATGGTAGAACATTACGATATAGATTAGAGGAGTCTAAAATAAGCAGACTTGCGTTCGAACTAAAAAAATAATTTAATAAGAAAAAGATACAGTAACGTTAATTAAGAGAGGGTGAACCCTAGTTAAGTTTAAAGTCCTATCGACCATCGTTCATATTTTTTATTGATAACATTTAAAAGTTATAGATCAGGTTAATTACACGTGGTACATTATACAAAAGGATAATGTACAATATAGTAAATAAATAAATCTATCCAAAAACTTGAAAATGAATTACAAAAGTCGATTGTCTTTTAATCTTTAAATTTAAAATAATACATTTGCCTGAACTAGATTAGATAAACCTGTATATTAGTAGTTAACAGTAGTATATTAATATCACGCACAATGAGCTTATAACGAATACCTAAATAATAATCACATCAGTTAGTACTCATAATAAAGCAAAGCAGCGGTGCAGATTTGCAAAATAACGCTTGATTCGATAAACTAAACTAAAATTGTAGCCTACTTTAACAAGGCCAAGGTCTTTATGTGTCATCTTACTGACCTACTTTGCAAGATACCTACTTCGATATAAAAAATAAGGTAAATTGTAAGTAAAATTTTAAATCATCATCATCATCATCATCATCAGCCTATACCAGTCCACTGCTGGACATAGGCCTCCCCTAATGAGCGCCATAGCGCCCTGTCTTCAGCTTGCCGCATCCAGCATCTGCCAGCAGTCTTTCGCAAATCGTCGTCCCACCTGGTAGGAGGGCGTCCTACACTACGTTTTCCGAGTCGCGGTCTCCACTCAAGAACACGTTTACCCCAGCGGTTGTCGGTTCTTCTTGAAATATGGCCAGCCCACTGCCATTTCAGCTTGCTAATCCTTTGAGCTATGTCGATAACCTTGGTTCTCTGTCGGATGTATTCATTGCGAATCCTATCCTTCAGAGAAACTCCGAGCATAGCTCTCTCCATAGCTCGCTGAGCGACTTTAAACTGGTGGACCAGCCTACAGCATTCATAACGTGTGCCCAAGGACCCCAAGAACCTAGTTTTTCCACCCCAAACGGCTCAAATAGGTAACCTCTGTCAAGATTAGCTATTATTTTCGCCGTTTGAGGAACTCCGCTGATGTTGCTGCGGAGCCGGCCCTTACTGATGTCCCTGCAAGATGAGATGGAATAAAAATAAAATAGATGTAAGTGTAAATATTAGTTGTAATATTTTTTTGCTGTTAAATAAATGTCATGTAATGATATATCGCGAAAAGGACGATTGAGTGTTTACAAAATTAATTTTTAAATTTAAAATCTATCCTACGTTATTCTCGTAATTCGACATAATATCGAATGCCTTGAAAATAAGCCCAGCATGTAGGTAACTGGGGAAATGCAACGTAGAAAGTTTCCGTTCCGATGAGCAGGCTCAAAAGATCGGCCGATGTGACACAAATATGCGAAGTATGTTATGTTGAATATCTGGTCTTGTGAATAATGATGATGTTTGGCTTTGAACGCGTTTTTTCGGGATAAGAATCAGACAATCCAAAAACTAGTCAAATTCTTTTTATTATATTTAATTAGCAATTCATACAGCATAGCCCAAGCTAAGAAGAGCTTGTGCTATGGGCACTTGATAACTGATATCCATTATATTAATAATATATTACATAGATATTTTTTATTACATATAGAAAAACTACCAGAACACCCTGAACAAATGTCTGCAGATCGTACAAAAATATATCCCGAGGCAGGAATCGAACCCGCAACCTCCTACGCCGGAGGCAGACCTTCGCCCACCGCGCCAAAGAGGTCTTCAATAAATTAATTTTTAAAATTTCGCTTTAGTTAGATTCAAGGCTATTATTATTTCTATTTTTGTTTGAGTTCGATAATGTTAGCTTAACTTAATGCGAATCATAAATTATTAGATTATATTAAATTCCGTAAAAAACTAAAATTCTATCGTGTTCGAGATTTCACTTACTAAAGCTTTCAGCAGAGCAGATAAAGGGGCGTTTACACTAAACCGTTTTGTTGCATCAGCCACTCTGACCACTTGTTTAACTTGGTTAAGGGTTTTCTTCCACCAAAGCTAAGCTGTGAGGCTAAGCTTTGGAATGTGGCATCCACACCCAAGTATTTACACGTCAATAGGGTATTACACCAATTTTTAAAAGTGTCTTAATGCGGTTCTATTAGTGCCAATGAATCACTGTAAAAATTAAAAAAAATTGACGAGTGCTGTATAAATGCATATAAAATTTACATTTTCTAGTTGCGCAAGTAACTTGATAACGCTGAATTCGTGCCTACCATATTACAATATGGGTATGACGTCAGATGTGAGACCTGAACAAATGCGCTGATGTTAATGATGACAGTTGATACTTTTAAAGTTTGCCTAAACAGCCGTATGACATTAAAACACTGCGCCTACTAATCATGGTGTTTAAAAATATATAAAAAAACTTAAAACTTTGAATTGATTTTAACATTTTTTTGTTATATTATGAACTAAAAGTAATTTTATCTTTTAATTAAAACTAATAAAGTAAGTTTTAAGTAATATATTTATAGATTTTTTTCATGTAGAGTTAAGTACTATTTTCCAGCATTATTTATTTATTCACTAACCTATTACGTTTGATATTCCTATAGTTACTAAGCCGAAACGTAGTTCTGTTTCTATATATATATTATTTGATATTATCGAATGCATAGGTGTAGGTGGTCGCAGGTGACAGGTGCATAGTGATTCATGTGAAATTAATACCAAAAAAGTCTCAAAAAATAAAAAAAATCTTTTAAAAGAATATTTAGCCAGTGGTATAACACCTTTATCTTGCACTCAGCAATGTTCTAATCCGACCTTGCCACGTTCCCGACAGGATAGCTTATGAAATGAAAGTAGACTACCGATCGACATCATAGCTTATGCGATGAGCGTAGACTACTGACATCATAGCCTGTTCGGATTATTTCTAATTCCTAGCGGGCTTGCATGGAGTATCTAAGATTATAAAACAAGCTTCTGTAGCAGTAATACAGTAAAAGAAGGATTGTGGATGAAAAATTCCAGAAAGTCTGACTTGGGAACTGCTTAGACTTCATCATCATCATCATCATCAGCCTATATTTGTCCACTGCTGGACATAGGCCTCCCCTAATGAGCGCCATAGCGCCCTGTCTTCAGCTTGCCGCATCCAGCATCTGCCAGCAGTCTTTCGCAAATCGTCATCCCACCTGGTCGGAGGGCGTCCTACACTACGTTTGCCGAGTCGCGGTCTCCACTCAAGAACACGTTTACCCCAGCGGTTGTCGGTTCTTCTCGAGATATGGCCAGCCCACTGCCACTTCAGCTTGCTAATCTTTTGAGCTATGTCGATAACCTTAGTTCTCTGTCGGATGCTTAGACTTAATAGGAGACAAACATACTGAAGTCCCCACCTCTATGAAGTAGATAGTTAGATAGATAGATAGAGAATACTTTATTCATAACCAATTAAGAAAAAAAAAGATTATTTTAAATTTAACATATATGTTCTATTGAACAGCAATGGATTTGGCGGCCTTATCGCTTAAAGCGATTTCTTCCAGCCAACCAGAACAATTGGGACAAAATAAAGGATGGCGGTGCTTAACAACAAACAAATATAAACTAGAAATACTTATACACACTATACTTAATAATCTATGAGGTGAGCCCTAGCAGTCTAGCAGTGGGGCACAAAGAAGGTCCCGATCATTATGACGACCTCAGTGGCGCAGCGGGCGAGAGTCTGCCTGCGACGCAAGAGGTTGCGGGTTCGATCCCCGCCTCGGAACAAATTTGTGTACGATCTGCAGTAATTTGTTCCGTTGGTCTGGGTGTTTTCTATGTATAATAAAAAAATATCTATCTATGTAATGTATAATATTACGTATAGCAGTTATCTAGTACCCATAACACAAGCTCTGCTTACTTTGGGGCTAGATAATGCTGTGTGAATTGTCCAGCATTATTTATTTATTTATTTTATTTATTTTTATTATCATTTTTTTGCTAACAACTCGTAAAAGATGCGTCATAGGAAGCTTTGTCACTACATAATGAAAGCAGATAAAATTATCTACAAGTTTTACAAGTGAACCATCCCTTTTTTTTAAATTCATTGACAGGCACTTTGCACGGTGTTTTTCTAAAACAAAAAGTAGATTATTTATTGTTTTACCAGATTTATAGCAATATCACGAACATGTTATATTATTAAATACTGTTATCTAACACAATATGATCCGTTGTTGTTTAAAACATTGTTCGCACACAAATACATATATCTTCAACAACATTTGCATTAAATATACAAGCTGCGTCCCGCGACTGTGAACGCATTTTTTCTGGATGAAATGTAGCCTATGTCCGTTCCCGAGATAACATCTACCTCCTTGCCAAATTTTATTGAGATCTGTTTAGTTTTTTGTCTGTATAGGCGTCAAAAGGTAACAAGAAAGATAGACAGAGTTACTTTCGCTTAATATTAGTGTTGATTCATCATCATCATCATATTCAGCATCGGCCAGCAGTCTTTTGCAAATCGTCATCCCATCTGGTCAGTGGGCGTCCTACACTACGTTTGTTTATTAAGATTTAACGTTTATTTGATTAAAAAAAAAAAAAAAAAAAAAAAAAAGTAAACAATATGTGAGTTTTAATCACACGAATATTATAAATGCGTAAATTTGGGTTTGTTACTTCTTCACGCCAAAACTACTGAACGAATTGGACTGAAATTTATGAACAGACGTGATTCTAAGCCTGGGGCTGAACTCTATCAACCAATCGCTTTATTATGATACTTGTATCATCGCAGAATCGTCCAAAGATGAAAGTGTTTGGCCCTTGGAATATCCTATTGAGATTGCTACATTTTATAACGTCCAAAGCTGCGGGCGGAAGGTAGTTGAAATGTGATATTAGCAGAACTCCTTGATCACAGAGCATAGACCGCCTAGCACCTGTCATCTACTAGAAATACAAAAGGGAAGACCAAGCGGAGTCAATGAATCCCTCACTTAATATTACTTTGGAAAAGTATAGGAAAACTTCCATTAAATCCATCTAATTGATTAGCTTCGATTTGTGAAAGACTGCTGGCAGATGCTGGATGCGGCAAGCTGAAGACAGGGCGCTATGGCGCTCAATAGGGGAGGCCTATGTCCAGCAGTGGACTAATATAGGCTGATGATGAAGCTATTTATATTTTTTGGTAGTAAATATTCTGATTTTTGAGATAATAACGCTGTTTAAGAATAAATGTATACCAGATTTTACAAATGATCGGTTTCTTTGACATTGACCTGCTTCAGACCCTCAAAACTAACCAATTAGTTCAAAATGTTTCTCATTTCTCATTCAGATCTGCTAAAAATATTGTTATCAAATTATTTCATTAATTTATTGCCCAAATTACTAAACTAAGTTCTTAAACAACTAATATTTAGTCAAGTGGCGTTAACAGCTTTGTACTCAACACAAAGCTTTAGTGTTACTGGACAAATTATATCTTAATTTATCTAAGGTATTACGTAATAGTGTAATATGAAAAACTGTAAGGTCAAGAGATATCATCACATTTGTACAAATAATAGCACTATATTACACTGAGATAGTTCCAGAAAACATACGACACCCCGTCATCCAGCTACGGAAAATATACGAAACAATTCAACGCAAAAAATACCTAAAGATAAATCAAGAACCACCCCTCTGGGTAGACGAAATCGTCACAAATGAAATTTCTCACTTCGCTAGAACATTTTCTAAAACTTTACCGGTACATATTCAACTCTATTTCTTGAGAGTTAAGGAGTTGTGTAAGTTTGCAGAGGAAGTTTCATGCGTGAAATATTCGGTACTGAAGTATTCTAAATATAGAGATACGTTTTGTGAAGTCAAGATGTATTGATGTGAGTTATTTGGGACGAAATGGTCGATATAGGTTTATTTGTTCTTGCTACTGGGAACTTATAAAGATTCATCATCATCATCATTATTGGAACTAAGTTCATTGTCGCGCGTTGTGAAAGGGGGCTGGACGGAAAAAAGTCTCACGAAAAGTTGTAACGACACTTTTTTGTTATAGTAAGCAATTTTAAGCCGTGCGGCGTGCGCATGTTTCTCTGTCTCTCTCTCTCTCTCTTATAGAATGGAACTTCGTTCCATCCGGGTGTCGCTTGATACCTCTCAACTTTTTATAACAAAATAATAACTACTGATTAATCTGGGTAACCTAAACCTCAACCTCAACTGCCTATAATGGTCCACTGCTGGACGCAGGCCTCCTCCTGATTTTTTATCTCATGAGGGGTAATGCCTATAATCCCCATGCTTTGCATGCGGGTTGAGGATCGCAGTTCAGTAGTAGATCTATTCTGCAAGAGGTACTGGGTAAATGCCACCAAAAACAAATAAAAATTCAAGTTATATTCCAAGGTAGATTGTGCTACGAACAGTCAAACGTGTTCACACAAATTCTGATAACTCACAATAAATCAACATTTGTTTTTAAGTTATCTCGTTTTGTTAAATCTCAAAGTCTAAAAAAATTGAGTAGGTTAAGTAACTCCTTACTAAATACCAACACAATAATGATGTAGGTACTGGTAAAATGCAAAATATCACTCAAAGTCATTCGAAAACAATAATTGAATTCATAAAAAACATTGAATCTCTGAGTTGTGACATAACATAACACCGTGAGTGTAGAAGGAAAGTAATCTTTTATTCAACTACCTACGTAGTCGTTTTGAAACCTACAAATTACGACATTCATAACGTTGTTAACTACATAAACTTCAACCAGCTGTAAACCTGCAGCACAAAATCGAAGCCGCGTTACAAAAGCAAGCAAACCTTCTGAAACACACCACAAAATTCGCAGAGAGGTCATGAAAATTTCATGAACTTCATGTGCTACCGCTCTTTGCTAAGGGACCTTTCAGTTGTTCAAACACGAACCTGAATACCTATCGCTATTAACACTTAGGGAGTTGTTGGCGTATTGGAGAATGGAGATTTTTTAAGGTTGTCGGTTCTTTGTCGGATTTGAATGTATTTATTGTGAACTGTATAACAATAGTACATTGTTTATCTAGGGATGAAAATGACCGATTCCCGACGAGGGTGTAGTTTGATTTTGCCTCAATACACACGAGTTGGGAATCGCATTTTCTTCCGAGTTATACACAGTGCTTTATACTACACCTATGAGGAAAATAAAAAACATTTTTAGTTAAAATTTCTATTAAAACTGCCAAGTTTATTCATACAGTAAAATTTTGGTGGACTTCGAGATAAAAACTTTTTATTTTTTCATCCGCCTGTTTCTACCCTTGAATTTTGAATTAAAAAAAATAAAGGAGGAGAGAAAGTGCTTACTTTCTCTTAGCTGCAGCAGGGGAGACATTAAATCTCATAATATGTTTTTGCCACCCGCATATTTATTCGCTTGGATTTACGTACTTTCTTTCCTTTTTTCAAGTAAGAATTAAAATATTTTCCGAATAGGTGTAGTATAAAAGATCTTGTAGATAGAGTTGGTAGTAAAGTCATTATTGTAACCGTCCTTTTCTCCGCATATACTTAAATATGTTTTAACAAATAGACCGAACTACAGCTAAAATAAGTAGGTAGGTAGTAATTCTATTGTAACAAAACCTAAGCTAAACTAGCGTAAAATTGTTGCCGTCTCTTTTTTTTCGATTGACAAAAAGAGACAGCTACATTATTACGCTAGTTTAGTTTAGTTTTTGGAACAACAGAATCACTCCTAATTTACGATTAGTGTCATGGACAACTTTATAGGTGGAAAGACTGCACTTTTAGGAAATTATGTACTTTTTCAAATAGTTTACAAATTGTACAGAACTTATAAATTAACCACTGAAATGGCGAAGAAGGATTTCTTGCACATAGGTACGTACAAAAAAAACTTATAGTATAAAATTGCAATAAATTGACAAGTTATTTATACGTTGAAAATTTGACTAGAATAAGAGCTTATTTTGTATAAAAATTTCTGAAATCTGAAAAAACTGGGATAACATACGCTGGTGTCGTAGCAAAGCCAGGATCCAACTTCGGTTCAATGCGCTAGGCAAGTTAGTATCAAACTAACCTAAGGTTAAATTTAATGTTCTTTATGCCTACGTAATAAAAAATCAAATTAAAATTTAATTATGGCGACCACAGCTATTACAAGTCTAGCAAATTAAAAACCAATGACTGTGTTAGTACTTGTAGTTGAAAACAATTCCGTTTTAGCGTAGATTTTAGTTCTTATCGCGATGATTCGAAGCGTGTTTGTGGTTACTTTAGTGAGTTTTCTGTATATTTCAGAATTATTTGATGTAGACGGAAAAAAACGTTATATTTAAAGATGCAAAAAATTAAATTTTATTTAACATATTTTTAAAACTAAACATTGATCATGGAGGTCTAAAAGCTAAGCGAAAAAAAATGACGCGTCAACTCGAGCTTTGCCCCTATGACTTTGTGCTGATTTATTTATAGGCTCAGTTTGTACCAAGCAATTGGCGTTCAGCGCTATTTTTCAGCTAAATAATAACATCAGAAAATCAAAAACTCTGATACAATATTATAAAAATGTTTAACAAATCAAGAAGCATACACGAAACTAAAAAAAAACAATAATTTTTCAGTTATAAAAATCGTGAGCAACTAACGTCAGAAATTAAATTAACAGTGGATTAAAAAACTTGTCAGGATGTAATATGTTAGTTTAATTAGTGATTGTTTATGGGGTATTTATCGTGTACCTATTAAAAGTAATCTTAGGTAAAACGAAAAGAACCATTGCCGAGTGTTAGAGCACATAGGAGGTTCGAAAATAGTAAAATAAATAAGTGCTAGACCCTGGAATCAACCACTGGAATGAGCTACATGACCCTAAAATTACATTCAGTGAACGCCACTACAAAAGGATGGGTCGACAATTGACATCAATAAACACCCGAATTTTAATCGTGAAGATGGTTTCGTCCCTTTTCTTTGTGAAATCCTGTGCTTTATAAGTGTTTTTTTATAAGTGTGTCGTGTTCCGTTTGTTTTTCAGTCGGACACGTTCAGTGTAGTGTATCGTAATTGAACTTGGAGATTCCTGATTCTGATCACGAACCAGATAGATATAATAGGTATATAACTCAACAGCCAATAATGGTCCACTGCTGGACGCATGCCTCTCACTGATGAGCGCCTCATTGGCTTTTTTATCATGGAGTGTAAATAATACGGTGGTAGATCTATTCTGCATTTAAGACGCTGCTGTAGCTGCCCACTATACACTGTATGTCCCTAAGTCGCCTCTTACGACACCCGCGGGAAGAGTTGAGCATATTAGTATAGAACTCCGCTGTAACTCCGAATACATCTAGTCACCCTGTAACCACAATCGTTGTAACGCGATAGAAACGCAGGGGAAATAACAAAAGATACACAATAAATACCTGATAAATAATCATTAATTATGTTAACAAATCGTGAATCTAAAATGTAAACTATTTATTTGTTTCAGTACTATTTTTTACCGTGTTTCTGCAAATTTACTGACGACAATACATTTTACTGGAGAAGATGTAAGTATTCGTTCACGCTAAATTATAAGGACGCATAAGCCTTTTACATAAGCATTAGGTCTATTACCATCATAAGGCCACGTGGTTCGATAACCACGTTGTCTTATGGTGGTAAAAGACCTGACGGCAGGATTTCCTGAAAGATGGTATAGGTATAGGTTTAGTTTGGAAACCCTTATAGCATCACTTTCATCTCCGTCTACAGACGGACAGACAGACGGACAGAGTGATCTTATAAGCTTCAAACGAGTGTCGCTCGAGTTGTCTGTCATCTGATTTGTTAAAGAAGATAGGTCATAATTAATTCATAATTAAATTACGTTTATTTCTTTAAGCTTACAAAATAAGCACATAGACAAGTCAAATTTAATACCTACTGTAAACAGGTTTATAAATGGTAATTATTATCAAATAAGAAATAAAGGTGTTATTGATTTTGTCCACTTCAATTTTTTGTCCACAAGTGGAAGAAGTGGAAAATAAACCACTAGTAAGTGTTTATATATGATTTATAATCTAATACAATATTTACATATCTACGTCTAAATATAACGTGATTTAGATACAGGTCAAGGTAGTTGAAAAAACATGTTTGTGCTGTGTGGTAGCGGTGCGTCCCTGATCCGGTACAACCCCTATTTAGATCGTTGTGGGTGTTCCAATGTCATGTCAATATCGGCGTCTTTTTACATTATTAACTAAAAAAATACCTAATAAATAATGCTGGACAATTCACACAGCATCATCTAGCCCCAAGCTAAGCAGAGCTTTTATAACTGATATACATAAATAATACAGTCCTGACCTGCGCTCACCGCGCCACAGAGGTCGTCTGTAGTGGGTAAACATTACACATGACATGACATTTATCCTTGTTACAAGTTTCACAAATTTACTAACAAAGAAGACGGTACTTCTAGTCGAACTAGCGCCGCCACCTATTTTATCTTATTATTTTGTTGAACAGAGGTAATTAAAAAAACAAAATTTTCAGTGGGCAGTTTGTGATACCTACTATAAGCTTTTTTTAATGCAACTATCATAGTTTTATTTTGTATAGTGTAGGAGGAGATACGATGATGCACTTTGTGGCCACCAAACTAAATTATTGCATCTCCTCCTAAACTATAATAGGTACAAAATAAAACTATGATAGATGCACTAAAAAAGCTTATAAAATAAGGTGTCACAAATTTCCGATTAGATTTTTTTTAAATACCTTCGTAAAACGAAATAATAAGATAAAATAGGTGGTGGCGCTAGTTCGGCTCAGGGCCGTCTTAAAGAAAATAAATTTCCACTAGAATTTACAATTGAAGAAGTTGAGCCAACTGCGACTATTGCAAACGAGGTAGCTCAACTGTTCCATATCAATAGTGGAAAGCGTCTCCAAGACGCAATGCAGCCAGCATTGCCCCGCTGTATGGCAATGCGCTGCGCCAGATACTCACCAGCTCACGGTTACCTTTCGTCTCTTTTTTTCAGCTGCTGATATGAAATGTGAACCGTTCAGCACCTTCATGATAGCTTGTAACCGCTGCGTCTGCGGCGCTGATGGTATTTCCTACTGCACCAGGATTTTCTGCAAAGATAGTAAGAATCTCCCTTCGACTATAAATTTGGACCAGCTTTAGTCGGCTGTAACTAGATGGCGCTGTATGGGTTTTTCTTAAAGCCAGCTATGGAGGCGGGTGTAGAACTACCAGAAATGATGTAGCAGGTTCGGTTTTACACGTGTGACCAACCACAAGTGATCGGGCATTCTCTATTCCTTTATTATCTTAATCCGAAGAGACGATAGACCGAAATGACCGGGAGAGGTCAGTTTTAAGGTTCTGTTAGCATGCTTTAGGTACGGAACCCCAAAACCGAAAATAATGACCGTCAGTTAAATTTTTCTAGTTCCATAGAGGCTATGCTACATTGGAATCTACCTAGTTACTTCTTCTTTGAAATTCGTGGCTAAGCAATATTGCGTGAAGTTTCCAGTATTATTTAATAGTTTATTTTATTTGGTTTCAGAGTCTCACGTTTCAGCTGAGATAGAATTCGCCTCCGAAATAGCAAAACGAAGAATGGAAGCAGACCGTTATATATTTTAAGTTTTTAATCGTACAAAATTATATTGTCATAACGAATTTACGTTTTATTTCCTCAAAATATTGTAGGAATAATACTGAACAACTAAGCTTGTTCATTTTTGAGTCACCAAAGAGTTTGATAGTCATTTGATATGGGACCGACGGGATGGGAATTGGTTTCGGTATGGGATCTTTTGGGAAGTGGGGAGGGTCATGCATTAACTACATTTCTTCGGTAGAATCATTGTCCTGTTCGTGCGTGGTAAATTTCAAGAAATTTTGTAATTTAAATTCATTCAGAAGAACAAAAATAAAAAGTCGCTGTCAAGTATCTCGTTAGAGGAGGATCCAGCTAGGTTGGGCAGTGTTTGGGAAGCTACGTCGAGTTTTCTCTTCATCCATACCGCAATGCTTGAAAACGAAAATTTTCAATCAGTGCGTCCTACCCGTCATGACCTACGGAGGTGAGACGTGGAAACTCACGGTAGGGCTTATCCACCAGTTTAAAGTCGGCGGCCACACGGCTAATTCATGAACAATTTAACTTATTCATGCTTACTCAGTATTATAGAGTTCTAGACAAAATAGTTTGTCACCACTGCTGGCTGATGTTATTTAATTAAGAAACAACAGGACAATCTCTTGGTTTCGGATTCGCGCCGTGGAGAGTTTTCATATTATGCCTATAATTTTTTGTGTAGTAAATGAAGTTAATAATTTGAACCGCTCTGTCATAAGACTCGTGACGTCGTGCTGCGCCACGTCACGTCGTGCAGCGTCGCGCTACGCCGCCGCCGCCGCGGGGAGTTTTCGTATTATGTCGTGTGTGAACAGACCCTTCTTCTACAAAATAAAAAAATAAAAATTGAGGTCAGTCATAAAACAAATAATGTCTTGAAAACGTTTTAATAGTTAGTAAACTACTTTATATAATCCGATTACAAATACCCAAGTTCCAAATGACTGTTAATAAGTCCCTCTACTCTATTCTTGAACAAAGCAATAGTGTCCTCTCCCAAATTATCCGTACCACCTTGTTTTATCATCTCGTCTACATTCGCGGACTGCATCGCTTCTTTCATCGAAGCTGCTTCTTCATTTTTCCTAATCAGCACACTAGCTAAGACAATTGCATTTCCCAGACTCCATTTGCCATGCCTCTTTAGATCAGCATCGAGCTGATCCCGTGGGAACACGAAATTAGCCTTTAACCCGAAGTAGGAGAGACTGTTATCTAGTTCACGGTGGTAGTAATCAATCCAATCGAGGTAGTGTGCTTTGCGTGTTTCGTAGTCGGTGCAATTGAAAATCATGTAGTGGAGATCGGTGACTGGGTTGGTGACTTTTGATATCTGGTAGTCGATCATGATTGACTCTGGGTTTGTTGGGTTCTGTAAAAATACTGTTGGTTACAATTCAGTCATCGACTATAACTATAAATAAATAAATAAATAATGCTGGACAATTCACACAGCATTATCTAGCCCCAAGGTAAGCAGAGCTTGTGTTATGGGTACTAGATAACTGATATACGTAATACATACATTACATAGATAGATTTTTTTTTTATTATACATAGAAAACACCCAGACCAACGGAACAAATTTCTGCAGATCGTACACAAATTTGTTCCGAGGCGGGGATCGAACCCGCAACCTCTTGCGTCGCAGGCAGACTCTCGCCCGCTGCGCCACTGAGGTCGTCAACATAACGTAACTATATTATAATATATTACTACATATTACTACAAGTTTAGTAATAAAGTTAAGAAAATTTGAAGCTTTTCTATAGTGAATTATGAGTTTATATACATTATAATGTTTAGGTACGGAAAATAATAATAATTTAAGACAGCAACACATTATATTCATTGATAATAATGTTGCCGTCTTTCTTTTCATATCATATAAACCTAATATATAAATATTTCAGACTGACTAACAAATAGAATATAATATACGAATTTTTTTTAATAGTTATGGGATATAGAGTAAAAACGCGCTGCTGTCTCAGGTATAGGATATTCAAATAAAACTGTTACATCGACAAAAAACAAAAAGTGACAAAATAAAAAACAAATCTAGTGACAGTAACGTAAATATATTTTTAGAATAATAATTAAAAGAACTTACATCCAATTTAAACATAATGTTGTTGGTCCAAGAATCCCCTTGCTGTATCACCACATGCTTAGAATCCTTGTTGATTTTCGCAAACCTTAAGTTAGCATTCAAGGTCTCAGTCATAATCCCTTTCACAACTTTCTTATGAACATCGCTCTCTAATAACGGTATGACACTCAATTCCATCTGTTCAAACATCTTCCTTCCATTTTCATCTTTAGATATATACTCCCATAAATCAAATAAATCTTTTCTTAGTTCTTCAAACGTTTCTGGGTCTTTCTGTTTCATTGCATAAGACAGTGAATGTAACGTAGCCAGGTTTTTGAGTACAGATTTCACGCATTCGTTTGTAAGGGATTTGAATCTATCTAGCATTGTGTAGCCTAACTCGTTCAAATCTTCTAGTAGGATAACCTCGTGTGGTGCGACAGCATTAGATCCGTAAAAACCAGCGTATTTTAGTCTGTCCTCGGTTGGTATACCTGCTGTATTCTGGAGCTGTTCTAACTTGGGAAACAATTTAGTGTAGACAATATGCTCGTTCTTGAAAATCATTGCCATATTGGTCATTTCTCTCAACATTTCACTGTTTGACGCAAATTTTGCAACTATCTTGAGAGTACGGCCATTGTTTTGGTTATCTTCTATTTTAACCCTTTTGACTGCAGCAGTGTAGTTATCTCCAGCTTTTCCCAGTGTTTCCAAAACTACTTTAGCATCTTTAAATCCCTGTTTTTCTATCGATTCTTTCAAGAAACTGAGTTGAGCTTCATGAATGCCATCGATGTCTCCCTCTATTTTTAGACCGGCCATTTTGGTGTATAGAAGAGTAGTCACTAGTATATTTAATTTGTTGTAATTATTTATATCGATTGATAAGTTAATCAGTAATGAGTTTTATGAAGAGTAATAATGCTGTTTGCATCAGTGATAAGAGCAAATAAGGATGCTTATCGGTTATCCGCCTCGTTATCAAAAATTACTCAACTGTTACAATCACAAAGTAGCTCGATAAATAGTTTCTTATTAAGTAAGTACTTACCTATCTTACTAGGGGTAAAATAACAGCGGGTAGAACCTTTATTGAATATGTATCTCTGAAACCTTTCCAGAAGGTAATCAAGACATCGAAAGACGGATTAATACATTGATGCACAAGGTGGCATCTTAGAAAGGTCAAGGCGCATTGAATGGAAGTCGAAGGGATCGCATTAAGTATACATTTTCGCATTCGCATTATACATTCGCATTTAACATTCGACGGAATAGTCATCCAGCATGACCCATTCAGTCAATTTTCCGAGAAAAAGTAAAAAACTTACACACACATTAAGCTTATTATAAACAGGATGTTTGGCAGACCGTGTGCCATATGGTAACTGAGGGTAGGTGGAACAAATTCCAACAGCATGGCAGTTTTTTTAACCCTTAAAAATCGCTCCACTATTTGTTACTTTTTTATTTTAAGAAGTATTTTTAGTAAGTACGAAATTATATGGCTTACAATTATTTTTCAATTACATCAAGCATGTTAGCCCTAACTATTAAAATCAATATTTAAATGAGAACTAGGTAAATGAAGGAGCTATTCAAAGTGTTGAAAAGTGAAAATTCAAAACTGAGAGTTCATCTTTGTATTGTACATATTCAATAAAAATAAGTGTGTAGGTATCTGATCTCCCAATTTACTAAAAATTTCTCTAGTTAATGGCTATTCCAACAGTAGGTATGCCACAGGTTTCAAAACATTTCAAAACTACATAACAAAAAAAGCATTTATTCTAAAAATCTGTCATTTTAAATACCCTCAAAATTGCTTAATATCTCTCCTTATTATGTTGTAAGCATATCAGTTCTATAGCACTAGTGCCAAAGGGTACGTGTTGGCACGTAGAACCAATTGCAAAGCAAGTGCAAGTGGTGACTTTTTTAACGTTTTTTAAATGCCCATAGCTGCTTTATTAACCCAGATCTCAGGTTAATAATGATTTCAACAAATAAGGGATACAAGATGTAATATAGACATGCAAGATGTAATAAAAAAAGTAGTTAAGCCATGTTATTTTGAACTATAAATTTACAGGACTTATAGTTAAAATTTCATTAAAAATATCATAAATCTTTATAAAGATCTTAAAAATACTGGAGCGTTTAAAAAATCACTAAGCTATTTATTGCTCTTGGTTACATTTATCTCCGTTACCATATGATATGACACACGGTCTACCGAACACCCTGTAGGTATAATTACTGTGTTGTGTGTGATAGTCTGATGTCATGAATAGTCAGCATTTTGATGACAAATATTATTAATAAAATTAATCATATCCAAGTCAAATATTATTCATTTCAGTTTTTGATTCCAAAGCTAGATGGACAAATAAATAATCAGATTATTAAGTATTGATAATTACTGTACTTTGAACATTCTTGGAAGTGTTCAATATTCGATGCTAGTTGTTGGTTACCTATGCTGGTATGCTATAAAGATTAAGAACAATGAAAAAAAAAATATGATGAAAAAACCGATACAGTCTACGGATGTAAACAAACTTTACCTACTTAAATCATTCCTGGAATATTCCACGAAAATTAAATAATACAAATCCCAAAAAATTTCATTTCGGCAGGATTCGAACTTCAAACCCGTGCCCCACCCTCAGTACGGGTGTGCTCTAACCAACTAAGCCACGAAACCACTTAGAGCACTGCAGGTGTGCCGAAATCGAAAAGAAAAATTGGGACATTATTAAATTTTCGTGGAAAATTTACCCAGTGCGAGTAACGCACTATAAAGCAAAAAGCGAAATTCCTGGAATAATTCAAAAGAAAGGTTTTAAAAAATCAGAAATCCTCATTTTCTGTTATTTGATTTTATGGTATAGTTAAGGACCCACTGACCTACATAGTGGTCTTGATGCCATTGTAGGTAACAATTAGGTAATTTAATGTTACGAAGAATCGATAAGCCTAATCTTCTCTTATCGCTGATGCGAATAGCATGGTTACTCTTGATAAAGCTTATTACAGATAAACTTATCAATCGGTATAAAGTAACAACAAATAAAATTCACTAGTGACTAAACAGTTTAACACCAAAATGGCCGGTCTAAAAATAGAGGGAGACATCGATGGCATTCATGAAGCTCAACTAAGTTTCTTGAAAGGATCAATAGAAAAACTGGGATTTAAAGACGCTAAAGTTCTTTTGGAAACACTGGGAAAAGCTGGAGATAACTACACTGCTGCAGTCAAAAGGGTAAAAATAGAAGATAACCAAAACAATGGCCGTACCCTCAAGATTATTGCAAAATTTGCTCCAAGCAATCAAACGATAAGAGAAATGTCTGACATGGAACTGATTTTCAAGAACGAACACATTGTGTACACTAAGTTGATTCCTAAATTAGAGCAGCTCCAGAATACAGCAGGAATACCACCCGAAGACAGACTGAAATACGCTGGTTTTCACGGATCTAATCCTATCTCACCATACGAGGTCATCCTGCTAGAGGACTTGAACGAGATAGGCTACACAATGCTAGATAGATTCACGTCCTTGACCAACGAATGCGTGAAATCCGTTCTCAAGAATCTGGCTATACTACATTCACTGTCCTATGCCATGAAACAGAAAGACCCAGAAATGTTTGAAGAGTTCAGAAAAGATTTATTCGATATGTGGGCAAATTTATCCACTAATGAAGATGGAAGGAAGTATTTTGAACAAGTTGAATTGAATGTCATATCGCTATTAGAGAGCGATGTTCATAAGAAAGTTGTGAAAGGAATTATAACTGACACTTTGAATGCTAATACAAGGTTTGCAAAAATTAACAAAGATTCTAAGTATGCGGTGATACAGCAAGGAGACTCTTGGACCAACAACATTATGTTTAAATTAGATGTAAGTAATCTTTTAACATTCAAACAATAGTGAACGTTGCAGTCAGTGTTTGCAGACCTCTGGTAGTTGCATTAGGTACTATTGATTTAGTCAATTGCGTTGGGAAGTTGGGTAAGTAAAGTCTATAATGTGAAAGGTTTAATAGCAAAACAACACCGTTTTAACTTCTACTTAAGCACATTTTAATAAACGAAATGTTCAAATTATTGGGTTATACTCCTCTATGAATGACAGTTAATAATTCAGGCGAAAATGTTTTTTCAGAACCCTGTACAACCAGAATCAATCATGATCGACTACCAGCTATCAAAAGTCTCTAACCCAGTCGCTGATCTCCACTACATGATCTTCAATTGCACCGACTACGAAACACGCAAAGCACACTACCTCGATTGGATTGATTACTACCACCGCGAGCTAGATAACAGTCTCTCCTACTTTGGGTTAAAGGCTAATTTTGTGTTTCCGCGGGATCAACTCGATGCTGACCTAAAGAGGCATGGCAAATGGAGTCTTGGACAGGCAATAGTTGTATCTAGTATGCTGATTAGGAAGAACGAAGAGGCAGCTGTGATGAAAGAAGCGATGCAGTCCGCGAATCTTGACGAGATGCTAAAACAAAGCAGCACGGATAATTTGGGACAGGACACTATTGCTTTGTTCAAGAGTAAACTCGAGGGACTTATTAATAGTCATTTGGAACTTGGGTTTCTGTAAGCTGTTATGTAAAGTACCTACATAAATATAGTAAAATCGCTTCTGAGTTTTTTTTGAGTTTATTAACATTTTCTTTTACTCAACTTAAATATTGACGAATTGATGAACAAAATAAATCATTCATTGAATAGAGTAAATCGAGTCTGATGACAGAAACCGGAAATAGCCCCGCTCCGCCACCGACCATTTCCGGCCGCAGATTCTGCGGTCGAGGCTACTTCCGTTATAGAAGTCACAATAGTTACTACTATTTACATTGGTGTTGTAAGGCATTATACAGGTTTATATATTTTGGAAGGCACACACCCTTGTACTTAATACTTTTAATGTTGCTGTCTCAAGAGCCATGACGTCATTCATATTTTTCGGGCTTGAAGGACTATTGGAAATGAATGCATAATTTAGATAGGTATAAATTGAGCTTCAACAGAGAGCATTCTACCCTACGGTACCATAAACATAGTTCTTTTTTTATCCAGGACGGATTCCGTTTTATAGTTTTTTTTATTTCTCCACTTGTAAGTTGCGTACTGTACCACTTTTCCTCAGCAGGCAGGTAAGCACATGAGTATCTACTGCACCAGAATACCTATCGCTCTTTACAATATAAAAACAATTTTAACTTTAGATACTCATTAAGCCTCTATGTAATGATAATTACATTACATCATTGAAGTTCCTGACGCTTTGAAATAAATAAAATATGTCCCCTTTGTGTGTTCAGCAGGTCCGCAGAGCTTAATTAATTAGATAATGTACCTCTTTACACATAAAGAATGCAATAATCAAGAACAGAGAAAAAGTTTGATAGTGAAAACACTGGCTTTATAAATATGTCGATGGCTAGTTTTTTTCAAAGTAGCTTTTATAAGGGAACGCGTGACAAAACAAATTGAAACAAAATGCGACTGGGAAATAAAACTGCTGATGGAAAATGTGAAGCCGAAATAAGCCGTATCATAATTCAAAATACGGTTTGTGTACGGTTGTGACATCATTATGTCAGAGAAACACAAAAAGTATTAAAAATTAACTGATTTTTATCCCTAACGAGTAAATCAGTTCCCATTGGATAGAAATAACCTTTAAATGTATCTATAGAAACAACGCGAGCAAAACCGCGTCAGAAACTTGTAGATATTAGACTTATTCAAGACTATTGTAGAAATGTTATATAAATTCCAAAGTCTAAATTTATGATATAATCATGGCACTTAGTTCATTATTGTGTATATTTATCGAATTACCGAGATAAAACTAGATAAATGAAATTCATTGCTATCTACATGACAACCCTGGCGAGGCCATTGTGGTTTATTATGACATCACCAGCAATGCAGTGCAGTTGGCATGCGTTTGGTCAAATAAATTGAAATGAAAATGCTTTTCCTAGAAAATTATGAGATTATTATAAGCAGGTTGACGATGGCAATGATGACCCAGTGATTGTTTTGCCAAAACTTTATTGTTAAATGCAAGACGCAGATGGGTTAGCAGCTTTAAAGTAAAAGAAAATTACATCTTCAATAGTTGCTTAATAATGCTACAGCTTATGAGTATAAACATCATCATTACTGCTACAGCTTACTAGCATAAGCATCGTCATCATTATTTTTAAAATTATCTAGCCACAAACAAAGCAGAGCTTGTGTTATTTATTTATTTTTACTTTAACTAATACGGTTACACCAATTACATTAATATTATTGTCATTATAAATATACTATTGTTATGGGTACAAAAATACATTACATAGATAGATATTTTTTATTATACATAGAAAAACGACATACATATAATGTACATAGAAGAACACCCGGAACAAATACCTGCAGATCGTACAAATGTCTGTCCCGAGGCTGGAATCGAACCCACAACCTCGTCATTACTGCTTGGGCTTACGCCCATAATCATCATCATCATTACTGCTTCGGCTTACGCCCATAAGCATCATAATCATTACTGCAGTACTGCTACAGCAAACTACCATAAACAAAAGAACACGTCACTCATTACTTCAACTTGCATTAAGCAAACGTAGGCCGTATACTACGCTTTTTTGATGAATTTTAGCTTCAGTTTTGATGCAATGAAAAATCCCCTGCGTTTTATTCGCGCAGCTCCAATTTTCCAGTTTGTGATCGAAGTTAGTTCCTACTTCCGTTTCCGACGGATACCTACAATTCTAATCAAGTTTTCAAAAGTCCCTGGGGGCAGTCTAGTGCTTGACCTACGTGGTGAAAAATTGGAAATTGTTATATAGGGTTTTATTTTATTTAGGGAATTCAACTGCGCTTTTGGAATAAATAATTCGAAACTAATACTCGTTTTTGTTTTTCGATGCCAATAGATTTTTGATGAAATAGGAAAGGCTAATTTTGAACAGTTTACGAAATCCTCTAAAATGTTTAATCTGTATTGTTTACCTATTCATAGTTGACTGTGCATGTGTGTTGCATGGAACCTGTAAATACCACACGTGTGATGTCTTCTCTTTTTGAGTGCCTAAATCAAAAGAGTCATAAACTTTTGTGAGTAGCGGGCAGTAAAAAACCCTCTTAACTATAAACAAGATTCGCCAAGTGCGAGTGTAACTCGCGTGCCGAGGGTTTCAAACATTTGCCAATTATTTCGACAATCAATTTTCTGAAATATTTTAAAAAGTATGAAACTTACAGAAATTTCAAAAAGTGTTTTGAAATGGTCAAAACGATACCTTTCATTTGATACCCCACATAGGTAGGTACCCCCTCTTTTGAAAAAAAGATCCCCCCCTTTTTGACCATTTTTCAAAAACTATTATTATTACAGACTTCTCTATATTTTTCCTGTAAAATATAGATTGATATCTACAAACGCCTAATACATTATACATGGATGGGTCTGCAATCTTCGGAGCTAGGGGGGGGGGAATGGTCAATTTTTCGTCTTTTTTTGAAATGTTTCAAAAAGTATGAAACTCACAGAAATTTCAAAAAGTGTTTTGAAATGGTCAAAACGATACCTTTCATTTGATACCCCACATAGGTAGGTACCCCCCCTTTTGAAAAAAAAATCAAATATCAAATATATCAAATATCACTATCTTCTAAAAATGGGAGTCACAGACAGCAGCCTATGTCGTGGCTGCCTCCAGGAAGAAGCGTCTGTGGAACATGTTGTGGTACACTGCTCGGCCACAGAGGAGGACAGACGGAAAACGGGATTGAAAAGTCTCATAGAGGCATCAAACCCGTCCACACCCACTGAAAAGCGAAACGAAGCTGTCAATCTCCAAAAGTCCTGCTCCGGTACTTCAAGGAGTTGGGCTGGTTAGGGCTTGGTTAGGCAGGGGGACAATGCACAATACATCCCATGCGAAATATCAGTGCAGATCCCAGTTCCCCCATTTAGAATTAGACAGGTGCACTTACTATTTCCTTTCTCTCATAATTTTTTATCTGTTACTGCGAATTTTTCTTGCAATAAAAATCCCAATAACAATCATAATGTGTACCTACCAAAATTTCAGACCTTGTTTTTTTACTTTCAACATAGAGAACGATCAGTTTATTCCCATCTGTCTCGATGCTCTCTTTCCCAAGAACGACAGTTGGAAAACCGATGTTTGTTCAGTCCCCTTTCAGCGACGGTGGAACAGATAAAACCTTTATTAATTGAAAAAATATAAAAGTTAATAGGCTATCTGTCCCCCTGTTAGTAACGAAGGACAGAGAACGCTGCAGTTATACTACATGACATATAAAAAAGCTAAACTATTGGAAAAAGTAGGCAATTGCTCTGCCCTTTTAATTTTCTCGTCCAATTAGCGGTAGTTGGAAGTTTAGTTTTTCCGATGACAGGCAAATACTCAGAAATGCTTTGATGTTGCCATCTCTACCGGAACTGCGATCTTTACGGCAGTTCTACGAGGAAAAGCAGAGACTAGGAGCCATTTTTTTCTATTTCATTACCCATTTTTCTGGTCGACTGTCAGATAAAGGAAAGGATACTAAATACCAACCATCCATTTGTATATAAAATAAGCTAGAAATACGTGTAAAACATTAACGTAATAATTATAATATATGCAGCAAAAGTTATTTTATGTTTTTATTTCATTCAAATTGGTCGTATTATTAGTATCTTTATTTTACATTTGTGGAAGACATTTTGTCATACAGTGACAAATGTCTTCCTACAAACTTGGACGAGTGGCCCGCTAGCTATAAGCCACCTCATGATATTAATATGCATCTAGAGTTACGAATGGGCTTTATGCTATGTTAATATATACATTTTGTGCTGAACGGGAACCTAAATGAAGACCTTACTCTTAGGTTACGCCCCTACGTAATCAGGACTGAACTATCTTAAGGTACCCTATAAATACACTCATATTAACGTATTTGGACTCCAATAGCCGTGTGGTACCGGCACAGGTACCGGCTTAGAATTTGCTCCACCCCAACTCTTGTAGGCGACTAAGGGAAATACACCGGGGGGCGGGCAGCAGCGCCTCTTGCAAAATAGATCTACCAACGTACTGCTCTCCTCAACCCGCATTCCCAGCATGGGGATTAAGAGCATTACCCCCATGAGAAAAAAATCAGGGGAGGCCAGCGTCCAGCAGTGGACCATGATATGCTGTTGAGGAGGTGAGGACTCCAAAATTATGCATTACACCGGTGTTTTAGCGACTTAATAGTGCATCTAGTAAACTAGAATGTGTAGAAAAAACGGGGAAAATCTTCCTGCAAAAGTGGCAACCCATCCACTCAGTCACGCTGACTGTACGGTTTTCCCAAGTTTTTTGTCACGCGCTTAGGGATGAGTAGAGAATTCTAAATACAGATACGTAAATAAATACTGAATAACGGTGACTAAGGGTTGTTCGAAGGGTCCTATTTCTTTCCATGGATGCGTCACGGTTAGAAAATGTTGTTATTCCAATCAGTCACGTTTGTTTGCGATACAATCTTTTACTTTTATATCAGAAGGAAATAGTATGAATCACTTTTCAAATCAACCTTGTAACCCAAGCCTATATGGCCAGAACTCGTATACCTAGTAGTTTTAATTATAGTGATGGTGAAAGACAAATATTAGACAGATAAAACTTAACCTTACGTTACTTTGCCGCAGTCGGGTAAAAATAAATTTAATCATCCTAGAAGGTATTATTTAATCAGCAGAGCAGAAAGAACTAAGCTGAGATATTGAGTGCACCCCAAAGCCCATTGCTCTTTGTCTTCGACATTGTAATTAATAAGTCTTCCAGCCAATTAGCTCTTTAATACTTTTCTACAATATTCTTAAGAATAAGTTTGTTTGATTGAATGTAGTTTTTCATTTCATTCTTTAGAATATTTTTTTCTCGTTTGAGTATACTAAATGCAGTGGAAAAGCAGTCTGAAGTAATTTTTAATGAACTTAAGTTTTGTGTAAGTGGCACAGAAAATATAGCTGCACTTTATTAGATAGGGGCAGTGGTTATTTAGGACGGTTTTTAGTTGTAACTACTTGAAATAATATTAGATCGCGCTATCGATGTGGGGTTAAAACTGCTTCCAAACTCATATTTTGTATTCAGAAAAATCGGTTTATATTATATACTAATTCTCAAATTATTATAAAGGCAAAAGATTTGTTTGTTTGCTTGTTTGAATTGAATAGGCTCCGAAACTACTGGACCGATTTGAAAAACTCTTTCACCATTAGTATCCTACATTATCCCTGATGAACATAGGATACAGAATATACCCGTGTAAAGCCAGGGCGGCGCTAGTAGTTTATTAAAAGTACGTCAAATTATCATAATGAAGTCCCTATAATATATTATACTAAGAGTTTCTTTCACAAACTTTCAGCCCGAGTCGTTGAGTAGTTAAGCCGTTGTCTTGCAAGAAATCATCAGACCCTTTCGTTTTTTATTTATAATATTTTTAGTAAGTAGGAATCATTATAAGGTTTGAAACTTGTAAGAAACTTAAGCAATTATGGCTTTTGTTTTATTATCTTGCATACCTTAAAAATGCTACTAAGTTGTGTACCTTCTACAATTTGTAGCGCCTACCATTTAAGGAGAGCAAGACTTCTTGCCGTATTGCAGTACTTAATAGTACGGTAGACAGTGAGCATACCTATATAGATACCTATAGATATAACTGTATGATCTATAACTGTAATAATTACTTAGCATGTTATTAGAGCCTTTTAGCTATGAGCAAACTTTACTGTAAGGATTTTTGTTATAGTGCTTACCCGCACTCTGGGCATCTCTAAGAAATGAAATAAGTTCCCAAAAATTTGTCCCGCCGAAGTCGAAAATTTTTGGGAACTTATTTCAAACTTTACTTTTACTTTACTATGGTACTTACACCTGGTTCTCGACCCTGTAGTCATAGGTCCAGCAGCCAGCGGTAGAATCAGCACGAGCTCCACTGAAAGACAATTACAGTACACGCCTGTCACTGGAGAACTTCGATAATAGGACGTACTAATTGGGAACTGTAAGGAGCATGTAATACCTCCAAAGAAACATGCTTGCTCTACTCTTTGTAGATTTAAAAACACTCAAAAGTGTTTTTAAATCTACAAAGTAAGAAATATTTTGTAAGCTAATAAGCTATAGGAATATATGAGTTGTAAATATTAAAAACTTTTTCAAGCATCCCGCTTTAATTCGCAGACAGCATTTAACAACCTATAATAATTAATAAGTAATAAAATTTAGCATTTTCTACAGTTAGGAACATACCTGGTTTCATGATGTATTTTATTATTGAGAGTGACAGCAAAAGACCATTGATAGCAGTAATTTCTTGAAAAAGCGAATTAAATTTATTTTTATTTCCAATCTGCTTGTCGAACTTACTTAACATGCACCCCGAAAGTATTAGGTACCTCCCTTCTTAAAAGTCGGGCAAAGTTAACACCAATGTGTTTCAAAGTTTAAATTATAGTAAAGCCTTTTTAGATTGTATCAACTCTAAACAAGCCCACGTCAAGTTGCGGTTCTCCCCGACACCCTCGCTGAAAGAGGCCTGTGTATAATTTTTCAAGAAGTTCCAACTAATTAGTGCTGTGCAGTTCTTAGGAACCCACGATTATTCTTTCTTTAACTGCATCTCGAGAGATGGGGGGGGGGGGGGGGATTCAGGGATAGTTTTGGAGGGGCTAATTACCCCCTTTGATTACTTGATTCCCAGTCAATGTCTTTCTTTTTCGTAGATAGAATGATTGTTTAAGGTGAGTGTGTGCCTCTAAGCTAACACACAAACGTAGATTCCGATTCATTTAAAGATAACAATCTTTAATTACAATGAAATTATGCATACATAAGTCGATAAGAAAAAGATATGTATTTTTTATCACTGTAAATTCATTTCAATTAATTTTTAAGCGATTTTATTACTTTCGTTCTCATTTAATGATGTTTGCTTAAAAAACTCAAAAGATGCCACCATAAGCTTTTCTTGACCAAATTATGTATTCTAAACTAGGGACGTAGTTTCGAAATGAATGGTAAATTACATTTGTAGGTGCACGGAGCTACGCCCCCACGTGAAATTATGTAAGTTGTGTAATAAAAATACTGTTAAAAATCAAAAATTATTAATTGGGCAGTGTTATCCTAGCATGTTTAAAACAGCATATCACGGACTTCCTGCAATTTCCTGCGATAGGTTCCCTTAGCGGGCTCCTACGACACCGACGAGCCAAAGAAATTGACAAACAAATACACATATTTTATGCCCTTAATTCAAACCTGTCCCTCCCTGTATCTCGTAAAAGTTGGTTTCTTAGAATTTTCTTTCATGAAACTTTATTTAAATAAAATCTGTCTGTGGCTTTCAACCTGCGGAAAAGAAATTCAAAAACAAACGCCAGTTGTGATTCCAAAGAACAAGACTCTTTGAGAAACTGGCTAGTTTTGTTTGGGAAAAAAAATCTTTTATCGAACAAAGGTGAACAGTTTTTTGCTTTTATCGATACTACCTCAAATCAACTCCATTAGATCTCCATAATCATCTTACAAACTACTTTATTTAATATTTAACTCTGAATGAAATGTATATTATGGTAAAGTTCAGAACTTATTATATCAATCATATTATGTTTTGAAAACACGATTACATAACATTTTCTCTATAGAAATAAATCGCAAAGTTACCTCTAAATTTTTACTAAAACCTTAATTACTCAATAAATATAGAAGTTAAGAACTTGAGAATAAGCAAGGTAATATAACTAAGTATATTTTTTTAATGTTTCGGTTTTTTCAAAAGATGTAAATAATTAATAGACAATAAGCTAAAAGTTAATTTTTGGGCTTGCGGCATGCTTTGTCCCGCTCCTAATGCGAAATCCTATGTCTATCCTTTTCCCAAAAATATGAGGTTGTAATAGGCGTGTAAGGTGTAATGGTCATTGCCGACAAAGGTACAAAGGTAAGCAAAGCACACCGTATCTCGTAGCACCTCTACGAAGGTTCTACGACGTAGCAGCTCTACGAGAAATTTTCAAAATACTTACCTAACAATTTGCCACCAAAATACCTGCTAGCAAACTACCTACCACTTATCCGCAGTCGCAGTTTAGTACACAGTTAGTAAGCTTGTGTCCTATGCAACATTACATGACCGCATGTTTGGAGGTCAGCCAAAACTCCTTTGTTGGTTTGTATTGTACCAATAGGAATTTAAATAATATACGGGAATTTTGTGCTAAAAACCCTATTGCAGCTATTTTTATGTTTGTATGTACAATAAATAGGCTTTTGTTTAAACCTACACTTTGCTTGAAATTTTAACTCGCAAAAAATAAGGCTTCTTTATTTTTATTGTTTCGGCGCTGTATTTAAAATTATTTTTCAAAAATCATGTATTAACATAACAATTAAGTTCAAATTCACTAAATACATGATCGGGCTCACAAAGATTAAATCAATTGAAGAGAAAATAATATCGAAACCCCTACAAGCTTTGTAATAGCAAATTTCAAAACTGTGTGCTCACGTCCCGTCAAAGGATACAGAGATCATGTATTGATAATGAATAAAGGACTGTACGTAGTGGGATACCGTTTTGCAAGATTACTTTCTGCCCGCGGCTTCGCTGACGTTTGGTTTTTTGGTTTTGCTTGGACTCTTAACCTCCTTAATCGTAGTATAGAGTCACCTTAAACTTGCCTACTCAGCCAGTAAGGTAAATGTTCTAGACAACTTCACCACAATGTCGAAATTACTGTTGAATAGAATTTAAGTTAAAGTCAACTGATTAATAAATAAATAAATAAATAAATAATGCTGGACAATTCACACAGCATTATCTAGCCCCAAGGTAAGCAGAGCTTGTGTTATGGGTACTAGATAACTGATATACGTAATATATACATTTCATTGATAGATATTTTTTATTATACATAGAAAACACCCAGACCAACGGAACAAATTTCTGCAGATCGTACACAAATTTGTTCCGAGGCGGGGATCGAACCCGCAACCTCTTGCGTCGCAGGCAGACTCTCGCCCGCTGCGCCACTGAGGTCGATTAATACGTAATCTATTAACATTTCAATAATAGATAAATAACATACCTACTAATTAAATTGATTTTGTTCATTTCTCATAAGGTACAAATCTGTTAGGCAAAAGAGTATGAGTTTTTATTTTCAAATCTTAATAATTTGAACACTGAAGGTATCAAAGTTACTTACTAATATTTTCAAATAGTTCCAGGATTCGAAAATCTCGAGAACCTTACACGCGCAAGCGCAATGTTATAACAGCGCCATCTATTGAATGCAACTAAAACTACATTGACTGTGCGTCTAATCTTATACTAGCACTGATAAGATATATTTGTTATGAGTTTCTGCCATACCTTATTAGAGGGCACTTTTGTCAATATTCTGTATCACAATTCTAGGAAATTATATAATATGCCTTCAGGGTAGTTTGTTTATCATAACCGCTTACAAAAAAGGTAAAAATAGTATGAGCGATTCACTAACAACAGTATTTACCTGCATGTATATATCAGCTGGTACGAGAAGCATAGCATTTGAGGAGGCTGCGCAAGATTAACAGGGACATAACCCTCAGTGGGGTTTTAGGGCTTTGTCGAAAATCAAAGTGAAGAAGACGCCTTTTGTGGCTAACCAATCATTACAACTGATGTCGAAGATTTCTCGCAATACAATTATCTACATATCTGTTTAACTTGCGTTGACAAAGTTTTTTTCCATTAGGTAGTGCTGTGCTAGATCAAAAGCATTCAATTTCAGTAAACATCAGTCTGTTTCAATGAAATTCAACGCCGTTTCGGTATCTCAGTCCGAACCGGGTCTCATTTGCCGCTAATTCCACTACAATTAGGCTGGCGACCACGCTGGCGACCACAGTTTTCGATCAGCCCCTTTGTTGAGGTATTAGCTTCCAGAATAGATGGCTTTGAAATTAGTGTTTACACGGTGCGTTTAATATTGTGTGTCCGTGCCATAATCTTGTCTTGCCGATTTTATGCGAATTTGCATAAAATCGGCAAGACAAGATTATGGCTAATATAGCTATATAGATATAATATTTAATTTTTGCAAACTTCTACGATTTTTTGTCAGAATTACAAAATAAAATATGTATTATTTCTATTCGATGGATAAATAGAGATTCAAAAGAAAACCATAAATGCAAATTTAGTTTTTATTTTCTCATAAATCGAACCTTACACGACTTTTCTCTAACTCTCATGGTGTCTGATAGTCCATCACTACCCTTCATAAAAAAAACATCCTGATTATGAAAAAATCAAAAAATATAGTTTTGAGATAGCTTAGGCAAAAGAAGTCAAAAAATGTTCGTTTAGTACATAGGTACAATAATTTTTTTAAATGAAATTTAATATTTGGTTACAATTCGCTTGCTTTAGAAATGAAATACTTAGTTGGCGGAATGTTGGTATGTCATTCGGCAACATCAGCGCATATTTTCAGGTCTCACATCCAACTGACGTCATGACCACAGAGTATTATTTCGTACACTGTCCAGCATTTTCGTCAAGTACAAATAAACTTTATAATGTAAATTTCAAATAATTTTTTTAGTGGTTCAGTAGCACTATGGACCTACCTAATGAATACATTTTTAAAAATGGGCTTAATACCATATTTAAACGATAGTCAGGTGGACTCCAACCGTGTAGCCTACAGCCTATGACGGTGCCATACACGTATGCCTGATAGATTTGTGGCCAGGCGTCACCAGGCATTCTCATGAAACTTCATGTCGGCCAGCTTATGCGGCTAACGTCAAAATGCTGATTGACTTATTATAGTTACTAGTAAATTTATACACAATTCACTGTGAAAAAGAAGCTCAGTTCGTTTTCTTGATTACCCATCTGGTCATCAAATTGCGGCCCGCGGTAACAACCTAGCAAAAAAGCTAACTCCATTTTGCGTAACCTATTGGCAATGGTGTTCGTATGACGTTTAAAGGTAAGAGTTTGGTCCATGGTAATACCGGGGTATTTTGTCTGGTCAGTTCGTTTCAGAGTAGGACACAAGCAGTTGCCATTTGTAACTTATGTGCAGCTGTGGATGGTAATATTCAGAGTTGCTGGCGGAAGATGATCAGACTTTAGCTCGAACGTCATGTAGTTTGTTTTGTTTAGTTTTAGTTTAGTTTAAAGCGTTTATTTGTAACTAAAACTTATAATAAATCTACAATTACAAAGACTTAAAAAATATACACAAAATATAAATGATGAAACAATGAAGATACTAGCTACAAAATGGTTTTGCTAACATTAAGGGTGAGAATATTGTCTCTGAGCCATGAACCTACCTGATTCACACCAGTTCGAACCCGGTGAAAGACTTCATCCCAAGAGTCACAACTAAAGAAAAGTGCAGTGTCAAAAGTCAGTCATTTTAAAATAACTAACATAAATCAATGCAGAGCAGCTAGCAAAGTGGTCAATCCCATACGAGCGTTGGCGCCACCACCTACTTTATTTTATTATTCCATTTAACAAAGGTGTTTTCAAAAATTCATCTACCAGTTTGTGATACCTATCATAAGCTTTTTTTTAATGCCTCTGTAATAGTTTTATTCTATTTAGTTTCGGCAGAGATACGAAGTTGCCCTTGGTGGCCACCAAAATCTATTTTCGTATCTCTTCCTAAGTACTTATCGACTCTACAATACTTCGAATGTTTTGGAGAGTTCTATTTTAAGTACTGTTTTGATGATATAATATGAACGGAAGCGATTTAGCCAGAGCATTAGGTCGACCTCTGTGGCGCAGCGGGTCGAAGGCTCACCTTGTCTGGGTTGCGGGTTCGATTTTCACCTTTGGACAATAAAGTAATAATTAAAGTAATATATTTTACTAAGTACATTATGATCTAGCCGTGTGGTGCCGTCGGTTTAGAAGTTGCACCACCCCAACTCTTCCCGTGAGTGTCCTAAGAGGCGAATAAGGGATACACCGAGTGGCGGGCAGCAGCGCCTCTTGCAGAATAGATTTACCACCGAATTGCGATCCCCAAGCCACATACCCAGCGTGGGGATTATGGGCATTTCCTCCCATGAGATAAAAAATCAGGGGGAGGCCTGCGTCCAGCAGTGGACTATTATAGGCTGTTGAGGTGAGGTGATCTAGTAACCATAACACAAGCTCTGCTTAGCTTCAGGTTAGATGGTGCTGTGCGGATTGTCCAGCATTATTTATTTATGTATTGGTAAATAGCTGCTCTCGGCTCTCGGCCGCCCTCGATTTCCTAAGCAATGTTGGTTTCCATGTGAACTATCAACGCCATAGTTTTACATCATCCTTTACGATTTTAAAGTTGCTATGAGAAAACCTTAAGACCCCCTTTATATAAATTTCCAAAAATCCATTAGACTACGTTTTAAAAGGAAACTCCATCCAAAACTTCAGCTCCATAGCTCTTGTAGAGTCAGAAATGTCTTGATGAGTCTTCCAGTTTTCTCTTTTATTTAATACGCCGCCCTAGCTTTAAACGGGTATATTCTATGCTAAGATAAATGTAGCTTTCTAACGGCAAAAAGAACTTTTGGAATCGTTCCAGTACTTTTTAATTTTATTCGTTAAATACAAAAATAAAAAATACAAATTTTTCATCTTTATAATATTAATGTAGATAGATTAATTCAAAATGAATCCCAAATAATGTAAATAGTTAATGCTTGCACAATTGGTGGTCAGCTTTGACGACCGTACGCGTGCGGTATAGGCGATATGCAATATTTATTGAGCACACACAATTATTATTTACACAAAACTAAAGTGGTACTTCGACGAGAAATTCCCGTGAAAGTTAAATTATAATTAATTAGTTAGTAGAATTACATTAATACTTATTGGTTTAGTTTCGCTGCATTAAACATAACACTGTGTTACTTTTGTAAATATTTTATGAAATACCATTTCAATAAAAATATATTTAGCAATATTACAACATTATAAACACTATTTCATGGTGTTCGAAAACAGATTAACAAACTGAAAACTTTAAATTGAATTTTAAAATGTTTTTAAACTAACATTTTTCGACTGAGTTTGATTAATATTTAGATTTCATCTCAAGATCATCAGCCTATATTAGTCCGCTGCTGAACAGATTTCATCGCATATAGAGTAAAATACCCTATTGGACGAAGAAAACATTAGTTCTGCGCCCAGAATCGAACCCCATCCTTCATCTCGGACGCTTTCACCGCTGCGCTATAAAGAACGTCAAAGATTCCTACTGAGTACCAAACCAATACAGGTAAACGCAATTCGTGCTTAGGTGAGGTCAGTGAGTGGTTACTCAAGGATTTGTCTCAAATTACTGCATTTATTCACGAAAACCACGACAAAACCATCTGTTTCTTCCTAAAAAGGAACTCAAATTGCACGGTTATCGGTAAACCTAGCATTATGAAGTATTCTTTGGTAAAAAGTAGCTGGGTGCTATCGCTAACAAAACATGGAATGACTAGGTACCTATTACATATCAGCCTATATTTATACTGCGGGGCGTGCGGGGCATAGGCGTCCCCCATAGGACGCTACAAATAGCGGTCCTGAGCCGCCATCATTCATGACCATGAACGATCCCTGCGTCCGCTACGATGTCGTCGGTCCATCGAGTGGACGGTCTCCCTTTCATCATCATCATCAGCCTACACCAGTCCACTGCTGGATATAGGCCTCCCATAATGAGCGCCATAGCGCCCTGTCTTCAGCTTGCCGCATCCAGCATCTGCCAGCAGTCTTTGGTAAATCGTCAACCCACCTGGTCGGAGGGCGTCCTACACTACGTTTTCCGAGTCGTGGTCTCCATTCAAGAACAAGTTTACCCCAGCGGTTGTCGGTTATTCTTGAAATATGGCCAGCCCACTGCCACTTCATCTTGCTAATCCTTTGGTCTCCCTTTGCATCGCAGCAACCCCGTCAACAACCACTCAAACTTCAAAAAATTCAAAGTACTTTATTTTACTTTAGACTGGACTCTTGGACACGTCACAAAACTCAGATTACATAACTTAAACTATTAAATGAAGTGATCACTTTGATTTTTGTCCTCTTTAATCTTTTTAAGGTAAAGTAAATAAGCGAACAAGAAACATTTACCTTGTTAGAATGTTAGTTTTCGAGTAGGAGCAAAACTCTTTCTAAGCTTTTTTATTCTCTATCTGATATTTTATGGTAAATCTTTTTACATAGTATAAGTTTGACAATATGTTTGAATTAATTTATTGATATTTTTTTCAACTCACTTGGAGTCGAGTAGATAAGTTATTGTGGGCACAGCGAGTCTATTTATATTTCTAGTATTTAAATTATGTATATCGCTATTTTTGGGGAACCGATTGTTAATCTTATGAGTGTACAACAAGTTTTCATAAATATATTAAGCAACTTCAAGAACCTTTACCTACTCCATAGCGGTTATCATTTCTGCCAGCTATATGACCTGCCCACTGCCACTTCAGACGAGCTATGTCGGTGACTTTAGTTCTACTCATTTCCGTATTGCAGATTCTATCACGTAGAGAAACCCCGAGCATAGCTCGATCATAGCCCGCTGAGCGACTCTAAGCTTATGAATGAGGCCTATAGTTTGCGACCACGTCTCGGATCCGTAGGACACTCAGGCAGTACGCGATTGTCTTAAGGCTCTGTGGTATCCTTGATGAGAAGATATTGCAAATGGGCTGATATTATAATGGCACGTAGGTGAGTATGAAGTATTCAGAAAATGCTTTCGACGTCCTCTATGGCGCGGTGCTTGAAGGTCCGCCTGCTATGGAGAAGGTTGCGGATTCGATTCCCGCTTCGGGACAAATGTTTGTACGATCTTCAGATATTAGTTTGGGTGTCCTGATCGGTTTCTTTGTATAATAAAAAATATCTATCTACATACATTATATGTGATATATTGTAGTTAGTATGTCAGTTATCTAGTACCCAACAAATGCTCTGCTTAGCTTGTGGCTTAATAACACAGTATGAATTGTCCAGTATTATTTAATAACTCGTTTTTTTTTGATTGAACATTTCCTTAGTTGTTTATAATAATATATATCAATTAAGGAAAAATTTTATGGTTTTATATTTAAATTTAATTACCCTCTCACTCATCTGTTATAGTTCCATATCATTATTTTAATATGTAAGTTTTATAAGCAAAAAACTTTCGTTCTATTGAATTAAAACCAATTAAAAAAAACAAAATTAATAAATTAGTAGGTACACAATAGAAACAATTAAAGGCTTTATGAAACTTTTCCCGTACTACCCTGGTTTGTCTCGTCTCTCCATACTGTCCCAGAACATCCATTTTAGTAATTTGATTTTGATGATGTTGCAATGTCTGTGTGGCCACTTCTTCGTCAAGTCTTGTGCTGTAATGTGAAATATAAATATATATAAGATTTTAGTAAGAACTGAACTCTACTCAGCTCTACATTTACGGTTTTTTAAGTCAAAACTACTGCATGAATGGGACTGAAATGTAGTCTGAGTAAAGGCGCTTTAAAAAAACAACATTATTATATATTGTATGTAATCTTATTAAATAGTTATTACATTGTAGCTTCTGCTCGCGGCTTCACTTGCGTTATTTCAAAATAAAATGCCTTTATATTAATCCTAGCCTAAAACTAGTGCTCTTCACAGAATTTCAGCCCGATCCGTTTGTGCTAGTAGTTTTTGCGTGATGAGGTAACAAATATAAGAAAATATAAACATAGGCATGTCTAATCAGTGTGATTCTATCCAAAAGCATAAAAAAACCAGCATTACTGATGTATACGCCTATTTTCAGCAGGGATACAGCAGGTCTTATGTTAGCGCTTGCTAAATCTATGGAAAAAAACAAATATTTTCTAAACCTATCATCTTTTTTATCCTACAACAGGCTGTAGCGCGGAAATAGACAGAGAAGCACATGGACCCTGTTCTCCAGTGCGAGCAAGACACGTACAGTTTTCCTAACACTGCGACGTTTTGTTCGCGAGAATTTTTAAGCCAGTATTGCTCGCGCGTTTGAAGCGATACGCTGCTGTGCAAAACTCCTTTGAACAACTAAAACACGCTTTGGTTTCACCAAAAATGTATTAAAACTATATTTTTATCATTAATTTGAATGTAAAAGTAGAGTAAAACTCATCATTGACGTTGGAAAGACAATATATTAGACTACGCGCCGTTTTGTTTGTGTTATTCTTTTTTTGAGACGCCGGTTGTTGTGTTGTGTTGTGGATCGGTTTTGTTTTGTTTTAGCTGCTGTTATCAGCTGGTGATAACGCTGACGATCGATTTAAAGGTAAGTGGAGAAGCTTTATTTAAACAGATCTATATCATATACATTATTAAGTATTTTTTTACCGCATTCAAATTACAAACTAGAAGTTTTCCAGTTTGTAGTTTTTAAAAATAACTATGGGTTTAGACTTTTGTCGTAGTCTTTGTTATACTATTTCTGATCACTCTAATATTTTTATCATGTTAGTAGCGTGTTTTTATGCATTTTTGACAGTGTAACTCTTTCACATTATGTTTTGTGAGGTATGAAAAGCTTAAGACTAAGGAAAGCCCTACATCTACGAAGCTGTACAGATAAAATACCTAATGTTTTTAAGAAATTAAAAACAACTTTCACTAGTAAGTAAAATCAATCGAAAATACAAACAAACAAAACCAAGACTGATAAAGTTACTTTGGTTGTACTAAGAGAATCAATACCTACCTACTATTTTTTATTAGTTGTTTTATGAGAAGGTAAATACATGGGTTTGTAAAATTATAATGGTTAAGAAATATGACCCCGTTGATTGAAGCGTTAGTCGTAGATACTCAAATACAATAAATAATTACTAATAGTAAATAAGTACCTAAAAATATCTCATACAAATGTTATTTCTATGAAACATGGTGTAGTAACAGGAAAACCGGTAGATAAAGAGTGAACTTCCGCAAACAGCTGAGTGGCGATAACAGTGTCTACTGCGTCAGTTTATATTCAATGGTTTCAGTAGTACTACCGTCCACTGATTTATTTGCTTTTTGGCACATGCATGACTATGAAGTTCCATACTTGTTAACAGGTGAGTTAATGAAGACTGAATTACAGAATGAATTATATCATAGACACAGTTACTTTTGATGTCATTCGAATCTGGCGATTCGAAAATTAATAAAAGGACTAACGCATGTTTTGGTATTTATCGAGCCAACCTAACTAAGATTATTCTAGATTATCTGTTATTATAAATTCTGCGAACAGAAGTAAATAAAGCAAAAAAAAAACTACTGTTTTTAATTACGACGCGTCATGTAACCCGAGAGCTGGTGAGTATTTGGCATAGCGCATCAGCATTGCCATACAGCTGCAGCGGGGCAATGCAGCCAGTGTCTTGGGCACGCTTCCGACTTGTATTGATATGGATCTGTTGAGCTACCTGTAGTTTGTTTGCAACAGTTTGCAGTTAGCTCGATTGTTTCGATTGTCAATACTAGTTTTAATATAATTCTATTATTTGATTGTGTTTTTCTATTTCAGTACATGAAATATTTTGATTCCAAAAATAAAGTCATTTAGACGAAATAATACGTAATGTTGAGCAAAAATAATAAAATTGGTATACAATTTCTTCAGAAACGAAATCGGTAAAGCATTAGGACACGACTATATTTTGATTGTCAGTCAAATTAACAAAAAGAACCAACTTTTATTTTCTTATTTCAGGGAATTTACTAAAATAGCGGTTCAAAAGAGAGAAAAATCTCTTTCGCAATTGTATGTATGTGAATTAATCAGGAGTTGTCACAAAATATCCAAAAAAAATATAAAGATTATATTGACAACCTCTGTGGTGAAGGTCTACCTGCAACGCAGGAGGTTGCGGGTTCGATTCCCGCCTCGGGACAAATGTTTGTACGATCTGCCGACATTTGTTCAGGGTGTTCTGGTAGTTTTTCATGTATAATAAAACAATATCTATCTATGTATTGGGTTTTAACCTAGTCTGAATTTAAAATACATTCCGAGTTTTAAGGTACCTACGTTTAATTTCCCAATAGGTTGACTCATTGAAACACGAATCCTACCAGACAAAATGTTAGCTTGGCACGACGACAAATACCTAGGTGTACCTATAGGTACAGCCTAACCTAGGCTTTCTAAACCTTGTTACGGTTACCATAAAGTTTATGATCGTCTGTGACTGATGCCCTGATGTTCTGTTGGTAAATGACGTAACCTAGTATTTTCACAACATGGTTATTGCCATACCTACCTACGTAAATTGTTAGGTAGTTTATTAACAATAATTTGTTGAGCAACTATGTTTTCAGGGTAGATACCACACGACCGACATCGCCAGAAATTTGGAACCCTTCGTAAATCGTGTCGTGTCTCAAGTAAATAAAAAATAAATCATCATCATCATAAGCCTACCTCAGTCCACTGCTGTACATAGGCCTCCCCTAATGAACGCCATAGCGCCTTGTCTTCAGCTTGCCGCATCCAGCATCTGCCAGCGGTCTTTCGCAAATCGTTTTCCCACCTGGTCGGAGGAAAAAAATAAATAATTCTGGATAATCCACACAGCATCATTTAGCCTCAAGCTAAGCTGAGTTTGTGTATTTGGTACATGATGAAATGATGACTGATAAACTTAGATAGATAGATAGATTATAGCTTTATTGCACCATCAGTCAATTTACAAAGATATAAATTAACATAAACTTAATACTAAGTATATAAAGAGGCACAATCCAAAAACCTTTGGATGGACAGGATCGGTACGCATTAAAGCTGACTGTGGCGTAATGGATTTGAAGACAATATTAAAACTTAATACATAAGTACTTTACATAGGTACATAGATATTTTTATTATAACATGGAAAATATGTAAACGAAAAATACCCAGATCATTGCCTGTGATCTTTTCTCATCATCAATCCACTAAGATCCGTTGCTGGAAAATGGCTGCATATTCTTTTAATTTATAATTAATTAAGTAATAAGAAGAAAAGGTCGAGGAAAAGTCTCGTTGGAAACTTGTCAATTGTTGGCATCCAACAAACTTATCCATCATATCGACACTTTCTTGTCTATGAATGTTTTATATCGATGCCACACTCTATGTTACTTCTCTATGGAAAGGAGTAGTTTCCGTTACCGTGGTTGAGATAAAGCACTTCCCATTGCTACTCGAATTTGTACACATGTGCTCTGGAGAAATAAAAATTGAAATCAACTTAAACTCAGTGTTTTAAACAACAAAATCACTCCCAAACACGCCAGCGCAACACCAATAACGCACCTAATAAAGCTCTCTCTGACCTCTACTGAAAACTGTCTGTGATTGGATTTCATTTCTTTCTAATTCTCATAATCTTTCATCTCTCAACCAATAAGCAAAGCGTTCCGTGGGGTACCTAATAGCCTGTCAAACTTGTCATTATAAAACATGTGAGCTAATTAAAAACCTCCTCCTTATTTGAAGTCACTCAAAATACTTTTACGGCTGCTTGGGGACCATTTTATTAAAAAAAAAAGAAGTACCTTATTAACGATATGTATCGCTTCTGGGCATATGCTGAGCGATGCCCCCTTTTTTTGTCACTTATTTTTCTTTGTTTGTCTTTTCTTTTTAATTTGTGTTATTATGACAAAAATAAAACCTTTTTACTTTTTTTACTTTACTTTACTAGTTCTACGAAAGCATGCATGGTATAGATAAAGGTAGGTATATAAACAGGCAGGGCGATTCCTTTGGGGTCAAACCATGTGGAAGCCGCTCCTTTCGAGTGTATCTATTTGATCAACGAACACCAACCTGCTTCATCAATTACGTATTTTCCATTCAACCAAGGTTGCCTGGAAGTGATAAGACCACCCATGGTAATGTGTCTTATTGTAATATTGTTTTTGTTGGTGTAGGTACAATAAAGCCATTTTGGATTATATTTTCAATGTTATTCATTTAATTCAGACTTATTTTAAAATATTCGGATATCGAACCCAAGGACTTGCGTGCTAGCTTATCCACTGGCCCACCGATTCCGACTAACAATAGATATCCGTTAACAAAACCTTGTAAAGTAGATAATAACTGCTTAGTTAATTATGTAACCGAGTTGTTTAATCAGCCTAGAAACAAAGACTAAGAAAATTGTTTATATCGTTTTTATAACCAGCTGGTTTTTCATCATCATCATCTTCAGCCTAGATATGTAGACATGGTAGCTCGCCTAGGACCAGAGTAGTTTTGTGCCGACACTAGCACGCGTCACCATCATCATCAGGGTATGTAAGTCCATGTGCTGGACATAGGCCTCCCTTAATGACCGCCATAGCGCCCTGTCTTTAGCTTGACACATCCAGCATCTGCCTGCAGTCTTTCGCAGGTCTTCTTTCCACCGGAAGGCTTCGTACACTAGGTTGAACGAGTCGTGATCTCCACACAAGAATACGTTTACCCCAGCGGTTGTCGGTTTTTCTCGAGATATGGCCAGCCCACTGCCACTTCAGTTTGCAAATTTGTAGAACTAGAGCTATGTCGATAACTTTGGTTCTCTGTCGGATGTATTCGTTACGAATCCTTTCCTTCAGAGAAACTCCAAGTTCTAATAGCTCTTGAAAGTAGCACTAACTCCTAATGAGCGCTTTAGCCCCCTGTCTTCAGCTTGCTGGACCCAGGTCACCTTGCTGGAGGGCCTCCTACGCCTATTTTGTCGAGTCGCGGTCTCAAGAACACGTACACTAACACGGTTGTCGATTCTTAACTGGTTATGAAATTTATTCTTCAACATTTTTTTTAAAAAAACAAAAAACTGATTCCATACTCTAAAATATATATACTTAAATAGTTTTTTTATCTCAATAATGTATGTAACAGAAAAAAAACGGTATTGATGAAAATAAAAATACAAATGTATCTTAGTTGGTTTTATCATGACTGTGTTCATAGAAAATAGTTACCATTTGCGTACTTTTCCTCTAGTTTTGATGCTTGTCGAACGCAGAAAAAAACACAAAAAACTTTTAATCTAGCGCCTACCCGCGTCGAACCTTCTTATTGAAAGGCAGGGACGTGGAACGTAAACAGTATAATTTGGTTTTTTTAACAATTTATTAATCAAAAGACACAAATAACACATGGTTTCCTGTGGTCCCCGCACTAGGCTTAGGCTGTTTTGCGGGAGACCGAGAGAACACTTATTGATTACCATAATATTGAAGCGCGGTACCCTAGCAAATAAAATTTATGAACGAATCCTGGGATCGGACATTGAGAAGCACGTGCAAAACCGTGGGCAAAGATTCAAAGATATTTATTGCGTCAAATATGGTATAAAGGTGGTAAGTATAAATAATGCACTCATGTCTCACTATATTTTAGCATGCAATAATTATAACTAATTCAGTAGGTACTTATGATCTAGCATTAAAAAAGTCATCTATATCATAAAAAATCCGGTTATTCAGCCACCTACACACAATTTGATTTTAAATAAATAATTATTCAATAATTTAATGTCATTTGGTATCTTATTATATATATAGACGACCGATGTGGCGCGGTGGGCGAAGGTCTGCCTGCGACGCAGAAGGTTGCGGGTTCGATTCCCGCCTCGGGACAAATGTGTGTACGATCTGCAGACATTTATTCAGGGTGTTCTGGTCGTTTTCTATATGTAAAAATATCTATCTATGTATTGTATAATATTATGTATATCAGTTATCTAGTACCCATAACACAAGCTCTGCTTAGCTTGGGGCTCGATAATGCTGTGTGAATTGTCCAGCATTATTTATTTATTTATAAATATTTTTACACATAGAGTCAAACAACTTTTCTTAAACTTGGCTGAACGCGGGGTATCTTTTAAAATAAGTCTATTCGGGTCTCTACATTTTCTAGGGTGTCTGTCACATGCTTTTTTAAATAAGTTTATATGATTTCTAACAAAATTTGACACTTCATAAATATAGAGCGACGGTAGAGGTAACAGACCAAGCTTCGGAAGATTCCAACAATCGCTCTTATGCAAAAAGGCTAGTTAATTACATAGCCAGCAAGAATTGAATCACTAATATTTACCCATAAGCTTAACCGACTGTGCTAGAGGTATGTGCAGGTGGACCACGGCTCGAAACAAAGCATGTTAGAGATAAATAGATAAGACTATCAATGCAAACAGGAAACAGTGTACCTACCGTTTGTGGTAAGTCGGTCAAGCGATTAGGTGAAACTGTTATACTTGTTGGAACATTATTTTAGCATTTTTATGATTTTATTATTAACTGACCTATATACAGGGTTATTGGTAAATTATTAACACTACTTTAACTGCAGGTTTTGTCCATCACCACGAACATGTTCGTGAAGACGTATCGATTTAATTCTTTTAAAAAAACATGAGTCACCTGTGATTCTAAATGAAAAAACATCTTTATCTGGAAGTTAACGAGTTACTAAAGATCGATATTCCACTTCCATAGCCACTGTTAATACAGTGAGCCGTTTTCAACTTCAGTTTTAAAGAGAACCTCTCTAGCGAATTCTATTGAATCGAAGAGGGTACCAATTACCAATACCAAGCTTAAGAATAAAGACAAACATATTGATGATCGGCAGAACCAATGTAGTGAGCAATTTTAATAGCAGCCGGTTGAAATAGAAAAAAATATAATAAGCAGTAGAGCAGTTTTCGAGCTCAGAGCTCTTATACTACCACACTGTACAGTAAGTGCGGTGCCGCAAGAGTTTCACAATGACGTAACTCGAGATGCGGCTCCGCAAATTCGATTCCGCGCGGTTGTGTGGGACAGACGTTAAGATACAACCATCGAGTTAGTATTCTAACTCGATGGATACAACTTAAAATTTTTGTGAAAAGGATAGACAAAGGATTTCGAGTTCATAGGAAAAACATGCCAAAACAACGCAACGCAATCCCAAAAATCAAGTTTTAGCTTATTATCTATTAATTACGACTTTATTTGATTAAACCAAAACATATATGAAATGTTCTATAAACTTTGTTTTATTGCCATGCTTATTCTCATGATCTTAACTTATGTATTTATTGAGAAATTAAGGTTTTAGTTGAAATTTAGAGGTGCCTTTGTGTTTTTTTTTATCGAGAATTTTTTATGGTACCGTGTTTTCGAAACGTATTATCGATAGAGTACCAGTCCTGAACTTTACCATATATAAATTTCAAAGTTAAATATTTAGTAGTTAGGAAGATATGGAGTACTGACTAATTGATTTGAGGTACCTAGTAGGCCCTTAAGGCGATTTTATTTTTAAGTATCGTTGTATTTATACCTACAGCAAACATAACTAAAGCCTAACCAAATCGTTCAAACAAAAAAAAAACTAAAGTTACTGGTTTGTGGGCTTACGGTGTCACAACAGACAATTGATTACTCTGCGGTATTTAAACTGTAGTTAAAAAAACCAATATTCATTATTATTAAGTAAACCGTAACACATGACTTTTTTCATGACTTAAACATGAAAAAACAAAAAGTCATGCAAAAAAAATTATCCGTGGGATTAGTATTCATCCCATCTAGGTTCAGCTTCATCATCATCATCAGCCTAAATTACTCCACTGCTGGACATAGGCCTCCCCTAATGAGCGCCATAGCTGTCTTCAGCTTGCCGCATCCAGCATCTGCCAGCAGTCTTTTGCAAATCGTCATCTCACCTGGTCGGAGGGCGTCCTACACTTCCATCATAAAAAACTAAATAATAAAACGTATCAAAAACATCATCACATGATCACTTTCTTGCACGTGTCAGTTCGTAGTGGTTTACTAGTCGCTGAAAATAAAAGTTTTCAAGCATTGCGTTATGACCTACGGAGCTGAAACATCGACACTCATGGAAGGGCTGGTCCACCAGTTTAAAGTCTAGTTTAAAGTAAGAAGGATAGGATTCGTAACGCTAACGAATACATCCGACAGAGAACCAAAGTCATCGACATAGCTCTAACAATTAGGTTAAATATTCTAAAGAATTATGTTTTGCATCGTAAAATTCTCAAACTGTTGACACGTTTGGGCTAAGTTACTGTAACTTTGGCCCCCGCGGCTAACTTTACTCGCCAAGTCGTATATTGCTCTTTCACACGATTGTTGATTGCCGTAAGTAGTGCTGTTTTAGAGAATTGTTTTTTTGTTGTTTTCTATTCATACTCAGCCACTACGATCCTTCATGAGTTTTGCAAGACGATTATGTATCCAGTCAGCAGCTTTAGAAATTAAAACTTAAAATTATTTTATTGAATTTCAAACGTAAACGAAGGTATATTTTTATAGGGTGCCATATTATGATGCCATTTTGTGAATAGGATAGGCATAGGATTTCGCTTTTATAAGAGCGGGTCAGGGCAAAGCAACGCATGCCGAAAAATCACGTTTTTGCTGATTATCTATTAATTAAGACATTTGTTTGCAAAAATAAGAAGGAAGGTACCCTGGGTATACTTTTATTTCATAAAGTGATGAAAACAAAAAATCTTATGATTGTTAATTTAGGAGAAAAATCGTAACAACTAAAAAAACGGATGGTACTTTGCACAATTATTTCTGGTATTTAAAATAGTTTTTTTCATGTTAATAAAAAAAAGGTATCTGCCTTGTATCCCAAAGATTATTAGGAATTTTTATCAATTAAGACAACGGAGAAAACACATTTCGCACATTTCACATCTATCGCCTCCTTAAGGAAGTTTTCTCACCCAAGAAACCAGTTTATCTGTGACTCAGTTAATGGAAAAACTTATTATTTTAGCAACACTCTACGTCGTGTACACTTTACTTCAGTATTTATTTACTTCAACAAAAGTTCACATTTGAGTTGCAAACTTCAACTCGGCATGCGAATACACCTTTAAACATTATGCGAATTGAACGTTATTTCAAAATTACCCTTTCAAAGTTGGATTACAAAAGTGGAGTTTATTTTGCATTTTACTCGACTGAAAGAAGAAGAAGAGAGACTGAGAGGAGAAGAAGTTTTTAGCAATCTATGTTTGTATTAATTGTATCTAGGTAGGTACGCACTTTCCGGAGTTGGGTGAGGTAGGAAGCTCCAACCAGCATGGCGTGTGTGGAGATTATAACCATATTAAGACCCCCATATTATGAGCCCTGATATTCCGGCTTAGAATTTACACCACCCCAACTCTTCCCTCGGGTGTCGTAAGAGACGACTAAGGGAAATAGATACATGAGGGTACGGGCAGCAGCGCCTCTTGCAGAATACATCTACCACCGAAATGCGATCTTCAACCCGCTTGCCCAGCGTGATGTTTATGGACATTACCCCCCCCCCCCCCATGGATAAACTACAATAAGGCGATTATCAGGGGGAGGCCTGCCTCCAGCAGTGGATCTTTATAGGCTGTTCAGGTTGAGGTAAGACCCTTATATTATGTATGTACATATAAACGAGCCCATAAGGCACTAGGCTAGGTTAGCGTTGGGAATAGATCAATTGAGGTAATCCTGGACTGCTCAAAATCAAAAACCAAAATCAGAAATCGACTAATACAAAAATATTTAAGATTATTTATCGGGTATCTATCGCGTACCTTTTGCTTTCTTTTCACCTTTCTTCCAATCGCAACCCTTTTATCATGTTAGTGAATATATGAGTTGTTCATTTTCTGATCTGCATTCCTAGTCAAAATTGTATATAATATCTCTATTTATTTTTATTTATAATTTATTTCAATGTTTTTACAATATTACTACTTTAATTTTAGCATTTTAGTACTAGGTAAAATTATGTTTTGACTTAAATTTCATTATCTATGTAATGTTTGACTTACCTATGTTATCTAGTGTAACGTTATGGTGAATAAATAAATACAAATACAAATACACCAACGTTTCAATCGCGTTACAGCGATCGTGGTGACGGAGCTTATATCTTAAAGTCTTAATAGGTTGAAACGTTGTACTTAATTCATTTATGTATGGACAATTCTGAATCGATATAATAACGTCCCTAAAAATTTTCGACCTCGACGGGACTTGAACCGCAACCTTTACTTAGTACGGGATGCGCTGCCAGTTACGCAACGAGGTCAAGTAACGAAGGAGTCGAAAAACTCTAGGACAAGCGCCGATAGCCAATACCATTTTCATAGTAAAGCGATTTGTTAGCAGAATTTGCTCCTTGGTATGTTTAGTTAGAGGGCTTATGGAATATCACGCTTGCACTAAACCTAGGTATTCTAGCAAATGATAATGCCTAGGTACTACAATTGTCCATTACTGGAGCGTGTTCGTTACATCACATTGATGTTATTACGTTCGTTACGTTTGTCGCGCCGTTACGACATCATGTGTAATTACGTTAACGACATCTTGTTATGTTATATAAATGGTGTTAAAAACAGTAAAATGGCTCTAAATGACGCGATTTTTATACGTGTTTGTGGAAATTAACACAGTTATTGCAGATGATTTTGATAATGGAGTAAAAATACCGTTTTCGAGAGGTCATTTAGATTGTTCTTAATTAATCGGAACATTTTTTGTTTTTAAGATAGGTATTCTTTTTTGCGCCGTGATAACATACCCACTACGTCATCAATTCATCATCATTTAAAGCCTAATACTGGTCCACTGCTGGACGCAGAGCTTTTTCAGCTCTACTTCTTTTTCTGTTTGTAATTTTGAATCAGCAATTCTGATTCAAAATTACATTCGCTTCAAAAGTTTTACACCACTGATTAAGGCGCATCCCCCACCCAAAGTGGCGCCGCCACCTACTTTATGTTATTATTCCGTTTAACCAAGAAATTTTCAAAAATTCATCTTCCAGTTTGTGATACCTATCATAAGCTCTTTTTAATGCATCTGTAATAGTTTTATTGTATTTAGTTTAGGCAGAGGTATCACAAACAACCACAAAACTCCATCCAATCTATCAAAACCGCTTTCTTTCAGCAAATCGGGTAGAAAATCAAATTCCGGATCCCTTTGAGTGCTTGTAATCAGATCAGCGACCAGCGGCGCTCAGTTGTTATCAAATTACGTACATTGCAGACGCCATATTTCATGAATATTTATATGAAATACTAGCAGTGCCTCACGGTTTCACCCACGTAGTTCCCGTTCCCGTGGGAATTCCGGGATAGAATATAGCCTTTGTGTTAAACAACAAAAAATAATTACAACTAATGTTTACACTTACATCTATTTTCTAAAAATCTAAGCCGTCACCAGAAGGCAGAGTGCCCAGAATGCTGGCAGCATTGCCACGTTGAATGGCAATGCTAATTCGTTGACCGAAATAAAAACATTCCGATCACCTGTGGACTCTATTAGTAGTTTTGTAAGATGTGTTATTCCAGACTATAATCTATCTCTGTGCCAAATTTCATCCAGATCCGTTCAGTAGTTTTTACGTGAAAGAGTAACAAACATCCATCCATCCGTACTTACAAACTTTCGCGTTTATAATATTAGTAGGATAGAGATTCTCTAGCCAGAGGAAAAGCCTCGTTTTGTCGATAAAAATAAAAAAATCATACTAGTAACGGGGTTTATTTAATTAATTTCATTAAAATATTCTATCTACATTCATCTCTCACTCGGCAAACGTAGTGTAGGACGCTCTCCGACCAGGTGGGGTGACGATTTGCGAAAGACTGCTGGCAGATGCTGGATGCGGCAGCTGAAGACAAGGCGCTATGGCGCTCATTAGGGGAGGCCTATGTCCAGCAGTGGACTAATATAGGCCGATGATGATGATGGTCTACAGTCTACACTCATTTATGAAGAGTAAAGATTTGTATGTAACGAAAAAATTTAAAAACTACTGGATCGATTTCAAAAAATCTTTTGCCGTTAGACACTACATTATCAATTAGTAACAAAGGCTATGGAATATACAACGATTAGTTGTTCCCAATTCAAATTTCACATTTTTAGGAGAATAAAATTACGAATATTTCTGGTATATCACATGGGTATTTGATTTTTTTCCGAGACAAAATTAGCCTACGTTACTCTCCATCATTTCAACTAACTTTATGCGCAAAATCAGGTCGATTGGTACTTTAGTTAGGGCAGGGCGTGAAGGAAAGACAAACAAACACACTTTCAAATTTATAATGTTAGCTAGGATTATGGTTATTCTGTATTATCGAATGTTCGTTCATCTGTGACGTCATAGACAGACGCCACTTTATATTTATTTTGTCTAAAAACAACTCCGAGTAGTTTCTCAAAATCAATCATCATGTCTATTTAATTCCCGCTGACAACGTTACTTTTGAAACTCTAATAAACAACGATAACGCAACGCTTCGCTAACGTTATTTAAACACTTTGTACTGTGTGTCGTCATCCGCGCTTATCCCGAGTGGATTTAGGTGTCAGTATCCAATTGGAACGCCTACGCGCTATCAATGAGTTACGATGAGATTCAACCTAAATCAAACGAGAGCCGGGAGTTTTTATACACTCACGTTGAAAAGGATTCTGAGAGTAACGTTAAATAAAAAAAATGTGAATTCTGAAGGTGGGATTTTAAGAACAAATTATGATAAAAAATTGCAAAGTAATCTGAATTTACTAATGACATCAAAGTTATAGAGATAAATATTCTTTTTTTATTTTTTATTTTTTCGGCAAATCTACAGCTACGATAATTTAAATAAAAAAATGTTCACGTTGATTGACAATATAACTAACAAAATGTAAGCTTAAGAGTTTAACAAACTTATTTTATTTATTTTTATATTTCTCGGCTGCTATCTCAACAACAAACAGACACCATATTTCTAACTAACTAAATCAGGCTGACGATCATGAGCTAGACTCCATTGATTATTTATATCGCTTACAGCAAATACACATTAGTCGTGTTGAAGCGTGTGTTTTGTTAACGCATTTCAAACATAATTCCTTGCATCTATTAACTTCCTGATTCGAGTATGAATAGTATACCGAGAAACGAGCGTTGGTTGTGTAGGAATATATCGTACCAGATGGCTTTTAAAACGCGCGTTACCAAAAAGCGCTCTTCAAAATGCCTGATGTGACATCAGACGTTTTGAAGAGCGGTCTTGAAAAAATAAACATATATTTTTATTATTATTTATCATAAGTATATTCTTAATACTTTTGCCTCATCTGTCGCAGTACTCGTGGCACCATCTATACCCCAGCATTAGTTCCGGTCTCTGAATCATGGGGACATTTGTCACGCCGCGGGAGTCTCTAGGGTCTTTGTATTTTATCCGCTAGGCTGCGAAGGCTATCGTAACTTAATATTTTATTTCGCAATGTGGAGGTTTTATTGCATGACTTTTAATAATAAAACTATTGACATTTTAGCTACGAAAATAAATATTTTCGTCTCTTATTTGGGTACGTTGAATAACCAACGTATAAACGTTAATTATAATTATCGGTTTTGATTATTCGTTATCCGGTTTCGTTTAAAAACCGTTATTTCAAACCTGAATAGTGATGTTCTATAATTGAATGATGGTAGGTACAAAGTGACCCAGAATTTCTGGTTCTTAGCACCAAAAATGTATCCCCATAAATAAGCCACGATTCCGCAAAACCCAACTGAAATAAGTAGCGATGAAATAGCCCTCAGAAAAGGCTCAATCAAAAAACCTTCATTCACGCACGAAATCAAATTGGCTGGTCTGGAAACTTCATTCTACTTGAGATGAAAAGGGCACTTGGACCCAACTAGATAAAAGCCTTTCTTGTACCTAGTAAAGGGTGCTTACGGTTTAGGTATTTAGGTCTAGACCTTCGTAAGTAGATATCTACTCTGACCTAACTTTAGGTACTTTAATTAGAAACCTTTCGTTTTTTGGAATTTGTTTGGTTAAGCTGCTTTTCAGAGTAGCCAGCCAGCCAGCCACATTAATTACATTGAAAGACTTGAAGAAATATTAAGCTTAAAATTTTATACATGCGCTTATTAATATCGACCTTCGATAAAAACGTAACGGTTTTTTGACGACCTCTGTGGCGCGGTGGGCGAAGGTCTGCCTGCGACGCAGAAGGTTGCGGGTTCGATTCCCGCCTCGGGACAAATGTGTGTACGATCTGCAGACATTTGTTCAGGGTGTTCTGGTCGTTTTCTATATATAATAAAAAATATCTATCTACGTATTGTATTATATTATGTATATCAGTTATCTAGTACCCATAACACAAGCTCTGCTTAGCTTGGGGCTAGATAATGCTGTGTGAATTGTCCAGCATTATTTATTTATTTATTTATTTTATTTTACTATGTACTCGTATTAATTTAATAAATAATAAATATTATTAAGTTGAGGTATATTATATATTTATATATTATTTACAATACAATACAATACAAAATACTTTATTGTACACCAAAAAAAGAACTTCTAAAAGACATGCTACATGAGACAAGTACAATGGGCGGCCTTATCGCTTAGAAGCGATCTCTTCCAGGCAACGTTTGGATGATATTTAGATATTTTTTTGGATAAGTTGTATTATGTACATTTGTCACGCGTAACATTAAAAATAAAAAATACGCGTTGAATATGTTTTGTTAATCTGACGGACTTATTCGATTTATTTAGGAAACTAGCCTGTTCTAATTGGCTTCTGTGTTTAGATTGAAATTTACTTTGTTATTAAAATTTACTGTTTTAAGAGATACTTGGCCATTGAAGTTCTTCAACCATCTTTGCTCGAAGAACGTGGGCAGAATCTAATATCTCAAAACTTCGAAAGGCCAATAATTCTAGAATTTATGATCCCCATTGTTGCCTAACAGCTTTTGTTTATTTTCAGTGTATTTCTGAAAAGACTCCCTTTTATATCGCGCCAGAACTGAAAATAAATTACCTAACATAAATACGAAAGGCTTTGGAACAAAAAAAGATACAAAGAAAGCATCATTACTCAAATTGCTCGAGCAAAAAGTCACACACATAGGCCCTTGCCCTTTATCACTGTAAATCACCCTTCAAGATAAACTGGGCTGTAACACGTGGTGATAAAATTCAATGAAATCCAGAGTGAATTTGAGGTTGGATTAGGAAGACCATAGACTTCAATAGAGTAGACTACCAAAATTTTTATCGTTAGACAAATAAATGATAAAAACTACTAAAAAGTTTACGTACTAATAAAATCGGCCAAGTGCGAGTCGGACTCCGTTCCGGTTCCGTGCCATTATGTTTAAAAAATCACGTTTGTTGTGAAGGATAAAATAAAATATATTATTTGTTTATTCTATTTTTGAGTATTTGTTGTTATAGCGGCAACAGAAATACATCAGCTGTGAAAATTTCAACTGTCTAACTATCACGGTTCATGAGATACAGCCTGGAGACCGACGGACAGACAGACGGGCGGACATCGGAAGTCTAGGTTCTCATTTTACCTTGTGGGTACGGAACCCTAAAAAGGGAACACTTTTATTAGGTGTGAAATAGTAGTGAGAAATAATAATAGTGTGTCTCAGCAGTGGCCTTAATATAGGCTGATGATGATGATTATTATTAGGTAGGTTCTTATTTAATAACTAGCTGTTCCCCGCGGTTCCACCCGCATAAATTCGAATTTCACATTTCTAGGGGAATAATAATTATTTCCGTAAATCTCCCATGGGAATTTGATGTTTTACCAGGACAAAAAGTAGCCCATGTTACTCTCCATCTTTTCAACTAATTGTATGCCAAAAATCCAGTCGACTGGTTGCTTAGTTAAGGCGTAAAGGAAGGACAAACAAACAAACACACTTACGTATTTATAATATTATTAGTAAGGATTGAGTAGATAAGAGAGCTAAAACTGTAAGACAGTAGGTACACCAATATTGAAATGTGTTCTCAACTTTGTTTGACCGGTGTTGCCTGCGCTAGGTTGTGAAAAACCTTTGGATGATGTTTTTTATGTATGTTCGTTAATTTTTCCATCATTATTCGACCGATTTATTAAATTCTTTTTCAGTTTTATAGAGGGTGATCACAAGATATAAAAATTCCGAGGGATTGGTTTTTATAACGCAAAACTTAAAAACAGTTTTAAAGTAAGGAACTCGAAGCCGGTTTTTTTTTTTCAAAACGATCAAATTTTAATTATTTGTGCTTTTCAATGAAATAAAACTACTGGACAATTCACTCAGCATTCATTAGAAACGTAGATAGAGAATACTTTATTCATACCATTAAAAAAAGCAGATTGTTTTAAATGTAATGTAATATCAGAGAAAACAGCAATGGATTTGGCACTCTTATCGCTTAAAGCGATTCCTTCCAGGCAACCAGATACTACGACTTCACCCCAAGATAAGCAGAGCTTGTGTTTTGGATACATAACTGATAGGTATACATATAAATAAATACTTGCTGTGTAAAAATGATTTTTGAACAGAATCAATCATGAGAATCAATCACGTAATTGATTCTTAAATTATTTTTAATCGATAAGTCAAATAATGATTCTATTAAACAACACATTAAGGGTTAATAATATCCTTAATCAAAAAGATGATACCAAATATCTTAGGGACGTTAATTATTACCCTTCATCAAGGGTCCATCTTGACGCTGACACTCCAATTTGTCTAGTTATTAATTAATGACCTTTAGATTACAGATCAGCTTTGAGACATCCTGCCATTAAGATCATGACCGGCTTTGGGATATTCTGATCTTAGAACTAGTATCGATTTCAGGGTTAAGTCTCTGTCAAATTGAATCGACTATACTTGTTATATACCGATGTGGCGCGGTGGGTGAAGGCCTGCCAGCGACGTAGGACGTTGCGGTTCGATTACACAAAGACAAATTGTATGATCTGCAAATATTTACAATTATTTTATTAAAAATGTAGAAATTTACAAATATCTATGTTATTTAATGTACCTATTCAGTATATCAGTACCCATAACAAGTTCTGCTTAGCTTGGAGCTAGATGATGCTTAGTGAATTGTCCAGCATTATTTATTTATTTTATTAATTTTTTTTATTATAAAAATGCTCTACAGTGCAAGTAGCACTTAGAGACAACGGGACAGTATATTTTTTCCTAAATGACGTAAGCAGTTTCGACCAAGCAAAGCCCAGTTGAGCTGCCGGAATTTGATTCTAAACTTGCAACGTCTCGCCGTTTCACCCGCGTAGTTCCCGTTCCCGTGGGAATTCCGGGATAAAAATTGCTGTTGTGCTATTCCAGACTATAATCTATTTCCGTGTCAAATTTCATTAAGATCCGTTCAGCCGTTCTGGCGTGATTGAGCAATAAACATCCATCTATCCATCCATGCGTCTATCCATCCATCTAAACTTTCGCATTTATTTATAATATAAGTGTGATACCTACGTGCGACAAAACGAAGTACCTATAATCACTTAGGTAATATCTAAATTGGCTTTGAATATTGACTTCAAATCATAACCTTGGGTATTCTACCGACCAATATCGTAAATGACTAATAAGCACCCTATTATGAAGGCTTTCAGCTTTCAGGAAAAGACGGAAGCAAAAATAGCCCTCAGTCCGTTTAGCTAACGCTTTAGAAACGGCAGATTGGGTCTAAATGGATATTAGGCTGGCATTGATTCGAAAAACATTTTGCTCTTTATCTAAACGACTTTGGGTTTTACGGTGATTATTGCCTTATCAAAATCTGATAAGCAGATACCTACTATGTACTGTCATCATCATCATCAGCCTATATTAGTCTTCTGCTGAACATAAGCCTCCCCTAATGAGCATAGCGCCCTGTCTTCAGCTTGCCGCATCCAGCATCTGCCAGCAGTCATTCGCAAATCGTCATCCCACCTGGTCGGAGGGCGTCCTACACTACGTTTGCCGAGTCGCGGTCTCTACTCAAGAACACGTTTACCACAGCGGTTGTCGGTTCTTCTCGAAATATGGCCAGCCCACTGCCACTTCAGCTTGCTAATCCTGTAAGCTATGTCGATAACCTTGGTTCTCTGTCGGATGTATTCGTTGCGATCCTATATCCTTCAGAGAAACTCCGAGCATAGCTCTCTCCATAGCTCGCTGGGCGACTTTAAACTAATGGACTAGCCCTACCGTGAGTGTCCACGAAAACAATATTACTTACACTACATATAATACTTAAAAATTAATGCCGCATAGACGACGTCACTACAGTTTAATTTTCAAATAGTCATAGATTTAATCTACCATTTTAATGTTACTTAAAGCCATACTTCACAGTACAATTCTTTATCTCGAAGGATAAACTTCTTCGAATATACTGCGAACTGAGAGTACAAACATCTAGCTATAGGACGAGAAACAAAGAACAAGAAGAAACACTTGAATAAATTGAAATATAGTAAGAGTACAAAAGGCTTCCATATGGTGGAGTCAGACAGCAATTTTTTTTTCACTCCATGTTCTCTTAGCTGGAATGAAGCAGATATTAACATTAGTCCATCCCAAGGTTGCCTGAAAGAGATCGCTCATAGCGATAAGGCCGCCTTTGTACTTCGTATTCTTGTAGTATTTATTTCTGTACTGTTTTCTGTGTTTGTGTGGTACAGTAAAGTATTATCTATCTATCTATTAATGTGCTATTTGTCTTCAAAGTGTCATCGAAAAACGACAGAGTATTATTGTCGTTCCACTTGAAAACCATTTCGCTACAACCGACAAACCAACGTTCTTCTACCAGAGGACTCAAAACAAGATGACCGAACCCAAGTGAACGTTCTGTATGCGTTCAGACTGTTAATTTTTCTTTCATTCGAAGTGAAACGAAATATAATAATAACGTTTATTGAAAAAGAATTTATACTTTCAATTAATACAATCTTTGATCACAAAACTAGGATAAACCTGTATCTTGAAGACCTCCTTCCTTTGCTTCTTTATAATATGCCGAATGAAAATATCCAACATCGTTGACTTTCCACAATTTTGTTCCATTTTATGTTCAAACGTTTAATTTCAAATGAAAAGTGGCAAATTAAAGTCGAAAATGAACGAAAAATGATTCCACCTGAAAGAAAACAAAAGAGCGACGGGAGCTTAGCAGGCGTACGCAGTGGTGTTAAAAATTAAGTAAATTAAATTATATATATAAATATATTAAATTATAAAGTTCCTTTATTCGACCTAAAGGAACCTATTCCTTTATGTCGAATAAAGGAACCTTCCATCGTCCTACGACAAACCTTAGTCTTACAACATCCACTGGTTGAGTTGGAGAGGACGATTCTTTCTTACGCCGCCGTGGCGACCAGCACGACCCATAATTTTGGTTCATACTCCTTTATTTCATTGGTTGTCCTTCGCAGCCAACTCTACATTAACACTACTCTTATATTATGACCTTAGACAATCCTTGGGACTATTACGTAAGAGAATCCATTTTATTTGCTTTTGCATAGCTTTCTGAGTTCTTTGTTCGTGAATTGAGCAATTTTGCTTTCTTTCATCTGTATTTTATTACTTATCTAGAAATTGATTTTTGTTAGACGGTTGTTTAAATGCCTATCTTAAATGTAGGTAGGTAACATATTTACCAAGTTAAGTGTCTACACTACATAAACCAACTCGAAGAACTCAAAAGATCGGATAGTTAGAAGTCATTTTCATATGTAAAGGTTTTCACAACTTATATTTGGACTTATAATGTACCTGGAACAAGCTTTACCTTCAGTCGAAATCTAGGTACAATAACAGAATAACTAAAGTACTAACGTTGTATAGTCTAGGTTAACAATCATTACAAACCTATGTTGATGACACGGAATGATCTAGCCTGTACCTAGCCTACACACGAGTGGACAGTCTGTGACGCATCCGTATTAGAGTAATGAGGTCCAAGATACCAGATCTAGTTTAAATAATATAAAAAGCCCTCATCTTTTGAACCTATTTTCCATAAAAGAAAACACTAACCTACAGTAGGGTTTCTTAAACTTATTGATTAAAAAGTACATTTTGGTAGTTAAGTTCGTTTCTCAAGAAACCCTCTGCTCGAAGGAGAAAGCCTAATAAAAAATAATTAGGTGTCTCTCTCTTTAGCTGTGTTTATTCAGCCAATTACCAAAAGCTCTGCTTAGATTGGGGATAGATAATGCTGTGTGAATTGTCCAGCATTATTTGTTGGAGCCATTGGAACAACAGTTTCACAGTTTGAAATTTTTGTAGGTTTCATACGTTTCGATTTTTTTTGAAAAAAGTCACCATTGCAGATTCATAGTCCTTTCAGTGCCCAATGTACCATCATTGGCACTGAAAGGACCATCATCACGGCGGGAAGTTTAAGGAAATAAACGTCTTATAGTTCTCGTAAACTATGCAAAACTTATAGGTGCGTCACGCGAGTGTTTGTCGGCAAACGTAGTGTAAGACGCCCTCTGACCAGGTGAAATGACGATTTGCGATAAAGTGCTGGCAAGTGCTGGATGCGGCAAGCTGAAGACAGGGAGCTATGGCGCTCATTAGGGGCGGCCTATGTACAGCGTGGACTAATATAGTCTGATGATGTTGATGAAGATGATAGTACATAGTGGCTATCTGCTTATCAGATTTTGATAAAGCAATGATCATCGTAAAACCCAAAGTCGTCTACATAAAGAGCAAAATGTTTTTCGAATCAATGCCAGCCTAATATCCATTTAGTATCATCTGACGTTTCTAAAGCGTTAACTAAACGCACTGAGGGCTATTTTTGCTTCCGTCTTTTGAATATTTTTGAAACCAATTCTCAAAAAGCCCTTCTCTTATCACTCGCGCCATATTTTATGTAGCCAGCACTCGTTGCTGACATTGCCTTATCAAAGTCCCTCACCGGGTTATTTGCTGTTAGCTCACCGGAACATACTCACGCACGACTATTTATGTCGCTCATGCATGATTGTGTGCGGCTTATCGAGTTGGTAGGTATAGAGTACAGAATATTTTATAGTTTCTATTAAAGATTAAGTCATAAACTTGCCCCTAGTAAGCTGTAGATTAGTTTTTATGGTGAGTGGGAGCCAAACGTACTAACGTTTGGCTAAACTAAAAAGTTATGTTGTGGTCAAACGCTAATCTTATCATTAGAATAGCAAGCTCTAAAAAGTCTTTCAGTCTTTATTTTAGTTCACAGCCTATCTTTTTTAGGGTTTCGTATGCGAAAGGTGAAAACGGGAACCTATTACTTTGGCTCCGCGGTATTCTGCCAGTCCGTCTTTCAGCGAGCTCTCAAGAACCGTAATTTTTACAGTGTGAATGTCTCTTGGTGCTATACAAATAAAAAAAAAATTAAATCAAAGGAGACAGACAAAATACATTTTTGGTGATTATTGTTCTGCTAATGGGTAGTTAGTGGTTATTTTTACAAAGTTTTCATCGAGATTTAGCAACTTTGGGTGTGGTCGGTACATAGATGGGTGACGACGGCGTCATGTCGTTTTTTTTTTTTTGCGACTCATCAAAAATTTATTTATTAGGGTTTATCTTGCTTCTTTTCTTGATCTGGTCATTTTCTATGTAAAAAAAAAATATCTGTCAATGTAATGTATTGTATTATGCATATCAGTTATCTAGTACCCATAACACAAGCTCTGCTTAGCTTGGGGTTAGATAATGCTGTGTGAATTGTTCAGGATTATTATTTTTAATTATGGTACGCTTAAATAGTAACGGAAAACCTGAATGGATCATAGTTATAAGACGTATTTAGTTGTAAGTATTCCAGGCGTTTTGTAAGCCTAGTTAGGTTCACACATAATTTGTAACCCCTTCCTACTTATGGTACAAATGCATTGGTAGTCAGCCAACAATCCTAGCTCACATGCATTGTTATGTCATGCCAGCTCGGGTCGAGGAACGTTTTAATATCAAATGAAGTGACTATGTTACTACTGGCCAATGGGTATAGAATAACAATGTGTATACAATAACAATGTGTATACAATAACAATGTGTATACAAAAACAATGAGTATACAATACCTACGTAAGACTACTGGCTTAAATATATATCTGGTGACTATTATATCTGTATCTTTACCTGTACTAGTCCTCGTGCAAAAACTGGTCACATCCGATGCGCAAAAAGGTGTAAGTAAAAAGGAGAAAAAGTGACAAATATACTTGCACTTTTAGTTGCAACACTGGCACACTTATTGCTGCAGTTTTTGGATTTTTTCGCAGGTTAGGAAAGAAGTTTTTTAGCAATTTCTGACTTTTATTACTCCAAGTTCAGTCGGTCCGCTAGAAGTATTTGATCAGTTTATTTTTATAAACTACAAGATAAATTATCGTGAAAGAAGTATTGTGTAAAATGTTAATTTACTTGCAAGTTCGCAATATTAGCAAGTATTTTGTAATACAGATATGAAATAAGTTTTTAAAAATTTTCGATTTCGGCGGACTCGAACCCGCGCCCCACCCTCAGTACGAGTGTGCTCTAACCAACTAAGCCACGAAACCTTGGTCGGTACGGTTGTGTTTTTTTAACTGTGAGTGGGTTTAATTATGTCTCTTAATAATATATATAGTCTCCTCCACCAAAATATGGATAGTTGCCAAGAAAATGGTCTTACAAGAGGTCCTAAGACCGTTTTCTTGTAGCCAGTTAAGATATCTCCTCTTAGTGCCTCGTTCAAAAATCCACATTGTATGTACATTTTACACACCCTTAGTGTGTGCTCTAACCAACTAAGCCACGAAGTCTCTGTCGGTTTTCGTCGAAAATCTTTGGGTCCTCTTACGGACTGTAGCACCGGTGGCTCCACCTACATAGAAAACATTAAAGTTTCCAATGTTCAAAGACTAAAGTTACATTTAGTTCGTTTGACGAGAGGTGTTGCCGTTGCTAAATTCTAAGGATTTTTGTTATAGTGCTTACCCGCACTCTGGGCATCTCTAAGACATGAAATCGGAATGAAGGCGGGTTCGAGTCCCGCCGAAGTCGAAAATTTTTGGGAACTTATTTCATTTCTTGTCTATGGTTTGACGTTGGACCAATTGGACCCGGAAATGACAGAGAAGGAATGGAGGAATTCAGATAAGTGGAACTCAGATCAGTTAGCTCAAAGAGTATAATAACTAACCATAGGGAATTTGCGTGGCAGATTGATACTAGAACCTCATAGAATCCATGTTCAAACGGTCTCACGATTCGTTTATTAAGTAGCCCTAGGCTTGGGTCTCTATTTCAGAACTTTATTTCCAACTGGCATTACCTAAATACGCCCGCAGTTAACAAATAATGTACTTACTTCGTTATATATGACGGAATAGGGTCGTCGATAGCGTCCACGTCGGCCATGGCTTATCCTCCGGTGGGTGAGGGCATGGAAGAGTGTCGGTTCAAAGAAAGTAGACTGCTATTTTCAAAATCGCAAACGTTTATTTGAAAAAAGTTAGAGTATTACACAACACACATACATATTACACACACATAAAAGAGGGACAAAAATACCTTTATATTATATTATAAATACTTTTGCCACGCTTAGCAAGCTTATTACCTGGATAAAAAGTAGCCTTTGTTATTCCCTAGGAAACCGTCTACTTCCCTGCCAAATTTGCAAAAAAAAAATTTTTTTCCTTCATTTAATATAAATGGGCTTCATTATTATAATTATTCAGAATATCGATTTCAAAATCAGAATTATCTTTTCCGCATGACTTTGACAGCTAAACATGATGAAGCCTTTATTCATGTGCGGGAACATTTGAATTGAAGAAAAGTTTGTTTTTCTTTCCAGCACTAGTTATATAGATTTATTTGAAATAGAAAAATCCAGAACTCCCGGAACAAATAAATATCTGTTGATGTCTATGGAACAGATATTTCAAACCGTAAAGTCTAGAATCCATAAAGACAATCACTGGAGTGCGAACAATAGTTCTAAATTGCCATTGAATTACTGCAGGCTTAAAACTTTTTAAACTTTCGCGATTTGATAACATATTTAAGATTATTTATCGTGTATTTATCGCGTACCTTTTGCTTTCTTTTCCCCAGCAAAAGGTACGCGATAAATACCCGATAAATAATCTTAAATATACTGCAGGCTTCTTTTGTTTTCATACCAAGCACCAATAAACTAAAATAGCGCTGGTAAACTTGAAAGGTAACTAAAAATTTATAAAATAGCCTTCGAAGTTAGAAAAGTGGAGCGAACCGTGTAAGCTCAGCCATTTAAGATAATGTTCAGCTAAATAGAAGTTTAGCAACTTGTACAGGGTTGAATTGAGTTCAAATTGACCCTCGGAACGTTTTGAAAACCGCAATAAGGATACTGAATGGTGGTAAACTTTTTCTGTATACAACGAGATTATAAGCAAAGTTTTAATGTGTTTTTATATACTTACCTAGAAAAATTGCGTTTTTAAATACAACAAGTACCTAGCTACTAGTTATGAAGGTCCACCTGCAGCGCAGTAGGTTGCTGGTTCGATTCCCGCCTTGGTATAATTGGTTTGCAATTGTTTGTTCCGGGTGATCTGGTGTAGTCACTTAACACAAGCTCTGCTTAGCTTGGCGCTAGATGCAGAGTAGATTGTCTAGCATTATTTATTTATTTATCACGTTGTCAGCCCACATATATTCACAGCTGAAAAATGCCCCAAACAAGAGGAGTTTTACCCACATCACTACGCTTGTCAGGCGGGATGACGAAAATATACAGAATGAACTGGCTGAAAATGGATTTCCCTATAAAGTTAGAAAAGAAAAGTAAATTCAAAGTAAAATGTAATAAGATTTTTATTTAGCCAGAACAGAGACGAATAATAAACATAAATATAGCTTAATTTAACAGAAAAACTGTCAAAATCGGTCTCAACTCATCACGTGCCATGGTAGGGCAAATCATACCATAGCGCTCTGCCGTGGAGACCGTGGTGCGTAAGGTGACCTCATACACACACACACACACAAACTAAAAACAAAAATATACTGTAAATTTAAGAACTAAGAAAACAATATATTATTAATATTATTAGGTACAATCAGAGAAGAGAGAGAGAGTGTCTCATACCTATCAGAAGCCAAGACTCACTATGGGTCCTTATCGGAGCGAGTCTTTACTTAGCGAAGCGGAGTGGGGGTATCAAATTACCAAATGGAAATTGAATTATTTAATTAATTATTGAATGTTCATAACCTCTACAAAGTAAAGGAGATGAAGCAAATGCTTTGGTGGAATCCGGGCTTTAGTATCTAAAGATCCTTTCTAAGGTCATAAGATGAAGAATTAAGCAATATTTTAAATGCACTTGTTTGCGTCCGTCAAATAAATCCAAAATTATATTTATAAAAACTTGTAAATTCAAAACTTTGAGTTCTGAGGATTCATTTTTAATTACACGCTTGTATTTACTTTGCTTCTCATCAAAACTTGGAGCTGCTTATTTACCGAATTTTCGTAAAAAGCCGGTTTAAGTTTGCGAAAAGCTTTTAACTTATTTAATTCTATGTTATCTTGCATCCTAAATAACTTTGAAGGTTTCCTGGCAATTTGCTACTGGTTACTTTTATAAAATTATTATTGCTAAAATCAAGATTAATGTAATAACAAAGTCCCCACCTTGTTTGTATGTTTTTGTGAACGCGATAATCACGAAACTACCAAGCAGATCTTTGATTCAAATTTAAAATAATTTTCACCACTAAACAAATTCATATCTGAGGAAGGTTAAAGTGTATAATTTATTGATATTCTGTTAATTGAACATTTGAAAAATTAAAACGAAAGTTTTCAATCAGTGCGTCCTACCCGCCTTAACCTACGGAGCTGAGACGTGGACGCTCACGGTAGGGCTGGTCCACCACTTTAAAGTCACCCAGCGACCTATGGAGAGAGCTATGCTCGGAGTTTCTCTAAAGGATAGAATTCGTAACGAATACATCTGACAGACTAAATGTAGAAAATCAAATAATGATCGACTTTAGTCACAATGATTTTTATCGAAAATTGATAAATGGCCAAGTTATTTACTCCCTTAAAACTAACATGGCGGCTAAAGTCGGAGTCGAGGTTGGTCGCCATTTTGAATATAATAATTATCGGGACGGGAGTTAATGCAAAGTGAAATTCAAACCCGATTGTACTAAACCGGTTTCCTATGTAACCTCATCCACTCGCCTCTATTTAGTTTTAAATCCCTGAAGAAAGTTCCTCAGGTTATTCAGGCTGTGCTTATTGTTCAGTTAGCCTCTTGGTTTGTTGTTCCTCTGTTACATCGTACATCGGCCAAGTTAAACGTACATAGTTAGTTCTTTGAACAAAGGTTGCTGATGTTGTAATCGGTTTATCCGTTGAGCAAATACTATAATTTTTTGATGGGAAATAATATAAAAGGAGAAAACTTAATTATTTTTTCAATTATTAATTATAATAAAAACTTAAAAACGACGTCTAATAATTTCTTATTAATTATAGTGTTTTCAGTTTTGATAGATAAATACTAAGGGGCTTCAGATATTATAATTGTATGGAATTATCTCGGTATTGTTTTCATTATTTCCTTATTTGATGGAGAAATCGTTAACTTACAATAAAAATTATATGTTATTATTTATTATTATATACAATACAATACAAAACTCTTTATTGTACAGCACAAAAAAACAAGAAACAGACATAGACCTTAAACATAAAACTACAATGGGCGGCTTTATCGCTTAGAAGCGATTTCTTCCAGGCAACCTTTGGATGGAGAGAAATTTGAAAAATTTATATACGTACGTATTTAATATGTTCATGCACGCGCACAGTTGGTTGTTTTTTAAAGCGACTTAAGAAATGTAGGAGATTGTAGGACTACATCTCCTACAATCTCCTACATTTCTTAAGTCGCTTTAAAAAACAACCAACTGTGAGCGTGCATGAACATATTAAATAAATTTTTCTTAGAACAAAATTTAAAGCCAGTGATGTCAGAGTAGTAGGGCGCCTTTAAAAATTTGTCACTAGTTGGTTGCCACTTAAAATACTTAATTTTTATCAGGGACGTAATAGATCTTGAGAATGTTATTGTCAGTAAGGTAGCAATTAAGAATAAAAATAAATAAGAATTACGTTAATACATGTGCGGTAAATAAAAGCGAGCAAGAAACAGGAGATTTTCCTTTATTCGGATCGCACTGAAAGAAAATAAATATACGATTTTCCTTCAAGGTTTTCGTTAATGATTGTTTCAATATACTTACAGGATCTCCTTTCAAGAAATCTGAAACTTAATGTTTTTGAGACGTTGGATCACAAGTTAATTATGTAAGAATTGAATTCGAAAAGACAATTTTCTTTGAATCTCAGCTTTCGTTCGTTACATCTTCATCGACGACCGATGTGGCGCGGTGGGCGTAGGTCCACCTGCGACGCAGGAGGTTGCGGGTTCGATTCCCGCCTCGGGACAAATGTGTGTACGATCTGCAGATATTTGTTCAGGGTGTTCTGGTCGTTTTCTGTATATAATAAAAAATATCTATCTATGTAATGTATTGTATTATGTATATCAGTCATCTAGTACCCATAACACAAGCTCTGCTTAGCTTGGGGCCAGATGATGCTGTGTGGATTGTCCAGCATTATTTATTATTTATTTATTATTATTTATCTTACACATCGTTATTTACCTTGACAGCTTCCGAATATTACCTACCCGTTACTTTTTAATAATTTTTTATTTGTAAAAAGATGCAGGAAATTCTGCTTTTGATGCTTGAAAAGGTTGAAGCAGTCATAAATCAAAATATTGTTACCAAGGTCTCTAAACACGGTCTGAGTTTTGTATTTAGTTATAGTTCAGAGAAATACAAATAAATGAACAAAAAAAATATAGGTACTGTTTACAATTGGAACAAACAAAAAAAAAGGCCCGATATTGGCTCCAAGCCATGACCATTTTACCGATAACCATTTTACCGACTTCAAGTAGGAGTTTCCATATTTGGCAGTATTTTTTATAATGTATTTTCATAGATTTTTCGTCAGGTATGAAACGATTCTTTAGCTATTTATTGTATAGAGAATGATTCGGAATTGGTCCTTTAAAAACTATATTCCTGAGGTTACTATTTAGGATAAATAGTGAAGCTAAAAAACAACATAAGATTGTGAAAAATCACGACTAGCTACAACAATATTGGTGATAATCTCCGCCAATCCCAAGTTGTTTTTTTATCAGTATTTAGGAGTTTAAAGTCGCTTTATAGTTTTTTTTATAACTCGCCAAATTATAATGAGACATTGTTTGAAACAGAACACAGCTCCTAGGAGTAACATCATAGATACCTCTTTAAGCGCGTCACACACGGTGAAGATATCGATAGAATATCGCTCACCATAGAAATCCTATGAACCAGTACACACGACGAAGTTAATTTATATTTTATCTTCAGTATCTTAAGATACCGAGCGAATACGCAAATATGGAAATATATATTTCGTATCTTATGTTATCTTAAGATACGAACTCTAACAAGGAATACGTGTGGCACCAACGCAGACTCGTAAGGAAATGAACAGGTTTTTTAATATTATCGTAGTTATCTTAGCCGTGTGTGATAACCTAAGATACTATAATATTTTTAGGGCATCTTAAGATGAAATATTATAGCATCTTCGTCGTCTGTGATACGCTTTAGCCTATACTGATTCACCGATCAACTCAGGACTGAACCCCACAAAACGAAACGAAAAACAAAGGAGGTGAAGATTCTATATTCGGCTATATGCACCTATTTTTGTATCTTTGTCGCTTAAACGTCGTCGACCACGTCACAACCGACCGACGACGCTCTCTTTCCCCGTCGTCGGCCACTAATCGCGAGTCTTCGCTTGTAAAGCGTATTCTATATCCGAATCAATTCATATAAAGCCGACGGAAAAAGTAAGTCAGATAACTAGTTACAGATATAAAACTAGCATGTAAAACAAAACTGTAATCCGGAATCGTCCAACTTGGAGCTAGGCCGGTCATCCGCGAACGCTCAAAAGGTCGGGTTTCGAAACTTCCCTGGAGACTTTTAACTACTATGGACGCAATGCCGGGGCTATCTGCCGAAATGGGATTTTTAACCTTATTTATATCAGTTTGAAAGTTATATCAGAATCAGAATCAATCGTTTATTTGCAGAATACAATAATTAGGTACATGCCAAGATCGATGACATTGTATTCGACCCGCAAGCGGGTGTGCAAATATTAAATATTTCATTATAATTATTATTATTATGTAGGTATAACTTATAAATATCGTATAAAATATCATTAAATAATGCTCTTAAAATTTAAGTATTCGTTATAGCTAGATGGGTAAGTATATATTTCGCTCTGATAAAATAAAAAGAAAACAATTTCAAAAAGATCATTCACGAAGATCCCCCTCCTCACATAATCGTCCTCATTGCTGAAGGATCCCCTGAACATGAAGTAATTTTTATCTTGATTAGATTACGCCACCTTCCTATCTCAGGCATCTTGGAGAGCATCGTGAAGCTTTGTGTTCAGCGTAGAGGGGATTTGGTCCGACCATCTGCGAGGAATACGACTTCTCGGACGCTTGCACACGATTTTAACAGTAACTATCAATTGTGCGAGGTTATGTCAGTCCTTTCTGGCCAAGTATTTGACCCAAAAACTCCAGTATCCTACGCAAGCAGATGGTAGAGAGCCAGGTTTTGACCCTGAGTTCTCATAGAATGAACTCGCCGTCGTTGTTGCGGAATGCAGTCCAAGAAATCTGAAATATTTTTCTGTAAGCACCACATCACATCGCTGCTCTCTTCGAAGTCCATGTTTCTGATCCGTAGCTGAATATGGAAAAGACCAAGGAGTTCATCAGTTTTTTTAGTTAACTGCGAGATTTCGCGGTCTCTCCATATTTTTTATGCCTTCTTACTTCTCTTACACAAGATCCGGTGTTACAAATATTAGAACCCAGGTGAATAAAGTCCTTTAGAGAGGTTGAATACCAGTTAGCTGCAGGGTTGAATACCAGTTAGCTGCAGGGTTGAATACCAGTTAGCTGCTGATGGTTAGTTTCGTCTCTTGTCATTCATTTGGTCTTGGAGTGGTTAATTTTGAGACCCAGTTCCAGGGTTATCTATTCCATTCTATCGAAAGTTCCAGTAAAAGAGATATCAGTATCATTCATTATAACTTCAACCTCAACAGCCTATAATGGTCCACTGCTGGACGCAGGCTTCTGCCTGATAAGCGCCTCATTGGCTTTTATCTTATGGGGAGTAATGATCCAAATCCCCACGCTTGACATGCACTGCACTCAGAGCTCTGCTTGATGATTATTATTGCGGATATTCGAGTTTTACGGTACGGTGTGGTGTAAAACACTTCTCAGCCTGTAAATGTCGAATTAAATTCGACGATGTTTGCTGGGTGTTTTCAGCCCCTAACTCTTTGCCGGGATCTTTTTGGGACTATTTTGATTTGCATTGGGCTGGAACATGCGGGAACTTAGTAAAGTGGTTTGGAAAAGTGTGGTGTATAAATTTTGGAGACTATTTTAAGTCTGGTTTTGAAATGATTTGAAAATGAAGTGAATTTCAAGTATGAAATTGTTAGAAAAAGACAAATAAAGCATTTAAAAAAAATAAATCGAAGGTGTCTCGGACTGTCGTCGGACAAAGCTTACTTTTAAGGTGCAAACGCACTACACGTCAGCGGAACGGCACGGTGCGGCACTGCGTATTAAATTTGACCAAATCACCAATAAAGCCGCTCATTTCCATTGACACGTAGTGCGTTCTATCTCATACGATTTCATTCAAATAATGACTAGCCACGGCGGCGGCTTGCCGCGTAGTTTCGCAGTGCGGACCACCTATCCGCTCTGCATCTATAGGCAGGCTTTGCCTGCAATCATCGCATTTCCTCGTGGCTTTTACTGAAATGCCGCAAGTTCGCTGCCGATAGGCGCGCGTTGCTGCAAACTATTTCATATAAACGTGTAGAGTATAATATGTCATATATACGTGCTAGATTCTTGTTAACCATACTAGGACTACTAAAATAAAAGAAAATAAAATACTTCATAGAACACTATTTCCTTACCATTCCTTCGTTGTTTATTCTGGAAACTGCTATATTGGTGAAAATTAACACTGACTTATTTTGTATAGGTACTGTCTGATGTCGTTGTACCGAATAGACGAGACAATGGTAGTGATTCTGTAGGCACAAAACCTAAACTAAACTAGCGTAAAAATGTTGCTGTCAACTTTCTTTCGATCGAAAAAAAAGAGACGGCAACAATTTTAGGACACTACCAATCCTAATAACAAAGTATGTGTCCCTAAATGTCAAACCATTTTCATGCACAAAAGCGTCTTTTATATGGCTCCTTATATGTATAATAAACTACCTTAGTCGCTGCGCAAACTCCCTTCTTCATTATTTTATAGGAAGTTAAGATCATTCTTAATAAAAACCGCCTATCACCGTAAATGAATATAGGAAGGATAAAAATGTTAATACAAATATTACGTATTTAGTTTAACTAATATTATTTTAATTTTAATTCTGTGATTCAAAAAAAAAAATTGTTATATAATATGTTTTTATTAGACATTATGTAACTAATTCAATTTTGTTAAAAATATAGCATGCTTAAAGGCAGAAAACAATGATCGAAATATATAGGTACTTTAAGATCTCTATAACATTGTATTTTCAAGCAATAAACGAACTTTTACTTTTAAAGATTTAGAAAATTCGATGAATGCAGGAGATGCCGCGTTGCCAGGTGTGGATTTAGCTTTAGAGCACTGCTACCACACGCCTTCGCCTCAAATTATGGTGACCGCACGCTGTCCACGATATATCATACATGGGGATGACATAAATGCAACGTAAACGTTACGCCATAGTGAAACACTTATGTCAATCTAAATTTTTTTAACATAAGGGACTGGCAAAACCTGATGAATGACACAAAGTCCATTATCTAAATCTAAAAAAAAAACAACACTGTAGTCAACCATTAGTTGTACGATTAACTTTAGCAATTCACTTTACAAAATTTAAACTTATTGTCGGATATAATGTTAATTTTAGCACGAGTAAAAAGAGACTTAATTTTCAGGAACCGAATTGAGAGTTTCGCGTAAATTTTGGTTCTGTTAACAACTTTTGGGCCGGACTTTTCAATTGAGCCTTTTTGTGTTTGCTCGTGTTTCAATAGCGGTTTTTCGTGAAACATAATTTATAGTTTTTGTACTCAATGTAGACGATCTAAAAATCGCAGCGAGCATAATTTGCATTTTAAAGACGTTTTGTTATTGATTTGAATCAGTAAGAGGTACCTCTAGATTGTTTGCATCAGTCTACAGTTAAATCAGCTGTTTCAATTGTACATACTTATTCTAATTTGTTTTCTTAAAAAATGCGTAAAAACAACTCATCCGATAGCCTCAAGGCAAATTACATAAAAAATAAAATAAAACGTTAGAAGTAAGTACCTATCTCTACTAAAAATAAAATTTCTGATGAATAGCGAGGGCCCAAAGAAATTAATCTTGAACACCCTTGGGTTGTTCGACAATTATTAAGGGTTCTTTTACCCCTTCATTACACCGAAATATTTTTGGAAAGTTAATTAAGTACGCTGGTTTATTTTGGTTTAAAGAGAGTATTATTTTGTTACAAACCATCCAGGGTCCCTATTCTGCCAAACCGCATAAACAACAAAGATATCGTCACAGAATACAAGTGGCTAGATATGTAAGAAATCACCTTAATGAGTTCCCGACGGGGGCTCAATCTCACAACTATCCCACTAGGCACTGTCAACGACTTAAGCTACCCAAAATAAATAAATAAGATTAATAAATAACGCTGGACATTTCACACAGCATTATCTAGCCCCAAGCTAAGCAGAGCTTGTGTTATGGGTACCAGATAACTGATATACATAATATAATATAATACAATACATAGATAGATATTTTTTATTATACATAGAAAACGACCAGAACACCCTAAACAAATATCTGCAGATCGTACACACATTTGTCTTATGTTATGTTGAATCGAACCCGCAACCTCCTGCGTCGCAGGCAGACCTTCGCCCACCGCGCCACAGAGGTCGTCGATATGAGATAAGCGAAAGCAAAAAATAAAATTGACTATGTAGGTGTAAAAAATTACAATAAGCTCCCGGAACTCTTAAGCAGTGCCGCGTCGACGGCAATATTTACTGACAAACTGAATAGAATCCTAGTGGACAGGGCATACTACAGTCTTGATGAGTTCCTTGTTGACAAATTTAATGAAACCTCTGTTGTAGATCCACATTTACAGTATTAAAATACTTTGGTAAGATTACCAATGAAAATGATACCCTACTTAGTGCACGTGACTACTTCAATGACTGTTAATTATGCACGAATAAGCTATATTTAAAAATAATGTATATGACTTGACTTGTAAGATTTTTTTCTTATAAATAAAGAACTGAACTGAACTGAATCGCCACCAATTTATGCCATTTATCTATAAGTTTTGGTATTTTACCATAGAAGAAAAAAATTATAGATAAGGGAGAGTTGTTTAAAGTGTCAAGGTAGAAACCATTCAAGCATTTTCTCCATGCAAATAGCACCGCACGCACTATTTAGGGTTTCCTGTTTCCTTAACGCATTCACTGCCCAGTCCGCCGCGACACGGAGCTGAAGATTGACTTCTGTGTCTTTGGCCATAAAAGTGTAAATATATGAAGAAACTTTAATATTTTAGACGTTACCTTTTTAATGTAAAGCGCAGTTCGCCGAATTGAGCCCTAGCAATTTCTTCAAATTAATAATTCAAAAATACCAATCATGGTAAATCCCGTAACTAATGACAACAAAATAGTTCTAAAAGTATTATTTGGAGAACGTACTAACTTTTACTAACTGGTACTAGATAACTGATATACATAATACAATACAATACACAGATAGATATTTTTTACTATACATAGAAAACGAGCAGAACAAAAAAAATTACCCGCAACCTCCTGCGTCGCAAGCAGACCTTCGCCTACCGCGCCACATGAGGTCGTCATAATATCGTCTATGCCGTTTGGTTCAGCATACAGGTCCTAATTTTTTTTTTTTATATATTGTCTAGTATACATATTACAAGATACACTAGATAGATTATAATTACAATCTAGCCATAGAATTGGCTAATGAGTAATTTAGTTTTAACTTAATTTTATAACAACATTATTACTAAGAACGTGTCCATTGGCACTTTTCTTATTGTCTCTATTTACTTAAGGGGAAGACACTTGGTTCATGTGTTCTTTATGATAGCACTTATGCACATACACTATGATTATCACTACACTAACTCAAAAGGTTTAGTTCTTTTGAGCCTTCTCACTATGTCCGTGTTGTCGAGGATCTGGATCGCCTCGACGTTCACATGATGATGAAGCCTTTGTTCGTGAGCTTCTGCGTATTTTTGTATAGTATTTTTGTATGTAGGTCCTAATGCTTCTTTTTTTTGGACTTTTCAGGATCCATCAGCTCGTCTGGTAGGGCCAATCTTACGCAGAACCTTGCGCTCAGCCACGAGGAGTTTGTCTTCTTCTTTTAGCAGTAGTGTCCAGGCTTCGCATCCGAACTTCAGAATATGACGTATGCTAAGTGCTGCTAGGTAAAAATTGTTGGTCTTCAGCACCGAAAGCAAAACTTACAAAAAACGTATGACACAGGAAAACTCGCGTTTTACGTTTTACATTTTCGTATTTTCGACAAAACTCAAATTCAAATAGCAAGCTAGCGTTTTGTTTTGAACGAAAATAAAAAAAAAGTTTAAACGGGTCTTTGTGCGAGTTTTAGCACAGTTGCAAAGGTTCTTTTGAGTGCTTCTGTTTACTGCTAACGCCATCTGCATTCTATATGAGCACTTCTGTTCTCCTTTTGACTTTATTCACTAATTTGGAAATGGACATTTGAGTTCTCTGAATTTGTATCAGATGCTGCAGGGTACAAGGTACTGTAGTTTATCAGCTCAGCCATATCCACGCTGCCCCATATTTCATACATCAATTTTCTTTTACTATTTTGTAGTAGAGAGAAACCCACCTATCCTACCATACATATTCATAAATCGTTATGTAAATAGAGGTAGTAACTCTAATAACTCTGTAACTACAATTCAAAAGTGCCTTGTAACTTTATATAATCTCATGGAAAAAACGATACAGAACGCTGTAAAGATTCCAGCTTTTCATTGAATTTGTTTTAGTATTGCAGTACATTTTCCATTTAAGGGAGATCCAGTTAACTAGCGAACCCTGGTATTCATTGTTTGCCACGGAAATTCGGTTGCAATTTATTTTCGCTCTAGAAGTTTCTCGTTTTATCCGAGCTTGCCCGACTTTTTGGAACTATCTGGGTGGATTAATTCTATCTAGTTTAGTGGAAATCATTTTGAGAAATAATTTACTTCCTACTTCCAATACTGTAGTAGTTAATTCATTATATTATTGTTATTTTCTATCTTAATAAAGATTATATCAATTATGAATTCAGTAAGAATTCATTGTGTTCCATTCGTAGTGTGTTCCATATAAAAAAAAACACCTCGTAAAAAATGGCAGTCGCTCGTAAAACGTTGCTGTTCTTCTTACACAAAATAGGTTCGTTGTTAACCCGCTTATATTGATAAATTTACTCCTTGAATTGTTTTGAGGTAAATTGATTTCCAAGAAAATTAATCTTTCAGCCAGATGTCATGGGGCTATTCAGTCACTGACTACAGGCCATAAGCATCAGCGATATATGGAGAGAGCTATGCTCGGAGCTTCTGTTCTCCAAAATATGGAAATGAGTAGAAGAACCGTTTGGTTCTTCTAGCTTATAATAGATATCACAAACTGTGCGATGGATTTTTGAAATTTCCAACTTTTTACAACTTAGTTGTGTTTATTAGTTTTTAGGGTTTCAAAGATCGGTTTTGAAACCCTTATGGTCTCGCTCTGTCCGTCCCCGCTCTTTCTTGAATATCTCAGTAACTACTGCAGCTATTAACTTGAAATTTGAAATAATGATACATTTCGTGCGCCATTACTGATTTTAAGAAAAAAATATATAAATAAATGAAAAATGAAAATGAATATTTTCAGTACAAATTTTGATGTTGAAATTTCAAAAGAGACCTAGGAAGGCAAATGGGGTATCAAATGAAAGGTATCGTTTTGACCATTTCAAAACACTTTTTGAAATATCTGTAAGTTTCATACTTTTTGAAATATTTCAAAAATAGTCGAAAAATTGACCTTTCCCCCCCCCCTATCTCCGAAGATTGCAGACCGATCCACGTACAATGTATTAGGCGTTTGTAGATATCGATCTATATTTTACAGGAAAAATATAGAGAAGTCTGTAATAATAATAGTTTTTGAAAAATGGTCAAAAAGGGGGGGAATTTTTTTTCAAAAGGGGGGGTACCTACCTGTGTGGGGTATCAAATGAAAGGTATCGTTTTGACCATTTCAAAACACTTTTTGAAATTTCTGTGAGTTTTATACTTTTTGAAATATTTCAAAAAAAGACGAAAAATCGACCATTCCCCCCCCCCTAGCTCCGAAGATTGCAGACCGATCCATGTACAATGTATTAGGCGTTTGTAGATATCAATCTATATTTTACAGGAAAAATATAGAGAAGTCTGTAATAATAATAGTTTTTGAAAAATGGTCAAAAGGGGGGGAATTTTTTTTCAAAAGGAGGGGTACCTGCCTATGTGGGGTATCGGTATCAAATGAAAGGTATCGTTTTGACCATTTCAAAACATTTTTTGAAATTTCTGTAAGTTTCATACTTTTTGAAATATTTCAAAAATAGTCGAAAAATTGACCTTTCCCCCCCCCTATCTCCGAAGATTGCAGACCGGTCCACGTACAATGTATTAGGCGTTTGTAGATATCAATCTATATTTTACAGGAAAAATATAGAGAAGTCTGTAATAATAATAGTTTTTGAAAAATGGTCAAAAAAGGGGATTTTTTTTCAAAAAGGGGTACCTACCCATGTGGGGTATCAAATGAAAGGTATCGTTTTGACCATTTCAAAACACTTTTTGAAATTTCTGTAAGTTACGTACTTTTTAAAATATTTCAGAAAATTGATTGTCCAAATAATTGGCAAATGTTTGAAACCCTCGGCGCGCGAGTTACACTCGCACTTGGCGAATCTTGTTTATTCAATTATTTATTTCATTTCTTAGGAATGGTATATGTCCAGCTGTGGACTGATATAGAATGTTGATAATATTGTAGAGAAAAATTGAGAAAACATTTCACTAGCAAATTTTCCGGTCTTCTTCATCTTGAAACCAATCTACAGCTTCTTTACGTTGTTTGTTTTGCCCGAGGTGTTTTTGTGTATTTTTTGCATCGTGTTACCAAAGCCTTTTTAAATTCTCGCCGGTGATGGTGTTAAGTGTTGATTGTTTACATTTCAGTAACAAGACGTTTTATTTTAGTTGCTTACAAAAATCTGAAATACAAGTACGTACTTCATCTTCAGATTTTTTTGGTTTTTAAACTATCAATGTTACCCTCTATTTAAAAAGAATACTAGGTACTATTTAATGGAATCTCAAAGTATTTGCACATTTATTTAACAGCAAAAAATAATTACAACTAATATTTATACTTACATCTTACAAAACTACTAATAGAGTCCACAGGTGATCGCAATGCTGGTTTTTATTTCGGTCAACGAATTAGGTTTGCCAACGTTGCAATGCTGCCAGCATTCTGGGCACTCTGCTTTCTGGTGACGGCTTAGATTTTTAGAAAATAGATGTAAGAATAATAGAATTAAATTAAAACTAGTATTTAGAATTGAAACAATAGGGCTAACTGCAGACTGATGCAAATGATCTACAGGTAGCTCAACTGATCCATATCAATACCATTCGGACGCGTGCCCAAGACGCTGCTTGCATTACCCTGCTGTATAGCAATGCTGATGCGCTGTATCAGATACTCACCAGCTCTCGGGGGAGATGGGATGGTGCAAATTCTAAGCCGGTACCGCACGGCGGCAGGAGCGTGCAGCATTACTGCAATAAAGGGAGTTAAATTCCTGATACACAAAGATCTCCGTGGCTCTTGCTTCAGCTATATTCCGTTAAAAATTTAACAGGTCATGTGGGGTCATGATAACCGCGGGGAAGGGAAAGTATTGATATTTGGACGTTAGGTCATGTTAATTTTTCTTAGAAACAATTAAGCTGTAGATTGTTTGCAACAGTTTGCAGATGCAAACTGTTGCAAACAATCTACAGGTAGCTCAACTGATCCATATCAATACCAATTGGAAGCGTGCCTAAGACACTGGCTGCATTGCCCCGCTGTATAGCAATGCTGATGCGCTGTGCCAGATACTCACCAGCTCTCGGGTCACGCGTCGCTTCGACCAGACGCTCAGATAATTTTTTGAAAACCCTAATTAAACTAGTTTTAATTTAAATTTGTTATTTGATTGATATTAACTATTATAAATATATATTATATTTTTCTTAGAACTTAATCCGATAGCTGCACTGACCTTATGTTTGTCTATGATTTTGACTATGACTCTAGCATAGCATATAGCATAGCTGAGTGACCTTATGTCTGCCTATGATTTTTTACTCTTTCGATTTAAAAAATAACCATTTTTTCTACAATTATTCATTCTTGCAACGTATACATCTTTTTGTTGTTAGTTCATTGTTTGTTCGTATGAAGTACACAAAAAACTACCTGCCGATGTTAATAGTCTCTTTGCATTGATATTATGCTAAATAATTGTTAAGCCCTTAGGTAGAAATACGACGATCCCTCGTTTCTTTTGTCGGCCATGTGAATCAGCCGACGGCTGAGTGAGCGAGACACAAAAACCTTTGTTGTACGCACAGACAGCGATGCCAATATCTGTCTTTTTAAAAAAGACTCGATAATCTCAGGTAATACTTTACTTACACTAACTTTTACCTGAGATTAAAAACTAGCAAGTTCTAAATTTGGAGACATTAAATTATAAAAGCGTTTCCTTTTAGTATTTAGTTAATAATTCGTAAGTTCGTATAGTAAGGTCAAGTAATGAAAAATATTATTCGATAAGTCATTCAATTTATATCATGAACACTAGAATTACTAAAACGCGATAAGGCTAGATTGCCGCTTTGTTATAGCCTCGGTTTTCTTACCCAGATCACGTTATATTCGGTTCAAAACGTATGAGAACCTATTACTCCTAATCCAGCCTCTGACCTCTTTGAAAATAAAGCCTAAATACATTCAATAAAATATCGTTACATGATGGAATTAAATTAAAACTAGCTGGCTCAGCAAACTTTGTTCCGCCTTAGAATCAGAGATGGCGTTACATACTAAACATCTATGAGAAAACGATTTTCTTTATATTTTTCCCTTCTTGTTTTTTTATATGTTTAATTAGTTATATCAGTTATCTAATAGGGCTAGATAATGCTGTGTGAATTGTCCAGCATTATTTATTTATTTATATTCTTTACGTTAAAACATCTCAACAGATCGGGCTGAAAATTTGCATAGGTGTAAGTCTTGACCTGAAATATACCATAGGCACAATTCAACCCATTAAATTTCAGTTTGCATGGGAAAGAATTAACCCTCATAAGTTTTCATAGAAACAACGCATGCGAAGCCGCGGTTAGAAACTATTATGCAAATCTTTGATCAAATATCGGTGTTGCTATTAAATTGGATGAAGTCATCCAAGTTCTTTGATCAAATGCATGTTAGACAAAAATATTGGATGAAGAAGAAGAAGAATAAGAAATACATTTATTAACAACAACAATACAATACAATACAACAATATTTCAAAATTATATAATATAATTATATAATATATATTATATAATATAATAATATTTCAAAACTACTAATAGAGTCCACAGGTGATCGGAAAGCTGGTTTTTATTTCGGTCAACGAATTAGCATTGCCATTCAACGTGGCAATGCTGCCAGCATTCTGGGCACTCTGCCTTCTGGTGACGGCTTAGATTTTTAGTAAATAGATGTAAGTGTAAATATTAGTTGTAATTATTTTTTGCTGTTAAATAAATAAGCAATTTTGCAGTCTCAAAAAAAAAAAAAATACAACAATTAAATTAAGACACTTATAAAATAGATACATATATAAAGTTGTTATAAAAAGGCCCTAACTCAGCATAATGCTGGCTGAGCGCCCGTAAGAGACCTAGCCTATGCTGGTCTTCCGTTAGAATGAATGTGATGTGACGTGGATGAGAAGGATGTGATGTGGAATGGGCAACTACGACAGCACCTTTTACATACTTCTTAGGTAGAGTGCTTTTTTAGAAAGAAGTAATATGGCCATTAGTGGAACTACATATTTTCTGCACTAAATTCATACAAACGCACTCTCGGGTCTTCTTTGGTGACTTTTCACATGGTACTTATTTTGCTTATGTATAAAATAACTCAGTATTTTTGATTACAGGTAAGTCGCTGTCCGGTGTCTAAACAGTAAGTTGACTTCGGGCAAAATGTATTGTTTCTTTGCAGTTCAAAACGATATCAAACAAAACTTTAAAGTACTGACTTACAATACTTACCTGCATCAAGAGTAAAGAGTCAACACACCAAAGTTCATCAGGCATCAGCGCATTTCTTCAGGTACCTACCGTGCTGACAGCTGACGTCATGACCACAGAGCAAAATGGCGTCCACTGCGTTCAGCGTTTTTGTCAAGTTACGCGCGCAACATGAAAAACGAAAATTTTAAATGCTCATGCTCTTTAGGGCACTTATCGATTGAATAAAAAAAAATAAAAAAAATTTTGTAGTTCAATAGCACTAAACTTTCTATGTGAGACATTTTTCAAAAATGGGTGTTATACCTTGTTAGGCATTTACATAAAAATAAAAAAGGCCGTTAACTCGTTTGGTGATTTTGACGTGTCACATAAAAAGGTCACATTTTCTTAACCTCCCGTACAGCCTGCTAGCCAAGGTCTCTTGTTCACAACACGTTTCTAACGCATTCACTGCCCAGCCTAGGTAGTGCGACCCGCAAGGGCGCGCCGCCGCCGACGCTACACGGAGCCAGACCACGGCTTGTGCGTCTTTAGCCATGAAAGTGTTAAAAGCCGTGTGTTGGACATGAACTCTAAGATACGTTTAGCTATATTGTTTATCGTTTGACAATCGACAAAGGCAGTTAACTGAAATGCGCCGCTATGCAAGCGAAGGAATAAAAGTGAAGTAAAACCAGAAAGCAATTTTCCGAGTTTTTCGATTGACTGATCGGAGGACAGGCAATCAAATTGCGGGAACTGTAAACCGTGAGTGCTTGGGGTTGCTGCATTAATTTATTGGGTTGGTGGTGCAAGGTGAAAACTTTAGAGGGAAATGAAATGAAATTATATTTATTCTGATATATATGTAGGTAAATATATAAAAAGAAGAACCAAGGTTATCGACATAGCTCAAAGGATCAGCAAGCTGAAGTGTGGCAGTGGGCTGGCCATATCTCGAGAAGAACCGACAACCGCTGGGGTAAACGTGTTCTTGAATCGGCGACTCGGCAAACGTAGTGTACGACGCCCTCCGACCAGGTGGGATGACGATTTGCGAAAGATTGCTGGCAGATGCTGGATGCGGCAAGCTGAAGACAGGGCGCTGTGGCGCTCATTGGGGGAGGCCTATGTCCAGCAGTGGACTGATGTAGGCTAATGATGATGATATAAAAAGAAAACTTACACGACAGATAAAATAACAAACACGACACATGACATAAAAATATAAACCTATATGATGACAATAACTATAAAAAACTACCATGCGAGATAAATAGAATTAGAGCAAGCCGTGTGTGCCGTGTTCCTGCGCTATCAGAATAGGTTCATGCTCAGCTGAATGTTGCGAGTAACCCCACAACGCTGATTTTCAGTATGTACCTTTGTGATGATGAACGAACGACTGAATTAGACACCATGTTTCTGAAGAAACCAGTGATAAACCGAAAATTAAATAATTATAGTTGACATTCATAATAATTGATAAAAATGCCAAAGTTTGGATGGATGGGGGTTTTTAGTTTTTTTTGTCCTACATGTATATTCCAAGGTTTGCCTGGAATACATTAGTCATAGCGCTAAGGCCGCCTTTGTACTTCTACTACTCGTAGCACTTATTTCTGTACTCTTTTTGTGTTTGTGTGGTACAATAAAGAATTATCTATCTATCTACTTCTTCTCGCAAAAACTTCTAATCGGCTGAAACTTTTCATACAGGCAATTCTAGCCGTGAAATAAAACATAGGCTATTTTTAACCCATAAATCAATTTTCATGGTATATAAATGACTTCTAAACGTTTCCATAGAAACTAAAAACTAGGTATTAATCTTATATAGTACCCAAACTTAACCCTCCTCAGATCGAAAGTATTTGGTAAACGAAAATCTTCTAATATCCTTACTACATAGTGGCGTAGAGGTGGGAGGTCCGCCTGCGACGCAGGATGTTGCGGATTTGATTTCCGCCTCGGGATAAATAATGTATGTAATAATGAGCGACTTGATATTTATTCCGGGTGTTCTAAGTGTTTTCTAAACCTATCTAACCGTGTGGTGCGGGCTTAGAATTTGCACCACCCCAACTCTTCCCGTGGGTGTCGTAGGAGGAGACTAAGGGACATACACCGGGTGGCGGGTAGCAGCGCCTCTTGTAGATGGATCCACCACCGAACTGCGATTCCCAACCCACATGCCAAGCGTGGGGATTATGGGCACTACCCACCATGAGATAAAAACCAATACGGCGTTTATCAGGGGGAGGCCTGCGTCCAGCAGTGGACTAATATGGGCTTTTTGTTTTTTATGCATAGTAAAATATATTATGTAAATGTATTGTATTAAGAATATCAGTTCTAGATAACCCAAACCATAGGATCTGCTAGGGCTATACGAGGTGGTTGATTACCCAGCATTATAAAATAACCTCTGATTTCACCACAAAATAAAACGTTAAAAACAAGATCTACAAACCTTGTACCACAATCGTACCCTCGACTGACCTCTTCCTTTAAGTGGTCCGTGCATTTATTGGCAATAAACGAGCCTAACTAACCAGAAACTGAACTACTTATATACATACCTATATGTATCTATAGGTATATTTAGGCTCTTCTTTACCCACGTCACGGGCTGGGATTGTGGTGAAGGGCTTCTAGGACTTTCGAAGGTCAATTCGAGTCGCTTTTAACTAGTTCACTGCCAAGCTTTAGTGTGTGACTCGTAGGAACGCGTTGCGTCTGTTCAAGGAGCTATCTTAGGGACATATCTGACTACAACGCTGGCAGCTATGGTGTTAAAATTTCTAAACTGGTTTATTTTTGGTAGAAGAAGCGTTAGCGCATTGTCGACAGTTTTATTGGAAGGTTTGTTCACTGTGTGCGAGATAATTTTTAAAGAAATTAACGTTTTTGCTTACTCCATCGTCAAAACGAAAATACAGCCTTTATGTTTTGTTTTTAATCGTTTATTGAAAGAACAATAAAAAAAGTATCTTGCAACTTTTGCCAAAGTACAACTGTACAATTCTTGACAAAGGTAAAAATCGTTGAAAACTTTGATCAGATCTTCGTTTCACCACAATGATGTGATGATGTGACCGATAATGTAAAGAGACGGTCTTAGAAGACTCCTGTTAGGTAATTCTTGAATCATATTTGCTCTTTTTATTATATATCTTTTCTTATTTTTAGGGTTCCGTACCTCAAAAGGAAAAAAGGAACCCTTATAGGATCACTTTGTTGTCCGTCTGTCCGTCTGTCCGTCTGTCCGTCTGTCCGTCTGTCCGTCTGTCCGTCTGTCCGTCTGTCCGTCTGTCAACCCACTTTTCTCAGAAACGCGTAGGGTTATCGAGTTGATATTCACATCATATACGCAGGCTCGTAACCTCTTGAAGCCTCGACATAAATCAAACTTCTAAGTCAACGCAATCAAAAGTTACAGCTGTTTATGTCTATTTTTTTTCAATTTTCCAAGGGAATCACATGCACACAAAACCTATAGGGTACTTCCCGTTGACCTAGAACCATGAAATTTGGTGAGAAGCAAGGTCTTATAGTACAAGTAAAGGAAAAAATCCGAAAACCGTAAATTTGTAATTTATTCACAGAAAAAATATTTTTTTAATCTTGCCATGGACCAAAAACCTATAGGGTACTTCCCGTTCACCTAGAACCATGAAATTTGGCACGAAGCAAGGTCATATAGCAAAAATAAAGGGAAAAATCTGAAAACCGTAAATTTGTAGTTTATTCACAGAAAAAATATTTTTTTAATCTTGCCATGGACCAAAAACCTATAGGGTACTTCCCGTTCACCTAGAACCATGAAATTTGGCACGAAGCAAGGTCATATAGCAAAAATAAAGGGAAAAATCTGAAAACCGTAAATTTGTAGTTTATTCACAGAAAAAATATTTTTTTAATCTTGCCATGGACCAAAAACCTTTAGGGTACTTCCTGTTGACCTAGAACCATGAAAATTGGTGAGAAGCTAGGTCTTATAACACAAGTAAAGGGAAAAATCCGAAAACCGTAAATTTTTAGTATATTCACAGAAAAAATAATTTTCGAATCTCGCCATGGACCAAAAACCTGTAGGGTACTTTCCGTTGACCTAGAACCATGAAATTTGGCAAGAAGCAATGACTTATAGCACAAGTAAAGGGAAAAATCAGAAAACCGTAAATTTGTGGTTTATTCATACAAAATAGTACATTGTTACACTAGGGTTGGACGTAACTTATTTAGTCTCGAGACGCCAATAGTTAGAGGGACTAAATAAGTTACGTCATAATCGTTATCAAATCAGAAAATTATTGTGCCTTATTCGTCTGGATTTGACTGATTTCTTTGCTAAAGAGTTTGTACGGAACCCTTGATGCGCGAGTCTAACTCGCACTTGACGTTTTATTATTTAGGTGGATTATGTTACCCATACATCTAGAATCATAGATGTGATCCAAGCCAGCCTATCTCGAGAAGATTTCCATGCAAGATAGAACACACTTTATTTATGAGGAGCAATTTTTTTTGCAAAATATGTATTGTATATATACATTCATAAACGAGGAAGACTTGAATAAGTAAATGAATGATAGCATTGATAGTCGGATTCTCTCCCTAAGTTAAAATTCTCAGAAAGCAAAATACAAAACAACACAAAAATATATATAAGATCGGTATTCCCGATCCGGTTCTTTCCCCGTTCTTAAACTTATAAAAGGACTCACTCCAGTAGGTATATTTATGTTAAAGGTACTGCTGAAAAATTGGGGTACCACTTATATTAAACCCTTATAGGAACCCCGATTTGTGGGTTAACGTTTTGTTGCGGCTTATTTAGTGAGCCCTTGCAAAGTTACTTAAAGTTAACAGTTAACTTATTTACTAGAAATGTTATCTAGTTACTAGAAATAACGAGATTTTATTCCCATGGATAGTTGTGGATTCAGGAATCCGGATGGTTATCATTATGGATGAAATTGACATAAAATTTATATACGATATTATGTTGACGACCTCTGTGGCGCGGTGGGCGAAGGTTTGCCTGCGACGCAGAAGGTTGCGGGTTCGATTCCCGCCTCGGAACAAAATGTGTGTACGGTCTGCAGACATTTGTTCAGGGTATTCTGGTCGTTTTCTATGAATAATAAAAAAATATCTATCTATGTATTGTGTTATATTATGTTTATCAGTTATCTAGTACCCATAACACAAGATCTGCTTAGCTTGGGGATAGATAATGCTGTGTGAATAGTCCAGCATTATTTATTTATTTATTTATACATACATGTTAAGCAAGTAAGTTATACATACGTATTCAGGCTGTATCCCGACGCACACTAGCGCCACCAGTTTATTGGGCAGTTGTATCTATGCCCCGGAATTTTTTGCCCGTTTATTTGTTCTAGCTTATGCAGACCTGCGAAGTTGCTCTTGGTGGCCATAAATCTCTGCCACACTATACTATTCAAAATAAAACCATTATATATGTAATAAAAAAATCTTAAGATAGGTATCATAAACTACCTAAAAGTTTTAAATTCCTTTGTCTAACGTAATAATATAATAAAATAGGTGGCGGCGCTAGTGTGAGTCGGTGTACAAAGAAAATTACATTACACAAAGAATATAAAGAAATTAAAACTACTATTTACTACAGTTTTGAAACAGTTAAGCTAACTGCAGTCTGTTGCTAACAATAAAGAGTTACTTCAAGCGATAAAATGCTTAGGACCGCATTGTCTAAGATTACGATTCATCTCATACTAGCTTATTACATATTTTATAACATTCAGGTTTTAAATTTTTAATGATAATAAAAACATACTCAGGTATCTAAGAAGTTATAAAAGCTAGTTAGGTATTATATAAAAAGAGAAAATAGTAAAAATGTATTAATTTTGTTAAACATAATTGTGATTATTTCATATCATTCGCTTATCAAACCCGCCAAGAGATGCCGGTACTGTGCCGCCGTTCGCTTGACAAAATCACCCATCCTTGTCGCTCCGCGTCTATTCAGGTCTTGCTATCCTTCAGCGTTACAAAATTATTGTTTCTACTTTCTCAATTTTGATTATTTAAAAACAAATTTGATGTTATAAAATACTATAAATATCAAGTAAAAATATTCAAATGCAAAATGTGCAATTCGATGAAACCTTTCCGATTTATACAGGTTCTAAAATAGTAATCCTGAATCGCGCTTACGGTATTTTTTCGCTGGTCAGCTCATATCCAACATCAAATGGAATTGCTTCGGGGAGTCCGTGTCTACACAGTAAAGCGGTTTCTGAGGGGTGAGCCGTTCTAATTCACCCCTTCAAGTGTTGGTCAGCAATAAGCGTACAGCTATATCGCAGTTGTTGTATCCGAGTTCGGTCTTTACCGCTATGTTCCACCGGTGACGGATTGGTTACCCGTTTCCGGTTGGTTGTTAGTCGTCTTCACATGGACGCAAATCGAGAAGGGCGCTATCGTCCTGAAATTGTAATGGGCTCAGCCTCAAGTTGATACGACCCACGTGGTCACAGATGAAACGAGGATCTGTCCTCAACCCCACTGCTGTAGACGATTCGACTCCCCTTTTGCTGAATTTACTATAATTTTTTTATTCAAGTACTCAGGCCCCTGTATGTCATGCGGATTCGCCCACGTCTCGATCTGGTCTGCATGCGTTTTTTTTTATCATTTATAAAGGGTTTGTTCAATTATTTGAACATGCCATGCGTTTCATAGCACACTCCAGACAATCTACGTTCCGCGCGCGTGTAATAGGAAAAACATACCTAATATGTTTCTCGTATGCCTACTTTTTCCTAATAATATTAGGAAAGTGCAGAAAAACCGGGCGTAAATCCGCATGATATTAGGAAAGTGCAGAAAAACTAGGCGTAAATCCGCATGGCGGGAAAATGGCCATAAGTAGGCATACGATATAATGAGAATGGTAATGAGAAATCTAAATGAGGAAAATCTATGTAAATAAATACATAATCAGCAAGCCCAAAACTTGTATACTTACTTATATAAAGCAGTGTTTAATATTCCAGACTAAAGCTAGAATGCATTGTCAACAGAGTGAACAATAGAGGAGATTCGTTAGTGATACGTAACTGGGCCCTACCATAGGTTTACTTTTAATACTTTCTTGATAAAAATTATGATCAGTTTCGTAGAGCGTCTACGTCTACGGCGGGCGGCGTAGCATACAAAGTTTAGAATAGAAAAGACATCAACGCGCAACACTATATTCAGTTTAATTGAACCAATTCTTATCTTTTTCGTACTTATTTAATTATCAAAGGTCGTCAGCCAAGTCTCGGGATTCAAGGAAAAGCATTATTATCTACCTGCTGTTGCATTGCATCAAAAATCGAATTAATATTTCGTTATTTTTACCAATAGTGGATACACCTAACTCATCTTATTTGTCTATTTTCCTACTATTACAACTCCAGTCGTGCAGCTACTGTTTTTTTTAAAACAAAAAGAACATTGAAGCGCTTTTATTTTAATTTAGCGAGTTTAGATCGACTTCCATTTGAGAACCGATAGTAAAATAAGTAGTCAACCGGTGCTATGTCTTACAATGGACGAATGAGCTTTGTCTCCGCAGTGTTTCCAAGTATTTACTGTTCAGAATGTTTCCAGAACATGTTTACTGGAATTTTACGGGCTAGAGATAGTGGAAGGACCGTGCGGATGATAACTACCGTGAGATAAGATATGTATACACTTTATGTACCTACGTATATTCTAGGTACGACGCTTGGGTACCTAACAACATATTTTTTTGTGATTGTGAGCCGATGTTATACTGTTCAGTCGGTCTAATGGAATCCGTATGGTGCCGGCTTAAAATTTGCACCGAACTCTTACCATGAGTGTCGTAGGAGGCGACTAAGGGACATACACCGGGGGACGGGCAACAGCGCCTCTTGCAGAATAGATCTATCACCAAACTGCGATCCCCAACCCGCATGCCCAGCGGATGGGCATGTATGTATGTTATGTAGGTGGACCATTATAGGCTGTTGAGTGGTTGAGGTTATGGAAACAATTTATTAAGCTGTGGATCCTGAAATACAGCTTAAGCTAGTTTAGGGCCCTACGGATTCAATATTATACTAAAACATTGTAATTGTGTCTAATAAATTATTTTTATGTTTATGTTTAATTAAAATAATAATAATAATTGTTTTTTATAGTCAATCCTTCGTTTGACCTCAATCTCATCTGACGGAAAGTAAAGGTGGGGCGATTTATCACGAAGGTCTAGTCTAGAAGATACTTTTTCCATCTTTTTTAGAAGAGAAAAGATCTGAGGTTGAATTGTAGCGTATTCCAAATCCCAGCAGTAAGAATGATGATAGTGGAGAAACCACGTGCGCGAAAGTGCGAGTTGACGGTATACCTATGTACCAAGTAGAGTGGTAATGCCTGTGCGTTTGCTTGTCCTGGAATGGAAGGGGGGAAGGTGGAACCAGGTCATGTAGTTTCTATGAGCATTCTCCATAATTATATCCTTTATAGGATCGAGATACAAGTGACCTTGCAGCTATGTTCGAGACATTGGACTTTGGACCTTGTTTTGGAGTAAGCAGAGCTTGTGTTTTGGCTACGAGATAACTGATATGAGTATTTATCGACTTTTTGTCCAAACCTGAATAGAGCTCGCACTCGTTAAAACGAAAACCGAAGTTTTTGATTAGTTCTCGTGTACCTAAACAGTGATTTAAGAGTTGGTTTTGCTTGAAAACGAATCAGATATTTCGGTGATCGTTTTTGAAGTAGGCCTCCTGATTGTTCAAAGTCGCTAGAAGCCGGAATATTTTTATTGTAAACTGCTTGTACAATTTGGTGTTGATTTGTTACAATAAAGTACCTACAAGTTTTTACAGTTTGTCGGAACGTACAAATTACTATGCATTACAACATATTAACATACCTACCTTATGTTATAACTTATAATAAAGAGTGAAAAAGAATCTAAAATTAACACAGGTCAACAAAATAATTATAAATACCTACTAAATAACATAGAAAATACAAAGAACATTTAAAGTATATGTAGCTACTTAGATATCTAGTAGCTACATCATTGTCCCTGCTCCTGAAATTTCCTCGACACTCTTCCAGCCGCTATGGTGGCTCCTTCACTGTCGACTCGGTCAGGTTATGGAACTCTCTCCCACATCATATTCGTGCTAGCCGCTCACTCTTCATCTTCAAGCGTAAAGTCAAAGAGCATTACCTATCTTCATGACTTCGATGTAGGTGTAAGTATTTTATGTATTTATTATAAATATAGAATCGTTAATATTTTTATTAGGTATTTATTCAGATTTATAGTATTTTACATATATTTTTATATTATTTTATGTATTAGTTTATGCAATTAGTGTAGGTACTTTCTATCTTTATATCTTTTGCACTCTTGCCCACTTGTGCACATATGTCTCCCTCTCTCATTAAGGTTTGCTGGAAGAGAACTCTTTTTAGGGTTAAGCTCGCCTTTGCGATACCTTTCTTGTTATAAGATTTAAATAATGTTTTTTTTTTATTTTTTAGTGCAATAAAGAATTAAGAATTAAGAACTACATATACTTTAAATGTTCTTTATATTTTCAATGTTATCTAGTAGGTAAGTTTATTAACAAGGTCAATCTCTAAAAATACTCATGTATATCATAAAAAAACTATATAAATCTGATATAACTGAAACTGATCACATTCCATACGGAGTGAACATTGAGTATGATTCAGTAGCACACCACGTGTCGGAACAAAGGACCAGTTAATCGGTGGCCCTCGCCAAGGTCACGAGGTCTCGGTGACCCTGCCCAAGGTCACGCGGTCTCGGTGACCGAACCTGTTTTTGTTTTGTATTGCGCGCCCGTGCGGAACGCCGTCCTTGAATTCTGATGACGGATTCCGCTTTTTCTATTTTTTTAATCAGTCTGAATTAATATGTTAGGTTATGTTTGCATTGATTCCGGCAGCTTTAGTCTCTGTATTTCACTTTTAACAACTCGCCTGCCAAACGAGGAGATTAGGGCAAACCGAAATTAATTTATGTTTATAATATCTACTAGTTTTATTATATAATAATAATAATAATGCTGGACAATTCACACAGCAATCTAGCCCCAAGCTAAGCAGAGCTTGTGTCATCGGTACTAGATTACTGATATACATTATACAATACATTACTTATATAGATTTTTTTTATCATCCATAGAAAACGACCAGAACACCCGGAACAAATACCTGCAGACCGTACAAATATTTGTCCCAAGGCGGGAATCGAACCCGCAACCTCTTGCGTCGCAGGCAGACCTTCGCCCACCGCGCCACAGAGGTCGTCAATTATGAGTAACTTTTCTCTAGTATTTTGTATGTATATATTACCTAAGCGACTGACATTCTCACACAAAACGGAGGTACACCTACCGAGTGGAGCTGCAAACGAAGACTAGTCACAGGATATGGCTGATGCCCCACGACCTCAGTCGGTACATGAAATAACAGCTGCTATGAACTAATTAATGACAATTTGATGACGGACCTTAATTACTTGAGTCTAGACTTAGATATCCGGTTGGGACAGCTTTGAGTCATACAAGTAATCATAAGAGTCTTACACGAGGTCAAATGAGGTGTTAGGATGTGTTTTGGTAAACGCAGGAGCATGTACTTCTATAATAAGCTTCCACCTGAAGCAACTGAGCTCCCTATTCGTAAATTTAAACAGTACATAAAACGAAACCTTATAAAGAAAGCCTATTACACCATAGATGATTACCTCCACTAAGGTCGTCCATAATAATTTGATCTAGTCCTCTTTTTAGCAACATACCCATGAGCTGCCGGCATACCTACTTACGTCAATCTTTTACAACCTACAATTACGTCAACCGGTTCAACATTATTCTGCAAATGGTGTTTATAAATACCATTGTTCGAGACGGCCAACTAAAACACGAACAGCGACCTTTGTAACGTTTATCATCAACATTGTTAAACAGTAGAATGTCAACCTTGATTGTAAAGAAAGCAATCATCATCCAGCCTAACGTAGATGGATAATACCTAGATGGTTAGCATGCGTGAAAGAGAAGAGACAGAGATAATACGAATAAAAACATTTAAATTAACATAAAACATATGTTTATTACCCATTACAATCAAATAATAGAATTGTGTTATTCGTGTTCTTGAGTGGATACCGCGACTCGGAAAACGTAGTGTAAGACGCCCTCCGACCAGGTGGGATGACGATTTGCGAAAGACTGCTGGCAGATGCTGGATTCGGCAAGCTGAAGACAGGGCGCTATGGCGCTCATTAGGGGAGGCCTATGTCCTGAAGTAGACTAATGTAGGCTGATGATGATGGTGATGATGAATAGAATTAAATTAAAACTAGTATTTACAATAGAAACAATTGAGCTAACTGCAGACTGTTGCAAACAATCTACAGGTACAATATACAACATAAAAAACATTTTGAGATATAAGAAACAGTAAATTTTGAACCTTTTTGTTGTCAAAAGAATGACAGAGTAGAATGATGATGATTCTTTGTTAATGGCAATATGAATCTGGTTGGACTCTTTTCTGCCAGTGTCAAGTAATGGAAAATAATTGAAAAATATGAGTCTGTTATCAAATTATGAAGAATGTTGATATTTTCACCAGAGCCTAGTTCGTTATCTAGCAGGGTACACCAAGTGCAGGTTAGGTTGGCTTGGGAGACAAGATCTTGGAGTCTCCCTTGTAACCCAGAGTGGAATGACAAATTCGGCACTTTATGTCACTGTCACTTTTAAACTCAAAAACACTGCACCGCACCATTTTTACTTCAGTGCAGTTCATAACATTATAAGGTGCAGTAATGCTCGAAGAATCACTTTGTCACATGCAGATGCTGGATGCGGCAAGCTGAGGACAGGGCGCTATTGCGATCATTAGGGGAGGCCTATGTCCAGCATGGCAGTGGACTAAATGTAGGCTGATGATGATGATGAAAAGCAAAATAATCATTAAAATCGGCGAACATACATGTTGGCGCATCCAAACATAGAACTTGCTTCTTCCTGGCGTCCTTCGTCAAATAAAATTATCTTTATCCTTGAAGTCGGTTAAAAATAATCTTAGAGGGCCTGACACTGCTGTCAGGCTGTCCGCCACCTCAGGCTCCGTCTGCACGGGGCCTGAGGTGGCGGACAGCTTACATCCTACCGGACCTACACCTGCATTTTTATAGTTTGTTTATATTGATAATGGTGTGTTTATTTTTAATTTTTATTTTCCTCTTTTCTGAAAAAAAGAAAGAAAAGAAAAAATTAATTTATTACCTTAAACACTACATATTACAAAACGGATTACAATTTATCATAAGATAAACTTAAAATTAAGGCAATGAGAGCAAATTCAGCTTTTCGCTACATACATTATTATAAGTAATTCGTGTAGCGCTGTTTTTCAAATTAGTTACTCCTCTCGGGCTGTCATCGAAAGGTTACAATAGCGAGATTTTAAACGAATAATAAATAAAACAAATACGGAAACAATCAGGTTTAGAAAACTATGAGTAGATAGGTATTTACATTTTCAGTTATGGATTATATAATATAAAAAGTGTACACATTATGTTCACAGTGTACCGTACCTATTGTATTGTACTTATGTGTTTTTTGTTTGTGTCTACCTACTAAGTAAGTTAGGTTAGTTATTTTATCTACTTACCCCCGAATACTCAAACGCAACTCACATTTAAGCTCGTCTCAAGTAACTGTTTTTTGACATAAGTACCTATTTGAATGAAAATGTGTCAAAAAATCGTCACTTGAGACGTGCTTAAACCTGAGATGCGTTTGAGTATTGGGGGGTTAATGTAACGCATTGGTTTAGAATAAAACTTAAATGTTACTTAAATGATGAAAATAATAAACGATAAAAAAATTCGTTGATTGTAGCCGGTTGCGTCGGTCTGGGAGGCCCATAAAGTGATCTATGGACCACCATGAAGAGAACCATAAAGTGATATATGGACCACCATGGCCAAGTGTTTTAAAAAGAAGTAAAAATATCAGCAAGCTATTATAAAGACAAGTCAGGACAACGCAAAGTTTGTTTTGCTTGATTAATTTTCTTGTCTCTAACAAAGAATTATGACTGGCGCTTATTTTAATGAGAGGGAAATGCGAGACGAATAAAAGAACCATTTAAAATGGTAGAGAAATAATACTTCTTATATAAAGTACTCAGAAAATAGAGTACCTATTTACCATTAGGTAGAAGTATTTAAAGAACTTGGTTCTAGGATTACGAAACAATAGTTTTTGTTATTTTTTTCTGTCCCTTATATTTGTATGGAAATGTTTAAGGTTTATTTCTATCCCATGGGAACTGATTTATGGTATAAAAAGCTATACTTTATTTAAGCTAGATTGTTCTAGGCTTTTATGTAAAAATTCAGCCCGAACCAATCACTAGTTTTGGCGTAAAGAAGTAACAAATATCAATCTCATTTATATATATCAAATATATCATTTATAATATTAGTGTTATGAAGTTATATTTTACAAAATGGACGCTTTACATTTTATCGTTACCTCATACAAAAGGCTTTGACTGATAGACAGACAGACGCTAAAATTAAAATGAAAAGAAATAATGACCTTTCTTCTTCAATACAGGCTTAGTCTAATGAAGAAATCAACAGACAAATACGGGTCACTAAATTCACGATAATTTATTGTACGGCCGAATAATGTACCTACATCTTGATAATCCGTGTCCTAGCTTCCAATAAAAATTTAATCGTTTTTGACACGGATTATCAAGGTACTCCTTGATTTTTAAAATACATTATTAGTACATTATTCAGTCGTGCATTAACGTGACCCACAAATACAATATTGGGTATTAACAACTGTCTGTAAATGACATAATTATGTAGCTGCTTTTCTCTTTTTTGTACGTGTTAAATGTTTATCTTCATCTATACATAGTAAAGATGTGCACCTAATCTTTTGCTGTAATAAATACTTATTTTACTTTTACTTATATTGCTTTGTAATAGGTAACTATAGCAGCTTTTAATGTCAAGCCTCTACATTTTCATCTACGTTATTTTCACCACAGTAACGCCTCAAATTTACCTCATTTCTACCCTCACGTATTTGATAAAAGTTGTGACAAGATAAAAAGCAGTCATAATGCGAGCTTGGGGTAGGCTTTATCAGTTACAAATGAGGTCGGTGTTCTCTTATCAGAGAACATGGAGTTGGGAAATATGGATGTGGTAGGAACAAAATGAGATTCGGTAATTTGACAAGACAAAAACACTGGTTTTGTATACATAAATGTAGAAAACTGTTTTAAAATTTACAAAACAATGCCTTTCATTTGATACCCCAATCAGGTAGCCCCCCTTTCAAAAAATCCCCTCTCTTTTAGACCAATATCAAAACAACCATTTTTTTCAAAAATGGTCTTTTTTACAGACTTCTCTATTTTTTTTTTAGTAAAATATAAATGTATATCCATATTCCGACCCAATTTTTGAGCAAGAGAAGTGAAAATAAACTTTAAACTTCAATAATTCCTAGTAGGATATGCTTAAACACTGTGATTGCCAATCCGCGGACACGATTTGGGTATTTTGTATATATAATAAAAAAACTCTATGTTATGTGTATCTGTCATCTAGTACCCATAACACACTCTGATTAACTTGATGCTGTGTGGATTTTCCAGCAATCTATCTCTGTGCCAAATTTCATCCATATCCGTTCAGCCTTTCTGGCGTGATTGAGCAACAAACATCCATCTATCCATCCATCTAAAATTTGCACTTATAATATTATTTTTAGTGTGGGTAATCCGCTACCGGCCCTTCTCGACACTGTAATCGCACCTTATTACAGCCAAACTCCCAACTATCTACTCATGTAGTCTGCAAGTAGTTATTTGGTCTTATGAAAGCAAACTTCGCATTTCTTTAGATTCACAGCACGTCTGCAAGACTCTGTTTCGGCCACCGCCAATGAGACTGGAATGTGTAATGAGTGTTAGGAAATATAGAGAAGTGATGGGAATTCGATAAAAATAGATTAACTCAGACTTTGGGTAGTTTACTGGTAATGCGTGTTTGACACTCCTCTGAGGAGGCAGTAATAAATAGGAGGGAGGGGAGGGTCACGTTTTATTTGGCTTAAGAGGCCGTAATGCGTGCTATTTTGTGAAAAGGATAGGCATAGAATTTAGCGTTTATAAGAGCGGGACAGAGCTTGCGTTTTTTAGAAAGGCGCAAGTGATAAAATAAGGTTTTTGATTATTAACAAGAAAACTACAGAACTTATGAAAAAACTATCTGAAGAGCCAAGTCTTTACGAATCAAAACATAAGTCATATCAATAGACCGCAGGGTTCCTGAAATCTTGACCAAATTATATGCAACAGTGCAATTACATGATTTTTCGTATGGTATTTTTTTCTTTATCGTGTTTTAACCTTGAAGGAACCAAAGAAAAAATAAAAAAGTTTATGTAATACGAGTTTTTAAGTTTTCTTTTTTTAATGGTATCACGTGATAACTGAGATCTAGTCTCAGTTTGAAAAGCAAACAAGCTGGGTTCGCCTCTTAACTAAAATCGACATAACATATTAAAATAAACTAAGATTTACGTCCCATCCCATTTTTTTTGGTAATATTGTCGTAAGATAGCAGTAATTGTAACTGTACGTGTAACTGTACATACTTTTATATTCTTATTCTTATAATAACACTTTCATTATCTGAATCTGTTATTACACTGCTTACTTTATTGCTGCTTACACTGCTTCTAAGATTTGGGGACAGTAACTAATTTTTATGGGTCACCTCGGGATGATTCAATACCAAAAGAATACCGAATTTTTTTTCAAAATCGGTCTATAATTGACGGAGAAATCAACGAACATTAAATCGAACATAGAATCTCCTTTTCCTCCTTCTCCTTTTATCGAAGTCGGTAAATAACCCTATAGAAAGTATATCACAGAAAGCTGTAACTTTTATTCTATAAAGGATTCACTTGGTTCAGTTCAGCTGCATCAATCTAATCTGTGATCTAAAGAGGGATGAGCAGCTGGCACGCTTCCAGGGGATCAGGCTGATTATGTCGCCAGGTTTCAATATGGCGTTGTTAAAGATTTATAGATCAAAAAGTTCCAGGTTTTAGCTTCGGAATGATATTTTCTTTTACGTTTTCTGGGCCCGGCAATTTCTAACTTTAAAGCCGTAAGTTCCAGTGAAGTAAAACTTTTGCTTGAAACGGGTGAGTCACTAAATTCTAAATTGTAAACTCAGAATATGACGACCTTTGCGACGCGCTGGGTATTTGCGGGTTCGATTCCCGCCTCGAGACAAATGTTTGTACAATCTGCAGACATTTGTTCAGGGTGTTCTGCTCAATTTCTATCTATGATTAAAATATCTATCTTTAAAATGCATTGTTTTATGTATTTCAGTTATCTAGTACACATAACACAAGCTCTGCTTAGGTTGGGGCTAGATAATGCTGTGTTGTTTAAAGTTTGTCCCGCATTATTTAATTAATTTTTATTTTATTTTGGGAAGGTAATATGTTGTGTCCATACAAAAAGATATAAAGTTACTCAAAATAAAATACAAATTAGTATTTCCTTAGCTTTCTGTCTCTGTTCTGTGTAACATACGTTTTGGTTATAAAAAAATATACAAGTAAATTAAAAATTAGTAGTAATATTATAAGTATTTTTAGTACATTGATATTAATTGTCACCCGCTTGATATCCTAATAAAATTTAAATAAAATTCAAGTCTTTTTGAGATGGTCCACTCCGCTTTGAAAAGTTTGATTTAGGCTTGTGTTTGATGGGGCAAAATTGAACTTAAGAAGTTAGTTTACTTCTAAAGACTCCATTAATGGAAGAACTAACAGATGATCCAAATGATCAGATATGGTAATAAATACTAAGTCATAGAGCTGAAGACAGATGATGTCAAATTTTGTTATGACGACGATTCAATGAAAAATACTGGTAATCCAATCTGGTGAAAATTGGTAGGTTATAAATCTGGAATAAGAATAGGCTGCTCAGGACCGCTATTTGTGGCGTTGTATAGGCTAGGCCTAAGTCCAGCAGTGGACATGTATGGGCTGATATGATATAATATAAGAGTCCACAGGTGATCGGAATGCTGGTTTTTATTTCGGTCAACGAATTAGCATTGCCATTCAACGTGGCAATGCTGTCAGCATTCTGGACACTATGCCTTCTGGTGACGGCTTTGATTTTTAGAAAATAGATTTAAGTGTGAATATTTGTTGTAATTATTTTTAGCTGTTAAATAAATAATATAAGAGTAGGTAATTAATTAGACTTAGATAATATTTATTTTGCCTAAGTACATAAGTGAAATATAAACTTACCTATTAGTGGTTTATTTTGAGCTTCTACCACGCGTGGACAAAAAAATTGAAGGGATAAAATCAATAACACCTTATTTCTTAAATATAATAATGACCATTTACAAAGTTGTTTATAGTAAAAAAATTACTTGTCTAAGTGCTTATTTTGTAAGCCTAAAGAAATAAACGTTATTGAACTTGAATTTCATACCTAATAGATATTATGAAATTCAAGTTCAATAACGTTTATTTCGGTCTCTTCCTATATAAATATTTTCTCTATTTTTTAACACCGGTTTTCGTTTTTCTTCTTTATCACTAATTACATAGTTACGTCATTCTGTAGTAGGTAAAAAAAATATACTTTTCTTGCAGCAAAACATTTTTGAACCTCGTAATTTTCAAGAGCCTGAAACCAACTGTTTTCCTCCTATAAAAAGAGCAATCGTATATAACCATAAATCAGTTCCGATCGTTCACAAAACACATCAATTTGCATCAAAACCATATACCACACCGTAAAAGATCAATAGTGATCTGCTCTGCAATGAATAAGCGATGTGAGTGAACTAGCTTGCTCCACATGAGACCGGTTCGCACGACAATTCGCACGCAACGGTTACGCAATGTTAACGAGTTAAAATTATACACACGGTCAGTTAAAATTGTAAGTAAATTGATAGAACAATGGAATTTGACTAACTCTGTGGCGCGGTGGGTAAAGGTCCGCCTGCGACGCAAGAGGTTGCGGGTTCGATTTCTGCCTTAGGATAAATTTTTGTACGATCTGCAGGTATTTGTTCTGGGTGGTCATCATAAAAAATATCTATCTATGCAATGTATTGTATTATGTATATCAGTTATCTAGTACCCATAACACAAGCTCTGCTTAGCTCGGGGCTAGATAATGCTGTGTGAATTGTCCAGCATTATTTATTGATTATTTAATTTTTCATGTATTTATTCAAACGCTACCGTATTGTTATTTTATGTCCACTCCATCTTAAGGTTGCCAGGATCGCTCATAGCGATACAGCCCATTGTATTTCCTCGACTCAATTTTTTTTTGTAGATATGAAATTATTTAGGTGTATTAATATTTTTTTCGGTTTTCAGGTGGATTTATTCAAACGATGCCGTCTTTATTATGTCCACTGCATCGTGTATTTTCTCGATTGTCACCATTTAGAAATGCTAAATAATGTTGAGTGAATTGTCCAGCATTATTTATTTATCTTTTTTCTTTTTTGTATTGTTTGGTAAGTTATTAGTTATGTTGAAACCCTAGAAATAGACTACGTTAACAGACTGTCTACAAAACTTTCACCACATTAATATACTCGAAATCTGCTTGACCGGGGCAGCGAAAACTATAACGTGCACCATTCTGGCAGTACGACATTGACCACACTCGTTCATACCGGCTCGACTTGAACATTTTCTCTTCTCGTGCAAACTTTTCTTCTCACCAGTATGTCACGGACATAAAGCTTTTTCCACGAAACAAGTACCTAAGTACCTACCTACTACCGTACAGCACTAAGCTCTCATTGCGTTGCTTTTTCTGATCAGCCCATACCGATTCGGCTTCCACAAATTTGCTTAAACCCTTACCAGACCGGAAGTAGCCATGTTTATGAGTGTAATAGTAATATATTTCTGTACTAATTCAATAAATATATAACTATGTGGACCGTTAAAAATCGTAGTCGTCAAAACGAAACAAAACACAACAACAGTAACATCATAGATAAAAACCTGCAAAACAAAAGCACTCTCTTATCATCAACCAAAGTCATAAATAACTAAAGATATAAAAGTGTATGTCACCTCATGGTAAAACCAATAAAGTACCTGACCCCGCGGAAACAACCATTATCGACGAATAACCAGTGATACTTCGTCACGCTATCACGAACGCTGACAAAAGTGAAATTGGATGTCAACAAATCGTACCGTTTGGCACGCGAACGAGGAATAGGATGACATTATTGACGGAAGATATAAACACTAACCCCATTATCATGTTGTATGGTTTCTTAAGTCGTTGTTCCAAAGTTCTTTTTTTAGAACTGCTGTTATTAAAATACCTTCTGCCCGAGAGCGGGATAAAGCATTTTTGGAACGACGCGTGTAAGCGTAATAACAAGATTTTTTGCAAGAACACCAACAACTTAAGAAGAAACTGGTTCAAGAAACCCATTAATATTAAATTCATTAGTAATAATAAAGACCTACGAATCAAAACGTATAAGTTATTTCAATAGGCCACAGGGTTCCCGAGATCAGATCTGACCAAATTATTTGCGGAACATTGCACTTTCAGATATTTTTATCGCATTGTTTTTCCCAAACGTGTTTTCTCATTCAGTGAAACAAAGAAAGAGTATTAATTTTATGTACCTAATTCCGTTTTTTTTATTACGCGCATTCCGTGAGAACTGAGTTTTAGGTCTAGTTTGACCAATCCTGCTAGGTTCGTCCCAAAGCAATTTACCTGAAATAGCTTTTTTTATTGAAGGTTTTCTAATAAACAGTGACATAGATAAGTAGGTATCTTACCTACCAATCATCTAAGCTACTACTCAACCTCAACAGCATGTAATGGTCCACTGCTGAACACCCTGATAATCGACTAATTGGCTTTTATCTCATGGGGGTAGTGCCCATAATCCCCACGCTGGGCATGCGTTTTGGGCGATCCCAATTCGAATCGAAACGCACCCGATCTATTCTACAAGAGGCGCTGCTGCCCGCCCCCCGGTGTATGTCCCTTAGTCGCCTTTCAGAACCCACGGGAAGAGCCAAGGTGGTGCAAATTCTAAGGCGGCGGCCCCACACGGCTATTGCTCCATGAACTCAGCCGTTATGTTACCCGTTTGTTCGCGAACTAGTTGGACCCAATACTAAACCAACATTCTCCAACCTCTCCGGCCGTGTGTCACTGTCACATCGCACGTGTGAATGACGTAGCGGCGCTTGCGCACCTCACTTTCTTTGTTTCGGCGCATCGTGCACAGAATTAAATGATGCAAGAAACATGGCACATGGCACGCATTAAATTGAACTTAATTACAGAATAATGCCCGCGGTAACAAACGCGTTTTTATAAACGCCTTACAAAAACACTAAACAATGCTTGCCAATTTTTCACGACAATTTAATATACTGTCCCAAAAATTTTCGATTTCGGCGGAATTTTCCAATGCGAGTACGCACTATAATGCAAAAAGCTAGATGCTTGCCAAATTGAAGCAAGATTTGATAAGCCATTTAGTGAAAAGGACTTAGAGTTACTTTCTTTATCTTAGGTTAACAACAAAGAAACAACTTACCAGATAACAAAAACATAAACAACGGTCAATAATGACTTATCGCTGAACAACAATTCATCCTTACCTAACAACCTATTAATAAAATTTATTGCAACAAAAGTATGTAAATAGCAGTGCCATATAGGTAATAAAGTTCATTGAAAAACAATAAATACATCACGAGAGTAAAGCATTCACTATAGTAGTCAAATAACTCGGAAACCAGCTCAAAGAAGTAAATATGATTCTAAAGAAAATAAAGATACATGGACGCATCATAATATATCCTCGTGGGAGCAGAGAACTCAGGAATAAATATCTGAAGTGTTTGAAGACGTATCTGCGAGCTAGCTTTTATCTTAAGCAGTGGTTTAGGATATTTAGATATTAAATTAAATTCATTTAATATAAAAATACATTTATATCTTCAACAGCCTTTAATGGTCCACTGCTGGACGCAGACCTCCACACTGATAGTTGCCTTAGAGGTCGCGCATGCGTTTTGGGGATCGCAGCTCGGTGGTAGATCTTTTTTGCAAGAGGCACTGCTGCCCGTTCCCTAGTCGCCTCTTATGACACCCAGGGGAAGATTTGGGGTGGTACAAATTCACCACACACCACACGGCATTCAATTTATTAAAATATCTATCTATGTATTGTTTTATAATATTACGTCATAAATACTAGGATCCTACGTATATCAGTTATCTAGTACCCATAACACACGCTCTGCTTAGGTTGGGGCTAGATAATGCTGTGTGGATTGTCATTATTAATTTATTTATATTTTTATAAAAAAAAGTTCATTTACATAGTGGTACCATGTTTCTTGATCTCATTGTTGTTGTTAGGCTGTTGCCTCAGTTAAACTTTTATGTTCCTTTTCTGACCACGACAAAAGACCATTCCAGAAAAAACAATCCCAAATGTAGATTACAAACTAAATACGGTACAAGTTGGTCACCCACCATCTCCCCTCAACTCCAGAACAAACAGACGTAAGGCTCACTACCATCCTATGTACGTTATGGTACAAGTTCAGTTCAGTTCGAGTTATTCCTGACTCGTCCCGCTGGATTCGGTCCAAAGTAGGATGAGTCAAGAAACTAAAATTTTATTTTAAAAACGTACTGATTCGTCCCACTTTTTAAAGGCAGGCAAAAGTACTGTCGACCGCACATTTTCATGTAAGAAGCTAATTTGCTTGAATCCTTAGTAAGATGAACCCGTATTATATAGATTACTTTAATTAACTTCTGCTCTTTTGGTGCTTTTGGACATCAACATCATCAGCCTATACTAGTCCACAGCTGGACATAGGCCTCCCCTAATAAGCGCCATAGCGCTCTGTCTTCAGCTTGCCGCATCCAGCATCTGCCAACAGTCTTTCCCAAATCATCTCACCTGGTCGGAGGGCGTCCTACACTACGTTTGCCGAGTCGCAGTCTCCACTCAAGAACACGTTTACCCCACACCATTTACGGATCTACCTATCTACGGCCCTCGGTAACTACGCATCGCTAAGTTAGTTTGTTATGATAGATCTCCATTCAGGTGAAACAAATCGTCTGACTGAACCGTGGCCGAGTGCACGACAACTGCATCGCAGGTTCTTTATAACGAGCTCTGGAAACCTGATGTATTGAGAAATGAGTCTGTCCGGATGACTGACTTCGGTGATCTTTCAGTGCTGAAAGGGCTTTGTTTGTTATTTTTGTCATAAATTATGTCTCCGCTGTTTCGCGGTGGGCAAAGGTCCGCCTGTGACGCAGGAGGTTACGGGTTCGATTCCCACCTTGGGTATTTGTTCCGGGTGTTCTGGTCGTTTTTTATGAATGATAAAAAATATCTATTAATGTAATGTATTGTATAAATATATAAATAATGCTGGACAGTTACACACACAGGTACACACAGCGTAACCTAGACCCAAGCTAAGCAGAGCTTGTTTTATGGGTAGGTAGGTACTAGATAACCGATATATTTAATATAACACAATACATGGGTAGTTTTTTTATTATACATAGAAAACGACCAGAACACTCTGAACAAATGTCTGCAGATCGTACACACATTTCTTCCGAGGCGGGAATCGAACCCGCAACCTCCTGCGTCGCAGGCAGACCTTCGCCCACCGCGCCACAGAGGTCGTCGTTATGTATGTATATCAGTTATCTAGTACCCATAACACAAGCTCTGCTTAGCTTGGGGCTAGATAATGCTGTGTGAATTGTCCAGCATTATTTATTTATTTGTTATCATCAGCGCCGGTGTGGCTCCAAGAGCCACAAACCTAATCGCAATAACGTCATTGATTTCAAACGCTTGGGTTGACTTCAGCCTATACAATATACCAGGAAAAAGAAACCGCAAGACGTTTAAAAAACCACCCCAAATGCAAACCGTTGGTTGCAAGTACAATTGGGGTAACCGAAAAACTTGTAAAAATAATATAAAACACAGTTACATCACAAATTTTAGCTATGAATTTTAATAAACTGCAACATTTCAAGAAATCTTGACTCCAAAACGGTGTAAATGCCTTATTATGAATAAATGATGTTTTATGGTTTTACTGAATTTTGTCCAAAAATAAGGATATTAGGGATCAACATAATTTGCTACAAAATTCAATGATTTATAAGCATCTTCTGTCAAAACAGATCCAATAGAGACCACATAAATTGAAGGTTTCTACTGAAAAGTCGTGTTTTGTCGGTTGTCTTAAGGCTTGACCGTGAAGAACTATGACTGTCAGATTGCACGTCAATTTTACCAAAAGTAGTCGACAGAGGGCACTTATTTTTTACGTAGACTTATGCAAAGTTTATCTTGATTATTTTTATTTGTATTCTCTATCACTGCACCCTCCCATCATTGATTAGAGGTAACCAACCACACTTCGTCTGAAACGACTTCAAATCACAGATATAATTATTACACATCTGAAGGTTCTACAGTTAACACTTAATTTCTTTTAACCGTTTACCTCCCCGCTGTTCAATACGTGTAAAACCTAATAAACGTCTTTCCCACAAAAATCTTCTGCTCGAAAATACTACTGCAAAAAATTGACCCAAATAATAAAGACGTCAATTTTCATTGCGGCCCCGGCCACTCTACGACTTCGGGTACAAGTTGAAAATGGGTAAACCGAATTGCAGACTAACTTCAGCATTAAAAAATATTAAATTTATCCATAGTAATAACAGCTTAAAAACGACAACTAGTATTTACAATGTTTTCCAAAAGACAAAACCCTTATTTACCATAGAACTCAATATGGTCGCAATGGTCCATTGCCATAAAGTTGATTGATATTATATTGAGTTCTAACTAAGTATCACTGTCCGAAGAACCAAAACAAACAAACATCATCATCATCAGCCTATACCAGTCCACTGCTGGACATAGGCCTCCCCAAATGAGCGCCACAGCGCCCTGTCTTCAGCTTGCCGCATCCAGCATCTGCCAGCAGTCTTTCGCAAATCGTCATCCCACCTGGTCGGAGGGCGTCCTACACTACGTTTTCCGAGTCGCGGTCTCCACTCAAGAACACGTTTACCCCAGCGGTTGTCGGTTCTTCTTGAAATATGGCTAGCCCACTGCCACTTCAGCTTGCTAATCCTATGAGCTATGTCGATAACCTTGGTAAAACAAACAAACCACTATGAAATCTTTCTTTAACATCCAGCAGTACTATTTAGATTTTTTATAATTACCTCAATACAATGTTTATCCACTGCACTCTAAAGGCACATTGGGTATAAAATGGTCTCTCTGACTCAACGATTAAGCCTATCTCTAAACGAAGAACGTCTTCTCGACGGACAGACTTAGCGATCGCAGAGAGTGGATAGATGGAGGTAGAGATAACCAATCTTAAAATGCAGGAGTGTAATAAAGGTAGCAGAGGTCTACCACGACAGACTCATTGGTTACAAACTGTATCATAGTCAAAGAACGAACGGATTTGTCGGCCAACTAGTGCATAAATGACCGGACTATGGAATGACTTCAATAGAAAGTGCGCTCTCCCCGCCGTAGAATATCTAGCCCTGGACTGATCTCACAATTAATTGTAATTTAAGTGCGCTTGTGAGTCCTCGTTCACAGTAGCCTCAAGATTGCTATTGTAACACAAGTAGGTATACCCCTCTCATACATTGAAATAATCACATTTGTATTGCTAGGTTGGGCAGCGTTTGAAAACTACGTCGAGTCTTGTCGTCATCCATACCGCAATGCTTGAAAACGAAAGTTTTCAATAAGTGCGTCCTACCCGTCATGACCTACGAAGCTGAGACGTGGACACTCACGGTAGGGCTGGTCCACCAGTTTAAAGTCGCCCATCGAGCTATGGAGAGAGCTATGCTTGAGGTCTTTCTGAAGGATAGGATTCGCAACGAATACATCCGACAGAGAATCAAGGTTATCGACATAGCTCAAAGGATTAGCAAGCTGAAGTGGCAGTAGGCTGGCCATATTTCGAGAAGAACCGACAACCGCTGGGGTAAACGAGATCTTGAGTGGAGACCGCGACTTGGCAAACGTAGTGTAGGACGCCCTCCGTCCAAGTGGGATGACGATTTGCGAAAGACTGCTGGCAGATATTGGATGCGGCAAGCTGAAGACAGGGCGCTATGACGCTCATTAGGGGAGGCCTATATCCAGCTGTGGACTAATGTAGGCTGATGATGATGATGTGGATTTTAACAATGGTTTATCTCTTAGCTCAAGGCCGCTTTTGTAGCGTAGTCGAATGCCTATGACCAGTCCAGTAATGCACTGGGCTGATGTGATGATCATAAAAATGGGGCGGTGCAAAAATGCTGAGCCAGTTGCTAAATATAGCTTCAACCCTATCTATCTAACGTATTGAATACCAGCAGCACATACCCAGCCCGTACATTGTATACCAGTAGCACCACGTAGAGCCGGAATTTCTCCGGCACTCCTGGGATTCGCCCGGTCTTCGATGAAATTGGATTGTCAGCTGTACCTCTGTTTATCTTATTTACTCAAGTGTGTGAAGATGGTAACAATTCAGACAAGCGGAGATTGAATGTAACGGCTTTTATTCCACTTGGCATATTCCAAAAAGGCGAAAAGGCTTCTTTGAGGGATTTTTCAAACAATTCTAAAAATAAAATCAGGGCTGTTTATTTCCTTACAAAAGCATTAAGTTTGCTTGAAACCAACGTTTTACTCATACTACATGTTGACAATAATTTTAACAAGTATTTTCCAAAGAAAAATCTAGAGAGCCTACCCATCTACTCTCTAGATTTTTCCTCTTAAGAGGCAGGTATATAACGCCATTTTGTGAATAGGATAGGCATAGGATTTCTCGTTTAATAGAGCAGAGCGACGTTAGCTCAAAAATCAAGTTTAAGCTGTTTTTTTTATCACGACTTTTTTGCAAAAATAAACTAAAGGTGCCTGGATATTCTTCTATTTAATATAGTGATGAATGAAAAAAAATCTCGTGATTGATAGTTTAGGAGAAAAATTGTAAAAACTAAGAAAAGAGATGGTAGGTACTTTGGACAATTATTTCTGATATTTAAAATAGCCTTTTCTAATTTTCGAGCCGAAGGAGAATTGTATCCCATAGATTATTGTGTATTTTTTTCAAAGTTTCTGAGGTCCTAGTCAGCTCCTAGTCACCGGTAGAGAAGCTTGTTAATGTTTGGACTTCGAACAATCCGCTTGTACATAGGTACGAAGGAAGGTAGCTGGGTTTTAGTTGAAGGGGACTTGATTGGAGATCTTGAAGGATCTCAAAGCTAGCTCGGATATTCGGAAGCCAATTGATTTACTCTACTCACATGCTATAATTTCAATTGGTTTGGCGCTATATGCGATAAATTGTTAGTTACTGTAACAAATTTGTCTCTCAAAATCTGCTTAACACTTTCGTTGGCGTGGGTTGCAATTAGCAAATGAAAAAAGGTTCCTAATACATAATATTCGCAAAGCTATATGCAATAAATTGTTAGTTACTGTAACAAATTTGTCTCTCAAAATCTGCTTAACACTTTCGTTGCCGTGGGTTGCAATTACCAATGCAGGCCAGAAACCGAACGTTGTATTTAGTGCTCAACCGACTGCAAACTAGTCAGACGTGTCTCAGAAGAAGCGCTCGCTGCGTCAGCGTGGCACTGAACGCACGCTAATAAGTACATAATATTCGCTGGCGGATGCGAATAGATGTAAATAAATCACATATCATTTACTGGCCTACGTGTACACGCTTTCCGGCGAGTGACGCAATGGAGTGCGCCTGACATCATCGCTTCATTTAAATTAGCTGCTGATTGGGTGTGATGACCCGGCCTCTAACGTGTTAATCGACTTTCGGTATAAGAATTATAATACGACAATTTCGACCAGATTTTATACACATAAAATTGATGTAGTTACTAGTTTACTTAATACTTATCAAAATGAAGAAGAAGAAAGAAGAAAAGTATTTATTTTAACCCAAAGATACATAATAAAATGACTTACATACTAGGTACTATTACTACAAATAAAATTATACAGCGAAAAAATAAATGAAACAATAACATAATACATAAAAACGGGAAAAAAAGGGTCCCCCCACCCAGCATGTGTAGCATTCGGCGAAGCCCAACACTACGCTGGTTTATAATAAACGCAAAATCATAATAACATAGATTTTGATTATTCAATAAATAATCAAAGAATACAGATAATACAATACAATTGAAAACAACCTCAACAGCTTATAATGGTCCACTGATGGAAGCAAGCCTCCTCCAAAATTTTTATCTCATGAGGGGTAATGCCCATAATCTCCACGCTGGGCATGCGGGTTGGGGATCGCAGTTGGGTGGTAGATCTATTCTGCAAGAGGCGCTGCTGCCCGCCCCCCGGTGCATGTGCCCTTAGTCGCCTCTTACGACACCCACGGGAAGAGTTAGGGTGGTGCAAATTCTAAGCCGGCACCACACGGCTATTGCCATGAACAAGGCAGTTGAACACATACATAATATAATTTTGATGCTCTTTCCTGTAGAAGTCCTTTCCAAGAAACCTGTAATTGTTACCTACCTATCGATTCTTGACCGGAAGGACGTTAATATTAGTTATATGGATAATTTCTGACCGGAAGTCAAGAACAATCACGTGTCATCGTGTTGGTCTCTATTTATAGGAATAATGTTGTTTCTAGACAAGTAAGCATAAGCATGTAGAAAATAATACGAATTTTCTTTTATCTATTTCTGTTATAAAAATATTAACAAGGAAAAACATTTCTAAAATCCTATGGGATACAATATACAAAAATTCTGTCTGACTGATTCTAGTAAATAATTCTTAATGTTTCTGGAATTAAACAAAGCTTTTTTTGTACACAGTTTCCCATTTTTAGCAATTCTGATTCAAAGCTACAAACAAGTAATACATTGCATTAATAAAACGAAGTAGAACAAAACAAAGTCAAGTGTGAGTACAACATTATTACCAATGAGGTACAACGTTCATCATCATCATCATCATCATCAGCCCATATTTGTCCACTGCTGGACATAGGCCTCCCCTAATGAGCGCCATAGCGCCCTGTCTTCAGCTTGCCGCATCCAGCATCTGCCAGCAGTCTTTCGCAAATCGTCATCCCACCTGGTCGGAGGGCGTCCTACACTACGTTTGCCGAGTCACGGTCTCCACTCAAGAACACGTTTACCCCAGCGGTTGTCGGTTCTTCTCGAGATATGGCCAGCCCACTGCCACTTCAGCTTGCTAATCCTTTGAGCTATGTCGATAACCTTAGTTCTCTGTCGGATGTACTCGTTACGAATCCTATCCTTCAGAGAAACTCCGAGCATAGCTCTCTCCATAGCTCGCTGGGCAACGTTCAGTAACTTAAAAATATAAATAAAAACATTACAATTGAGTTTGATATCTATTCTAATATTATAAAGAGAAAAAGATTTATTTGCTTGTTTAAATTGAATAGGCTCCGAAATATGAATATGAATCCTACATTATTCCTTATGAACATAGACTATAATAATATACCCGTGCAAAGCCGGGGCGGACCACTAGTCTTAAGTAAAAACAAACAAAATTTAAGATCTTTTGTTGCAAATAAAAAGAAACTTAGTTTATTACAATAATTGCAAAATTTTATCATCAAACTAAAATAAGATCACTACAATTGTTTAGAATGGGACGCAATAGCATTTTACCGATTTCCATGAAAATTTTATGGCTCTCATGAAATTGCTTCTAAATTTTTCATCGATAAAATTTATATTTTGTCTGGAAATTTGAGTGCTCTTTTATGAGATATTATATCGTTTATCAGAAATTCAGAATACAATATAAAACAGGGTTTGCATCTGCTCCTTTCAATAATTACCACCTCAGTGATTGCGCGTTCGATTCCCGCCTCTCGACAAATATTCGTACTATCTGCAAATATTTTTTTCCGGGTGTTTTATAAGAATAGTAAAACATAATCTGTACTGGGTGAGTTTTACTTCAGGACCACTGAGTTTGAAACCGAGAGTTATCGAAAACTTATGTTAGGAGGTTTACGTGCTCGATTTTGATAATAATAAGTTCTTCATTAAAGAAGACGAATAACATTTTTAGTATTTATGAAAAAGAGAGTTTTTAAAAAAATGCATTTTTAGGTTCTTTGTTCGATAATAAATAAATAAATGTACTTCAATTCATTGACGTGTTGCCATTTAACTAACATCGCTAAGACATTCTCAAAGTTTGACTACTAATTTTATCAAAATAAGTTGTAAAGCACTCAAACCAACTGTGCTGCGAAAGCTTTGTACTAAGTTTTTACGTAATAGGGAAGTAAAGCTTAAGCTTACGTAGACGCAAGAACCGGTATAACCGGCTGTAACCGATGTCTACGATAACGGTACCTATATATATATATTAGTTATTACGACAGTCACAGCTGGCGGTGACTCAGCTCTGCATGATCTAGAATTGTCTAGTCTAGTGAATGCTCAGGTATTCTAATATTATGCAAACAGCAAGCCTTTAGGCTCTTAGCCATTAGACTAGGTCCTAGTATAATAAGATATTTTTAGTAGAGATGATGGTAAAAGGCCTGACGGCATGACTCTGATTCCTTGGAAGATGGGTCGGCCTTTAGTTTGGGATGCTATATGTGTAGATACCCTAGCACCTTCTCACCTTGCAGGGACATCAGTAAGGGCCGGCTCCGCAGCAACATCAGCGGAGTTCCTCAAACGGCGAAAATACGCTAGTCTTGACAGAGGTTACCTATTTGAGCCGTTTGGGGTGGAAACCCTAGGTCCTTGGGGTCCTGGGGCACACGTTATCTATAAAGATCTTACAAAACTACTAATAGAGTCCACAGGTGATCGGAATGCTGGTTTTTATTTCGGTCAACGAATTAGCATTGCCATTCAACGTGGCAATGCTGCCAGCATTCTGGGCACTCTGCCTTCTGGTGACGGCTTAGATTTTTAGAAATAAGTGTAAATATTAGTTGTAATTATTTTTTGCTGTTAAATAAATAAAGTATTGATTGATTATAAATATATCTGATTTTAATAAGATATTTTATAAAATGTTTTTAGGGTTCTGTGCCCTGGGTTACCAGACCTTATTACTAAGAATCCGCTGTCTGTCCCCCTGCCTATTTTTCCTCTACTTTTGTCGAGGCTGTATCTCTTGAACCGCAATAGATAGACAGTTTAAATTTTGACAGGGTTCAACAACAGGAAAAGAAAATAAATTAAGTAGTAAAGGGTTCCAATGTTGATACCAAGTTGAGACCGATCACTGAAGTTAAGCAATATCAGAGGCGCGGTCAGTGCTTGGATGGGAGACCGACATTTTGCTTTTCTCATTTTTTTAAATCACCTATTGTTGTCGGGCCCCTTTTGAAAAATAGTTATGTAGGATGGTTTTATTTTTATTTCGCGGCGCACAATGTACATCAGTTCAATATTTAGATAGAGGACACATAATACGAATTTAAAAAATATAAATATAAATTTTCGTTGAAAATTGCCCCATCGCGAGTTACGCACTATAAAACAAAAAAAAACTTAAAATAAAGCAACGCGGCACCTTTTGTCAATCGTGAGGGGTTGCGGGTTCGAGTCCCGTCGAAGGCGAAACATTTTTGAACATTATTTAAAGGAATTTTTATTTGAATATGATATCTCTTTCCAAAAATATAAATAACTTTCATTGTAAGCCGCGATTTTGAATAGAAATCAGTGTATAGATATGGAGTGACATCCTTTCGCGAAAGAGAAAAGTTAAACTTTGACCTCTAACTTTCCACCCATCCAAGCTCTTTATCAACAAAGCCAAAAACTTCTTAGTGCCAAAAAACCTACAGATTTTTCAACCGGAAATGTATTCAAACGACATCCGGAACCCGTGTCAGCAGACAGTGTCTACCGATTTACAGTTTCCGTGCCACTGATAAAGTAGCTTCCTCACTTTTTCGGGGAACCCCAAACTTTTGCATACGTCTTGTTTAGGAACTTATTTGTACTTTTTATATTTCTTGTTTAGCGTTTTCTTTGTTAACTTTTTATCAAGTTCTTTTTATGCATGTAAGGTAAGGGACCCTAGATTTAAAATGGCATTAAGTAAATCTAGGACAGACAGTTCAGTTTTGTTTATTAAGAAGTGATAAGGCCGCCCATTTTACTTGTAAGTAATGCTGAATGAGGCAAGCTGAAGACAGGATGCTATGGCGCCCATTAGGGGAGGCCTATGCCCAGCTGTGGACTAGTATAGGCTGATAATGATGATGTAAGGTTTCTTTGTTATGTCTGGAGTATAAAAAAACTTATTATAGATATCGGTTGATACCACCGTATCGTAGAATCAGCAGGTTTGAAGAATAGCTTTGCAGCTTTATAACGAGTGATTTGAAAGAAATACCAAATTAATTTCATTCGGCGAGATGGTAAGTAGGTACTACATTTAGCCATATTACTCATGTCAATCTGTCCCTATGTAGGTATTAAGCATACCTTTAAAACTATGCAAAGGATTTTGATGCGATTTCTTTAATAGATAGAATGATTCAAGAGAAAGGCTTGTGTACCCGGAGTGAAGCCGGGGTAGGTCACTAGTTTATTATATATCTACAATCTAAAAATATCTCTCGGTGTAGGCAATTAACTGATGGGTGCCGCGTGTTTTTGTAAATCGCCTAGGCATTCTACAAACTAGCAAAACCTATGATTTGGCGGAGATTGTACATAAAATCAGGCTTCTACTGGTAATGTGTATACGTTTCTTCTATAACTAACTTCTAGATATAAATTTAGGAAGTAAGCCATTTCCATTTATAACTGCGAGGTACAATGCAATATCGAGTTCTGTTTACTTCCCGGCGTTTCAAACTCCGACGTTCTATTGAACCAGTAAAATTTGTCTAGGATGGAGCGTTGGCAGAAAAATTTGCAATACATTGAATAAGCTTACGGACACAAAATTACGTTAGTTATGTTCTAAGATTTTTTACCTACTTATTAATCTATGTCGTTCATCTCAGTTTCGTAATTATATCAGCATTGGTTTTATTTCATTAAAATTATTAGTTTTATATAAAGCAACTTGCTAGTGGGTAGGCTAACAATGAACGACCCTGGACCCTGAAAACATAAAAACATTATTATTACTATTATTAAAAATGAAGTTGATTTAGATACTGGCTTATTTACCTCTTCATTAGTTTAGGAAACCCTTTGATTGCATTCAAACAGACTGACAGTGATTTAGACCTGCTCACTTCTTAATTATTTAAAAACATAAAAAAAATATGACATGCGAGAAAAAGATTAAAACAATTCTTAATTTTTTTAACTTAGTTATCTCTTAAAAATATTACCAACTTTTAGGTTTAAATTCTTGTCAAAATAAAAAGGAATTTTTATGTTTATGTAACGTACATAAAAAAAATGGCCATAAAAACATACAAAAGAATATTAAATCCTTAGATATAATTGAATCAATGATTCAAACCTAGAGGAGGTGGGTCAAAAAGTAATTAAATAAATTTCCATCGCATAAACTTGATCTTTTCTGCTATCTCTACATGACATAACCTCAAAACAATATGCCACGGGATCGTTTCACCCCGACACACTCGCTAGCCACAATTTCTGTCTCGAAAATTGCACGCTGCAAACTGTCTAGTCTAGACCCAGCTATTCTTTGATCAAAATATCATATTTTGTGGATATTTTACTTCTTTCCGTTCAAAACTTTACGCGCAAATATTTTTGTTGGCAACTTTTCTGTGTTCTCTGTTGATTGCCTGAAAATTTGTTTTTCTTTAGTGAAAATATGAGCCAATGTTAAGATTAATTCAGATTAATTATAAGATTAATTTCATTTTTTAAATGTCTATTGTGTGCTTCCAATACATCATGGTTCGTAGCTAACCCTCTTATATTCTGAATGAATTATTTATACATATACAGTTTTCATTGTCAAACAATATTACTTAATGACTGCAACTTCAGCAAAAAAACCGCCCACCTGAAACCAAAAAAGTATTATTGCCTACTAGATACGCAAGTACTTCCAAATGTTGCCTGGAACAGTTCACTTCTCAGCGATAAGGCAGCCCATTGTACCTTTCTTATGAAATGTCTCATTAAAACGTTCTGGTGCGTAATACATTTTTTTCGTACGGTATTGTATTACGTACAAATTGGTAAAGTAACCATAATCATAGATAATAAACAGAACAGACGAGAAACTCGACGCATAGTTTCGTTACCTACATGTATAAGTAGATAGTATCCAATTGAGCTCAGTGGCAATGATCGTGCAATGGCACGACGCGGGGTCAAGGATCTTGTAGAACAACCAGCACAGATCCGATGAGCTGCGTAAGTAAACTCACATGGGAAATACGTATTGTGGACACTGTTACATTGAAGTTACTCAAATATCAAATATCAATAACGTTTATTTCTTTAAGCTTACAAAATAAGCACTTAGACAAGTCAAATTTTATACTATAAACAGGTTTATAAATAGTCATCATTATCAAATAAGAAATATGATGTTATTGATTTTATTCGCTTCAATTTTTTGTCCACTTGTGGAAGAAGCGAAAAAGAAACCACTAGTAAGTTTTATAAAACTTAAAATTAATACATAATCTCAGTCTAAACATAATCTAATTTGTATATAACTCAATATTTATATAAAACTAACTAAGCTTAACATTATATCCCTTATATACCATTGTCGGTGTGGAACTGAGCGACATCTGGCCAAGCATTTACATCATTGATGTAATCATCTATGGAGTAATAGGCTTTCTTTATAAGATTTGAATATAATATTTTACGTATACTAATGGTATACGTCTACCTAAAGCTATCTAGAACGAATATTAAGATATAACGATCATCATCATCATCAGCCTATATTAGTCCACAGTTGGCCATAGGCCTCCCCTAATGAGCGCCGTAGCGCCTAGTCTTCAGTTTGCCGCATCCAGGATCTGCCAGCAGTTTTTCGCCAACCGTCATCCCACCTGGTCGGAGGGAGTCCTACACTACGTTTGCCGAGTCACGTTCTCCACTCAAGAACACGTTTACCCCAGCGATTGTTGGTTCCTCTCGAGATATGGCCAGCAAATTGCCACTTTAGCTTGCTAATCTAAGATATTATGATACACACACAGGGTGCTGTTGAATTGGTGTTGCAATTGTGTTATATGTTGTGTATTCTATGTTGCTATGGTAGTTCTAAATAAATTAATAAAATGCTGGACATGTAAAAATCAATGCAAATAAAAAATATTAGCTTAGTTTTTTATAAGCATTCTTGGGAATCTCGCCTTGGGACAAATATTTGTACGATCTGCAGGTATTTGTTCCAGATGTTCTGGTCGCTTCTATGTATAATAAAAAATATCTATTTATGAAATTAATTGTAATATTTTATATCAGTTATCTAATACTCATAACAGAAGCTCTGCTTAGCTTGGGGCTAGATAATGATGTATGAATTGTCCAGCATTATTTATTATTATTAAAAAAATTAAAAATATTTAATATTATTGTTACAATATAACAAATATTATGTATATCAAATAAAATTTAAACAAAGATTGTACCAACAACACCACCTGTTTGGCGCATGGCAATTCTTACCTAGATGTTTTAAAAAGTATCCTGTCTTTTTATTAATTCCCTTTGCATTATTATATAGTATGTGTACTGTGCCTCGTTGAGGCGGTCATGCTCGTAGCCACAATCCTTATGGACTGTCTCATCTATGTCTTACGAATGGCGTTGCACCCGCATTCTGCGTCCACTGCCCTTACCCTATCTACGCTGCGTTAAGGCAGGTCGCGCTTTTTTTCTCACAGCAATTTAAGGGCCTAACCAACTCCATTTTTTTTAAAAAGGACAGACAAAGGATTTCGCGTTCATAGGAGCGAGACAGGGCATAGCAACGCAAGCCCTAAAATCAAGTTTATATTCTATTTTTATTAATTAGGACTTTATTTGAAAAAACCAAAACATATTAAATGTTCCATATATTAAGTGCTATTACCATGCTTATTCTCAAGATCTTACCTTATGTATTTATTGAGAAATTAAGGTTTTAGTAAAAATTTAGAGGTAACTTAGCAATTTTTTTCTATAGTGAAAATTTTATGGAATCGTGTTTTCGAAACGTATGATCGATATTGTAAGTACAATAACACAATAAGTTTATTTCCAAAAAGCTTATAAATACACCTTTATGAACAAAAAGTTACTTAATTTAATATACTTCAGTGGTAATAACTTACAATACAATACAATTCTTTATTAATAACGCCAAGTTACAAGTCAAGGTATGTAGGTACTTAAAAATTAAAGATTAACAATGACCCCCGCACTAGGCTAGGCCTGTTTCGCGGGATATCGAGTGCATAGTTAGTTTGCCATCATAAAAAGTCATTATAATAAGTTCTGAACTTTACCATAATATAAATTTCAAAATTAAATATTTAGTAATTTGGAATAAGGTATTTCGATCTGACGGAGTTAGTTTGAGGCAGTAAGGCACTTAAGTATTACGTTTATAAGAACTAATTTTGATCAATATGTAGACAAAGTATAAGCCAATTGTAATATTTAATTGTGTGAGTGCTATTTAATTGTACTATTTAAAAAGGAAGTTGAAATTTAAAGGTTAAAAAGTCAATTTATAAGTTAGTCTTTTCACCCGGTGTCATTTAAAATATCCAAAAAATAAATAAAGTTCGGGCGCCAGACTACCGGTGTAAAATTTGAGAATAAATTGCCAGGGATAACTTCAGCTAGCACAGGCCTTTAATCTTAGGGCAGGGACTCCGAATAAAAGAGATCACAAACAGTTCATCTTAAATTTATTCGGTAGCTTAATAAGTAGAAAAAGAATTCTATAACTTGATGCAACAATCTGGATCAGATGGCAGAATGAACCTTATTATCTGTTTAAAACATTTCAAACGTTTTTCTAGACTTTGTAGCTAAAGTACTGAGTTAAATGAGACGACCGATGTGGCGCGGTGGGCGAAGGTCTGCCTGCGACGCAGAAGGTTGCGGGTTCGGTTCCCGCCTCGGGACAAATGTGTGTACGATCTGCAGACATTTGTTCAGGGTGTTCTGGTCGTTTTCTATATTTATAATAAAAAATATCTATCTATGTATTGTATTATAATATGTATATCAGTTATCTAGTACCCATAACACAAGCTCTGCTTAGCTTGGGGCTACTAGATAATGCTGTGTGAATTGTCCGGCATTATTTATTATTAAATAACTCACTATTTTAACTACTCGACTTTTCAGGGCCATGTCCTTACACCCCCAAATTAGATTGACTTGACTTATTTGTAATTGGCAAATGTCTGGTTTGCCACTTTTCTAAAAGTTTAGTATAAGTGATATCTGAATGAGACGTTTTCCAAAAAACGAAATTAATCCTGTTGGCTTTAGAACTCAAAAGATGGATGGGATCTTTCGCGGAAGAATAAAGGTTGTCATTTGGATTTCACGTCAGCATGGCGATTGTTGTCTACGGTAGAATAGACAATTTGACATAGCATCGCCATACATTGCGTACATGATTGAAGTTGAAGGACTGCTGCGTTTCAAACAATTTACGAATTCGATGACGAAGTGACGTAATTTTTCTCTATTCTACCCTAGACAACAATTCCCGTGCTACGACTGCAATGCACTTTCTATGCCAGTTTAATTTGACAAGTTTTAGACTTGTCAGCTCTTTACAATATCTTTACTGTGTGTGTTTACGTGTTTTTTATTTATGTTAGTCTCTAAAGTATTCATTATATGGACTCTAATTAAGTAGGTACCTTTTTGTACACTTTCTTTGTTACCTGAAATAAAGTATTATTATAATTATTATTATTTACAGTTTGGGTACATGAAATTTTATTAAAATATTCCGTAGCATTCTCTGGGAAGAAATTTGGCATTGAGTGGAACGAACCCTTTTAGAAATTCAGAAAACGCAATGAAAAAAGAGATCCCCTTCGATACATGGAAGGGCCATAACGTATAGTTAGTATGAAAACTTCATATTCTGTGGCCAGGTTGGTCGGCCATGTTATGAAGTCATATTGTTTTAGGTTATACAGGAAAATTACGTAGATAGGGCCTATCTATAGACTGTAGATCAATGAGAAAACGGCTTGTCGCGTGTAGAGATATCAACGTACAGTCCGTATATACAGTGTGGAAATTAAACTCAGGCCCTGGAGGGAAACTACTTAAAATCCTTAAGCTAGCTCATTTTACTTAAAGGAGACATTCCTTTATTTTTAAAAAGAAACAAATCTGCATTAAAATATTTTTTTAAACTCGCTTGCTTCGCCCGGGACTCGAACCAACTAAAATTTAAAAAAATAAACACTCTTTATTTTATTATACTAATCGGTAGTATTAATATTCAGGATAAAGTTTCTCTAAAAAATATTTGGTTACTGTTCACTTTTAACAAGTAAAAGACACGTAACAGTTCTGTTATCTCTCCAACACAACACGATTAGATGGCCTGCAAGAAGTCCAGACCTGACGCCCATGGACTTCTTTTTATGGGGTCATGTAAAAAATGTTGTTTATGAAACTTGCTATGAAACCGTTCAAGAGCTAAGGATTGCGGTAGAAAATGTTATCAGGGGCATACACCACAACACTTTGCTGAAGGCTACAAGAAATGAATTTCAACGGCGACTAATGTTGTGTAGCCGGAACGACGGGGCTCATTTCGAACAATTTATCAGTTAAATAATTTAAGTGTTACAAAATTGATAGTAAAATAAAGTTGATGTTAGATTTAACGATTATTTTTATTTTTAAGACCAAATGTTTGTTACAGAAACTTTATCCTGAATATTAATACTACCGATTAGTATAATAAAATAAAGAGTGTTTATTTTTTTAAATTTTAGTTGGTTCGAGTCCCGGGCGAAGCAAGCGAGTTTAAAAAAATATTTTAATGCAGATTTGTTTCTTTTTAAAAATAAAGGAATGTCTCCTTTAAGTAAAATGAGCTAGCTTAAGGATTTTAAGTAGTTTCCCTCCAGGGCCTGAGTTTAATTTCCACACTGTATAGTCCATGGTAGAGACTTGTTTTCGAGAGGTAAACATGGAAACTGCTCCGACTTAGCAGCATAAAACAAACATCTTCAGAAAGTCGGTGCCAGACAAAGTTTGCATATCGTTACGCGGCCGATAAGCCTTTGTTATACACTTCTTGTCACATAGTGTATACGCTTCCTTATTTCTGCCTATGTAGCTGTTTTGTAATGAGCCTTTGCTTTTATGGTGGTAAGTTTTGAAGTTTTCTGTGTTTATCGCTTTTTGCTGGAGATCTCGATCTACCTTATTACGACCTCACTACTTACGATTCACCATCATCATCATCATCAGCCTGTACCAGTCCACTGCTGGACATAGGCCTCCCCTAATGAGCGCCATAGCAAACTGTCTTCAGCTTGCCGCATCCAGCATCTGCAGTCTTTCGCAAATCGTCATCCCACCTGGTCGGAGGGCGTCCCACACTACTTTTGCCGAGTCGCGGTCTCCACTCAAGAACACGTTTACCCCAGCGGTTGTCGGTTCTTCTCGAAATATGGCCATTAGTCATTAAAAATGTACGATTAGTCATTAAAAATACTTATTTATTTGTCAGATATGAACTGAATGGGACAGCGTGATATTTTCACTACCATTTTCTATACGACTTATACATTATATTAATGCTATGATCAGGTTTAGTGGGCGCAAAACTCGAGTATAAGCTATTGGGATTAAAAGTTTTTTTTTTGTTTGTTTTTTACTGAAATCATCAGTCATTCGTCCTCTCACATAAAGACTCGACTTTTTGGTGTTCCATTTATAAAAATGGCTCACTCTAGTACTTTTTATGAAAAATCCTTCACTGTACGAGCTATCCGTCTATGGAATGCTATGAAATCCTCTGGACATCAGACGTCCAAAATCACTCCCTATATTCAAGAAACTGCTTCATCAGTATTATCTATCCGTGTAACAAGCAAATTCTTTTTTTTATGTGTAAATTTATCACTAGTATAATGCAAAATAGAAAACAATAACTGCATTTTTATTTTTTTCAAAAATCTTTTACTTTTGACGGTAATGGACCCGAATGATTTAAAAAAAACACCCTGTATTATTGAACCAATGGAGTCTGTTGCTGATAAGGATCAATCTTTGCAAATAAATGTTTTACTAAAAATTAATGGAAATTAATCCTGATTACCATAGAACTCAAAAGATGAATGAGATCATGTTCACGCCAAATCTACTAAACGTATCGATATGAAATTTTGGGTAGATGAAAATCTATACCTGAATTAACACATTTACTATCACTTTTTATCCTATCGAAAGCAACGACAGTGCAGCAGTACAGTAGACAGCAATTAGAATTCAATATTTGAAGCAATCGAACTCATCAAACACCCACTATACCACCAAAGTCATCAGGACTCGAACTCACGATCTTCTTGGTCTCGACGCTCGATAAGCCACCGTAGTTATCACTAATCTTCACAAACATCAACTTTTACACATATCTACTAAACAACCGGAAGTATGACACATAATGGCTCAGTGCAATGTCCTGCAAAAGCGGTAATTCCACATTTTATACCATAACCGCCATAATTGGTATGACCAGCGCGAGTTCGTGACGTCACGATTCACCTACGACCGCTCGTGAGCCGTACCTAAGTACCTATTATTGTATTGTACCTTAAGTACTTTATATACCTATAAGTACATAATCAAGTGTAGGTGACTAGGTGCTTGGATATAAAGACAAGCCTATGCAAAGTAAAAACATGTGCAGTAAAGATAATGCACGGTGGATTTTTGGATTGGGCAGTAAGGGAAAGTACCCTTAACGCTTTTTTCACGTTTTTTATAGAAATTTTCAACCAAAATCATAGATTTTCTTTAAAAAATACAGTTGGCAAATAAATGAGCACTTTACAGAAAAAAAAAAAAATTGCAGTCGATCCTATTTCTTATACTTACTAATTAAAAACTTCTTATATTCTACTGATGTTGGAGTAATAAAAAAAGCAGCAAAAAAACCATATCTAAAATAATCTATATATATAAAAATCAATTGCTGTTCGTTAGTCTCGCTAAAACTCGACAACGGCTGAACGGATTTATCTTATCTTGGTCTTGAATTATTCGTGGAGGTCTAGGGAAGGTTTAAAAGGTGAGAAAAATTCGAATAATTGCCGGGAAAATCCTCAAAACCCGTGCGAAGCCGGGGCGGGCCGCTAGTTTAATAATAAAATAATTTAACGACTAGTTTTATTAAAACATTTTTAAGTAACCTTAACCCCAGCACCCATACCAAGCTCTGCTTAGCTTGGGGCTAGGTAATGCTGTGTGAATTGTCCAGCATTATTTATTTATTTTGAGTGTCCAGCATTTTTAATGAAGTCGATCAAGGTCGTCATTATAAACGAAATTAAAAGTTGACCCATAATCTTGATAGTCTTAAAAATGTTTCTAACGATGACTCAGTACAAAAGTTGCGAAAAATAACATGATTTACTTAAATAAACGCGTAACAAAGCACCTGTCGAGTCGAAAAGACATCATCTATCACTTCGAGGACTGTAATGAAAAGCGATATGAGAACGGTATGAAAACGGTACGAGAATAAAACGGTTTGGAAACGAATATAGATAAACTTTGCGTTTAACTTTGTCTTTAGTATTATAAAAATAATACTAAAGACGAAGGAAGTCAAGTGAAAAGTAAGGGAACGTAATCTAGTCTTAGGTATTTATAAAACCTAGTTGAAAGGGCTAACAAATGATGCCATTGCTTGAAAAGGATAGGCATAGGATTTCGGATTTCCTTTATAGGAGTGGGACAGAGTAGAATGGCGTGTGTATAAATCTAGTTTGTGCTTATTATATTAAAAATAATAGGAATTTTGAAAATCTAACACACACCGTCTGCTTTATATTCTGTTTGTTTACTGTATAAAGTATCAAGGCTTATTTTAAAGTACTTATTGAATAGCGACGATTTATTTTACAGTTTAGAGCGACCGTAGGATTACTTTTATATTATCGTATTTTCAAAACGTTATAACATCTATCTTGAACTGTAGTACAAGAACTTGTAAGAGGCGACTAAGTGACATACACCGGGGGGCGGGCAGCAGCGTTTCTTGCAGAATAGATTTATGATTAGGGATTTATTTTATTACCCCCCATGAGATATAAGTCAATAAGGCGATTATCAGGGGCCTGTATCCAGCAGTAAAACAATATAGGCTGCTGAGGTCAGGTGAGGTAACAAGTGAGCAAAACCGCGGGCGTAAGCTTGTATTCAATAAAATAACAAACATTATTTCAAGTTTCATCTCCCTATTTTCATTGGCAGAATATCACACAACTGATAGTAAATTATTTTATTTTAACATTGTAACGTTCCTCGGCATCAAACCATAGATTACCTCCTATTGTTAAGGAGTTGCGTAACATTTTGCGAGACCAGTGAATTGGCGGCATTGTGTTGCAATACTCAAGTCAAATAGATGTAATACCGATTCCACGTACCTGATAATAGAAATAAAAGGCCTGGACAAGTTCCAAAGAACGTAAACACTTTTAGGACCTATTTCATAGTCTACTGCCAAACTATAAAATTGGTCATACAAGGGTCAGCTCATTCAAAATGTAACTTTACTAACACAACTCACACATAATTTCTAGTGGTAGAATTTCTATGGGAAAGAAAAACAACGTTAATAATATTTAAATGCTTATATTTTCTAAATTTTACAACACAAGTCAACGTAATAAAAGACTTAAAAGGCTTTCATGGTAAGTACCTAGGCGCAAAAAAATACAAATTGTCGTAAGCGCGTTTCCGTATCCTCGACCTCACCTCTTCTCAACTGCCTATAAGGTCCACTTCTGGACGCAGGCCTCACCTAATAACCGCCTTATTAGTTTCTACCGTAGCCTGGTGACAGACGGACAGACATACCTACAGACAGACAGACAGACAGTCGGACGTACGGACAGCGGAGTCTTAGTAATAGGGCCTCGTTTTACCCTTTGGGTTTGGAACCCTACAAAGAAGTTTCAAATACGACTGTATTATAATGCTACATGTTAATTCATTATCATCATCTTCATGAGGATGTTATACTAGGATTTTTAGGTTACTATTTGCCGGTATATAGTATTTATTGATTATTCGCTGCTGAGCGGAAAACTACATTATGAAGATGATTACTAAAATACTGACCGGAATTATGTAGTCATGGACCCCATTTACAGATCTTGATCAATATGGTTATTGGTAAATTAGTAACACTACGTGAACTGCAGTTTTTGTCCATCACGACCTCTGTGGCGCAGTGGGCGAAGGTCTGCCTGCGACGCAGGAGGTTGCGGACTCGATTCCCGTCTCGGAACAAATGTGTGTACGATCTGCAGTTCAGGGTGTTCTGGTCGTTTTCTATGTATAATAAAAAATATTTATCGATGTATTGTATTATGTACCTATAACAGTTATCTAGTACCCACAACAAAAGCTCTGCTTAGCTTGGGGTTAGATAATGCTGTGTGAATTGTCCAGCATTATTATTTATTATTATTTATCATAACAAACACGATTGTGAAGACGCCAGGTCTAATTCTCAATCTAAGTATTGGGAATAGGTACTCCTCTCGATTCAAAAATCGTTTGTTAAAGAGGTTTTATTTCAAACTTAACTTAAAATCGGCTCGGCCCTGAATCAACACTAGGCGATAGAATATACCCGTGCGAAACCGGGGCGGAGCGCTAGCATGATATAAATTATCTGGCCGTCTCCCATTGCAACACCCTGAATGACAGCATGATGATGCTGGCCGTCTCCCATTGCAACATTTGAATGGGTACATTTATGTGTATTCTCTATTAATTTTATAATCAAAAAGGTCTGACAAATTATAAGTACCTAGGTACTATAGAACTAAATAAAAATGCGAAAACGATACAGAAATGCTGTAAGTCGGTCGTTATACTGCTTTGATATGTTACTTGGGCTACCATGATGCAATAAAAAAATAAATTATAAATGATAACTACTTTTCATTTTAGTACCCTGTAGCCCTAAGATACTTATTTACTCCATCGTAAGAAAGAAAAGAATCATTGAAATCTAATAAAATTCTAACTACAGGAGTTACAATACTAAGAGTCGATATTTATGAGTGAAGAAGGATCCTCAAATAAAACTTAATCAAAAACTATTCCAATAAAATTTTCCGCGGAACCCACAAGTGGGCAATAATAACTTAGCAGTCCCATACTCCATCCACATCAGCCCAAACTTTATGTAAACATACCCACGATAACGGGTATCAGTTACTTTACTATTGATTTTTACTCGAAACCTGATATCATTTGAATAGGATGATTTTATTCATAGAAACCTTGTGTTAGAAGATAAAAATAAACTGGGTTACTGGGTTTTTCCTACATTTACATTTAACGTTATATTCAAACAAATTTCTTTATTTACCAACTTATCGGGGCTCTGTAAAATATCAGAATATTTTTATTTGTTGAACTGAATTCCATCGAACCTTTGATTGCGAACATAAAACGGTAGTTCTGTAGTATATAGTGTTCTTACTCGATGCCTAGTTTGTCTAATTTCATTCAATCATGTCATATGGTCTTCTTTTGTGGGGTGATTCTGCTGATTCCAATAAAATATTTGCACTACAAAAATTAGCAGTAAGAGCTATTTATAGACTTGGGCCGAGAAAAGTCTCAGAACAGTTCAAAGACATTGATATAATGTCAATACCTTTACTCTATATATATCTGAACATTATGCATACTAGGAAACATTTCTTAGATATAGTATGCATGCGGATTGTCACCGATATGAAACGCGACGTATATCAATATCAATATCAATATCAATAACGTTTATTTCTTTAAGCTTACAAAATAAGCACTTAGACAAGTCAAATTATATACTATAAACAGGTTTATAAATAGTCATTATTATCAAATAAGAAATATGATGTTATTGATTTTATTCGCTTCAATTTTTTGTCCACTAGTGGAAGAAGCGAAAAAGAAACCACTAGTAAGTTTTATAAAACTTAAAATTAATACATTATCTCAGTCTAAATATATGTATAGATAAACTTGTTCAAACTACTACAAGGTTTTTGAACGTAAGTAAGTCGTTTGTAGTGAATTGCGTTAGATTTTACAATACGTTGTCTGAACATATCACCAAACTAAATAAAATATCTAAGGATTTTTGCTATAGTACTTACCCGCACTCTGGGAATCTCTAAGAAATGAATTAAGTTCCCAATTTTTTTTTAGTTTTAGTTGGTAAGAGCACACCCGTACGGCGGGGGGCGCGGGTTCGTGTCCCGCCGAAGTCGAAAATTTTTGGGAACTTATTTCATTTCTTAAATTCTGTTTGAAGAAGACCCTACAAGAGAAGGCTCATTACTGTACCTACCAATTTAAGATTTCCTCTCTGATACCTAGAAATTTTTGGAATACTAACTACTTCTTATCAATGTTATTACGAACTTGACGAATTCTTCAATGATAATTTTAGCGACTCGTGATATTTCATAATAGGTATATAATACATGGGCTCCCCTAATGGGCGCTATGGCGCTCATTAGGGGAGGCCTATGTCCAGCAGTGGACTGGTATTGGCTGATGATGATGATGATGATATAATACATTGATAATAAGTAAGTTCATCATAATTAGAAAGGCATGATACCTGGCCAGTCTTTCATTGCAACAACCTAAATGGGTACATACTGTCAACATTTAATTAACACTCACATAATCACGAAGATCTGATGACTGTATAAATACAATACATAAATAAAAATACTGAAATTAATTGTGTTTATTAGAAACATTATAATGGTTCTTTATTTTGTCTTTTCTAAGTGCATTGTGGAATGCCTTTTGAATAAATCAATTTGAAACTTGAAAACTTAATTTTTTTGGAGAATGTTTTGAATTTTACGTTGTCGTTATATAAAATCCTGAATTATTATTCGTCTGACTACATTCTCATGTGGCCGACGATGTATCACGAAGGTCTAGAAGATACTCACATACTCTCGCCTTGAAAAGACTGTATGTAACTGCTACGGATTATACGATTTTTAACTGTATTCGAAAAAGGACGAGGTTTTATGTTCGTCATATTTTTATGTATGATTGTCGATTTTACCGACAGAATAATATGGAATGATTTTCAAATTCTTTCGCTATTGGCCCCGTTAAATTTTATTCTCAAGATTACGAGTATTTGTCCTAACTTAAAAACGGTGTAAAGTTAAAGAGTTCGAAGTAAGTTCTAGCTTATTTAAAACAATCAAATTTAGTTATTGTTATTCGAAAATATGCATGACTTTGTTTGAAAACCTCATCTTATCGACTTGTCTTTTGACGTACTTTATGGTGCCGAAGTGCCTAAAGTTAATTTTGTTACGAATGGAATAATAATTATTTTTAAATTATGTGATATCCCGTTCGTCCCACTAATACGCATCTATGACGATTGGTGGTACAAACGGGACATAATTTAATTCAGATTATTAAAATCCTATTTGTCTTAGTGGGACATAGCCGGTGGGACATCTTTAACCTAAGGATTTTTTGTTATTTTTTGCATCTCTAAGAAATGAAATAATTATTTCATTTCTTAGAGATGCCCAGAGTGCGGGTAAGCACTATAACAAAAAAATCCTTAGCATTTAGCAACGGCAACACCTCTCGTCAAACGAAAACTAAATGTAACTTTAGTCTTTGAACATTGGAAACTTTAATGTTTTTTCTGTAGGTGGAGTCACCAGTCCATAAGAGGTCCCAAAGATTTTCTACAACTACCGACTGAGACTTCGAGGCTTAGTTGATTAGATAGAATACACCCGTACTAAGGGTGGGGCGCGGGTTCGAGTCCCACCGAAGTCGAAAATTTTTGGGAACTTATTTCATTATCTTTAACTTACTTCAAAATTTGTGCAGGTCTTATCAATTTGAAGCGGGTATTATTTTTTATATTTCAAAAGCCATCTACCACAAGTACCCAATACATTAAAGCTCACACCATTTCATAAAAGCCATATCCTGTACAACGTACATAAAAACAAGTGGCTATTTAGATTCAATGTGCGCCTTACTCCCCATAACATTACATCATTTCTTTGTTCCGTGGTTATGGACCGAATTAAAAATTTACCTTTATCGTCCGTAGGTAAAAATTTACCATAATAGTCCGTGAAAATTTACCTTTTGTCTGTGGGGTCTGTTTGATTTGCTACACGCAGAGAATGGTTGGGGCTGAATCAAGGCCGTGGGTTATTTGATCATGGTGGCCTCGATTCTGTATGCTATGTAGAAAGGGCAAAATAGTCGTTGATTTCAGAGATATTTCATTGGATTTCGATAATGTAGTAAGTGATATGTCTACAATTATGAAATGCAAAAAATATAATAAGGCAAGTTTGTTGTGGAAAACCTTTGGATTTGCAGGCCCCATTCAGTCACTCTTTTATTAAATACGAATTTTATTAAAAAAGTACCTTTTCCCTGAATATTCGTTACAAACATAAAACAGAGAAATTTTTATTAATGAAGATATTTAATTTTTTTACGTACCTATGTTCTTAGATAAATTTATGTCAATGCTCGAACGATTCTTAAATTTCTTTCGCTATTATAAGTGTAGAGGATTATCGTGAAATGGTCCTGTAAAAAAACCACAATGATAACTATGATAAAAAGTGTAAAATTAAGGGTTTAGAAAACGTTATATTTTTTTGAATACGATTAATTTACATACCACACCATTGTAGAATTTCAAAAACTCATCACACAAGCGCTGGCTGCCAGCTTTTTACGTAAAGCCATGACAAATAAAACCCGTTTTGTTTGTAAATAAAGCCTAGGTCATTCTCCTCAGTTCGCGGTATAGTTAACGCCATTGTTAAAAAGCCTAGTTCATGGGGTTCAAGGCAATAGGTTGCTTGGAGTTCCATAACGAGTTCAGAGAACCTGTCAGGGCCTGTATTCTGATTTCCGATCACTTTAATTTAATAATAAATAAATAAATAATGCTGGACAATTCACACAGCATTATCTAGCCCCAAGCTAAGCAGAGCTTGTGTTATGGGTACTAGATAACTGATATACATAATATAATACAATACATAGATAGATATTTTTTATGATACATAGAAACGACCAGAACACCCTGAACAAATGTCTGCAGATCGTACACACATTTGTCCCGAGGCGGGAATCGAACCCACAACCTCCTGCGTCGCAGGCAGACCTTTGCCCACCGCGCCACAGAGGTCGTCGATATGACAGTGGTATTGTCGCAAAATCTTCCAAAGATGTAAAAAACTCTAGATAGTGCGTGCGGTGCTATTTGCGAGGAGATATTGATAGAATGGTTTCAATCTTGACACTTTTGACACGCGTCCATCTGTAATTTCTTTCATCAAAGGTAAAATGCCAAAATTCGTCATTCTGAGGTTATTGTTATGGTGCAAGCGTTTTAAAATGTTTTGACCTGTAGGTATTCTGAGGGTGAAACGAATAATTTGTTGCAATTTGGCCCCTGTTTGCAAGCTTTTTTTAGTGATTTTGTATACCTTTAATATTAGAATTTAATAAATAAAATAAATGAAAATGTTTTATTTCAGACAATATAGAGAGTCCATAGATATTCGAGATTAAGTTGTAAACACATTAAAACAAAAACAAAATAGGCACCCCGGTAGAAATGGATGATGAATCGAGGATGATAAGTCAATGAAATAGCTTCCTTCAGTGATCACCCTCCGCACCAGACACTTCCAGAGTGGAGATGTTAGGCACTCTGCCACAGTTTTTAGAATAATAATTCTTATTTTTATTAATTTACGAAAAATTAACATATCTTTCGTGAATTAATAAAAACAAAAATATTGTGAAATATTGTGTTTCACGAGTATCGTATTCGAGAGTCGAGACCCTAGGTCCGTGGGGTAACGAGGCTCTCCGGGTTTTCAAAAAATTATCTGAGCGTCTGGTCGAAGCGACGCGTGACCCGAGAGCTGGTGAGTATCTGGCACAGCGCATCAGCATTGCTATACAGCGGGGCAATGCAGCCAGTGTCTTAGGCACGCTTTCAACTGGTATTGATATGGATCAGTTGAGCTACCTGTAGATTGTTTGCAACAGTTTGCAGATAGCTTAATTGTTTCTATTGTAAATACTAGTTTTAATTTAAATTTGTTTTTTGTTTGTTATTTTCTTTCTGAATAAAGATTAATTAATTATATATGTAACCTTATTATTTTTACCAAAATAAAGACCTTGAAGTAAAACTTGAACAAGCTTGACAATTTTCTAGCTGTCTTACTTTCTACTTATGATTATGTTCATGAAAATTTAAATTAATTGAAGTTTTAATATTTATTTGTACCTATAAAACACTACCTACCAAAATCTAGTAAACGTTTAATCTGTCTGCCTTTTTAAACTTTAATGTTCCTGATTTGACCGACAACCGCTGGGGTAAACGTGTTCTTGAGTGGAGACCGCGACTCGGAAAACGTAGTGTAGGACGCCCTCCTACCAGGTGGGATGACGATTTGCGAAAGACTGCTGGCAGATGCTGGATGCGGCAAGCTGAAGACAGGGCGCTATGGCGCTCATTAGGGGAGGCCTATGTCCACCAATGGACTGGTATAGGCTGATGATGATGATGATGATGTTCCTGATTTCTATTGAAATTTTTACCGATTAATACCTCCTGAGCTAAAAAAAGCTCAGAATTCATGTTCAACCGTTTTAGTATAGTACAAATACTCTTAAAATATGGTTCTATAGTTTTCTTTACGGAACTCGTGTAATACACGAAGCATCAAAACTTCTTTGCCTATATTAAAATGAACAATAACACTTTTTGTTAGTTTTTCAATCAAACATAATTGCTTTATCAAGATGGATCTTATCTGGTCAATTTATTGAACAATTTATACATACCTATCAAAGTGTTAAAAAAAACTACCAAGGTTGGGATATCATCTATGGTTATGGTTCAGAATCATCTTTGCCAAAAATTAAACTGTAGGAAAAACTTTTAGATTAAAGTCATCAAAATGTACAAATTTATCGACGGAATTTATAATTTTCTGTAATTACAATTATTTATAAATAATATCGGGCACTCTGCAGCACAATATCCTAAATTAGAACGAATCCGTTGATGATGATTGGATGATCAGTCACACGATAATCGTAAAATAGTCCGTTACTAAAGCTGTCTCCTAAATGAAAACCATTTTAAAATCCAACAATGGGGCACAATCGGTCCTACTGAACGAACAAGTGAACGAATGAACGAAGCCTGGACAAAACGCGGTATCTCCGGAACGCAGCCGACTGAGTTCGGAAATTTAAACGATTGCCATTTAAATTTAGAACCTTTTGTCAACGGATTTTTATCGAAACGTTTTTAATCGAATGATCATAAAATCTGGGCATTGGACGAAATTCATCGTCATTCACCTGTGTAAAAGAGAATTTTGTAAAATCTATTCTCTATTGAAAATAAATAATGCTAAAACCTTTGTAGTTTTTGTAACAATAGAATTCGTGATTCGTTTCCCGTTTTGCTTTTAATTTTACAAAATTCGAGCTTACACTGTTAATATTGGGAAGTAAAATAAATATAAACAAATATTATAAAGAGAAAAGAATTGTTTGTTTGTGCAATCGCTTGTATTGAATAAAAACTACTGGACCGATTTAAAAACTTCTTTCAATATTCTAATCCTACACTATCCCTGGTGAACATAGGCTATAGAACATATCCTTGCAAAGCTGGGGCGGACCGCTACTGTTTATTAAATACGACGAAAAGAGTTAATTCTATAAAAGGCGTTAGATTTGTTCGGAATTATTTGAAAGCTTTCGAATTCCTAAATTCCTTAGCCCAGGTTTAGAGACGACGTACAAAGCAAAATTGCAGTGAATTGTAGAATGCAACAGGAAACAAAGCGTTCCAAAATCAAATTCGAAAAAGGACTTCCGAGATAACCGAACCGGCAGTAATGGCTTTGACCAGTCGGCTGGCAACGCGCTAAACAGTCTATGCTGTATTTTCCGTGAAAATTCGCTGTTTAGCTGATAATTCTGATACGTTATAGAGGGTTTACTATATTTCGAAGAATACTCTACGATTATGAACCTTCTTATTTAATATGAGTTTCTAATATAAATAAATAATACTGGACAATTCACACAGCATCACCTAGCCCCAAGCTAAGTAGAGTTTATTTTATGGGTACTAGATAACTGATATACATAATATAACATATTACATAGATATTTTTAAATATACATAGAAAACGACCAGAACACCCTGTACAAATTACTGTATTTAACTGTCGCAAAACTTACTTGAAAAAACCGACTCTTATTTTAAAGATTTACTTAAAGATATTAATGATGATTTGCCCATACAAACGCACTACCAAAAATATTTGTAATTCGGTCATATTTCCACCAAATCATGTTGTTTTTTCGTCATCCATACCCAAATGCTTGAAAACGAAAGTTTTCAATCAGTGCATCCTACACGTCATGACCTACGAAGCTGAGACGTGGACACTCACGGTAGGGCTGGTCCACCAGTTTAAAGTAGCCCAGCGAGCTATGGAGAGAGCTATGCTCGGATTTTCTCTGAAGGATAGGATTCGCAACGAATACATCCGACAGAGAACTAAGACTATCGACATAGCTCAAAGGTTTAGCAAGCTGAAGTGGCAGTAGGCTGGCCATATCTCGAGAAGAATCGACAACCGCTTGTTCTTGAGTGGAGACCGCGACTCGGCAATCGTAGTTTAGGACGCCATGGTGGGATGATGATTTGCGAAAGACTGCTGGCAGATGATGGATGCGGCAAGCTGAAGACAGGGCGCTATGGCGCTCATTAGGGGAAGCCGATGTCGATGATGATGATGTTGTTTTTTGTATTCGAAAAAACTTTATTTCGATAAGTAGGTATACAATACAGTTAAATAGTGTAGTCATTATAGTAGTAGTTATAGTGTATAGTTAAATCAAGTTTTTTTTCTTTTACTTCTTCGATTGGCCAAAATCTCTCCTACTGTAAGTGTCGATGTTTCCGGCTAACACCTACAATGACATAAGTGGCGAATTAACATTTTTTTCGGATTAGTTGAATAACTTACATTCTTCATTCTATTTGTGACATTTATTATGTAAAACAAAATGATCGTATTCAATTCACCATGGACTTAGCCTATTTATCATTTAAAATCATAAGTGAAGTCGTTTTCGTTTAGCCGTAACACAAAAGAGTCCAACGCAGTCAATCAAAAAGTTTCAACATTATTTCAAAGTAAAAGGCCTATAGTACTCTTTCGCGTAATCGCCATATTATAAAGACTTTTGACAGTGAAAATACAATTTTCTTTGAACAAGTTTTTTATTGCATCTCCGTCGACTGGAGGAAATTGTAAGCGTGCGTAAGAGTAACAATAAACAAGATTGGAACAAAAAATAAACACATTAAGTATACTTATCATGTAGGACACCAGAGAGTTCTAGTAACGCGCGGTACCAAAGCGCTTAAAATGCCTTGTAATTATTCGCTCTTACCTTTAGTAAAGTTAGCTTTCTTAAAGTTAATATAGAAACACTGATTAATTTTAGTCATTTATAAAGGATAAGATATGTATGTGTTACCTATTGAATGTACTTACCACTAGAAAAGCAATATCCTTACCAGTCTTTAAATCTCGCGTCAAGGAGTTATTCATGTCAGAATAGTGAATATTGGTACATCTTATTTATTTATTTATGTATTTAACTAGTATATTATATATAATATATACTTTTTTGTGTATGTATATTACATTGGTAATTTGTTATTTTTATTTAATATAAGTAATTATGTTTTCCAATATTTTTTTTTGTTCTTGTTTATTTTATTTTTTGTACACCTCCTGCCTTTCTTATATTCATATAATTCATTCCATCCAAAGGTTGCCTGGAAGAGATCGCTTCTAAGCGATAAGGCCGCCCATTGTACTTGTCTCATGTAAATGTTTTTTCTTTCTGGTGTCCAATAAAGCATTTTTGTATTGTATTGTATTGTACTTAGTCTATAAGAAGGATTGTAATAATATAAGGCAAGAGCGAAACCCCCTAACACAATTATTTCTATACTTAAAAGGGGATTTCCAAAGCAATTTACAGATTTGTATAGATTAAGATAAAGAAATAAACGATTTTATTTATTTTTTATTTATTACCTTCTTACTAAAAACCTCTGTTGACATAACCTTTTCCAGAATGAGATAAAAACCCTTGAGCTTACATGTTACTCTTTTACTACACTACCAACGAAAAAAGGGTATCAGGGTGGCACTCTATGTTAGTTTGTAGCCGAATTTATACGTCGCGATGATGATAACAGTAAGATATGAGTAAAGGTAGAATATTCAAATAACTCAACAACTGAATGGGTCTAAATGAAATTTGACAAAAATGGGGCACTCCCGAGGGTACATAACGTGTGCAAGAAAGACCTTAGCTTCAACAGCGTTTATAGACTTTTTGTTTATAGAAATTTTGGGCAAACGAAGTGGCTAGCTTGGCTTAGTAGGTTTGCTAAATGGTACCTAATCTTACATCGATTTAAGTTTTGTGAGGTAACTCATATTATTTTTAATCACATTATTACTAATTCTGCTCCCGGTTTTGAAACCATATAAACAACGCGTTGTTTATATGGAAAAGTTTACGGGTTGTTCAGGTACATCAAATGGCACAGTTGTAAATTGCATTCGCAATTTTTATTCCTCAGTTTTTATGGAACAAAAATAGCCTATGTTGATTCCAGGCCTATATATAGCTACATCCATACAAAATTTTAGGTCATCCATCCATCCATCTAAACTTTAGCTTTTATAACATTAATGTAATGTGGGTGTAATTTATTTATTACCCATAGTTCAAGCTCTGCTAGCTTTCGGGCTTAATCATGCTGAGTGATATGTCCAACATTATTTTTATATCTTCAGCTTTATAAATGGACCACTCTTATTCATTGTTTATACTGCTTACGGTTCGTACTGCCTGGTCCTTCAATTCCTATCCAACTTTACTCTGATCTTCTACGTCTCTTAGTCCTCGAGCAAATAATAATATTGTGTGTTGTGTTTGTAATGTTTGTATTACCATATTACTGTGTACTGTTTGACGGTGTGGCTGGTTCAAGTTGACTATTTTACTTTGTATTGTTTCAAGGTAAAACTTTTGTAGCTTTGAAGCCAAAGTAAATGTAGGAAATCAATTTGTTACTTGGGAAACTCATATAAAATAATAATAATATAATAAAATGAGCATATTTACATACATTTTAGCTAGATGACCTCGGTGGCGCGGTGGGCGAAGGTCTGCCTACGACGCAGGAGGTTGCGGATTCGATTCCCGCCTCGAACAAATGTGTGTACGGTCTGCAGACATTTGTTCAGGGTGTTCTGGTCGTTTTCAATGCATAATAAAAAATATCTATCTATGTATTCTGTTATATTATGTATATCAGTTATCTAGTACCCATAACACAAGCTCTGCTCGGGACTAGGTAATGTTGTGTAAATTGTTTAGCATTATTTATTTATTTGTATATTTGAGTTCGTAATACAAAAATAAAAATCTCGAAGTTTTGACTTCTCGGTAATCACAGCATAGAAAGGTTTGCCGTCGGGTAGAGAAGTGTGCTTTCAGAAAAAAGCCTATAACTCGGAAACTATTGAAGACAGACACATAATTTTTTCGTTTTTCTGGGTCGCGATGTCCTTCTTTTTCGGCTCGATGGTAAGTTTCGGGACACCCTGTATAGTCAGACCAACATTTTGATGGTCTGCTTGCGCGAGTGGGTTACAGTTTGTTACCGTTTGGGTCCATCTGTCGTCTGCAGCTCATTGACGGTGTTCAGCTTATTTCCATTTCAGATGGACAATTTTTTGGGGAGAACCAAGTAATATAACATCGCCGAAAGTATGTACCGTTTGACCGAGGACAGTGTCAAAACTACCTACCAAATAGATCGAGTTGAAATTTCGCAGATATTAGGATCTAAACCTTGGAAAGGAAAAATAGGCGAAGCGGGTAAAAGATAATGATTGTTTCTATAGATTATTGTTTATTGTCATTATGAAAAATACTGACAGTAATATTAAAGCCGCTGTCCCAACGCAACGCATGGAGAGGCTACGCACGTGTGTAGCTTCGCTTTGCAAGATAATTTATATCATAACGTCCACAGCAACCCACAAACACGGTACGCACGAATACGAGATCGGTAAACAAACAAACCCAAGCAGCTTAAATTCGCCGAGTTCTTAATTTGCCCTTTTCTGGAGTAAAAAAAAATGTAACCCAAAACATATATACAAAATTTACTAACGGTTAGTAACTATTACTAACCTAACCCAACCTTCGAACACATAATGTGGTAATCAAATGTGCAATGTAATATAATCCGATGTAACCCAAACGTAATCTATTTGGTATTCAAAGCACATCAACTCTACCGGACTTCAACAAAAGGGAAAGAGTAAATTCTAACGAGAATGAAAGTCTTTAACATACTTGACATAAGAGCCGGTCTTATTAGTATGTCGGATGACGATAAAGGTGCTAAGCAACTGCTGTGCAGTGTATGCGGTCCGACAACGGGTTGTGTAAGCTTTTGGGAGCTTCGTAAATTTATGAAAAAATTACTTCACACCTTGGCTTCCGACGTGAAAACAACAATCTGTTTGATATATTAAATTGAAGGCTCCGCAGCAACATCAGCGGAGTTCCTCAAACGGCGAAAATACGCTAGTCTTGACAGAGGTTACCTATTTGAGCCGTTTGGGGTGGAAACCCTAGGTCCTTGGGGTCCTGGGGCACACGTTATCTATAAAGATCTTACAAAACTACTAATAGAGTCCACAGGTGATCGGAATGCTGGTTTTTATTTCGGTCAACGAATTACCATTGCCATTCAACGTGGCAATGCTGCCAGCATTCTGGGCACTCTGCCTTCTGGTGACGGCTAGATTTTTAGTAAATAGATGTAAGTGTAAATATTAGTTGTAATTATTTTTTGCTGTTAAATAAATAAACAACTTAAATGGAAAATATTAAATATAATTTATAAAAATGTTCATAGTAGATAACTGTTATTTAACATGTTACTAAAGTAACACAAGTTATTTATAACGGGTATATCCATAAGATGTGATATTGTGTTCAACGTTCAATTTCTACTTATGTTTGGCACTAGGGTTGTTGATCATGGCTTTTTTTATCTATAGCAATATTATAAAAAGGGAAGATTTGTTTGTTTGAACTGAATAGGCTAAATTACTGGACCGATTTGAAAAATTATTTCGCCATAGAATGCGCCATAGATGAACTTACATAGACTATAGAATATACCCGTGCGGAATCCGAGTAGACCATTAGATTTTTATTAATTGTGTTCAACCGTTAAGGCGTAAAAAAATAACAGACAGACAGACAGACAGAAATACCTCTCTCATTGTATCGCTTCTATTCTTTATAGTAATAAAAAAAACTTTATGATAATAGACACTTTTGAACGAGGCTTCGCACGCGTATTTTTGGTATAAGTACCCTATAATAATATAATATATTAAATATATATTAAAACTATGTCCTACTTAAACTTTCGGATTTGTTATAATTAGGGACATTGGCACCAAGAGAGAAAAGTAGCTGAAGCTTCGGAAAAATTAAAAAAAGACTATAAACTCAAAAAAATGTTGAGTCGAGAAAAAGAGTTGAATTTTTAATGTTTCCGAAGCTTCAGCTAATTGGAAACATGAAATAAATGTTGAGTCTAGGATAGACTACAACTTAAATCATAAAAATGTGAAACTTTCGGCTTTGTTATAATTATGTATTAGGAACATTCCACCAAGAGAGAAAAAAAGCTGAAAAAAATGTTGAGTCTAGGAAAAACTCAACTTTTTCATGATCCAAAGCCTCAGCTACTTTTCTCTCTTCACGGAAACATGAAAAAAGAAACGTAGAGTCTAGGATAGAGTTAACTTCCGAAACTTCAGCTACTTTTCTCCCTTGGTGGCAAGATGCCCAGTAAAGACAGCTCAGAAAATAATTTCGCAGAGATAAAGTTAAGACTGGCTATGGGCTCGTATTTCCTTTCAGAAGCAGGCAGTAAAGATATTAATGATAAGACTTCGTGGGGTATAAGTACAAATAAAGTGAGGGATTTTGTTTCAATCTTTTGCTGTGGGATTTTTTAAACCAAGTGTAAAGAATGTCTTAATTGGTCAGTGGCAGTGTCTTTAGGTCATATCTCGCAAAGCAATGAAAACAGCTGGAGTGAACGTATTCTTGAGTGGAGACCGCGACTCGGAAAACGTATGGTAGAACGCCCTTCGGCCGGTGGGTTGATACCTTGCGAAAGAGTGTAGCCAGATGCTGGATGCAACAAGCTGACCTAGATCTCACTCTTATAGAGCCAAAGAACATAGAGCCGTAAAAATTTCAGCAGTGAAAATGTTAAGGAATTTGTGGTCGATTATTGGTTCCTCAACACGATAAAATTCTCTTATCAAGGCTCCATTTCTCTTTCACAACGCGCGGATTGTTCCAGAAATTTTAAGAAAACATTAACTTCGATTATCTCTGTGGCGCAGTGGGCGAACGTCCACCTGCGACGCAAGAGGATTCGATTCCCGCCTTCGGACAAATATTTGTACGATCGTACGGTGTTCTGGTCGTTTTAGATGTATAATAAAAAATATATCTATCTATGTAATGTATTGTATATCAGTTATCTAGTACCCATAACACAGGCTCTGCTTAACTCTGGGCTAGATAATGCAGTGTGAATTGTCCAGCATTATTTTTTTATTAATAACTTTGACATGGTTCAATCCCTTTCTGATTTCGCGTGAATTTTAAACCTACCGGTGTGTAACTCCGAAATTAAATTAAGCGTGCACATAGGTAATGAACGTTTCAATCCGTCAATGGCCCAGCATCCTTGGTCCGCTCACTTCCATGATTGCTATTTCGACACTAACTAGGCCAAGTATGCTTCCTTTCTGTTACATTTTGTACCATTGTAGTTAGCTTACTCATAGCGCAGTTTAGACGTTAGTTGAAGTCTAGTCTTTGTTAACTATCACTAACTATTTTAAGGATTTTTGTTACAGTGCTCTAAGAAATAAAATAGGTTTCGAAAATTTTGTTACTTACAGTTTTTATTTTTATCGTAGTTCCAATGCTGAGCAAGGACCTCTCAAAAGTCTATTTTACTATAAAAACTATCGTAGTTTGACGAATTCATTACGGATGTAAACGGGTTAACTACGAACCTTATTTATGTTGGAAGAACACCAACGTTTCATCCCTTAACGAGGGACTTCTTCAGGGTGAGTGCGGTTCTAGACGCGCGTTCCGCATCATTCCGATCACACCTGCGTTGGTGTTCTTCCAATACAAATAAGGTTCGTAGTTAATCCGCTTACATCCGTAATGAACTCTCAAAAGTCATAATCTTTAAATACTATAAAACTAAGTCGTGTCATAATTATATAATAATAAAAAAATAAAAATCATTTATTCAGATCGTTTTTAAAATGGTACACTGATGCTTTTGAAACGATGACACTACCGAAGCCTAAAAACTGTGTGGTAGTGTCAACGCCCAACTCCTAGATTCTTGAATAATTATTTACAAATTACCTACATGTTAATATTAAAAGCTACCTACTTACTAATTTACAAAATGTTAGTTATTGGCGTATAATATGAAGGTGTGTGTACATGACATGTGTCTGTGTGTGCGTGTTTATGTTTGGGGTCTTACGAGGCACCAGTCTCTTAAGAGCCTGGCCCAATGTGTGGGTTTGTGTCATGGGTGTGTGTGTGTGTGTGTGTGTGAGTGTGTATGTGTGTATCGGTACTCCTGACGCACCAGTCAATTAAATAAAAAATTAATTAAATTCAAATATTTTTCAAAACACCTAAATACCTACAAAATCGTGCTCGGCTGCCTGCGCATCGTCTTGCTCGTAGTACTCGCCGAGCTATAGCATCTTCGAACCATGAGCGTCGGTGTGTGATAGTAGTGAACGTAATCAAAAAAATAAACAAATAATAATAAATAAAATAAACAATTCTCGATTAGTAAGAGTAATAATTTTATTAAAATAATTTACTGTTGATTAATATAACATATTTTCAATAATATAGGTACATTTGTTTTAATTTAAACTTCTAAACACTACAAGCGCGATCCGTTTCCAAAACTATTTTAAGTAATTTTTTGTAGCCACGGATACCGGGATCAGTGGATAAAAATATTTAATAGTTTTTCATTGGAAACCGATCCCGGTATCGGTGGATAAAACTTGGCGGTATCAGTGGCCAATTAAATCTGATCCCGGGATCCGTTTACACAAACCCGTGTATATGGGTGTGGTTGAGGTTGTGTCTATGCTTGAATTAACGCGTTAAAATCGGTCCAGCCGATTTTAATGATCTTTGATTAGTTAGATTTGTCTCCGTCCTGAACAGACTAACTAATTTACAACATGAAAAGTTCACGATGGTAAAAAATTAGCAGAAAATCGTTTTCTCACACATTTTTTGTTCGTTACGACGTTTATAATCTGTGATTGTAAGGCGGAACGAAGTTTATTGGGGCAGCTATTTTTTCTATAACTAAATCTACACAAAATTATAGTTTTTAGAAAGTAGTAGTCCAAAAGATACCAACTGTGCTTAACTAATTGATACGATGGTAATAATTTGCAGAAAATGGTTTTCTCATTAATTTTGCGTGAGTAACGCCATCTATGATTCTAAGACGGAACAAAGTTTGCAGGGCCAGCTAGTTTTTCTATAATTAAATCTGCAAAAAATCTTAGGCCTTCGAAAGTAGTAGTAGTAAAGATACCAACCGTACTTAACGTACTTATTGACCTCTTCGCCAGATTATATGACTAGATCATGACATGTCCATTCCCACAAAAATAGCTATTAATTTTTCAATCAGGACGTCCATTCTCGCCGCTATATAAAAATCTTACGACCTACCAATGCCATCACCGGGTCGTGTGAACGTCCATTTTATTGAACCCTAATAAAAGTCGCTGATAGCCAATCGAATGTCACACACTTTGATAAATTACTAGTCTTCTATAGCCAATTCATTTTTGGAAGGTCACGAAAAAGTCGGTAAAAAGATGGCGGCGACGAAGCCTTAATAAAGTATGTAAAAGTGTATCTTAAGACGATACCCCGAGCCAAACTAGTGCCGCCACCTATTTTATCTTATTATAGGCAAAGATACGAAGTTGCACTTTGTGGCCACCAAACTCAATTATCGCATCTCTGAAATCAGCCTAAACTATACGAAATAAAACTATTATAGAGGCATATAAAAGCTTATAATAGGGATCACAAACGGCGCATTGAAATTTTGAAATTGCTTTGGTTCAACGAAATTTTAAGATAAAATAGGTGACGGCGCTAGTTTGGTTCGGGGTATCGTCTTAAAGTAAGTAAAGAAAGTAAATGACGTGCACATTTATTTAACAGCAAAAAATAATTACATCTAAATTTACCTACACTTACATCTATTTTCTAAAAATCTAAGCCGTCACCAGAAGGCGGTGTAAGTATATAATTTTATTATATAGAAAGTAAATAATTTTATTGCAGTGCTAAAATCCATTAAGTGCACACCTATTCATAATTATGTATAATTTATGATAATGTACATGTTAGAAATAGTTACAATTAAGATCGCCCGATTTTTCGTCAATATGTATGTAGTGTTTACGACAATTAATTTTATTTTTCTATTTTTATTTTATGAAATTATCTATCGTTAGGATAATATTTTATGATAGTTTTGTCAAACGTTACATAATATAAAAGACGCATGACTCGAAGACGAACTGTAACTTCGCAGGGTGGATGTCCCTTTCAGAAAGGTTTTATTTTTAATTCTCTAAACCATGGTGATCAACGGTGGTCCCTTTTATGCCTACTAAATTAAATGCGGTTTATATAAATTAGATTATATTTAGACTGACATAATGTATTAATTTTATGTTTTATAAAACTTACTAGTGGTTTATTTTTCGCTTATTCCACTAGTGGACAAAAAATTGAAGCGAATAAAATCAATAACATCATTATTTCTTATTTGATAATAATGACTATTTATAAACCTGTGTTTATAGTATTAAATTTGACTTGTCTAAGTGCTTATTTTGGAACTCTAAAGAAATAAAGTTATTGACTTTGACTTTGCACATTCATGTGGTCCATTTTACATGATCGGTTTATCGTGACGTGTTTGACTCGTAAAAATGTAAAGCTGCGGTAAACGCTCGAAAGAGCACGAATATAATTTCTGTCTCACGTGTGGACATCTTTGAGTTCGAGTATTCCTAGGTATAAAAAAATTGAAATAAAACATTAATATTACTGGACAATCCACACATTATCATCTAGTCCAAAGCTAAGCAGAGCTTAGGGTATTTTGGTTATGGGTATTAAGCGATTATCTTGAAGAAATGAAACCAACAGTGGGTTTCATGTTTCATTGATGGTTCATCGTTGTTTCATTCTCAAGATCTCTCTTCTCGAGATTGAGAAATTAAGGTTTTAGTAAAATTTAGAGAAATCGCCCACAATCCTCAGCGTGGGGAATATGGGCATTACCCCCATGATATAAAAAATATCAAGGGGAGGCCTGCGTCCAGCAGTGGACCATCATAGGCTGCTGAGGTTAAGGTTGAGAAGAAATAAATCAGTAGATCAGAATAATGTTAACAAATCAGTTAGATCTACTAACCAGTAGATCTGGCATCACTATAGAAATGTTCAGATGTGATCTTACTCTTATTCATGTCATAGCCATTAATCCCAAAAAAATATAGCTGAAATACAGAAAAGATATTTATAATCCTAAATAGCAAATCGCTAACTGAAAGGAAACTTTTTACCTGACCGTACATTTGTCATCGCTAAGAGCTTCGGTCTGATCTGTCCCAGTGATAAATGGTGCTTTAATGTTCCTTTCACTCTACTAAGCATTAAATGATATAATGTTTGTGAATGACTTTTAGGCCAGAGCGGCGGTTTATGGAAAAGTGCCAGGGGAGTGAGGGATTTTAAGGGGCATTTTAAGGTTATATCATTTACCTGAGGCCTAATGAGTTTTGGTAACCAAGGTTATCGACATAGCTCAAAGGATTAGCAAGCTGAAGTGTCAGTGGGCTGGCCATATTTCGAGAAGAACCGACAACCGCTGGGGTAAACGTGTTCTTGAGTGGAAACCGTGACTCGGCAAACTTGGTGTAGGACGCCCTTTGACCAGGTGGGATGACGATTTGCGAAAGACTGCTGGCAGATGCTGGATGCGGCAAGCTGAAGACAGGGCGCTATGGCGCTCATTAGGGGAGGCGTGTCCAGCAGTGGATTAATATAAATAGGAATGATGATGATGATGAATAAGTTTTGCTTTGTTTCCGAACACTTTAATAGTTTTCTTTTTGAAAAGTATCTTATATAATATCTTAGTTTTCTTTACCTTCTATGCGTTTAGCGCCTATTACTAATCAAATCAAATCAATATGTTTTTATGTTGTCTCAATAAATTCTGTTTTTGCAATGATTTGGAACTCGCTCTTTTTCTTATACCTGCCGTTAAGAAATAGATAAAAAGATAGAAAATTCTTTATTGCATATTTCTCTTAGAATTTATAATCCGTAAGTATCAGAAAGTAAGAAGTAAGTTTGCTTTTGTTTTAAACATTCATCACTTGTCAAATTAATATAATTTTGAACTCTTCAAAAGTTCAAAATAATCCAAAACAAATAAAAACTCCCCTTGTTCCAAACACTTCAAATATTTGATTGCAAGTCTTACAAGTGCCCGTAAAACGCTTTAAACTTCTCAAAACCACTCGACATAAAAGAAACAACAAAAGACTTCAACGGAAACAGTTTTCTAGTTCAAGCCTAGGCTTCCGTCAAACAATATTTTAGGACGACAAAATTAATGTATTGTGATGGAAACAATTCCTTTTGACACAGATATCTTATTCAGCTGGATCATTCCCATTAGTAATCGAGTAATTCATACCACCTGGAAGTGGTCTAGTGCGTCGTGAGTCGTGAGCCATAAAAGTGCTAGTTTAGAGGACTAATCCAGTAGGAAAGATGTTGTAACGGCACACTGACTTCGTTCCGGACACATGCCACTCAGAAAGTTCGCTTATCAATGGGCATAATGCTGTAACCGAATTCTGAAGCGTGCGACCAGCCAGAGGACGTGTATCTACCACGTGCTGGTGGAATGATGCGTGTCTGACCCAAGCTGAGTGCTAGCAGGTTCGATAAACATCAATACTATCAATATTGATGCTTTCCATCAAATATTCATCATCATCATCAGCCTATATTAGTCCACTGCTGGACATAAGTCTCCCCTAATGAGTCCCCATAGCGTCCTGTTTTCAGCTTGCCGCATCTACCAGCAGTCTTTCGCAGATCGTCATTCCACCTAGTAGGAAGGTGTCCTATGCTTTTGCCGAGTCGCGGTCTCCGCTCAAGAACACGTTTATTGCATTAAATATTGTCCCCGTGGACTGGCAAGGAGCCTGCTCCCGGAAAGTTTAAATTTCCCGCGTCTGCGGAGAAGCCTGCTAATGGTATTGAGGCTAAGTTGCTATTTGAGCTAGCAAGCGATACGGGACTATAGGCAACGGGACTCGCCTTGCCTGCAATCCATAAGACAGGCCGAAGACAGAGTACTGTGGAAGCGGTTTACCAGCGTCTCCATTAAAGCTTTCCAGGACGGGCACGACCTTCAGCAATGAAGAATACGACGAAAAAGGAAGAAGGAAGGAGGACTTTTGTAGGTAGGTATAGACATTACCTTTGTTGTACCTATCTCTGTCTGCAGCTTATACTGGTCCACAGCTGGACACAAGCCTCCAGCTCCTTTGTAAGCGCCTTTGACGATAGCAAATTTTTCTGAATTTCTTAACCGCCTAGAGATTCTACAAACAAACGCAACGGGCTGATTCTTCGAACTGGAGGCGGCGAAGTGTAGGTACAGTTCTACAGTTCCTCGTTTCGTAAAATATCTTGAGTGATCCAGCTTTCTTCACGGAGCTACTCATCCTTTGATCTTACAAAGGCTGTGTGATTGTTGTGATATCTGACGCCCTTTGTCCTCTGAAATTGGATATTATTCACGAAATGAGAAACGATTGAGAATATAATTATTTAATTGGAACAGAAATATTATTGTGATCGTTATTAACTTTTATTGAGAATTAAAACGTTGATATTTTAGGAGGAAAATCTTTTGGCCTTTTTAATAGAAGTCTGATGTAATCGTGCCGAATCTTCCGGAAAATGATATAGGTAAATAAACGGTAAAAGTTACCTGTGAATAGTTAAACTACGGTTAGCTTGACTTATTCGTCAACTCGCATTATAAACGTGGTTTTGTACAGTAATTTAAATAAACTTAAACTGCCAAGACGAGGTTTTCGTGGTATAAATAAGCATAAAAAATAGTTTTCCTAGAAAGAAAATTTTACACTGGCAGCCCAGAGTCAGGAATTTGGCTGTTTAAATACCCTCTTTCATCGGAGAACACTTTAAGCCGTTGATCTTCCATGTAATCTCTTCTCGGTCATATCGGTCTGCCATCGGAATATGAGAGTGAGAGTAGAAAGTGCATCGGTGTTTGCGTAGACTTGTGCACTATTTTGTGTTCAGCGCACATCTAGTCTCCGTTAAGACAGACCACTGTGGCCGAAATTCGGCTTGGAGGATATCATTCTCCCCAAAGAGAGAGAAAGAGAGATAAAGAGATAGAGAGATAGGTAACTCTTTATTGTAACAAACCCAAAATACAATAAAAAAAGAAAATACATGGAATAAAGGAAGTACAAAGGGCGGCCTTATCGCTTTGAGCGATCTCTTCCAGGCAACCTTGAGAGAGTTATGTTAGGTTAGTTCTCTAGAAATTCTTTCTCTCTCTCTTTCTCTCTCTCTCTCTCTCTCTGGGTGAGAATGAAATCCTTCTAACCGAATTTCGGCCACAGTGTTCAATCTTCAAACATCACATTTCAACATTTCGGCAAACGTAGTGTAGGACGCCCTCCGACCAGGTGGGATGACGATTTGCGAAAGACTGCTGGCAGATGCTGGATGCGGCAAGCTGAAGACAGGGCACTATGGCGCTCATTAGGGGAGGCCTATATCCAGCAGTGGACAAATATAGGCTGATGATGATAATGATGGTCAATCTTAACGTGTTTTAGTTAGTAACAGCTTTTTTCCTCCACTCAAGTCAGAATGTAGATAAAAATAACCTCTCAATCTTCTTTATTGTCTAAAAGTCAAAAAATCCTCGTTGATTGTTATTATTCTAAAGCCATCCGCCAATCGCAGTCATAAAACGTGATATCCAATCCCTGCTCGAAATGTTCATCCGCCAATGACCGTTAAAAACGTCACGGATAAAGTACTTCATTAGGACCGTCCTATACCAACGCCAGCATGCAATTTACATTAATAAACAAATTCTCTGTACGTTTTGTTCGAAGGTGGGATGGGTGAGACGCGACTTAAAGTCGCAGTGTGGTGGATTTTAATGCGGCTCAATTTTCTTTAACACTCGGAAGTATCCGTGGTGCTAATTGAAAAGCAGTGGTGTTTGTTTTCGTTATACAATATTTTTGGTAGTTTGCATCTAAAGAGTGAGAAGAAATTAATGTTATTAATATGTTATGCTTAAAAATGTCATACCCTTGTTTCAAACCCAGGTTAAAAAAACTTGTGCAAATCGGTAATAATATTATAATTTATCATCATAATAGAAGTACCCTACAGCTGCAACGATTTTCATCAAACGTAGATACTAGAAATTTCTTACAAAACGAACTAGGAATACAATTCAAAAATAATATGGTACAATTATTTTGAGCACACATTGTATTAAATATTACCTACTACCATTGGAATAAAAAAGTCGCATCCGACATTATCTATTCCTGACCATCAGTTCAACAGGTGTTCTTAATTTGAAATCCAAATAAACGCGGGAATGTACTCGCGACTAAATGCCGCCATTAGGTGCGAAACGACCGGTCGTAGCGGGAAACACCGTAAATTTCAAATTAGGAATTGGAATGGATAATCAGTGCTGCCATTATTATGAAAATGGAAATTATTAGGGATTTGAAAAGGTAGGGTTTAATTGGTAGCTCGTAAAACTCCCCGTTTCGTATTAGAAATTAATTTAATATTTCTGGAACACGAAATTGCATGTGGTAGGGGCAGAATTTCGGTTTTATGGAATAGATCCATTAATGCCAGCTTTAGATTTTATTTATATTATTATTATTCTTTCGCAAATCGTCATCCCACCTGGTCGGAGGGCGTCCTACACTACGTCGTTTATTATATATTTTTATTTATATTATTTATTTTATTTATTTTTTAAAAATCTAGAGCTTATTTCTGCTTCATTGATTCAGATAAACATATTCGCCAGTGGTAAGTATATTTTTTATTATCTCATATGGGAAATGCCCATAATCTCCATGCTGGAAACACAATTTTATTTTTTGACAAAAGTTGGTAAATCCACCCCCTTTCTCCAAAGTTGAAGGAGCGATCCATCTGAAATGTAAAAGGTGGGAACTTTTTCGAACGGGGTCTATTCTTTGGTAATAATAAAATGTTAAAGTCTTACCTATTGTTTCGGTGGGCGAAGGTCTGCCTGTGGCGCAAGAGGTTGCGGGTTCGATTCCCACCTTGGGACAAATATTTGTAAGATCTGCAGGTATTTGTTCCGGGTGTTCTGGTCGTTTTCTATGTATAATAAAAAATATCTATCTATGTAATGTATTGTATTATGTATATCAGTTATCTAGTACCCATAACACAAGCTTCTGCTTACCTTGGGGCTAGATAATGCTGTGTGAATTGTCCAGCATTATTTATTTATTTACATTTGTATAACTAACAAATGGTGTTCGAAACCTTCGGAGTGCGAGTTACTATACACTTGACGGATCTTGTTTTACCTGTCTTCGTGGCATGCACCCGACTTATTGTAGATAGCAAATAATTTAATTCTGTTAGTTAAGTACTTCCTCGGGCGATACATGGTTTTAACTAGTCGATGCAAAGTCAGCCTGGAGCATCCTGCAAGTCAAACCATCTAAAGTTCGTTCTGTAGTGATGTGCTAGCTAGATTATTTATCGATAGTATGCGTTATGTGGATTAGCAAGCTGAAGTGGCAGTGGGCTGGCCATATCTCGAGAAGAACCGACAACCGCTTTGGTTTTGTGGTTCTTGAGTGGAGACCGCGACTCGTCAAACGTAGTGAAGGACGCCCTCCGACCAGGTGGGATGACGATTTGCGAAAGACTGCTGGGAGATGCTGGATGCGGCAAGCTGAAGACTGGGCGCTATGGTGCTCATTAGGGGAGGCCTATGTCCAGCAGTGGACCAGTATAGGCCGATGATGTATGATGATGAATTTGAGCTATGTCGATAACCTTACCACATTATTTTAGACCAAATGCTAATTAAATTTTTGTTTCTAATTGCTTCCTCAGGCGATACCCTGTCTAGTCTAGCGAACGCACAGACTAGGGCGTCTTGTATGTCTGAACTTGCGATAGTGCAAGATTCTTCTCTAGTGATGTGCTCGGCTATCGATAATATTCGATAGATTAGGCTAAATTAATGACATTGATCAAATACTTATTAGGTGATAGGGTAATTTTATTTATAAATAACGAAATTCGTAAATGTATTACTTATGTAAAAAAAACTTGGAAATTAATTGATGAATTCATTCTATTCAATTCATAGGGTTACAAAATAAGCCGTGTGGTGACGGTTTAGAATTGCACCCCCGCAACTCTTCCTGTGGGTGTCGTAAGAGGCGACTAAGGGACACACACCGGGGGGCGCGTAGCAGCGCGTCTTGCAGAATAGATCTACCACCGAACTGCGATCCCCAACCCGCATGCCCAGCGTGATTATGGGCAGTTTCCCATGAGATAAGAGCCAATATGACGATTATCAGGGGGAGGAATGTGTTCACATCCGTGGACCATAATAGGCTGTAGGTAGGTAGGTACAAAATAAGCACTTATACAAATTGAATTTTATACTATAAATAGTTTTATAAATAGTAATAATTATCAAATAACAAATCTGGTGTTATTGATTTTATAAGCATCATTACGTAAGCGGGTTAACTACGAATCTTATTAGTGTTGGAAGATTACCAACATTTCTCTCGAGTGCTCGGAGGGATGCGGAACGTGCGTGTCTAGAACCGCACTCACCCTGAAGAAGTCCCTCGTAAATGGATGAAGCGTTGGTGTTCTTCCAATACAAATAAGATTTTAATTATAATCGTTTGACACCTTCGTTTGACCACAAGAGTGTGCAAAATGTGACAAACGATGTATCACTAAGGTCTAGAAGATACCTATTCACTCTTGTTCGTAGTGTACCCGCTTACATCCGTAAAGAGGTTGAATTTTATTAAAATATTTCCATTTGCTTTTTCCTGATTAAATTATTTTCTCATAAGTTATATAAGAAATAAACATAATGACAGTACCATGTCAATATTTATGAAAACTTGTTGTACGCTCATAAGAATATAAATCGATTCCCCAAAAATAGCGTTACCCATAATTTAAATACTAGAAATAAGAATAAACTCGTTGTGCTCATAACTAGGGTACACAAGATTAATATAACTTTTAAGGGCCTATACTACCTAAAATCAACTCCGTCAGATCTAAATATCTTCCAAACTACTAAATATTTTACTTTGAAATTTATATATGGTAAAGTGCAGGACTTACTCTATCGATCATATGTTTCGAAAACACGATTCCATAAAATTTTCTCGATAGAAAAAAATCGCAAAGTTACCTCTAAATTTTTATTAAAACCTTAATTTCTCAATAAATACACAAGTTAAGATCTTGAGAGTAAGCATGGTAATAGAACTAAGTTTAAAGAACAATTCATATGTCTCGGTTTTTTCAAATAAAGTCCTAATTAATAGATAATAAGCTAAAACTAGATTTTTGGGCTTGCGTTGCGTTGTTTTGGCATGCCTTGTCCCGCTCATATAAACGCAAAATCCTATGTCTATCCTTTTCACAAAAAGTTGAGGTTGTATAGGCTCTTAAGGGATAATGTATACGCTTCTACAAAAAAATTCCAAATGAGTTGCTAAAATTATCAATAAATAAAATCAAACAAATTTTCAAACATATCCCTTGTAAATAGGCTACTATACTATTACTTTAAAATATCAGATTATCTAGACGATAAAAAAGCTTGGGATGAGTTTTCTCCAACTCGAAAACTAACATTCTAACAAGGTAAAGGTTTCTTGTTCGATTCTTTACTTTAACCTTAAAAAGATTGAAGTGGACAAAAAATCAAAGTGATGACTTTATTTCTAAGTTTTACTTCTGTAATCTGGTGTTTTTGTGACGTGTCCAAGAGTCTAAAGGAAATAAAGCACTTTGAATTTATAAGTTCCTATCTCTTCATGAAGCAAGCATTAGAAAAATGCAAATTTTAACGTTGTTACAAATTTATGAACACACAAACGCTCCTTACTAATCTAAAAAACACTGAAAATGAAAAAATAAAAAGCTCCCCTTTTTACACCTCATCTAACCTGAATAAGTATTTTGCCAGGGAATAAAATAATAGTGAATGCTCTGGCAGTTTTTCACTCACTGTTTCTGTGTACACGTTTTGGAAGTTCTATTTTTTTTACACGATTTGGAGGTACTCACTTTTTGGAGTTTTTTTTTTGGAGGAGCACGCTCGGATACCAAAGAAGTGGTTTTCTGCTGGATCTACAACATAAATGAGCATTCAAATATGAGCTTTAACACGTTAAGTTTTGATGCATTTTACACGGGCTGATGGCATATTATGTTTTGATGGCAGGATATGATGCAGATTATGTTAAGCAATTTTGTCATCGTAAAATGTATCAAAATTTTACGAATTTATATTTGATTGCGCATTTTTGTGCAATGCGGTAATGGTGCCGTGAAGATCTGGTGAAATGAGTCTTAAAACCCACGTTTTGAATCAAATCAAATCAGTCTTTATTTCCATAAATACAAAAATGTACACTTAGAAAAGGTCAAATTCTTAAAATAAAACATTGACACGGAAATAAAATACTGTACGGAAATAGATTTTGGTGACCACCAAGGGCAACTTCATATATCTGCCTAAACTTAAACTTAATAGAATAAAACTATTACAGAGGCATTAAAAAAAGCTTATGATAGGTATCATAAACTGGAAGATGGATTTTTGAAAATTACGGAATAATAAGATAAATTAGGTGGCGGCGCGGCGGCGGCGCCACTTTGGGTGGGGTATGCGCCTTAAAGTGAAACAGGCCTGCATTAGCAAGCTCAATATAGGCTTGGTACGGAAGATTAACAAAGTTTAATAAAAGCATTTCGGCAGGGTGCAAACCGGTGCAAAAAGAAAATGGATAGACGAGTATAATGCCTCAAATTCAGGCAAACTAGGGATAAAACATTTAGATATCGATGAACGAAGAATTAGCTAGCTGAAATAGCAGTTGGCCGGCCATATCTCGAATCGAAAACCGCTGATGGGGTAAACGTGTTCTTGAGTGGAAACTGTGATTAGTTAAACGTAGTGTAGGACTTCCTCCGGCTAGGTGGGATGACAATCTGCGAAAGGCTGCAGGCAGATGCTGGTTGCGTCAAGCTGAAGACAGGGACTTATGGTGCTCATAAGGGGATGCCTATGCCCAGTTGTGAACTAAAATAGGACTGATGATTGAAACATAATTAGGGCGTGATGAATGGACAAACAAACAAACACACTTTAGCGTTTATAATATTACTAGCTTTTGCCCGCGGCTTTGCACGCGTTGTTTCCATAGAAAACTTTAAGGTTATCCCATTTTGTTATAGATTATATCCCATGGGAATATACTTATGGGTTAAAAAGTAGCCTATGTTACTCTCCATCTTTTTAACTAACGCTGTACCAAAAATCAAAATGATTGGTTGCTAAGTTAGGGCGTGAAGGAAGGTCAAACAGACACACTTTCGCATTTATAATATTAGTAAAGAATTGTATAGATTTGGCATGTAGCCCGGGAAATGGCTACCATGTCTTCATCGACCATAAACCGCACCATATTTTCCCACCCCTATCTCCTAATAAAGCGTAATAACTGGGAAGTCGTGCAGAAACTCCGAACAAAGGGTGTTCTTAAACTGAAAAAGCACGCTTTTTCCGCATCCCCCTGTATAATGTATTATGCAAAGCATGAAACAGGCTTGTTACATTTGCGCATTTGTGTTAAGGCATTTTTTTTGTTTTTGTGTTAAGGCCTTTCATGTGAGTTGTAGGTACTTTATGAAATAAAAGAACAGAAAACTGTCTAAAGTATTCGTTTTCTGCTTCTAATATTTACGGTGTAGCTGGCTTGAATACTAATAGGTACTTTTGATTTCTTTTTTCTTTGCACAGATATTTTGCTGAATTTAGTTCAACCTAATTTCGGTACATCTAGTTAATAATTTATCAAGAAAGAAAATAACAATTAAATAATAAACTTAAATTAAAACTAGTATTTACAACAGAAACAATTAAGATATCTGCCAACTGTTGCAAACAATCTACAGGTAGCTCAACTGATCCATGTCAATACCAGTCGGAAGCGTGCCCAAGACACTAATTAGACTAAAAATTAATTAATTAAAGACTAGTTAATTAGGTTTATAACTAACTGGGCAGCTAGCAGCAGTGCTCTTGACGGACGCGCTTTAAGTATGTCCCTTAGCCGCCTCTTATGACACCCACGGGAAGAGTTGGGGTGGTGCAAATTCTAAGCCCGCACCACACCGCAAATCTGCACCATCAGCACAATGTATAATTTGTAGACTCAAATATGATAAAATTTGAATTCGAAAACGAACAAGCGATGAAATCCTAATATTATAAATGCGAAGGTGTGTTTGTATGTCCTTCCTTCACGCGATAACTACGCAACCAATCGACCTGATTTTTGGCATAGGGTAACATGTAAGGTTAGAGATTAACATACACTACTTTTTGTCCTGGTAATACATCAACTTTCCATGGGAGATTTACAGGAATAATCCCTCTAGAAATGTGACATTCGAATTTAACGCGGATGAAACCGAAACAGCTAATAAGTGAAAGCTCGAAACAATATTCGGTTTAAACCAAAATTTGTTTCGAGCTTATGTGCTTTGTAACTTAGGTTAAAAAACCTAAGTTTTGTATACAAAAAATGTCCAGGTTTTTGAATTGGAGTTTATTTTCACTACGACTTGATATACAAGATAACCATTTTCAAGTAAAACAAATGAAAACCTAAAAGCATCGCCTGAGGCAGAGCGTTGTAGGCAAGCAACATTCGCCTCGAAACAATTGCATTTAGAAAGCCATTTGCAGTAATACTCCTTCCCTCGACATTTGCATTGAATTCACACTACGACTAAGAAATAAAATTATACTACATCCTTTAAGGACGTGGTAATAGGCATCTAAAGTGTGTACAGCACGAAGCTGCAATAAAAGAAGTTGATGCTAATTTGTCGCGTGTTGTAAGTTCCGTTCTTTTATTCACTTTATTTTTTATAGGGGTAGAAATGTCGGGAAATAGGCATGATTGATTTTGAAAAACTATTCCGATTTGTTTAAAGATATCTACTGAACACAAAATAAATAATATTTCAGCAAAAAATTGATTTTACTATAAAAATTTCGCTATTAAAATGTAATATTAATTTCGGTCTAATATTTCAATAGATTACTTAGCTTTTTGCTTTATAGTGCGTTACTCGCGCTTGGCAAATTAAAAAACGGTTTCGTGGCTTAGTTGGCTAGAGCACACCCGTACTTAGTGTGGGGCGCGGGTTCCAATCCTGCCGAAATCGATTTTTGAGACATTTTTAAATTTTCGTGGAATACTAGTGGTTTAGTGAGTTAATGAACTAACATCTTCCGTCTGATTTTTGCCTACGACTCACGACTCGGCAAACGTAGTTTAGGACGCCCTCCGACCACGTGGAATGACGGTTTGCGAATGACTGCTGGCAGATGCTGAATGTGGCATGCGGTGGGCGAAGGTCTGCCTGCGACGCAGGAAATTGCGGGTTCGATTCCCGCCTCTGGACAAATGTGTGTACGATCTGCAGACATTTGTTCAGGGTGTTCTGGTCGTTTTCTATGTATATTAAAAAATATCTATGTATTTATTGTATTATATTATGTATATTAGTTATCGAGTACCCATAACACAAGCTCTGCTTAGCTTGGGGCTAGATAATACTGTGTGAATTGTCCAGCATTATATATTTATTTATTGAAATAGAACCGTGTCAGATTTTTTTTATTTAGTAAAATTACTACACTAAAGCCACTAACTAATTAAATGATTTTAAATCTATCGATAAAAAGCAGCATACCATCCCTAGAACCTAAATCTTATGTATTTCAATGCATATGGCAAAGCTTACTTCCTTAAAGGAATGCAATTTAAAAATGGATTTCAGTTCCTTATCTGTTTGAAGAGGGTTCCTCAGAAACTCGTGCAGCGAAACGTCATTACAAATACATTTGGAGTTAGCAGGGTTGCCACCGTGTAGAAATTTACTTTCTGAAAATGGACATGATTGCCTGTTTTTTTGTCTTTAAAGAAGTTTAGGTAGGTACCTAAGGATACTTTAAGTCCAATTTCAACGTTTATCATGATAAATATAATTTCTTGTTTATAATTATACATATATGTTAAAAACTAAACTAAGTATCATTAATCCATTTTAATAAATAAAAAATGGTTTGACAGTTGGCACCTTAGTTGGTTTTTTATTACTTTAGTTTAAAAAAAAACAAATAAAGAAACAGAGAGAAAGATAAGAAATATTCATTTACTTTAAGAAATAACATTCGGCTCTTTGAGACAGAGACAAAGACTTGAGATAATGTTTTAAAAATTTAAAGCATTCTGTTAAATAAGTTATTTTATTTCCGTGTGCAAGTTAAGTCGTTGTTCCTGCGCTTGACCTCTCCCTGGTCGTATTAGTTTACCGTCGATTCGGATTATGAGAGTGTGGTAATAGAGAGTGCATCTGTGTTTGCGTACACACTCGTGCACTAAAATATGTCTTGCGCACATGGCTAGTCTCCATTGAGACTAACCGCCGCCGCGGCGCCGTAGTCGAAATTCGGCTAGAAGAACATCATAAGTTTACCTTGACAGCCCTATCCCCCTACACTATGTAACGTGAGAACCATTGCCGCAGCCAGGTGTGCATACGTCGTTATGAAACCAGATCGCAATGCACTAGATCCAGATATCGAATGTTAATATCGATGTCGATAGTAGATGTTGGTACATCACTATTTACGTAATCAAGTTACATTGCTTGCACAGTTTACTTTTTTAATTGAGTGTTTTAATAAGCTATCTACTCTATATGACTAAAGTATTATGATATAAGTATTTTGACGACCGATGTGGCGCGGTGGGCGAAGGTCTGCCTTGCGTGTTCGATTCCCGCCTCGGGACAAATGTGTGTACGATCTGCAGACATTTGTTCAGGGTGTTCTGGTCGTTATCTATATATAATAAAAATATCTATCTACGTATTATGGGGTAAACATGTTCTTGAGAAAGACTGCTGGCAGATGCTGGATGCGGCAAGCTGAAGACAGGGTGCTATGACGCTCATTAGGGGAGGCCTATGTCCAGCAGTGGACAAATATAGGCTGATGATGATGATGATGTTCTTGATTGGAGACCGCGACTCGGCAAACGCAGTGTAGGACGCCCTCCAACCAGGTGGGATGACGATTTGCGAAAGACTGCTGGCAGATGCTGGATGCGGCAAGCTGAAGACAGGGCGCTATGGCGCTCATTAGGGGAGGCCTATGTCCAGAAGTGGACAAATATAGGCTGATGATGATGATGATGATGATCTACGTATTTGAACTATATTATGTATTTCAGTTGATAAGATGTCAATAATGTCTGCAGATCGTACACACATTTGTTCCGAGGCGGGAATCGAATCCACAACCTCCTTCGACCACCGCGCCACAGAGGTCGTCGCAAGAAATGTTAGGATTATAGCATTTATACTTCACCTTATCTCACAAAAACCCGTGTAAATACAGAAAGAGCCAGAGTCTCGCTAATCTACTCTCTGCCTACTTAAGCTACACTGATATCTGATTCGAATCTCACCAATCTGTTAATGGGCTCTATCGGCGACTGTCCACGTAATGGATTGGACTATTAAGCCGGCTCGTGGTTTGCGTTTCATTTGGTTCAGCTTAATAGGCTTTGTCGTCAGATTCGTTTGCTCAAACATCTACCTTGCCTACCTTCTAGAGCGTAACACTACCGTTTTAGTCTTCCCAGCCTCTGCCGTGCGCTCCAACTACCTCGATCCGCCTGCGATGAAGGAGGTTGTGGATTAGATTCCCGCCTTGGGACAAATGTTAGTACGATCTGCAGGTTTGTTCCGAATGTTCTGGTCGTTTTCGATAATAAAAAATATCTATATTATGTAATGTATTGTATTATGTATATCAGTTATTTAGTACCAATAACACATGCTCTGCTTAGATTGGGGCTAGATAATGCTGTGTGAATTGTCCATTATTATTTATTTATTTATTATACACAGGAATAGTAAATCAAGATGTACGAATTGTAGAACTTTTGAACCCAGGAGTTGATAGTAAAAATTAATTTACTGAGCGATTGGGTGAAAAATTTGCATAGATGTGTGTGTGCGAAGTCACTGGCCGAAGCTAGTAAAAATAACGAGATATGTATTCCGAGCAGACCAATTCCTTCGAAATCAAAATCGAACACAATAAATTTTAAACCATTAACCATCAAGAAATCTGAAATCAAATCACAGACACTTGTAAAAAGGTAATTCTTTCAAAAAGCCACTTTGTCATATTAAATGCCTTCATTTAAAAGGGAGTTGGGCCTTCGTACTCGATGACGAAGGCTCAAATGGAACTCCCTAAACTTGCCCTCTTATAGGAAGAGGTGGACAGCTTGATCACTTATTTAACTTTTCTGACACCATTTACAAACGGAATACCAAACGGCATACCTACCTGACTCATGATCACCTAACTCATGAAACAGTCAACCTATTTCGTAAACACGTTAAAAAACTTACTACTAATTATTTTGGTGCCTTTAACTAGTTGTGTAGTTTTCTTGTAAACTTGTGTAGTTTTCTTGTAAAAAATAAAAACTTGATTTTTGCGCCAAAGCGGTTCCGAATATGTAAGCTCTGTCAGGCTGCTATGGACGTAAAATCCTGTCTATCTTTTTCACAAAACTAAGGCTAGAAACAAACTAATTCTACCCTTACCGGGATGCCAAGGCGACGTCTTGCTGGCAACACAGGTATTACTTACTCATTCTAGATCTATTTGCACTAGCTGTTCACTCCCAGCTGGGTCTTAACCTTTCAAGATCAGTCGTTTCTTTGAAGTGATAAATCTTTGGGGATTCGTGAGGGTATTTCCGGTAGGCTCTGATTTGCAGCGAATTGATTGCCGACAGAATGGATGTATGATATTCACATTTTCTTAAGAAGATTCCACGTATTTTAAGAAATCCATCTGTTTCTCTTTTTTTCTTGATTTTAAGTGTGCCATGAAATTAAGAATCACGGTTACCGGGGTACCTTTTTGTATGAATGATATTTGATTTATCTGTAAAAAAATACAGTACAAATCGAAAATAAATGGTATCAAATAAGATACTATGTACATTTTCTTTATTGTGTGTGCAAGTCTAGGGCAATTATGGGCTACATGCAACGTTGTACTGGACACTGGTGTGACTACATGAGTGACACACTCATGTGTAGTCACACCATTGCTGGTTTTCCAACGGCAAGTCAAAGCCACTGCCGTCGTGCTTTTATAGCAAAAAACTATCTCCATCCATATTTACTTTTATCTACAGCCCAAACTGGATGTTGGACACTGATCAGCCGCTGATAAGTGCCTTTTGTGTTCTAATGGATTATAAGATACGGGGTGGGGAAATTCCCATAATCGCGCCACGCGGGTCGGTTCTGTGGTTACGACACCCACGGGAAGATTTAGACTGGTAAAAATTCTAAGTCAGCCTACGGTCAAATTTATTTACAGCCATTTTAAACCGATGACGATCTCGAATACGAAATCAAAAGAGGTTTTTTTTTTAATTTTTCGTCTGTCCGTAGATAATTCGTCCCGAAAAACTAAAAATATTTATTACCTTTTATAGAATATTAATTTGTTATATTTTTCCTACAATGCTGGTAGTTTGTTAATAACATATTTACTAAACTACTGTCTAATTTACTAATTTACTAAACGTACTGTGATTCAAATGTTACCTATTACATGTATATGTAGTCTGTGGAGTGGAGGCCCTGGAGAATTGTAGTTACAGGTTTTTAATAAAACCTATAGCAAGCTCCAGCCTCTCACAATACAGGTTAAATATAGTTCTACGATCTGTGCTTCTATAACTAGTTTTTAAGTACCTACCTATTGTGAAGAGGAAATAAACAAATATTATTATTATTAAAAATACTGCTGGTGTTAATACTAGTAGATTACTGACGAGGTCAGTAACGGGTGGGTTGCAGCAGGGCATTCATTGTGAATCTAGGTTTGTAGTGCTTTACTCAAACAATGCTAGTAATTTGAATAAAATAATCATTTTCATAATAATTTCACCGAAACTGTTGGAAAACGTAATGGAAAATTTAAAAAATCACATCCATAGTAAAAGATTTTGATGGTATAACATAACCTAACGCATATCTACATGATGTTAAATAAGATAGTAATGTATTTTAGATATAAGTAAAAAAGTTCTTTTTCTAATAAGTTATTGGCATCATCCTATTGGTCGTCAATAAAAAAAACCTTGAGCTGAAATCTACACTGAAATAATTTTAACCTATCGAATAAGGCTACCTATACTAAAAGCACATAAAAGCGTTCAACCTTCTCAAAAAGTCTAGTTTCTACAAGTTTAAAAGAGGTTTTATTCCTCCAACTCGCATACGTTACCTCCTTGGTCTGTGTCAAATTGAGTTTCATTACATTCCTTTTTCGAAAAAAATGCCAGTCGCAAAACACGACTTTCAAAGAAATTTCTGGCGCCTTTTCGAGTAAACCAGAAAGGCCGAGTTTACATGAGGTTGTCAAAATAATGACCAGATTACATGATGTTTGAGTAAAAGAACTTGAAGTCGGTTTTTAGTTTTTTAAAACTATCAAACTATTATCAAAAGCTAACAAAAACCAGATGTTGTGAATAGTAGGAGCACACACGTGAATGTACTCCTCGTATTAGCGGAGGTCTAATAAGTAGGTACGACATGTTTGTACAAAGCATTAGCATGTAATGGACTAACGATGTTTCCTTAGTTCGTATTTGCTACGCAGCTTTGCTCACTGCGGTGGCTAGCTTTTAGGCAAACAGTGAAAATAGAAAGGAATTTAGCTACAAGTGAAACTTTTAGAAAAGTAGATTATGTAGGTAATTCTAAGTTACATCTACACACCAAATCTATTTTTTTTTTACGATTTTTTCGTCATTTATGGACCAATTTTGAAAATTATCTAATCGATATCGTATGGATAATGATTCCAAGGTGGTCCCATACCTACATATATTATTCCTATGGGATAAGTATTGTCTAAAAAAATAAAACAACAGCGGAATTTTGAAGTTGTTTTTTAAATTTAATAATACTACTTTTTACAATTACGTAATAGAAAAAATACGAACGAGTACATATAAATTATTATTAGATTTTTCAAAACAATTAGATGATATCTCATCATCATCATCAGCCTATATCAGACTGCTAAACATAGGCCTCTTCTGAGTGATATCTTTCATCATCATCATCATCACCTATATTAGTCCACTGCTAGACACAGACCTCCCCTAATGAGCGCCATAGCGCCCTGTCTTCAGCTTGTCGCATCCAGCATCTGCCAGCAGTCTTTCACAAATCGTCATCCCACCTGGTCGGAGGGCGACCTTTGCCGAGTCGAGAGAAAAGGGTAGCATAATTAAGACTTTTCCAAAATATTTTAAAAAATAAGCCTCTACGAATTTCAAAAACTGTTTTGAGATACTAAATAAGAAAGAATTTACAGGTAAAATAACGAAACAAAAAAAATTGTGAAAAGTGATGTTGTTTTTATATTTGTTTACTCTTTCCTCCTCTCAAACTTTACTTCTAGAATACTTTGTCTCGGCTGTTCAAGCCAGACTTCATTATATTACGTATATACCTACTCAATATCGACAGAAGTAGAATTTTCAGCGCTAGTTCACATTTGATTTATGTGAGATGTCCCAGCTTTGACTTCCGGTGTTGGCCGGAAGTAGCACGATCCAATATGGCTGACCAAGATGGCGCAGTCCCAGATGACAGGGCTTCTGTGAATAGTTGATAGGTACGTATTCAGTTAGACGTTAGTGAGAAAGTTTTGTCCATGCGATAAATTACATTTGCGTCAAATGCATTGTATTTTACGATATTTTTTAGTCCGAACGATAGTTCAAGTTAATTTATCGGTAAAAATAACTTATTGAGACAAGATTTTCCTATTTCGTTTTTTTATGTGAAACAAATTTTACTAAAAAATCTCTTTCACAGATGACTCTCAATGATGTATTTCAAAACATGCAGCATAAAAAATGTATACCAAATCGAAACCGATAATTGAAATATTTTCCCCCACAGGTCTTTTCTGGATTCTTCTCTTTAGCTGGATTATTTCTGTTGTCCACCACCGAGATAATTATCCTCCACTGAGGGAAACTGGGATATTTTTATAAAAACGTACTTCGTAAAAATATTGGTAATCGGATTTTCCCGTTGTCTACCACCAAGATATTCCTGCGTCACGGTGATCAACAAATAAAATAATTTAATTTAACAGAAATAGCAAGGCGAGCCCGTTATAAATTTCATGAATAGCGTTATTATAAAAGATATTTCTTCAACCATTAACAGAAACCACAACTCTGTACAAAAAGGGTTTATATCAATTAAAAGGGAACCCTAACTCAGCGTTCGAACTCTGAACGTAAATTGACGGGAGCGGCAATTAGTTGTTTGTGTAAGGATTTTGCATAACGTGGGTATGCTACGGAGTCTTACGTAACAAAAAAACGCTCGGAACGAGACTTTTTTTGACGTTTCATGCTCGGTGCGAATGGCACATTAAAAAAAAACACAATTGTATAGTCGCAACTGTTACACTATGGCTATCAAAATTTATAACTAATTGCCAAACAATGTAAAAGAACTGAAGGGTCCCTTATTCCACAGAAAGTTATTTAATTTATTTATTGAACATTGTTTTTTTTCTGTGGAAGATTATCTTAATTTTAAGTTTTGACCTACTGAGTTCAACAGACATTTTAATAATATTTCCATTTATTTATAAATTAATTATAACATTAACGTCTAATTTTAATGTTTATTGTTGTAATTTGTTCTATCCATGTTCTATCCCGCTCCTACGAACGCAAAAATCTCTGCCTTTCCTTTTCACAAAATGGCGCGCATTGCCACTCGTACTATTACTGCTAACAAAAAACAAAATAAACTGTGACGAAAATAGTATCTGTCGTTTGAATTGACTTCGTCTGCTCTTTTACAGTCAACCAAAAACCGAAATACATAACCGAAAGATCTTTCTAAAAGTTTTAAGATAAAGATGTAAACTGCTAGTTTTGAAAAAATATCGGTTTAATTTTATCTCCAGCAGTTCTGTGATGCACAGAACTGCTGAGAATAAACTGACTTTTCTCTATTCCACCCGAAATTATACTTTAGTACTACAATAAAACAATTACAACTTGTTTTTACACTTAAATCTATTTCCTAAAAAACTAAGCCATCACTAAAAAGCTGAGTGCCCAGAATGCTGGCAACATTGCCGCGTTGAATGGCAATGCTAATTCGTAGACTAAAATAAAATCCAGCATTCCGATCACCTGTGGACTCCAATATGACACCTATTTTCAGCTTTAGCCAATATAATCAAAATCCATTCTGTATAAATCTATTTTTAAGTAAATAGCGTTCAAAGTGAAACATAATTTTAATATTAAATCATGGGTGTGGAAATATTCCGTATTCACTGAGTCCGTTGAAATGTTGAAATTTTCGCCGCCACCGTGAAATTTTAAGTGTCGATATTTCGAAAATTCGAGGGCTTTGTAGAATTTTACACGAGAACGGAAAATGGAGCACTTCATTTGCTTTATTTGTGCCGAAAAGGAACATGTTTGTAAAGAATTTATTTGAAACTAGAGTAAATTGACCGAATCGTCGCTTGATTTAATATTTCATTTCTTGCATTCATAACTTTTAAGTAGATAGTGTATGTAATGAATATTTTACTTTTCTAACACTCTTAGTTGTTAGCTTTTTAAATAATAATAATAATAATAATAAAATTTATTCAAATAAACTTACGTAAAAAGACAAGACAGAAGTGCACTAAAAATAAAAATAGCAAGCTTTAACAATTTAGCCTGAACTAGGTAATCCTGTGTTTCAGGCGACTAGAGTGCTAATTATTACATAAAATAATTACTTAAGTACGATGTAGGCATTTAGTCTAACAATGTTGTTTATGGTAGAGAACAGTTTGTGTATAAATGAAAGTCTAACTTTTACATAGAATAAAACTAGATTAATGACTATTCTAACTAGGTTAACTTAATGTATAAAAAAAATATGTACCCATGCTAAACCCTGATCCATGGATGTGGTCCGGGGTAGCAATGTCAAAAGATGGGTAGTTTACATTATTATTTAACATTATAAAGTCGATAAAAAACTCACCTCAACAGCCTATAATGGTCCACTGCTGGACGCAGGCCTCCCCCTGATTTTTTATCTCATGGGGGGTAATGCATAATAGAAAACTCATACAGCGTATAATAACATTTTAAATTGGATTTTATTTTAATAATTTGTTAAAATGTATGTCACATGTTTGTTTTAAATCTTCAGGTATCATTATTATAAATCTTTGCCTTTTTTGTTTGTCTGGTACATAAAAGAGTTATCTCATCATCATCATCAGCCTATATTTGTCCACTGCTGGACATAGGCCTCCCCTAATGAGCGCCATAGCGCCCTGTCTTCAGCTTGCCGCATCCAGCATCTGCCAGCAGTCTTTCGCAAATCGTCATCCCACGGTGGTCGGAGGGCGTCCTACACTACGTTTGCCGAGTCGTGGTCTCCACTCAAGAACACGTTTACCCCAAGAGAGAGAGTAAGAGTTATCTATCTATCTACAATAATAATAATTTATTTAAGAAGAAGTTTACAAAGTAGGTACGTGGTTAACGTAATTTCCCTTAAATGAATTATGCTATTTTCACGAACAATAATTTCATAAGATAGGTACTTACAGTATATCAGTGTTTACGTGCTTTGGATTAACCTTTGACATCAGAGGATATACAATACTATGATGAATAAATAAAAAGATAAATGTAACTTTATTATTTAGTATATTTATTTTATGATAAATAATTTTTTGTTTATGACATGTACAAATATAAGTATTTATATACATATTTATAGCTGTAAGTATTTATTTCTTCTTCTACTACCTACATAAACAGTATTTTATTTACATGCCACCGTCTATACTTCTTCAATCACTTCTTGTCCATCCTAAGGTTGCCTGGAAGAGATCGCTCTTAGCGATAAGGCCGCCCATTGTACATTATCTATAATTGTTTTTATTTTCTGTATATGTTTTTTTTTGTAATTATTTGGTGTGCAATAAAGTATATTGTATTGTATTGTATAATTGAGATACCTAATACTAATATAAACCACTTACTAATATCTATCTATCTAGGCAATAATTATCTTCAAGGGTTGCCCAATTCAACGTTACCTGAACCCCTAAACGTGAGTTTTACTGACTAACGTTGTTTACGTATCGTTTCCAAGGATATTACGTTCATGGTTTGTTTGGAGATACTTGATTCTATCTAATTACGTTAGGGAAAGTAAACAAGTAGGAATGTATCTTAAAATGGGCTATGTACCTACCAACTTACTTTATAACAACAAGATATCAGGTGATTTTCTTGTACAAGTATGTATTTTGTATCTCGTTTTGATACAGGGTGCTACGAAAGATGTGCTAAGCCGAAAAGTTTAGTTTTTATTTAAACTCGGCCATCAGAATTAAGGCATATGCATGATATATACATTTTAATGATAAGAGATAATGTGGGAAAATCTGAAAAGGACTTTGTCCAGCTGTGGACTTGTATATATGGGTCTTAGATGAAAGTAAACATGGGAGATTAGGTACTAGCTTCTTGAAAGTGGATGGCTCGAATTAGGTCCAATTAGGTCCACCCGCCTAAGTCACAGTCAGACCGCGGCACCAACGTACGTGTTTCGCGTAGTTTCTATGATTATTTCGCCATTTGCAGACAGGGATATTAAGCTACTATACATTCGGCCGTTGGGCCGCGTTTGGCAAACTACGTCAAGTCTTCTCGTCATCCATACCGCAATGCTTGAAAACGAAAGTTTTCAATCAGTGCGTACCCTTCAAGATCTACGGAGCTGAGACACGTGCACACTCACGGTAGGGCTGGTCCCGGTTTAAAGTCGTCCAGCGAGCTATGGAGAGAGCTATGCTCGGTGTTTCTCTGAAGGATAGGATTCGCAACGAATACATCCGACAGAGAACTAAGGTTCGACATAGCTCAAAGGATTAGCAAGCTGAAGTGGCAGGGGACTGGCCGTATCTCGAGAAGAACCGACAACGGCTGGGGTAAACGTGTTCTAGAGTGGAGACCGCGACTCGGCAAACGTAGTGTAGGACGCCCTCTGACCAGGTGGGATGACGATTTGCCAAAGACTGCTGGCAGATGCTGGATGCGGCAAGCTGAAGACAGGGCGCTATGGCGCTTATTAGGGGAGGCCTATGTCCAGCAGTGGACTGGTATAGGCTGATGATGATGATGAATACATGTTTTGTCTGTGGCGCAGTGGGCAAAGGTCTGCCTGCGATACAGGAGGCTGCGGGTTCGATTCCCGCCTCGAGATAAATGATTATACGATCTGCTAATATTTATTCCAGGTGTTCTGGTCGTTTTCTATGTATTTATAATAAAAAATAGCTATATTATTTAGTACTCAAGTTAAGCGGAGCTTATGTTATGCATAAGCTCCGCTTAACTTGGGGCTAAATAATGCTGTGTGAACCATCCAGCATTAAATAAACGGTAACGCTGTCATGGCCGTCTGCGGTCAACAGCAAAGTAGTCTATTCGAAAAAAACAGCATTATTTATATTTATATCTAAGGTTAGAGTAATTGTTGTTGTACGTTATGGAAACATATCTTAACAACGACACAGATCCAATTACCGTTCCAACTATAGACAAGACATATCTCTTCGTATCTATAACTATGACCAAATCGATCATATAGTTATGCAAACTTATACCTTATCTACAAAGACACAATGTCAATTACCGCCTGTCTCAGCAGACAGTACACTCCTTAATTGCGGGCACTGTTGCAGACGATGCATAAATGGGTACACGCGTTGATGTCTTTATATTCGATACTATCATATTATAATCAGTTTTCTTTTAATTCGTACCGCTAAGGTTTTCTCAACCTCAACCTCACCCTAACAGCCTATAATAGTCCTCTACTGGACGCAGGCCTCCTCTGGTTTTTTTATCCCATGGGGGTAATGCCCAGTTCGGTGTTCGATCTATTCTACAAGATGCGCTGCTGCCCGCCTCTCGGTGTATGTCCCTTAGTCGTCTCCTACGACACAAGGCACGGTTTACCTTACTGCTATCGCCGCAGCAAAGTGCAGTCTATTGACACTTTCCAGGTGGGACTGGAAGTCAGCGATGTTGACCTTAACCTTTTCATCATCACGTTACCTATTTTGTAAGTAAGAACCACAGATATCAGAATGGTAAGAAACTAACTTACAAAATATTCTTTAGTGCTGTTTAAGTAAGTTATTATTATTACATTATGAGATAAGTCTCATTTATAACTTAGACGTAAGTGATTTGTTAAAAAAACTCCTTTTTTACTGAAATAATTGACCGGTTTCACTTCATTTAGTTACCTATACAGATAAATTTACATGTTGGCATAAATTCTAGAATCCAAGATAATCAAATTACGTAAGCTCATATGCATAATCATGTAATCAGCCACGATGAATTAAATTAAAGCTGTTAAAATAAATGTCCAACAGTGGGCTAATATAGGTTAATGATGATGATGATGATGATGATAAAACAAGGCTGCTCTTATTAATGATTTCAGAGAAACGATCGTGACAATCTTGATAAATCTATATATAAATCGCTGTCAGCAATGCGAAATCAGAAAACTATAGACAATAGAATGCAATGAGCAGGCATCGGTCACGTCAGAGATCTAAGATTGAGCCATTAATATGCAAACTGCATTTGCAGTGTCGCCTCTATAGCGTGTCTTCCTACTCTATGGTTGTATGAATTATCTGGACAGGAGTGTAGAAAACGCAGGTTAACTATATTTAACGCGCGTTTACCTTAAAACCGATCAAAAATGGTATAAAAATAAATAAATAAATAATAATGCTGGACAATTCATACAGTGTGTGTAGTTAAGAGTTGCAAATTAATGTGTGTTAGAAAATTGTTTAGTTTTTAGACTAAGGAGGTTACACTATTGCATTGGGTGCCCGTGTAAAAATAGCTGTACATTTTTATGAAATAAATAATAAATACAGCATTATCTAGCCCCAAGGTAAGCAGAGCGTGTGTTATGGGTACTAGATAACTGATATACATAATACAATACAATACATAGATAGATATTTTTTATTATACATAAAAAACGACCAGAACACCCTGAACAAATGTCTGCAGATCGTACACACATTTGTACCGAGGCGGGAATCGAACCCACAACCTCCCGCGTCGCAGGCAGATCTTCTCCCACTGCGCCACAGAGGTCGTCAAACTGCATGAGTGAAACTAGCGCCACCTATTTTATTACTACGTTGAACAAAACTACTTTCATAAAATCCATAGGTTTGATCCATAGTTTGTGATACCTATTATTAGCTTTCTTTTAAGGCCTCTCTAATAGTTTTATTATATTTAGTTTAGCCAGTAAATCCAAAATAGATATTGGTGGCCAAGGGCAACTTCAATATTCTGCCTAATAGAATAAAACTATTACAGAGGCGTTAAAAAAAGCATAAAATAGGTATCACAAACTGTACGTTGGATTTTTGAAATTTCCTTTGTTCAACGTGGTAATAAAATAAAATAGATGGCGGTAGTTTCACACATACCACCTCCTTAAAGGACATTGCAGGAGTTGGAAACTGCATTCCGAAAATAAATAAAACGTCAAGTGCGAGTTAGACTCGCGCATCAAGGATTCCGTAAAAACTCTTCAGCTTACGCATTGCTTCATCAATACATAGCTTAATTTTAATTTTATTAATTTATTTATTTTTTGAAACCTCACCTCTATTATTACAGGTAAGACCTAATACAATAGAATAGAAACAAGCGCAGCCACGTGCAGTAACTAGTTAATCATAAATAGCTTATCAATTAATTTAACGCCCGTATACGTCCCAACTCGATAAATTACGTTCAACCCACACCAAACGAATTGACCCGGACATTTTTATTAGCGACTCGATCTCAATGACACTGACATTGACTTTGAATTGACGCCGTCAACGACCTAGACATAACGATAGAATATAAAGATTCATATTTAGAACCGCTTGCACAACGATAATTAACTAGCTTAATTTTGATTAATGAGTTGTCAAACCATACAAATACGTCAAAGTAAATAAAAATTAGACTTTTAAGTATGGTTGTGCAAGTGGGGCTTAGATTCTCAATCTTAACTGTCAAAACTACGGCTGAGACACAAAAATATTGTATTAGTAGAATGCCATACCATAGACATAGAGAAGAGATTGTTTTAGTAGAATTGGGCCTCTGTAAATGCGCGTTGGTCAAAATTTGGTGATTTTGATTAACGTAAATTACGCGTAGTAGCTAATTTAGTGGAGACCGCGACTCGGAGAACTTAGTATAGGACGCCCTTCTGCCATCGTGATGATGACCTGTGAAAGACTGCAGGCAGATGCCGGATACGGCAAGCTGAAGACAGGGCGCTAATGGCACTCTGAGAAGCATAGGTATGTCCTAAATCCTCAACCTCAATATAGCCTATAATGGTTCACGGCTGGACGCAGGCCTTCACCTGATTTTTTTATCTAATAGGGGTAATGCCCATTATCTCCACGCTAGGCATGCGGGTTAGGGATCGTTCGGTGGGGATAGATATATTCTGCGAGAGGCCCTGCTGCCAGCCCCCCGGTGTATAACCCTTAGTCGCCTCTTACGACACTCACGGGAAGAGTTGGGCAAGTGCTAAGCCGGCAACACACGGCTATATCCAGTAGGAAATTATTCTTATGCGGTATGGGCTGATTGTGATGATAAAAATTCCTGTTTTAAATCGACAAGGCAGATAAGCTGCCCTGAACTCAATTTGACTTTATAAGTCTATCCTATTCTGTAACAGTAGGACTTGGCCGAGATCCATCCTCAAGTGAATCGCCAATGAGCCGTCGAACATTGCTGAGAGCTTAAACGGCAGAATTAAACCGGGAATTTGCAGTTTTCAAATAATGTCCATATTACATCCAGCTGGAGGGATTGAGGGATTGAGCTTCTATTTCTTCTATTTTAAAGGTTGGCTGGAAATTCTCATTCTCTGCTGCTGTTGTTCCTTCTGAGATGATTTAAAAAAACTAGATAAAATTCGCGTCGCGCAAATCTTTATGAGCTCTGTGAACATAGCCTCGCATCTGCGCATGGTACAGTTGAGTATACAATCTTAACTGTAACTCTAATAGCACTGAACAAAATAACAACAATAAGAAATGCCGAATGACACTCAACTCGAGTGTACTTTTGAAAGTCAACGTCGACACAGAGTGCGATCTGCAACTCCGGCGCGCCCCTGCGGGTCGCACCGCCGACGCTAGCGTGATCGTGTTATACTAGATTAAAATCAAGAAACCACTGCGCAGCCACTCGCGCGAACATCCGATGGGTCATAAAGATTTGCGCTCTCTTTACCTTACACCCGTGTTTGTTATTCGTGTTTCATTCAAGGAACCAACAAAGAAATATTGGATTTTATTGGGCATCCTGTGAATATTAAGACCTAGGCCTAGTTTGACAACCAAACCTGTTAGGTCCGCCTCTTAAGAAAATAAAGCACATTGATTTTTGATAGAAACATTTATCCTGAACCGGAACCGAACCTGCGTCGTAGACAGACCTTCCCCCGAGGCGCCACGGAAGTCGTCTGCCTCTGTCAAAATGCAGCCAATAGGCAAAAAAATATCGAATACGCATATCTAAGTCGACGTAGAGGAATAGCAATTTTCGTTATTTTCATTAAATTTCCTTTCAGAGAAATGAAACTGAATTTCCTAACAGAAAATTAAATATCTAAAAATATTCTTAAGATTCTGAGTAATTTACCAATTTACAAAGTAGCTGATCCCTTACAAATCCAAACAAGCAGAATTTCTAGAAACCTTTGGTTGTTAAAATAAACACAAATTGCCAATCAGACTTATTAAATATTTCCTTCTAGGAAAAACTTTTGCATTTACACAGTTTTCTTGTTGAATACTGAGTTTGAAAATAACTCGTTTGCTGGTTGAAATTTGAAGCCGGAAAGCGATCTCATCAAAATCAATTTTTTTTACGACCTCTGGCGCGGTGGGCGAAAGTCCGCCTGTGACGCAAGAGGTTGCGGGTTCGATTCCCGCCTCGGGACAAATATTTGTACGATCTGCAGGTATTTGTTCCGGGTGTTCTGGTCGTTTTCTATGTTTAATAAAAATATCTATCTAAATAATAATATCATTATTTATGTATCAACATACATAAATTATGATACCTATAATTATTTAGATAGGTAGATATTTTTTATTAATCCATTATTTTTTTCCAATTGTTCTGGTTGCCTGGAAGAAATCGGTTTAAGCGATAAGGTCGCCAAATCCATTGCTGTTCTATATGTTAAATTTAAAATAATAGATTTTTATCTTAATTGGTGATGAATAAAGTGTTCTCTATCTATCTAATAATCGCCTTATTGGTTTTAATCTAAGGGGGGTGATGCCCATAATCACCACGCTGGGCATGCGAGTTGGGGATCGCAGTTCAGTGCTATTCTGCAAGAGGCGCTGCTGCCCGCCCCCTGGTGTATGTCCCTTAGTTGCCTCCCAGGACACCCACGGGAAGAGTTGGGGTGGTGGAAATTCTAAGCTGGCACCACGGCTGTGTTTTGATAGGTTAACCTAACCATTCTCATAATTTAATTAGAGAGTCATACAAAAACATTCGATAAAATTTGTTTTGTCCAGACTACGCCGGTAACCTGTTTTCATCGTGACACATACACATAAAGAGGCCTCTGACCCTACCACAATAAAAACTGCATAAAGCCATCCGGCTGTAATCAGCTACAATCCAAAATCAACCCTAAACCCCTACAACTTAAGTTCAAACTCACACAAATAAATGACTAGCAGTTACAACGTTCCGTAATTGAAATATTCCAAATTTGAAAATCCATTGAAGACCACACAGTTCAATATACGACATATCTAGAATTCTATTTCCCACTAAACTAGACGTTACCACTTACAATGTAGGGCATAAATTTAAATGGAGCGAAGTTCAGGAATTGGATAATGCCCTTTTGTAAGTGCACGCGATTTGAATTCGACTTTTTGCTTTTGGGATACCGTTCATATTTCTTTGGAATACCCTTACGTGGTTAGTTCTAGAACGTTTTATGTCACCTCAGACATTGTAGAGTAAAATGAACTTTAGGCACTTAAAAATAAGGTTTATTATAGTTTTTGGATGTTGTTAGGTGTCAATTTAGTGTCATGACATTGCATTCCAAGCGATGCGAATGACTCTTGGATGACAACGACCAGACAAGGGCAGACATTTTTCTATGGTTTTATTTCATCTGATTTTATTTAGATCATATGCGTAAAGATTGTCAGCTGATATAAATTGGAAATTTGTGGTGATAGGCTGTTTTTTTTTACACGACGAGACGGATTTTGTTTTATGAGAGCTTCTTTGTCTCTGATGAAATATAAATTTTGATAAATTAAATTAATGATCAAAATACTCGTCTGCTTCATTTTTTTCAGCTACGTTAAAGGCATTTCGTACCTAAGCGTTTCGCCCACCGATTTTTTTTTATAATTTTCTATTAATTAGTTACTACATACGTACCTACATTGTATGGTCTTCTTGAAATTTAAATTTAGTTTTTTATAAAAGTTCGTTAGCCCACTTTTCTTACTAAAATACCTACTTGGTGGTTTTTTAGTTGAAAGATGTTTTTTTTAATCCCGCGTGGAATTTGCACCCTCTTGTTTTAGTTTTTGTCATCCAAATTCAGTGCCATGGAAGTCGTTTAGTACTAAAATGATAATTCATCTGCATAAATACACACAATTATTATATTTATTTTTAATATATCGCGTTCGGATAGTTTTTATTTTTATTTCGTACGCCCGTGAACTTGCTCATAAAAATTATTTATAAACTCTTTTGTTCGTAGGCGACACGTATGCGAAATTTTATAAATAACATGGAAAAGACGTAACTAGCTTTTTACTTCCGTTATTAGGTGCCAAATTGCAAGCAATCTCTAAGATCGGACGTTTTGCTATATATCTGGATTTCAAATAGTCTAAAAAACACCAAAACGACTGATATTTTTTCCCGAACTATGACGTAAGTATTCTTCGAAAACCTGAAGTCATAAATTGCCCCTATGCTATTTATTTTAGGTTTGAAATTAGATCATAAAAATAATTACTCGCTTTAAAAACGGAAGATTTATAAAGAAAACTATGTGTATTGTGTTAGAGTTTATATTGCGATGTCGTAACAAGTCTTTGTGTGGTCTGCAATGTCAAGGATGTGACATTGGTAACCCGCATGAGTAATTGAGTATTTTAACGCGAAATCGATGTTTTTGTACGAGAATGAGTCTGTAGAATAATATAAGGTTAGGAAAAGTCTAATTTGTTCGACTTTTAGACGAAGTTTTGCAAAGGACCTATAGGCCGATAAGACCTATAAGGCGAACCTAGGGTGTTTGCTTGTCAATCTAGGACTATATTTCTTATGAGGCGAACCTAGGGTGTTTGCTTGTCAATCTAGGACTATATTTCTTATGAGGCGAACCTAGGGTGTTTCCTTGTCAATCTAGGACTATATTTCTTATGAGGCGAACCTAGAGTGTTTCCTTGTCAATCTAGGACTATATTTCTTATGAGGCGAACCTAGGGTGTTTGCTTGTCAATCTAGGACTATATTTCTTATGAGGCGAACCTAGGGTGTTTGCTTGTCAATCTAGGACTATATATCAGTACTCACAGGATTCCCGTGGTTAAAAACTCAATTACATAAAATTCAAAGTTTTTATTTGGTGACTTCAACGTGATAACATAAAAGAAAAAATTACGATTGAGTAAATCATGAAATTGTATGGCACATAATTTGGTCGAGATCTTAGGAACCCTGTGGTCTATTGAAATAATAATAATAAAATCAAATGAAATGATTAAATCATATATGTTTTGATTCGTAGGTTATTATTAAATACTTGGTTCCTTCAGATAGTTTTTTATAACTTGTATATTTTTCTTGTAAATAAGCAAGGACTATGACGCCATTTTGTGAAAAGGATAGGCATAGGATTTCACGTTTATAGAAGCGGGACAGAGCAGAGCAACGCAAGCCCAAAAATCAATTTTTACTTACTAGGTTTGCGGTTTGGGCTGGGCGTTGTCCCCAGAAAATCGTTTGTTCCTTTATATATTAAGAATAAGTAAATAATGTTCTTTATACTTAGTTCAATTACCATACTAATTCTTAAGAATAGAACATTTGTATTTATTGAAAAATTAGGATTTTAGTAAAAATTTGGAGGTAACTTGCGATTTTCTATCTAGAAAATTTAATGGAATCGTGTTTTCGAAACTTTACCATATGTAAATTTCAAAGTTAAATATTCAGTAGTTTTTAATTAAGATCTGGACCTGTTAAAGTGCGAAACTGAAGGCAAAAACTTTTTTTTTTAAATCAATTTCTAAGGAAGTCCTAATAGTAATACATAATTTATAAACAAAAAAAATGATAATCAAGTAAAATAAATTACAATTGAGCTAACTGCAGACTGTTTCAAACAATCTACAGGTAGCTCAACTGATCTATATGATACCATTTTTTTTTAAACTTTCGCGATTTGATAACATATTTAAGATTATTTAGTCTTATTTTTAGTTTTGAGTCGCCCCGTGACTACGATCGCTGAAACGCGGTTGAAACGTTGGGGAAAAGAAAGCAAAAGGTACGCGATAAATACCCGATAAATAATCTTAAATATATATCATACCAGTTGGAAGCTTTCCCAAGACGCTGGCTGCATTGCCCTGCTGTATGGCAATGCTGATGTGCTGCGCCAGATACTCACCAGAAAGTAGCTTCATAAAGTACATAAATAAAAGTGGCCCAACTTCATTGTAAAAGTTTAAGTTCTTCATATTGCCATGTTCTGTGAATGCAGCCTGATAAATCGAATTAAATTGAAGAAATTCCAGAAAATTCAGAGCTGCTACACTATTTTAAAACGACTTTGCATTTAATTTAAAACTTTAACGAAATAATGTTGCGCAAAATCGAAATAATTTTTCTTTCTTTTTCAGGTAAGTTCTTATGGAACTTCCAAGCTTCAAAGGACGACGAAAGTTCCGAGAAGTGCAAGAAAAGTCTTCACAGAAATAGTTCTTCGAAAAACGCCCGTAAGCGACTCGAACTTTTAAGTTTCAGGTAGGTATTGGGTTATTTTACAGCTTTGTGCTTCCAGTTTTATAAAAAGGGTTCTGGAAGAGTTCTAAGTACCTATCTAATTCGAGTGAGAGGACTGAGCTCATGAAGAAAACAATTTAAGGCGCATACCCCACCCAAACTAGTGCCGCCACCTACTTTATGTTATTATCCCGTTTAACAAAGGAATTTTCAAAAATCCATCTTCCAGTCTGTGATACCTATCTTAAGGTTTTTATAAGGCCTCTGTAATAGTTTTATTCTATTTAGTTTAGGCAGAGATACGAAGTTGCCCTTAGTGGCCACCAAAATCTATTTTCTTATCTCTTCCTAAACTAAATAGAATAAAACTATTACAGAGGCCCTATAAAAACCTTAAGAAGTTGCCCTTAGTGGCCACCAAAATCTATTTTCGTATCTCTGCCTAATCTAAAGAAAATAAAACTATTACAGAAGCATTAAAAAAACGCTTATATGATAGGTACCTACTGGAAGATGGATTTTTGAAAACTCTTTTGTTAAATGGAATAATAAGATAAATTACGTGGCAGCGCCACTTTGGGTGGCCTTAATTGAAAAGTGAAAAGAAGAAATACTCTATATGAGACAAAATCTAAAAATATACTAATATGAGGTAAGGCAAAAAGAAGTCGGAAAATATTGGTTTTAGTTCATAAACAATAAAATAAAATAGGAAATTCAGTTCAATTCTTTCAGTTTAAATCTGTTTTTAAACACCATGAAATTAGTAATCGTAATGGTGCTATGTCATACGGCCGTATGACATAGCACGGCCGTATGACATAAAATAATAACAACTAATATTTACACTTACATTTTCTAAAAATCCGAGCCGTCACCAGAAGGCAGAGTGCTCAGAATGCTGGCAACATTGCCACGTAGAGTGGCAATGCTAATTCGTTGACCGAAATAAAAACCAGCATTCCAATCACCTGTGTGGATCTGATGGGGTTGATTTGAGGTATTATAGGCCCTTAAGTAATAATAATCCAGTTTAATTTTAGATCTAAATAATACGCCTCTTCTCCTAAATAATCGAGTACCCAGTGTGAGAGTAGACTGACGCTACTCGATCACTTCCCTAACTGCCTGTCGGGGTAATTCCGTAATTTTTTCACAGGGGCTTCTGTCTTCTTTGGTCCAAGGTATAAATTTCGGTGACTTTTAGTCTCCAAATAGATGACTATAATAACGAATCTGTCTCTATTGAAAAGTACAATCATAACACTCAATCTAAACTTGATAACAAAACTGTAAAAAAATCTAATAGGATAAAAAAATATTCTGCAATCAATAAAGATTTGTAAAGAAAAACCGATCGATTTCTGTTAAATTTACAGTTTTTTTTATTTTAGCGGGACGAGTTAGTAGTTATCTTGGTAGATTATATCAGAGAAAATGGTTAACGATTTGCGGCAAATTACTTTTTCATTCGTTTTTTTTTTTGCTTAAGTAATCCAGTAAAATAACATTCACAAAAATAAATTATCTCTATCCAACCTACCTTAAATATATCGTCGGTGTGGTGCGAGAAGTCACTAACTAAAAATTTTGGCCAAAATGACTTAATGATGCCAAACTATTTTTACACCCTTTATGTACCTTATAAGAAGGTAAAAGAGCTGTTTTTATTTTAATTTCGGGAAATACAAGAATGTCAGAACTACTTAACTGCTTGTTGAGCCAAAAATCTGTCTACAAAAAAGAACTAAGGGTACTTAAGTAATTTATTTAAATCGTTTACTACCATTTTTTGCAATTACTGGGGCTGCACTGCTCATTAAAGTCACTTAGTGACATTTCGCGTACAATTTTATTTGACACGATCTACCCTAATGGCTCTTAGTTATTTTTTGCAGAAAAAACTAGAAAGGAAATGAAATTCTGTTGTCCGGTAAGATTCATTAACAGATATAAAGTAATATTTAATGAAGGTGTTCGCGCATCTTTTGGTCTTTACATTCTGCGAAATCTAATTAAACCCGTAGGTATTGCTATTTAGTTAGTATTTGATATTGTTTTGTGGCTACATTCACGCTACCCCCTCTCACCCGCGTCCGTATTTGGATTCAATCACGTCATCATCATCATCATCAGCCTATAATTAGTCCACTGCTGGACAATGGCCTCCCCTAATGAGCTCCATAGCGCCCTGTCTACAGCTTGCCGCACCCAGCATCTGCCAGCAGCCTTTCGTAAATCGTTCGGAGGGCGTCCTACACTACGTTTGCCGAGTCACGGTCTCCACTCAAGAACATGTTAACCCCAGCGGTTGTCGATTCTTCTCGAAATATGGACAGCCCACTGCCACTTCAGCTTGCTAATCCTTTGAGCTATGTCGGTTGTATTCGTTGCGAAACCGAGAGAAACTCCGAGCATCTCTCCAATAGCTCGCTGGGCAACCTTAAACTGGTTGACCCTACCGTGAGTGTCCACGTCTCAGCTCCGTAGGTCATGAAGGGTAGGACGCACTGATTGAAAACTTTCGTTTTCAAGCATTGCGGTATGGATGACGAGAAGACCTGACGTAGTTTGCCAAACGCGGCCAACTTAGCTGGATCTACCTTTTGACATCCTTCTCGAAATTGTTTTTCCCAATTGCAGAGTCTGCCCAAGGTAAATACACGGAAACAATTTTGAGAAGGTGACCATGTACGACGACCGGTCCCGGATCAATGTGGCCATTGATCATGACCTTGGGTTTATCCAAGTTAATGCCAAACCGATGCGTAGCGAGGCAAAAGCTAGGCCGGCTAGTATCCGGTTCAGCTCCTCAAGCGACTCAGCCAAGCCTATGTCATCAGCGAATCGCAGGTATGTGATGTAATTGCTGTTTATGTTGATGCCCTTATCTACCCAGTCCAGCGTCTTAAACACGTCTTCCAACGCGCTTGTGAACAGTTTCAGGATATAACATCCCCCTGTCTCACTCCTCTGTGCAGTTGGATAGGTTTAGACTGCTGGCCCTGTACTTGGACACTCATGGTGACTGCATCATAAAGACATCTCAGCACCTCGATATAACAATAGTCTACTTGGCATCGCTGTAAGGATTCCAGAACAGCCCAGGTTTTCACAGAGTCAAAGGCCTTTTCATAGTCTACAAAGGCCAGACACAGGGGCTCATTATACTCTTCGGACTTCTGTATAATCTGCCTCACTGTGTGTATGTGGTCTATGGTGCCATATCCTCCGCGACACCCGGCCTGTTCCGGTAACTGGATTCGTGATCACTCGTGAGAACAACTTATAGACATGGATCAGGAGCAATATGGGTAATTTTTGAGGATGGTTTTGTCGCCCTTCTTATAAAAAAGCACCACCAAACTCCCGCTCCATGCCTTTGGAGTTCTCCCACTGTGAAGGACGGCATTAAAGAGGTTCTGTAATTCTTGTAAAACAGGGATTCCTCTGGCTTTCAAAAGCTCTGATGATACTCCGTCTTCCCTGGGGCTTTTCCATTTTTAAGCTGCCCCAGAGTCAACATGATTTCGTCTTGACTGATGTCTGTCAGTTCGTCGGTGTAGTGGCGTGTCAGGGTGGCTCTAGAATCGTGGTCATTTCGTTGGGCATGAGGAGCATGTGCAGCGTAGAAGGCCATAGAAATCCTCGATCTCGGCTAAGATCTCCGGCTTCGACAAAACGGTCCTCCCATCGTGCGTTCACTCAGCGTGCTTCGTCAGGTGGCTCCTGCCAAGCTGCTGAGTGAATACTTTGGACCCCCGGTTTCGCTCTATCGCCTCTTCAAAGAGACGTGTGTTGGAGCTCCGAAGGTCACGCCGCACCATCTTCGCAATTTGCTTGTTCAGGTCTGACCTCTCTGATGAGTCGCCTGGGTGGTTTACCGTCTTTTTGTCATCAGCCCTAGAGTCTCATCTGAGACTTTAGACTTCCTGCCAGTGCGCTGCATTTTGCAGAACTTGATGCCCTCGTCACTCAATGTTTCGACCAGATTGTGTAGGGTCTTGTCAGCGTCATCAGTGGGTTCCAAGGCAACAAATCTATTCCTGAGAAGCTGCTGAAACTTCTCAGTGCCCGCCATGATTTGGATTGGGTTAGGTCGGAGCGTGGACCTCATATTCTTTAATAATTACCTACCTAACTCTTTTTTACATTTAAATTGTACCTATGTTATCTTTTCAACTCATCTTTAACATTAGTTTATGTATTATGCTGTTTCTAGTGATTTTTTTAATAATTTTGATTTTGTATTATGTGCATGCTGTTTTTAAATAAATATATTTTCTCCCTTTCACATTGAAATTTTATTTTATCTTTTGAACTCACCTTTAACATTAGTCACTAATTGCTATCTGAAACAAAGCTATACCAAAAATAATTACTTAAGTAACATGGAAAGTTAATTAACTAACATAATCACATCTTTTTAGAGTTTGCTAGAATTAACTAACTTACATTTTACTAAGTATCTCAGTTATCATAAAAATATTTACATAATTTATTAGACGATAGGGTGTATGGTAAAATTATCTATATTTTGTTTATAGAAATATTTTTTGTAACTATAAGCCTTAATGAGTTACACCGATTTCAAGATCAAAAAAACTTTGATCGTGATTATCTCGCAACTAGCTTTTTGCACTTAGTGACTTCTCGCACCACACCGACGATATAGAATGTTAAGTACCTTTATATCGTCGGTGTGGTGCGAGAAGTCACTAAGTGCAAAAAGTTAGTTGCGAGATAATCACGATCAAAGTTTTTTTGATCTTGAAATCGGTGTAACTCGTTAGGGCTTATAGTTACAAAAATTATTTCTATAAACAAAATATAGATAATTTTACCATACACCCTATAGTTCAATAAATTATGTAAATATTTTTATGGTTACTGAGATACTTAGTAAAATGTAAGTTAGTTAATTCTAACAAACTCAATAAGATGTCATTATTGTTAGTTAATTAACTTTTCATGTTACTTAAGTAATTATTCTTGGTATAGCTTTGTTTCAGATAGCAATTAGTGACTAATGTTAAAGGTGAGTTCAAAAAAATAAATACAATTTCAATGTGAAAACGAGAATAATTATAGTTATTTAAAAAACAGCATGAACATAATACAAAATCAAAATAATTAAAAACATCACTAGAAAACAGCATAATACTAAGGCTAATGTTAAAGATGAGTTGAAAAGATAACATAGGTACAATTTAAATGTGAAAAAGAGTTAGGTAGGTAATTATTTAAGAACATGAGGTCCACGCTCCGATCCTAATCATAATCTATCTGTCTATCTAAATCATGGCGGGCACTAAGAAGTTTCAGCAGCTTCTCAGGAATAGGTTTGTTGCCTTGGAACCCATTGATGACGCTGACGAGACCCTACACAATCTGGTCGAAACGTTGAGAGACGAGGGCATCAGGTTCTGCAAAATGCAGCGCACTGGCAGAAAGTCTAAAGTCTCAGATGAGACTCTAGGGCTGATGACAAAAAAAAACGGGAAACCACCCAGGCGACTTCGGCAGAGAGGTCAGACCTGAACAAGCAAATTGCAAAGATGGTGCGGCGTGACCTTCGGAGCTCCAACACACGTCTCATTGAAGAGGTGATAGAGCGAAACCGAGGATCCAAAGTATTCACTCAGCAGCTTGTCAGGAGCCACCTGACGAAGCACGCTGAGTGAACGCACGATGGGAGGACCGTTTTGTCGAAGCCGGAGATCTTAGCCGAGATCGAGGATTTCTATGGCCATTTATACGCTACGCTGCACATGCTCCTCATGCCCAACGAAATGAACACGATTCTAGAGCCACCCTGACACGCCACTATACCGACGAACTGACAGACATCAGTCAAGACGTGATCGTGTTGGCTCTGGGGCAGCTTAAAAATGGAAAAGCCCCGGTGAAGACGGAGCATCATCAGAGCTTTTGAAAGCCGGAGGAACCCCTGTTTTACAAGAATTCAAATAAATATCAAATATCAAATATCAATAACGTTTATTTCTTTAAGCTTACAAAATAAGCACTTAGACAAGTCAAATTTTATACTATAAACAGGTTTATAAATAGTCATTATTATCAAATAAGAAATATGATGTTATTGATTTTATTCGCTTCAATTTTTTGTCCACTAGTGGAAGAAGCGAAAAAGAAACCACTAGTAAGTTTTATAAAACTTAAAATTAATACATAATCTCAGTCTAAATATAATCTAATTTGTATATAACTCAATATTTATATAAAACTAACTAAGCTTAACATTATATCCCTTATATACCATTGTCGGTGTGGAACTGAGCGACATCTGGCCAAGCATTTACATCATTGATGTAATCATCTATGGAGTAATAGGCTTTCTTTATAAGATTTCGTTTTATGTACTGTTTAAATTTACGAATAGGGAGCTCAGTTGCTTCAGATGGAAGCTTGTTATAGAAGCGTACGCAATTTCCCATAAATGATTTCCCTACCTTTCGTAATCTATATGATGGGATGAGCAGTTTGTTCTTGTTTCTTGTATTTACTTTGTGAACATCACATTTTTTTAAAAAGCTATCTTTGTTTTTGTGCGTATACATTAGATTTTCATATATGTATTGCGATATTACTGTCAAAATATTTATATCTTTAAATAAGTCCCTCAAAGAGTGGCGTGGCTTTAATTTATAAATTGCGCGTACAGCCCTTTTTTGGAGAACAAAGATAGTCTGAATGTCGGCTGCCCGTCCCCAAAGCAAAATACCATAAGACATGATACTATGGAAGTAACTGAAATAAACTAACCTAGCTGTATCTTCATCGGTAATATATCTAATTGTTCGAACCGCATATGCTGCTGAACTAAGTTTGCCTGCGAGAGCATCAATTTGCGGTCTCCATTGAAGAGAGGAATCAATATGTAACCCTAGGAAAACCGTTGAGTCGACAAGGTCAACGATCTCATCCTTTAGCATTATCTTAGTTGGGAGTTCTCTTACATTTGGTAACATGAATTTTATGCATTTGGTTTTTTTAGCATTTAGTAAGAGGTTGTTGGAGGTGAACCAATCTAGTATTTGTGAAAGCGAGTTATTTACATCGTCATAATTAAATTTATTTCTGTCAACTTTAAAAATCAATGAAGTATCATCAGCAAATAACACTATATCACAGAGATCTTTTGCAAAAAAAGGGAGATCATTTACATATACTAAAAATAAAAAGGGACCTAATATTGATCCTTGTGGAACGCCCAATTCAATTTTTGAGCCCCGAGATCTTTCTTTACCAATATCTACTTTTTGAAAGCGACCAGATAAATAAGATTGCATAAGGTCCAGTGCCTTGCTGTCAATACCGTAATGTTTCAATTTTCCAATTAGTGTACAATGATCTACACAATCAAAAGCCTTAGAAAGGTCGCAAAATATACCGATAGCGTTTTTCGCCTTATCCCAGGCATCCAATATATGCTTTAATAGAGCTGTACCAGCATCGGTTGTCGATCTACCCTTGGTGAAGCCAAATTGATTTTTATGAAGTAATCTATTAAGGTTAAAGTGAGAGGACAACTGAGTAAGGATAATCTTTTCAAAAACTTTACTCATTGTGGGAAGTATTGAAATTGGCCTGTAGTTGGCTGGATCAGTGTGACTACCAGATTTATAAAGAGGTACCAATTTACTATATTTCATGAGATCAGGAAAAACTCCTGCGTCGACACAATTATTGAAAATGTAGGCCAAACAAGGAGCAACTTCCTTAATAATTGAACTCAGTACTTTGGATGAAATACCCCAAAGATCCTCAGTATTTTTGATGTTAATCGACTTAAATGTTTTTACTATATAATTAGCATTTACATGGCTAAAGATAAAGACCTCCTTACATTTTTCAACAGATGATTCTAATAATTTAACGGCCATTGGAGGTGAGGAGTTTAAAGACCCGGTAACAACTTTAGGAATATTGGAAAAAAATGCTTCAAAAGCATTGGCTATATCTTTATCATTTATGAGTATTGAATTATTAATTTTTAACCTTATTTCTCTATTCCTTGGCTTTGATTTACCAGTTTCGTTATTTATTAGTGTCCATGTTGCTTTTATTTTATTAGATGAATTTACTAGCTTTTTCCTCAAGAATTACAAAACGTCTTCAATGCCGTCCTTCACAGTGGAAGAACTCCAAAGGCATGGTGCGGGAGTTTGGTGGTGCTCTTTTTTAAGAAGGGTGACAAAACCATCCTTAAAAATTACAGGCCCATATCGCTCCTGATCGTCTATAAGTTGTTCTCACGAGTGGTCATGAACCGTCTCACCAGAAGACTCGTAGTTCCAGCTATCGGAACAGGCTGGATGTCGCGGAGGATGTGGCACCATAAACCAAATACACACAGTGAGGAAGATTATACAGAAGTCCGAAGAGTATAATCAGCCCCTTTGTCTGGCCTTTGTGGACTATGAAAAGGCCTTTGACTCTGTGAAAACCTGGGCTGTTCTGGAATCCATACAGCGATGCCAAGTAGACTATTGTTATATCGAGGTGCTGAGATGTCTTTATTATACCGTCACCATGAGTGTCCAAGTACAGGGGCAGCAGTCTGAACCTATCAAATCAAAATCAACTGCACAGAGGAGTGAGACAGGGGGATGTAATATCCCGAAACTGTTCACAAGCGCATTGGAAGATGTGTTTAAGACGCTGGACTGGGAAGGTAAGGGCATCAACATAAACGGCGATTACATCTCATACAATACCTGCGATTCGCTGATGACTTAGTCTTCATGGCAGAGTCGCTTGAGGAGCTGAATCGGATACTGGCCGGCCTAGCTTTAGCCTCGCGACGCATCGGTCTTGGCATTAACTTGGATAAAACCAAGATCATGATCAATGGCCAAATTGATCCGGGACCGGTCGTCGTACATGGTCACCTTCTCAAATTTTTTTCGGCGTATTTACTTTGGGCCGACTCTGCAGTTGGGTAAAAACAATTTCGAGAAGAATGTCAAGAGGTGGATCCAGCTAGATTGGCCGCGTTTGGCAAACTACGTCAAGTCTTCTCGTCATCCATACCGCAATGCTTGAAAACGAAAATTTTCAATCAGTGCGTCCTACCCGTCATGACCTACGGATGACGGAGCTGAGACGTGGACACTCACGGTAGGTTAAAGTTGCCCAGCGAGCTATTGGAGAGATGCTCGGAGTTTCTCTCGGTTTCGCAACGAATACAACCGACAGAGAACGTTATCGACATAGCTCAAAGGATTAACAAGCTGAAGTGGCAGTGGGCTGGCCATATTTCGAGAAGAGTCGACAACCGCTGGGGTAAACGTGTTCTTGAGTGGAGACCGCAACTCGGCAAACGTAGTGTAGGACGCCCTCCGAACGATTTGCGAAAGGCTGCTGGCAGATGCTGGATGCGGCAAGCTGAAGACAGGGTGCTATGGAGCTCATTAGGGGAGGCCGTTGTCCAGCAGTGGACTAACTATAGGCTGATGATGATGATGACGTGATTGAATCCAAACACGGACGCGGGGGAGCGGGGATAGCGTGAATGTAGCCACAAAACAATATCAATTACTAAATAAGTAGCAATACAGATTTAATTGACGTACTTTAGTTAGGTTTCGCAAAATGTAAAGACCAAAAGATGCGCGAACACCTTCATTAAATATTACTTAATATCTGTTAATGAATCTTACCGGACAACAGAATTTCATTTCATTTCTAGTTTTTTATGTGCAAATAATAACTAAGAGCCACTATGGTAGATCGTGTCAAATAAAATTGTACGCGAAATGTCACTAAGTGACTTTAATGAGCAGTGCAGCCCCAGTAATTGAAAAATATGGTAGTAAACGATTTAAATAAATTACTTAAGTACCCTTAGTTCTTTTTTGTAGACAGATTTTTGGCTCATCAAGCAGTTAAGTAGTTTTGACATTCTTGTATTTCCCGAAATTAAAAGAAAAACAGCTCTTTTACCTTCTCAGAAGGTACATAATGGGTGTAAAAATAGTTTGGCATCATTAAGTCATTTTAGCCAAAATTGTTAGTTAGTGACTTCTCGCACCACAACGACGATATGTGACCATACGAAACATAAAAAATCATCAAATTTGGTGATTGATTAAAGAAATCGGATAACTTCGAGTATTTTATTATGATCAACCTAATCTTCTAACCATAGAGTAAAAATTCTCTGCTGTTTTATAACATACACTAAAGTCTCATTTCGTGTTACTAGGAGTAATTAATAAAATCGGTATTTCTGTATTTCAAAAACCTCAAATCGCCTCTTTCCACAACTTAGACCACAAAGGGATTTACTACGTAAATTATTTTCTTATGCGAACGTATCTTGTAATTTCATGATAAAGGGAGTGCTAGGACGAGATACCGAAGCCCTTTGACAGGGGAAGAATAAGGGATATGCGATGAGGATATAGGGGATCAATAATTTTTGATTCTTAGCTATGTTGGCGAAACGGTAAAGTTAGGTTTTACGCTCTTGGTTGAGATAGTTTGGTAACTATATTCGGAGCGTCTGGTCGAAGCGACGCGTGACCTGAGAGCTGGTGAGTATCTGGCACAGCGCATCGGCAATTCGGCATTGCCACACAGCGGTGTAATGCAGCCAGTGTCTTGTCTCGTGACAGATTAATTTTTTACGAATAATCAAAAATATTTGATGACAATAAGGTACCTACCTATGTCAATAGTTGGCTTCATCCAACATTAGTTTCAATTTCGTTTTTTTTTTTTTTTTGTAATCTTCAAGTGTGCATAATGTGCACATCGTAAGGTATACATTGACTTACGTACACATACATAAAGATCTGTACTTGCATGTATTTCTTGTGATAAACAATAATTTCTTTACTTTACTAAAGAATAAGCGAGAAACGGCGGTATTATCTCTTAAAAACATTCAAAATCATTCATTCATTCATATGAATAATTTAATAATTTTATAGAAATAAAATAGAGGCTTCAAGTAGGTATCAATATTTATAAAAAATACACGGAAAATCGTTCTATCGACGTTTTTCAGCGTCGCCATGACACTTTCTGCGTCAAAGGAGTTCAACACTATAAAAACAAAGAAGGTTTATGCCAAAGAGTTGTATTGTGATTGATGAATCTGTAATTATAAAGCACCTAGGTATATTATTTAAATAATGCGTAAAACAATGGCTTATAAATAATTGTAATTACTAGGTAGGTAGGCGTAAATGTTACAGTGACCTGTTTGCATATCTTTTGTTGCAGTGGTGTCCTCATTTACAAGGACTATTAGTCATTTATGATAATTATAGGAGTAGGGTAGGTATTTTACTCTACATCAGAAGAAAACTAAAAATATATTATTAAGATAGCGGCAAAACGCAGTCTGAAAATGTTCGTTTTAGTTCATAAAATAAATTAGTAAAATTTACTTCAAAGCTTCATATCTTACGACTGTGTAGACAAAACAAAACGCATCAACCTGTCATCAGCAGCATCAGAGCATTTGGTTAGGTACCACAACCAACTGACGTCATAACCACAGTGTGTTATGGCGTCCACTGCGTCCGGCATTTTCGTTAAGTTATCGCAAATTTCAAAAATAACACACTCACTCACGTCAATTTGACTTTGACTCAGACAATAACTCGCTTATGGAATCAAGAAAAAAATTAAGTAATGTTCATTTTAGTTATTTTGTCGTATATAAATTAATTTTATTTAATTTATATATGTATTTGCAAATTTATTTAACAGCAAAAAATAATTACAACTAATATTTACACTTACATCTATTTACTAAAAATCTAAGCCGTCACCAGAAGGCAGAGTGCCCAGAATGCTGGCAGCATTGCCACGTTGAATGGCAATGCTAATTCGTTGACCGAAATAAAAACCAGCATTCCGATCACCTGTGGACTCTATTAGTAGTTTTGTAAGATCTTTATAGATAACGTGTGCCCCAGGACCCCAAGGTCCTAGGGTTTCCACCCCAAACGGCTCAAATAGGTAACCTCTGTCAAGACTAGCGTATTTTCGCCGTTTGAGGAACTCCGCTGATGTTGCTGCGTTATTTATATATAATTTTATCGTAAAGAGAGGTCACGAGGCTATAAGCTACCTCTTGACTAGAGAGTTGATAGGTACTTGTTCTGAAGATAGCCACAACTTGGCACAACTTGGCAAGATGTCAACTCCACGCCGTCAATGACTTGTTTGTAAACAGAGAGCGACGTAGTTTTATCTGAATGAGAGTAAATCTGTGCTTTTAGCTTCTTTCATTGAGTAATTTAGGTTTGACGACCGATGTGGCGCGGTGGGCGAAGGTCTGCCTGCGACGCAGAAGGTTGCGGGTTCGATTCCTCGGGACAAATGTGTATACGATCTGCAGACATTTGTTCAGGGTGTTCTGGTCGTTGTCTATATAATATAATAAAAAATATCTATCTATGTATTGTATTATATTATGTATATCAGTTATCTAGTACCCATAACACAAGTTCTGCTTACCTTGGGGCTAGATAATGCTGTGTGAATTGTCCAGCATTATTTATTATTTTTGTCGTGGCGTAAGAATTGACCTCCTTAACTCAGCCCGTGCCTGTCGAAAGAACCGGCTAAAGGAACCTATCAAAGGAAGGAATGGAATTGAATAAAACTTATTAAACAAATAATTAATAATCTTGAACAATTGACTTTTAGACAAATATGGCTGACAGCGTCGCCTGCTTACGAAAAGTAAACTTTTAAAATGAAGGTTATCGGTTTTGGAGATCCTTACAAAATATGATAGTATTTTTATCTTTAATCGGACCATTAATCATTTAACTCTAAAAAAGTCAATTATTAGAACAGCAGATTCCTTTTATGTATTTTTAAACACCTCTGCAGCCAATAAAAATCTGGCTGTCAAAATGTTCTTTATAGTTTGGTTTTATTTCAAATGATAAACACTAAAAGAAAAAAATCTATTCAAGCTAATGATTCCCCCATATTATGGCTTGTGAGTACTTAGAACAACCGATACCTACAAAATCTCAAAAAAATCATAACAACTTTCTGAAGAAGCAATTTTCAAAATTCGAATAAATTCTTGTGGTAAGCTTTTTGTGTTTCTAAATATCACCTACTCGTAAGTACCTACTTATTAATGTTTTTTGAAAAACGTTCAGAACCTTGTTCGACAAATAGACTACCTACATAACTAAATATTAGCGAAAACGTATGCAAACCAAATCAATAAAACTGCCCGATTCGACCTAGGACAATATCAAAGGCGGCTCTAACATTGAAATAAAGTGATTGGTATTCAAAACGTTGATTACGGGTTGTTCCACGAACTAATTCGAAATTCGAATGATCCTCGAAATTGTGGCATCCTGTAATGACAGGATTTTAAAAGGTAATGACCTTTTAAAATTGAAATTGGAACCTATTTATATAGGCACCTATTGACTTTATCCGGCCAGGTGTGTCTTAATATTGTTTTACCAAAGAATTTACGTCGATAAAATAAAACAGGGATAGAGGATTGGACCGCACCTTAACCTCTGTTGCGGAGATCAACCTGGATCAACGAAGGAGGTTGTGGGTTTGATTTCCGCTTCGGCACAAGTGCTTGTACGATCACGGAGCAATATGGCGTCCATGGCGTACAGCGTTTTCAAGTTCATCATCATCATCAGCCTATATTTGTCCACTGCTGGACATAGGCCTTGCCTAATGAACACCATAGCGCCCTGTCTTCAGCTTGCCGCATCCACCATCTGCCAGCAGTCGTTTGCAGTACGTTTGCCGTTTGCAGTACGGTTGTCGGTTCTTCTTGAGATAATTGCAGCCCACTGCCACTTCAGCTTGCTAATCCTTTGAGCTATGTCGATAACTTTAGTTCTCTGTCGGATGTATTCGTTTTCAAGTTACAAGTATTGTCAAGTTACGCGCGCAACTTAGAAGTCTAGACTTTATACGCATTTTTCAAAGATTTAAATCGTTACATAGGCCCTTACCCGCGCGGTGTTGCCATGCGAAGACCGCACTGCAAGGATTGCATACTTTTTAGACGGAGACATTTTCAGGGCATAATAGAACCCTTATTTTTTATAAAAAAGTGTGTGCAATCATATTGCACATTATCGATTTAATAAAAATGATTTTTTATTGGTTTAGTAGCACTATTAAATCTAATTGAGACATATTTCAAAAATGGGTGTAATATAAAAAAACTATCGTAGTTTGACGATTTAATTACGGATGTAAACGGGTTAACTACGAACCTTAGTTGTGTTGGAAGAACACCACCAAGATATTAAGGTATTACGCGCGCGTAATACCTTAATATCTTTTACACATAACACCAGATTACCTAAGGCGAGATAATGGTGTGTGAATTGTCCAAAATTTTGCACGGATTACTTAGGTACCTCTACCTACCTTTAAGAAGTTCCACCCACCCAGTGTTTATGTACCTACTTATTTAACTATAGACCAAAGTTCATTACAAAAAAAAACTATACAAATATTAGTATAGTTTATTACAATTTATGTTACAAAACTCTTTATTTCTTAATTCCCTTATCGTAAAGCGGATCTTTAAAGTGTATTTTACTTTCATTTCGCCTAAAATCGGTCTACAACCTTTTACTACCTAGGTAATAGCATTGCAAACGTTCAAAGCACCTAAATTACCCCTTATTTTGCCAACCTTAAGCCGTTCACCCGAGAATTAGGCAAACTACCCACGTGGAATAATGTCACGGGGTAATTTGAGGTATTTTACACAGGGTGTTTTGAAAAACGCGGACTAAATGATCTTAGAAATGGGGTGACTCAAGATATTGAAAATAAAATAAATAATGCTGGACAATTCACACAGCATTATCTAGCCCCAAGTTAAGCAGAGCTTGTGTTATGGGTACTAGATAACTGATAAACATAATAAAATACACTACGTAGACAGATTTTTTTTATTAAACATAGAAAACGACCAGAACACCCGGAACAAATACCTGCAGATTGTACAAATATTTTTACCCGCAACCTCTTGCGTCGTAGGCGGACCTTCGCCCACTGCGCCACAGAGGTCGTCATAAAATAAAGTTCAAAGAGAAATGAAACTTGTTAAAATATATTATTTGAGTGATGTTCTAAATTCTAAGTAGGAACTCAACCATCCGTTATTTCATACGAATCAGAAATAGGGAAAGGGGAAGTAGGGTGCGTTTGAAACATTTCGATGAAAATTGACAAGACAGGGGAGTGTATAAATAAAATAAATGGACCCACAGAGGGTTCAAAAGGCTATGTTTGTGTAGAACATTTCGCATGAAGAGGTAGCTGAAAGAAATTATACTAAGAAATGTAGAAAGGTACTTTTAGTACAGTCAGACGCAAAAATAGCTGATTTATTATCTTATAAGCATAATATCATAATTTTGTTGTAGGTAGTTGATCCTTTAAATTCTGGATTAAACAATAATGTACTCATCAATTTTAATTAACAATGAATTTGCATGAAGTTTATAATTAAAAAAAAGCACTGACTGAGAGACTAACTTTTTTCATAGACTTTAACAAGAAGTAGGTAAGTTTTAAATAGAAACATTATACAATTTTTTGTATTTGGACTATTTTAAAATGTTGCTACCCTAAAATATCACCCAGTAAATGATTTTTGGTAAAGAAATGCTGTTCTTTAACAAAAATCATTTACTCGGTGATATTTTTATTCAATAAAACATTCAGTATTGATGGTATAAAATTGAATTATAATTCCTTTGAAAACATTTCTTGCCTTGTTTCTAGGCACTGAAATTCCGTTCAGCAATATTAAGCAGAAGTTTCTGAGCACATGTGTTTTCTAATATTAGGAAGTTCGGAACACACATTAATCATTTCCAGTTTGAATGTTTTATAAGCGAAATGTAAATATCTACTAACTACTTATACAAAACAACTAAGATGTAGGTAAAAAACTTAATAATTATAGTTTTTGGGTCTGACTATGTAAAATGCAGCCAACACGTCTTGGGGACGCTTCTTATTAGTACATAATTCATTTGACTCTCTTGAGCGACCTCTAGATTGTTTTAACATTGCAGCACGGTAGCTCTACTCTTTCAATTATTGTGGATACTAGTAGTTAGTTATTTCCATTACTTGTAATTCTTTGTTTTGGGCTGCTTTATAATGTGCGGCAAATAACTTTTTCACCACTCCCGCTCGAAAACGGTGACGCGACGTGCTGCTAAAAAACAGTAAGCAAAGCGGATTTGCTCACATGTGGAATAATAGTTATTTGTTCAACAAGTGGGCAAAACGATATTTTGTTGAACTTGTCGATATTTAATCCCGAGCTAGCGAAACAGTCTAGAGTAAAGCGCACTTAAGACTGATAAAATAGCGGGGGATTTAAAAGGCACGAAACAAAAAAAATGGTTTTTGAGTTAAACATACAATTTCACCTCAACTAACCAAAAAATATTTTGTTATTTTAAGGGGTCGAATCCCCTCGGGTCCCAGAATCACCCCGTTTCGGCTTAGTACACAAAAGTTTTGTGGCACCCTGTAAGTATATTTTGTTTTACAAATCTAGGTTTTGTAAGCCACAACAAAACAATAACAGCTAAACAAGCCTATCACAACAATTGACAACAAACTAGGCTTATTGATTAATGGTTCTCAGTTCATTGCCCCCGAGCGTGACAGTCCGACAGACGTTTTATTGCAATAGTTAATGGCTCGTGCACAGTAATAGTATAATAGTTAGCGATAATCGTGGTGTCACGTTGGAAAAATATTATACGAATAGCAATTGTGTCCTCATTTTCGTTGTAATTATAGCTTCTACCTGCTACCCGCTTTGTATAAAGCTATCTCTATTTGAAAGAATGTTCAAAATCGAACCAGTTTTTTCTTAGATTTCCTTCTACCCAAAATAACGTAAATTTTAAGGTAAAAATTTATGTAGGTATATATATACCTAATACATAATTTTCAAATCTTTAGAACTCTTTTTACCGTTTTTGTAGTCGGGTAAAAATATTTTATGTCTTTTGCTAACCTAAGAAAGGTCAAGGAAAGTCATTATCATTAGAAAACACTTCGCTATCACGTTAACACGACCCAGAGGCCCATTATAAACGAATAGCGTCATGTAGCAGTTGAAAAAAATCACTAATATGGTCGTGGGTCGTATAAAAATTGAAAAAGGTAGGTACTGTTTTTTTTTTCAATCAATAAATTAACCTAGTACCTGCCCACCTTCAGAAAAACCCTGTTTTCCCATTCCATCAACGTAAAAAAACATTGTTCTGCCAAATTGGGTTCTTAGGTAAGGTAGGCTACCTACTTTACTTTTTGTGAAATGCTCCATTCGCATTACATTTCAAGGTATATAAATATACTTATTGTATTTGCTCTCAGTCACATTATGAAACATATAATGTTTTATAATGTGACCTAAAAGAAAATCTCAAGAACACCCTGTGTTATGTTATTTATGAGACGTAATTTGTGATGTCATGCATGAATGAATAAAATAAACGTTCCAAATACAAATCCATTTTCAAACATCGAATTTACACGAAAATGATCGAAACAAAACAAATTAATCGGATAATGGTAATGAGAACGTTCCTAATTCAAATTAGAGATAAAGTTCAATAAACTTTGGGCGTTATGAATATGGATGATGTTAGACGTCAACTCTATGACATGGGAATAAAGTTCTAAATGAAGATAGGTTTATTGCTTTATGATTTGCTTTTACGTGTGAGTAATAAAGTTTTGTTTAAGTTTGGAAGTGTGGTAATCTAGTTTTGTCTTTGACAAAGTAACCAAAGGACTAGCCTTGATGGATCTTACCCCTCTGCCAAGGACCATGATTTTTTAATCAAGGTCGTTTATAAAAACTACTTCTATAATCGATTTCATCAGTCGCAGTATCGTTATGGCCGAGTAAGGAGCTCTGATAAAAATGACTACCTGTGCGGTCAGCGTCTTTATAAAAAAATCAAACACCTTGAACAGACTAAAAGATGGTGGTTCATTTCACATGCGAGTATTTTTTTGTGTAAATAATTATAATTTCCTCCAATTTGAATCGTTGCAAATTATTTTCATAGTGCATCCATTTTCCGAAATAATCAAGTAATATGAAAAAAAATCGAATTGCTTCGCGTCGTATTTATATTTTATTTTCAATCATATCACCATTCTGTAAAGTCTTATTTTGAATAACTATGTCCAAATAAACGAGTATTTAACATTTTTTCGCAAGCTCTATGGGTACCTACTCCCACGAGACTAGTGGGCGGTTTTGACAGGAGATAGTTTTATACTTATGGTAATTTATGCCAAATTTCCTTATCACAGGAATGTATTTTTGACCTTATTGCTTAACGCATAAGGTCACCCACGAATTTCTAAATTTGAATTTTGACTTCTACAAGCTTTGAGTTTTTATGTACCGAGACTACCTGAAGGGATGGTTTACTCACTCTGTATCGATATCGATATAACTGAGTTAGTTCCGGCCGATTGACATTTTCTTAGGCATAGGTTTTTTTATCTTTCGCATTTTGAAGAAAAAGTCGTAGAGCACATATTTATCTGGATATTTGGTATTTGCCCTCTCTAAAAATATTAAATGTGATAATTGCCTTAAGGTTCAATTTGGTCCACGTGATGACAAAAGCTTTACAAATATCACAAAAACGAACGATAGCATTTTTGTTATAGTGCTTACCCGCACTCTGGGCATCACTAAGAAATGAACAATCTCAAAGATTTTCGACTAAACCGACTGAAGACTTCGTGGCTTAGTTGGTTAGAGCACACCCGTACTAAGGGTGGGGCGCAGGTTCGAGTCCCGCCGAAGTCGAAAATTTTAGGGAACCTATTTCATTTCTTACGCACGAAAGCGTTATCAAGCTTAGTCGTTTATGTGAAAAATTTATAAGACTAGGCCTAGACGACTACAAAAAGTTAAATAACAAATTTACAACTGCATACAAAATAACAAAAGGTCTTCATCAGTTGAATGGTGATGATTTATTCTCAAATACACAATACAGATATTTATGTTAATCAAAAAAAATTAAGTAGCCACAGCTATGCTATCTATGCTATGATAGCTAGCTATATATAATGTAAAAATATACAGATACCAGAATCTCATATATTGCAAAAAAGCGTCGCTGAAAATATATTAGGCACATTCACACAAAACTGATTCTTAAAAAAAATTGTTTATTTGATATAATGTCGGTTCAGAATCAAGCGATGTCTAGCCAGGCATTACATACATCATTTAATAACCAGCTGATCCGCTTGCGATTTAATTCGCGTGAACTTTAGAATAAAAAAAGGTCGATATCAGCTGTAATCCTGGTATAGGAGTAGGAGCATACTTAAATCCGTATTCAAAAACCGTTTAAGCTCGTTTTGGATAATTTCGAAACATCCTGAAATCTGTATTCAGTCATTATCTGTTTTTTTTTATTTGAGTTTAAACATTAGTTATATTATTATAATAGTGTAATTACAAAGAAACGATGTCACAAAAAATCTAATTACATTAAGTAAAACTATACAGTGATCATTTAGATTTTTTGTTCATTTCAATCTTTTTAAACGTAAAGAAGCGAACAAGAAACCAGAAAGGTTTTTTTAAGGCAGACCAGAAAATTGCGTCTGATGAACAATGAGAGAGAATTTATTACTAGCATTTTTTTTTATTTTAGTTTTAATGTAAATCTATTCATTACTAAGTAATAATATTTTAATAATATGTATATTGTATATATAATGTAATATAATGGACTTGTCATGATTGTTTTAATTCGCTACCAAGTGAAAAACATGGACATCGGAAATCATCGATATTTATCAATCCCTACGAACTTTTGACTTTCATGCAGTAGTGATACCTGAATATATTTTCCCAAGATTTTTGGTAGTTTAGGCATAGGTTAAAAGTAATTTCTGGAGACTAATTTATACTAACAATTTTTTCGCATCTAATGATTTGAGTAAGTCCATTAATGATTTTGATTTCCTTCAGACAAATACATAGTAATGCCCACCAGGAAGCTGTAGTTTGCATAGGCATTAATTTTGACTATCTATCAAATAAAAATAAATAAATTAGAATTGTTCTAATTTCATTTTTTAAACAAAATATTTCACAAACTTTCAAATTTAAGTAAGTTATGATTATGTTATGAGGTAATGAAGTTTGATAGTAGGTATCACCATAAATTTTCCCCATTCCTCCCCTCCCGCTAAAAATGGCAGAATATTTTGTTTGTAGGAAAACAGGCGAGCCTCGTCCATTGACAGCGGGTTAAATTGTCTAAGAGTTTTGTTAATAAATTATCAAGGTGCCTACCTACTTTAGTAAACTTACTTTTAGGAAATTTAAAATACGTAGTTATATATAGTAGTAGTATTAAAACAACAGTTTAATAATAGTTAATAATATTTTAAGAATTTTATGAAATTGTGTGAGCTTTTCTGTTTTTATATTTTGTTTATTTTTTATCAAACATTGTTATTTTGACTTGCCTATGTTATGTTATGTAACGGAATGGTAAATAAATAAATACTGAAATTACTTTATACTAAGTTCTGAAATCATAGATATTTTTAGTGAACAAAGGCGTTACAAAAATTATAAGATATATAAAAATAATTACGACACTGTTCTTATCTTATCTTTATCTTGGGAGAAAATAGCACAAGGTCGATCGATTTTAGGTTTCGACAAATTTCATCCATCATAACAATTTGATCTCGACTTTGCACATTTTTCGTTGCACGATTGCAGTTATGCATTGTAGAAATTTTGTTTTCAATATTTACCTTGTTGTTTTCTTTTGAGTATTGATCAGTTTTTGTAGTTTTATAAATTGTCTTTGTTGTCATAAAATACCTTAGAATCTAGAACCAAGAAAAAATGTATAAGTAAACCAAAGACCTTCAAATCAGCCATTTACCGAAACGACCGTTGACATCTGAAATTGCTAAGCAATTTTCGGTTCAAGGATCAAAGCTTTCATTTCCCCTATTTAATAAGGAACCTTATTCTAACTGCGTAAGATCTAAATCAGCTTATACTGTGTATAGGAAATACCTCACCCGGTGCGTAAACGTAGAAAAACGTGTTTACGTCAGTTTACGTTACGCCTCGTTACGTTTACGTGACTATTAATTCCGGATTGGGTCCAGCGGGAATAACTATTGGATAAGTCTTTTGTACGAAAACTAAGTCTCGTAAGAAACCTACTACACTTGTATGTACCTAATTATTTAAGTAGAAATAATGTGTTACCAACTAGCCGACTTGGCAAACGAAGTGTAGGACACCCTCCAGCCAGGTGGGATGACGATTTGCGAAAGACTGCAGGAAGATGCTGGATGCGTTAAGCAGAAGACAGGGCGCTATGGCGCTCATTAAGTCGAAGTGGTGGCGCTTTTTAGAGACAAGGACGAGCGAACACCGCGCGGTGAAGGCGAGAAAGGGAGGCAAGAACCGACCCGCGCGCAATTTCACTGCTTTTTATTTATAAATTTTGATATTGCTCTAAAATAATACTCTTTCGCAAAAAAATAAAACTATGTTGCTTTAGTTAAGTATTTTTTAGACGACATTTCATTAAAATATGTTAAATAACTAGCAAATGAAACGGGTTTTCCGTAGTAAAAATGAAAATTTAGAGGATACTTTGCGATTTTTTTCTATCGAGTCAAGTTGAGTCAATCGTGTTTCGGCTTATATAACGCACTAACTGAAATCCTAAACTTTCAAGAATCATCAAAAAAGATTTAAAAAAATAGTGTTTTCTTGCCTTAAAATGGATTTTTCGTACAGACAAAACCTGGGTTTTGGGTAGCACTTCATCTTAAAGGAATCTATGTCCAGCTGTGGACTAATATAGGCTGATGATGATGCTGGCAGTAGGAAAATGTATCTATGAACATATTTTTCAACTATATTTTTTACTCCGGCTATTTATTCCAGCTCAAAGAAACTCTAAAATCAACTAAAACAGGAACAAATCCTAGAAAACTTTAATGTTAAACTGTAAGAAAAACTGTGTAATCAGGTAAAAGTTAAAAAATTAAAACATTTTAACCTTTGTCCTACATAATTATTACAGGGCTGTCCGTCCACGGCTGGTCGCGAGCGCGGGCCATCCTTCAATTAAGGGCTCGAGGGATTCGCGTGACAGCCCTGACCTTGAACCCTGCACGTGACATTGGAGGTTTGCCAACGCCAGCTAGGTTTGTCAAGATATACTTCGAGTGTACGACACGGTTTTTAATTTTTTAACATTTTTTTTCGACGACCATACTAACACTTTCATGGCCCAAGTCACGCTTGGTAAGCTGGGCAGTGAATGCATTAAAACATAACAAAGAAGGATTGCAGAATCTTACAAAAGTCTCAAAATCGAAAGTATGCTACGCGTAGCTCGTAAATTTTGAGAATACCATGAAGAAAAATTAGTGAAAATGTTATATTTATGTACTTATATTGTATTTTTCTAGGAACTTAATCATTATTATTTATCCGTGTAACAAGAAACTACTGCTTTTTTATGTGTAAGTTTATCATTAGTATATAGTATAGTATAATGCATGTTAAGTTTTATAGTAAGTAGTGTATGTATAATGTAATTCTTTTATTTTAACATTACTCAAATGCCACCGTCTATATTGTTCTTTTATGTCCAGTCCATCCCAAGGTTGCCTGGAAGAGATTGCTCAAAGTGACAAGGCCGCTCTTTATACTTCCTTTATTCTATGTATTTCCTTTTGTACTGTATGTTGTGTTTATGTGGTACAATAAAAAGTTGTCTGTCTATCTATCTACTTTTGTTTTATATTGTATTTTTGCTAGGAAGTCATTGATTTGGGTACCTAATACCTCTAATAATAACGACCTCTGACGCGGTGGGCGAAGGTCCGCCTACGACGCAGGAGGTTGCGGGTTCGATTCCCGCCTTGGGACAAATATTTGTACGATCTGCAGGTATTTGTTCCGGGTGTTCTGGTCGTTTTCTATGTATAATAAAAATATCTATTATTATGTATATCAGTTATCTAGTACCCATAACACAAGCTCTGCTTAGCTTGGGGCTAGATAATGCTGTGTGAATTGTCCAGCATTATTTATTATTATTATAATAGTAATACTTTCATTTCGTAAAGTACTTTTAAAAATAAATTAGGGAGCCATTTATTCGTCCATATGAGTCACATTACAAAGATACAGTACTTACCAAGTAATAAAAAAGAAAATAAGTACTAAAAGGTAGGCGGTAGGTACTATAAAACTAGAAACCACATAGATAAGATACTCGTAATATGAAATGGGTCAAAAAGGGTATAAAACCCGCTGGGCATAGATAACGACCATTTCCCCACATACTCACACGCGATACTTAGCCTGTAATTAACTTTAGTGTGTACCTACCCTACCTTATTTGTATTGATACTAGCGTTTTGCAAGGACGAAAAACCCAAATATTTAAAAGTTTTGGAAATGTAGAATTTTTTTATTTTTACCCTGGCATATGAAACACAATTCGTTTTTAAAGAATATGGTATTTTATTATATATTTAATTTTATGAGAATAACATCTAAAAATATATTATTGCGATTGCAGCAAAAAGCAGACGGAAAATGTTCGTTTTAGTTCACAAAATAAATTGAATTCAAAGTTTTAGTTTTTTTAATCTGTTGCATTTGCGCAATGATGCTATGTCATACTGTATAGGCAAACAAAAAAGTATCAACTGTCAAAACACACGCCAAATAACATCAGCAACATCAGTTTATTTGTTCAGGTCTCACTTCCAACTGACGTCATGGCCACAGAGCAATATTTCGTCCAATTTGAAAACGTAAATTTTACCTTGCCTTTTTAGAGCACTTATCGATTGAATAAAAAAAATGTATCCTTTTTTAGTGGTCCAGTTGCACTCTGCAGCACTCTAGGCCATAATCAAGACAATTTTAAAAAACTTTGGCAATACCCTATTCACAAAAAGGATCCTGTCTATCCAAAGAATTCACAATCACCGAAACCAACACCGAATCTTTTAAGGGTCCCGTATCCAAAAGCACCAAATAAAACGATGCAAACATAACTATTTCTTAACCGATTTTGTAAGCAAAATTTGATTTAAAATGGAGACGTAGTTTCCTCGTAAATCAAAAAGTACGTTTATGGGATAGACTTGGTGGTTTGCACCTACGTTAACTTCCAATCCAATATTCTTGGATTCTTCATTATTTGGTTTTAATGTGATGTTAATTTTTTATTTTATTTTATTTTATTTATTTATTTACTTTAGTTAAGATCACATTAAAACCAAAAACTTTTTAATTACTTAAAGCTAAGTAATCTATTACGTCATCGGTATCGTAAGGGGTGTAATGAGGTGTGGGGTGTAAAGAGGTGCAAAGGGGTGCAAAGTCTTATTTACAGCTAGGCTCTTTGGGTTTACTGTTCAAAATTTTACGACTCTGCAATAGAAATAGGAATAACTAGATAGGGCTTACTTTAAGGCTAGAGTGAAAAACATTCTTGTTTAAAAAGTTTCTGTTTCCACCAAAAATATTTTGGTGCTCTCACGTTTGACCGAAAGGACCATTATTTACTTGTTGCTTATAGTCGTTAAAGAATTAACTAGTGAAATGCATTAGAATAATGCCGTAAAGAATCTTCTTCTGCTAATTATTTATATAAAACAAGGTACTATTTCGTGTTCGAGTGTATTTAAAAATGCACTCTAAACCAAGGTTGACTGTGATAATTAATTTTCATCTAGAATTTATTACTATCTTTTTATAAATAATGCTGGACAATTCACACAGGAATATCTAGCCCCAAGCTATGCAGTGTTATGGGTACTAGATAACTGATATACATAATAAACACAATTCATAGATAGATATTTTTTATTATACATAGCAAACAACCAGAACAAATGTCTGCAGATCGTACACACATTTTATCCCGAGGCGGGAATTGAACCCGCAATCTTCTGCGTCGCAGGCAGACCTTCGCCCACCGCACCACAGAGGTCGTCCATCTATCTGTTATCATTATCACCTGCGTGCATTAACCTTTGTTTATTTTATTGGCAGAGTACACGCTTGGCTATTTTTATGAATAAAATTCCTTCTTTTTGCAAAAAAAAAACTATGTAAACGTCTTGCCTAGACGTACCTGAACGCCCTCTGTGTCGCAGTGGGCGAAGATCCGCCTGAGACTCAGGAAATTGCAGGTTTGATTCCCAGCTCTAAATTAGGTTCTCGTCGCAAATGTTGGTACGATCTGCAGATATTCAGAATGTTTTGGGTGATTTATATGTATGACATAAAAAATCTATGTATGTAGTTTAATGTATTGTACATAATCAGTTTTGTAGTGTCTATAACATAAGCTCTGCTCGGGTTGGGGCTAAGCTGTCTACATTTTTTTATTATTATAATAGTTGGGCCATAATGACCCCCAAAAGGTTGAAAAGCCAGGCCCATGTAAAATAAGCATGTAAAAATGTTCTGGGTAATTTTTCTTTTTAGCTACCAAAATTAACGTCTAGCCATAATTTCTGTTAGATGAAGAGTTGTCTATCTCTTTTCTACCAGAAAGCGGTTATTAGAATAATATTTATTTAACAGCAAAAAATAATTACAACTAATATTTACACTTACATCTATTTACTAAAATTCTAAGCCGTCACCAGAAGGCAGAGTGCCCAGAATGCTGGCAGCATTGCCACGTTGAATGGAAATGCTAATTCGTTGACCGAAATAAAAACCAGCATTCCGATCACCTGTGGACTCTATTAGTAGTTTTGTAAGATCTTTATAGATAACGTGTGCCCCAGGACCCCAAGGACCTAGGGTTTCCACCCCAAACGGCTCAAATAGGTAACCTCTGTCAAGACTAGCGTATTTTCGCCGTTTGAGGAACTCCGCTGATGTTGCTGCGGAGCCTGCCCTTACTGATGTCCCTGCAAGATGAGAAGGTGCTAGGGTATCTACACACGTAGCATCCCAAACTAAAGGCTGACCCATCTTCCAAGGAATCAGAGTCATACCGTCAGGCCTTTTACCATCATCTCGCATTAGGCCACGTGGTTCGAGAGTAGCTGGCACACTGACGCTGGTAAAAGCCCGACGAATGATGTCATTAATTGAACCATGGCGGGACACACGTCCTGCACTAGAGACACATGCCAGTGCATGGTGACCGAACTTATCAACGGTTTCACCGCACTGGCAACGGTGTGGCACTAGGCAAGGAGAACCTAAACGCAAAGAGGTAGCCACCCGAAATGAGTTATTGTCTAAAAGGGTACCTAAATTTTTGGAAGGCAAAACATATAACCAAAGTCCTGATTCCCACTCGGAAACAGCGACCTATATTTTAGCTACCTATATTTAATTATAACTAACACAGCCGTGTGGTGCCGGCTTAGAATTTGCACCACCCCAACTCTTACCGTGGGTGTCGTAAGAGGCGACTAAGGGACAAACACCGGGGGGCGGGCAGCAGCCCCTCTTCGCAGAATAGATCTACCACCAAACAGCGATTCTCAACTCGCGTGCCCAACGTGGGGTTTATGGGCTTTTCCCCCGTGAGATAAAAGCCAATAACGCGATTATGTATTTTGTATATATTTAATGAATAATCTGGGGAGGCCTGCGTCCAGCAGTGGACCATTATAGGCTGTTGAGGAGAATGAGGAATTATTAGGTACAAGCTGTATAAAAAAAATCTTGCAAACTTTAATATTGTATCAAAGGAACGAGTGAAACATGTGCATATACTTTTAGAATCTAGCCGACAATGGGTAGTTTCCAGTTCTCAATTAAACATGGAGTAAGTTCACTCGAACGAAAGCGTGCAAGTTTTGACATAGCGTAGAGATAACCACAGTATGTCATTTACTGTTTCTATACAAACATATTTTTGAATGCCTAATACAGGGTTATTTATTAGTAACTAGTTGTCTCCGCGCTGTCTTCGCACGGGTGTGTTCTATAGTATGTTTTTGGGGAAAATGTAGGATTCTAATGGAGAATCATTTTTTCAAATTGGCTCAGTAGTTTCGGAGCCTATGACATTGAAACAAACAAAAAATCTTACTTCTCTATAATATATATAGAATAGATTTAATGGGAGTGGGAAATCGGTCTTTAGTATGTTATTGGGTTTCTGACATTACTTAGTACCGTAAGGTGATTTACTTAAAGTTTAAAGACCTGGCATCTTCACGTACAGTTCGTGGTGATGGGTAGAACCTGCAGTTCAGTCATCAGTAGTGTCAACAATTATCCCTGTATAATGTAAAATATGTTAGACATTCCCAACCCGCATGCCCAGCATGGGGATTATTAGATTAGGTCCAGGTTAGACATTAACTAGTGGTGATTACTTTACTGTTGTGACCACAGCCATAAATTTCATGACCCAAATGGCAAAATGAAAATTTAAGAAAATGTAAATTTTAATGCCTGAAAATAATGCTAGAAATTGCAAGTTCTAGCATTTTCTGGGATTATTTTCTGGGATTAGCAAAAAATACACACAGTGATAGTGATTCTGATGGAACAAAACCTCAGTAAACTAACGGTAACATGATTCTGTCCCTTTTTACAATTGAAAAAAAGGGACGCTAACAATTTCAATCTAGTTCATTTTAGCTTTTATATCAACAAAATCCCTTCCATTTACTTCAATGAGAACTCAAATCAAATCAAATCAAAAATGCTTTATTTCCATATATACAAAAATGTATACTTAGAAAACGTCAATTTCTTAAATTAAAACACTGACACGGAAATAAATTGATATTTTTGATTTCTGTCGTTTCGGTATGTAGACTAAAGTAAAGAATCGCTTCTTTACTAGTACGTAGAAACCTTTAGCCTGTTAGTTGTTATTTTTCGAGTTGAACCAAAGCCCGTCCCAAGCTTTTTTATCATCTAGATAATCTGATATTTTGTAGTAAGCCTTTTTGCACTGAAACGTTTTGACAATTTCTTTGAATTTATTTATTGATAGATTTTGCAACTCACTAGGAGTTTTGTTGTAGAACTATGTGAACTATCGAAAAAAATTACTTTATCGTTTTTCAAAAATTTTCAAGTTAGTGTAGTATTATTTGATATTCTCCGCCTTCACTGTTCGACGTCCAACAAGCGCTTGCCAGTAAAGTTGTATATCGGTCAACCAATCACATTTCTACTACTTACCTACTCTAGATAATAAGACACAAAAATATCTTAAAATTTGCGTCATCTTAATGACATTGTGTAGTTGACTTACTGCATAAAAAGTTGCCTTCTTACACTGTGTGTTTACGTCCACGGTATATGAGGCATGACGTTTGCACTTTACTACCGCAGCTTTTAACAGCTATAAGTCTGCTGGCTTTATTACTGCCGCTTCTGTTGATACTAGACATCGCAGGTTTGACACCCGGGAGATTTAAAACTTATGCACGACGAAGTTCACTTTCTGTATCGGCGAAGTTCCGTTGACTGTGTTATCCTTAAATATACGCATAACAACATAATTATACGCATAACGACTGTGTTATCCAATGATGTTATCTGAGAACTGAGGGGGCAAACTCTCCTATTACCATTGAATGGACCATCCAGGAAGACGGTATATAAACGACTTCGGTTTCCACGAATTTTCTTTCTTTAATTACAGCAATTTTGATTCAAAATTACAAATAAATAAATAAATAATGCTGGACAATTCACACATCATTATCTAGCCCCAAATTAAGCAGAGCTTGTGTTATGGGTACTAGATAACTGATATATATAATACAATACATTACATAGATAGATATTTTTTATTATACATAGAAAACGACCAGAGCACCCGGAACAAATACCTGCAGATCGTACAAATATTTGTCCCAAGGCGGGAATCGAACCCGCAAACTCTTGCGTCGCAGGCGAACCTTCGCCCACCGCGCTATAAGGTCGTCGTTAAATAGTAAAAACATTGCTGTAATTTATTTTTTTAAATTAAAATTCATTTACTTAATTAATTAATTAATTTTCTAATAGGTACTTAGATAATAATTAGTCAAGTTAATTAGTTGCAGTAATAATTACTGTTTTGATCGACTCGTTTTGATCGACTACGTTTATGATCAAAACGTGTTCTAACTGAATAAGACATCATTCTCAATCTTATTCTATAAGTTCGTAGGTTATGCTGATATTTTACAAGAGAAGTCTGTCTGTCTGTTTTTCATAGAAAATACTTTTCAGATGATCTTTTTGCCTTATGACTGAAGTGAGCCCTAATGAAATTTAGCAAGGAGTTTATATCCCCGGGAAAGGCATAGGCTAATTTATCCGGGAAAATCGTGTGCAAAACCGTGGTTAGCAGTCGAAAAAAATTAAGTAGGTACCTTAAAACGTGCCTTGTTTGAGTGGTGTGGTGGGTGATTAGTTTGAGTTCTTTGTACAAAAACTAAAAACCTACTTCGATTTTTTTAAGATTATTTTCACTGTTTTAATGTTGGTGCGGCAAAAAGTAATCTTTCAGGAAAAAATAACATGGTATCAATCCGGGATACCCGGTAACCCGGATAACCCTATACAAAACCGTAAGAAATATCAAAATTAGTCACAACACCATGACAAATCGACATTTCAATACAATTCAATAAAGTTTATTTCTTATAACTTACAAAATAAGCACTTAGACTCAAAACTATAAACAGGCTTATAAATAGTTCTTATTATTAAATGAGAAATTAAGGTGTTATTGATTTGTCCAATTAAATTTTTTAACCACTAGTGGAAGAAGTGGAAAATAAACAACTATTAAGTGTAAATACGAATTTATATACATAGAAACATACTTTAAGCCGAACATCTCCTGTTTCCGTAGCCGCTCCGTTCAAAAAAAATAAATGCTTAGAGCAGAAACGAGTTAAAATGATGTTAAGAGCATTTGTCGAAGCTCAATCATTCAGAAAACTAATATACTGGTATAATATACAAGCAAAAACAAAAATAAAATGCACCCCCGTCTAAACCAACACAACCTATCTACTTAGCTTCAGGCGGATAGGTTTAACGACTGTCGTAAAATAGCTGGTGCTCGGACTGATATTATTTAGCACTAGTGGTCTGCCTCGGCTTTGCACGGGTATATTCTATAGACTATGTTCTTCAGGGATAATGTAGGATTCTAATGGAAAAAGAATTTTTCAAATCGGTCCAGTAGTTTCGGAGCCTATTCAATTCAAACAAATCTTTCCTCTTTAAAATATTAGTATAGACTACACGCCTGTGATTTAATTCCGCTGATCCTTTGGGTAATAAATAATTTAACAATTTGATTGTCAAAAAAAACTACTTACTAGTCAGAGTTGCTGTTTTAAATTTTTGCCTAATAAATACTTATCTTTTCATACAATAGCAAATAATTTTCAAATCACTCCACAATTTAAGTTAAATGAAGATTAATTCTAATTCTCATTGGGAGAACTATAGAGCTACACAAGACATCTGGCATAGGAGTGAGTTACGCAGAGTCCATACCTGCCTTATCAGCCCAACTGCCTGAAGAACCGGAGAAGGACTTTTTGTGGTTATTGTGGTTAAAAGCTTAATTTTAACATCAGTTTCAGCTTTTCTATTGGTGTGAAAGGGGTTGATACCTCAATGAGACTTCTATCCCATCTTCTCTGGCCTCCTTTGTGGTCCTGCAATGTACTGCAGTGTTTTCAGTCTCTTCTTTCTAGAAGCAGCCACTACAATAAGCTGCTGTCTAAGAAGTCATTTAAAAAATGTACATTTTCAGTTTTTCAGCAACTATTAATCATTGGATACTGTTCGGATAAGACGCACATACCAATAAAACCTAACCCTTAACCACGCAGCGGTCACGAAAGTTCCCAACAATCGCCGCCGGGGTCAAATCGACCCCACATAAATTGCCCAATTCATACCGTGAATGGCGGAATCAGGATGCTATATCTTGCTTATTCATTTACGAATACGAGGAAGAGCGGGTCGAACTATTTGGGTCTATTCACTACCATGTGTCAGGAAAGCATAGCTTTACACCACGTCACATTAAACTGGCATAAATAATGGATAGTAAAATTGAAATAATAATAAATAATGCTTGTTAATTCACACAACATTATCTAGAACCAAGCTAAGCAGAGCTTGTGTTGGGGTTGGGTACTAGTTAACTATTACTTTTATACTTATTACATTACATAAATATTTTTGTTATAAAAAGAAAAGACCCAGAACACTTGTAACAAATATCTGCAGATCGTACAAACATTTGTGCCGAAACGTTAATTGAACTTGCAAGTTTCTGCGTCAGAGGCGAACCTTCGCCCGCTGCGCTATAGAATTGCTTGTCGTTGAAAGAACTATAATAAGTGAATCACTTTTGTTAAATATAAGTAATTTTCTGACCCTCAGAACGATAAATTAAAATACCTAACGTTCTTATAAACTTGGTCGGCCCATACAGAAAACAACAACCTTAAACATAACTTTTGTTTACACAGAGGTATTTTTTCATTACAAAAACGATGGAAAACCCTTAGAAAACCCAGCCCTAAATAAAGAAGTGTAACGAAACAGCCAATTTCTCACAGTGCCAGGGAAGCGGATTTTCGTAAGCCCTCGAAGAAAATGTGCTTACCGCAGTCATTTTGTAAGGAATTTTTATAGCCGAGTTTTTATGCAAGTAGAAGGGAGGCTAACCGTGAAAATGTTTCTTTTCTGGGTCGATTTCTGATCCGAGTTATTAGCGTTTTGATTAGAACTTGCTAAACCTGCACTGACTGGCGTTGCGTTGCGTAATGTATCATGTTACACAGCGAACGTTCGTGCAGTCAGTAAAGTCCGATTTACACCAGACGAGCGAATGCACATTATATCCCCTCTCCGTAAAATTCTATTATTGTAAACAGACACAGAACATTCCTTCGTTGTTCTATCTAACCGCTTGTAAACATTGAAAGCGAGCTTTCGTTTACACTAAGAGATCAAGAAATAATGCTCTTATTCTAGCTCTAGCTAGATCTTTGTTCGTTTAGTGTAAGCCCGCCTTTTTGGGAAAGAAGGCGCTCGCTACGAACAACGAACGGCGTAACGTAGCGCGTCGTGTGTGGCGTGGATTCTCTCCACTCTTTCGCACTCTACAACGGCATATGTTTGAATTAAGTGCGGTTCGTGCCGTTCACGACGCCCAGCGTCTCCGTAAATGAGGCATTAGACTTCAAGCGATGGCTTAAACGGGTGCTGACTGCCAGAGAATATTATCATAGCCATGACAAACCTCAGTTGTTTGGGAAGGCTATATTTAACAGTGAACGTAATTTCGCGGATCACAAAGGGGGCTTTAATGGGGACCATAAAAGAGAAATGATTAGGTAAAAAAACTTACATAGGACCAATGTCCTTCTATTCTCATACATAGAGTACCTACCTATGTATGTACAACTTGATATTCATCAGATGCTTATTAATACAATTTCCATCCTCTCACATCCTTTTTCCACAATCAGGTTGTATCCTGCCATGTCGCCATGTTGGTACTCGTTTATTCGATTACCCATGAGTGCTGACGTAATTAGTTTAGGCCAAAAGGTTTTATTGTGCGCACGTTTTCGCTTCCTAAGGGTCTTATGGAGATTTTGTATAAAATCTTGTGTATAAAAATAATACCTATATATTTTTATACACAAGATTTTATACATTTTTTTTTATAAAATTTAATGAATTCATTTACATAAACTAGCTGAGTATAAGCCAGACATACCCTCGTAGCAGTACACATACACAATAAAATATATTTTCTCATACAATCACATCAATGTGAAATCGAGAAATCCTTTTAATTCAAACCAACTTTTTCCCAATATTCACAAACCACTTAAACACTTCCAAATCAAATCAAAGCCCGATATTAAAAATCGTCTTGTAACAGAGTTATTGAGTTAAAAGTAAATCTAACGGCCCCAGGGCCAGCAGATCTGATTATTGATGTTGATTGATATTGGAACAGCTGACAGCTGAGAGAGGGTCTTTTGAGTAGTAGTCTCGATATTTTGAGGGTCCAAGCTTATGGAGTAGGCGGAAATAAAGTTTCTAGAAAAGCTTTTCTACCTAGAATAGAATAGCATTTATTTCGACACACATAAGTACATACAATCAATCAAAAATTAAACATAGAACATCTAGGTTTATCATCATCATCAGCCTATACCAGTCCACTGCTGGACATAGGCCTCCCCTTATGAGCGCCATAGCGCACTGTCTTCAGCTTGCCGCATTTAGCATCTGCCAGCAGTCGCAAATCGTCATCCCACCTGGTTGGAGGGCGTCCTACACTACGTTTGCCGAGTCGCGGTCTCCACTCAAGAACACATTTCCCCCAGCGGTTGTCAGTTCTTCTCGAGATATGGCCAGCCCACTGTCACTTCAGATTGCTAATCCTTTGGAGGTTTATAAACTACATTTATTTTATTTTATATTCAACATTTTAGAAAAACTTATAGCTAGGTCACAAATATTATTTACTTACATAATACATGCCGGTAAATACCAGCGCATGTCAGTTGAGGGCTAATTATAAGGTTTCCGCAGATATGTACTTTTATAGAAAACAAATGATGTACAGCGAAAGTAGACGTCTAAATGGAAATACACAGTTAACTTATCTTATGAAGAATTCATCGCTAAGCAAGCGTAGGTATAAGCTTGCTTACAGACGTATGACGTTGATTACACAAAGGCTAGACGACGAGGTGTTTATGTACTTGCAAGACATACACACTTCGTCCACAGCTGAACACGTAGCTTGCTTGGCAGACGCATTAGAGATGGCAGTGGAAGTGTTAAAAATCAACAGAAGGAAACTACTGTCATTCCTCTAATAATTTTCATAAGTTGGATCTTAAAAAACTCACAGACTGAGTAAGATGTGGTCGATTCTTAGGCTTCGACCGCCACGGCCAGGCTCTTCTACAGTCAGAGCTAATTACGAATTAAGCTGAGAAAAAAAACGGTCACTTTATAAGGTGCTTTATCCTACTCAAATTTTATTTCAACAATCAAAAAAGAGTTCAAGCTATGTCAAACTGTATTTATTTCCAAGGCTTCCCCTGGTAATCATCGCCTTATTGGCTTTTTTCTCATGGAGGGCAATGCATAATCCACACGCTGGATATGCGGATTGGGGATCGCAGTTCAGTAGTAGATCTATTCTGCAAGAAGCGCTGCTGCCCGCCCCCCCGGAGTATGTCCCTTAGTCTCCTCTTACGACACCCACGGGAAAAGTTGGGGAGGTGCAAATTCTATACCACCACACGATGGTTTGTTAAATTGATTTAAGCCTATATCATTCAGTATAAAAATATTTTTTTATAGATCAACGTTTATAAAGTATAGAAAATTCGGTTAGAAAAATCTGTCCATCAGCCATCATGTCATCAGCCGCGCTTTTTCAGTTGTTTTTTAAGTTAGAAGTAAGAGCGGAAAGACTCAGTGCGTATTTATTCAAATACGCACTGAGTCTTTCCGCTCTTACTTCTAACTTAAAAAACAATACCAACTGAAAAACAACTGAAAAAGCGCGGCTTTATTAAACGCGATAGAACACGTCATAAGCTATCGGCATCGAATATTTTCACCGCCAGCACTTACGCCATTATTGTTCTGCCGCCATTTCGTCACTTACGGCGTTATTGCTCTGAGTCCGCCATTTCTTTTATTGACGCGGACGTTAACAAGATTGCTCTGGGCGGCTAGGGATTGTGTTTGTTTCGAATCTGAAAAGCAAAGATTGAAGACAGATCTTTGAGTAAGTAGGCATAGGGGTGAAATTGGCAATGTTTGGTATTTCGATTATAGTTACCGAAATATGAAGGAACCTCTCGAAAAAAGGCTCTTTCAAAGTTTCAATACAGACAAGTTCAAAGCAGAATGGGAAAGAACCTTGTCAAAGTAAGCAGTTTTGCAATGTTAGGTACAATCTGTGCGTTTTTATTCATCATGCGACAGAACCGAAAGTGTACCTATGTGTCGTTTCAAAAATGGTGTAGCCCGTTCCCTAAGGTTAGTGCTTCGAAAAAAAGGGAATTTAATTATATTATGTAAGTATACAGGGCGCTATGGCGCTCATTAGGGGAGGCCTATATCCAGCTGTGGAAAAATATAGGCTGATGATGATGATGATGTGAGTATACCTTATTGAACTTTTTGTCAGAAGTTTTTAGTTTTTTTATAATTTAACTTATGAAGCTGATAATAGGGTATCATACAATTAATGAGAAAAAATAAAAAAAACAATATAATTCTAAATGTAAACTTTAAATTCATTTTTATGGCATTTATCAATTGAATAGAAATTTTATATTTTTGTAGTTCTTTAGCACTACACTACATTCTAATTTTAAAAGAATGGGTGATTGTTAAATCGCTTTTCGTAGAAAACAGTAAACTTTATTGTTCGCAAATTACACAATATATTAAGCTTATTTTTTTTATATTTATGTGTAAAATTACTTCTTTAGAGTTTAAAATAAATACGAGTAAATACGAAATTTATTTTCCAAAAACCACTCATAAAAAATCATATTCCACGCCCTCAAAAACACAAAAGGAAAATTAACAATACAGAGAAAGAAAGCATAAAGAGAAGATTTTTCCTACTCTTACACTTGTTACAGTGCACTAATAAGTTAGCAAAATTCTCATCATAATGCACTTTACAAGCACGGAACAAGATTGCAATTCCCTTGATGGGCGCATTTTAATAAGACAAGCAAGTTTACATATAATAAACCTTAGCGGGCCCAGATAAGGTTTAAATTTGCTCGCGGGTGTGGAATTAATGAACACACGCGCTGCTAGCGCCATCTATCTAGCTAATGAGGGGGTCAGAGTGACCCCTCGGCAGGTCACAGGTTAGATAACCTTTAGAAAAAGTGCGAGTAGGTTCGTAAGGCGAATTCACACTGAAATATAAAAAATGTAGACAATGGTAATTATCGGTGTAATTATAAGACAAATTTTCTGAGCTAGAACGCCTCTGAGATACATGAAATGATAGTTGTGTAAAAGAAGTGTTATACTACATACCTACAACACTAAAAAGTGTTTTAGGTTATGTTTTTAGTTAGAAGGTAGTCAATAGGGAATTACGCCCATTTTTTAAACTATCTTAATAAGGTACTATAGTGCTAATGAACCACAACAAAAATTCATCAATCGATAAGTGCGCTAAAAATGCATTTAAAATTTATATTTTCAAGTTGGGCTTGTAACTTGAGGAAAAGGATTGGACGCCATATTGATCTGTGATCATGACGTTAGTTGGGTACGAGACCTGAACAAATGCATGATGTTGCTGATGACAGTTGATACTTTTTAGTTTGCCTACACAGCCGCATGACTTAAGAACATGGCGCCCACTATTTTATGGTGTAACAGATTAACAAATAAAGTAGCAACGAATTGATTTTAAAATTTATCTTGCTATTCTAAGAACTAAAACGAACATTTCTGACTGTTTTTTGCCTAAGCTACCTCATTATTATATTTTTAGATATTTTTCTATATGGAGTAAAATACCCTATTTAAATAAAATAAATAAATAATGCTGGACAATCCACACAACATTATCTAGCCCCAAGCTAAGCAGAGCTTGTGTTATGGGTACTAGATAATTGATATACATAATATAATACAATACATGATAGATATTTTTTATTATATATAGAAAACGACCAGAACACCCTGAACAAATGTCTGCAGATCTCGTACACACATTTGTCCCGAGGCTGGAATCGAACCCGCAACCTTCTGCGTCGCAGGCAGACCTTCGCCCACCGCGCCACATCGGTCGTCTTTATTTAAAAATATGTTTTCTGTGTAAACGTCAAGAAACATTGAAATGAATTTTAAAATTTATCTTGCGATTCTAAGAACTAAAACGAACATTTTTGACTGTTTTTTTCCTAAGCTACCTCATTATTATATTATTTTATTTTTCCTTAGAGAGTTAAATGCCCTATTCAAAAATATGTTTTCTGTGTAAACGTGGTCCCGTATCTTTTGTTTCCGGCAGTGTTAGGTAGGCACTTAAGATACGAGTAATCAAACATTTAAGGGTTAAATCTTGACCTTTCTTATAACCTGCATACTTAAAAATGGGATTGAAGAGTGTTATTGTGAAATCCCATTGAATTACCTATTATTCGAAGTACCTAACTTTCTTTTCATATTAGATAGTTTTTGAATGTTTCTCTGTTTAGTTTTTCAAAAATAAAGTTACTAATATATTTTTAATTTATTTCAACAAAGACACAAAAACAACAAAATTACCAATGACAACTAGTATTCAATTCACACTCATTTCAAAAATCTAAGACGTTACCAGAAGACAGAGATCTCAGAATGCTGGCAGCATTGCCACCTTGAATGGCAAAGCTAATTCGTTGACCGAAATAGAAGCCAGCTAAATTACTTCCAAATTGGTAATTTCAGTCTGAAATATAACCCTTCCGGTACTAAACATTGTATCTCAATGTCAAGGGTTCAAATTAACCTCCGCGTATCCTGTCTGTTCCCAAGTAACCCAGAACGTGACGTAATCCTACCCCGATGGATCAAAGATAACCCCTATTTAATACTAATTGGAACTCAGATTCAAGTTAACAAACAAGTAGCTTTGGAATATTCCACCTAAGAAATTTAAGGGATTAAATGAGTTATAAATTCTTAAAATTCCAGGATTTCGTTTCCGGGATTTTGTGGGAAATTTATCTCAACTGGGAATAGATATTTTAATCTATACTTACTAATATTATAATCAATGCAAAAGTGTGTTTTTTAATTGGTTGTATGTCCTTCCTTCATGTCCAAAATAAGAAACCAATCGACTTGATTTTTACTATAGAGTTAGTTAATAGGAAGTAGAGTAATATAATCTATTTTTTATCCCACACATCAGTTCCTATGGGATAGAAATAACATTAAAAAAAGCGTACGGAGACGCGGGTAGAAAATAGTCCTGCATTATTGACGACCTCTGTGTCGCGGTGGGCGAAGGTCCGCCTGCGACGCAGGAGGTTGCGGGTTCGATTCCCATAACACAAGCTCTGTTTAGCTTAGAGCGTGTGAATTGTCCAGCATTATTTATTATTTATTTTTTATTATTTCTTACAAACCAACAAACGCTAGAATTATGTCAAAGAAAGGCAATGCATCTTGAAGACACTTCCGATTGGTATTGATATGGATCAGTTAAGCTAACTCTATATTATTTGCAACTCTATACTAGACTAATCTATCTATAATCTAGACTTATTTAAGTATAATGAAATGAAATGAGTTTCCAAAAATTTAACTTAGGAATTTATCCAAGGAACTTAACTTGGGAACTTATTTCATTTCTTAGAGTGAGGGTAAGCATTCAATAACAAAAAAGATTTTTGATTGATTTGCGCGGAATTGTTACTAAATATTTTCATCTTTATATTTTGCAATGGACTTCCGCAAAGTAACGCCTGAATCTATTTTTGTACAAAAAAGACTTAATTTTTATGACTTATTATATATATAGAATCTTATCTACGTTCATCAATAATGTTTGACATTTATAAATGTATACTATATTATTATATAAGTCAAGTTTGAATAAAACCTTCGCCATGTTTGAAATATTAGTTTAATACACTTGTTTAGCACCACGCAAAGATCATGGTAGGTATCAAAATAGCCAAAAGGCTTAATTTCGGTACAAATTCCGATCTGTTTTGGTATATCGTGCCATATTTGCTCTGGTTTCAAATCCAAACAGTGCTTACATACCTACATGAACCACGCATTGCGGACAAAGCATTTGCAATGCTCAAAGCAACCAGATACCCACGTAATCCGCAAATACCAGATCATTAGCAACATCATGAATAGGTTAGTGCATAGTGTGTGAGTATGTTGGTTTGTAAGAAATAATGAGTGACTATTTCCTACCCGCGGCTTCGCTTGTTTAAGGTTATTTCTATCACATGAGAACTGATTTTTGAGATTAAAGGTTGCCTATGTTTTATTCCAAACTGAGCTATGCAAAACATCAGACCGATGCGTTCTTGATATGATAACTTGATAATAAGACATCTTCTTGAGTTTTAATATTTATCATTTATTTATAAAGTTCCATGTCAATATATTTATGAAAACTTGTTGTAGACTCATAAAAATATCAAAAGCTTCTCTAAAAATAGCGATATACATAATATAAATACTAGAAATAAACATAAACTTGCTGTGCCCGCAAGTAGGCTTCACAAAATTAATGATCTTTTAAAGGGCAATGTATACGCTTCTACAACAAGACTCCTAGTGAGTTGCAAAATCTATCAATTAATAAATTCCAACAAATTGTTAAAACATTCCTGTGGAAAAAGGCAAAAATATCAGATGATCTAGAAGATAAAAAAGCTTGGAGCAAACAGGTTTTGCTCGAAAAATAACAACTAACAGGCTAAAGGTTTCTTCGTCGTTTCTTTACTTTAGTACATACCGAAGCGACCGAAATCAAAAATATCAATCTATTTCCGTGTCAATGTTTTATTTTAAGAATTTGACTTTTCTAAGTGTACGGAAATAAAAACTCTTTGATTTGATTTTGATTCAATTTGTTCAGTAGCTTTGGTGTGAAGAAGTTACAAACATCTTTTTCATTTATTATATAAGTGTGAATTACTTTTACAAAGCTTTGGACAAAAATGTTTTTAAACTTACGCGATCTGAACACATAATTATAAATACTATTTAACGAGTATTTATCGTGTGACCACGGCAGTGTGTAAACCTATCGAAACGTCGGGAAAAATTGGTAAATAAACGCGATAAATACCCGTTAAATAGTATTTATAACTTTGGACAAAAGCTATAAACTTATTTTTTGTTAATTCACGATTACAGCTAATGGTACCAAATTTGATCCGAATACGTTCAGCCGTTTAAGCGTGAAGGAGTAACTAACATATTTATATACCTACACACAACACACATGCAAACAAGTTTTTTATATACTTTCGCCTTTGATAGAAAAGTCAGTAGTATTATATATTATGTAGATTATTTTCTTTTATGTGTTTATCTAGTTTATGTGTAAATATATTGAGTTAGGTAATTTGTTATATGTATTTATTTAATAGAATTATGTTTTTCAATATTCTGTTATATTCATGTTTATTTTATCTTTTGTACACCCCCTGCCTTTCTTATATTCATATAGTTCTTTCCATCCAAAGGTTGCCTGGAAGAGATCGCTTCTAAGCGATAAGGCCGCCCATTGTACTCGTCTCATGTAATATGTCTTTTTTGTAATGTTCTTTTTCTGGTGTACAATAAAGTGTTTTGTATTGTATTGTATTGTATTGTAAAACTTCCTTAGTGTAAGTTATTACTTAGTCCGTCCTTTCTGTTAGTGCGTTTTTGGGTGACGACGCAGCGAGAGCAGACCGAGGACTGATGCGGAAAATTACTTCAAAATCCCCAAAATAATAGTCAGGCTCGTAAAGCTGAATCGATGTTTCTGATTCGTTTTCTTGCAACAGTAATCTTACGCAAGCGACCTAAAGTTGTTTATTCATCCCGGTTTGCTACATATTTTTTTGTACAAGTAATAGGTACTAGCGAAAATATAATTTTCCTTAAATTTTTGTTGCTTGTAAACGCAGAAAAAATACCACAATTTTTTTTTATGTCTTGTCAACTCGCTACGAACAACCTTAGGATTTGGTTTACACGAAATTGAATCAAAACCTTCGAATTTCCCTTACCTCTGACTATCTGATTTTTTTTGAGAGTTTTGTACAGTTACCGCCATTTATAAAGTTTCAATTTAGAAGTACCTTGTTATCTAATCACACACAAGGCAAGCAATGCCGCGGGTGATAACTAGTCAGTTAAATACACAGCAAACATCTTAGTACAGTACAACGGCTTTTCATTGGCATTGATTAACCGTTAATAATTCTATAGGTAATGATCAGACATGCCAATTCATTAGAGTTTCATCATCATAGTTATCATCAGATGGTTACTGTGATGAAATACTATTGTTAGATACCTTAATCTCCTATGCATTTCTACTTTCCTAGTACTTTGCGTGAGATAGTTAAAAACTCCTTCAGAAACAATGGTAATCAAGATTATTTGCACGAGAAGTACTAGGCCGACAGTACTTTTCTGTTAGAAATCTAAAAAAGGGACGAATCAGGAACGCTAAAAAATTGAGTTTCTTGATTCGTCCCACTGGATTCGGACCAATGTGGGACGAATCCGGAATAACTCGAACTTTCTGTCAATGGCCATCAGATTATGTATATCCTTACGAACGTAAGCGGGTCAACATCGAATCCAGTTTATAGATTATGATTGAAAATAATCGCTATTGTGTAGAGAATGATCCCGAAGTGGTCCCATAAAATGTTTATTTCCTAAGGATTAGAATTTATCCCGCTAAATTTAAAAAACATAAGTAATAATAATAATGCTGCACAATTCACACAACATTATCTAGCCCCAAGCTTAGCAGAGCTTGTGTTATGGGTACTAGATAACTGATTTACATAATATAATACAATACATAGATAGATATTTTTTTATTATAATATAGAAAACGACCAGAACACCCTGAACAAATGTCTGCAGATCATACACACATTTGTCCCGAGGCGGGAATCGAACCCGCAACCGTCTGCGTCGCAGGCAGACCTTCGCCCACCGCGCCGCATCGGTTGTCAAAAACAATTTTAAGTCTTTTTTTCTCGCTTTTTAGTATTTTTCAAACAATAAAATTATAGTTTTTTTGTTAAAAAAGACCTCTTATATTATAGTACAAGGCGTGGCCATCATCTTTTTTAGGTGCCTAGTTTTTTCTTCAGCTATACATAGTCATAAATCCAATGATAAGCCAAGAATAAGTGATCAACGCCTAACATCTCAGAACCGCCTTTGTAATTCAGGATGCGCAGGATTGATGATGCGATAATGATTTGCACCATCTCAGAGTAACAGATATCCTGCAATTTTCACCCCAATTTGTCCCGCCACTTCAGACAATGGAGTGGAATCGACCCCATAGCGGGAAAAGATAGTTGGTCCACTAATAGGTATAATTATAAACTACAAACGAATTTACATAAAAAGACAATTGAAAACATGAAAACTACTATAATATGATCAATTTAAGAACAAAGGCAATTATTTTATGAGCACAAAATTAAATATCGGCAAGGAAAGTGGCAAGTCCGTCTAGCTATGTGGTTGTCGTAAGAATGACCTGGTTATACCTGGTTTTTGGCGCTGGTTTTTATACGAGGACGTACTTGGAAGCCCTGGTACTTCATTTTACAAGTACGTCTCATCCCTAGCTCCGACCGTCCGCGCTACCGCTCGAAGGCTCGCCTCGGGGCTCATCGTTTCAGCTCGGATCGCGTCGGGCAGGAATATTCCGATGCACAACAACTCGCAGCTGCGCGTGAGTCAGGCCTCTTGTTATCGTTGGAAATTTTCCGCTTAGTCGGCTTCTCCTGACATGGGAGCGACCTCGCCCGAGATCACATGTACTGGAGTTACAGGATTATGGACATCTACATCGACAACATGGCACTCTACGTTATTAGACTGGGTGGGAGAGTCATCACATCACTCATCGTTTTCATCTGTGTCACCTGGAAGCTACATTGTTTGTATTAGTATTTTGGCCAAATAACACAGCTGAAAGTAAGAATAAATCAATTACTTTCAGTAAATACCTAAGCTAGTCATCAAAATATCACAGCTGAAAGCAAGAGCGGATCAATTACTTTCAGTAAACGAATCAGGTACATCAAACCATGTGACGCCAATCAGAGCCCAGTGGTTGTTAACAGAACAGATCTCTTGCCCTAAACAGAGCCGGTTGTTCAAGACAAGGCATCTCTTGCATTAACATAGGAAATGGAATTGGATGTGAAAATGAATGAGTGCAAACAGTCGTGCCTACTGTGTAGAGCCCGCAGGATACACTGTCTAGAACACAAAGCGGGATGTGTCAGACATCGCACAGGCCTTCGAGCGAACCATGTGCAGAGCCCTCGGGATGCACTTGTACGGATCCTCGTCAGATCGTACAAACGGCTATGCGTAAAGGATGTGAAAAGGAAGGAGTGTAATTGGTGTGCCTACTGTGTAGAGCCCGCAGGATACACTGTCCAGCACAGAGCCCGCGGGATGTGTCAGACGTCACACAGGCCTTCGTGTGATGCATGTGCAGAGCCCTCGGGATGCACTTGTACGGATCCTCGTCAGATCGTACAAACGGCTATGCGTAAAGGATGTGAAAAGGAAGGAGTGAAATTGGTGTGCCTACTGTGTAGAGCCCGCAGGATACACTGTCCAGCACAGAGCCCGCGGGATGTGTCAGACGTCACACAGGCCTTCGTGTGATGCATGTGCAGAGCCCTCGGGATGCACTTGTACGGATCCTCGTCAGATCGTACAAACGGCTAGGTAAGTATGCGTAAAGGATGTGAAAAGCTAGCATAGAACCGATTATCGGTTCTAAACTACGGATCTAGATATTTAATAAAAGGGTTACAAAACCAAAGACATGTTGGAATATTTTACTAAACTGGTACCTATCATTAGAGTAAATCGCGTTCGAAACAATTTTCGGTATGAAACCTATCTATCTATATATAACCTGCCTGAAATAAACTTTTTTTTTTTCTTTTTTTTTTCGGTATGAAACCTATCATTGATCATTTCATTCGTCTCTCGAAAGTTTTCTAATTAGCATTTGAGATATTTTTTTTTAATTTGGTCACGTTTAAAATTATGCATAGATGTTGGTCTAAAAGTGAAATAACACATACTTATGCTTAACTTTTTATCATTTTATATTTTAAAAATTAACCCATAAAGCTTTCAATGAAAACAACGCGGGCGAACCCGCGGAAAGAAAAGATTTATATGAAAAGCTATAATATTAAAGTTTACCAAAAGTATCTAAATTATCTATTAGTAGTAGAATGACCTAGCCGTTTGCCGTTTACTCTGAGCCACGCAATAAGGTCAAATCACCCCATGGGGAAAATTCCGTGACATTTTTTTCGGTCGGATTACAGTTGACGGCTAGGACTCTTGAATTCCTCTGGTTTTGGCGAGAGAATTGAAGAATTGATCAAACCATAAGGGCCGGTTTTACCAAAAAGCCTTTTCAAAATCTAAAAACTTATATCCGGTTTGCCGGCAACTAGCAGTTTTAGGGTTGAATAAAGGCTTTTATCTCGCAAATTTTGGTGCATTTTATGTTGTCAGCATGAGGTAACAGACAACTCGCGGACCATTTCCTAGAAGCTGTCGGTTAGCCATTTTGTCGCTGTAAAATGTATCTAAAGATTACGAGTTTAAGTCCATATTTTAATGCATATTGTTGTGCCAAGTGGGCAACCGCATGCACCGCGCGCTGGGCGCTATTTGGATGTGCTAACTTGACCTCAAACCAAATTTTTGATAAAATACGAAGGTTAATAATGTTGGTGAAAGCACCCCTTAGAACCGGAGCCGGAGTTATTGAAACCTTTTGTGTTATCTTGAGATATTGTGTTTTTTGTTGCAGGTATATTTTATGAGGATTCCAGAAGTGATGAAGAATTATCGAAGGTAGGAAAGAAGGAAGGGTGAGGTGAAACCTTGGTGAATGGTTCGTTCCTGACAATTTGGACTGACTACATTGTAGATAGATAAGTACCTTTTACTGAGTAAGCTTTTATAAAAAAGGATAAGGGTCATCATCATCATCATCATCAGCCTATACCAGTCCACTGCTGGACATAGGCCTCCCCTAATGAGCGCCATAGCGCCCTGTCTTCAGCTTGCCGCATTCAGCATCTGCCAGCAGTCTTTCGCAAATCGTCGTCCCACCTGAAAAAGGATAAGGGTATAATGTAGTAATGTAGGTACGGAGATTTCTCGGTCAATTATTAGATTTTGATAATTGATTTGGTTTTGTAAAAAATCCCTAGGTGGTCCTATATAAAGTTTGTTGTGTGTATGTTTACTATATGAAATATCATTTATCCCTCATAACTAAAAAACACTGAGTAAATTTTGAGTCGGATTTAAGTTTTAAAAAAATATCTAGAAGCCTTAATTATATATCTAGAAGCCTTAATTTTTTATTTCTGATTGTATTTTGTCCAGAGAACTGAGGACGAGTTGCATAGTTTTCGAAAACTATTAAAAATTGTTGTTCGCTTTTTATTTCGCGCCTTCCGCTCAGTGAATACAAAGAGGAACGAGTTTCGTAGTTTGACAGCGATCTAATAGTTGAATGCTAGCTCGATTATACATACGTAAGTAGATTTCGATTTTTTTTTTAATTAAAAAAAATAGTTACAAGCACCACAGTGTTGCATTGCAGAAGCCAGTAAGATTTCTTGACTTACTGACATTTCAGACACAAAATTTTCGCACACTTTGTCCGACATGTCATATTTGAATTTTAACAATTTCTTCACTGACATTTCGGACACCATCGAAACATAAGTCTCTCAGCCAGCTATGGAGCTATGCTCGGAGTTTCTCTAAAGGATAGTGTGGTGCGTATTCCAATTGAGAATATTTTGACCTTTACTAATCGAATTCTGGGCGAAGAATGCTGTTCCGGCGTTTTTGCGGACGATTACCTACCGGTCGCACATATTGAGTGTCGCACGTCACCGACACTACGTGCTAGTAAATAGGTTTATTTTATGTGTGTAAGAATAAGGTTATATATTTTAAATACCTTATTCTCGTAGTTATATAGTATTTGACATCCTGTACTAGAGTAATGTTGCCTGAAATAAACGGTTTATTTTATTATAGTAGGATTCCTAACGAATACATTCGACAGAGAACCAAAGTTATCGACATAGCTCAAAGAATTGGCAAGCTGAAATGGCAGAGGGCCGGTCATATTTTCAGACGACCTCGTGGATCGGTGGGCGAATGTCTGCCTGGAACATAGGAAGTTACAGGTTCGATTCCCGCGTCGTGACAAATGTTGCATTCTACAAAAATGACTATCTATGTAGGTTTTGTATTTTTTTATGTATATCAGTTATCTAGTACCCATAACACAACCTCTGCTTAGCTTGGAATTAATAATGCTGTGTGAATTAACCAGCATTTTTTTTCTGACAACAGTGACTGGTATAAACGTGTTCTTCAGTGGAGACCGCGAAACGGCAAACGTAGTGTAGCACGCCTTTCGGCCAGGTGGGATGGCGATCTGAGGAAGACTGCATATAGATGCTAGATGTGCCAAGACAGGGCGCTATGTCGCTCATTACGGGATACCTATGTCCAGCTGTGGACTGTATGATTGCATAGTTCCGTCATTTATTTACTCTAGTTATTTTCTATTTTCTACCAAGTTCTATTTTCGGTTTTCTACCAAGCTATGTTTCATCATCATCATCAGCCTATACCAGTCCACTGCTGGACATAGGCCTCCCCTAATGAGCGCCATAGCGCCCTGTCTTCAGCTTGCCGCATATAAGCTATGTTTAGTTCGGATTAAATATTAGTATGTGAAATATCGTAATGTGATTTGATTGCTTTGAGTATGATTGAAGTGAAATCCATAATACGACCAAACTTCATTAATTGGATTTATAAGCGGGCTGGACTGCACTCCGGACACAGTGCATTCAGACCGGTTTACACAGTAAGAAAACTTCCACCTTATTATTTTTAAAAACCATATTTTTTCTGTGATTATGGCACATTAAACTGTGCGCGAAATTTCTAGATTATATTCTATTCTAAACTAGCGATATGGCTAGTCTCAGGGATGTGTGCAGGAAATATAATAGGGCACAAGTGCTCAAAACCCAGTTGCACTCTATTCCCTCCGCATCATAATCCAATCGGACGGTCGTATTGACAGGCTCAGGGCCAAGAGCCGTGCTTTCCAGGCATGAGGGTGAAACACTGCCAACTATGGGCTGCTACTGTTAATCTGTCCATAGAAAAATTCCAGTAACAATTTTGAGGATTTCGGTATTTTGACTCCGGTATGACTATCAGGGATTGAACACGCAACTGCTCGCAATTATAAACAAATTGTCTTTAGCACATATTATTTTTAATGCCACTTTTGAACGTGCCTCCTACAAACAAGACGGTTTTTGTCAGAATCACCACACTTGATAGATAGATAGAGAACTCTTTATTGTACCACACAAACACAAAATACAATACAAAAGGAAATACATGGAATAAAGGAAGTACAAAGGGCGGCCTATTACTTTGAGTGATCTCTTCGAGGCAACCTTGGGATGAACTGGGCATGAAATAACAATATAGAAGGTGGCATTGGAGTATTAGGAAAATAAAATAATTACATTATACATACACTACTTACCATAAAACCTAACATGCATTATTACTATACTAATGATAAACTTACATACACATAAAAAACTAGTATTTTTTGTTAAGCGGATAAATAATACTGATATGTGGATAAATGCATTTCTATACGACCATGTCTGGCCTCTACGTACCTTATGTCTCCCTATCCCTGTACAGACTTTACCTTCTATGTTTTTTGTGTGTTTAAACTGTGTCCGGCCGTCCGTCCATTACAAAATTGAATCCCATTGGATTTCAACAAGACATTTATTGGCGGCCACCGAAGTTTATGACATCCACAATATCATTACTGATGCATCCAAACAATTCCACCGGTTTGGGAGTTATTTTGTTCCGCAGTGATATTAATAAAGTTACGTGCAGCCGTGTTATGGATTTTTTCGTGTAAACTTGAATTAACTTTACGTTGAATTGTCAAACCTCCTGTCAAAGTCCCAAGGCGGGAATCGAACACGCAACCTCCTGTGTCGCAGGCGGACCTTCACCCAACGCGCCACAGAGGTCGTCATACAAAAGGACATGTCACGATCACTTCTCGATACGCTTAACGATTTAGGGCGAAATTTTGTTTAATAGGTACTTCATCTTCAGCCTATACCTACCAGTCCACTGCTGGACATAGGCCTCCCCTAATGAGCGCCATAGCGCCCTGTCTTCAGCTTGCCGCATCCAGTATCTGCCAGCAGTCTTTCGCAAATCGTCATCCCACCTGGTCGAAGGGATTCCTACACTACGTTTTCCGAGTCGCGGTTTCCACTCGAGAACACGTTTACCCCAGCGGTTGTCGGTTCTTCTCGATATATGGATAGCGCACTGCCACTTCAGCTTGCTAATCCTTTGAGCTATGTCGATATCCTTGGTTCTCTGTCGGATGTATTCGTTGCAAATCCTATCCTTCAGAGAAACTCCGAGCATAGCTCTCTCCATAGCTCACTGGGCGACTTTAAACTGGTGGACCAGCCCTACCGTGAGTGTCCACGTCTCAGCTACGTAGGTCATGACGGGTAGAACGCACTGATTGAAAACTTTCGTTTTCAAGCATTGCGGTATGGAAGACGAGAAGACTCTACGTAGTTTCCCAAACGCTGCCCAACCTAGCTGGATTCTCCTCTTAGCCTAATAGGTACTTGCTACCTACTTAACTCTTTTCTTTGTTATGCTAATTACGTAACTCATTAAAGGTCTAGTCATAAATTATTAAATACATTTTATCCATCACCTTGTAAATTTTAATTCTCCGAAGTTTAGAAAAAGCTTGTTATTTATACCAGGTAACAACGTGAAACAAAGCTTTTAAAAGACAAAGAGCGATAATTTACGTCTTCACTTTTATCTCGAAGATACAACCACTTGGGGTGTTCATTTTACCCTTAAGTATTTGCCGGCTCAATGTTCTTGGTTTCTAATAATTTTATAATTTTATTTCTAATTATCTGAACACTGCTTGGTATTTTATTTTGAACGTTGTACTGGAATCACGATTTAACTGATACCCAAACTCGTGTGTGGCGTGCTCATCTGTGTTTTGAATTACACTTGATTTTTACCACAATGCGGAAAAAAACACGTGGCCTGGGCGGCAGTGTTGCCAGTTTAATAACTTTATTGGTGACTTTATCTAGGGGATTTTTAACTGATATGGCTCTATTTTTTCAGAGAAAATATATAAACCAAGAAACAGTAGGTACAGAACTTATTAGTCTCAGCTGATAACTAGGTAGAAACTGAAAAAATCGCACAGAGTTTAATTCGCGGTGCGTGAAAGCTAAGTTTCAGTAGGTACGCGAATTGTAATCCGCCAGAAAAAATATCGCGCGGCAAGATGTCGCAATCCGGGTTTAGATTTAGGTAAGAGAGATGCCACACGGGCGCTGACGCTGCGCTGCGACAGCTTCGATATTCTAAGCAAAACTGCGCTTTCCTGCGTCGTCACAGCGTCGTCGCATCGCATCACCCCTTCCCGCCTCGTCTCCCTCACTCCTTGTGCGCTGCGCGTGCGTTGTTTCGATGAGGCGTTCCGCGTAGCGCACCCAGATGAACCGCACCCAGATGAATCGCACCAAAGTACTTCCACATAGCGCACCCGTTTTGGTGCGCTTCATTCAGTAGGGATAAAGATGCACTTTGTTTCAGCGCACCGTGTGGCATGCCGGGCAGATTTGTATGTAGAACTACGGAGCGTCGTCGCTGCGACGTCGCAGCGGCAGCGGCCGTGTGGCATCTCTCTAAATCGGTACCTAGTTAGTAAAGCAGATTAGAGCGCCAATCAACTCTTCATCATCATGTTATCTAGGAATCTATAGTTCTTTTTGTAGGCGTTACTTCAGACCCCAGTTTTCTTGTACTCTTATCTTTGTTAATAGTTTTCTTTGGTCGTTAAAACTTTACTTGAAGTTCTTTCTCGTTATATCTATTTTATGTTTCACGGTCTATTTGTCTTTGAAGTGATAGATACAAACGACCTCTTTGGCGTAGCGGTCCCCCTGAGACACAGAAGGTTGCGGGCTCGATTCTCATCACGGGAAAAATAATTGTGTAAACTAGATAATATATCTAGATATCATGTTGATAATAATGAAAACTTAGTATAAAAATAATTGATCTTTCAGAAAAAAAACTGAAAACCGACTTGGAATCCCTTAAATTTACACTGTTTTTAAGTTTTGTGGGACAAATTACTAACTTTGAGGATAAAATTCATGCGAGCCTCGGAACGATTTTCTATACATTAGGGAAAAAGAATCATCCATTATTGACGGGGAAATCGACATAAACCAATACATACGTTCAGCTGATCAAGAACCTTCCTTTTTTCGAAGTCGGTTAAAAACCAGACTCGGTCCTCGCTTATACACCTTTTTTACCGACAGATGAAAGGGTAGAATGCTTTAAAAATGTTGCAAAGCATCTTATAGGATACTTACCTCATTTATCAAAATAGACGTTTTGATGCTGGAGATTGTAACGTATGAGAATATCTCTCTACGCACAAGTTATTAAAGTAACGTAAGAGACTGAAGGTCTCTTACGTACTATAGTTCGTAACGCAGGAGACTAAAGAGCTCCTACGTACAGCCTAATAAAGATCCTATTAGTTTCAGAAAAGAAAAGGCTTTAAGATTGTTACAGGATTTATTTTAAAAGATGGATTTACAAATGAGATGAGTCTTAGCCTAACCTTATTTTTAGAATTGAGGGATCCGGAATTAGAAGTTGGTCAGCGATGATGAAGTACTGAATGGAGCTGTTATTGACTGAGGTCGGAACTGCTTGGAGCCGGATCTGCTGCAGCTGGGAGGCCGTGGGTTATTGAATTTAACTGCAAAGAAATCGGGTGTGAGTAGGTTTACGAGTTCCCACAGCAGGCTCTCGGGAGAAGATCTGGGCTTTCAGGTGGACCCAGGAGTCAGGGTCTAGGCTCCGTCTTCTACAGCAGGTGTAGTAGTGGACCCAGAAGTCAGGGTCTAGGCTCCGTCTTCTACAGCAGGTGTAGTAGTGGACCCAGAAGACGGGTGTTAGGCTCCGTCCTCTTCAGCGGAAGTGGAACCAAGGTCTTCCGGTGGACCCAGGAGACGGGTGGTAGGCCCCGTCCTCGTCACCAAAGGTTCAGAGAATCTTTTAGGGTGTCCAGGTTTGCTTTAAGACTTTCTTCAAGACTTTCTTTAAGACTTTCTTTAAGACTTTCTTTAAGACTTTCTTTTAAGACTTTCTTTAAGAGTTTAGAGCATGGTAGCTGATGAAGATTAGTTAAGTACTTAATGACTTTCCTGGTTGAAGTCCGGGAGTCAACTGAATTGTAGGGCGACTCGAGCACCTTATATATGCTCGAGCGTTCAAATTCCGAAGTTCCAAAACAATAGTTCGAATACTCACTGACTAATGTTTTTTACTAAGGTTTTACTAAAAAAACATAGAGAAACATCAACGAGACCTAATTGATAAAAAGTTTCCGTGCGAAATGTATACAACCTGACCACATTCCTCTATGAACCAAGACATTTTGACACCTTGTTTACAAAAATATGACAATCTGTCAAAATGTAATTACGACAATTTCACAGATTTATAATATAGTACTAAAGTATTTATAATATAGTACTAAAGTACAGATAGGAATCGGACCAATAGCAGCCGTGGACACTAATTTTAATTTAGTCTCGTAACGGAGACGTCGCTAGTGTAAATTTAGAAAGAGACAGATAATACTCTCTCTCTTTTGCCTCTAGCCAGTGATGTGCCTACATTAAATTTCGATATCGATATACCTACAATCTACATGCCACATGCTGTAAAAGTTAAACCTGAAATAAAAAACGAAAGATTTAATATTTTGTTTTTTATTAATCAAACAACATTACACAATTTTTTTACAAATATACAAGACCTACTTGCATCACTTCTAACAATTACAGTTATGTCGCAATAAGTGCTTTTCATGTCCACTAATATTATGTTTGTTTATTTGAATTGAAAAGGCTCCAAAACTACTGGACCTATGTGAAAAATTTGCGAGCGATGCGTCGTCTCTGCATCAACTAGGTACTAGAAAAAGTATGAATTCTATCATAATGTACGTACTCCTCTACAGGTCGTATTTTACAACCGATCTAGATGAAACTAGGTGTACAGATTCTACGATTTTATAGAATACTGGACGGAATTTCTGATTAAAATGCTTAGTTCCTCAAAAAAAGAGCAAAAATGGGTTTATCGAATATCTCTTCTTTAAAACATCTGATTCAATGTTTATTTTTTTTAATTAAAAGGTAGTAATTTTAAATTGTTGAAATAAAAATATGGTAAAAAATCTGATACACATTTCAGTTGCATCGAAATAAAGAATAACGACGATAACTATAACTTTGAATAACTTTGACTCCACAAATTTTGTGGTCATATTTTGTAATCGGCGGCGTGTGTGTGCTCCTGAAATTCCTGGGTTTATGTGATACTTGTTGCAATCTTCGGTAGAGTTCTTTCCATTTTGGAGTTTAAATCTTCGAATTAATACGTTTAATTACGCCTTTGACTCCAACATGGGGCAGCAGTTTAACGTTTTCTCTGTAAACACATAAAAGGACACTAGATATAAACGAAATAAAAAGGATACCTTATTATAAATAAATAATGCTGGACAATCCAGCTGAGCAGAGCTTGTGTTATGGGTATTAGATAACTGATTTACCATACACAATTATTACATAGATAGATACTTTTACTAAGCATAAAAAAACATCATGTTTTACGTGTTTATCTAGATTTTAAGGCAATGTATAATTACCATCAGTTCTTTGTCTTTTTTTGCATACTTAAATAAATAAATACCTATTTACAAACATGACGACCAATGTGGCGCGGTGGGCGAAGGTCTGCCTGCGACGCAGAAGGTTGCGGGTTCGATTCCCGCCTCGGGACAAATGTGTGTACGATCTGCAGACATTTGTTCAGGGTGTTCTGATCGTTTTCTATATATAATAAAAAATATCTATCTATGTATTGTATTCTATTATGTATATCAGTTATCTAGTACCCATAACACAAGCTCTGCTTAGCTTGGGGCTAGGTAATGCTGTGCAACACGCACAGTCCAGCATTATTTATTTATTTAATACCCAAATATATACCTAATCTACATACATAAAATATTAGTACCCTTAGTAGTAAAAAATAAGCATTTCAGCAGTCAGACAAATGCCAAAATATCGATAACAAATTAAATGGTTAAATTGATGCTGCCCATCCCTATTTTTCTTATTGATCATAGTTATTGATGATTTTGTGCTTTTTTATCGATTACAATCATATTGTGGACATTAATTGATGATTTTAGAGACAAATATACTAATCACTGGATGCATAGGATCAGCAATCTACTTACTTTGTTCATTTATTGGAATCCCACTGCAAATTTCTGCCTCCGAAAACAAAGTTTGCCACGCAATGAGGCAAACCAGGCGATCATTTTCGTAAAATTCTACGCTCAGTGTTTGGCACAAACTCGTTTACTCAATAATTTATTTGTATCGAGTGAAAACAAAGATTTACAGTTTATTTGTTTATGCCACAAACTTTGTCGGTAAGCCGTTCACGGAAAACAGTGTAGTAGGATACCACTATCGCTCTTGGTTGCACAAACAGGCACACAACATTTTATTTACACATATTTACACCCATTTCACATAGTTTCTCACATAACATACGTTTCAGCAGAACATCCTCAGAACAAACATTTCAAAATAATCACGGGTTCCGCGCCATTGTGGTTTATGAACACAATAAAAATAATGAAATTGGCTTCAGTTCAGGTGCCAAACGTTAGGTTTGCTTGCAGCTGCCTTCATTGCGTTGAACAGTAGCTCCGCCGTGGTCCGTGGATAAACTACAATTTAGTTGCAGCTGAATATGAACTCTATTACAAACGAATACAATCTAAAAGTTAGTGTAGATAGATAGTGTCCAACGATTTTGTAGGCTCGATTCCATAGCGTGGACAATTTCATGTTGAAATCGTAAGAAAATTTAATAATAAATAGTGAATTTCGCATCAGAAAAATCAGAACTGTTCAACAAGCTCAAGATATTTTTAAGATAGAAATTTGGATTTAATGGTCTAAATGCTCAATTACCAGCTCTGGAATAGTATTTAATGATAAAACCAAGACGGAAACTTTCATTATAAAGTAAGTAATCTTAATATAATGTGCAAGAAATAGAATATATCAACAGATTGAAAATAAACATTGGCATGAACCAATTCATAAAATCACATTAGTTGAGATAATTCTAAGAATAGGTAGTAGAAAAACAAGAAATCTAAGTATTATTATATTTACAGACTGAAAAGCACCTTTTCAAGTGATAAGAATGATATATAATATCTATTCTCACGAAATCAACAATGAACAACAAAGGTACATAATTAATAACATTACAAGATACAGGATACAGTGTTCGCCACATAGAAATATTCGAAACATATTCTTACGCGTTCATATAAACAATTATTGTTTCGCCTAAAATTATAATATACCTACTGTGTATGTATAATATATTAGTATCTTTATTCAGAAAGAAAATAACAATCAAATAACAAATTTAAATTAAAACTAGTATTTACAATAGAAACAATTAAGCTATCTGCAAACTGTTAACTGCAAATATGCAGGTCTCGACAGAGCCTACACATTTGCTCCCCTTGGAGTCGAGACCCTAGGTTCGTGGGGTACCGAGGCTCTCCGGGTTTTCAAAAAATTATCTGAGCGTCTGGTCGAAGCGACGCGTGACCCGAGAGCTGGTGAGTATCTGGCACAGCGCATCAGCATTGCTATACAGCGGGGCAATGCAGTCAGTGTCTTAGGCACGCTTCCAACTGGTATTGATATGGATCAGTTGAGCTACCTGTAGATTGTTTGCAACATATATTAGTAGTATATACATATATTAATATGTGAATACGTATAACAATAAGCATAATGTTTTGTAGTCTGGTTTTCAAAAATCCATTGCAAAACAATAATTATTTTATACCAGCGAACTGCTAAAACACTATATTACCTGCCTGCCTGATATCAGCCCACCAATTTGTCCATAATCCCCAACAAACTGTAGGTAAATAATATTACAATCAATGTTCACACAGACAACAGCTAACTCACTTTTATAACCTCACTTATGAACCACCAGTGGCGGAGCTGTTCCAAGATAAAGAAAAGATTCAGGCGTTACGTTGCAGAAATCCATTGCAAAATATAAAGATGAAAACATTTAGTAACAATTCCGCGCAAAACCTTCTCCGATACGCTCTAACAAAATGTAGTCCGCGTTGTAGAAGAAAAAACGACACCAACTACAAAATGAAAAGAAATCTATCAAAGAAATACTTAAGGCGGTGGTATGCGTCAAACTAGCGCTGCCACCTATTTTATTACTACGTTAAACAAAGGATATTATAAAAATCCAATGTTTAGTTTGTGATACCTATTATAAGCTTTTTTTAACGCCTCTGTAATAGTTTTATTCGTGACGAATCGTATCCTTCAGAGAAACTTCGAGCATAGCTCTTTCTATAGCTCGCTGAGCTACTGGACCAGGCCTATCCAAGTCTCAGCCAAGGTCATGACGATGCGATGATTAAAAACGTTCATAAACGAACATCGGAATTACAGCATCGGTTTTTCAGCATCAGAATTTCAGCACCTGAATTTCAGCGTTGTAATTTCAGCGTCAGAATTTCAGCATCGCACAACATAATATAGTTTTAGATATGCAAAATACTGAAAAATTAGACAGGTGATATAAAAATTTACTAGTGGCTTCCTCTTTACCTATACGACTAGTAGATAAACTTTATGTGAAGAAAAAAAAAAAAAAACCTTATTTCTCTTATGTGATAATAATTTAAAGTATTAAATTTGCCTTGAGGTGCTTATTTTGTAATCCTAAAGATATCAAGTTTCAATAACTTGATATCTTTAGGATTACGAGATTAAATCTGAAATATAAAACTTCTTTGCACGCGTGTTTCGAACAAAATAACCATACCTATAATATGTAAGAGTCCACATATGTACATAATTTTGAAAATATTTTATCCGTTTGGATACTTCAAGATAATTAACAAAAAGATCACATTACTCACTACACATTACCACATATGTTGATAGAAACACATGAAAACCATACCCCTCTTAAATAATGACATAAGTTGACCAGCTTTTCTATCCGTCTATAATCTATCAATTATTATGATACCTAGAACGGGATTGATCTAATTATCCCCAGCGCTCAAATTTACATAATCGAGGATTATTAACATTAAATTTAAGTAATTTTATAATATCTGCTGTTCAAAATTATGGTAACCAATTTATATTGAAAGTAACCTAAATGCTCGCTCATTACACTATGTACTTCCTAATATAACAATTTTTTACGAGGATTGTAAGAAAGTCCTTTTTAGAGCATGCTTAAATCGATGATCATCATCTACGAAAAGATTTTACTCGCGCGGGCTGAAGTGTGATTTTGAAGATATGACTTCGAATGTGTGTTTTTTCTGGGGTCTTTTGAGGTTCAAGGTTATAGGGATTTTCACTGACAAAAGATGGGCAATAGAGGCAACCAAATAAAAAAAACAATAATGCCGGACAATTCACACAGCATTATCTAGCCCCAAGCTAAGCAGAGCTTGTGTTATGGGTACTAGATAACTGAAAAAAACAAACAAATTGATAGGACCTCATAATAAAAGAAGAGCAAGGTGAGCAAGGAAACGATGGTCTGACGAAATCTTAGCAACAGCTGGTAGGAAATGGATGAGCAGAGTCATGAACAGAGAATTTTGGAATATGCTAATGTAGGTATTTCTCTGACCAATATCCAAATGTGGTTTCAATAAGCTTTGCTTAGAGCAGCTTGCGGCATTTTTCAAGAAGCACTAACTACCTTCAGCTTGCCGCATCCAGCACCTGCTAGCAGTCTTTTGCAAATCGTCATCCCAGCTGGTCGGAGGGCGCTATGGCGCTCAGTAGATGAGTCCTATTTAGAAAATACCTTTTTGCTTGGAAATATAAGATGATTCTAAGCGGTAAATAGTTGGGATATGAACTTATCTAGTTTACAATACATCTATCCACCCATGTGGTACATACCTGTAAGTGCTTTACAATTGGTAATATAACGAATTTATCGTTGTAATTTCAGTCGTTACCTCTACCTGAGCATTACGAGCTTTGATCCCTTCTAAATTGATAACGTAATATTATGTTACCCGGCTAAATTTAGAAGTGCCTTTAGAGCGGGTATTACAGTGGCTTAATAAACTAGATTAGTGTTTCCTATAATCAGTGTTTCATTGCGAATATATCTGATCTACCATCTATTGTTTTCTTTTTTAAATAGACAGAAAATCACCAATAGGTACTTGTTTTTATCATTCAATATATTTTTGAGTACAAAGGCTGAATAAACACGCAACAAAACCTGTAACAAAAAATAGACCACAACAATGTAAAATAATGAAAAAGTTAGGTAACGACTGAAAAAAATAACATCACAACATTCTCACATACAAACAGACAAGAGCTAGTTTGCTAATTCGAAAATGGACACAGACGAAAGAAATGATGAATGATAGCTGTCAAAAAGCATTTCTAATATCTTACGAATTACTGCGATTTGCTCGAATATTGCTTAGTTTTGTAACCCCTTCATTTTTTTGAAAGATTCTATAATGGAAGTGTATTTTCTGATACAAAAAATATATATGCCTTATAAATGTCTTTTATAGAATTGGAGCTATGAGCGTCACAGTATTTGTTTACCTGGCAGTTATAACAATGTGGTATTATCTTGCCAATTCAATTTGGCCGGGTTACCTCAAATCCCTTAGGATCCACTTGCGTTGATAAATTATTAATTTTAATGTATGCATGGAAATTAATTCCACTGAATTTGGTGTAAAATAATGATTTAGTTAGCTGAGCCTTTGTTTATGTTTGGAATAGGATTCTCTTACGTGTATGAAGCAAAACAATATATCTACCTAACTACAATTATTTTATTCTAATCCTACTATCCTGGATGGATGAATGGATGGATGGATAGATGTTTGTTACTCTTTCACTTAAAAACTACTGAACGGATCTGGATGAAATTTGGCACAGAGATAGATTAAATTCGGGAATAGCACATAGGATATATTTTATCAAGGAATTCCCACGGGAACGGGAACTACGCGGGTGAAACCGCGAGGCACTAGTAAAACTTAAGTATATTCTTCTAAGTATTACCGAACTGTACATATTTGTTTTTATATTTTATTATATTCAAAGAAATTCTTTTTCGTTGTTTTGACTGTCTAGTCAACACGTTTTATCATTGTTTATTCCGCCTGTAAATAGTTGAGCACAAGCGGTCTTAAGCTAATTTCATATTTCCTAGTACAATTTTTATATTTATCACTGTTCGTGGTTCAAATAAATGAAAACCTCTACATACAAACAAACAAAGCATTTACTGCTGAAGACGAAGGAAAAGTGATATTTAGCGACGGACAGCGATAAATCACTGAAACTTTAGCCGAGTCAGATAATTTGGCAGACAAGAAAACACCATTATTGTGAGCCAACTGAAAAAACCTAGATATCTTAGGTCCAAAAGGACCAAACATACCTAGACACGATAGGACAGCTAGCTCACTACAACTCAAAGTAACTCATCATCATCATCACCCACTGTTGGACATAGGCGTCACCTAATGAGCGCCATAGCACCCTGTCTTCAGCTTGCCACATCCAGCATCTGTAGGCGTTCGCAGGTCACCTTCCCATTTAGCCGAAAGGCGTCCTAAAGTGCGATTGCCGTGTCGCGCTGTCCACTAAAAACAAGATAGGCGGTAGTCGGTTCTTCGTAGTCTTAGTATGTACCTACTACTTCCTACCATCTTAGATGTCTTATCCTACCTACATCCACAACTGAACAAAACCCCCGAAAACATTAGTGGTCCTTGATCACCTGGCTTTGCGCTTGACAAGTGCGTTGGTTATCGCAGTGGTGGTGTTAAAAATACACAGAGGGTGGCTGTTCCCTTCCTCTGATAGGTTCCCTTAGTTGTCTCTTACAGTATCCACGGGCAGAGTTAGAGGTTAGGGTATACCTATACAATTCAATGTCAAATTTAACAAAACAAACGTCATCAGCGAAGACTTGGCCAACAATGTAGGGACTGACGATGTACCTACCTGTTCCAATCTAGTATGTAGATGAAATAAGTTCCCAAAAATTTTCGACTTCGGCTGGACTTATTTCATTTC